>JAQJVL010000079.1:922868-2362868 GCA_035578905.1 Stictocephala bisonia
ACCCCGTCACTCGCTGCGCTCGTGAAACCTCGGCCTCCGGCCTCGGCATGTAACTTTCGACAGCAAAAATTAATGATTTAACTGTGTTAAATAAAATAATAATATATACATTTATTTCTAGTACCTCACTCATTGCACTGGAATACGACCTATTTACAGTTTAAATGTAAACACCCAGTGTTATTTATGTACTAAAATAAGACATGTATATACCCTTCTCAAAATTATAAACATCAATATTTACATTTGAACCACTTTACTTTTCAATTCATTTAATTCTCTCTCCATGTTATTCTTAGGGCCGAAAAACGTTCTTTGAAGGCTTCTCATGTCCTTCAGGATGAAGATATTGCATAATTAAGAACTTATTGCACAATTACGATCAGAGGCAAATTTGTTTACACCTCAACCGTTTATATCAGTCGAGAAATAAGGGAGGAGTTGCGTTGACAAAAAAACGTCTTCGCCTATTATATATAAGGATTTAACATTTTCCAATTGAAATCAGCTTGTTCTCTTAGATGAAAAAGTTTCAAGGTCTATAGAAATTTGTAAGTCTACTAGAGTGCACAAGGTACTGTAGTTGACTCTGAATCAGTGATTTATCGGGTTTCTCGCCATATCTAGCCATGTCCTGTGAACTGTCTATGAGTTTGGTCAAATAAAATTGAAATTTTTCCGATTAAAATCAATTTGTTCTCTTAGAGAAATCTGTAAATCTACTTTTAGAGAACACAAAGTACTATATTTTACCCGGAATCAATAGAATATTGTGTTTCTCGCCATGACCTATGATCTGGCTATGCATGCTTTAAAACTAAATAGTTAATTTTTCGATTGAAAAAAGTTTGTTCTACTAGATAACAAAGTTTCATAGTCTAGAAAAATCTGTAATTCTACTTTTAGAGGACGTAAATTAACCAATTTTATTTACATGCACAAATTGAAAATTTAGCTCTACCTAAGGATGAAGGAGATGAGATAGAGCAAAAAGTCAAATAGCCAAAGTTGAAGATCGTCTCAAGTCAGGCCCAGAAAATAGGATTAGTTTTGCTGTAGAACCGTTCATTTAGTCGCTACAGTCCAATTAGAGAAACGCTGTTTTTGGAATTAAAATTTTAGCACTAAAAAGGCTGCCATCTTTGATTTACTAAGAATTGTTCAAAATCCCTTCTTATTGTACATCTACAACATAAAACCTTTGACTCTACAACATTTAAGTCTCATAGGCTCAGTACTTTTTAAGTTACAGCAATGAGTAAATGAGTCGGTGGTATTTGCCTTTTATAGGTATAGATAAATACCCGTGACCAACTTGGATAGTCCCCCATGATCACTCGTAATAAACTTGAATAACTACCCATGATCAACTTGGGTATTACCTGTGTTCACCTCGGGCAGCCCCGTGTTCAATTTAGGTGGTCCTCCGTGATCAACTTTGCTTGCATCCGAGATCACCTTGGGTAAACCACATTTTTATTTTGAGTAGTGTCCATGATCAATTTGGGTATTATCCATGATTAACTTAGGTAGCCATCCATAATTATCTTGAGTATCACCTAATGTATAGAGTTAACTTAAGTAGTCTTCCAAAACGAGTGCATCTAGTATAAATAATAAAAAAGAAAACAAAACATTTCGATGTATGGAGTACTAGGAGAAACCCCTGCGTACTTGGCGTACCAACTCGCTCACTATGGTCGTGACACCTCCTGTTTAGGTCTCAATAATGCCGTTTGTATTTAAGTCTCATTTTTATTCACTGCGCTCAATACACTTCGGTCTTCGGCCTTGTCTGTGTCTCGGGACTAATTACATACCATTAAACGTAACAGAACAAATGTTTAGTACTATTTTTATTTCTCAGTTTAGTTTTCAATATGGTGTTTGACTACTGCCTATGTTATTATTAAAATGGAAAGGGTTCTTTTAAGTGATGTTTCCATAGTTCAAGATTGGTCTTAACAAAATTCTTTTGTTTGTAATTTTCTAAGATATAAAATCTGCATTTCTCAAATGTTTCCAGTAACAGAGTGAAGGCTACACTCGACAGATGAAACCTGCCAATATCATGTCGTAAAGCCTTGCAGAGCCGTAATGGAAATCCTGCAATACTGCAACAAAATATCGTTGTATGCGAAATAATGAGAATCTACGCTTTCGTTATCCGGCCAGGATTTAAAAGTAATGGAGTGCCATCTAACACTAACCCCTTTTAAATTGTGTACCACAGCTGACTTTAATGTTCGGCCGATTTTTGAGCTCGTCTGTTTCAATACACAGAATATTAAGGTTTATTAAACGCTATTAAACTTGATAAACTTTCATTATGAAATTACACACATAAAGAAGACTTATTACTCTTGATGACTTTCAAGGGAGAGTCCAAAAAGATGTCCAGTTTTATTATCATATTAATTACTTCAGTTTAAAAATAGTGGTGTACAATTTTTATGATTTTTTTTGTAAAATTTTTACAATTTAACTTCAGTTTAAAAATAGTGGTGTACAATTTTTAGAATCTAATTTATAAAAAATGAACAAAAAATAAAAAATAACTTTGTTAGTATTTCTATTGCACCAATTTTCATTAAATTTTTAAAAGTATAATCTTTAAATTACACATGCTATCAGCAATACAAGTTCATTAATTAAACAAAATGTTTCTATATATTCTAATTAACTTATATGAAAAGTATTAATTCACATGATTTTTAGAATGTACATTTAATTATATTCTTTAAACGTCTCTCATAAAATGTTATACAACTATTTCTAATAACCCACAGCAGAGTTAATGTATTAAATAATAAAATAACTTTCATTTTATTTAATATGAAAGCTAATGCTTTTGGGAGTATCAAAGTGTTACTCGTGTGACATTGGGGAATATTTACAAAAATAATAATTCAAAATATCATGATTTAATAAATTTTATTCAACTTATTCAATACCTTATACTAGTGAGTATTTGATAGAAAACAATAACCACATAATGAAAGTGAGGTAGAGTTAATTTTTCTTTACATCATTTGAAATTTGGATGTGAAATAGAGTTGTTTTTTGTGTAAATAATATGTAAAATAGAGTTAACTTTGTGTACATATTAAAATAAAAAAAAAAAAATTAAAGGATGTCTTATTTTACGTGCGATATTATGGCTAAGAAGTCTTCTCTTACACTTAACCTGGGGACCAAAAGCTTCAGGGTGACTTAACCACAACCAGTGAACGGACATTTTGTGTGCAAGACGGAATCGCACAGACGATTACCGTCCAATGGGCAGTCACGCTTTGATGTTGTTAGACGCTGTTGTCTAGCAAAAACGTCGGAACCAGGTGGCTATAAAGCCTGGCTAACTATAGCTGTGTGTGGGCGGGAGGGTTCTTAACACTGTTCGTTAAGTATGGGTGGGTCATTACCACTGTACTTGTATGGGTAGGCAGTTGATTTTGAACCACAGTACGTGTATGGGTGGGTCATTACCAGTATACTTGTATGGGTAGGCAGTTAATTATCAACCACAGTACGTGAATGGGTGGGTCATTACCACTATACTTGTATGGGTAGGCAGTTGATTATGAACCACAGTACGTGTATGGGTGGGTCATTACCACTATACTTGTATGGGTAGGCAGTTGATTTTGAACCACAGTACGTGTATGGGTGGGTCATTACCACTGTACTTGTATGGGTAGGCAGTTGATTATGAACCACAGTACGTGTATGGCTGGGTCATTACCACTATACTTGTATGGGTAGGCAGTTGATTATGAACTACAGTACGTGTATGGATGGGTCATTACCACTATACTTGTATGGGAAGCAGTTGATTATGAACCACAGTACGTGTATGGGTGGGTCATTACCACTGTACTTGTATGGGTAGGCAGTTGATTATGAACCACAGTACGTGTATGGGTGGGTCATTACCACTGTACTTGTATGGGTAGGCAGTTGATTATGAACCACAGTACGTGTATGGATGGGTCATTACCACTGTACTTGTATGGGTAGGCAGTTGATTATGAACCACAGTACGTGTATGGATGGGTCATTACCACTATACTTGTATGGGTAGGCAGTTGATTATGAACCACAGTACGTGTATGGATGGGTCATTACCACTATACTTGTATGGGTAGGCAGTTGATTATGAACCACAGTACGTGTATGGCTGGGTCATTACCACTATACTTGTATGGGTAGGCAGTTGATTATGAACCACAGTACGTGTATGGGTGGGTCATTACCACTGTACTTGTATGGGTAGGCAGTTGATTATGAACCACAGTACGTGTATGGATGGGTCATTACCACTATACTTGTATGGGTAGGCAGTTGATTATGAACCACAGTACGTGTATGGGTGGGTCATTACCACTGTACTTGTATGGGTAGGCAGTTGATTATGAACCACAGTACGTGTATGGATGGGTCATTACCAGTATACTTGTATGGGTAGGCAGTTGATTATGAACCACAGTACGTGTATGGGTGGGTCATTACCACTGTACTTGTATGGGTAGGCAGTTGATTATGAACCACAGTACGTGTATGGGTGGGTCATTACCACTGTACTTTTATGGGTAGGCAGTTGATTATGAACCACAGTACGTGTATGGGTGGGTCATTACCACTGTACTTGTATGGGTAGGCAGTTGATTATGAACCACAGTACGTGTATGGATGGGTCATTACCACTATACTTGTATGGGTAGGCAGTTGATTATGAACCACAGTACGTGTATGGGTGGGTCATTACCACTGTACTTGTATGGGTAGGCAGTTGATTATGAACCACAGTACGTGTATGGGTGGGTCATTACCACTGTACTTGTATGGGTAGGCAGTTGATTATGAACCACAGTACGTGTATGGATGGGTCATTACCACTATACTTGTATGGGTAGGCAGTTGATTATGAACCACAGTACGTGTATGGGTGGGTCATTACCACTGTACTTGTATGGGTAGGCAGTTGATTATGAACCACAGTACGTGTATGGATGGGTCATTACCAGTATACTTGTATGGGTAGGCAGTTGATTATGAACCACAGTACGTGTATGGGTGGGTCATTACCACTGTACTTGTATGGGTAGGCAGTTGATTATGAACCACAGTACGTGTATGGGTGGGTCATTACCACTGTACTTTTATGGGTAGGCAGTTGATTATGAACCACAGTACGTGTATGGGTGGGTCATTACCACTGTACTTGTATGGGTAGGCAGTTGATTATGAACCACAGTACGTGTATGGATGGGTCATTACCACTATACTTGTATGGGTAGGCAGTTGATTATGAACCACAGTACGTGTATGGGTGGGTCATTACCACTGTACTTGTATGGGTAGGCAGTTGATTATGAACCACAGTACGTGTATGGGTGGGTCATTACCACTGTACTTGTATGGGTAGGCAGTTGATTATGAACCACAGTACGTGTATGGATGGGTCATTACCACTATACTTGTATGGGTAGGCAGTTGATTATGAACCACAGTACGTGTATGGGTGGGTCATTACCACTGTACTTGTATGGGTATGCAGTTAATTTTGAATCACAGCACGTGTATGGATTAGTCATTACCACTGTACCTGTATGGCTGATTCTATTTAAACTGTACGTATTTCGTACGTATATGATTAATTATCACTATACATCTTGTAATTTGTAACTCGGATGTGAAAGAGAATTATTCGTTTTTACATGATATATAAAATAGATGTTAAAGAAAGTTATTTTTTGTGTACTGTACTTGTAAGGCATGGTATTGCTCATTGACTCTTTTGCAAGCATACTGTGTATGATTGTTTGAGTTGATAGTACATATAGTTGATATAGTATAGTTGGAAGAGTCAGTGAATTTGGTTGTTTGAGTTGAATGTACATATAGTCGATATGGTATAGTTGGATGAGTCAGTGAATTTGGTTGACTGAGTTGAGTGTACATAGATTCGATATAGTTTAGATGGAAGAGTCAGTGAATTTGGTTGACTGAGTTGAGTGTACATATAGTTGATATAGTATAGTTGAAAGAGTCAGTGAATTAGGTTGTTTAATTTGATAGTACATATGATCGATATAGTATATTTGGAAGAGTCAGTGAATTTGGTTGACTGAGTTGAGTGTACATATAGTCGATATACTCGTAGTATAGTTGGAAGAGTCAGTGAATTAGGTTGTTTAATTTGATAGTACATATGGTCGATATAGTATAGTTGGAAGAGTCAGTGAATTTGGTTGACTGAGTTGAGTGTACATATAGTCGATATACTCGTAGTATAGTTGCTTCAGTCAGTGAATTAGGTTGTTTAATTTGATAGTACATATGGTCGATATAGTATAGTTGGAAGAGTTAGTGAATTAGGTTGTCTGAGTTGATGGTACATATGGTCGATATAGTATTGTTGGAAGAGTCAGTGAATTTGGTTGTCTGAGTTGAGTGTACATATAGTCGATATAGTATAGTTGGAAGAGTCAGTGAATTAGGATGTCTCTGAGTTGATTGTTCATGTACATATTCGATATGGCATAGTCTGAAGAGCTAGGAATTTAGTTTGCTAATAGAGTACAGTCTACATAGTCTTCAGAGGGCTCCGACCAAACCAAATCGAGTGTGGCTGTTCCTTGGCTGGCAGATCGATGAGGATTTCCTTCTATGACGATCACTGGTGGTAGTTTGAAAGTATTTTGTTATCCTTTGGTCCCTTGGTCAAGTGTTAGAGATTACTTCTTAGGCCTAACTTCACCTGATAAAATAAGATATCCTTTAACTTCTTACTTTAGAGTGGATGGTTTAGTTCTTTCAGTCATGTGACGTAGTGTTTAAGATCGTCCATTATTTAGTGTAGAAGGGTGCGATAAGGCCATGGTTTGCCATTTTGTAAGCAGTAAACTTGTAAAATCTAATGGCAATCAAGGTTATGAATAATGTATTAAAATGGGACGAAAACCCATGAATATTTATTTATAGATTTATTTTTTAACGTGACTGTAAAGGAAATATAAACTAATTTGTACTACATCTTTAAATAATACTATACTTTAAATAATTCTGTTATATCATCTTAATTTTCTAACTATAGAAATTGTATTGGTTGGGACTTTTAAAAGTTTATGGGAAATTTCAGTGTCTTGTAGTACCGTTACTTTAAATGTAGAAAGAAGTTTTATATGTTCGCATGCCTGCAGTTTAGTGTCCTGTCAGGTTATTTATTACCCACTGGTGTCACCCTTATTGTGCACATCAAACATGACCTACATCAACTATAATGATCGAGCGGACGTGTGTCTAATCAAGCTCCTAGTTTATATAACCATTTTACATAGTTACTCAACGAACATAATAATGTAATTGGGATAATTATTCAACAACCAATTATTCCGTAGGGAAGTCTAATTATTGCACATGGAGAATTATTTACCATCGTTTGACATAGTGACTCTAAATAGTTTTTTATTAACATATCAAGTTTTGGTAGGGATACAAAACGGAAGGACGCCACAAAACACAAATGTATTACAAAATAAGTACGAACATTTTCGAATATAGTATTAAGGTGAATAATTATCGGCCAACATCGTTTAGCCTTACCAAAATTAACCGTAATTGTGTAATAAAATTGTGTTGTAAGACGTCCACTTATGTAGAGCAGTTAATTAAATCTTCATTTTTATTTTCTGTATTGTATTTGAACACTTCAAGTTTATCATGGGTGATTAAGTTAAACATAAAAAAAATATCTAGTTACAGGTGTGAAATAGATTACACACTCGCACTCAAGCCCAAATATTTATGGTAAGAAAATTATATATAAAATAGTTTGTTTTTAAATGTCTAGTCGTTGTTTAAAATTAAAAATTTAAGAAATTGCACATACAAGTAATAGATTTTGCTTGTATTTGTGGGCAGCATTTATCAATAAATTTGGACGTATTGAATCTAAACCTTAATCAATAGACTAAAAATATTTTTAAACCCTAGCTCTAAGATTAGATTAAATAAAGAATTGGTTCACCCTGTAGACTGCTGATCACAATGTTGTTACGGAGCGCGGCAGTGACCATCGGCATCGCCCCTTTCCTATGCCGACAAATTACCTACAATATTGAGTACGCGTTATAGTTTAACTTTGTTTCGTTGGAAATTGTATCATTGAAGTCTGTTTTTTTCTAATGGCATATTATTTGGAGGAAGAGTGAGAGGGGAAATTATAAATGTCTGACTATAATACTTAGTAGGCTACTGTTTATTCGCTTGTTGGTGTGGTGTTGTATTTCTTTTGTTTTTATTTGGCTTGTTAAATTGTTTTAATGAACGATTATTTTGCTTAGTCATGAGCAAGTGATTTTCTTCATGTTCATTTTAGTTTAACTTGAAGACAACTAATTGTTATTGATATCGTGTTAATATTTTATACGTAATATGAGTTAAATGTAGGACGAAGAGTAAACGATGAATAAAGGCGTTGTGTTGATTGACTTATTTGACGTATTCTTGCTCTTTGTGGCTATATGTAAGAAATTTTGGAAAATTATCTATAGGAAAATTATTATCGTACTCTACAGTATAACATTTGTTATTTATTGAGAGGATACGATCAAGATTAAAAATAAACAGGAACTATGCAAGGAATCCTGAGGGTCTCCAGATAAGCCAAAGTCAACCAAAATATTTATTTAAGTTAACGAAATATAAGCTACATAACCTAACAAACAAAAAAGAGCTATTCGGGAAATGTTGAAAGGTGTTCTTTCAAACTCTTCTGAAAGATGCTGTTAGAAACTCGTACGTATCTCTGCTCTAGAGAAAATTGATTGCTGTCACATAAACGAACATTTTTGGAATTTTTTAAGCTGATCGCATAAGGTCAGGATGGCCAAGCTGATTCTAGAAACACTTTGAAAATACTTACGTGTGGAATTATTTAGAGTATTTCGTATTATATTTATGAGGTAAAGTAGATAAATATTAATATTCATTCTACCAACTAACGAGGTGGCCATCACCTTATCTGCGAATTCCTACAAAGTTCCTTATAAACACTGCCAAACTATTTTTAAGAAATCTTAAATTTTTATATTTCGTTTAAGGACATTCAATTTGAATTTGAGTACTATTGAAGTAAGTCATTGTAGCAACATATTTGTTGAAATCAGTTTAAAATATATAAAAACAAATTGACTTAACTAAGCCATACAATACATTCTTTACGCCATAATACAAAATATTTTAATACTGACTTCATAAATATCCGTAATAGGCAAAATTGAATATTTTTGGGTATGATTTAAACGTTGAAATTTGTAATTTCTTAAATGCCCAGGTTGTTATATAGTTTATTTATAGTAAATTCCATACGATTTATCGATATCTTAAACTCATTTTCAAACGACAATAAAACAAGTATAATCCCAAAACAGTAAATTTTAGACTGACAATAGTGAATGGCTCTACAACACTACGACCTATATTTACCTAGCTTATTGTGATTTTATCGCACATAGTTAAATATAGATTAGATTCAGTTCTACATAATAATAATAAAATAGTAGTGAACATATTATTTATTATTAATCAGCAATTGTTTACCTAATTATTTACCAAACAATACCCTGTTTTTAGTAAAGTATACACATACCCAAAAATGTTGCTTATGATTTGAAAAGATCATTAAATTATGTATAAAAATATAGATTTTGCAAGTGCTTACGTAAATATAATAATAATAGGCTGTAATAATTCATTGAACTAATTACAAAAGAAGAAAACTAAAAAATCGAATATTTTAAGATAATTGGTTTAAGATTACATGCATACTGTCTTATTTTTACACTTATGTTTGTAATTTGTCAATTAACGACAAATAACAATAAATTACAAATAAACAACAAATGTATGTAATTTGTCTATAAAATTTATTTTGTTAATGTCGTTCATTTTTTCGCTCAACGTCTTATGTATAAACTTACCGCTATACGAAGTTCGGAAGGGCACGACACCCACTGACTTACTCACGCACCCCGGCAGACACGGCGGTACTGGTGTTACGACGAGAGTCCACCCAGTGCCACCCTCGGGGGCAGGCGGGGCGGCTGACCCACGACGGAGCAGCCATTTACCCAAGGTCGTCGTCAACAACCCCACTTTTACCGCTTCCTCTTAGAATCTGCTGACAACTCCCTTCTCTGGCAAGCCCCGACTATCGAGGGATTGAAGGGGTGTGTGGTCATGACCGTATCAAACCTTTACTGCCAGAGAAGGGTAGTTAATGGTGATTATAAGATTGCACTAGTTCAAGATATTGTGTATTATAATCTTCATTTAGCTAAAGGAAGTATAATACTAGTAAGTAACAGAATATTATGCACTATTAATTGATGTTAAATAAACATGCCCATAATCTCTAAATTAATGGATTCTGAATTATGCTGAATTAGAATTGAAATTTCAAAGTGAACGAAATCAAATATTATGAGAATTTATCCTTTTCTGTTTGCTTTTAATTTCATATATGGTTATTTTATGATGATGTACAAATGCAAATTCTGGTATTAATAAACTAAAATTTGTCATCAAACTAATGTTAACATTCCTTTGTATAGACTTGTCATTAGGAGCGAAAATTGGGTTGGTTAATACGTTGGAAAAACCCCTAATTAGGCTGAATGTGTTTGGTCGCTATAAATCCCAAATCACAACAAATGCAACCATTTTAATAGTTATTGCTTTTCTTGGAATTCCTCTATATCCATGAAGAGCGAGATAAAATACGAGATCCCAACTGAGTTAACGGTCAGTACTTCACTCGTTGAATAAAGTTCACGCACAGGCCGACAGGCCCGTGTAAACTGGTGAGTGAAGTTGAATATGTTATATTTAGTAACTTTGAGTAAATCTATTACAGTTACATTAGTGCTTATACATTTATGAACGTTTTGTGATTGTATTTAAAGCGTTTCCAATTATGTCAAAAGAATCATCAATTTGGTGAACAGGTAGGTTTGTCAAAACAAATCGATAAACTAACCTATGCCTCATCTTTAGCCAATTTTTGTTTTACACATTTTCATATATTTTTAAAGATTTTACGTGTTGAATAGCTTGTGGAGTAATGACTTGAAGGAGATATTAATACAGGTTACATATTTCACATGTAGGGAAGCTTCTTGAGGTACATCATAGAGGTAAATTTTGTTTGTGTATGTTGGCAAAACCCTAAATTCGCTTGAGTTATTTGCCCCCAAGTTAGTAACAAATATTGTTTTTCTTGTTTTGCCAGTTAGTTTGATTTTTCTCTCTGAACCTTTGGCAGGAGTTTATTTTCTAAAAGTATTTGCCTTTCTTTAGGTTTCCTGGATGCTCGCGTATAATTTTGTGCCATTGTTTTTATCTGTGTGGTGCTATATTTCTAGATTTGTCTGAAAATACTGACCTTACAATGTCGAAAATGGTTTAATTATTACTGACGATGGCAACTTGCCTGAAACTACTAACAAAATAATATAATTAAGATCTTAACATAAAAACATGCACATGAATGACCTTGAATGACATTGAAAATATATATAATCAGCTATTTATGAGACAAAAAGATGTTTACAGCACAGCCAAACTGACAATGAATATTTTACACCCAAGAAAATGCAATATAAATTTAGTAACACCATAAAAAAATAATAATAATAATAAATAAATAAAAATAATAATAAAATTAAAAAACGCTCACACATAATTTTATTGTTATTGAAGTCATTGTAATCCTGAACATAATATTAAATTAATAAAATCCAAACGATATTATCTTTTTGAATCTGAAGAGATCCAAAAAGTAAATAAAATGGTGAGACCACAGACCGAAATGCTCTGAAATGGGCATTAAATGATTCTCGAAAACTAATTTATTTGTATATTGAGATTCTATTAGGTGTCTTTTAATCATCTCCATAGTTACTCGGTATAGATCTTGAGTTCAATTCTTCAAAACACGGGCTATTTTCTCCTAACCGTATATTAAATGTTTTTTAATGAATATAGTTTAAAATATATTTATTGGTTGTAATTGTAAGCAGTATTTACTATCTAATTATGGGAATAACTTTTTTTTCTTTTTATATGCCAAACAACCATTAGTGATTTGTACCGAAAATCTCTCAAATATCTATTTCGTATGTATTCAGATTCGGGTAGAGCAAATTTTAACGATTGCATGTATTGAATTATTTGATAGCTTTATTGAAAAGTCATCATACCGTTTCTTCATAATATATACACTTTTTTTATTTAAGGATTATTGGAAAAATTCTATAATTCAATATAATTTATTGTTTGTTACTACTTTAGTAGTTATGTCTGATCTAAAAGAACGAAGAATGTCTGAACTAGAAAATCCTACATGTGGCTTGTAGGTGTTTGAAAAGTGTAGAATAAAAAGTATACTTTAGAATCTAAAATATACTACGAGTTCTAAATATACTACAATTATACGGCTTAAAATCACGCTATATTATTATTGAAAAAAATAATAATTAAGCATTAAAGAACCATAATTTCCAAACATAACCTAAAATAAAAGGGATAAATAACGAAATTCGAAAAAATAAAAAGCTTAGTACATAGTGTACTTAACTTAATTATTGTTACTTATAAGAAATAATTCGTTACCATCGGATACATTTTTAATTTTGGTTGTGGCTGAGTTCGCTAAAGCAGGTATAAAATACCCTTACCGTGTTCCAATCCACGTTTGACATCAAATAAAACTCACAAACACATTTTTTTTAAACAGCAAAAACATCTAAAAAAGCGCTTAGTACACGCTTTTTTTCTAACGACAAAATATGACGTTAGAAATTGTATTTTGAAAAAGTCAACATTATTACTTTAAAAGACTAAAATTTCATCACCTTTTAGCCATTTATTCTATTTATATTTATTCTATTAGCTATTTATATTCGTACCTATCTTGTCATACTATGACAGTAAATAAATAAAAATAATCTAGTAAATTTTAAAATATACATCACAAGCCATTTAATTAAATTTATATGTAACATGCTTAACATAACCTATATTATAAGTTAATACTGCTAATAGCCCTAATCAGCTGTTTTTTGTATTTCTCTAATTTTTAGTGTATGAACTTATACTGACTGAAAATTAATTTATTTTCTAAAATTGTTGAAACTATTTTAACCTATCAATGAGCAGCAACTATTCTGGATAAGTACATACATTTTTTAATCTTTTGATAAACTAATTTATTCCGGCTAGTATTTTCTTTACATATTTATAAGATTTTACTAAATCTTACGATGAAACACAATACTAGATAATATTTTTAGTGGAATAAACTACATTCTAATACTAATAGGTAGCTGAACGATGTCTTCTGAGAGGAATGAAAGCGTCCGCATTCTCTCGGCAGAAACACTAACTAACACTCAAGTGCCAGCTGCTCCTGCGCTCCAGTGGGTTTGCTATGAACTTCTGTTGCATCTAATTGAAGGACTATATGTTGGCCCTGGTTGTCAACATTAAACATTAACTAAAAGTCCTACCACAAATAACATTTTATAAATTAGTAATGAATGAAAAAAGTACAAATTATTCATATAATTTTTTGTGTATAGTAAAAAATAATAACTAAAATTCAAGTGTTAAAATTGTATAATTGTAAATTGTTTCATGCATAGGCCATATAAAAATATTTCATAAATTATGTTAATAAATTTTACTTGTTATGCAATATAAACCTGCCTAAACCTGTTGAATTATCAAGTTTAATACCATATGCTTCATTACGCATGAGGTAACTAAGAATTAAATAAGAAAAAAATTAGAGTGTCTACCTATCATGAAAAGAAACATCTCAGCTGAATTTTGATAACTATATGGTTATTATTATTATTTTAAATATATATAGATATATATATATATGGAGTTAATATATATATATATATATATATGTATGGAGTTAATAATAACAATAATTAATTATACAAAATTTAACTGTTATATTGTACTGCATGGAAGAACAGTTGTCATATATATACTTATCATTTTTTATGGCTGTCTCTTAATTTAAGTATCAATTTAAGCCATCTACAAACATACAGGAGGTGAATAAATGATACAGATACTGTAAGAAAATGTATAAACTCATTTAATAAAAATTAATCGTACAAAAACTTTAAAACTATACAATAAAGTAATAAAAAGATTTTATAGAATAACAACAGTAAACTCTTTAAAACACAAATATACTTCTGGAACAGGTATAAAATATGTTACAATGAAACCTCGTTGGTTATATACAGGTAAGATTGTTTCATAAAATAAGGATTCAATCCTTTCTAAAACACTTAAAACAGTAAAAAAGCCTCTTTAAACACAAAATACAAGTATTTTAAAAAAGAAAATTTCTGAATGCGAGTGCAGAAAGGTTCGTCAGATGGATTTATACATGCAATATACAAAATATTATATTTTTTTTCTTAAAAGTATAGCGGGTTCGTAGGGTAAAGTAGAAAGCGCGCAGCATGCGCAAAGTACATATTGTATATACCAATACATTTTAGAATGATCAGCCAGTCTATTTGACTTTCCATTAGCTAAAATAAACTTAATTACGGTATTTGCTTTTATCCATAACAAATCACAAAACCACAGTTTTTAAAAATAGTAAAGTTTTCAAAATGTTTACTTAATTGCCTGATTCAATACAATTAAAAAAACTTCTTTAAAAAAAAATAGGCAACAAATAACAAAACTACGGTTTTTAAGAATAATTAAGTATTGAAAATGTTAACATAATTCCCTTTTTTAACACAACTGAAGAACTTCTTTAAAACTGCCTATTACATTTTGGGGAATAAATAAATATATTTATTTATTTATTCCCAACATTTATTAACAACATTTATTATTTATTAACAACATTCGTTGTTAAACACTGTAAACATTCAATAATTGTTTTGTAGTAAAGTAGCTTATACATTCCAATAGGAGACGGGTTTTAAGTTATGATTTAAAGTCACGTGCAGTTTCAGTGGGTTTCTAAAAATAAAATATAAGACTTAAAAAAAATATATTTTACATTTTGATATATTAAGCAGTTTCACTTGCTAACTTTTTTGTACCAGTCGATATAAATACTAGATTATAATCTAAAATTACATGGCTATATTCACATTAATAATGATTTGATAATGTTCTCTGTTACATTGAGTACTGAAATGGAGTGAAATAAAGTGGATGTAATTTGGATGCAAAAATTAAATAGTTGGATGCAAGAAATCTATAAACTAATTAAGTTGATTATAATTTTTTAATAGTTCTAAACTTTTTATGTTTATTTAAAGGAATTAAACCTTCTATCTTCACCAATAGAAGCCTTATTTTACATAATCTAAGTAAGAATTCTCATCGCAGTAGTTAGTGTAAATTTTACGAGTTTTTCATTACACTGTACTTAAATACATATTTTACTAACGTGGATTTCTAAAAAAGTCATACTCAGTTTAAACTGTCTGGATCCTAAAGTTTCAACTAGTACTGTTAAGCTTACATATTACGTCATATGTAGACCGTATAGTCGATAGGTCTTTTTAATTATTAAACATAATTATTTCATTTTGAGATTTTTCTTCTGTTAGATAAAAATCGTACATGTTGTGTAAATATTTAGTATTTGTGTTATTGGTACTATGGCGGGGTGTTTTAAAATGATTAACATTGCATTATATGTCTATGTGACTGCCACACTCGTTCAAACAATGGCAGTGTGCTCATATTACTAGTTGTTACATTGTTTGGATTAATTCATTATTATAATATTCATGTCAGACATGAAACGTATGAAAGTATGAAACAAAACATAATCATGAGCATTATTGTAAGCGAAAATATTTAAAATATAATAATTAAATTTTCATAAAAGGTCTGACATTGCTACCAATAGTGGTTGAATATTGTCCTCTAACTTTGATGTAATTGCTAATAAATATTGAATATGAGAAATTACTTATAATTAATTAATCAATACTTATAATTCATATAAGTATTGATGGATTACAATGTGAATAAAAATAGTAAAACTATTATAAACAAAACACTAAAAACACATGAAGATAATTAAAGTGACATTTGTCATCCCAAACTCGTTACCTTAATACATGTTATACTATAAGTCTGACATATTAAACTTCAGTCAAACATTTTCAGTCATCAATAAAGTAAAACATTTAAATTCAGTAGTAAACTTTATTATTTTGCTTTAGGTAAAAATAAATTTTATTTTCAGGCAAATATTGAACACAATAGTTTGTAATTGGATCATTTCACTTAACCACTATTAGAAGATTATTCTGGTCTTATAATGCAATAACGTTAGATAGTAAAATTATACCTTGCTTTTGAGTGACTATTCAATAAAGATAATATTTAATTGCAATAAGAAATAATGAAAATGATAAAATACCTAATTAAAATAGTAAACAAGTATAGCTCATAGTCGTTTAAAAAATGTATTAAATTTACTATGGTTTCTTACTAAAAATAAATGAAGTACAAAATATCTTCCCTCGTGTAAATTTCAGAATAATATTGATTACCTTCTAAAAAATTAAAATTTCCCAAAAATAAATTTGTTATGAAAGCGATTATTCTGTTAAGAATGATTTAACTAACAAAAAAATCAATTTCTTCTCTTGTGGGATATATAAGAGTAAATACAAAATAAGGAGAGCGAGCGGGGAAGTGAGGGGGAGTATTGATGGAACGTAAATGTCAGTAAAGAGGACAGACGGGTAGAAAGTGTGTGGGGGTATGACGGATCCCCAGCTATGATACTTGGTTGTAATTAATGGTTGATTGGACGAGCGGGACTTGGCTTTGATGATAATTGCTGCCCACACCCGGGGGGGGGGGGAAGATAAAACAGCATGATCAAAACTGTCCAGTAAATTAATTATTATGGTCGTACTTTTAGCTTTGAAGTGCCCAAATGTTTTTGCAAGACTGGAAATTAATCGCTGTTTATTGGTAATAATGCCAAGAAAGATTAATGTTATGGAGTTGAATTTAACAAATAAAATGGATAGAATTAAGTATATGATTCATCAACTCAAAAACAAATTTAAAACAAATTAGACTGCTTTGAGTGGCTTCTTGCTATCTAATTCTATAGTAAAAACAGCACCGTTTAAAATTCCTATTTACAGAATCGTGTCTCTATCTTACTTTTCCTCGATTTCAAGAAGTTTTGACAATTGCAACTTGGGTGATAAAATAGAAAGCCTTGAACAGTTACAATTTGGTTTTGTATTTTACAATGTACTTCATAAAAGGGTGGTACGCCTTCAGGAAATGGAAGTTGAGAGAATTATTACTAAAGTTTTTCTAAACAAATGTCCTACAAATTTCTCTCTGGAATTGGTTAGATGTGTTGTATTTAAATTTTAAAGAGATAATAAAGTCGTAAATTGCGAATGAAAAGTATATTAAAATATTAAAATTTACCAGTCTAATAGTGGGTTTGTTTACTTAATACATTGCTTTGTATAAACTCGCGTCGTAGAGGATTTGAGAGTTATTTAACTGTTTTTCTTTGATTTATAAACTTTATATATAACCGTTGATATAAAACATTACATATACAGATTTACAAAGTAATTTAATAGTTATTATATAGACGCTACTATACTTGTTTGAACATTAATTATCTCCTAATGAAAAATTCACAAAGAAATTGTTTGAAAATTTTAGTTACAGTAGTTCAATTACAGTAAATGTGGGGAAAACAAAATCAAAATTGTGTAACAAGAACAAATAAAAAAAAAAAATCAAAAGAACAAATACGTGAAGAAATTAAATTTCGTAAAAATAATTTAACAATATGTACAAAAAGATTCAGGAACTAGAACCAAATGAAGAGATATTAATAAAATGGAGTTATTGATTGTTCAATAAAAACAGAAATATACAATCTAGGTAACTTAACTTCTCAGAATATAACAAAAACATGAACCTATATAAGTATTGAATAGTGTGATATAGAATAGAAATAACTATTGTACAATTGTTATTTGGCACCAAATAACTAAGTCTCTGGAACAATGATGCTGTACAGATTAATGGAAGGAAGAACGAATAAATTAAACAACGACATAAATAATCTAGACAATGAATAATGTTACTATGAACAACCTATAGTATGTTGGCAATATTTATATAAATCTTAAAAAATAACAAAGATGGCAAGCACTCAAGATGAACACAGTTCACGAGTCACAGCACGTAAAGGCATTTATTAGGATCGATTATTATTGTTAATTTTTTATGAACTAATAAGACCACAACTGTTTTATTGGTTGATATCCCTTTTGTTTCTTGCGAGGTTCCTCCAAGTTCCTACCTAGGCTGTTTAAAAACACTTGGCCCTAATTTCTTTTTAAAAGTAATTCAACCAACTAATATCACAAAGTGCAAGAAATCATCGGATAGTTCAAAATAATCTATTCCAGAAGGAATAGTATATCTAATTTACAAATGTTCGCTAAAAAAGTAGTTCTCATACTAAATCAGATATGACTATCAATTTCTACGAAGACTTGCAAGGAGGTCACTGAAGGAAGGAACGGCTGGCTACCGCGTCTTGCTAGAAGGGGGTTTAGCCGAGGAGCCGTTGGCGGCGTTCTTCGCTTGCGCAAGGTGCGTGTGGTAGTGCTTCGCCAGATGAGCCTTCTGTCGAAAGCTTTTCCCACACAATGAACACGTGAAAGGTTTCTCCCCCGTATGAGTCCTGATATGGACGTTAACGGAGTATTTGTCCTTAAACCCTTTACTGCAAATGTTGCAGTAGTGAAGTGACCTTTCTTTCCTTACCCCTGAAGAACTGCTGGAGGCTTGCAGCTGGTGCGGACTCTTGTTGCTACACGAAGACCTCTTGGTGTACTTTTTGTTGCTCTTGGTGGTGGTGGAGGGGATGGCGTTGATGATGGAGGTGTCCAAGTGACCAATAGGTTGTAGTCTTCCTCCATCATTAAGATGGGTGGGGATGTAGATGTTGTGGCCGGATGGGTCCAAGTTGCAATATTGCTCAACAGACTCCGCTACCTCATTTTCAATCCTCTTAAGTTTTTCGTAGTCCTCAGGGTATGAAACGGCATCCAGTTGAGACAAGAAGATGTCGTCCATGCTCTGGGCCGAGCTGGGGTTGTCAGAGTCGATGAGCATTGTGCCAGTACCACCTCCACCATCAAACATCACTACTGTACCGCCTTCAATGGAGACAGCCATCAGAGGTGATCTCGTTTTTATATCTTCTTCCATTTCCGTAGAAAATGATGTTTCCGACGATGTTTTTGCTGTAGGTGGACTTCCTAAAACTCTCCTCATATCATCGGCCTTCTCCGTTTTTACGGAATGACTTCCATTGTACCTTGTGAGAAAAGCTTTACCCTGAAGGGCATTTCTCAATAAGGAGTCCATGCCACCAATTGAAGACGATTCGGTATTGTTATCTGAAATTTTCCAGTCGTTGTTGTTATTGAACTGTGTCGATGTTGTTTGGTCGTTCCCCATGGTTAAGCAAATATCCTCTTTACTATCCGCAAAGCCGCTGTCGTTGTAGGCAAATTCACTCTTTATGGTGGAAGCCTCACTGGAGGCTACGGACGTCACGGTTAATTCTGTCGACGTCCTTGGGTATCCGTTTTGGTAGGCAGTAGTCTCTGTCAAACTCTTGGCGACAGATGGAGGTATACTATCCAAGAAGGTGTCGAGATCTAAAGAGTTTTGGTGGGAGGAGAGTGTTGTAGAAGTGGCCGACTGACTACGGTTGGTGTCCTCTTCAGTGGCCTCGGGTGGACGGTACCACGTTGATTGGTCGGCACCGTTCAGCACCGTTAGTGTATAAATGGCACCATCAGTGTTTTCTGGGTCCTTGGACGCTGAAGAGTTGCCTCCTGAACCACCTTGACTCCAGCAGTTGAGATCCTCTAGCATGGATGGTTCCCATCGTACAGTCCCCTTATCACAGTTGGAATTCGGGGACCAAAACTGGGTCTCCGAGAAGGCAGGGGACTGGGAGGGGTCGGTCACTGCTGGGCCGTTACTGAGGACCAGGTGGTTGTTGTTCGCTTCTTTTCTCTCCGAGGTTACATCCTCATTGTTATTGTTGTTGTAAGACTCCAGATAAATTCCAACAGACTTCATTGATCTGTTGAACTGCTGAAGGGTCCCGTTGTCAGTCGCATCCGGAGCTACCACAAAGTCGAAGAAGTCGGTTTTTGTTATATCTTCAGGCCTAAAAGCTTCGGATATATCCATAATTAGTCTCTAATGTCACCCTGAACGTAAATTCACTAAAAACAGTTCAACCGTGTAAACGTTTTTTCTGCTTCATATTGTACTGTAAATAATAATACCAAATTGAATACACAAATGACATTATTTTACAAATTCACCACGATCACAAATATAAAATACACCGTTGGTGTCGTGGAGGGCTGCAGCTTGTATTTAGGAGCAGTGAGGTTCGGGAAGACAGTTTCGATAACGATGGCCCTGGAGTTACGTCCATAGTTTCCATTGTTCCACAGCCATTCTGGAACAAAATAACATTTATGTTACTTCCTGATAGTTTATTCTTATTTTTAAGTTATGTTTTTATACAGTAAAAATCATGTCAATAAACTCTTATTTGTGTAAATTAAATCTTGCTGGTTGAAGAGAACACACTGAAAAATTATATAATGTAAGATCTTTGACTCTTAATTAATTTATTTAAAAGAATAATTACGTCTAATAAAATAACTTTATCGAGGTCTGAGAGCAGGTTGTACTTTTTTAAAGTACATTAAGAATGTTGTCAATCAAATAAAGTCCACGTCATGTAAGGATACGTAGTATGTAATCAACTAAAATGTAAAGCCAATTTAAAATTAATGGGCTTCATTAGGCAGAACGAAGTTGGCATTACGCAAGTGCTGGTTGGAAGGTAGTGATTTAAGTACATTTGTCAAAGTACCTGCGGGTTGCGTAACGGACTAAATGTGGTCACAACTAGAGCAAGCTGATAACCAACAGAATCGCAGCCAACTTCTCAATTTCCAGCATCTGTCGACGGATTTCAGCAACGTATCTATCGTCCCCAGCCAGCCCCTCCTCCAGTGATTAGGGTCAGTGGGAACGGCCTTCACCCCGCAGGTCAGACCTTGAGATGTCTCTAGTTATAGTTGCAGGGCTCAGTTCTCTCACGCTCCTGGCTTATCGCCTTGTTTTATTGTTCATGATCCATTTGGTTTATACCCTCGCCGCCTCATAATATCGAGCGATGTAAATTTTCTTTATTGGGATTGGTTTGTATTGCATGACTGAAACAGGGTCACATCCATTCTAAATTGATCCCTTCTATACATTTTAAAAACATTAAAAGAGAATAAGTTACGTTTCACTTAAGTAGGCTCTGAAATTAAAATTCATTTAAATCTATTAATTAGAAAATAAAGTAAAAGATTTTAAATGTTTCCAATTATAAGATTGTTGGAATCCAGTGGTGGAAAGATAGTGTGGTCCAATATAAGTGTAACACAGTTTACACCAGCAGTCGTGGCAGACCTCACTAACTAATCAAATTAACTGCACAAGTATTCATTATCATATGGAGTATCTATTTGTAAGTAACATAATGAAGCGTAACATAAGAATGTATCTTTTCGGTAAGACCATTTTGATAGGGATAAATAACGAGTTTCTGGCGTTTATCTAGTGAGTAATAGTTGAGAATATCTCACATTTGTTTCAAGAGGTTTTAAGTTATCGTTTTCTTGGTTACGTTACATTTCGTTAGGATAAAAGGGTTATGTTTCGTTACTAGTGGCTAAGATAACAATGATCATTATATTATCTTAATAAAACCAGTTTTAATTGTATTTTGCTCTTATAGACACTTTTAAAACTTGCTGACATTTAATTCAAAAGACCCAACACTATAGCTAACCAAATCAGGTTGTTATGAAAACGTTATCTGTAAAAACTACAGTTGGTTTCTGAAGAATTTAAATGGAAAAAAATTGAAACATCAAATGTATATATTGAGTTTCAAAATATAACAATAATTTACAATTTTATCACAAGTCAGAATAGAACTACTCCGCCGTTATTTACAATGGTTACTGGAAGCAGAAAGTTCACTTTTTATAGACGGGGAAAATAATAAATATTTACCATACAAAACTTGCACTTCATACAAATATATAGATGATTTAGATATTAATTTTTTGATAGTCAGTGAAAAAAAAAACAGTAGAAAAGGCAGTACTGCATCTAAAATTCTTATAAATCATGAGATAGAATAGAAAAGTATATTCCATAAGTCTAATGGATACAAAAATGAAGAGGATATTATGGTTATAAAACCATACAATTTTAAAACCATAAAAAATTGCTAGTAAAAGATAAATGAAAATATGGATAAAGTAAATATTGCAATGTATTCCACTTTCCCTTTTTATCTGACAAATTATCAGAGATTTAAATATCATGAAATAGGCAACTCTAAACAAATTAAATAAATATATAACAAATAGAAAAATACAAGTTTATAAATTGGTGTCAATCCCTTCATAACATTTATATCGAGATTTTTCTAAATCAGTACAAATAAATATTTATGCATATTATTTACTTTGCAAAGCACTTTCTCCCACTTAATAGAAACCTGAGCCTCGATCCCAGATGATGAAAGCTATCTTAAGTACGAAGATAAATTATTAGTGCTAGTTTATGGCCAAATGTATCATAAATATGTTTTCACATCCATGCTTCATGATTGGTAGTCTTCAGTGTCCAGGATTTATGCAGCAACATACGAAGTGGATGCTGCAGCACCTCCTTTATGTGTACTGTTCCATCCAATGTATAATACGGATTTTCAGTGGTGTTTGGCAATATTATATTTCGTATCCCTGTAATTGCTTGTGTGGTTTCTTTGGGAACTCGTGGTAAAAGTTACAATCTATTTGGTAAGCTTTGAAAAGACAATGCTTTGTGGTCGGAAACACACAAATAAATATGGGTTAAAAAAGAAAAATTATTCGATGTCCTTTTTGTCAAACGAATTTTTCAAACAGTAATGAATATCCATTGTTCACCTTTGGTTAAGCTAGGTTAACCGAAAAAGCGTCACTCTGCAAGTGGTCGATGTTTCCTGACTAACCTTTGTATCTAACTTTGGAACACGGATCTTTTTGGGTAAGTGTCAGTAATGTGAGATAATTGTTCTATAGAAACAAATACAATTTAAGTTTCTAACTTTTATTCAGGACGACAATAGATAAGATTATCTTTCAGGTTTTTGAATACTATTTTGAATACGGCATTTTCTCGGCTGGGTGAATTAGGTTTTGTTCCGTTAGGTTAGTGTCGCTAGGATAGTTAGGCTAGGTCCGTTTCGGTAGGTTAGATGCACAATTATTAACGTATCCTTTCAATGTAAAAACATTGTAGTGTATTTTATTCCTTCAGAACATTTTCCAAGCTTGCATATATACCTTAAATAACTCAGAGCAGTGTTTAGCTACTTGGATTGTATTCTCAGCAAGATTATTGTAAGTAAGCAAAGAATGAAATTTGTTTTTTCGACTCACACAGAAAGTTAATATAGTAGTTTTTTTTAAATCGTTTACTTACTTACTCTTACGATGGTACATTATCTATTTAATATACTTAAATATGTATGTATATTTTAATAATTTAAAACCTAGTATATAACGTATTTTGAGACAGACATTTCCAGATGGTGATACAGTCCCTAATTAAAATCAATATATCTGGGCTTTTTAATCTTACAAGTTTAACATGCATATTATATACATCGATTCCGTAATGTAATATTCTATGTAAGATAATTGCGATACATTTGCACTTTAATTTCCTGCTCAATTAGCTGTGAAACTAGAAACAGTAAGTGATAAAATGATACATTACGTTTAATATCTATTTGACATGAGTACGTATTTGTAGATGACCAATGTGTTTAATGACATAAAATGAAGTGCTCATTGATAATGCGGTCAACTTGACATTGTACACTCAGATAACGCCACAGGCCTCCAATATAATTGCCCTCAACAAGTGCACTCTAGATGGCATCGTTGGTTATTTGTAGGACTCCTTACCTAGCTATCCTCAGACCATCTCTGCCTTAATTGATACACTTCATTAGTATGCCGGGCCGGGGTGGTCCGGCTAGCCGCCGAGTTACGCGCTACTTTCTCCCGTCTCTGCATTGGCTACTTTTTGTATTGACAGGAAACAGATAAAAACTAACTTACTTATTAATGCTGTGTGTAGTCACGGTAATGTATCGTCAGTAAGTTCAGGGACGAAAACTGGTGAGGTAAAGATTAAAAGATGATTTAAAACAACGGTTAGTTGTCAGTTGACAAGTAATAATGGACATGTCTAAATAATGAAAATAGGAGGCTCAGAGCCGCATAATTGTACAGACTCAATTCTATGAACTTCGTTGAGACGTATTGATAAAAGTTCCATAGATATCTTAATATGTAGAGAATCGACTCAAATGTGCTAAGAGTTTGGTCAGTTTTTATTAATTCTATTCAGAAATTAGTAAAATACTAACGACATAGTAAACCAAAGCAGACATTAGTTATTAAGAAGGTAAACTCATGAAAGGTAAACCAAGCTACCTAAACACCCCTATCTAGTAAATGTACTGTGAAAGGTAAACCAAGCTACCTAAACACCCCTATCTAGTAAATGTACTGTGAAAGGTAAACCAAGCTACCTAAACATCCCTATCCATTAAATGTACTGTGAAAGGTAAACCAAGCTACCTAAACACCCCTATCCAGTAAATGTACTGTGAAAGGTAAACCAAGCTACCTAAACATCCCTATCCAGTAAATGTACTGTGAAAGGTAAACCAAGCTACCTAAACACCCCTATCTAGTAAATGTACTGTGAAAGGTAAACCAAGCTACCTAAACACCCCTATCCAGTAAATGTACTGTGAAAGGTAAACCAAGCTACCAAAACACCCCTATCTAGTAAATGTACTGTGAAAGGTAAACCAAGCTACCTAAACACCCCTATCCAGTAAATGTACTGTGAAAGGTAAACCAAGCTACCTAAACACCCCTATCCAGTAAATGTACTGTGAAAGGTAAACCAAGCTACCTAAACACCCCTATCCAGTAAATGTACTGTGAAAGGTAAACCAAGCTACCTAAACACCCCTATCCAGTAAATGTACTGTGAAAGGTAAACCAAGCTACCTAAACATCCCTATCCAGTAAATGTACTGTGAAAGGTAAACCAAGCTACCTAAACACCCCTATCCAGTAAATGTACTGTGAAAGGTAAACCAAGCTACCTAAACACCCCTATCCAGTAAATGTACTGTGAAAGGTAAACCAAGCTACCTAAACATCCCTATCCAGTAAATGTACTGTGAAAGGTAAACCAAGCTACCTAAACACCCCTATCTAGTAAATGTACTGTGAAAGGTAAACCAAGCTACCTAAACACCCCTATCCAGTAAATGTACTGTGAAAGGTAAACCAAGCTACCTAAACACCCCTATCCAGTAAATGTACTGTGAAAGGTAAACCAAGCTACCTAAACACCCCTATCTAGTAAATGTACTGTGAAAGGTAAACCAAGCTACCTAAACACCCCTATCCAGTAAATGTACTGTGAAAGGTAAACCAAGCTACCTAAACACCCCTATCCAGTAAATGTACTGTGAAAGGTAAACCAAGCTACCTAAACACCCCTATCTAGTAAATGTACTGTGAAAGGTAAACCAAGCTACCTAAACACCCCTATCCAGTAAATGTACTGTGAAAGGTAAACCAAGCTACCTAAACACCCCTATCTAGTAAATGTACTGTGAAAGGTAAACCAAGCTACCTAAACACCCCTATCCAGTAAATGTACTGTGAAAGGTAAACCAAGCTACCTAAACACCCCTATCCAGTAAATGTACTGTGAAAGGTAAACCAAGCTACCTAAACACCCCTATCCAGTAAATGTACTGTGAAAGGTAAACCAAGCTACCTAAACACCCCTATCTAGTAAATGTACTGTGAAAGGTAAACCAAGCTACCTAAACACCCCTATCAGTAAATGTACTGTGAAAGGTAAACCAAGCTACCTAAACACCCCTATCTAGTAAATGTACTGTGAAAGGTAAACCAAGCTACCTAAACACCCCTATCTAGTAAATGTACTGTGAAAGGTAAACCAAGCTACCTAAACACCCCTATCCAGTAAATGTACTGTGAAAGGTAAACCAAGCTACCTAAACACCCCTATCCAGTAAATGTACTGTGAAAGGTAAACCAAGCTACCTAAACACCCCTATCCAGTAAATGTACTGTGAAAGGTAAACCAAGCTACCTAAACATCCCTATCCAGTAAATGTACTGTGAAAGGTAAACCAAGCTACCTAAACACCCCTATCTAGTAAATGTACTGTGAAAGGTAAACCAAGCTACCTAAACACCCCTATCCAGTAAATGTACTGTGAAAGGTAAACCAAGCTACCTTAACATCCCTATCCAGTAAATGTACTGTGAAAGGTAAACCAAGCTACCTAAACACCCCTATCCAGTAAATGTACTGTGAAAGGTAAACCAAGCTACCTAAACACCCCTATCCAGTAAATGTACTGTGAAAGGTAAACCAAGCTACCTAAACACCCCTATCCAGTAAATGTACTGTGAAAGGTAAACCAAGCTACCTAAACATCCCTATCCAGTAAATGTACTGTGAAAGGTAAACCAAGCTACCTAAACACCCCTATCCAGTAAATGTACTGTGAAAGGTAAACCAAGCTACCTAAACACCCCTATCCAGTAAATGTACTGTGAAAGGTAAACCAAGCTACCTAAACATCCCTATCCAGTAAATGTACTGTGAAAGGTAAACCAAGCTACCTAAACACCCCTATCTAGTAAATGTACTGTGAAAGGTAAACCAAGCTACCTAAACACCCCTATCCAGTAAATGTACTGTGAAAGGTAAACCAAGCTACCTAAAAACCCCTATCCAGTAAATATACTGTGAAAGGTAAACCAAGCTACCTAAACATCCCTATCCAGTAAATGTACTGTGAAAGGTAAACCAAGCTACCTAAACACCCCTATCCAGTAAATGTACTGTGAAAGGTAAACCAAGCTACCTAAAAACCCCTATCCAGTAAATATACTGTGAAAGGTAAACCAAGCTACCTAAACATCCCTATCCAGTAAATGTACTGTGAAAGGTAAACCAAGCTACCTAAACACCCCTATCCAGTAAATGTACTGTGAAAGGTAAACCAAGCTACCTAAACATCCCTATCCAGTAAATGTACTGTGAAAGGTAAACCAAGCTACCTAAACACCCCTATCCAGTAAATGTACTGTGAAAGGTAAACCAAGCTACCTAAACATCCCTATCCAGTAAATGTACTGTGAAAGGTAAACCAAGCTACCTAAACACCCCTATCCAGTAAATGTACTGTGAAAGGTAAACCAAGCTACCTAAACACCCCTATCCAGTAAATGTACTGTGAAAGGTAAACCAAGCTACCTAAACACCCCTATCCAGTAAATGTACTGTGAAAGGTAAACCAAGCTACCTAAACATCCCTATCCAGTAAATGTACTGTGAAAGGTAAACCAAGCTACCTAAACATCCCTATCCAGTAAATGTACTGTGAAAGGTAAACCAAGCTACCTAAACATCCCTATCCAGTAAATGTACTGTGAAAGGTAAACCAAGCTACCTAAACACCCCTATCTAGTAAATGTACTGTGAAAGGTAAACCAAGCTACCTAAACACCCCTATCCAGTAAATGTACTGTGAAAGGTAAACCAAGCTACCTAAACACCCCTATCCAGTAAATGTACTGTGAAAGGTAAACCAAGCTACCTAAACACCCCTATCCAGTAAATGTACTGTGAAAGGTAAACCAAGCTACCTAAACATCCCTATCCAGTAAATGTACTGTGAAAGGTAAACCAAGCTACCTAAACACCCCTATCCAGTAAATGTACTGTGAACAGCTTCAAACCTTTGTTACCAACATCATACGACACTCCCCAATATTATCTCATAATGTCACCTTAACACAGATAAACTTTGATAGTTATGGTAGATATTAGACTTCCAAACTTCAATCTAGAGAATATAACCAGTTAAACACTATTCATCAAATTAAGATTAAAGATGAACTGTCATCATAATTAGTCGTGTATCTGGGTAGACCAACTTCTATTGTAGATTTTGTAAGAAGGCTGGGTAAACCATAATTTGTGATGGGGTTTTTAGGAAGAAAGCGCAAGCTACCGTAAGTTCGATTAGTTTATAGGGAGGTTATATACTCATATGTATTTCTTATGCCTTATCGGGAGGTCACCAAATGTCGTTTGAATCCATAGAAAAAAGGAATAAGGAAACATTTATTACGTGGTTTTATATTCTGGGTGCGCAAGCTGTCATATGATTTAAGGGGAGTAAAGGGAAGTAGAGCAAGTAATTGAGTCAAATTTGTTCATATGGAAGCTGTCGAAGCCGTCGGCCATGTCGTTTATTATGTAAGTTACCAACTAAAGATTACTCTATAGGGAAACTACGTCCATCAGACGAAATTATAGAGAACCTAGAAAACCTTAGTCCATTTTAAGACTTTATGAGATGGCATAGTATGACACATTATATCTTATTAGCTTAAAGGGAGTCATACTTCATTTGTGTATGTCTTTATTGGGTGAGAGAGTATGCATTTTTATGGTTATTTCAATTTTATGGTTATTTATTGAAGTGCGAATTGATATTGTGGCCTTCTGCCGTTTTTTGTTCGATTAACTTTTGTTCTCTTTGGTAATAAACCAGTTTTGCTCAGCTGCCGAGTTTTATTTTGACCCTCCAACTGCCACCCGTGATCCCATCGCTCGACTTGTTTTGAGCCATCCCCCGGTTGGCACGCTTACCAGCTTTGGTGGGGGGATGGGTCTCAATTGGTAGCAGAGCGTGGTTGCCTAAAAAAAAAAAAAAAAAAAAAAAAATTATTCTTTCTTGGTTGTTGACGGTGGGTGTTTGCCAGTTAGTAGGCCATGGTTGGCCGATCTACCGTCAAGGTGTCTTGGTATTAATATAAATTTATAGGGAGGCTGGGAATACTTTGTTTGTGTATGACTTTGTAGTGTGGCAGAATGTGGCTTATAAGCTTATAGGGAGTCATACTTCGTTAGTGTATAGTTTTTAGGGTGGCAAAGTCTGTCATTGCTTTCATATGAGCTAACAGAAATGATGAGCATACTTTGTTCGGGTGAAAAATTATTCCATTGCCTGACCTAAAAGATTATTAAAGAATTGAAATAAATCACGCGTGTATGAATTTAAAGGAGGGTGGGAGTACGTCATCAGTCGTACACTTAGAAAGTCATAATCAAAATCAGCAACGATATTTCCTAAATAGTGGTTAAAATAATCTTGTAAATTGCCGTTTATTTAGTCGTTAGCATAATCGAGGCGTCACAAAAAAATTTTGAGACAACACTTTTATTCCAAAACTTTATGTTATTTAATTTCAATATTTTGATTGTTCACTTGTGTTTTTTTCTAACTTGTATTCATAAACCGGTGCAGATCAAAGTGACTTCGTGAGTGAGAGGTTGGCCACGTATTCTGGGGACTGATTCTTTTGTCCAACCACCAGCTACTGCATCTTCACTGTCGGCAAGTCTGCGGTACATGCAGACCATATGTAAGGCCACGCGTTACTGTCCAGCCTTCGCCCATATAGAGCGGTCACATCGAGATCCTATCTGCTGTTCCATGTTCCGCCGTCCCACGTCTTTAATTGCGCATCGACATGGTCTATGGTAATGGCTGCAGATATGTCCCTTTCTTTCACCCAGGAATGTTCCTTGGTGGTCAACTCACGTTGGCGTATTTCAAAACTCTCTTGAAGTTCCTGAATTCTTTATTGCTTCCTCTGATGCACTTTTATTTGCCGACAAGTTTTGCTGTTGTTTGGACAGACGAATTACTTTTATTATTTAGTATAACAGTATGCTAATTGTAGCCATTACACAATGTTAGCAACCATAATATTCGAGACAGTAGATCAGTTGTCTGATTCTCTGTTAGCCACGTTTTTCTCAGTACATCTGAAGAATTATAATGTCCTATATCCCTATATATTATAGAGTATATAGATCAATAGTAACTAAATAGATTGTTTAAGTATAACACTGTAAAACGAACGAAAATTTTACACTAAATAATATATGTTTATTATATTTAAAGGGAAAACACACCAAAAATTTATTATAATAAAATAATTATTGGAGTATTTGTTCCTATTAAACATTTCTTTCAGTAGGCCTATTAAAATGTGCTTAAAATCAACAATATTTATGGGAGATTTTCTTATTCACAAAATTATTCTTAAGTGGGGTTTTGTTGAGTGTGTAGGGTAGATGATAGGGGAATACGAGAAGAAAGGATAACATCGGTAGATGGGCAGTTTATCTTACTTTAATGTTCAATATATTTTTCGCGTCCTTATAAAAAAGCTATGAAGGATTATTATAGTATGTTGTTGCACAAGAGACTTTTATTAAAACATTATTAATCAGAATTTTGTATCTCCTCATATTTAATATGTATTCCCTATACTGTATAATCCATTGCAGAGGGATTAGAGTCAAGAGGTGTAAGAAGTGATGCTGAAATATTCTTGCTCCCATTTATCTGGTACTGTTATGAATTGTATTTTCAGAATATAACTATTAAAATTAATAGCTGCACCCAGTGATGGAGAAACAAATAATCTGCAGAAACAGGGTCTCTAGCCTTTCTGTTCCTGGGGGAACAGCCCGGTTGTTCTGCTCCACAGCGACTCAATCATAAGTCACACTTGACTTCAGCCGCAATTTTTACTAATCCTGTAAATGATTCTCTTTACGAAATGGTTTGAACAATTGCTTTTTATAATTATAGACTTTAAGCTCTGGAATTTTTATTTACAGGGGATGTTAGGCTTTATCTTAAAAAAAGTAAATAAACTAGATTTTGCTATTACTAAGCTAAAGAAAAAAAAACAGGAAATAAAAAAAGAAAAAATGAAATTAATATGGACCAAAGTACAAATTTTATTCAACCACGAATTGACAGTAAAATGCGTTTTACGCTACGAAACTCTAGCAATTTACCACTATACCATTAATTTACCATTAATTTTTTCCACGACTATAACTTCCATAAAAACTCTCATATTGACTATTATTCAAAGTAAAATTTAACTTGATTAATTAAATTCGAATATTAGTTGAAGAATAGTTTTCAGTGACATTTAAGGAAGTACGTTTTAAAACACGATTCTTAGCCAATGGAGTTGAGTGGGTGGAAGAGGGTCAATAATGTGTGGGATCCGGTAAGTAGCTTGAATGTACTTGATTTACGATGTTTTGATTTATTCAATATAATATTTCCAGACGGTACGAAAAACCTTTATTTTATTTTTATTGAAAACAAGTTCGTGGTCTTGTAAATTTGACCATTTCAATCGGTTTTTCCATCATTACGTACATTGATTAAATTATCAGCATCTTGTGATCTCTACATACGTCCATTCACGTTAAAACAACACTTGTTCAATATTGTTTAACCGTGTGAACAATTAATTACTATTGTTTGTGTGAACACTTAACTTGAACAATGACTTGTGTTAAACCAAAGAGTTCAAACGTTGGGTAATTTGTAGTTGTGTGTTTTGTCATAATTGTACTGCATGGGCTAATCGTACTGTTTTCGTGTTTGTGTTGAAATAAGTTATTCTACTGATATCTTGTATTTACTGTTTTGTGTTATGTTGTCATGATATTGTTAGATTTTACTATAATCTAATTTTATTGCTTAAAATAGTCTTTAGTTTTATGAAGGAAAAATGACATTATGTATTTGATGAAATGAATGTACATCGGCATTTTTACTTGTTAAGTTTAATAAGTAAGGGAAAGTAATTGATGTATATTGTATACATAACCAATTAAAGTTATCGAATTGAGGAGATCACGAAATTGTAGTTATAATGCAAATGAGTATGAACAAATTTGCAGAATTCTTTTACAAACTTTCAATTTATGTTTTTGTTCCTATAATTTCAAGTCAGTGTTTTTTATACAGTAAATAATTATGATAGGATTAAAATTTGAAAAAAGTTATATTTATTTAGTCAGCTAGTGAATATAATTAATTATAAGATGGTCAGTAATGGTAGGGGTCGTGGCAAGAGACTTGAACGCTTGGTTGCACTGAAGTTGACACCTCGTTTGTTAGTATCAAAATGCAAGACACACATAGGCTACGTGTGTCAACGTTAGTCTATTACCACATCATAATTAATTGCACATTGATATGTAACCAGTTAAGTGCATGTCTTGGCGTGTGGGTGGGAGTCGTGAAGTAAGATTGACTTGTCGTATTGTTAAGTCCAGTTGACAATGCTTCCTGCTGACTCGCTTTGTACAGTCATAACTGCAATGTTTACGAATATATTAGTCTGTTAACTGAAAGGTAGAAAGTAGTCTTAAGAAGGAAATGAACAAGGTCATGATTTGACTAGGAGCTGAGTTCAGAGGTTATGTGCAGTCGACATTCGGTCACTGATAAATATTTGAATGATAATATTTGTTGGCCAGTCTCAGTTTAATGTAAAGTCACCATATGGAACAGGTCTTTAGACACCCAATTATTCCGGTACATTGAACTTATAGATGGCTATTAAAAACGAACACAATAACAATAAACATAGCTAAAGGATTGCATAAAAAATCAAACAACAAAGTCGGAGGAAGGCTCTTTGCGAAAATAAAAAGTAGGCCTATAGTTTGTTCCTACTATAATTGACACAACAAACTTAAAATAACTTTTTATATCATTTAAGCGCTAAAATAGTTAGTTAAAAAAAGCGCTTTAACAGATAACAAGTTTCGAAGTGAAATAAATTGCTATATAACATGGGTGTAAGTAAGATGGACCTTTTTTTAAAAATGTCTAAATGGTTATAGTTATAACTAACAAAAAATGTACATTTAGATTATAACTGTTTAAATTACATTTTATAATTAGGAATAATTATTGAACACTTGCAACATGTCGTCTGTGGCATTAATCTGAAATGCTCGGAACACTATCCTGTGGGTTTGGAGCTGGTATCTTTGTGGTAGCTGTACTTGGGTAGCTCAGACCACTAACTTACCAAGTTTCATTTCATATTCCTTGTATAAATATTAGGTATCCATTTAGAACTCGATGCAAAATCTTGATGATTGACGTGTCTTTTCTTTGGCATTAATCGGGTATTAAAGGTTTTCGTACCTTGTTTATCTTCTGATATCTGTAGAGAAGAATGAAAAGAGTATTAAGCTTGTGCCAGTTAAAGTTATCACCTTAAAAGCTATTGAGGCTTGTTGTACTATTAAATAAATGGTCCCTTCTGAGCATAAGTCGACTAAGTTAGTAACAAGACTACACATGCTATCAACACTCATTATACATTCATATCGCCTGTAATACGCACCAACTGCATCGCTGTCTCATATGTGAATAATAACTGAGCATAATTTTAATCGCTACTAGCTTTCCTAAAATATCGCCTCCTGTTCGTATAGTAATGTAGAAGTCTTACACTCTTTTAAGGCACCCATAGATTCTAGCATTCTCTTTTTTATTCCTAAAAGTTTTTAAGTACTTGGTCCTCCTCTTATGTCGGCCTCTATTGTTTCCATCATTTAAATGGATATGCTATATTTATCAAGTAAAATAATTTAAATTTATATTTAAAAGTATATCTATATCATTATTTAATTACTTAATTGACCTTAATAATCAGCATATTTTTTATCTTTGCAAATAATTTCATCCCAAACTTAAATAAATTGGCAATGTCAGCCTTCAAATACGATGTGTGTTACTTCCTATCCTTCGAAGTCCTCAAAACCCACCATTAGGAGGCGGTAGTAAACCACACCTCCCATTTTGATGCGCATCCCCCCAAGGGCTGGGCGGTGATCGTGGATGTATCGCACCTGTGACCGTATCTTGGCCCACATCTGGTCCGCGATAGACGGTCCCCGACGACAGGACAGCCCTCACGCCCCTCGAACAATGGCGGCCCGCCCCCGCACGATCTCACAGCGATACTTCTATGCTAATTGTAGCTGAATATCATTGAATGCATCGATATGCAGATTCGCACCGTGCGGCCACATCGTTGACATTACTTTACCGGTGCCGCTGGCCCGCGGCGTCGTTCTTGAACCAGTTCGTGAGCCTAGTTAGTCCGTGTGTCGGCTATGTAGTACCTATTCGTTGGTAGGAACGTGTCGGCAACGTTGCAATCTGCTGGATTACCAAGGGAAACGACGAGACTATTTCAACATTCAGGCTCCTGGATTGAGCAAGTGTTCGCATTCATTTTGTATTACTCTAATGGTAGATTGGACTGGACTAGTTGGAATGTTAATAACTAAAGTACGTGCAAAAAAACTAATGAATCGATATTTATAAAAAATCTCTCATACGATGATAAATAGTTCGATAAATTTCTAGCAACGTATATAACTTGTTCCGTTTCCGAGCTGTGACATTTTCTGTTTACAGATGAAGCTGCTCAATTTCAAATGTTTAATGGATAGAAAAATCAGTTTTGAATATTATCATTATTTTACATGTCAAAAGCAGAGGGTTGGTTAAATGTTTACTGTTGAGTCTCTATTTATCACCTGTTTGATGGTCCAATAATGTAGCAGTAGCGTAGTCCCACGTAGGCCTAAGTGTAATGCAGTTCAACTCTGCAGTAGTAACAGACCTCAATAATTAATCATTGTTGAGAACAAACATTCCTATTACGTGTTATATTTATCTTAAGTAATAATGTAATGCAGTAAATGTTTTTACCATTGCCCCTATATACGTATATTTATATAAACTGTATTATTTAGTGAGTTCCAACCGATGACAGGAAAATAAGGTGATTAGGCAAACATATAAAGTAAAAATAATTAATGAGGTGTACCTAATCTTGAATACTGATGGAAAGAAGAAAGAAGAAAATAAACGTGGAGACACGTATGTTACTGTTTTTAGTAAGAAAAATAAGATGATATAATAATTGGGCATAAATAAAATACTGCATAACGTTTTATCCTAAATGCGTGAAATGATGTCGAAAAGTGGCTTGGTTACTGTATTAGTAGAATATGTAAACAAAATGTTACTTTCCTTTCAAGATTATTATTTTGCGAGGGATACTAGTAGTGTCCCACAAGTCCTACACTTGAATCGCCTGCCTTCCTACATATGACTGCACCCCCTACCCAACCTACACACGACTCATGACTGCATACAGCGAAGCTATGGAACTAATAATTTTACTTTTTGAAGATAACTCAACAACTCAAGTGAGATAAAGCCCTGTTATCTACTCTCGCTGACCTTATGTGATTTTTAAGCCGCTGGATTATCCATGTTGAACGAACATTCAATTTCATTCAGTGATTTAATTAGCGAATCCGTGAAGTGAGGTAGGCAGCATGTTATTAGCACACTGCAACTCAACTCGGCTCTGATACTAAATATAACCTGCCTGACACCTTCTCTGACAGGTTCTGCCACATGGCAGTTCGTGTACTTCAGGTTCTGCGTGCGTTACATGATTTATCTCCACAGAACATTTGTAGAAAACTGTAATATCTAAACATATTGTTTAAAGCTGTTCTCGAAGTTGGAAACACTAAACAATACTGTATAGGATATAATAGATTGAAAAACTGAAAAGTATTATATTTAAATTAGAAATAAAACACGTAATATGTTATAAGAAACAATATTTTAAGCAATGATTAGGGAGGAACCATTTCTTCATTCATAACTTATTCTGTCTTCTAAATTCCACCTTTTAACTCTCTATACCTATAATTAAAGTATGCGCTCTTATTTCATTTGAATTGAGGTAAATTTAAATAATGCACATTAAAACGTGGTAACTATGCACATTAATTTAACTTACTCATACAGAGCTAAACGTCATAGGCGATCTGAATATGTTAGTTCAAACATGTGGTTTTAAAAACATTTATTTTAAAAATCAATTATGACTCGTTTGTTAGAAAAAAAATAGAAAGAATAATTTATTTTTTAAATACAAACAAAACAATTATTTACAAAACTTTGTTTTATAATAAGTTGTTAATAATAAAATGTGTAATATTACAAATACAAAATTTACAAATATTATGATGCTTTATATTGGAAAATTACGTGTACCATTATCAAATTGAAGGATTCATAAAATAATCATAGAATGGTAATGCAGTTTACTAAATCGATCACGGTTATATTTCTTAAATTTTTATATATATTGTCATACATTTGTTCTATGATTTAGTTCGTTTTTATGCCTATAAACACGTAATATGTTAACTAAGAATCAGTTTAAACATATAGAACACATGTTACACTCAACATTTCTTGTTAAACGTTTTTCTTAAAAAATACGCTTCCCTAAAAAAATTTGTTATATAAGCCTAAATAAACATTATAATGAGTCCACATTGATTGGGTAATACGCTACAGCCTCGAATTACAAAATCTTCAAGGTATTCAAAAGTAGAATTTAAGAATTCTTGTCAGTTAAAAAAATTTTTCCACTTACTTTGTAATGCTATGTGGGAATAATTTACTCCGAATATGGTTAAAAGTTTACGCATAAAAAAATTACTGTACTTAAAAATCGAAAAGAGGATCATTAGTTTAACCAAGCTCCTTGTATAGATGCTGGTATGAATTAAATAGGTAACGTTAAAACGTTAAAGTGAAAAACGGTGGATCAACTTTTTTCAGACTCGCGTCACCGGTAAGGAATCTCCAAACCAAAGTGCTAATGCAATGAACTAAAGTATTTTAAAAGGCTGAGTCATCGAAAAATCATAAAATCGTGCATGCATCGTCAGCCCGGACACACATAGCAACCCTAATTGGCACAGAGTAACAGAGAAAAAACCTACTCACACCATTTTTGGGAACACACAGTAAATATTTTCCTGACTTTATGTAATTGAACTGGAATGCCACCTTGTAATTATGTATTACGTGGCAATAGTTATAACTATTTGTGACATCAGGTTCACTTCTCCCAGGTGTTTCCACTTACCTACACTAGTAACAGTATGTTGTACGTCTATTAATGCAATAAATGCAAAATAATAATGAAAAAAAAAAAAACACACACACACAAACAAAGCAAATAGTTTAAGTATACAAATTTGTTTTTTAAACCTTAAAAATAAACAAAGGCCCATTAAAACAGGAGTGGTTTGGAAGGCACATAATTTTTCGAACTGTAAAAAATAGGTAATTTAGCTTTTTCTTCTTCCTGATAGTCTTTTTGGGGGCCCCTTATAGCCTAATTTAAAAATGTATTATTATTTTCTCACCGTTAAAATTCCATAAAAATTCCATTTTAGAAGCATACTAAATAAAAAATCGATTGTATTTGAAATTCCAAATGAATGCATTTGAAATTTGGTTCTACTACCAAAATTTAAAGAATTTTACGTACACTTTTAATCTTTTTTTTTAAAGTATATATCTTTTTTAAGGTATAAATCTCATAAACGTGCAAGATTTTTTGTAGAGACTAATTTTGCCCTTATATGATTTCCATTTTTATATTTGGAGTTTTATCTTGTTAAAGTGGAGCTGCTCAAGTGGATGGGTTTTTTGAAAACGTGGTATTTTTCCCACTTTATGCATGCCATTTTTGGATGTATCCTACCTGTGATATACAAGTAATTAATTGTATTTATACTTAACTGAGGTCCTAAAATGAATGCAGAAAGTGACGTATATATTTAAAAATGTAGAAACTGGGTCCAATACGATTTTAAAGACATTTTAAGGAGTAATTTTCGAACTAAATACATGTAATAAAATATTTGACAAACAATTGTTCAATAATTTTCAATATTCTCGTTTAGTTGAATATTTGAGTATTCTTGAAGACAAACATTTTATTTCTCATATTATCATTGCACTTCGTATATATTAATAAAATAAATTTAGTGTTTCAGTTAGTAAAACTAATACGTTTTTTTCTGTGTTGATGTGTGTATGAATGTTATGTATTATATTTAATTGGAAAGGATCATCCATTAAGGTATTATAATTAATTATGTTTGAACTTGACTTTTTTCTACAATTTGTTTGTTACAATATAGATATTTTTACAAAGTCAACAATATATATATTTCTAGAACGAGTAACGTTCCGTGTATTATTTAAGTATTTATAATTACTTGCTGCGACAATACAAAAAGGAACAAAAGAGTCTTCATATGGGGTCTTCCACACTCAGTATATACAAACTACCTACACTATCGGAATCCGAAATGGACCGTGTCTGATAACTATGTACATCTTTCTGACGTTTCGAGTGCATTTCAGAACTCATCTTCAGGGCGTCACACTTTGCCATGTATATGTTCTGTGGATCGAATAGCAGAGTGTATCGCCCTGAAGATGAGTGCTGCTATGTACTTGAAATGTTGGCAACATGTTCATAGTGTACCAAGCCATCAGACACGGTCCTACCCGGATTACGTTAATGCAAATAGGAACTTAAGAGTTATAAATAACATAGAAGGAACACAACATTAACTTAAAATCCACGTAACCTCATGATCACTTTGCAATTTGTTTAGATTTTGATCACGATTGGACTAAGAATATATTTATAAATCAAAAACATATATGATTCCATAATAGAATGTGAAATAGTGTCAAACAACCATGCTGGGTTATCACGTATGAAATTAATTAAAAGTTTCCGGGAAATCAAAGAAAAAAAATAATATAAGTGGAATCCTGGGTTACTTTTCCAAAGGACAACAAATAATATGTGTACATAATATATCAGGTAATGAAAAACATGAATAGTAAGATAACAAAAGTTTATAATCAGTTTTCGGGGGCGTACGCCGATCCAGCACTCTGACGTGTAAACTGACCCCATACTAAATAATATAACTCAACCAGATCTAACATGTAACCTAACCTAACTGAACTCACCCTAACCTATAACAGTTTAAACTACTTTTAACATGTTTTTTCCAAAAATAACATACATTGCAAATAATATAAAAGGTTGGGAAAATGTATGGAGACGGTTTAATAGTTTTATCATTAATTGGACTAGAGGATTGAAACTTAACTAATTTCATTAGAAACTAAAAAAAGTTGTTTTAATGTTCTTACTGACTCTCTATCTCCAATAAGGGACGGCCCCCAAGCAGTCGGTAGATAATTTTAAATGTAAGCAAAGGTGGTCTTAAACATACCATTTTAAAGGTCTTAATTATTAGAAGATCATGCCGTAAATTAAACATCAAACCAAACAAAATGGCGGTGCTGAAAAGTTTAAATACTGATCTTATGTGCAAGTTCAAGAATAGCTTAATTTTATTGTAACCATATCAGACGAAGCTACAAAACTTCACACATGATTACTGTATACAAACACCCACTTTAAGATGTATTCAGTGCCCTGTTATTCTTCTATGAGAACGGTCCACGAGGAGTCAGTAGAACATTTTCAATGAACCACCACCAATTTGTAACGGATAAAGCTTTTCAAGTGCGGTTTGGGCATTCTTGTTTGCTTGACCAGCCATTTAAAATTATGTGCATATCAATCTATGCTTATATTGAAAATGTTCTAATGACTCCCCATGGACGGTTCTCATAGAAGAATAACAGGGCACCGGAAACATCTTAAAGTGGGTGTTTGTATACAGTAATCATGTGTGACGTTTTGTAGCTTCATCTCATATGGTTACAATAAAATTAAACCATTCTTGAACTTGCACACAAGATCAGTATCGAAATTTTCGAGCGCCACCATTTTGTTTACAATTAACCTTTTCAGGTCTAATTTACGGCATGGTGTTCTACTAATTAAGACCTTTAAAATGGTATGCACAACCACCTATGCTTACTTTTAAAATGATCTACTGTCCTTTTATCGGCTGTTCCCACTGGAGGTAGAGAATCAGTAAGAAGGAATATTGGTGGGCTTGGCGGAGCTCTTCTAAAAAATACTCGGGCCCCTTAGTAAAATTGTTCAACGAAACAACTTTATCAAGGAGGAAGTATTATAAGCGTTCATTGTAAGAGGTTGTAGATGTCTTTGACGAAAAAGGAGCTAAGTCCAGAAGTTATCTTCCGATATGAGCGAACGGGAAGTCTGACGTACGAGCCACGACTGTGTCGCCATATCAGCTCGCCAGTATCACAACTGACGGCCGAACACACTCGCATGTCACATGCTCTGCTCTTGTACCGCCAGATCCTCGCAGGATAACTCATAATCAGGCCAGCCTCGTGACCACTGACTCTTTCCGATTCCCAGATACTCTCATTACATCCTGCTGGGTGGCGAGACGTTCGGCCTACGTTTTACATTATGTTTTCTCCACTTCCACCCTGGAATTCACAACTCACCACTAAAATGTCTACAGTGGAGTTTCTTTCGAGGAAAGACTCAACTTATGGTATTAGAGTGTACAGTTAGATGACCATCTGTCTCTACATGGACAGAAACAGTGAGCTCTCCCTTTCCTATTAACTTCTCCTGACAGGTCTCTCTCTATATACTGTACAACGTGTGAAAAGAGAGAGAAATACTGAAAGTCCAATCAGTACATTAAATAAATACTAATACAATATTTTTTTATGATTCCTAAACAGTAGTATTATGCTTTTAAATGTAAATGCCGAAAGGATTAAAATCTCTAAAAATATTATTTCACAATGTTTTATACACACTAAGGAAATTAATTAAAACCTTAGTTGACATACAATGTTCTCCTTGATTAAACTAAAACAAAACAATATTTTTAAACAATGTCAAGTACTAAGAATCAAAAGTATATAAGTTTTTACTATAAAAATGATAACTTCTACTGGCCAACTCTTTAAACACATTTCGTTTTCATTACAACAATTAGATTTTGTTGTATCGTACATATTTTAAGTGTAATTTCAAATTTATTTCGTTTAATGTATTACTCTTAAGAAAATTCTCCAGAATTTAATGTAATGTACGAAATAATAACAAATACCTAATCGATAACTTTGTAACTAAAAAGGTTAGTGGGAGAGATTAACTCATATTCTGGAGGATGATCCGGAGGAGAGTTGATTTGTATGACAGTAAGTGGTATAGAAGTCGACTCATATGTATGAGGGTGTGTGGAAAGGAAGTCCAATTGTATGTGAGGGTTGGTGGGAGAGCTGTAAACTCGTATGGAGAGGGTGGGTAGGAAGTCCAATTGTATATGAGGGTTAGTGAGAGAGCTATAAACTCGTATGAGGGTGTATGGGAAGAAAGTCCAATTGCCTTGTTGTCGATAAAGCTGTTTACTCAGATGTATGTGAGTAGGTAAGAGTGAGGTCGAATTGTTTGTGGTGATTTGTGGGAGAGCTATTAACTCATATATATATGTATATATATGGGTTAATAGCTCTCCCACAAATATATATATATATGAGGGAGGGTGGAAGGTTTGTAAATATCATCTACCAATACCACCATCCTTGTACGGGTGGGTGGATGGGCTAATATTACCATCCGTATACCCATACATGGGCAGGTAGATCATTATTACCGTCTGTGTATGTGTGAATTGATAGATCAATACCACTGTTGTTGTATGGATAGGCGGACGGGTCAATACCACTATACGTGTACGGGTGGGTGGATGGGCTAATATTACCATCCGTATACCCATACATGGGCAGTTAGGTCATTATTACCGTCTGTGTATGTGTGGCTTGGTAGATCAATACCACCGTTGTTGTATGGATAGGTGGACGGGTCAATACCACCATATGTGTATAAGTGTACCTTATTGTATCTTCCTTCAGTTTTATGTATTCCATCCTCTACATCTTGTCCAGGTACTCAATCATTGGGTCCAAGCTCAACTATCTGAGTATTCTCAATAAATTTTGATTTTTACAGTTGAAACTAATCCGTGTATAGCCTCCATCTGACCATGTGTCACGCTATTTTTACAGTTGAGACTAATCCGTGTATAGCCTCCATCTGACCATGTGTCACGCTATTTTTACAGTTGAGACTAATCCGTGTATAGCCTCCATCTGACCATGTGTCACGCTATTTTTACAGTTGAGACTAATCCGTGTATAGCCTCCATCTGACCATGTGTCACGCTATTTATTCCAGAAAGTTCCTCTTTTATTCTCTTCATAAAACTGCATCTTAGTATGAAACAAATTGGCCATAAAATTCTTAAACGGCTACTTCACAATCAACTATCAAATGTAAACACCGCCTATTAAATGTCAGGTAAATAACATCCCGGGTTCCTTTCCCCATCGCTGGCCCGGGTCATGGGTTGCACTTCCGCTTTGCTGGCAGGTGCTGACCCCATCTCACGATTTTGAAGGTAAAATGTTGGTTAACTGACGCGTGGAAATCGTTATGAATGTTGGGTTATCGACTAACAATGAAAACTCATTTTATGGCAGATCAACGAGGTAGATAGCAATGATTAGACAAGCATAGTCGTCTCTAAAGAAGATGCTTGCCTTGACTAACCAGATTATTAATTTCGTCGTTTTACCGTTGTATAGCGCAATATCTCATGTAGAAATTATGGGTTTGAAATTTGTAAATGTAATTTTTTAAATAAAATTGTAGGCTACACAACGGAATAGAGCGAAAGAGAGGCCGAATGCAATAGTGCGTCGAGTAGTCAGTTCTACAGATCATTATATGGATGGCAAGGCCAGCACAGTTGTAACTCCCTCACTTTTCCTTCCTCCAAACCCTCATATATAGTTTTATTTATTATTAGGAGAGATTTATAAAGATGTTCACAAGGAGTATTCAAATAACAGGCAATAACCTATAATGAGAAAGTGACAACTGTTTCTTTTCTCATATATGTAGTTACACTTTACATCAGTAATTGTAACCTTTTGCATATCCACATTTTTACATAAAAGATAACATGCTTAAAAGAACGAGTTTTTGAGAGCCAGAACACATTTTTTGACACCATTAGCGACATTTCATCTTTTTAGAGGGGGGGGGGGGATGGCCCACGTTGAGTTGAACGGAAATCTTAAACGTAAGCATAGGTCAATTTTAATATCAAATTAAAGGTATATGTAAGAGAAATTAATTGCCGGAAACCGAACTTCGAAAGATCTATCCTTTCCAGAGTAGCGGTCATTTGAATTTAAAAGTATCTAATTTTAACAATATTTTTAACAACGATTTTAAGTAAATAATTCTGATCAAAAATTATACTTTATGGAACACAATAACTAAAAAAATAAAAAAAAAATAAAATTATCAAATTATCTATGAAAAAACAAATTAAAACGTTGTGAAAGTATAGAAAGTATGGAAACGCTTTCACAATAACTTTATTTTTTTCCACAGATAATTTGATAGTTTAAGTTTTTTTGTTGTTATGCTCCATAAAGTATATTTTGTGATCAGAATAATTTACTTAAAATTGGTAAGTAGCGGATAAATAATATTTATATAATTAGTTACTTTGGAATTCAAATGGCCGTTGCTCTGGAAAGGATAGACCTTTCGAAGTCCGATTTACGGCAGTTAATTTCTCTTAAATATAGCTTTCATTTGATACCAAACTCGACCTATGCTTACATTTATGATTTTCATTTAACTCCACATGGGCCGTCCTCCTGAAAAGATACATATATCGTATCGATTCCATATTTTTTCCACCCTATATATCTAATAGCTTTGCGCTACATAACTAGGGATTCAAGAGCCGGAGTCTATCACCCCAATTGGTAGACCTATTTATTCTATCGTCACTTCGGAAAAGATATAAATCAGCTTCATCAGAAGACAACCACAGTTGATTACACAGACAGACAGACGGGCTTGCCTCATCCCAGTACGGTTGTGTGGTTTGGTCATCAGTCCGTTTCAAACTCCATCTGGGTCACTTACCTAGTCCTCTCTGTTCCCGACAGCTGCATTGACCAACGCTGTCACTGGTAACTAAGGCTGGCCATTGGAGTTTCTTGGGTCCGTGGGAAACATCACCTCTTAGGAGTCTGCATATATAGTCACCATTATGTATTTATATTGCATACGAGCAATTTTAACTGTTATACAGCATTGTGACTTTTAACAGAATATTATTATTTGTATATCGTCTTAAAGATCATATCACTAATAGGGATCTACTTTTTGACATTTTTAATTGGTCATTAGTATTTTTGTAAAAATAAAAAAATTTTAATTTTTAGTTTTGATTGTAAATAAACTAAAACACATTTATTTTTATTTGATCACAGAATATTATTTTTTTATCAAAAAGTAGACCTACTAGTAACTTTTACGCTCTTCAAACGATTTAAAAATTATAATTTTCCGACATATCGCCAAGACATAGTACTATACCACTTAGCATCACTCTTATGGGAAATAAAACCAATATTGTGACTATCTCTGCAGGATCAGTACGTATTTATTATCCACATTAGGAACTGTAGTTTTATCGAACAAGATAAATCGTATCAACATACCACGATAAGGTGATTTAACGGACCGTATTGTCCGACATAGTGCTAAATTTAGCATGTGGCTCCCAGATTTGGTATAGATCCATAAGGTATGACTTTTTGGGTGAAACTTGTTATCTGACAGAAAATTATCTAAGATTTCAATGTCATCTTATATGAATTCATTTAGTTTGTAAAATTAGATTTCGTTGTTCAGTTTACGGTACTTTTAAATGAAAACAATCAACAGTACATTATTTGTAAATATATATTCTTTTTAGTAAAATACTCGGATTAAAGAACTCTCCGAACAGACAGTCTCTAGTGAACCCCTCCAAAAATATACTACTAAAGTAAAGTGCAGCGCAGATTCAACCTCAAAAATATGTTTATCTTATGTTAGGATTAATGTAGTATCTGATACGACTAAGAAAAAGTAAAACATTCGTAATTTTTGACAATTTTGTATAAGTCATTTTCATACAATTCTAGTGCAGATAATTGTTAGTTTTTGGAGTGAAAGTGGGGTTTGTAGTACAATTAAAAAGTTGAAATGTTTTAAAGTGATATGTTTTTCTACTGATTTATGTTAATTAGCTACACATCACATAGTTATTTTTATGTAATATTTAGGCTTTACAATCTGAAGCCATTTCCAAACACTTAACAACATAAACAATTTTTAATAAAAATATAAATCAATTAGAAGATCATATGTTTCTTAAAATATTTAACAGATAATTTGATCCATGAGAATAGTTAAATGTATACAGTATAAATAAATGTTGATAAAAATTGTTTAGTTACTTAATAATTTTGAATTTTGAGTTTTATTTAATACTTCTGATTTAATAATAGCAGTATTAAATAAAATTTAAAATTCCAAATTAACAAGTGACTAAACAATTTCTATCAACATTTATTTATACAGTATACGAGCGTATATTAAACTATTCTCACTGATCAAATCATCTGTTAAATATTTTAAGAAACATATGATCTACTAATTAATTTATATTTTATTAACAATTGTTTGTGTTGTTAAGTGTTTTAAAATGGCTTCAGATTGTAAAGCCGAAATATAAAATAAAAAAAATAAATAAAAAAGATGTGATGTGTAGCTAACTAACATAAATCTGTAATGAACACCATCACAAAAAATTCATACCGTCAAGAATTGATATGTTTTTCTATCAGAGAATTTGAACTCACTGGTCAATTACTAGACAAAGAAAGTGCATAAACAAATTCTATCATTTAAGGGAGATTAGGGCGGTCGCCATCTTGAATTGGTTTTCATTAATACCAATGTTATAACGTTACAACGCTGTTTTACGTATTTTAAAATAAAACTATATTTGATGTATCGTTTTTTAGGTATTGTAATAGCAAATTTTTATGTATTTTAGGTTTGTGACAAACTTACTTTATTTGTTCTAATTTAAAGAATTTGTTTGAATAAAACCCTCAGAAAATTGTAAAAACCAAATAAAGACAAGTATTATTATTTTTTTTTTTTAAGGAGAGGCTGATCGCCTTCTTACCCTTACTTTGTCCATTTCTCATAGACTATTGATCTGTGAGAGGTACTTATTCAGACAGAGGAAGGGCGAACCAGTACAGTAGAAGGTGAATATTACTGATAAATATTTCCGTCTAGGCCGAATTCCAACCAGCGCTATATCTAGCCCAATCTCAAAGTCCTGACGCCTAAGACCGCTCGGCCACCGGATTACCCCTTGTTCTAATTTGAACAAGAGGTAGTCAAAATTCGAATTATTGAAATCTAATGAACAAACGCCAAAGAAGTAATGGTGGACCTTTTTTTGCTTAATTTGAGCAGAACTTAGGTCTTACGGATAATGAATTCTTGCTCCCTGGGACAATACATATTTAAAAATTATGTAAATATTTATAAATTTTTAGTAATAATTACTGTCTTTATCCTTCCGGATTATGATAGGAATAATACTAGAGACTTACTACAATTCTGGTTCTGCTATCCGCACAGTAAACTGGAGAATCAACTAATCGACATCCAAAGTTCCTACACACATTCCCTCCTTCTAGTCGGATAATTTTAAAGAGTTTTTTAACAGAAGTGATCCTAAAACTATCGGATGTGAATTCTGTTTACATATCACTTCCAATGCCCACCTTCTACTAAGGGAAGAGTTTTGATTTACGAAAAATGACAATAATATAGGTTTCAATTTCTAGAATTTCAAGGATTCAGTCCATAATAAAGATTAAAGTGTCATTTGATTAATGTGTTACTACTATAGTGAAGAATAAGATGATTTTTGTAAAACAGTTAGTATTTTTGCAACTAATACAGTTAAATACGTGACATTTTAAATTACATTCTTTGTGATTTTAGAATAAAAATCCAAAAATATCAACTTATGATAGATTCAAATGGACCACTAATCTACAATGTTAACTATGACTCATTATATTAAATAGCAAACTCGAAATAGAACAACTTGCTTTAGCCAGCTGATGGTGAGTTGTAATTACTCTCTAGCAGTTGCTTCTGTGGACCTGGTAGTTTGGCAAACGGCCACCTTAACGAAAACGATGACATTTTAATTGAAGTTACAACTAAGTTAGAATTTCTTTAGATATTATCTTTAATGTTATCAGGGAATTGTTTCAGGTCAGTTAGTACGTAAAGAAAGAGGATACAACATTTAAAGATTCAATTACAACTGTTCGGTTGAGGAGACAATCCTGTCTTGCGACCTCAGTGGCCCCCCGTCCTGACAGGATCTCCATCAGGATTCGCCAATCTCCAGGCTCGTTTAGTTCTGGAGAAACTTGGTTTGACCCTGCGTTAATTGTTTCCAAAGGTCGTCCCAAATTACACGTTGTGTACGCCCAAACCACCTGATCCCCGACAAGCTGGCTCGTGCTACCGCTGCAGACGTGTCGTGTTTTGTCGTGACACGTCGTGGCTTGACTAGCCAGAAGTGTATCCAGGGCGGACTCGTGCCTGCGGCCAATATAATTGCTTGCCGGCCAACGGTACTCGACCGTATCCAACCGGTGTTTTGATACATTACCCTTTTATGCAGATGGATTGGAAGTAACCTTAAATTGATTCCTGCTAGAGAACTTTCATATATTTTAAAGCGCACTTAATTTATAAAACATTTTCGGATTTAATTAAAATAACAATTATTATATTAATTAAAGTGTTTGAGACTTTTCACTGCGATTATTAAGTTACAAATACGTTAATTGGTATATAGTGCTGTGACTGAATGTAAATGATCTATATATTACTTTCAACAAAAAAGGACGACTCATATGTCTTTAGCGTAGCTTGATTATTGTAATAATACGACTTCAACTTATATTCATAGTATTTATTTTAATAAAAACTATTTTTTTTAAATTTACTTTTAAATTATTAATAATTATACTTGTTTGGGTAAAATTCTGTTAGCTGCCCCCAAACTACAACTATTTCTATAGAAATATATTAATGGAAAGTAATAAAATATGCTTTAGAAAGTAATAAACACTCATTTTAGCCCAGTAAAATTATAATTTCAATTCTTAACACATTAGCCTATTTGTATGAGCATGTTAGGCCTACAGAGGTTAAGTTAAGTTAGAATAAGGCTCTGCTGATAGTGATACAAGCTTTTCTTTCCTTCCAAATACCAGAACACCTTTACTGTAGCAATAATATTGTTATATAAAATATTTTGGATCAACGCTAAGGGAATTTGACCCTTCATTTGTTGTAAGGTATCTTGGGTTAATATAGTTAGTTGGTTAAACCCGCAATGTATAGAAACATACATTGATGAAACCCTTGTTTTTTCAATGTCATCTATCCTTTAAGTTTAAAATATTCATGGTATACAGCCTACAATTCTAATTTATGTATTACTCTTGCATTTTATCGATTCATTTAATAAATTAAGTATTTATTTCACATTATTTTCAATATTTAGTTGTATTTAAGCAATATTAAACTATAGTTAGCTTAGTCAAATATTATTGTTTAGTTTAAACTATTCGAAAATCAATAAAATATTTTAAATATTTTATTCCATTAAACAAAAGAAGAACTTTCATACAATTCAATGAATAAGACGTTATTTTTTTTAATTTAATTTGTTACGATGGTTTTGATTTTGTAGCTTAAAAGTTTATAATATGTAAAGTGACAAAACACCATTACGTAGGCTTATAATATGTAAAGTGACAAAACACCATTACGTAGGCTTCTTATTTTGGGTTCTCCATACGTTTCAAAGTTGAGATAAAAATGTAAACTTTAACAAATCCCTTTGATTATAATATTCAGGTAAATAAGACATTTCTAATCATTGTTAACAATTTAGTGTATGGAGAAATAGAAATAAAAAAAATAAAAAAAAAAACAACAACAAATATCTACAACCATAAATGCAATGACTTTTCCAAATGACAGTGAGTAAAGCCGATCAACAAACCATAAATCATTATTCCTAGCGTTCTCTCCGTCAACCAAGATGGATCTCCAGTGTACCCGGAAAATAGTAGGTAATTGGTGCAAAAAGCGCTATTACATTCCCAATGGACAGTAAGCGAGCACCGATTCGTCACAGTAAAGGACATTGATTGTAAAGGTCAAACTATCAGTCTTCAACCTCTCCGGACAACCGGATCTTGAGACAGATGATACAATATAGAATAATCAGGCTGATTTGATGCGACATAGAACACGGAAATGATGATACAACTCAATTTGACTGAAGGAATACTTCAAGACTGTTCACCAATCATTATAATGCATCATTATTACATAGATGACAGACTCTCAATAAATGTTACGGAAGAATTGAGGTAGACCTGATTTTAATTTGGTTTCGATCAAAATTATCGTGTTGAGTAAGATGTAAATAGTTAAGATGTGTGCGAATATCGGTTTCTCAACAGTGTTTGCGAGTGTTTAAAGTATCTTTTACTAACTAAGATCGATTATTCCTAAGGGATTGTCATTAATGTATACATATACCAGTAATAAACTAACAGTCGATGATTATCAGATCGTCCTTTAAAAAATTGTTTGGCTTTTATTGGGATCGAACTGAGCACCTTCAGCTCATCCAAATATGTTACTGACTAATTGGATTTAAGAGAATTTTTTAATCATGAAATCAAGTTTAGTTGAATCCTAACTTAAGTATTTAAACATGTGCAAGATAGGCAGAGGCTTATAAACTAAATAACTTTATTGCCTAGGAGGATAAAATAGCTAAACTTAATCTGATGTCACCCTTAATAGCGCATGAATCATCCATATTTCTTTAATCTGCCTTCCCATGGACATGAATTTTACGAAAAAAAACGTATTTACTGTACAGTATGTAAAGTAAGTTGTGGTAATATGAATTACATAAGTGAAGGCTAGATATGGAGTGGCAATTCCAGATGCCGTATTAAAAAAAACCAATTGTTGAATCAATAATCAAATTCACAAAAAATTACACATCTTAATATGTCTATCTCTACGATCGGTGTCTTACTAATGAATAACAATATTAATCACTTTTTACTATAAAGGAATATCTAAATTAGTAACACTAACTAACTTTCGAATGGGAAAAAATCAGACAACATATATTTGGCTGGAAGGTTGGCCAGTGGTTGTCAGGCAAAACAACTGGAAAAATTCTCGGTCTAGTTATAAAATATAAGTCAATCATAAATAATGAAATAAGTTTGGGTACAGAGTAAATCCTCATAACTCATCAAAGATCGTTGACTGTGCTATGATTGGGCATAAACAATAATATATCAGAAGGAGAAGAAGACAGAGGAAAAGAAGAATAAAAAAGGGAGAATGAGGAGAAGAATTAGATAGAGGAGAAAAAAAAGGAAGAGCATTTAACCAGCACATGAATCAGAGATTAGTATTATTATCAGTTATGAAAGATTTCAACAAAATGCTGTATCAGTTTCATAACAGCATAGATAAATAAAAAAACCCTATTCAATTTATAGGGACAATTCAACTTCATATTAACCAAACTATTAAATACGCTACTCCCTTTCATCTCAAAACCGACCAAGCGCGAGTTTAGAAATTGACACTCATGATAAATTGCTAAAGACATTGAATTGGCATCGAATCTATTGGAACATATGAATAATTATCCGATGTTCACGCGTTAGAGTTCGATTAAGCTCTAATTCGGCCTCCGAGCGGCTATAATTAATCGATCTATTCATCTCCAGTGGTGAAGGGGGGGATTGACTTATTCACTGGCTCTTACCTGACCAGTTCTAAATCCCCAATTAAAGTAATTCATCTATCATACTCTAATGGGATTGGGCTCGAGAGTGTAATCTCCTCGCCATGAGGAAGTGTGGATTGATATGATTTATGCGCTAAAACAACTGGGGACTAATTAAATTGACATATTTATACTGTTCGGAATATGTGTTGGATCATCGACGTTTAGAGTGAAGCCTTTATGAATTTTTCTATTGTTGATATTTTAGAGAAAAGATAAAATATTCATGGGAAGGCATTCGACTGTCAGTCCTACAGAGTTTGGTCCGTAAGAATCCTAAACGTCAAAAAGTGCTGATTCATGCTCGCCAGCAGGTCGAGCATCCCACTCGGACGCCTGGTCAACGCTCTTCAGTGAATACAACGTGGGACTGCTCCACTACCGCCTGGTTACAGCTATAGAACCACACCATGGACTTCCAGCACCGTCATTGTCATTGTTGTAGCGTACTTGCAGTGTGATTTCTCCGTCAAAATCTGTTACATATCCCGGTAATATAGCCATTTCTCTACTCACATTAAATACTACTATCTTTCTTTATTTTATTCACACATGAAATTACACATATTAGCCTCACTAAGAAATTCATATCAGTGAGATCCACATACAGATATAAGTTAGTAGATATTTTCAATATATATTTAAGCGTTTCTAACAATGTAACATAAGTTATAGTAGTAAACAACATAATACTAAATATATGGTGGCACCTTAACAGACAAAATGATGTTTTTACATGTTAAAGGGAATATGGTGCGTATTGTCCATCCCGCGTATCTGTCTGGCATGTGCGGATATTAGTTCGCCTTCACATCGCGAGTCCTAACTTACCTGACCTAACCTAACTTTTTTCAAAATCTACATCGTGTCTAATTAAAGTTGTAAAGTTTGTCTTTTCCATTTTCAATTACCTACAATACCAAATACATGTCTAAAGAGAGCGAATAGAGCACCGGATTAAATAACATATTTTGACATTAGGCCCTACTTCTGTGGTACATTTGGAGTGGGTGGGCCAATAAAACTGTGTGTGTATGGGTACTTTATATAACGTGTTTTCAATAGGTGTGTTTTGATAAGAATTAAGAAATTCGGTATTTTGCAAATAAAGTACGTTTTAAGATAAAATATTGTGATTATTTGTTAAATTTGTATTTGCGAGCAAATTTAATAAATGTGTCAATACTGTACAGCCTAAATTTAAATATTCCCTGAAATATAGTACAATCAGAACAAACAACAACCTCAAATAGTCTTCATGACACACACTGACATTCGGAAAATGAAAATACGGGGCGCCTAGCTATCATATACTATTCCCATGCATTCCAGACTAATGATCAAAACATTGCAGCGTGTCAAATCGTTTCCAGTCGTAACTCGTTGACCTAAAATCAGGATCGCTGGACAAATCACTGACCTTCCACCCCTAAACATAATCAGTGAGTAAGGATACACAGCCAGCCCTCTACTTACCGTTTCCGATCATTCAAATTACGCCTTTTATTGAAATTTATTGATGTGACGCCTCCAGAATGAATCCTCATTCCGGGTTCTAACCGTGCGTGGGTCCCGCCTCCTCCGAGTTTCTCCTGGAAGTCAGCCTGTCTGGGAATCCTCCTTAGAGAGGTAATTTTGTCCGGCTTACAGGTACTTACACTAACATTTAATGAGCATGACCAATAAAAATTGGCATTTCATTGGGGGTGCAAGATTGGAGGAGATAGCTTTGAAAATGCAGGGTTAATTTATGTTATGCCCTTATTAGGTGAGAGAATTGGATATTTACGGACAATCGTGCTATTTTCAGATGATAATACCGGGTGTTCATTTTGATACTTATTAATGAAACTTTTAAAAGGACTATTCAGTATTAGTTTTTAATGAGGACTGTATTCACTCATACAGAATAATTAGAAATTCATATTTGGTCATATATTATCGATTGATGTTCTGAGAATAAATGAACAAATACATTTTTATAGTCAAATTAAAATATTTTTTAATTGTCTAAGGTAGTAACTATACGGCCTAGAATAAACAACAGAAAACATTTGTTTAAAAAGGTTCAGACAGTTTTTTGTTTGCTTTTTTTTAGTTTTCCTTCTAACCTGAAGACAATATATCTTAAAAAACGTGTTTTTTATCTCATTTACTCGAACTATTTTGCCATCGTCAAAATAACTTATTATTAGAGGACAATGTAGGGATAATACAGGTCCGTCTGAATGATGTACTGTCTTTGTAACAAGCTGCCAAACTGATTTATTCGCTCCAACTTTGAAGTACAATTTGCATTAGCCGAGTCATTAACACATATAAATAATGAATTAAAGCCAAACAAACACATACTGTCAGATACAAAAAGCAATTTACTCAATTTTGAACCTCTGCTACAAAATAGGTACTCATCTGATTTCGTTGTGTTGTAACCAAAATTTAGCTTATTTAATTCTTCGTAGTATCATATAACTTATATATTTTTTTAAAGACTGTAAGAATTTTCTATAGCGGATAAAATTAAAAAAAAAAAAAACACGAAAATTTAGTACTTTTGGAGTAAAGCTGAACTTCAAAAACTTCTAAAACAAAAACTACTCAAGATAATTCCGTAAATTTTTAACCACATATGGAGAAGATTGATATTTGCAGTTAATCTAAATTCTAGAATTATTATTCTTTGAAAAAATGTTCTGTTGTAATTTTTGAATATACTTGCAATCTTAAAAATGGCTGATCATACAAATTTCCAAAACGCTTCAAAAATACAGGATTAAAAAATAAAGTAAGATTATAAAATGGTAAGTGCGATAACAAATATTGCAATTATTTATATATCATGATAATACAACAGACACCCATGGGTGAGGAACACGCGTGATCGGTCGGGCTACGGGGCGCTGTGTTGCCACGTCTGCGGCTGGACTTCCACCCTGTAAGTCCAGCCGCAGCCGCAGACGCAGGACTTCCACCCTGTAAGTCTGTAAATAAGAGAACTTATTTAGCTACGAAAGATAAGTAAACATGTTATAGCTAAAGGCTGATGAATCACTCAAAGTTACTAGAAATTTCATTAGTACATACTGCAAATCACCAATATTTTCAAGTTGCATTCAGCATGTTATATGTGATAGCATCCTTCTCTAATTGTTGTTGTCAAATAAATAAAGAATATGTATAGCAAAATTTTAAAAATAAAATAAAAGTTAAGATACAATATATTCTGGATATGTTAAATATAAATGATGTTTTAAAATATTGATAAAATCTTTATAAACGCTTGATGCGACTTCATTTAAATACACAAAACTTTAAAAATCATACCAAGATCCTGCTGTAATTATGTTGCAAATACAGTAAGAGAGAAAACGGTTACCATAGCTAATAATATCTGTAAAAATAGATAATGCTTTATCATCTTGAAATTCAAGGAGATATTTTAAATAATATCTAACAAAAACTTTACTCGATAAACCTTTCAACAAATTCAATACAACAGGCAAAACGCTATTGAATTAACAAGACTGATCTTCAAGCCCAAAATACCAATGGAGATATTTGAGACATTGCAGATCATTTATAAAGAATTGCTATCATTTTTGGAACAGGATGTAAGATTATGCTAAAACACCCAAATAAGACGTTCCGTACTACGAAATCATGTAACCACAGACAATCTACTGTACGTGCCCACCGGCGTTTGTCAATGTCGGATGTCTGGGGCCATTTCATTTGCAAATCAGATTGTACTGCAAAAAGTGGACCAGCGTTGCGCTCGAGTGCTTATGGAGCTCGTGGTAATTGAGCGAAGTATCCAAACTCTAGAACTAACTTCCTTAATATGGGGTCAGTGACCGGTGAAATCATGATTAGACGTTTAAATTTTTTTGCTAAAAAATGATGTTAGACATTTCAAGGAAAAGTTCAGTTCATTATTAATGATGCAGATTTAGTGATCTTTGATGCTCTTAGATCTGTGACTGCAGTATGATAAAATGTCATATAGCTGTGCAATAAACTATTAATAGTCGGGGAAATATTCTAATAAAAATGTAAGAAACCCATTACTGGCATAAAATATTGAAAGGATCATTTGTTATTAATACGTTTAAATTAATATTGATGCATACAATTACTTCTTTCTTTTCTATTGTTCCCTTTTATCATTTCAATTTCCGGTGAATTTAGTTGTGCAATCACTAAGACTTACTAAACAATATTTTAGGTTTTTATTTCAATTCCTAAGGTAACTTCAGCTGGTGTTTTATTTCAATTCAAATCAGCTGGTGTTTAATATTACTCTAGTTATTTATCTAAGTTTTGATTTAAAAACCCAAGAAGACTTAAATTGAAACTACATTTCCAGTGGCTCATGCTATTACATTTGTCCTTCTACTTTTAACTTTAAGAACTAAGAAAGTTTCAATTCGTACTTGTATTTCTAGTGCTTCGAATGTCCACAGTTGTTATTTTACTTTTGACTTCAAGAACTGAGAGTTTTAATTAAAACACAAATGTATAGTGATTAACATTTCTCAACTGGTTTTATTAGTTTTGATTTTAAGACAAAGAAAGTTCACATTTAAACTCACGTTTCCTGTTATTCAGGATTCTTCAGTTGTTCAGTAGAAGTTTAGCCCACGTGGCTTAGCCTACCACAATTGTATTCAATTAGTTTTATTTAACAGCTGTTAATCAAATAAATTGTACCATTGACCCACCCACCCACCCATACACGTACAGTGGTATTGACCCACCCGCCCAACCATACACGTACAGTGGTATTGACCCACCCGCCCAACCATACACGTACAGTGGTACTAACCCACCCACCCATACACGTACCGTGGTACTGACCCACCCACCCACCCATTGACGTACAGTGTTATTGACCCACCCACCCACACACGTACAGTGGTATTGACCCACACACGTACAGTGGTATTGAAGTATTTAATTTGAATAACTAAGAAAGTTTAAGTTACAAGCCAAATTAAAAGCGATCCCGTTTTCTGCAGTTGATATTATTTTTTAATTTCATGACCTAGGAAAGTTTCAATTCAAGCCATATTACCAATTGTTTACTTTATAACGTTCGTTCATTTAGGCTTTAATTTAAAGAAGTTATTTAATGCTGATGTAAATGTTCATACTCTTTAGAAGTATATTCCAGAACTTTTCCAAATGGAAACTGTTATTTTCTTCAGAATTATATATGGAAATTATTAATTATTCTTTAAAACAAGCATTATGATATATACTAAAGATGATGAGTATTTGATTACGATGAGTCCAGGTTTCTCATATTTCGCTCATAAAGCGCGCGCCAAGAGCAGGTTCACAGCTCGTATATCTGCCCAGTCGTAACAGTACACTAACCATGCTACCAAGCTGTCACGAATGTCGTTGTGACCCCTCAGCAATTCCTTGATGGCCCATTAAAATAGCCTTTAAATTGCCAGTGACATTAATTACAATGGTTTTTGCAGGTCGGAATGTCATCATCAATCCCAAGTCAACAGGATCGCTGTCGTGGTATGCAAATTGCAAATGGAATCGTACATCAATAGGTAGGCGGTAACGAGTCAAACATCTCTATTGAACTGTCGTGCACACATCGCATTAGAGCCCATCTATTAATCAGTCATAATGGAGGGTGTGTTATGGCTGGCGTAGCAGATTGGCAATCTTGGTGATGACGGGTGAGTCGCTACCGGGTACTGATGCGATGATGACAAGATGACGGCTCTGTCTGGGTCGCAACGGGACTTTTGGAATTGTACTTATCTCCTGTGACTCGGTCCAGGTATACTTAGCCTATGTTGACTAACCACTGATTGAAGTTACAGATGTTCGTTAATGTTTAAGTAGTTACACTGGTTTATTTCTAAGAAACCGTTCAGTATATAATTAGTTCAATACATTTTTACTTCTTTCTCCAGTTCACTAGTTTTTTATTTGAACCTTGAGCCATACACTCTGCAGTACGAAGCCTTATAAAATCAGCCTCTGAACAACCTTGCCAGCGTGGTTATTTAATAAACATGATATCATGGAACCTCAACCAAATAGTTTTTTAAAGGGGGGGGGGGATTTATTGTACTCTTCTTAATATTTTATTTTTGACTCCTATCGTGTTAATTTCATTCGTAGAGAACAAGTTGTCTGAAACATCTAAACTCCAAAGACATTGTTATGTTAATTTTTAACTGGTTGTGCTACTGGAAAAAATATAGCAAATATTATTTTCCTTAGACAAATTTCTTCTAAAAATATTCCGTATATTTATGTAAGTAAATTAAGGTATTATTTAATAAATAATCTTCATTGTTGTGAGTTAGATTTTGAACAAAATTATTCACATTTGTACTGAGCGTTCATATTAGTCATTTTGTTACGTTTTGAAGCGTTTTAATAGGGGATGGATTATTAAAACAAGTAAAAAGAAAAATAAATGCTATAGTTTCCATTAAAACGCCAAATAATTTCAATTTAAATGTTGTTTCAACTTAGTGTTTAAATGTTTAGCAAACTATTAAATAACGTCAAATATTGTTTTAAGAATCTAAAAAAAGAAAAGAAAAAACTCTTACTGTAGTATACATTTTTAACGTAATGTGATGAACTTTGTTATAATACTTAGTATTTTCTTAAGAACTTTCCCCATGATGATAACTTCTGGAATCCTTATCTTATGAAATAATGATTAGAAACTCGAAATGTAGAAATAATTATTCATATTATGCATTCGTAGAAACAACATGTGAACTCCATCACAGTAACGACTGAAAATGAAGTGATCTTGTTAGATGAAGAGCATTGTCAGCAGACCTCGGGCTGTCCGGAGATCGGCACAAAGAGGCTGAACTACTAGTAGGCCCGGTTCCCACGTCGGTGGAACCCTACTGCTCCACTAGTAGACGTCCTTCCAGCCGGGAGAGCGGCGTAGCTACCATTATTCACTGTATCACATGTAAGGCAATTATTGCATTTACATAACTCCGGTAGATGGTCACGACTTTGATATCGTCACATGCAATGCATTATCATTTGGCGGATATGGTCGGGCCTGATCGAAGACAGAGACCAAGGACTGAAAAGGCTCTTACATCTGCTGCTGGTAGTGGCACTTTGCATCTAATCACAGAAAATATCTGAATATTTGGCCACTAATGAGTTTAGATATTCCACACCAAACATGATTATTACCATTGGCAGACGAATGTTGTAGCTTGGTGAGTCGTTTTTACCTTTCTTGTCGTAGACTATGTCAACTTCAATGTGTATTTTTCAGATGTTTTTTATGTAATTAATCACCCCTTTAATAAGTACTCATAATGTCAAAAAGAGGAGACCCGTCAAAACGTTACCTAGACTACGACCACAAGAAGTTCACTGTGTGAGTCGGAGAGCCTAACAAGAATTCTTTTGGTTAGGTGTGACAGCACTTCAAGACCGACATTTGTTGCGTGGAAGATCCTTTAAGACGTACACTGATTGTACTGTATGTGTAAGTCCATCAAGAACTACGTTGGGAGAGGCATACAATTGTTCATTGGGTGGATTCAAGGGCCATTGGTTAAGTGGGAGAGCCCTTCAAGACGTACCGTACTTTGGTTAGGTGTGAGAGCTCTCCAAGACGTACGTTTTTGAATGGGAGAGCTCTTCTAGTTGTACGTTGTTAAGTTGGGAGATACCTCCAAGATGCACATTGACAAGGCGAGACAGTTCTTCTCCAAGATACGTTTTTAGGTGAGAATGACTTCTAAGACGTTCATTTTTTGGTGAGAGAGAGAGAGCCCTCCAAGACGCACGTCATTTAGGTGGAAGAGCTGCTCAAGATGCATGATGTTAAGGTGAGAGTGCCCTGAAGGTTAGATATGATATTATTTCGGGGCATAAATATTGTTCATGGCCTAATCGTCAAAAAAAAAAAAAAATAAATAAATAAATAAATAACTCTCTATAAATGTCCTTTTTATTCAATACGCACCACCTTGTTCTTTTTGTATCGAGTCTTCATGCCTTGTCATCTTGATAGCTGAAATTAGTGAACTCTGAACACGAATTTCACAACTCAAAAGCCATTACGAATTTTATGCAGATAACTAAGCATGTACTAATCTAAGATTTTTAACTCCAAGAAGCCTAATCTCCTATCACCTGAGTTCCTAAAATAGTCATATTAATTATTAGACACCATACTAAACTATATAATCTAGATTTACAGACCTGTCTTGGCGTTACCACATTAGAAAGCCTGTGACGGGATTCTTTTGCCAACAGACCTTTTTCTCGAACATTCTACTTGTATCAAAATTACTAAAGTTGATGATTTACGGCGACTTAAAAGATATCAATTTTTTAGGCCTCATCATAAAGAGGTTGGTGGGCTAATGATTGTCTGATTCGTACGTACACACGTTTTGCCATTGGTACTCGTATGCCACCTTATGGTGGGATATCGTTAATGATAATGTTTTATTTAAAAATGGGATGAATTAACTAGAATATTTGAATTTTTAAGTAAAGTCACTTTGTCCTTAAGTTACAATTGATTGAGTGATTGATACTCCTTTAACAACCCTTCTAATGTTTTATTAGATCTGAACGTTAATTGAAAATAGCACAGCAATGAAAATCGAATGACTCCGGTAAATAAACTCTTTTGTAAGAAACAATTGATATTACTTACATAGGTTATTTCTAAAAACTTCTACCTTATTTCAAATAAATGTTCACAAAATCCATTATTGGCCTGAAGAAATATACCAGCTGGTCAACTGTCAAAATCATTTTTTGAAGTCATAATAAAGCTACGTTGACAGATTGTTAATGCTTAAAATTTTTACTTAATGCTGATTCAGGAATATTTCAAACAATTCAGTTTTCAGAATAACTATCAAACTACGTCTTTTTCAGTTTAATTAGCACTACTAATCTGTCAAATAATCGATGGTAATAAGGTCAAACATTAAGAAGAGAAAAATAAGGCTTTTTCATAGTGAAACGTTATTTCAACTTCATTAAACTTTTGATGTGATCTTTCCTAAAGAATTTTCAAATCAATTTTCCTGTGATAAAATATGCTGTCGTTAACTCCGATCTTTCAATTTATGTGTCAGCTTTCTTAGTAAATGTTCTGAGTTATTAAAAATAAATAGAAGCTAGTATTCACAAAGTCAATAATAGGTGAGGAACATTTATTCGAATATCTCTTTTCTTGGTTACGGTTACGCTTGGGAAGGTTACGTTTCATTAAGTTCAGTATAATAGTAGCTTATTATACTGAACTTATATTTTTAGAAAAAAAGGTTAGCAATGTTTAACGTAGCTTTCCAATTAAAACAATTTTGAAGTTATACTTCTTTGCGCCCGTTAGACACTTTGGGATGGGATGTTGGTCGAGAAACCGCGTCACGCTGAAAAGTAAGAACAAATTTTTAAGAACTATCGATTAATCGATTGTTAATCGAAGAAATTTAATCGAAGAAATTACTGATAATGATAATATAGGTGTATAATATAATAATGAAGTCACGTATAATATATTGAAGATAAATATATTGAATAATATTGAAAAATATCTTATATTTCATTTATATATCCTGTCTGTTTGTGTGCGTGAGTGGGTGTATGAGAATGGCCAAAGAAGTATAACTTCCATCGTGTGGTCCGACGCACACCCAATTTTCTTATTATATTTTTCCCTATATAAAGTTGCCATCACATAACCGGGAATACTTATTTACAGATTTCGTATGTTAAGATACCATCGTGAGGTGAGCCATTTTATCGTACCCTGTAAATAAAGTAAAAATTGTTTAATAATTTTTTGTCCCTATTGCTTAAACATAACTGAAAGATTCCGTTTCTCGTGTTTTCACCTCACAACGGAGACAAAAACAAATAAAAAGCTTTATCCAAAACAATCTAGCGTTTAACAGCCGAGTTGTGAGTTTATCTAGAGCTTCCTAACTGGCAACCATTTGGACCAGCTAATAAAACCTCAGAGGTCGGTAGGCACTTCAGCCTACATAGCGCATTCTACAGCTTCTGGTTTTGTGTTGTCCCATCAAATACTCTGCGCCAGTGATTTCTTAACCTTCAACAAGGGTCGCCGGACATCGGCGTTTCATTGGCCTGGCTAATGAAGCGAAACATGGCTAACGTTAGCTGAAGACATTCATATAATATACTTAACACATTCTACAAATTCAGATAAGCAAACTTAGTGGTCTAGATGTGACGGAATTAATGGTCCTACTAGCAAGTCAGACAATTATCTTTTTAGTGCTCCGGTGTGATGTATTTGTCACTGTATCTTCATATTGTTTCTTTCTATAATTTATCTTCTAAAAAACTATTTTATATTATGTACAAATGAGTAATATCACATTAGTCTATTTCACATATTTATATGAGAATAATATGAATTGTTTCAAGATAACGAGTAAGTTTGAATTAAAAGGTTTCTCACCATGTTAGTTTAAAACAACAATTATTATTTTACTTACTGTAAGAATTAGGTTACGCAGAATATTTTATAGAAAACATATGATTCACAAATAAATACAACCTGTTTGGTTTAAAACAAAATGTTGGTGTTACAATATATAAGTAGCGAGTAACATTCATGAAAAAATTGTAAATTCGTGAAAATATGTATAACTCAAAACCAACCAGAAATCTAGAAGAGTAAAAATTGAAATTTTTATACTGAAATAGTAAAGTTAAGCAAAACACAAAATCACACACACACACACTTTTTATTCACAATTAAGTAAGAGAAGTTTACTGTCTCAAAATAATATTTGGTGTGAATATTTAAACTGTAATCAGTTGAACACGACATAAAACGACCATCAAAACACGACTACGAATCAAGACATTTTAATTTTTAAATTTATCTGAAGTTGCTTATTTTTCTTGTGTTCAAAAAGCGAAACAAAATGTCCCCTACAGTAAAATGTTCAGATAATTTGACACACATACACATATCAAGCTAGCTAATAACCCATCATATTTTTTGAAAATGTTAAAAACGCGGTTATTTGATCTAGGCAGTTGAATTTTTATTTCATATAGAAACGTAAACAAAAGAGAAAAAATGTTCGTAATTAGAGTTATTGGTCATTTAAATTTATATTAATGGTCAATTATTTGTTTCTTTTCTGGTTATTATATTTAATTGTTTTACAATACACATGCATATGTTATATTATCAGTATTCACAATGTGTTAATATTTATCAAATATCACTTTTAAGTTATATCTTATACATTTCAATACGAACTCTACAAATATATTGTATACATTTAAAAGTAATGGAACCTCAAATCAGGCTACAGCTTTTGAGGCCCTTATATTTTTTTACTATCCTAAGTATTTTGTTGATACATATGATTTTAAAACATTTAATTTTTTTACAAGTTATTGTATATAGTTATTATGTAGCTTACAAGAACATTTTTAATATTATAATATTTTGTAATATGTTGTAATTGTGAAAAAAAGAGAAAATAAAAAAGTATATATCTATACTGTGCTTTTTTAGGAAGAGTTGGCAAAATGTTAGTAACATTATTATATTTTAGAGCAAGGTTAACTGTTATTTACAAAGGAAATTGCGACGTAAAAACTGTTTTTAGTTATTAGAAACTAGCAGTTTTCTTTAAAGTCACTCAGCTGGCTGGAACCATTAAATTTCTCTGTAATTGTTTTTTGTCGTATTAAAATATTTACATTAACAAACATATATCATTGTTTAGATTCTAGAGATATTTTGAATTAGGAAGAAGGAAGTGTTTTAGCATAGGTCTCATTTTTAAAAGTATTCTTTACTAAAAATGAGTTTATTCTTTCGGTGCAATTTAAATATGATAAAATCCTATATTATAGAAATTCATCCTGATAAGCATTTGTGATAATAAAAAATTGTGACTTATTTATATTATTCAACTTAATTCTCTATAATATAGGATTTTATCATATTTAAATTGCACCGAAAGAATAAACTCATTTCTAATTCTCATCTCTAATTTCTAGGGGAAAAAATAATCACACTGCGGATTCCCATATAAAGTGTTATGTTGCTTCTTTCACAAATTGTTACATTACTTATTCAATGTAAACTTTGTAATCAGCTTTATTTCCCAGATAGATTCTTAATGCTAAAGTGTCCACATTTCCATGATACTGTTACAAGCTTCCTTAACATTAGAGCGTGACAAAAACAAGATGGCTGCTCCACGAAGAGACTGTAGATCATACCTACAGCACTACATTGTATGGGACGTGACTGCCACGCACGACTGCGGCCCTGTGAGCGCGTGTGCGTGCGTCAGACGTCGTTGTGATGCAGGTCACATTCCGACACTTGTGTTGGTGCCTACGACCCTCGATTGAATTTGGAGTCTAAACCATTGTACGAAGAAAACAAAAATATGGACATGTTGGACGATGTCAAAGATGCCAGATGAATTTGGGAAGGTTAAAGAAATAAGATATAAATGAAATCAGCCAACTTATTTGGAAAAACAAGCCTACTGATACAATTCACACAAAAAAGGAAAAAATACAGACACAAAAATAACAAACACTTTTGATTTTTATGAAGGGAGAGGAGTGCTAGAGGCACTTACAATTTTTGTTTTGTTTTGTATCTGTAGGATTATTTGTTTTCTTCTGTATATAATTTTAGAGGACTTGTCTTCACAGGCAAGTTTGCTGATGCCCTATATTGTTTTTATGTTAATTTCTGGGCTAGAGTTCTACAACCAAACGTTTCCAAATAATAAGTTAGTATTACCACAGAAAATGTGGGAACAAATAGACTGTCCAAGCCAATCCATTTATTGTAGACGCGTGCATGTGCAGCTATCTAACGGTGATCCGTTTCAACTAAGCACTTGGACATCTATTTGGTGTACTATTAGATCAGCTATTAGTCAGTCCAGCGTGTGATGGAGAGAGTCAGAGAGAGGGAGATCGCTGGCGCTATCTGTGATACACCTAACAACTAATTTCACCGAACTTCACGGGTCCCATAATTGTGTGCATTCTTCATTTTTCTATAATCAAATATATTACATTGTCCTTTCAGTAACTTTCATAAAATTATAAACCATAGTGTCAATGAGAATAATAATGATATTTGTTTTAACCAATTATTTACAAGTGACACAAAATCCATAAAAAGTAAACATGCAATACATTAATGTTACTGGTATAATTACCACAGTTACAAAATCAACTCAGCCTTGGTCGGCCTTGCCCACTAAATTACTGCTTATTCAAGGTCACATAGCTTCCGGTATTGCTCTCAGGCTTATCTGTGGTGACAGGGAAGTTTACAACATCAAGCTTCCCAGTTCACACCCATAATCCAGCCTTGCTTGGTATTTTTTTCTCTTGGAAAATGAAGTTTACTTCCAGTATTTGTTCAAGTGGAATTTCTCTAATTGTTAGAGTTCCTTCAGTGAGCATCCGCCAACTATCACTTTACTATTTCAAAGTTCTTAGGGTAATATATTTTAGTAAATAGCTAAAACCACAGAAAGTGCATCAGACTGCTCGTCTTTTATTTTCTATAGATATTTTTTGCAGCACGTCAAGTGTTTGTGGACTGATCGTGGTTGTCATATTGTGCCAGTTCACAATCCAGTGCACAGAGGGGCAACACTGCTTTGCTTATGGTTCTCTATTTGCTATTGACCCACCTGCCCTCCCATACACGTACGGTGGTTAAATTATGTTCTTGCATAGGAATCACTGGTCTATACTACTGTACGTGAGTGGGCGGGGGGGTTATTACAACTGTTCGTGTATATGTGGGTGGGTGGGCCAATACTACTGTACGTGTATGGGTACTTGGGTGGGTCGGTACCACTGTGACAGAGTCAAGGATTTCGTGAATTTAAAAAACGAATCTCTCTCTCTCTCTCTCTCTCTCTCTCTCTCTCTCTCTCTCTCTCTCTCTCTCTCTCTCTCTCTCTCTCTCTCTCTCTCTCTCAATGTATGTGTGGCTATTTATATGTGGCTTAAAACCTCTAAACGTTGCGCATGGGAGATGATAACTGAGTATAAGGCTTGTGAATCAGTAACAAATCAAACCAACACTACATGGTTCGGATTCCACGTAAATCTGTAGTTCCCTAAATTTTAAAATTGCTGTTAATTTTACACCTAAATTTTTTTAACTTCACTCGCCAGTTCACATGAGCTTGCAAGCCTGTGCGTGAACTTTATTCAATGAGTGAAGTACCGACCGTTGGCTCTGTGGGGACTTGAACTTTGGACCTTGCCCTCCACAGTCCGACGCCTTAGCCACTGAGCCACCACACCGACAAATAATAACGTAATAATAAAAAATAATAACATATTTGAGAATGAGGAAATATTATAGGAGACTGAGGTAGAATATTTATTACAGTGTGTTTTCACACATAATTATATTCAAAAGCATACTGAACCTGCTTCCTTTATAGGATAGTGTTTTATTCTTTGTACAGAAAAAAACCAACAAATCAATCTTGTTTAACCAAACAAACCAAACAAACAAAAAATAATTTAAAAAGTCTATTAAATGCAGTTCATTTAATAGACTTTTTAATATGAAGTTGTCTAATTTCCATTCCACACTAATCCTTCTTTCCATTTACTCTAAGCTTGACCTTAATTGTACACCTACGTCCATATCTGTGTTGCTTCTCGGATGGTGAAGGCCGTCCAGGTCCCGGTACTTTCCATGCAGCAGGTGAGCCTGCTCATCACGAAGGTGAAGTGATCTATCAGAGGATATCTTCGCACTCTGCAGTTCACACATATGTTTTATGCTGCTACTGACAATAACACACAACAAACCCGAACACCCTACTTACAACTTCACAAGTATATAACAGTTATTACAAACTGTGTATTAAGTTCTATCCTCACAAACTAATGTTTTTCAACCTCTTCCTTCACTTCTTAGGGCATGATAGTAAAGTTTCAAGGTCCAAAACCTAAGTCGAAAACCATCCACAGCTTAAAAATCGAGCTTCTAGTAGGCCTATGTTTTGACCAAAAACACCCACTTCTGGTCTTTCAAAGTATGTAGGTCGTAACTCCGATAGTTAGGCCCATCGAGGTTCTAGCGTGTTCTATTATCTATCCTTTCAGTAGATTTGACAGTAAAATGTTGCTCTCATTCATGCCCACAGGCCACCCTAGGATCTTATGTTGCCACATACACGGCCAAGGTCATACAGCTTTTCCAGCGTGTCCTAAGAGTCAGTTCCTAGAACTGACAAGTGTCTCAGATACGCATAATGCAAGTAATATTATTGCCCCATTACTGGAGTAGCGACTCGACCTTAGAGTTGAAGAAGCCCCAAAGGTTACACCGCGCAGAAGGAATTGTAGGGTGTAGTGCTATTAGGATACCTAACGTTCGTTATGTTTTAATACAATTGTAGGTACATTAATTCTTATCTAATATGCTGTAAAATAGCTTTTCAGATACATTTATATTGACACATTATATTCCAAACCCCAATATACTTGTATGTTGAATCTAGAGCGTCCATGATTTTTTATGTGAAGTAGGATATCTATACCTTAAAAATTTCCGTGAAAACTTGAAGACATTCTTTAAAAAGTCAACCAATTGTATCTCTTCTTGGGGAAGTGTCTCGATCTTTGGACTTAAAAGTCTTCCTAACATTGTCTTGTAAAAATTATTTATATATCATTCCTGAAAGTGATAATATTCATCTTTTTTATAGAACATAAAAACTTTCATGGCAGAATATAAAGTAACAAGAAGGGATGTGCAGATTAATTTGAATACAACCATCTATTTTCAATTAAATAGCCATCTGACGTCGATAAACTGAATTATAAATAAGTAAATAATACATACGACGAGGATATTTATGATAATTAATAAGACTGGGAGGTTTTGAAGAAAATAAACACATAAATTTTCATACTAACTTGATAATGGCATTTTTATAAATAAATTGTCACGCTCAATAAAAAATCATGATAACCTGACCTGTATTACACCAGAAGGGGCGTGATTAAGATTTTCTGCTTTCGGTTTATTAGGTTGTGTTCCGAACTACATCAGCAGATTGGCGACCCAGAGGTACATGGAAACAATGTCGTCATCTGAGGTCTTATCACCACCAAGCTCAGAGACTTATCGAACTGTATCAGCAGATTGGCGACCCAGAGGTACATGGAAACAATGTCGTCATCTGAGGTCTTATCACCACCAAGCTCAGAGACTTATCGAACTGTTTCAGCAGATTGGCGACCCAAAGATACATGGAAACAATGTCGTCACCTGAGGTCTTATCATCACCGAGCTCAGCGACTTATCAATCATCTACCCACCAACCCGTTGGGTAGGCCCGCACAAAAAAAGAAAACGGGGTTTCTAGAAGATAAGTGTATTAAGTTTCCTGAACGTCAAAATGGCCGTACAATCTCGATTCCCCCAAGACCAAAATATAATATCGTTCTACTATCTTATTTTACTTCAGTTTTAAATTTACACTTTTAAGTAATGACACAATAATACTTATAAAATCATATGCATTTGAATATTGAAGGAAATATTGTATATTAAACATAATAAATACAATAGTAAACATGTTTTTGACGTTTCGCCTGATTTTAATTTTTACTGGAATATTTTCAACTATTTTTATAAATCCTGAGTATCATTTTTCACTACGGAGATAAGTATTTGTGTTTATCGGAATGTTAGCAAACAAAATGTTAATTTTGGCATTCCAAGCTCACACGAGTAAAAAACAACACGAGTATGGTACACCAGAGCACCATAAAAAACTACTTGTTTTGCAAATTTTTACTAAAGTTGAGGTATAGGATGCATATTTTTTAACTCTTTCAACTATACTATTTGAATAGGGCTTTTATAAGAAAAGTATTCCTTTAATAGGTAATAATAATTTACATGACATGTATAAAACTGAAATAAATGACAAAACCGAAGGAAATTCCAAGATAAAACTGATCTTACACTTTTCTTATGCATGTAGATAATTACCGAGAAAATGGTTCTTGACATTAGTACGCAAGATTTACGAGTGAACAAAGTTGGTTCAAAATCGTAACTTTTAGAGGCTGACATTTTACTTCAAAATATACAAGGTAGTTTCTTGTAGTATAAACCTTTCTTAATCATTTAAATTCTAAAGAAAATATTTTTATAGAAATTGTCCCTTATTCTCCAATGAATAGTGAATAAAATAAATATTCTACATGGCGTCATTTGAATAAGATGTTATCCTTAAGAATAACAAGGTAACTTTGAGGACCTTTAGGTCGGGTCCCTAGGTTCAGTTCTAAGATTTATATATGCTAAAGATTTACCATACATAGTTTTATAAAAGCTGTACATTTTTTTACATTAAGCTTGATATCCAAGCTTTGGTTTTGGTGATTACGTTTAAAGGCGTCACGATAATAGAGCGTAGTTGTAGGATTCAGTGACGCATTAACGTATAAGTATGTGTTTATTAGGACTGATTGAACTAACGCATTGAAATATGATTTTAGAGATAAATCTTTTCAATCCATCTGATAATTTTTAATGATTCCATGTCCATTGTGATTATCATCTTCGAAAATACTAGTATAATTACTAAAAGAAAAACGTTAATTTGATTTAACTTCTGGACCGTATAGCTAAGAAAATATTATTGAATATTTAAAGTATTTAATAGGTAATTTTATACTAAGAATACAATTCATGTTTAAAGTACTTGCTTTTATACGGTTTATGCTAATTCTATGAAGAAAGGATTCATATTCAAAGGAGGCTTGTGTTGGAATATAAAATTCCCCTGTTTGCAATATTTCATAATTGAGTTGAATCTTTTAAATATTTTACCTTTAAATTATGCAGTGAACTTACTGTTTTTTATGAAACTCATTAAAACGATCCATAAAACACTACATATAAGAAAATCAACGTAGAAAAATCTATGTAAGTTCAAATATTTTTATTAAACCACACCTTTTTCATGTAGAAAGCGAAAACAACTAATAGTGCTTTTAACTGCTTTTTCGAATATGTAGGTCTAACCTAATGTGTTTTTTGACTTCCTCTTAGGTTTACGACTCTGCTAAATGTTTGTAATCTTAATTAACCAGTTTACTTGGTAAGAAGTTCTGTTAATTGTACAAAATATACTGGTTTTATTTATTTTTTCAAGTCAATGTCTATTTAATAAAAAATTTTATGTTTACCAGCATTTTCAAACGTTGGAATGACCTTAACCGAGTTTTGAGTGGTTACTAACTGGCAAAACAAGTGAACGCCACGTAACACACATTTATCACAATAAAAGTTAAAAATGCAAAATTATAATGGCGATTGATTTCAGTAATCCTTGTTTATAATCCTCAGACCAGAGGAAATCATAGAGGAATAGGGCCTTCCTTTTTTTGTGATTCCTTTGGTCTGAGATTGGTAAACGAGGTCTTTCAAAATCGATCATCAAAATATTCGTAAATACTATCCTTTAGCTGTAATAAATATGTGGTATGTGATATTCACATGTTTTACATTTCTACCAACGTGTAATATGCTAATTTAGAAACAAATAATAAATGCTTCGGATAGCTAAAACTGCAATGGTCCATTTCCTGATAACAAGCTAGTTATAGTCTTCAACATTCATATCTAATTATGCGATAATGCAAACATTTTATGGCTTGACGGATGCAATATATGTAACATATGGGACATAAAGGTCCACTGCGAATTACCTCGCTCTATATTTTGGCAACCCTATTTGGAAGAAGTATCAGTGGACCACCGTGAATGTAAAGAGACCAAGTTATGGTTGCAACACTGGTAAATCTTCTATCCAGAGCCAAAGACTCACATGGACAAAACGGTAGTTTGCCATGCACACGTGCAGAACCTGTTCTCTGTAGTATATTGACATTTACACTGATATATCTAAACTAAGTAGACTAGGTCACTGTTAAAGATCAGTCAAACTGACAGACACTTCGGTAACGATTTGGATGGCTATGTCAAGTTATCTGTTTAATTTAGTGGTCTAGTTTTACATAGGCCTACACTTTCAATGTTTTATTTAGTCGACGGGAAGTATACACAATTCTGATTTACAAATATAGTTTCACGTTAAATATTTACACTTATATCTTCAGCTTGGAAGATGCAGGTTGATATGATTATATTTTACCAGCTCATGATTATTGAGTAGATAAATTGCCAATTTCCTGGGTAGAATTTATCGAAAATACTTTTGCGATTAGAAGGAATGGTTTTTGTAACTACTGGTAAGGCAGGAAAAAAAGAAATTCAGTGATATAACTGAATATTACTGTATGATTTATACACGTCCCTTGTGTTCAGAGATAACATTAGCCACATCAAAGTTGAACGTAAAACAATTGCAGGCAATGAACTATGAGCCCAGTTTTCCAGATGTTTCGTCAAAACTATAGTTTCAAAGTGGGAGTTAGCTCTATTGTTACTTGACTTAGTTTTTTACATACTAAAGATCATGTAATTTAAGTAAAACCTATTCTTAAGGTACAAGTAAAATTATTACTTTTTCAAGCAAATGTAAAATGTTTGTGTTTTATTTAAGTAGATTTACATATAACTAGTAATAATTCGAAAATAATTGTTTTTCCATTTATCAGGAACTATTCATAAATCGTTAACTTGCGCTTTATTTCCATGCTGATACTTGATGTGAGTGAAATATAAACTCACGTTAGTAAATGTTCGCACATGTAAATTCGTGTACCGACCTTAAGTGCAGAAAGATCAACATTTCAAAAATGTTAATTTTAAAGATATATTCAATTGTTTAACCTTATTGGTTATGTAAGTAAATGTTCTTCCATTTATGTAAATAACCGAATGCAATTTCATTGCTAAATCCACAACCTCGCGGTAAATAGAGTCGGATCTTCACTGCTATAGAATCCCATTGAACTGCTGACTAAGAAAAACGGATTACAAACCGACTGACCATTGCAGCATGTACAGTTCCGTCACGTACCGAATTAACAAAGAAGCGGCACTGACTGTACACGTCTGTCAGTCCGACGCCTCCGCACACAAAGCCGTCTAGTCATACACAACTAGAGCAACGTTTCGTCGCGGTTGCACAGCACTTTCTCCTGTGCCGGGCACGGCTCCCGCAGGCGCTTCCTTTGCTGATGGCCCTAACATACCTCTCCCTGATTCCCACTAGGTCTCTTTCGATGCCGTTTATTACATTTAATTAATTGACATGCTCTTTCGAAATCATCACCTGGTTTCGATTTTATCCGGCATGAACCAAATTCATCGATTTTATAGCTCAACTCTAAACGGGCAATTTTATATCGTAAAATTTAACATTTTTGTTTTGAAATACCGTAATTTTTGCATTTTGTGACATTTGCCTACAAAGTTAAACCGGTTTAATTTTTTTTATTTTAAATATAATATGAATTACTACTATAGAGAACACGTTAATCTATTAGACCCTATTATTCAGGTTCTATCAAAATTTGGACATCCGATATTTATTTAAGCTAATCTCAAAAATAATTCACAAAAACTTCAAAATTTTTGATAGTTGATTAAAAAAAACGTTTTTAAAAAGAGTGTAATAAAATTAAGACAAATGATCATAATATCTGCTTAAATATCATTATAACTTATTTTTATAAATATTTTATCAATCATATGATTCTTAAGTCAATTATTGATAGTTAAAATTATAAGAAAATACATACTATCTTAGTTAATTTTCTTATAAATGTTTTGTAAAATAATATGAAGGTTTGTCACTAAACTACTTTATTATTGTTATATATTATATTTGCTATATGACTGCTTTTTAATCCCCGAATATCAATCGCGTACCTTAAAAGTACTGTTATCTCTATATATAAAAGAGAAAGCCCTCACTCACTCATCACTTATTCTCCCACTTTTCGGAATCTTAAAGAGCTAAAATTTAGTAAAAATGTTTTCTTGTAGGCTAAATAAGAAAACTAAAGTATTTTCATCTTGATAAAATACTCTTAAGCCTAAAGGATTGTTACATCCGGATAACGTTAGTTGATTTTAGTAAATTAATAACATGTTACTTGTAAATAAATAAACATGTTTATTTTGTATGTTTGACAATATTTATCCTAATGATGCATTAAGAGTCTACAATTAACTAATTACACTTTTTATATACATTTTTTCTCTATAGAAGTACGTGTAAAACAGCTTTTATTATGTAAATAATGATTTTTATAATGTTGGGAAAGTTATAAATCTTTCTTAATGTTCGTAATAACATTGGCTGATTTCAACTGTAAATATTTTGTAATAAGTGAGCTACTAGAAATAAATTATCATATTATCATTTTACTTAATATAGTTTAACCACTATTATTAGGTGTCAACTGTCACATGCCGAGGCCGAGTGCTTGGGTATGTATATATGATAAGCTGTATATATCTTAGAACTTAGGCTTAAGCGGCCGGTGTCATAACTAGAATCTACAGTTTCCGGTGACAACCGCGTCAAGGTACTATCTACAATATTTACAAGATGACCAGACGTTTCGCCCATACTGTGATATGGCATCCTCAGTGGTCTCAGAGAAACATTGTACATTGTAGATAGTACCTTGACGCGGTTGTCACCGGAAACTGTAGATTCTAGTTAAGCTGTATATATTTTTATTTTTAATATTACTACACATATTTTTAGAACTGTATCATATATTATAGAAAACAACTTTAAATAGCCACGGGATGTCTTGAGCTGTGGATTACGTCACGGTCAATGTCGGGAAAAGGGGGATCTCTACCAATAAACAGCGTTTAGCGTGCTACTAGCATTTTTGTTAACATTAACTCACCGCGCCCACAAGTTACTTCTTTTATAACAAAATTCCAATCTGATTACTCACTGATATTTATTTATAATCATGTTACTTGGTATTGTAATGTGTTATCATGTTATAATTATAGGCCATTATTTTCTTAGTGTAATCTTTTATGAGAAAATAAAATCATACGGAATACCATGATGAAAAAACACTAATGAATTTATACAATGTAGGTTATGTTAATAAATAAGTGCTGTACAAGTTTTGATTGTACGCAGTCCGTACTTTAATTTTATAATAAGAATACATATTCGAGAATAACTTTTTGAACAGTATTCAAGTGAATCTATTTAAAGATAGACATATTTTAAAATTACAACATATGTGGCTAAGTTATTAAATACATAACAACTAATAATATAAACAAAATTGCACTAACATTTGCAATAACAAGCGTTTTCGATACAAAAAGAAAGCAGCGACACTCCACTCTTCAAACAGCTGATCAGCAATGGTAGCCAATGTCTGCATGTTAAAAGCTTGTACAAAACAACGCATGCGTATGCCGTAACCCCCCTCTCCGCTAACCACCAAACATTTTAAAATTAACGGTTTCGACAGCTCAAGATATTCCGTGGCTACTGTAAACAATTGTCTTACAAAACTATATAAGGAAGGCTTGCTGTGTTTTAATAATAACAATTAAGTGTTAAAGTACTAATAAGTCAAAATTACAGACAGCTTGGTCTTTACGTCAACAAAGAGTATAACCCTCTCCCCTAAACTATATAAGGAAGGCTTGCTGTGTTTTAATAATGACAATTAAGTGTTAAAGTACTAATAAGTCAAAATTACAGACAGCTTGGTCTTTACGTCAACAAAGAGTATAACCCTCTTCCCTAAACTATATAAGGAAGGCATGCTGTGTTTTAATAATAACAATTAAGTGTTAAAGTACTAATAAGTCAACATTACAGACAGCTTGGTCTTTACGTCAACAAAGAGTATAACCCTCTTCCCTAAACTATATAAGGAAGGCATGCTGTGTTTTAATAATGACAATTAAGTGTTAAAGTACTAATAAGTCAAAATTACAGACAGCTTGGTCTTTACGTCAACAAAGAGTATAACCCTCTTCCCTAAACTATATAAGGAAGGCTTGCTGTGTTTTAATAATGACAATTAAGTGTTAAAGTACTAATAAGTCAAAATTACAGACAGCTTGGTCTTTACGTCAACAAAGAGTATAACCCTCTTCCCTAAACTATATAAGGAAGGCATGCTGTGTTTTAATAATAACAATTAAGTGTTAAAGTACTAATAAGTCAAAATTACAGACAGCTTGGTCTTTACGTCAACAAAGAGTATAACCCTCTCCCCTAAACTATATAAGGAAGGCATGCTGTGTTTTAATAATAACAATTAAGTGTTAAAGTACTAATAAGTCAACATTACAGACAGCTTGGTCTTTACGTCAACAAAGAGTACAACCCTCTCCCCTAAACTATATAAGGAAGGCTTGCTGTGTTTTAATAATGACAATTAAGTGTTGAAGTACTAATAAGTCAAAATTACAGACAGCTTGGTCTTTACGTCAACAAAGAGTATAACCCTCTCCCCTAAACTATATAAGGAAGGCTTGCTGTGTTTTAATAATAACAATTAATTGTTAAAGTACTAATAAGTCAAAATTACAGACAGCTTGGTCTTTACGTCAACAAAGAGTATAACCCTCTCCCCTAAACTATATAAGGAAGGCTTGCTGTGTTTTAATAATAACAATTAATTGTTAAAGTACTAATAAGTCAAAATTACAGACAGCTTGGTCTTTACGTCAACAAAGAGTATAACCCTCTCCCCTAAACTATATAAGGAAGGCTTGCTGTGTTTTAATAATGACAATTAAGTGTTAAAGTACTAATAAGTCAAAATTACAGACAGCTTGGTCTTTACGTCAACAAAGAGTATAACCCTCTCCCCTAAACTATATAAGGAAGGCATGCTGTGTTTTAATAATAACAATTAATTGTTAAAGTACTAATAAGTCAAAATTACAGACAGCTTGGTCTTTACGTCAACAAAGAGTATAACCCTCTCCCCTAAACTATATAAGGAAGGCTTGCTGTGTTTTAATGATGACAATTAAGTGTTAAAGTACTAATAAGTCAAAATTACAGACAGCTTGGTCTTTACGTCAACAAAGAGTATAACCCTCTTCCCTAAACTATATAAGGAAGGCATGCTGTGTTTTAATAATGACAATTAAGTGTTAAAGTACTAATAAGTCAAAATTACAGACAGCTTGGTCTTTACGTCAACAAAGAGTATAACCCTCTTCCCTAAACTATATAAGGAAGGCTTGCTGTGTTTTAATAATGACAATTAAGTGTTAAAGTACTAATAAGTCAAAATTACAGACAGCTTGGTCTTTACGTCAACAAAGAGTATAACCCTCTTCCCTAAACTATATAAGGAAGGCATGCTGTGTTTTAATAATAACAATTAAGTGTTAAAGTACTAATAAGTCAAAATTACAGACAGCTTGGTCTTTACGTCAACAAAGAGTATAACCCTCTCCCCTAAACTATATAAGGAAGGCATGCTGTGTTTTAATAATAACAATTAAGTGTTAAAGTACTAATAAGTCAAAATTACAGACAGCTTGGTCTTTACGTCAACAAAGAGTATAACCCTCTCCCCTAAACTGGAATCTAGGTACATTGAATTTTCATTGATACGTATTTTTCAATCCTGTAGTTTTTCCAAACTGATAATGTTATTTTGCTTCATATTGCGAAACAACGATTTCGAGGGTTTAAATGATATATACGCTTGGTGTTAGAGCAATCCGTATTTACTTTGTTATTATTTACTGTTTCTGTTTGTAAATAAGGCATTAGAAGTCCAAGGAAATGAAACTTTACATATAAACTTCTATCATATTCAATACATTCCATAGATTATAAAGAAACATATGGTTTTATAACCCTGCAAGGAGTGCCTAGTCTAATTAAAATTATTTATGAAACTAAAAAATAAAATAAAATGTTTATAACAAATTTTATTCTAATACAAAATAGTCTAGGTTAATCTATCTAGATAAAAATAAAAACCATAAATAAATATGTCCTTAAAATAACTTTTTATTTGAGACCGTGGAGGTGAAGAAATTCAACAACCAAGGTACTATGCCCGTCTCATGCATGTAAACCACAAAGAAACAACTTTAATACAAAGTTATACCCTCCTTTTCAAGAAAAACAGACAGATTTATATAAAATTAGACTTTATCAAGTTAATGTTCGTTTGGAATTTTTTGGTGTCCGTATTAATGTGAATGTGTGCCAAATTTACACATAATAATAGTGCGTATAAAAAACAAACACTTATTTTATTTATATAGATAAAAAAGAATGACATGTTATTAAAATCTAGAACTACCCTTACTAATTGTATTCAATTATAAATACGCATGTCATTAAGTGGTTAGAAGAAATGAATTCACAAAAATTGTCTAAAACTAACCCATACTTAGTTTAGTCTTGAGCCGTCTTGAAACCAAATATAATTCATGGTTTTGAAAATAACAAATTATTAAAGGAGTCAATGATTGCCTAAGCGAGACCAATTTAACAAACATTACTGATGACGTTGGGCTCCCTGTTCAATATCATAAACACTGGACTCAGTAGAGTTTATGATTTTAAAATTAGGTTCAATTTGTTCCGGCGGTCCGTATCCAAACCAGCCCGAGGTCTCGCAGATGTTTACCGCGGAATGCAACACATCTTTCAGATTCCTTTTCGCCTTGCTTCTCTTCTGATTTAGTAACACTTTAATTTAAATTATGAAAACAACTTTGCTGAAATCCGAAAAAGCTTTATGATAACCTCATTTTTTACTGTACTCTAGTTGGAACCTGCACACTTATCATGACATAAAACTGTAATTTAATTTTAACAACATGAACAGGTTAGAAATCTCAATGATTGTGTTAAAAATAATTTATCTTTTAGAAAGTCATATGTCCATCCCTAGAAGAAAGCAAAATGATCTCCATTAAAATTTAAAATATGATATTTATAATTGATATGTAGCACTAGCCTTAACTAGTTAAAATTCCTCGCGGAAGTACTAGAGTTTAAATTCAGTTCATTCTTAACACTATGCACTCGAAAATGTGGTTTTTGCTAACATAGTGAGAAATGCGCATATTATAGACTACCAGTCCAAACCTATGTTATGTTGACATTTTCGAAATCGCATAGTGCTACGGGCACATGGTAAGAATTATAGCTACTAACCCTTCTTGTTTTATAGTTACGTTATAAGATGGTGGAGGAAAGTCCTGAACTACAAAGAATAAAGAAGTTTATAACATTAAACTTCTTTATTTGTAATACACAAAACCTTTTCTTTACTGACAGCAAAGGGCGTTTTCCCCACTGCCACTGCCTCTTGGAAATCCTAAACATTTCGTTGGTCAATCATTAATTGATTTTTAGTTCGTTGATTGTAACAACCCTTTTTATCTATATTGGGCTATGAGATATGCTCAGAGCCTCGTTGCTGGTCCACTTATTCAACTGGTCCAATCATGAGCAGTGAACATTATGAAGTGTTTCCCGATAGTCCTAATTGATTACCATTATTCTATTCTGGAGGTTCTAGAGTGATCGCATGTCGTCCGATAATACTCTTTTTACACCTGAACAACGGCATCGGTGGGTATTGCTTTGATGGAAAGTTTATGATTATGTTCCAAGGTCGTTAGAATGCATGTTCTTAAATTATCTCTCGAGAGACTTTAGGACATCAATTATCTTTACATTTTCAACCCCTAGGATGGCTAGAAGAGTCCGATGCTGACATTTGCAGGAAACCTTGGAGAACAACTTTAGGCCTTACTAAGAGTCCACTGGGTACCTCAGCAATACTGTAGTTTTACCTCAGTAATGCTGTAGTTATACCTCAGTAGCGCTGTAGTTATCTTTGTACTCCTGACTGTTGTATCGTAATTCCTTGTCTTGAGGTGCACACTTGACAATAATTCCTTGAAAATATTTGAAATAAAATAGATATTCCCTATGGTTTGTGCAATATTCAGAATATCGAATGGATACTGTCAGAACAAGGAATATTAATTGCTTATAATATTTTTATCACTAATTGCATTTTATCTGAACAAAATTATTCAACGGTACTTAAATTACTGACGACGAAAAAAACGAGGCAAGCCAAAGGTTATGATGCTGTGTTAATGACGACAGTGTAATAGAAGGATATAAAGAGCAGTTAAATATAATTCACCCCTTTAGATTCCAGGAGGCAGGGGTGTACGTCGATGTAATTACAAACGGTTCGTGGTGATGCGATCTGGACTCTTCGTGCAGTAGGTTTCGTCATGGCCCCGCACGACTTGTCCGACCTACATTCCTTCCTCCCCCACCCCTCGCCTACCATGATTACTGATTAATACCTCCTTAACGAGCCGTGGGAGTACCACAGGGCAACATTTTATTACCAAATTTACTGTCAGAATCTGGAAGAGAAATTTACACGCTCCTTGGCACTTTAATCAAGAGTGGCCCAAAAATCGTCTAATTTCATCAAGAGGTCATCACATACATGCTAGCGAAATATTGTTATGTAAATAAGATACTGTATTTATGAAATTCATGTGTTATCTTTACAGTAGTTACCAAATATTTCTTTTCTTAGAATTACTTGCCTATACGGTATCTCGGTATCTTTCATGATTTGTGTATTCAGAAATGATGTATTAAACCATATTTAAGTTCAGTTGCATTATACTCGTAAACATCACAATGGTCTTATAATATGAAAATAATATTAATAACCCATATGATTGAAATATGTAATTGAACGATAATTTGGATATCAATTTGAAGCCGTTAGTATTACGGATTCAAATATACCACGTATGCATGTTATATTTTCTGATGTATCCATGAAATGGAATTTAAGAAACCATTATTTCTCCATGAGTAGAGTTCATATACTGAGTCGAAAATCTCGTACTAAGAGTGAGCTGGAGAGGAGACAAGGGTCAGAGGAGTAAGATGGTACTCTAGAATTGAAGCCGATTGGTCAAGCTTTAGTGTGTAAAAAGATCGTTAAGAAGTAATTTACTTTAGTTGTGTTCATAGAGTGGTTGATAAAGCTGAAACGCCTGTATTTTTTGGAGAGCTTCACAGAGAAGTAGTCGGGTAACAGGTCAGATCCTAAGCACAGAGCAAGTTTCTCTGTGGTCCTAGATTGATTGCTTTTTTGTCATGGCTCATAAATTGAATATGGATAGACCTTATAGAGTCGTCAGCATGAATTACTTGCATTTTACAAATGTTAATTGAAAATGCAAAAACCCTTGGATATTGGATAATGGAGAGCTGATATGTAGGCCTAATGTACAGTGTCTTATCGAAGTTCCTTCGTTCATATATTGCCACTGGTCTAATCTGGTTAAATAGTGTGTATGAGGAAGTGAGTCGCCAGTATTTGGACCCGAGACAAACATTTAATTACCGAAGATGTCGCTAATCACTTGTCAAGACGGAGGCTTGATTTGAAACGTAAACAATCAACAGGATCAAGGGCCCTCCATCTCGATGCTGACATCTCCTTCAGGGTACAGTCCGCTTGTGGCTGGACAGTCTCATCTCTGGCTACTAAATCACGGCCCATGACAGTCATTGTTGTCACAGGTTGTGTTTCTTTCTATACAGATGACTTGATTATTTGGTGTTTTTTGTTGAGTGAAATATTTTAGCTGTACTTGATTTCAAATTGTGTTTTTTGTTAGTGCGTTTATAGTATTTGTTTTATTTATAAAATGCTGAACGTTGATAGATGGGTGAATGTGGGTAGCGAATATGTGTGAAGAGTGTAGATTAACTAGTTTAGTCATAGTTACTTTTCGTTTGAAATAACCTTTTATTAGTAACCTTGTGCAATACTTGAAGCTCGGAAACCATGTCACATGGACATCTCAAATTCCCTGCTAGTGTCCACGTCAATGGCAAAGTAAACATAACATTTTTATGACTGACTCACCACTGTATTGAAATAACTTGCGAATGTTGACAAATTAATGAAAATAAAAAGTTATCAAAATTAATAAAATTTCGGCATTTTTTATTTAAAGCTACAACAATAAAATATTCTACCACTCTAGAGTAGATGAGGTTAGTGCTCTTGATTAGACTACTTTATTGATGTTGTGTTTTGAAACTCACAAACATTCTTACTGGTTTCGGAGTAAGCCTTATGATTTAGATTAAACTTTATTACAAAAAAAAAAAAAAATAAATAAATAAAATAAATAAATAAATAATAACAACATAAGAAGGTATAAGTATTATATTGTTAGTGCAAAGTTAACTCACTAAGAAAGGACTCGTCATCTTCCGGCCGGAGGATGGTAAACGTAGCTAACCTAAATAAAAAACCAAAATATTTGGACCTACTTAAAGTAATAGTTAAAGTAAAGTAAGTAAGTCTCAAGGACTCTCCTTAAAATTTGCAGGTATAGATTTGAGATAAGTGTGATGTTCCCACGGACAATTTTAAGTAGCCTGTTCTAGAGTAAGCAGTCCATCAAGTTAAGTTATTTTAACACCAAAAGGAAAGACAAATAACGTAGTTTATAATGAAGCTTTTCGGTAAGTTATGCTTTAAATTCTTAAATATGCATGCATAATATAATTCGCCATACAACAATTTATAACTTGAAATTAATTAGTAAGTAATTTCAATACTTAGTAATTGAAATTAGTAAGTAATAGTTAATAATGTGATAATTAAAAAAATAATCCTAAACATGCTTATTTTAATTATGTCTACTTTTTAGTAGCTTTTATAAAACTGTATATAAATATTATATGTTTCGTATTAATTGCTACTCCAGTTCAAGAATACATTTTTAATTATAGATATTGTTCCTAACAAATAATAAACCATTGAGGCCTGACATCCTCTTTTATCTTACTATACCCATTATGTCATATACTAAACCCATAAATAAACGTATTAATTTTGACTTGAAAGTAATTAATGTCTGCCTTCGAAGGCCTTGATTTATTTTATTTGTGCTTCTATTTCAGTTTGTAAATTCATTTATTTAATTGTATTGTACATTAAAGTATAAAGACAGTAAATAAATATTGTTTTCTTTGCTTCTTAATATAAAGATACTGTATTATTGATTGAACATTAATAGTCTGCAACTATATTAATATCTATATATTTCAGTCTAATAACAGATTTATATTGAGCTTTAAAATACTAGTGAAGACTTTCTAATAAAAGAGAGAAAAACAAAATAATAATTTAATTAGTTAATACTTAAATGCAAAGTTGTTTGAATACACAAGACTCTGCCTCTAAAATTAACCATCAAAATTCACAGACTTTAGTGACGCTCCTTAAACGCCTTCTACAACCAGCCTGTTCCCAGTAGAAAGATAAAACCACTATTATTTGTCGAGCACCATTGCGTCGCGGATTTCTAATGGGGCCACGTTTAAACCGTAAATTGGACCATGAAATTGGTCAATAAGTTCCTCCACGTTTGGGCAAGTGGGTGATGACGCAAACCGACCAACCGTGGCGCTGTGTGCGGTATTGGACCGCAACTACTAGGAGAGGAATGATTGCACTGTGACTGTTACTAATATATTAATATGTTATTAATATATATTTCGTTAAAGAATTATAATTCCATTATAATGACCAATTTAATTGTTAATAATTATGGGTATTAAATAGATACTTTGTGATGTATTAAATCTTTAATCTTACATGACTTCATTGGTAAATGAGACCCATATATACTTTTCACTCAAGAGATCCATTTACTTGGCCTTACTTTGAAGTAAGTGATCCTGTGGCCACATGTAGTAGCATTGCAAACAGGATTCACAACGTAGATACTGAACGTTTCTAAGGATACCGTACTGAAACAGCTTGGTGTATGCCTACATCTCGAGTGTTGCACGTTTGGACCTAATGATTATCTTTGACATTTGAGAGTTCAACGATTGGACAGTTGGAGGATTTGTGGAGTGTAGAGATAATTGGGACCCTAAAATATAAAAATTAAAATATAATTATGTAGAGATTTTAAAATCTTTTTGTACGATACTATGTATAGGCTAATTAATTGGACTGTAGGCTAAAAATATTTAAAATATCAATATGACGAAATTTTAATCTATTTTTTGGTACGTATTATCGATATATTTTACTAAGGGACAAGAATGGATATGCAATAAATAATGGATAACTACGATATTGTGTACAAGCCTTTTATAAATACTGATTTAAGGAGTGACTTCTGATGGAATGTATGTATAAAATAAATTATGGATAATCTCAACAAAATCACCAATCCTAAGTAATTCAATCTAATATCAATAGTAAAAGTAAATAAGTACCTTTCCTAGATGAAAAGGTCAGTTCAACAGGCTAAATAGCTTTACCATGAGGAAAACACTAAGTAAGGTCAACAGTAATTAATTAATTATAGATGTAGACTAGATTTCCCTTTAGTTTAAAATCTATAATTATCCAACATAAAGTAGCTACAGATTGATTACCCGGGGGCTATGTTCTAGTGCACTAAACAATACTGCATCCAGCCCGGGTTTACGGGCCATCAATACTAGATTATAATTGCAAAACTCCTGCACGCTCAGTTTGTGACACTTTCTCCCGCGGTTCTCACCGCTGATCGTATAAACCGCCATATTCTTGTTCTGCTTCCCCCTCGTAAATCAGCAAGTCGCTTGGCTCGCCCTCCACTTCACGCGGACACACTACAACATATATCACGGCGTGGGAAACAATGGTTATCGTGCCTGGGTTGGCAGGACTGCGTCCGCTATCAGGTGAGTTGGCATCACTGCGCTGGCTTCCCGCCAAGCGATAATACGGCGCATGCGCATTCACAGAGCGTGCGTAGAGTCCAGGCCGCTTTGGACTAATTAAAATGCGCGTTTGTTAGTTTGCTGGTAATTAAATGCACACGCTTGGTGACAAGTTGGTGCTTTAGTGCGTAAATTCCATTTATCTGGAGGGCCTTAGGTTAAACCTAGATGAATCACCCACTTAAAGTCCGTACTTCCTAGGCACGAGAAATGAGACTGTGAAGGCACTTTTACTATGCAAATAAATGCTGATATACTGCCAATGTTAAGAGTAGTTTCCTTCGTGGTGTCGAACAGCTGTGTTCCACTCAAATATTAACAATCAGCTGTATTTCCTGCTTTCATTGTAAATTGTTCTGGTCTGAGAATTCAAAACTAGTTTTACGTAAACATCGTATATCAATGCGTACAGTATTTGTACTGTGTTGTATTTATGTTCTATTATTCAAGTGTTTTATGCGTTTCAGTTTTGAGTAAAGAATTAATTTACTTCACTATTAATTTTATAAATTTACTGTTCACTATTCGATCACGTTAAAGAGGTATCAGAACAAAGCCTTGAGCTTATAGTGTTGTGGTGAATTAGTGTTAACGAGTTTGTTGTAGGTGATAGATTCTGTTCTTAGGCATTTTCATACTAACATAGGATCTACTTTATAATTTGCATCGATGTAGAAACTACAACTGGTGTTTAGGGCGTCCCTGATTGATGGTTGCTGTGATTTGGGTGTTGTACATGGGAGGGAACTATCAGATTAGTTAGCTTGTAAACATTGGTCCACCATTTTGTGTACTCGGTTCGTATGCCACGCTAAATTACAGATCCAATGGTTGATCTAGCTATTAATAAATGGCCCTTATCAGTAACAAACGACCTTAGTGACAATGATATCATTCATCTACAGCTCACAGTCATTAACCCCTGATACTCGTTTACATCTTGATGACAGACATCTCATTAATAAATAAATATATCTACTTTCTTATAACTATGAAGTATAAATTGTGCGGCGTTTTGTTTGTTGTTGAAGTATTTACTACATCTTTAATTTATTTTGTTTTCTGTATATTATTTTATCGCACTAAAATGATAAAAAACTGAGTGTTATTTCCTACTGCTAATTCCTCTGTACGTAAATACATCAATTAAAAATAACTAAAAATGGAAGTTTACAATTCAGATTCAAGGTCTATACACATACTATACATCGAAACAGTTAAGTCAATAAAAAATACTAAAAGCGTTTACTGCCAAAGTAACAGATAAAAGTACTTTTATCAAGTAAAATTTTTTATACAGAGTTAAAAAAAAAAGAAAAAAAGAAAAAGAAGTGAGATTACAATTCAGGCACAGAGTCTAAATATAATTTAAATAGAAACAGTGTTTTTCTTTTTCAAAATGTGTACAGTCAAATAAAGAGATGTTGTATTATCTATAAGAGTAGGCCTATGAGTGGCAGGAAGGCCGTTGTGTTGACACAACCTACGTACTACGACAGCAAGTTGTCAATGAACCTGTCAGACTGAAACACGCATGCGCTCTACACGAGTCCCAGCTTTTTTGGTTACATAACTCTAACTAACTGTATTCGAAAACAACACTTGTAGTGATGACGTTTCGACGTATCGCTACTAGTTTGTAAAGTATAGTAGGTTTTTACAAGACAAGTAATTTCATGTTATACAAGGGCAGGACGACTTGTAGACTGACACATGTTCAAAAAACCCTCACACAAAACACTAACTGATCTACCTTTATGAGAAACTTCTGATTCTCAATTACTATGTCAATTGGGATATGTTTTATTTATTGATATGTTTGAATATTAAGATATCGTTAAAAAACTTTTGTATATTACTTCAAAAGAATATTTACATCATATCAATTTGTATGCCATTACCAGATGTTATCTTGACGGAAACTACATATTACGTCGTAAGTAAATATACAATTAATCCTTAAAAAAAATAAGGTTTGTACAGTTATATATTTATTAAATAATTATCAAGAGAAACGATTCCTACAAAAAGGACGATAAATAAATGAAAATCACCCTAATATACCAACTTATGAATTTTAAAAATATTAGAATACATTAAAATCTAAATTGCCATTTGTTTTATTTATATGGCTTTTTGAATATTGAAATACACGAAAATAATGATATGAGATATGATTTAGTTTCAGCCAATATTGAATAATATTAAGTTTTTTTAGGTTAGTGTAAATCCTTATATTAATTACAAAAAAAGCAAAAAAAGGATGAGGTTGCAATAAAATTGTTGAAACATTTTTAGCTTCATTCAAGCCTTTAAAATTAAAAAGGTGTACCTAATTTGTATCTTTGAGCATGATTTTAGCGTAAATTAACAATTAAATGATAAAACGTGCAGATGAGATTTATGTACTTTAAAGTGAATTCATGATAAAGCCCGTAATAGTAATATTTTTAAATAAATATCTGTGACGGTTTAAAGTTTTACTCGTCTCACCATGATTTATATTTCACTTATATTAGTGTTATTAAAATAAATAACTTGAAAAGAAATGTTTAAATAAACAGTTTTTAACGCTCTTACCTAAAACTTCAACTATGTAACATCCAATTCAGCAGTGTACTAGTGGAGTGATCCAAATCTGCAAGAAACGAACATTATTACAAAATGTAGAATATAATAATACAAAACTCATGAATTGAATCATCCGTTGTCCTTCTCAGCAATGAAATATAATACAATAGTAAAAACACTTGTAGTATACTAAAGGAGCTATAAAGTAAAGTGTACATCGGTATTATCTATAGAGAAAGACAGTATCGGTACAGTGTTCTTGGTTGGTATCATCTAACAGCTTCAATAAAGCTGTGCAGGAGAAGTGGGCGTATCAGGGCGTAGGAAGATATCTAGTTATTACAGGTCTTGTGAGAAGAAAGTACGACAAGATGCATCTTCAGGACCAATATACGACATGAGCTCCTTGCTTAATACCATAACCCAGATGTACTGACGATGCCTGTGACGAGAAACTTGCTGTTCAGATGAGGGGGGATAGTTTTTCTGATGAGATAAATAGACAGAAACTTGCTCCTGAGTAATCCTGCGTTTTTGTTGAAGTACATAAGATATACGTACCTCTTATATCAGGGAAGAAGGTGTTTTTGGTAACATAGATAATATAAACTTTCTTCTGATGAGGTACACAGAAACATGCTTCTGAGATAAGGGAGGCAGGCGATTGTGATGAGATGCACAGAGAATTGCTCCTGAGATGAGGGAGGCGGATTTCTCTAATGAGATACACAGAAACTTGCTTCTGAGATAAGGGAGGCAGGTGATTGTGATGAGATGCACATAGAATTGCTCCTGAGATGAGGGAGGTGGATTTTCTGATGAGATACACAGAAACTTGCTTCTGAGATAAGGGTGGCAGGTGATTAGATGCACAGAGAATTGCTCCTCAGATGAGGGAGACGGATTTCTCTGATGAGATACACAGAAAATTGCTTCTGAGATGAGAGAGGTAGATGTTTCTGATGAGATACACGGAAACTTGCTCCTGAGATAAAGGAGGCAGGTGATTGAGATAAGATGCACAGAGAATTGCTCCTGAGATGAGGGAGGCGGATTTCTCTGATGAGATACACAGAAACTTGCTTCTGAGATGAGAGAGGTAGATGTTTCTGATGAGATACACGGAAACTTTCTCCTGAGATAAGGGAGGCAGGTGATTGAGATGAGATGCACAGAGAATTGCTCCTGAGATGAGGGAGGCGGATTTCTCTGATGAGATACACAGAAACTTGCTTCTGAGATGAGAGAGGTAGATGTTTCTGATGAGATACACGGAAACTTGCTCCTGAGATAAGGGAGGCAGGTGATTGAGATGAGATGCACAGAGAATTGCTTCTGAGATGAGGGAGGCGGATTTCTCTGATGAGATACACAAAACCCTTCCCCTGAGGTTAGGGGGTTTTATATATATATATATTTATATACAATATACATTAATCTTGGTTCGTTACATTTCTTATTTAAATGTTGGATGGAGAGGACTTAATTTACAACGAGTACTTTTAAAGACCAAAGAAGCTCAACCTGTCTAGAATAAAAAAATACGTCGTTCATAAACTTTAAATGATATTAACTTCTTCTGACCTTCACGTTATTGACTCACGTTCAGTGGCTTTTGTGAAAAATTATTAAAAACGTTATGAAATTACACAACAACTTATCATTTTGTATATAATATTCTGGAAGTAAATGTTGACTATCATTTTAAATGTCTCCTTAATAGGGAATCTATACGTTTGATGATTATTGTATACAGACGCAAACATCTCAGATATTCCCTGGTTATCCACAACAGTTTCTACCATTTTGCACTGGTGACCTTAATATTTGAAATTAAATATTTTTATATCTGAATATTATCATCGAGTCCCTAGATACGTAGTAGTAGGAGTCGTAACCATCGAGTCCCTAGGTACGAAGTAGTAGGAATCGTAACCATCGAGTCCCTAGGTACGTAGTAGTAGGAGTCGTAACCATCGAGTCCCTAGGTACGTAGTAGTAGGAGTAGTAACCATCGAGTCCCTAGGTACATAGTGGTAGGAGTAGTAACCATCGAGTCCCTAGGTACGTAGTAGTAGGAGTCGTAACCATCGAGTCCCTAGGTACGTAGTGGTAGGAGTCATAACCATCGAGTCCCTAGGTACATAGTGGTAGGAGTAGTAACCATCGAGTCACTAGGTACGTAGTAGTAGGAGTCATAACCATCCAGTCCCTAGGTACGTAGTAGTAGGAATCGTAACCATCGAGTCACTAGGTACGTAGTAGTAGGAGTCGTAACCATCGAGTCCCTAGGTACGTAGTAGTAGGAGTCGTAACCATCGAGTCCCTAGGTACGTTGTAGTAGGAGTCGTAACCTATATTCGCCATTGATATGTCAATTAATTTATCACTTTGTTAAAAATACGATATTTCTCTTATAAATCTTTCTACGTTTACCTTTTCATATTACCAAGTGATAAATCTACATCATCGTCAGTAGTTCCAGCATTACCTCAAGATATCCTTTAGTAGCGATAGTATGAATAGACACCAAAAGGAGTGTGTTACGAAATAGCAACGTAATAATCTTCTACTAGGTTATCAATTGCATTTATAGGAGGTTGGCAGAAAATTACAGGTTGTAAACCCAATTTACGTACGTTCCGACCTTATTAGCTGCTTGCTCTATCAGCTTACCCATGGGCAAATAACTGTTTATAATCATTACTTAGTTTACGAGTATAATTTATAATGCGTCATTTCAGAATAAACCTAGTTTATTAGTTGATATCATTATATTTGGAGCCATTTGAGACTTAACACTTGAAAGTAAATGCAATTACAAATTTATTTAGTCAAAATATGATTTAACAATCTGAAGAATTATTAGTTTTATGAGGGTGGCATTTTAAGGATGTTATTTATTGTATAGAAATGTTGATCAAGATTATCATTGGTAAACCTAAGTTTGAATTTGTATTGGTAATTATATATTGTACGATAAGTTATTAAATTTGTATTGGTAATTATATATTGTACGATAAGTTATTAAATTTGTATTGGTAATTATATATTGTACGATAAGTTATTAAATTTGTATTGGTAATTATATATTGTACGATAAGTTATTAAATTTGTATTGGTAATTATATATTGTACGATAAGTTATTAAATTTGTATTGGTAATTATATATTGTACGATAAGTTATTAAATTTGTATTGTTAATTATATATTGTACGATAAGTTATTAAATTTCAATAAGATATCATTGAATTACATTTTTGCAAGGGCTTTCACCGGAAATCGCAGAAATCAACGTTCAATATAAATTTATATTTTCTGTTACAAACGAAATATGATAGTAAGAAGTTTTAATAATGTGTAAAATATGTTCTTTTAATCATACTTTTCTATTTGTTTTTGTTTGTCCCGTATAATTTTCTTCGAAACCATCATATGTAAATTCATAAATTATTGCTATATTTTTAATGTTGACTTTATGGGTGCTCAGTCTGTGTTTTCTTCGTAGTTTGAAGTAAATGCATGCGTGATATTTGAATGTTTCTTGAGTGGACGTTGAATAACTCTTGAATGTTTAAAAAGTTGTAACGTGGGTTATTTGTTTTAGCACCTGTTTAACGGTTATACTGTTTATAATCTTTTTCTTCTTCCTAAGAAAAGAGTCAGTCTCTCTCCTCTTCATCTGATGAAATATGCCAGTAGTACCAAAAATTATTTTTTTTTTTTTTATATTTTTCTGTCTATTGTGTTAGTGAACTTGTCTTATCAGGTAGATTTATTCAGTCTATCCTATTACATAAACTCCTTATCTATTTCCCTATAACCCAACCTAATTGTCGTAATCATTAAGGTTTAAATACACTCTGGGTTTCATGCCAATGCCCATAAGAATCCTTTCTCATAGAGAAACCCAATACAAATACATCATGAGGAAAACCACACGCTTCAAAATGTAATCACTGGTGACGCGCTGTGAGTACCATGATACTTACATTCCTCAACTTGTGCAACAAATGCCCCAGGACACTAGTGTCCCAGAACGTGTCAGGCATGGCTGAGTAATGGAAGGATGAAGGAGGGTAAAGAAGGATAATGAGGGCCTCAACAATAGTAAGGATAGTAATCAATCTTTCAACCTGTTAAAAGTACTGTGGTCGTCTGTTTCATCAATAAAGTGTGAAGGTCTATGAGGTGTTTATTTTGCCATAAGTTGTGTGTTATTATCTGTGAACTATTATCAGCCTGGTATGCTTGTTATAGACGTCTAAACTGCAACCACAGTCAAAACACGTCAGTGCGAAATCTATTAAGTCCATTTTCTAGGTGTTGTATAAGAAATAATATACTAAAAATAGCAATAATTATGAACAAATGAAGAATTAAAATTAAAAATATATATAACAAATCACGATATTTCTCATAAAGTGTGTATTTATTATTATTAATAATAAAAATATTAATATAATATAATAAACCAATTTTTATACGTTTATCAACAATATCCACTAAGTACTTTAACAAGAAAATGAATTTAAAAAGTACTACATACAAATAATCTCAAAATAATTCATTTTAAAATATGGAGGAGGGACATGCGAAGCATTGTGAAAAAGGACAAAACCACAGACCATCAATCATAATTCTCTAAAGACACTATCTGGATAGGTCAGCCGTGTTCTTCAGTGTAGTGTGCCCGAGTTCAATCATGGGCTGTGATTTGACATCAGAAAGAGACTTGAAACTTCAACTTTAGACTTAGCCAATAGACATACACCATGTGGATATGATTCCATTCAAATATTTAGGTGTTACCATGCTCTGACTAATTGCTTTACCAACTAATTCTTGCCAAATTAATTGATGATAATATATGCTAAAGTTCATCTCAGTTAATAACCAGACTACAGATATCGATCATATTCACGCTACATACATTAATGCATTATGTTTGGTTATAAATACACAAAATATTGTGACGGTCGCTCATGTCGGAATCTGTAACTCTGTTTAGATTACAAAAAAACGGGTCCATTTCGCTTCATGGAAAACGCCAAAACATTATCTAGTATAATTGGTACGTAATAATGATCTTATCGCAACACTTAAAAGGTGTGTTACGGTTCTTGTCGATTGAAAAAAGGAAGAGTGTTAAATATGTGATACTGTAAAATGTAGAATATTAATGACAGTAATTTTTTTGAATTTAAATATCACAATGTAAACTTATGGTCCATTAGTATGAAGGTATCATAATACTATAGTACTTATTATAGCTCATAGTAAACATGAACCGTACAGTTGCAATAGAACAGCGTGTTTTAGCTCGCTGACTGTAAGACTGAATGTATAGTACAGCGGGACTGTCGACTGAAGAGTTACTGCTATACTGATGGCACTTATCTAAGTGAGGACCGTCTTCAAAAACTATATCTCATACAATAATTAACACGTAACATAGGCTACGTAACAATAACATATTTAGGTTTGTTTTATTTCAAGATGTGAATTAGTTCCCTATTCTACATAACTGTAACTGTAATCGCACCAGTTGTTAATCTGGTATTGTAGTGAGTAATTGATTATCATTAAAAAAAAATCTGTAATGATAGCTAAGACATACATAAACTGTGAGTGAGTAGATATTTTCACATAATACAGAAATGAATAATGATCCTCTGTGGGCTTGGTAGCGAGAGAATACATAGTTATGACCCGTTGGGAAACTCTTGGCAGACCATCTAGGCGTTGTACCGTCAAAGTCGTGAGATGATTGTAGTAACGTTGAAACTAATTTACATATAATAAATTATCTTATAGTTAACATCACATTTACATAAAAATAAGTTGTAAACATTGATCGGAGATTTAATATATTGAATAAAATGACAACTGGTTGGTTTTCCAACAAATAAATATCATTCAAATTATTATCTTATGTGTTTGTGAAATCGTGCCCGTTTCATTGCCACAAACAAAAGCCATGTTTTGAACCTATAATTAGTAGTAACATCATTAGCTACTGTTTTGAAGAGTAATCAACCTTCCAACTTTATATGATTTTGAATCGTGTTTTATCTTTTATAGTAAAATATCGAATTAAAAACTGTCAGATTGCTAAGTAACAATTTTATACCCATTCTAAAATTTCTATAAAGAATAAACTAGCCGTCAGTATTCAATTTCAAAGAAAATTATAACCCAGTCAAAATGAAAATAAACTGAAATTATTTGATAAATAATAGAAACGATTTGCGAATGAATGAAATGGAATGAATGTAACACTTAGTAAATATGGATGAGTATAATGTAGTATGATCTAAAAAATTAACTTTTACACAAAAATATAAACTGTCGCTACAGTAAGGATTTCTGTTGGATTGATATTCCTTGAACCTTCTAGTCTACTAAAAAAACATTTTAGTAGTTTATTTTTTTACTAAAAGTGCTAGTAACTTGAGCTCATATAATATCCAGTAAACTAAAAATAAGTTTGACTAAACATTCTAATAATTCATTTATATTTAAAATATTTCTTAATTGATTTATACATTCTAATTCATGTACAACAATTTATTTATATACGCTAGAAGAGAATTACTTGTTAGAGCAAAGTTATTTTTCAACAATGCATGTTTGAATATAGATCTTTTGAATTTTAAAATACAAATATTTTAATTTGAATTAAACACATGAGTGAAAAATAAAACCTTAAAGCAAAAACTTTACATAGAAAAATGTTAATATTTAACGATGTACTATTAATAATAATAGTGAAGATTCTAATGTAGTATGATTATGGTGGTGATATTATAGAAATAGGGTAAGTTTAGTTATGATCACTGCGCAGGCGCACTTATTACGTCGATGGAGGCAATCGTGTTTAAAACGTCAAGCTAATGAGATTATACTTATTTATATTATATGCCTAACAAGTAAACATTCAGCGACGAATCTTGCTGAACCACATGAAAATGAAATGAAATGAAAAACAACTTTATTTTTAAGGTGATGTTAGGAATAGACAGACCTCTCTACCACCTAACCTTATCAAAATTAACAAAACTAATCATATAAATAGCACAAAATATTACTATTAATACAATATAAAGCAATTGCAGAATATCAGTAATCAACTATATAAAAAAAAAAAAAAAACTCAACATATTAAACATAAAAAATAACTTTAAAAACATAAGAAACAAATGAATGTCTACAAAAAATAATACAAATATTTCAAAAAAATCATCCATCATTCATACATACCACCCGCAAACCATGACCACCAAACGCACCCGCCCGCTCCGTCTACAAGTCCCGTAAAAATAGGTCCTTTAGCTCCGCCCCGAAGCAAGGGCCTTCGCCTATAATTTTGATATTTTCAGAAACCATATTCCATCATCGGTACCTGGATACAGTAAAAGATCTATCGTACAGGGTAGTGCGATGAATTGGGACTAATAGTAAAAAGGCTCTCTGACGAGCGTTTCTAATGCTTATTTCAGAAATGAACTTGAAACGCTTGGACAGATAGCTTGGAGTTATGTAATTTAAAACTGTATGAAAAGAGTAATTACGTGATAATATCGAAGCTGTTTCAAATTCAAAACAGATATTTGACGAACAAATGGTGTAACATGATCCTCACGATGTAGGTTAAAAATAAATTTAATTCAGTAATTTTTTACCATTTGAAGTTTGTCCGAGAGCTTAACAGTTACATCATTGATAATGGTGTCACAGTAGTTAAAGTGTGGCAAAATAAGAGTCTTAACCAACATCACTGTTACATTGAATGGGAAACAGGAAGCATACCGCTTCAAACTGTGGATATCACCAAACACTCTGTTACATGTCACAGTAACTTGGTCAGTCCAACTTAATGTTCTGTTCATAGTAACACCAAGATTCTTAACTTTGTCAAAATAGTTTAATGTCAAGTTGTTAACACTTATTTTCGGAAAAGTGTCATTGTGAACAGAAGTTAATAGTCTAGGATATCCAACTAAAATTGTTTAAGTCTTATGATCATAAAATTTAAGTCCATATCGTTTTGCCCAAGAAGTGATTGCTACAGCATATCGGTTCATGTTTGATACAGTCACGTCGGATTCTGTGATAGAGAAATATTGGTATATCTGTAAGTCGTCAGCGTATAAGTGATAGTTAGAATGTCGTTTAACATAAGTTTTATAAGTTTTATAGAGAGTAAAAAGAAGAGATCCCAAGACAGACCCCTGGGGAACATCACATACTACAGGTCTCCAGTCTGACTCTCCATCTTTAGTCCTCACTCACTGCCGACGGCCAGAGAGATAGGACTGAACCCAGGAAACACAACTATAAGAAAAACCATAGTTTTTCAACGCAATTAAAAGAAGAGGATGATAAGCACAATCGAAAGCCTTCGAAAAGTCAAAAAGTGTTAAAATTGTAATCTGTTTCCTGTGTATAGGTTGACGAATGTCCTCAGTAATTTTTAAAAGAGCAGTCAGTAATAGTACTATGATTAGATCGAAAACCAGACGGATAATTGGAAATCAATTTACTACTCTACAAGTAACTATGAAATCGCTGATGAACTTTTATTTCAAGACATTTAGACAGAGCAGGAAGTAAGGAAGTATACTTATGGGCCGAAAATCTGAAGGAGATAGAGGATTAGCCTTTTTCTATAAGGGTCGAATAACAGCTGATTTCCATATGGTAGGAAATGTACTAGATGATAAAGATAAATGAAAAAGTAGCAGTAATTGTAGGAAGTGTTGCAAGTAAAGTATCCTTTAGAAATCTAATTGAAATATTATCTGATCCAACAACATTACTATTTCTCATAATAGCTCTCAACACATCTCTTTCTGTTACTGGAAAGAAGTTGTACTAGTGGGCAGGTCTAGTTTGTAGGATTGAGAAGAGATGATTAACAAAGTTCCGAGCCCCTGACGTATCAACAGGAATGTTTACAAAATAGTCATTAACTTCATTAAGATTTATAGTAATTGGAGCTGAAGTATATGATTTACCAAGGCCAAGCTCTTTGACTTTAGACCAAAGAAATTAGGTTGATTTAGAGTTGTTATATAATGTTTGGTAATAGTAAAGAATCTTTGAGTTACGAATCTTTTGTTGTGTTTGATTAGGAAGTGTTTTATAGGCTGCCCAGTTTACAGCAGATTTACTTCGCTTGGCCTTGCGGAATGATGCATTACGTAGTTTTTGCAATCTACAAATGCAATGTAATCTGCAGGTCTTTTAGTTATTCTCTTAGTAACATGAGGGGCATGTTCCTCAAGAATAGTATTTAAATGAACATTTTAAAGATTAGCCATATCATTGACTTCGGTAAGCTGAAGGATTTCATGCCAAGGTCAAGAAAACGCATTTGCCAGAAGTGTCTCCGTAATAATACTCTTCATATCCATATACAGGATGAAACTTAGTGTAGTTTTTGGTGGAAGTAATTTATAAACACAGAAGAGGAGATCATGTTTGGAAAGTCCAGAGGCCGGGACCTGGTCATAGTATGGAACAAAATCTGCGTCACTAACAGCAATGACGTCAAACCATGTATCGGAAGTGGCAGTGTGGTGAGTGGCAAGCAGTGGTAGAATAGTTAAGTTAAATGAATGGGACATAGTAGTTAAACAAGTTTGATCATAAGTAGAAGGTCCCAGTAGGTCAGTATTGAAGTCAACTATAACAATGACATGACTGTAGCGAGCCATGATATCTAGCAGTGCGTGTTCATATTCTGCCAGATATCCAACATTAGGTGCCCTGTATCATACACTGAAAAGAGCATGAATTGTATTAACACAGATGTCGAAAAACAAGTACTCAGGATGGTTAGGGCGAAAAGTGTCAGAGCAGTGAATAATAGAAGTAGAAATATGAGATCTAATAAAAGCTCCAACACCTCCCCCACCCTTATGAAGTCTATCATTCCTAAACAGATTATAGCCTCATAACTCCATAACCTTTTCATGAATATAAGGTTTTAGCCATGTTTCACAAATTAAAATAGTATCGAAAGAATTAGTTTAAAAAATTACTTTAAATTCATCATTGTGAAAAGGTAGAGATTAAGCATTGACATGATTAATCTTAAGTAAGCTGCCATAAGGAAATAATTTGTATCTGATAAGCTGTTCAAGGGGAGGGTCAATTTGACATGTTCAGAATAAAATTTAAACTATGTTATCAATAAGTATCAAATTTATGCTTAAATTTACTTTTAGACATTGCTAATTACTTAAGATTATTTTGTAAACTATATAATTAATATTTCTCTCAAGTGTCATTTAAAGAAAATTAGGTTCGCAGGCTCTGTGAATTATTTATGTATGAATAAAACCTCAAAGGTGAATGAAACTGCAAATTATTCTACTATGAGTGGATAAACCTGTTCAAAAAGCACTTCCGTTCTGTTATGCTTCAATGTACACTATAATCGCCGTAATTAATACAAAATGTTGCTGAAAATAAGCTTGCTTTTAAAAGGAAATTGAACTGATCAATTTAACTTGTTGCCTTAAATTCACACTCCATTACGTTTAAAGTGGTAAACTTTAAGCTTTTCCAGCTTTTAATTTGTACAATTGATATAGGCATGTAAAAGTGTAAAGTCAATCCGCTTTTGACACATTTAACACGATATCTTACCTATTTTTGGTGTACTTTAATTTGATTTGTGAAAACTTGTTTGGAGCAATATAGTTGAACTAGTATTGAGCAACTTATGCACTTATGCAACTTACAGCTGCTCTTAATTAACGACTCTATTATAACGTACAATTTACTATATGGAACTAATTAATCTGTAAAAAGCAAGTAACTAAAACATATGAATCAGAATTCAATTAACAAACACCTATTCGTAGTAAACCCCACCCACAACGTTACATGTCCCGTAAACTACGTTGTCAGTGCGCATGCGCTTGTCCGGTATCAGATCACTGCGCAGGCGCAGTTATTTACGCTCGTGGAGCAGGTGGTCGGTCTGTAGCCGCACCGGCCGGTCTCTTGCACAACGCATGCGCGGACGCAATATTTCATTAGATCGCATCCTCCTCTGCGCTTTGCTCAGGGATTGCGTCATTCTCATTAAGCCCCCCTCTATAGCAGTTGCACAGATCATTTGCAATGTTTCCCAGGTAATGGTTCAGTTAAACTGGAACGACTTTAATTCTAATAATATCTCTACCTTCCATTAATTAAATCCTGTTAAGTAGCTTGTTTCTTCCTTATCATTTTAGTCTTGTTGTCTGTATTGATAATGTAATGCTAGAAATTAATGCTTGAAAATTATCTGATTGTCGTTGGGAACAGAGTAAAATACTTTTTTATATATTTTTTCAAATTAGAACCATCAAAATGAAAATGAGTATACGATTTCTCTTCCATTACTATCGATGATTAGTAAATATCCAGTTTTTAAATAACTTTAGTAATTCAATTTAGACAGTTACAGGTAAGTTGACTAACAACTATAAATAGATAATTTTTGTATTAGTGCAATTATTTAGTTGGATTATACTAAATGTTGTATTAAGAAAAATATACTGTAAACACACTTTCAATTATTATTATTATTATTTTTTTTCTGTGATAATGTGTTTCTTAAATCCTGTTAGCTCTTATATAAAACAATTATACACGTAATTAATTATTTTTTCTAGAATAATGGATTTAGAAACAGCTTTAGAATTAATTCCGAAGTTTTATATGGCTCCATAACGAGAGTGGAGACTAGTAAGTAATCGTGAGGACATGTGAGGCATTGTGATTTGTAAATGTCAGTTCCTAGGGGTACCAAGTCAGTTTCTCTCTTCTCAACTAGGTTTAAGACCCTTAGAGGACAATGACAGATATTAGTACTTCGGGAACGTTTATGCCCATACATATTGATTATACAATTAACAATAGTTCTGGCACAGTAAAAATACACTGTAATGTAGGACGATGAATCAATTGATTGCACGGTTTTAAAGTTGAAAAACGTATTGTTTACATTGTTAAAACAAATATTGATACTTGAAAGTCTTGTCATAGACAGTCGAAAAGTACAAATACTATTTTCTTCGTACTTGTATTTCTTCTATATTCCGTTATAGCTTGAATGTGCTTTAAATGTACGTTTGTATATATAAATGAATTTATAGTTTCTGACACCGTTAGAACAATCATGATGAGACAGTTTGCATATTGAAGTGTATTTTCATGGATATGTATCTTCGTGATGTATTTTGTAGCCACAATATCTCAGAAACAAAAACATTTTCAAAATGACTAAATACTTTTAAAAGAATTAATTCTTCAGGACAGAATTGAGTGCCTGAACAAGTTTAAAGTATTCTTCTCCTGATTAACCTCCTAAATTTTCTTGAATTCTAATAAATAGTAAAATGTTGTGCCAACTATACTAATGGTAAAAATAAATAAATTTAAAATATCTACATACTATTTTCATTTAACTTATAAATACCAAATTATAAAATAATATAAACTACAAAACGCCATAAAATACAAAAAAAAAAAAAAAAAAAAAATGCACACATATTTCATACAGTAAAGTAGATAAGAGGAAAGAGAAAGGACAAAAATAACAGTATTTCCTTTAGAAATTCTCCTTTAAAATAATAATAAGGGCTGCGTATTATTTGGCCACTTAATATTTACCTTAAGCGATCAACCAAAACACATGAAAAATTTAGCAAAGAGGTGTTAGTATTTATCATACTTATTTATATTGTATTCGTAACAAGTCCACATACAGCGATGAATCTTGCTGAAAAACACATACGTTATCATTTGCAAACTACGTTATCAACTGAGTTATTAAAAGATCATTTTAAAATTGTCACAGAACGCTGATTGTGTACTTAGGAATTAATAATCATAAAGGATAATGGTCATTAACGCGTTATTGCCGCATCATCAACGTGTGACAATTGTGATGTTGGGCGTTTAGACGGTGATCGTTGCAGCGTCGGTGTATGTCAAGGCACTGCTAATGGGGGGTTCTTTTGTGTGAACAGACCCTGGCATTTGGACAGAGCGTACAGCTGGTCACAACAAGGCTGACAGTGTGGTGCATGATTGAAGCGTACATTGTAGTTAGTACTTCGAACAGGTTATGAAGACATAGTCTCTGGTGGGGAGGAAACTGAGAATATAGGTACTATCGGAATGAGTGCTTTATCTCAGGCTGTTTTAGTGTTTTCAAGCTTTTCCTTCTTTCGTGTTATCCCTATACAACCATGAACATATTTTCCATCCTTATTATATGTTCACCTTATCCTATCCATATACCATATAGAAAGAAATCTTTATCAATGTTTCCATTATTGCTGGCGTGGTAAGAGGACTGTGGAGTGCGTTGTCTAGGGTTTGAGTGTCCAACTGAGCTAATGGCCAGACGTCACTCGTTGAATTAAGTCTAAAAACATGCCTGAAAGCCCATTTGAACTGGCAATTGATTAAACAAATTCTCTATGTCATAATTTAGTCGTATGTTAATATTTGGAATCTAATGTGGGGAAAACAGTTTTAAAAGTACAAAGATGAGAGGGACATTTTAGAAAGATTTGATATGTAAAAGTTATGCATTGAAATGTGAATTATACTTTGGTCAAAAAACACTTTTGGACGTATACATTTTCTCTATTCGTGCAACTCTTAGCTAAAATTGTTTTAGATTAACATAAAAAATGCATTATTGCATACCAAATGATACTCACAAAAAATTATTTTCTTAATAATAAATCTAAAGTAATAATATTCAACCTGTATAAATGCTGGAAGAATTATAATTTTATACTAAAACTCATTATTTTACGTTCATTATCATTATATAATATTATATTGGTGGAAAACTTTCCAAAACTTTGCATAGACAATATCTAAGTATGCAAAGTTTCAGTATGCAAGAATCTATCTAAGTATGCAAGACTCAGTAAATTTCTTGTGTAAACTCTGTTGGTGCGTAAGAAGACGTTGTTTCCTTCTTTAGTCATATCCCTATACAACCATGAACATATTTTCCATACTTATTGTATCTTCGCCCGATCCTATCCATATACCATTTTGAAATAAATCCTTTATTGAACATCAGATCACACTGAGTTCAAATATTGACAGTCTCAACGACTGATAATTTGTTAGACATTATCAAACAATGTTTTAAAATTCTGATAATAAATGAGGAGCCGGATGTTGCTGGTCTTTACAAACATATTTGGGAGTATTGATGTAAAATCTCGATGGAGTGGATTAATCTAATTAGCACGAAATGTAATGCATCCCGTTTATAAATGAATTTAAACCACTACGAAACATCGCTTTTATCAATTAAAAATGTCGATGTGCTTGTTTGGTTCGAAATAGCACAAGATGCTTCACCTATCATTAACAAATGAATCGAAACTGTAACCAACGATCGTTTATTGACTTCAAAATAGTACAGATTGGTTCTAAATTGAAGAGGATTTATCATCAACCATTCATAAATGAATATAAGCTACGACCAACCATCGATTATAAGCATTACTGACGAAAAATCTCGATAGACTAGTTTCGCTCTAAATAGCACGAGATATATCTCCAACAATTCATGAATGAATCTAAGCTACGACCAACCATCGATATATCGACTGTCGAGGTTACTAATAGGCAATTAAACTGATGTAGAGAGCACATAAATAGCACCTACTGTAACACTAGAAATATCACTGAAGTAATTAAAACTAAAGGGTGAGACAGGGCATAAACAATGGGATGTAAAGGTCAAGGACGAGGGTGAAGAGGTGATATCCTGGACAGACTCGTTATAGAGGATGGAGCCCACGACATGGAGAACTTCTACTGTCGTGGTCGTAACAAACCGGAGTATTGGTCATAAAAATATAAACCGTGACACTTAAGAGATGCTTCATTATTTAAAGTGACTTAACGATATATAAATTAAGCTATGCGTAGAGAAAGCGATGGAAAACAGCTATTCGCTAGAATAATGTACTGAGTAGTTCGATGTCTGTGAACGATTATGTGTAGTTGGAAATTTATATGAGAGTAATAAGAATATATCTGCTTACACTCATTATTTCTAGTGTTAAATACAAAGCTGTAGTGTGTTTCAACACCAATTTCGAATTAAATTTTGCTAAAAGAGGAACAAGCATGTTAAGTGCTTTTATATTGTTACGTATATTAAAAAAGGAATTTATACTTTTAATTAAAAAATATTTTTATATAAAATTCCCAAATTAGTTTAAGGTTTTAATGTTCTAATTTTCGTGGAACAGTCTTAAAGTACTTAACATAATCGTAATATCATTTTTGGTTCTGTGAAAATGAATTAAACATTTGAATTGTTAAGCACTATCAAACGTATATTTTACTAAATGTTAGTGTTGATTATACATAGTAATTAACTGTTCGTAAAGTTAATTTATTGTAACATAATTTGTGTCTATCCATTACTGTAGTAGAATGTTATTACTTGGATAGTATTTCGGAGACAACTATTACGGACCTTATAGTTTTTTTACAATTATTTAAAAAGTTAAATACATAATTATTATTTTTTAGGAAAATGTAAGCACTTAGCATCTTATATTGTGATCTAGAAGTTTTAAGTTTGGTCTACTAAACAATTATTTGGTGATAAAGTTAATTTATTGTAACTTACTTGATGTGTTTACGGTTTCGTAAAACGTTACCATTCAGATCATCATTTCGAATTAAATTTACTTTTTTTAACAACTATCAAAACCTTTTTTACAACACTGTTCTTTAAGAGTTGAAACAGTAATTAGTTATTAATGCTGATAATTATGAAAGCCGTTGACAGCCATTATTTTTGATTAGACATGCTCAAGTGTCAAGGTTTGCCTGCTAAAAGCAGTTGCCTTTTTTTTACTCACGTTTCAGCACCCCCCTTCCACCCCACCTCACCTAAGGTGTGCAATTAAGGCCACTTTATGGCCACCCAGAGTGTACAGCACTCCTGATGTGTCTATCCATCCACGCACATTGGACACGGAGGTTCAACCGTTTGTCTCCATCATCTCCTTTTACTAGGATAACATTCCTCTTTAGCTTTGCACAGATGATGCAACTGTTTCGGCTCTTTTTCCCCGTCCCCACATTTGTTTAGTAAGTGACTAGTTGTCATACTAAAAAGCAAGTGACTTGCCTAAAGAAATCTACCTATATCTAAAGGATATCCCAATAAGTAGGTCAGATTTAAATTGTGAACACAACAGTTTTTCTGCATTAAATTAACAAAATAACTCAAATCTTCATCTACTTTGATTGCGCATACCTATTCATACTATACTTGATAGTGGCCACCCGCAACCTCTATTGATGGCAACTCTAACTCTTTTGACAAACTTTTCCATCAATTTTACGTAATATTGTGGCTAAATATCATTAACTGCATGACTTAAATGGTCTGTGACCATTTCCTTTGGGGAGGTTTGAAGTGGCTTGTATACAACAGTCCACCGATCATTCAGTTCTCCAAAGGGGAAACTCGTCATCCTGCTAATGACTTTAAGCCACAAGAGTATGTGATGTTGATATAAAACTAACAACAGAGGTAGAGTTGCCATCAGGTTGGGGGTGGCCATTATCAAATACATATGTAATCCTAACCTAATGCAAACAAAGGTAGCCTGGTCTTCTTGCCAGATGGCGTACCAAACTTCGGTCAACTAATAACCACTATACACCAGACGGCGTGCTTTAACTTAGAAATATCACTTTATCACTTTCTTACAAGTCAAAACCACATGGCCAGTATCTAAGATTTTTTTGAATTTCTATTAAAATTCAACTATATTCAAGGCTCAACAATATTTTAATTTTTTAATATATGCCATAACTTAATTTTCAGTGTTGATCTTTATTTAATTGTTCAAAGAGTTAACCTTTCATGATTTATTGACTCCTTTATAGTAATTTCATCTTAGAAGGTATTGGCATGTCGGATTTTGTCAATATAGCCGGCATCTGCTTCGAAGGCTCGTAAGTTGCTGTTTGAGGTATCCAGTACGGCAACTCTCCCTGCCTCTGGTGTACGTCTATACCCCTAGTTACAGCACGTTTTGACATACAATACATAGTTGTTTCTCGGAAATAGAGGCCTTTTAAGTTTAAATTTGTAATGTTATGAAAGTTGATTTGTACTAATCTCTCAAAATTAATTGTGGCAATTATACGAATCGTTTGGTTTTGTAATCTAATTACCATTAAAAACTGGTTATTTGAACAAGACCCCCATAACACACCGCCATCAGTACTGACTTGGGCAGTATTTCACTAAAGATCTTGAACAAGTTCATTAGATTTAGCGTTTAGAACAACTTTATACAGGATAGTTCCATCCAAAATGTCCCGGTTGGATAGTGGACAATACGTCATACGCACACATATTGAGAATATCGGTCAGATTCCGTTAGATGCCCCCAAATAGAAACTATATGTTATACAGCTGTAATCATGTAGTACAGTATAACCTACCTACCGAGCCTCCTACCCACCCTAACCTAACCTAATTTGGGGGCATATAACGGAATGCAACTAAGATCGCTCCTCACAACAAATCCTGTTAGATATATTAAAGTAGACAGTATCGGTATTCTACCTGAAAAAATGTATATATGGAAAATATCATGTTTATTCCAACAGTCTCCCTAAAATTCCTGATTCTAATAAGACTAGATATGTGTATATGCCTAAAAAATAAATAAATAAAAAATAAACACATACATTTAATTGTATAATGGTATATACACAGTCACATTTCCAAATATAGCGGGAAGATGACGTAAAAAGCGTACCGCTAGCCAATAATTTGATCCTATTGAGTAATACAAGCAATAAATAGGAGAGTACTAGAACCGGATCTTAAAGGCACACCTGACACAAACCGAGCAAAACAAGTCCAGTAGCTGTGTATGCATATCGGTCAATAATCGATACGTAGACCTAACACTCTGTTATTACAGTGCAAGTGGTTATGGCCGCCAGTCAGTACTCGATTTATGTCACATGTGCAACTTTCTGGGGTTTTAGGCCAGCAGGAGAATAATTTGAGTAGTGGATATTACTTTCTGAGTGCCATTAAAATCCTGAATCCATTTTGGTTAAATCCTGCCCAGAGCTGAAGTTTAATACTGTAATGTTTCCCCATAAAAAATATCACCTTGTGTTGAACAATTTCATATTTTTCATTTCTTTTATATTTCAGATTGTGTTTCATATTTTGTATAGTTATGTATGATAATTTTTTTTAGCTTTTTAAGAATATTTTATTTTCACAACAGTAATCCGCAATACCTAAGCATGTAGTGTTAAGGCTTTATGATTGGTTAGGGAAGAACAAAAGTAGTGTTAGATGTACACCTGAGACGTCAGGAGTTTGTTATACCTGTGAAACGTTGTTTGTTTCCTAAACACTGGAATCATTAGAAATCTCCAAATATCTATGATAAATCTCACCTGGTAGAGTTTTTTACAACGTAAAGTTCATGGTGTGAATTTCAGTCCTTAATTGCTTTGTGTATTTATAATTTGAAACCATCTTGACAGTTTGAAACCAGTTGAATTTTTTTGTCTTGATAAATATAATAATATATGGTAAGAATATTTATTATAGTGATACTTTCGTTATATGATTTAATTAGTTAAACAAGTTTTAGTGTTCAGACATTTACCAAAGAAATAACATACGAATTACATGAAAACTAAAACTCTTATGTTTTTCGATCTTAGTACTTGGACATATTTAATTATTTTAGTTTGTATATAATTACAAATATATAGTATCACCAAGCTTTCCATAACATTCACCTATTGGAAAGTCCACTAGCACTTTTAATAATAAAGTACATGTATTAAAATTACATGTCATCTACATATACATTTCTCTTGTGCTTTAACAAAGTGATATGTATACAATGATCGATAAATGATTTGTATTTTAGTTAAACGCATTTTAACTGTACTTTAGAACCAGCAGATATTTTCAGTTACCAGTAGTTTAAGCTGGCATTCAATTTTTTACTCGTTTTAAAATAGGCTGAGTTATAAACGTGAACCGGTGGTGAAAACGTTATTTCTAAACGATAGTACAGTGAGGATTTGTAACCCCCTCTCACTAAAAGCCAAAGTGAGAGTCCACTAATACAAGACCTGTGACTTTTTGTCTTCATTAGCTTGATTTTCCCGATAGTAGTGAATTTAACAGATAATTATGGTTAGCCTCATATCTTGTGGTAACGTTTACCACAATATCATTGGATTTACATCATATCATTGGAATGTAAATATGATCATGTTTTACAGGATTTATTAGTACTGTACTAAAAAAAAAAAAAAAAAAAAAAAAAAACAAAGAAACACACACACACACACAAAATTATGACTTACACTAATTATGTATCCTGCCCACTGCATTTAAAAAATACTATTTCAAACTGTTAAAGTCTATGTATAGCCTGTGGCCGAATGGTTTAAGGTGTCAGGATATGGAACCCTAAGTTAGGGACATCACGTGTTTGAGTTCTGGCCATAACTGGAAGTATTTGCCAGTAGTACTTTCAGTTAAGTATTACTGCATTGGTTCTCCCCTTACCTGTGTGAATAAGTTTCTACACAAATCACGTATGAGGTCAGAGTGAGGATTAAAATTAGATACTTAGTATGAAGCTTAATATTGTATAAAACAACATCAATTAGTATGCTAAAATACAACCGAATAAGATTTTCACTCAAGATAGATCAAGCAACTACTGCATTTAAGGTATTTTCAGAAGTAGAGCTACAACGGATATATATATAACATGGTAAGACGATCCAGAGGACTGAAGTAGAGCTACAACGGAGATACAGATAGCATGGTAAGACGATGCAGAGGACTGAAGTAGAGCTACAACGGAGATACAGATAACATGGTAAGACGATCCAGAGGACTGAAGTAGAGCTACAACGGAGATACAGATAACATGGTAAGACGATCCAGAGGACTGAAGTAGAGCTACAACGTAGATACAGATAGCATGGTAAGACGATGCAGAGGACTGAAGTAGAGCTACAACGGAGATACAGATAACATGGTAAGACGATCCAGAGGACTGAAGTAGAGCTACAACGGAGATACAGATAACATGGTAAGACGATCCAGAGGACTGAAGTAGAGCTACAACGGAGATACAGATAGCATGGTAAGACGATGCAGAGGACTGAAGTAGAGCTACAACGGAGATACAGATAACATGGTAAGACGATTCAGAGGACTGAATGAAGTAGAGCTACAACGGAGATACAGATAACATGGTAAGACGATCCAGAGGACTGAAGTAGAGCTACAACGGAGATACAGATAACATGGTAAGACGATCCAGAGGACTGAAGTAGAGCTACAACGGAGATATAGATAACATGGTAAGACGATCCAGAGGAGTGAAGTAGAGCTACAACGGAGATATAGATAACAGGGTAAGACGATCCAGAGGACTGAAGTGATCCTATGATGATAATAAAAGTAACAAATATAGGTACGTATTATTAATTATAATAAATAGTCCCCAAATCCTTGTGAGAATGCTGTAATGTGATCAAAGGGGTGAACCCAGCTTACAACAGTTCTAACTGCTGATCGTAAATATCTGCTCTAAAGACCGCAGTACTCATCCATCACTCTGTTTATGACCGGTCATAACTGCCTTGTGTCGGCGTTTGTTTAGTAAATTCTTGCAACTATGCTTACTCAGGGGTTTACCTTATACGATGGACCGTGCGCCTCCGGCAAAGGATAACTGCGCCTAAGTACTTTTTAATCTCAACTACTTTCAGAACTACTTGTACGGACACACATAAAATCAGACGTAGTCCTGCATGGTGATCATAATAATGATAGGATTAGTATCACTGAAGTTTAAGGCTGACACGTTCCTTAATCTTATCCAAATTCAACTATATTATTATAATAATATATCACTTAACTGTTCTTTTAAGTAGAAATAATGTTCTTAAGCACATTTAGAAATTGTTGTTAGTACAATTAGGCTTCAGAATGATTTCCTAGGAGTTCAATCAAATAATTCTTCATCAATGTATTTTACAGAACGAACTGTATACTTGAAAACGATGAAAGAAAATTGATAACGGTTCAATAAAATCTTATTTCTTTTGTTTCGTATTCTAGGTATTGTAAATTACAAGAATTCAAATGCTAAATTTGATCATAATCAAGCAATTTTGTTAATTTACTATCGAAGTTGCTGAATTCTTTGTTTATTATGTAGTTTAATTTAATACACTGGGTAGTGTTTTTTAGTTTTATTTTCAAAGTAACGTGTATTTTGATAATCAAGTATTACTAAGTCAATCCATAAAACTTTAATAGTAAATCCATTGTATATTTTGTATTACTAGACATTTAAAATATAGGAAATGTGATACATCGTTGAAGATGTTTTTGAGTTTTAAAAATATTATGAAAGAGTTTTGAGTATTTTTTTAACACATGTATTATTATGTTATAATGAGTAAATAAATGAGATAGTAAGGTGATATTTTATGAGTTGACAGGAAAATTAAGCGTGATATGACGAGAGACGAGTTTGGGATGAGGCGAAATAATCTGTAATAAGATGAAATAAAATGATACACCTATTGTTATGGATAAAGAGTTTTATTGAACTTAAGTTTAAAGTCCAATTAACATATGATATTTTGTTTTCATGCTTTAAAAATAAATTTAACACATATTAGTTTTATTTTATGATTAGTATATAATTACTGTATGTCAAAAATAAGCCACTAAACTAAATATATCTCTCTGAAATTTGTTCTTTATTGTTTGAGAAGTTATTGATTAAAAATATTTGTGCATTTCTTACAGTAATGTACCTCAAAGTTCATGTGCAATATTTTGGATCTAGCTGTCGTTTTTTGTTTTCTTTCTAGTGAAGATCCAATACCGGAAATGTTTACTGTGGCATACTTTGTTTATTTTAAATTTGTAGCATCATTTTCGAAAACTGGTCTACGACAATTTTCTTTGAGATTAACGTAATTTTTCTGCTTCTCTCACAGTATTTGCTAAGCAATTTTTCAACTATTCTGTAAAAAAGTCATGAGTAATTTAGCTGCATTCCATGCTGCTCTTCTACATTATGAGTATAAGAAGGCCCAAAGAATCCATTATGAACTTAATGCTTCTTCAATGGTTTGGTTTATTTTGACTACCTACTTGCTTCTTATCCTGTAGAGTATATTGAGAAGAAATGTGTCTATTAATATTTAACGTGGTCAGTGTTATTTACGGTCAATGAGACGATTCAAACTGAAGTTTGGCTAGCCTCTAGGTCTAGCCACAGTCAGCTGTGAGCTATGTAGGCTATCGTACGTGTCATCTACATGACGTTCACCTTTGCTCTTAAAGTGATCTATTCTCTCCCACCAGTAGGGCTGCACTTACAACTCAACAAAACGTTATGGCGACGTAAAAATTATTAGAACGATAATAGCATTGTTCTACATCAGTCACTACTTTTGTAAAAAATTGTAGTTTAGTTGTACTAAACATATCTCCTCATTTATCGTGGTCGTAAAATTTCTTTTAAGTATATCACCTATAATCGAAGCATACAATCCAAGCATCATTATATTTCTCATCGTCAAACTTTCTTGCGGATAATGTATGCTTAAAATTACAAACCTGTAACATTGTTAGATATAATAAGTATGTTCTAGGTATTTCCTTGATAGCTTAACAAGTGTTCAGTTTCAATCTTTGCATCATAAATATTTTTGGAAGAGCTAACATGAGGTGAAGCAAGTGTCTAATCCTATATATTAAAACAATCGGTTCATTTAGTTCACTCACCTTCTGAAAATATTACTTGACCAATTTTGATGACGTTTTTTATTCAAAAGATAATTTCGATTTCTAAGTCGTAATGGAGCTAGATTTTTTAAATTCCCATAGGTTTTCTCCTACATGGCGTCAAAGTTACAATGTTATTCTTATGGAAATTCATTTTAATCGACTAGCTGGTGGCATGAAAAATTGTTAAATGGGTCAAATAAGTTGTTAGGTTAAACAAAGAGAGCAGCAGAGTAAAATATCGGTTAATTATAATAGAGCGAATACATGTCTGTCTGTGTGTATGTTATAATCAGAAGTTAAATAAAATGAAAACATTTGAAATAGGCTTAGTAATAACATTGGTTGTTTATAACTATTGTATTATAAATAGAGTGCAAATCAAGTGCAGTGGGTAAGCTACTGTAAATAAATTTACATAATATAATTTTACTTAATACAGCTTAATTACTAATATTTGAGGTCAAAATTTACATGCCGGGGCCGAAGGCTGAGGTGTCACGAGCACAGCGAGTGATAGGGTTGGCACGTGAATCGTGACTACGGGTGTTCCCTAGTCTCAAATAAAAATTCCTCTCAAACAAAATGTACCTAAAATTATTCCTATTTTTCCTTATTAACTGGACTATTGACTATTTTCTTGAACCTGAATAAAACATTGTGGCTCATCCACTGTAACCAGCCTCACTGGGGGCTAAGTCCTATGTGACACATAGACTTGAACAATCTCTAAATCTGATGAATGCATTTTATGTAGCAAATATTATGTACAGAAACATTCCAGAGCATATTAGGAATTTGCAGGTACCACTCAATGGCTACAAAATGCTTATCACCACCTGGTTACTTAGTGTCGGACCCGGACAGTCCGAGTTTCTTATAAGGCCAAGTTACCTTCACTGGTACTATCTCATGAAGTATAACTGATACCAATATGACTCGCAAACGTAACTTTAATACTTATGCATATCATCAGCCCCTTTTTTTTTAAAAAAAATCAAAAATTTAACTTACAGTTATTATTTTTATTTTGCTTACTTTCACTGGGCACTCATTGTAATTTTTTTAATATACCATTTTGTCTTACTTATCATTCCAATGAAATGAACTATGGAGAAATTTCATATAGGTTGTTAATAATATACTGTCTAGATGGTATATTTTATAGTAACATTAAAGATGTTAATAATGTGTCTACTTGTGTCTTTAATTTTTAAATTATAATTTAATTGTTTGCAAATCCTGCTTCTCACTGTATATTTTTATTATTTCAAACATTTATCTATAACTGTCCTCACTCTCTTTAGATTGAATTAATTTATTTTTATAAACTACAAAATAATTATTTAGTGTCATATATTATTACTGATAACGTGAATTCAAGTATGTTTTAGTTAATTTTACATGCAGCATTTTTTTTCGTATAAAGGATTCGTCACATGCACAGGTCCTGTGGCCCATGTGTGACTTTGTCTAGTGTATTTTATGTTCATGTGTTTTGTTGTTCATGGAATAAATAGATTTGAATTGAATTGAGTATATTATAGGTGATATACTATGTCCTCTCTTAACATCAACATAGGGTACGCTCAATGTTTACCAGTGAACATAACTAGAAAAGTCTATGTTGTCCATATGATTTGGTTTCCAGAATTTGGGCATTGTTTAAGTATCAGGCTTGTTAGTTTTCCCAAAATCAAACCATTACCGAGGGTTCATCGCGTATGTTCGAACCCCTATATTGCTCTAACTGTTGTACTATAATATTGCCTTCCTAAAGAACAAATAACTTTAGTAACAATAACTACTCTTATTCATCACATTTATTCACCAATATCTTAACAATTTTTGTTCAATTAGTAAAAAATTACATTTTGAAGTTTATCAAGACCATTAAAAATATATTGTCGTACAAATTTATAATAAGATTAAAAAATCATCACCGAAGAAGTAAGCCAATTTTCAAATGATAGGAACTTAGTCTATGTCTCGAATTATCAAGAACCGTACTTCATATTCAGCAAGAAGCTGGATCGATAAGAGAAAGCCGATGACGGCGGGCGGCGCGGCGCCTAACTGACCGGAAACTCTGATTGGTCCGTTTGGTCCATTGTTGGGATCCATTGTTGAACTGATTGTCGTCGTGCTCAAAATGCGACTGACAGCAAGGAATCAATTCTGTGTTGTATCGGCTATGAAACTGTTAAGTGTAGTTACATAAGCAAGGTCCCTGGGAGCTTGCACAACCCTTGGTGCTTGACCCTCCAAGCGCCACTCCCACAACATTGTAGAGGGGGACAAATTTCGAGGTTAATTCGTCGGTCGTGAGTGTTTACTTGTACGCCACTTGTTAGGATGTCGGCGTTCGTGCCTCATTTGCTAGATTTACGCATGGTTTCCAAATTGTCAAGATTGTTATTAAACACAGCTAATGAGGGGAAACTGTCCGAACGACCGATGGGCATGTGTTTTGTAGGAATTTCTCCCATGCTTGACTTGTAATCATTGGCGGGTTTAATTGAAGACAAACTCCTTGGTTTACGTCTAGAACGGCTTGTAGAAAACATGCTGGCTAAACCGTTCGTGTAGATTTAGGTACCATTCCAAGTGAAAGCTGTGAGATTTAATGGGGTGTAGATTATTGTAGTAGCTAAGTTGCTGAGCACACAAACTAGATTAACCCATCTTGTCGCACTATATGTATTATTGTCGTAGCTGAGTTGCTGAGCACACAAATTAGATTAACCCATCTTGTCGCACTATATGTATTATTGTCGTAGCTGAGTTGCTGAGCACACAAACTAGATTAACCCATCTTGTCACACTATATGTATTATTGTCGTAGCTGAGTTGCTGAGCACACAAATTAGATTAACCCATCTTGTCACACTCTATGTATTATTGTCGTAGCTGAGTTGCTGAGCACACAAACTAGATTAACCCATCTTGTCACACTATATGTATTATTGTCGTAGCTGAGTTGCTGAGCACACAAACTAGATTAACCCATCTTGTCACACTCTCTGTATTATTCATTTAATCTGTAGTTAATTTTTTGTATTGTGATATTTGATATTATGAATGCTCTGTTATTTATGATTATTTCTGATTTGGAATTTTTCATCGTTTATGATTTTCATACTTTACTATCATTAATATTGGTATTCGACTAGTTGAGGTTGTAGATTTATCTTTTTATTATGATTGCTGTTATTATTTTTTATTGGATTAACAATAGTACATGCTACAGAGAATGATTTGTCTTTGATGCAGCTACTGAAATATCTTATTGTTGTCTGTTATGAATGAAACTGTTACTTTTTAAACTCTTGCAAAACGATGTATTGCCATCACAATAAATTTAACGACAAACAAGTATTTTGGACACTAAACGAGAAAACAAAATGAAGATTAACTATTCCTTACTTGTATTATATTTATTATGTGCGCAAAAAATGTGTGAGAAACATAATTTATCTAAGAATCATAATTATTCATCTAAGAAAATTAATGTTTATTTAAGAGAATGTTGAAATAACAAATTTTCTAATTGACCCCATAAATTACGTTCCGAAAATTAAAAATTTCGTTCTTGGAGTCAAACAAATTAAAAGTAAAAAAAAAAAAAAAAAAAAACTGTGCATACAGATTCAGGACGCATTGTATCCCTCCAAATTTCTGTGACTAATAATTGGCAAATTTAATTTTAAATAATCATCAAAATTATAAAGCTCATAGGCTTAAAACAATTTTATAAAGTTATTAATTGATAGAAGGTAAAACTGTTTTTATAATGAGCTAAAGATAGTCAAAATGGTTGTCCTTTACAATAATTTTGAGCTGTACATTACTCGAAACTGCATATGAACATTAAAATACCTATTATTGTCGTAAAAGAGGTCGTTTATACAGGAAAGACTCCAATTCCATTCCTGTATAAAGAAGTATATTTGTATATTTTGCCCAATGTCTTACGCCGTTACTGTCAGTGTGCTGGGCTGGCAACTTTTCAAATGGTTTCTATTATGAATGGTTGTCAGCAAAAAGACGATCTTGCCCGATTGTTTGCTTTATAAATATTGTTTTTTACTGCACGTGTTTATTTAAATTTAAAATTATGAAAAAAATCTCCTTAGAAAAACTTTAACCATATAATTTATTGTTCACAAATAAATCGTTGAAATAAAAGATTAATCAGTTTACTTTAACATTTGCCAAATTGATATTGCAATCATTAATTAGTTATATTCCACTACAGCACCATAGCTTTAGCACATTTTATTTATTGGTCTGTTTGGAAATGTGTTAATTAACTCTTTACCAATACTATCGAGAACACAGTCCTCTTAATAACTATGTAGTAGAGATGTAAATTACGTACCAAGGGCTGTTTCACAATGTAGTATATGTGCAGTTTTAATTTGCCAGCTGACAGTGAAAGAAAGCCTACCGCCCAGTACCCGTTGATTGGCCAGTTCACGTCATCTGAGAGGACAAATACAACTATAATGCCAGCAGTGGTGGGCCAAAATCCATTCTGGCCACGGTTTCAGTGGGCCTAACATAATTGAAGTCTACTCCTTGACCACGATAATTATAGGATGATACATCTAATGACAGCCTACACCAGGTGTAATGTAAGAGGGACAGGATTGCGTTCAGATTAATTATGCTAATATTTCTCATCTCGTTGGTTTTCAATCAGCTACTCGTACTTAGATCGTTAACTAATGGCTCATTATGGAATCAATAACTTCTTAACGCTCTTTAAATATGATTGAAAAAGTTAATCTGGATTTTAATTAATTATGTTGCACTATTTAAACTCTCCATACACTGTTTACGCCCCTACTCGAATAAATTATGCTTATAGAATTTTGATCTACCTTTGAATAAATTGTTAAGGATGAGTTGAAATCTGCTATTTCTCACGTTTCACCTAAATCAGGAAGGAAACTCTCTTTACCTGGACATCGAAATATTATGAATGGCTTTGATAAGAAATAAATAATCTGGTAAGTTAGGATATACGATCAATTTCATTTCAATAATCTCCCCATATACAGTATAATGAAATGTTAGATAAACTTTTTAAGGTCGTATTATATCAATTTATTATAATTGGTATCTACTTAGTTAATTATGTAAATCAAAACTATATTGTATAACTTTGTGCGTATTTACATGGCTATACCAGGTATGTACTGCCTGGTACCATTTACACTACAGCCAGGGATGTAGTGGCTGCTTTTTTGATATGTGATACAATTGAATACACAGATACACATAAAAAAACAGTGATACAAATAAAAATAACATTAAAAAAACTACAGAATCTATAAACAACATTTGATATGCTCGATATCTAAGGAAACATTAAATTGAATGGGAATTATTTATTAATAGAATATGTATGTATTTTGAAATATATTTGTCGTTTTTATTTTCCTAAAATGGCATTTTTTTACATCTCCACATTTGTAATGGTTTTCAACTAAATTGCAAACTATACCATGTAGAATACAATAAAATGTTAATATTACTCAAATATATGGTCCATTTACATAAAACAGAGGTTAAATAGCTTACTTTTGGGAATGTTCAAGTTCTTAATTTAAAATAAATCATCAAAAGTACGAGAAATATAATTGAACTTTTGATTTAAATTGGCCAATGTAAAAGAACAGTTGTTGTGGTTGACTCGGCTTATTATTGAGTCAGCACAGTTTACTGGCTCGTTCCTCTATTATTCCTAAGTATCGTGTTAACATGTAGGAAGTGTACAGTGGGTTGGCTGCAGTGTGGGATGGCGAGTCGAGTCAGCAGGTACAATAACGTGCCTTATCCCGTTATTAAGTCCGTACAAATTTGCCACATTAGGATAAGCCTTATTGGACATGCGTGCGGTGATGTAGCCCAGCACATTCCTGTTTCTGATGCACCACTTATACTTATCTGCATGCTGAATTATGAAGGTGTTCATTTGGATAAGCTCACTGCATATCTACAATTCGCGTGGATGGAAGTTAATGACCAAACTTTGTCAGGATCAACTCAATTAGCTTATTTATATACACATATTACCCGAAGAAATGTCGGTTATTTTATTGTACAAAGTGAAATTTTAACGTCTTAAAATTGCCCCATTACATCTAGAAATTAACCAAAACCAATGCTTAAATTTGAAAATCTGATTGAAAAAGTGATGGGGAGCTGATTTGTAAAAAGAGGCAGGAATAAACTTCAGGAGGATATGTCAGATTTTAGTACATTCTGCCATAATAATGATGGTAATATTCTACTACATTTAGTACATAATTGCCCCTCAGGTAACTCACAGAAATGCCACTGTCTCAATGTTTTGAGCTCAGAAGATATTCCCTTGATCCTTTATGGATTTAACGATACCACACTGTAAACTTGACGATGTGTGTTCAATGAATTTTGTTACTTTTAGATAGAAATATAAGATTCAGCCATACCTTGATAACAATTTCCCATGATTATGTTTCTTATGTAGTTGCTCATAAAATTAAATTATTTTTAAAGACGTATAACAATTGAAATTAATTTATGATATTCTTAGTATTGTACTATATCATACATTAGAGTCACTGATGAACTAACTAGATAAATATCCCTCGTTCTCAAGCAAAATAGTGTGAAGTTGTTTTCTGAAGTTTGTGGACTCTATACTTTGCAGCTGGTAGAGTTTTTGTGGACTGAGCGTGGTTGTCAAACCATGCAAGTCTACAGTCCAAATCTCAAAGAGCAAACATTGGTATGCAAATGGTGGTCTTACCCCATCCCCTCCGTTCATTATGGCAACGTCACACGGACGTATTTGTAAATAGACTATATGTTCCATTTGGACAACAAGCAAGAGTTTTTGTGGACTGAGCGTGGTTGTCAAACCACGCAAGTCTACAGTCCAAACCTCAAAGAGCAAACATTGGTATGCAAATGGTGATCTTCCCTCATCCCCTCCGTCCTGTATGGCAACGTCACTCGGACGTACTTGTAGATAGAGTATATGTTCCATTTGGACAACATGCAAGAGTTTTTCACATGCCTTGAGCAATCAGTCTACTTGTCTGTGATTCAAGTTTTCTTCTACCACCTAACATTTCTTTCAAATTGAATACTTTAAATGGCAGAACTTATAATTTAAGAGTGACAAGATTAAATATAATGTCTTGTAATTTTTGTTAAAGTGTTTGACTAGTTTCATTAGTGTTGTGTAAATAATATATGATTTTTATATCAGCCATATTACAAACAAGAAAACACCTAATTGGGGTTCAACTGTCGAAAATAAATCAGATAAATCCACAATTATTTTCATATTACATTAAATCAAGCAATAGATGATAAACTAGTTTTATCTCTGTTTTGATCCGCCACAAATCTTGCGTTATTTTAGCACTACCGGTTTTGATGGACGTCCTTCATCTTCAGGTGCACTTTCTTGGGCTTCACTTGAAAGTTCACATTGTTCACTTGACAGCTTGAGTTTGAACCACCAACGGTAGATTTAGAGGGGTTTGGTGATTCATGGAGATGGTGGTGTGGCCAACCTTACTTTATTGAATCGTTTGATTTTCTATTGTGTTTTCTGTGTCGTATTATTGTATCAAAAATTTCGTTACTTTGAAAATCAGTCTGTTCATTTAATATTTGTAGAGAATTATGTTTTATTGATTTGTACATTTCAACCTGTTCATAAAAGTTCATTTTTATTCGTTTTATGCAAATTTTTTAAGTTTTTAAATTTTCTTCTATTTCTGTGATATTGTGGTTGTATTCTGTTAGGTGATCTACAAACTTAGATTTATAGTTCTTGTTGGGAATATGTTCTTTAAATATGATTTTGAAAGATCTGCCCGTTCGGTCTATTTAGTGTTTTGGACAGTCATCAATTTTGTAAATTCCTGTTTTCATGAATGGTGCATTGTGGTTTAACTTTTAGTGTTAGCCTTTATAATAACAGGAAGCTTGGAACAAAATTAGCTTTGATTAAAAATCAAAGTTGATGATATGAAAGGATTTAAAAAATAGTACAAATTTGAAAACTGGTTGAAAGACCGACTCTGTTATCATTAATAATGGTACTGTAGTCAATTTTAAAACTTATTACTTTAAAACAATCAGTTATATATACGCTATGTATGCAAAGCAAATAAAACAAATGATTATGAGTGAACCACTAACCGCGTTGAAATGAGTCCAGGCCCTCTAACATTCCTGAAAAGGGCAACAACATCTATTGACCACTTATTACCTCCTTCAGTGTGACTGTCATATTAATTGCATTGTCGTCACGTACAAAGTTATTGGCACTAGTCATTAACGATCTCTGAAACCGGATTGAACTAGGACGAAACGTAGTACTTCCTTCCGATCGGCTACACTCGGACACTCCCTCAACAAAATTCCTCTCCCGACAGAATGTCGTTCCACTCTCGACTCTAGAATACCTAATGGCGTCCAGAGATTCAATGAAGCCTGTAGTCTACCGGTTCTAAGGTATAATCAGGTCACGGGAGCCTATCAGGCACTGTATTACGCCCAGGCATGCGGCGTATTTTCTTTTCGATCTCTTGTGTCTCCAGGAGAAAGCGTCCGGTGGGCTTTACCGTCTAGAAGAAGTTGATACCATCTTGTTGTTTGGAAAATCAGTGTGTGGGCTTTCTTCAACAACATAAAGTTATTTATTAATTTATAATTAAGACACCAATCGTCAAGATATGGGTGAATACGAGGGATGAATGAGTGTGATGAATGTAGATGGACGAGTGTAGTCATTGCTACTTACTAAGGTTCACTTTTCTTTATAAAGAGCCCTTCTTTTTACATTCTTAAATATGACGCCGACACAACGTTGTTGGTATGTTAAGGCGAATATGAATGGTTATATGAGTGTAGGATGAGTGTGGATGAGTGTAGTCTGGTTACTATCTAAGTTCAACTGTTCCTCAGAAAGGGCAATTTATTAATAGCCCAACAGCAAGGGCAACTAAGGGACCTACAGCTTTATGTGGAATCCGAACCACGTAGTGCTGATCTGATTTTCAGCTAATTGACAAGCCTGATACTCAGTTATCTCCCCCAAACAACATCCGCACAATGCTTACCACCCAACATGGACACCCCAGACTTCTCTGGTAGTGTCCACGCCGATAGCAACCATCAAGTGGACGCCATGTCGGTATTAAGAGGACCGAGCATCCAACATATCGCCTACAATCTCCCAAACTTTGTTAATAGCCCAACGCGGTTAGCTTCTCGTGGAATCGGAACCACGTAGTATTAGTTATATTTTCGTATGATTAAGAAGCCTGATAATACTAACCAAAACGGACCATCCAGACCTCTATATTATACTAGTGTCTAAATTTATGGTGATCACTAAGCCGACATCATGTTAGTATTGAGAGAGCCGAGCATAGAAACTATATTCTAGAATCTCCATAACATGTAGTCCTCAAGTAGACACTTCCAGTCTATAGGAGAAAGCCAACATTGCTTTATAGGTATTTTTTCTTTTTTTTTAAATATCCTACTATTTCATAGTAATACTAAATCATCATATAATATTATACAGTTTTTAACAATGTTTGTAATTAAAACATAGAGAGCCTAATCAGTAACTGTAAATATAAAGCCATACGATTTATGTACTAGTTTTCTTTGTATTTTGTCCAATGTTTCTACTTGGAATAAACTATTTTATGAAAAAGTAAATGTTAAATGTACGGTTGTAATGGTGCAATCCCAAAGCAATACTCAGAAAATATAACAAAGTTGTAAGCTGTAAATTTTATTAAGATTTAGATTTGTTGTTAATTGTATATGTTGTAGTATCAGTGGCTATAGGCTTTATCTTAATTCAAATTATTTAGTTTTTCTGTTTATTTCTTTTTTAAATTAAAAATAATTGTTATTATCTTAAAATACACAATGTCCATAGCGGCTATTGTAAAATGGTATTATAGAAGGCTGAAGTATATATTTTATTTTTTGACATTTGAAGCTATTAGATTGCTTAATATTTTTATATATATGAAGAACAACACTTAGCAATCTTTTTTTGGTGTTTTTAATGTTCAAGATCGATTTCTGTCTCGAAAGACCATCATCAGTTGAAAACAGAATAAAATTTAAAACACCAAAAAAAGATTGCTAAGTGTTGTTCTTCATATATATATATATATATATATATATATATATATATATATATATATATATATATATATATATATATATATTTTATTATGTCTAAATACCAAAACGGCTCGTTTTCGCCCTGATCGAAGTTGTAGTGACCAGATCCTCTAGCTCTGGAATTATTTATCGAGAAGGGGTTTGAAAAGAAGTTTAAACATCTGCAGCTTTTGTTGATCTGACAGTAGATTATGACACAGTATAGAGAAAAGGTTTGTTGTTAAAGTTCTACAACAACTTCCTTCTCCGTATCTTTCTTTTGAGACTTTTGGAGCAAATGCTTAGTGCCAGGCTAATAAAAGTTTATCTCGTGCATGAGGAAAGCTCTTTTAGACAGCTGGATGATGGTCTGCCACAGGGGTCTGATTTTGATAAATTGTATGCCATTGACATTCCACAATGTCGATAATATTTATATATGCATATGGAATTGCTTTAGCTTACCACCTCAAAAAACAAAGTCACATCTAATGAGAAAACACTCAAGAAACTTTGCAGCCCTCGAAGAATATTTAGAAACTAGAAGCTAAGTACTGACCCATAAAAACCCGAAGTAGCCTGTTTCCACCTAAGACACCAACTGGGTAATAAAAATTCAACCTCTTGCTAAATCGTATAAATATCCATCACAATGATCAACCATGGTGCCTAGTAATAATGTTATATCGAGCACTTGCGTTTAGAAACCATTTTCAAAAAGCAGGAGCTGTAATCAGTACGAGAGTAAAGGTGCAGCTTCATATTGCTAAAACAACTTGGACAGCCAACACACATGTCTCGCGTACAACTGCTCTGTCATTGGTTTATTCAGTTGCTGAATATAGTGCTCCGTAATGCTAAATAGCGTACATACAGTTATTCAACTTAGTAGTGTACCGGGTCTTGGACCGGTACAGTTTCGTTTTTTCCGTCGTAGTCTGCCGGGCTGCCTGAGATTCGCTTTTGCCCGGCGTTTCGCGTACTTTGGTGGCCGTTGGCCCAGTTCCGTTTCGTTCCGTGTTCCAGCAGCTTCGGTCAGGTTGGCCTGGCTGTTCAGTGGTCTTGTGCTGCCTGCAGAAATAGACATGTTCAGATAGACACACTAAAACTCCAGGGTCCTTGAGTAGGACGTTTCAACCCTCAGCCGGTCGTCCGGGCAAAGTTCTACCTACCACACTGCGAGCCTGGCCTGGGGACCATGTGATTGAGCAAGTTTGCCCCATGCTGCCCTCTCGTCTTCTTTGGGTAGAAGACTTCTGTCCTCAGGTCAGTGCGTTCCAGCTTATTTTCCCGGCGGCTGAGCTGGGGGTGATTTGTGAAAAAAAAATATATATATAAATAAATAAATAAAAAAGAAATAAAAAAGGAAAATGGTGCGGAACTTTATGTGGCCTAGGCCTAAAACTGGAACTTGCAGTGATTCACAAAACAGCCATGGGGACTTATAGTTTTTTTATTTAAAAAAAAAGGAAAAGCTTTAAAATACACAAAGATTTTTTTTTGATGTTAATATTTATTTATATTTATTGTTATTTAGTTTAAGTAGTTTATTTTGTTGTTAGATATTTTAGAGTTTATATTTGTTAGGTCCCCATTGTTAAAGTATGTTATTTATTTATTTATATGTTTAGGCCTAGTGATCGTTATTTATTTTTTCGTTGTTAATTGTATTATAGATGTCTTGAAGTGACTTTTTACTAGAACGGTACCGTGTTATATTATCTTTTAAATTGTTTAATTTTTAAATTTTCACCAAAAGGGGATTATTGTGCTTTGATTTAACGTCTAATTCGGAGCTGCCCAGGGATTCCGGCTTACTCCCTGGCCCGGTGGAATTATGGGATTTGGGCTAAATTGCCGGTTTAATCGTTGTTTGCCAGAAGTTTTCTAAATTTTCACTTTTATTTGGGGCTTAAAATTTGCTTACGTTTGGGGTGTCTCTGGCTAGGCTGCAGATAGGCCATATACCATGTAGTTGTTAATTTTGGTATTTGTAGAGTTTGTTGTTCTTGTAGCTTTTGTGTGGTTTGTTATTTATTTAAGTGAGAATTTATATTGTGGCCTTCTGCCTATTTTTATTGTGGCCTTCTGCCGTTTTGATTAAATAATATTTTCTGGTTTTCATGATAATAAATTAGTTTTGCTCAGCTGCCGAGTTTTATTTTGACCCTCCAACTGCCGCCCGTGATCCCATCGCTCGACTTGTTTTGAGCCATCCCCCGGTTGGCACGCTTTCCAGCTAAAGTGGGGGGGATGGGTCTCAATTGGTAGCAGAGCGTGGTTGCCTAAAAAAAAAAAAAACAAAAAAAAAATATATATTTTCTCTTGGTGGTTGGCGGTGGGTGTTTGCCAGTTAGTAGGCCATGGTTGGCCGACCTACCGTCAAGGTGTCTTGGTATGGTATAAAAAAAAAAAAAGGAAACAAATAAATAATTATTTAAAAAGAAAAACTATTAGAAAACCAAATAAATAATTTAACTTAGGCTATATATTAAAAAAAAAAAAAAAAAAAAAAAACCCTAGGCAATCCGCTTGGTTACTTTGTTGAATGGGTTTCATGGGTGGATTGGAGTGGTCGGCAGTGGCTCGGTAGGCTGAGGGTTTTGTTCGTCTTGGACCCTGGAGTTGTCGTTTTTGTGTATATTGTTGAGAATTGTTGCGGTAGAGATGGCCTATCTGCAGAATGTTGCCCTCCTGGTCAAGGAGGAGTTGATATTTGAGTTGAGGTCGCGGGGTGTGACTCCGGAGGGAGATGTTCTGAATCTCCGGAGGTTGCTGCGGGAGCAGTTGTCCGCGGGTACGGCGGTGGATTGGTCTGATCTACTGGAGGTTGGTGATGAGTTGTCTGTTTGTAAGCGCAAGGTGGAAGATTGGGAAGGGGTGTTAGAGGATCTGCAGTTTGAACCTCCAGTAGGTCGTGACCGGGCCTGCCGCCTTGCACGTTTGGGGCATCTGCTTGCCCGTTTAAGGCTGGTCAACCGGGCACCGGGGTTGGAACCATCGGATAGGGCGTGGATCTTGGAGAGTGTGTCTAGGCTGGATGAGATTTTTCAGGCACTCTCCGGTTCCACGACTCCTACGGGTCTGGGTCAGCGGCCTACTTTTGCGCTTTCGCCCAACATGTCGAGGCCGCAGGCTGAGACAACGGCTCTCACTGTGCCTGAGGTTCCTTCTGAGCCTGCAGGCGTTTCTGTTGAGGTCGCTTGTGGTTCGGCTCCAGCTGCCGTTCCTACTGCTTCTTTGTGTTCGCCTGCTCTTCTGCAGCTGAGCTACCACAAGCTACCTAACCCTCTCACGCCCATGATCCAGAATCTCCCTGTGATCGATGGGATGGATCCTGAGGAGCTTCTTAAGTTTTTGGTGGCCTTTCTCAGACTTAGTGAGATGCCCGGCATGCAGGCTGGGGACTTGCTTCGTCTGATTTTCCCGTATTGCAGAGGTCCCGTTGGGGAGTTTCCCGTATTGCAGAGGTCCTGTTGGGGAGTTGCTGAGTTCTGTCTTGGCCAGTGATGCCTCGGTGGACTCGTTCCATCGAGAGTTACTTTCGTCATTTCTTCCCATTCGACTCAGGGAGAGGATGGTCATGGACAGATTTTATCGGTCGCAGGGTAGGGGCGAGTCTCTGGCAGCCTATGTCTCTTCAGTCAAGGAAGCTCGTCAAGCGTTGCGCCTCACACTTTCTGAAGCTGACACCGTTCGTGTCATCCTGGATGGCATTTCTCCCGAAGAACGGTGCAGATTGGTTTTTGCTGGTGTTCCTTCGAATTTTCGGGAGCTGCATCAGCTGTGCATTGTTTCGCGCAGCGTGCAGTTCTCAGACCAGCAAGGGAGGGATTCTGAGAGTCATCGTGCTCTCCCCACCCGTCGACCGGCTATGTCTTTAGGTGTGAGTCAGCCAGTGGAGGGTCGTGGTTCTCGGCCTCCGGTTGTGTGCTTTGCTTGTGGCCAGCCTGGTCACATTCGTCGTGACTGTCCACGTGCTCGAGGTCGTGGGGCGGGAAACGCTCAGCGCGGGGGGTTGCCTCCACAGTAGCTCCCCGCGTTGTTGCGAGTGACCGTGGCCATTTGCCTTTGACACGTGCCCATAGCAGGAGTGTCGGGGATTTTTCGGGCCTTGCTGGCATGGCTTCCCTGGGACTTAGTGCGGTCACCTCGGTGTGTCCTGGCGTTTTTGTATCTTTTGGTGGTACGGTGTGTCGAGCCCTTCTTGATTCTGGTTCGGCATGCAGTATCATCAGCCTTTCTCTTTTTGAGTCCCTTGACGCCTTAGGACTTGTCAGGCACACCGAGCCTTCTTCTATTACGTGCTGGACGGCATCCCAAACTCCTCTACCCATATTTCTAAAGGCGTCATTACATTTTAAAATTGAAGGATTTTCCTGGAGGTGGGGTTTTCTTGTTGCCAAGGACCTGGCGGTTTCTTGTATCCTAGGGGCAGACTTCATTTCTAAAAGTGGTATGGTGCTTGACCTCCAGAAGCGCCAGATGTTTTTCAAGTTTAATCGGCGAGTTTTGGTGCCTCTAGTAGGTGATTCTGACTGCCCTTCTGCAGTCAGAGAGGTGGGTTGTGAGCCCGAACAACCCAAGGTGGATCCGGTTGGTCATCTCCCCCCTGAGCAGGCGGAGGCCATTAGGAGGCTGTGTTTGCAGTTTCCTGATGTGCTTACGCTGGAGCTTGGGGTCGCTTCTCTTCTGGAGTATGAGATCCACCTAACCGATTCTCAGCCAGATAGAAGTCATCCATACAAACTTGCTCCCCCAAAGATGGAGGTTATGAGGGCCATGATTGAGGATCTTCTGAGCAAGGGTGTGATTGAACCGTCTGGTTCTGCTTATGCCAGTCCAGCTTTTCTTGTGCCCAAGCCTAATGGTAAGTCTAGGCTTGTGATGGATTATCGGAGGCTCAACGCTAAGGTCGCTATTGACTCGGTACCTCTGCCTGATTTGCATTCTGCGTTTGATTGGTTCGGTAAGGCTAAGTTTTTCAGTGTGTTTGATTTGAACAAGGCCTACCATCAGATTCCATTGAAGAAGGAATCACGGCCTATGACTAGCTTCTGTGTTCCCTGGAATCTTTACCAGTTCACTAGGGTTCCTATGGGTCTTGCTGTGGGTGCCCAGACTCTTACTCGTCTGCTTGATTCCATCTTCCATGATGTGAAGTTCAAGTTTGTCTTCAATTACCTGGACGACCTTCTTGTCTACAGTGAGACTTTCGGGGAACACATGCAACATCTGGAGGAAGTTCTTAGTCGCCTTAAATCAGCTGGCCTTACCGTCAATCCAGAGAAAGTCACTTTTGCTCGTCCTGAGATTTCTTTTCTGGGTCATCTGATATCTTCTCGAGGCATCTGCATAGATCCTGCGAGGACCCAGGGCATTCGGGATTTTCCTCCTCCCAGAGATGCCAAGGGGATTGCCCGTTTTGTGGGGATGGTGAATTTCTACCGTCGCTTCATCCCTAACGTGGCCGAGCTTGCTGCCCCGTTGAACGAGTTGCGGAAGAAAGGTGTCCCTTTTGTGTGGGGCCAAGCTCAGCAGACTGCCTTTGATGCTCTCAAGGAGGCTATCATGCAACCTCCTGTCCTGCGTATGCCTGATTTCAGCAGAGAATTTATTCTTCAGACTGATGCCTCCTCCTCCGCCATTGCTGCTGTTCTTTCTCAGGAGTTTGATGGGGTCAGGCAGCCCATCGCTTTTGCTTCGAGGACGTTGTCTCACCAGGAACAGAAAGCTTCTTCCATCTATGAGTTAGAGTGTCTGGCTGTTGTCTTTGGTACGGACAAGTTTCGGCGTTTCTTGGAACACGCTGAGTTCTTGCTGGAGACGGACAATCAGGCACTGTCTTGGCTTCTTGCCCATCCCAGACAGCTTGGGAAAATTGGTCGCTGAGTGGTCAAAATTTCTGCCTTTAAGTTCCGAGTTCAACATCTTAGGGGTACCCAGAATGTCATCGCGGATGCTCTTTCCCGCATGTACCATGAACCCAGTGATCCACCGACTGAGGCTGTTGCTCAGTGTGGTGCTGTTCTTCTGGATTTTCCTCTGGCTTTTGACGACCTACTGTCCCATCAGCAGAAAGATCCTGAGCTGTCAGTCATCTTAGGTGAGCTTCAAGAGGGAGGTGCCCACCCTCCCTATTTTCTGTCCAAAGGGGTACTCTGTTGCCGTCCTCGACAGAGGGGTGAACCCCGTGTAGTGCTGCCTAGTCATCTAGTACCGATGGTCTTTCAATATTATCACTCTTCTCTTGTGGGCGGTCATCTTGGCATTCATAAGACCATCGCTAAGATTCGTAGGTACTTCATCTGGAAGGGCATGGACCGGGATGTTGCGGGCAGAGTGCGGGCTTGTCACCTGTGCTCTCTCAGCAAGCCTAGTCAGAATGCAAGGTTAGGGTTGTTATCTTCTGAGGTGGCCGAGCGTCCTTTTGAGAAGGTGTTCATCGACTACGTGGGTCCTTTTCCCCGTAGCAAGTCAGGTAGCTCCTACCTACTTGTTTGTGTGGATGCTTTCTCGAAGTTCGTTTGGTTTTTCCCACTTCGGAGTGCCACGGCTAAGCTCACCATCCGTGCTCTCCAGTCCCAACTCTTCCAGCACTTTGGTGTGCCTTCCACTCTTGTGTCCGACAACGGTAGCCAGTTTACCTCACACGAGTTTCGTAGGTTCTGTTTTGGCAATGGTATCCGACATGTGACTACCTCTCCTTATTACCCACAGCCTTCTCATTCAGAGCGGTTCAACCGCAATATTCGGTCTGCCCTTATTACCTTCCATGCTGAGAAGCAGAACACCTGGGATGAGAGTCTCTCTTGGCTCCAGCTTGCTTTTAATTCTTCCAAGCATGAGAGTCACAAGGCCACTCCCTTCGAGATTCTACATGGCTACCCTCCTAACAACCCTTTGTCCAACTTGTGGAGGTTAGAGGATCTTCTACCTACGCCAGGTGCCACTGACGTAGTGTCCACGTGGCGGGCTGCTCGGCGCAACCTGCTACGTGCTAGAGAGAGAGTAAGGAGGAGGTATGATAAAGGTCGTACTCCTAACCCTTTTCAGGTTGGAGATCTGGTTCTTTGTCAGGCTCACCCGGTCAGTTCGGCCGCGGAACGAAGAGCTGCAAAGTTGTGCTATCGGTGGTCTGGTCCCCACCGCATCGACAGGTTTTTGTCACCGGTGACTGCTCTGCTGGTTGATCCCCAGTCAGGCAGGGTGTTTAGGAAAGCCCATGTGTCCCAGCTTAAGGCTTTCCGGGGAACGGTTGGTCCAGGAGTTGGTGTTCCTGGGGGTTTCTTGGGGCAAAGAGATTGATCACCTCTGCGCCCTAGGTGGCTGTTCTGAGAGAGTCTCTTTCTCTCTCTTTTTTCTTGTCGGGCCCGACAGTCAGGGTAGTTTGCTCCCTGTTCGAGGGGTTTCCCCTCTTAGTTTCTCTTGGACGTCCTTGGAACACCACTCTTCGGAGGTCTTCTTCGTCTTCTGTTGGGTTCCCTGAGGTACCGAGTTTTCTCCCCTGCCTGGGTGTGTTGAGGTTTTGCAGAGGGAGGTTGTACTGGGTCTTGGACCGGTACAGTTTCGTTTTTTCCGTCGTAGTCTGCCGGGCTGCCTGAGATTCGCTTTTGCCCGGCGTTTCGCGTACTTTGGTGGCCGTTGGCCCAGTTCCGTTTCGTTCCGTGTTCCAGCAGCTTCGGTCAGGTTGGCCTGGCTGTTCAGTGGTCTTGTGCTGCCTGCAGAAATAGACATGTTCAGATAGACACACTAAAACTCCAGGGTCCTTGAGTAGGACGTTTCAACCCTCAGCCGGTCGTCCGGGCAAAGTTCTACCTACCACACTGCGAGCCTGGCCTGGGGACCATGTGATTGAGCAAGTTTGCCCCATGCTGCCCTCTCTACTTCTTTGGGTAGAAGACTTCTGTCCTCAGGTCAGTGCGTTCCAGCTTATTTTCCCGGCGGCTGAGCTGGGGGTGATTTGTGAAAAAAAAAAAAAAAATATATAAATAAATAAATAAATAAAAAAGAAATAAAAAAGGAAAATGGTGCGGAACTTTATGTGGCCTAGGCCTAAAACTGGAACTTGCAGTGATTCCAGTTTATTTTGTTGTTAGATATTTTAGAGTTTATATTTGTTAGGTCCCCAATGTTAAAGTATTTTATTTATTTATTTATATGTTTAGGCCTAGTGATCGTTATTTATTTTTTCGCTTTTAATTGTATTATAGATGTCTTGAAGTGACTTTTTACTAGAACGGTACCGTGTTATATTTTCTTTTAAATTGTTTAATTTTTAAACTTTCACCAAAAGGGGATTATTGTGCTTTGATTTAACGTCTAATTCGGAGCTTCCCAGGGATTCCGGCTTACTCCCTGGCCCGGTGGAATTATGGGATTTGGGCTAAATTGCCGGTTTAATCGTTGTTTGCCAGAAGTTTTCTAAATTTTCACTTTTATTTGGGGCTTAAAATTTGCTTACGTTTGGGGTGTCTCTGGCTAGGCTGCAGATAGGCCATATACCATGTAGTTGTTAATTTTGGTATTTGTAGAGTTTGTTGTTCTTGTAGCTTTTGTGTGGTTTGTTATTTATTTAAGTGAGAATTTATATTGTGGCCTTCTGCCTATTTTTATTGTGGCCTTCTGCCGTTTTGATTAAATAATATTTTCTGGTTTTCATGATAATAAATTAGTTTTGCTCAGCTGCCGAGTTTTATTTTGACCCTCCAACTGCCGCCCGTGATCCCATCGCTCGACTTGTTTTGAGCCATCCCCCGGTTGGCACGCTTTCCAGCTAAAGTGGGGGGGATGGGTCTCAGTAGGGTCAAGATAGCTATAAGTGGAACTCTCATGGAAACTTCATTTCCTTGGCTCCCGGTGCTGTACAATATAACTCGTCCAGAGGTAAAACGTCAGGAGGCACTACTTAAAGAATTCAATAAGATCTTGAATGCCCCATACCTCACATTAAACTGGACCACCCACGTCAGAACGGTCGCTTAAAAGGGTCTGTTGCAGTAGGTCCAAATGTCACTAGGTCCAACATTGGTTTTGCCGTATACTAAATATGATTAGCAAAACACGATTTCACTGGGTCCAACGGGCACAGCGTCCAATTTGGACGGTGTGCAACAAGACCGTTTGGACGCTGTGACACTGTCAAGGCTTTTGGACGTTGCGCACTGCGTCCAATTTCACTAGGTCCAAAAGTACAGTCACGACGCAGGAAAGTGGATACGCCTAGTCAGAATGTCGCAGAACGCCTTTAAAATACAGTTGTTTAGCAGCTATCGTTTCATGTCTATGGATACTTTATTAATTGCTTAATTGTTTTAAATATCATCATGATTGATCAATATATTTCTAATTGTGTTTTAATGGTTTAATAAATCTAAAACCCAACACTTTATAAAACACTATCAATAGAGAATAAGGCTACTTAGTTACTAAATTAAATTTCTGCTGTAAATGTGGAGTAATTTTCAATTAAATAGATAGTATATTAATGCTTAGTTAGATATCAACTTAAATTGTTATTAAATGTGTTAATAACAAAAGTTTGGTAACTATCGTTATTATTTATAAACGGTCTCACCAAACTAAGTGCTCAAACTTGGAATATGTTTGCTTGCGTCTAAATAAGTTTAAAATCTTTATAAATATAGACATAAAATGTTTTGTTTTCCGTCTGTCTGTCTTGTTACGGTATTTTAAATAAGTTATTGTGACTTGAAAACCATTTCCCTGGTTATCGGTCTATTAATAAATAGTTCTTTCTGACAAACAATGACTACACTCGTTCATGTACGCTCATCACACTTATTCGCCTATATATTGATGATCGGCGTCTTACTAATGAATAATAATTGAGGTGAAATTGTTAAAAATTACTTAATTAAAGGTTAATATTATTATGGCCTTTTATTAGATGGCAATATTTTTTATATATGTTAGAACTTCTTCATATGTCGTACCATTACACATGTTAAGTAGCAATTACTCAAAAGCTTAAAGTCTTTCCAAAATTAATAAGGTAAAAAAAAACCTATTGACAAATTATGTTTTCCCGAGTTAGAACGTTATTTCCTAGGAAGCTAAGAAGCAATGAACAATCCAATCACACCATTGTGTAACTGTACAACAGTGCATATGACGTTATGTCATATGCATTTTTATATTTTATTGTAAGTTTTAATAATTTTTAACCTACCTAGAGAAAAAAACCGAATTCTTACCAGTTTTCAATTTTCACTAACTTTAAAAATGTTTTATTAAAATAAAACCGTTGATGTATTGTATTTCTATTTTAATACGTTGATGACAAGCATTTTTGGAATAATCTTTATAAATTTTAAAAATGTATTAAGAATTTTTTACTTTTTAGAATAAAGTTGTTATTAATTTCCTGAAACACCGTTTTCTTGGCTGCTAGAGGTTGTAAAATTGATTAATTGTTCAATTTCGTAAATAATTGCTGCATATGAGTTTGAAAATTACTTAATTTCATGGCTTCAAAGTCCTCCTTCATTCCAACTGCAATATGTTTGTTAACCAGAATATAATTCAAGTCAATCAATTCACTGTTAAGTGGAAAAAGTAGAGAGATTTATCATTCAAATAGATTGGCCACCTTTCAAATGTTATTTATAGCTCCTATTTTGTAGAATTTGTGTACATTTTAAACTTACAATATCAAACGATGAGTCTGAGGACACATAATTTAAATATGCAAGCCTTGTTAAATAGTTCTCGTCATTCTACACTAATAAAAAAGAATCTTGCTGATATTTACTCACATCATTGAACAAAAATAAACTTTAAGTTCTTAAACTTTTGATTGTAATTTCATCTCGACTGCCTCCACGTTCACAAAATATTTCCAATAATTTATTTAGTTATTAAATATGTTTACATATACTTAAGAACAACAACATTGAACTTACAGTCGCCTGATTATACCAACAAACAGCAAGTAAATGTTATACTATAAAACGAGCAAGGAATTGTATGTATCTTTATATGTACCCATTTCCTGTCATTTTATTTCAAAAACGGCTTCACCGATTTTCTTCGTACTTTGTCTATAAAAAGGTTTTCTACCTCAGGAATCCAATGGATTTGGTGACAATTTTGAGAAATCTCATTTTCTATGAGTTTTCACGATTCCAAAAGTAAATGGGTGGGCGGGTGGGTCAATAACGATTTGTCATCAACCTCGGTGTTACCCCCGAGGTTGATGGCAAATCGTAATTAAGAAAGTTGCTAGAAGTTTGTAAGGTATTTCCAGAATTATTTGTAGAAGTTGTTTGCAAAGTATTATTACAAGTCATAAGATTTGTTTCATTATTTGAATCAAGATCTGTATTTTCAATTTCAGCTTCATAGCATGTTTCAGTATCTTGGGATTCATTTAAATTCGGTATTGGAAGTCAGCGATTAGATGATATGAACCCGATCGGAGATCGGCTTTCCTGGTACTTAATGTAATGTGTGTAATAATGTTGTGTGTTATAAAGAACAACTACGCCGTTCAGTCTTGCTATGCAAATGTAAATCACATGTGTTTAGGTTTTGCGTTTTGAGTAATGCAGGCGCCGTTATTTTGCTATGGAGCTTCTGATCCAATGCATATTGTTGTAGACGTGCGCATGTGCTGCTACCAAACGGCAATTTGTTTAACCTTAATAATAGGTAAACTATTTGGCGTACTCTTAGCTTCCATACAAGACTGAGCAGTGTTCTTGATTTTATATATAATTATTTTATTAAGTTATTTTGGGTGGAACCAATGGTCAACTTGGTTAGTACCTGTGATTACCTTGAGCAGCTTACCATGTGATTACCATGGTCAACTTGGGTAGCCACCCGTAATTACCTCGATTATAAAACGTGGTCAACATGGCTAGCTACTCGTGATTACCTCGGGTAGGATCCGTGGTTAATTTGGGTAGTATCTGTGATTTACCTTGGGAAGCACCCGTAGTAAACTTGGTTTATACCTTTGATTATTTTAGGTAGCACCCGTAGTCAACTTGGTATTGACTACTGAGTCAACCCGTAGTCAATACCAGCACTCATTATCTTGGGTAGCACACGTATTCAAATTGAGTACCAGTGGTCAATTTGAGGGAAATATGTGCGATTGTCTTTGGTAGTACCTATGGTCAACTTAGATAGTACTTGTGATTACTTTGGATAGGATAGGATGTGTGGTGGACAGGACTTGGGAAGTCACCTGTTTTTACCTTGAGTAGACCATGTGGTCAACTAGGACCTGTAATTATCTTAGATAACACGTGGTCAATATGAGTAGTACCTGTGATTACTTAAGTTAGGGCCGGTGGTGAACTTGGGTTGTGTCTATGAATACCTTGGGTAAGGCCTGTGGTCAACGTGAGTAGCCATCCCATATTACCTTGGGTAGCACCTGTGGTCACCTTTGATAGTACCTGTGATTATTTTGGGTAGCACTCGTTTACACCCATAATTTTGGGTTTTCGTATTTGGTTAATTTTACTTATTGTTTGTTAATTGTTTATGGTTAATATTTTCAACATAACTATATCTTAATCTTTATAGCTATAAAAGTGGATAAGTAGTAGTCAATTACCTTTTAAAAAAATTAAAAATGACTGTAAATTATCTGGGTTAAAATGGATATGTATAATTTAAATACTCGTGTATTACTTAAATGCTACAAACAAACAGAAAAAATCAATAGAGTTAACTTTACATTAGTTTTACACAATAAACTAAATTGTTGAAGCGTAACGCCTTCACTATTGGAAATACTATCTGTGTTCAACCCTGCTACCCCATGTGCAGCATGTAAGGCGCCTGTACAATAATTTATTTCTCAACACCAACACCGTACGACATGCAAAAGAAAAGTTTATAATTTCTCACTTACAGTACTTACTGTCACACATAATATTAGTAACTTTTGACATTTACAAAATGTCTACTTTTCTGCTACACAATAGAAATTATTTTAAAACTTACAATTAAACCTACTACATATAAGATGTAGTTTTACTGTATGTTGCACAATTCTTAATTATTAACTTATTAGTTATTAGTGATATCATCAATAATAGTATTAGTTGAATTTACAACAATTCATTGCACAACTTAATTAATTTTTGTTACACTTATTGTGACAATAATATTTTTATTTTAAGTAGCTGTTGTGTGGTGATTACATTTATTAATGTTCTACTAAGTTACTAAAAATATGGAATATTGCCGAATTTATTACGCTTTAATGAACGAAGAGAAAGCTGTAGGCGACAAATATTTACAGACGAATCCATTGAAATAATATTGAATTAAAAAATGTTTTTCTTTCCTTATCTGATGGTCGATTCGATCAAAGTTTCACACTGTCGTCATAAAATACATAGCACTAATATGTTTGACGTGTACGTAGAATAATGCATTGCCTATCTTATAAATACAAGCGCAGCGTTAACGGCGAAACAATAGCTTTGATTAACTGTAGATGCTATCGTAATTGCAACATTCTTAACCCTTTCGATGCCGTTACGCTAAAAATGCCGCGGTCCGATATTTCGGACCGCTCGTAATTTTTTTTTTTCGATAAGGCATTTTCGTTAATATGCCACATATACGGTACCAATCTGTTGAGAATTGATTATAGTACTCAGAAAAAGTGTTTTAAACATCTTTTAAATATGCGTTTGTTGAAATATATTTGTCACACTTGAAATAATCGCTCAATTGTGACAAATATGTGATTTTGTACTGTCGAAAAAAATTACGATAAATCCTGGGATTTTCAAGGTAAGACTTTGAAATTTGGTATGCATGTTAGTAATTAAATGTTCTTTCAAATAAAGTCACTTTTATAGCCCTAGTATTTTTGTTGTATGGTCTGAAAAGTTTCAAAATTTAAAAATTAAAAAAAAAATTTTTAATTTTAAAAAAAGTTGATTTTACAAATTAAAACCAATATTTTATTTAAGAAAATATATAAATAGTAAAAAGAGCATTTCAAAACAAGAAAAACCAAAAATAATTATGAAAATATATTGAAAAATAACAAAGTTAGAACAAAATAACGTAAACTATGCATATTCACTAAAAATACCCCCGGCATTTCTTGCATACCAAGGGAAAATATGCCTGGCATCGAAAGGGTTAATATATTTCACTCATAGTACTAGCAAGTTATTAGCTAATTACATGGGGTTAATTATTCAACAGTTTGCAGAGCCATTAAATAGTGTGGAACCACTTAACATGTACCTATGAACACTTTAAAAATTGTTGGAATGGTTTCTGAGAATTTATGTTTAAAATATTCAAAAGTAAGGCATATTCAAAGAAGGCGATGATCCTTCTAATCCATTTTGTTACAACTATATTAGAATTAATTTTTTAAATAAACTATCACAACTTTTGAATTGATTAATGTCTCTTTAGTAATGTCTTCTAGAATGGCTAAAAATCCCTAATCGAGAAAAGCACATTCTTCCACAAATATGATCTCTCATTTAGCAGGTGATATCTGTCTCAAGATTTGCTGAGTTAATCCTTATTTATTTGTGCTCTATATGTGGCAAGTAATTCTCAATTTACGTATGCATTAAAATTTCTTACAGTGGTTAAACATTGTCTTTATCTCCTCTTAGTACAACCTACTGCTCTTTTTACTTGCAAACGTTCATTGTATAATACACATTTTGGTAAACGTCTATCATCCTTTTGGAGAACATGCGCTGTCCATCTAAACTGCTTTTTAGTTACTTGTTTTGTTATACCAATGCAGTTTGCGGATCTGATCAACAAGATACTGATCATATTTATTTATGTTGTCATTGAACCAATCAACACTTTGTTTTCTTTTAACACTATAGACATTTTTGCACGATGTTAGAACTTCTTTTCTGAATGTAATCCATCTAGTATTCCATGTCAATCCTACTCGAGCATTGAAATCCCCTAATATTATTTTATTGTAAGATGGAATTTTTCTAGTTATTCAATAAATATCTTGACAGAATTTGTTAATGGCAATATCTTGTTATATAAGAGTCATATTTTGGAGATTGAAAAGCTGAATATTTAGTCATGATTCTCTCGGATATTCCAACTTGTAGTTCATTTAGTTGTGGAATTAGACTATTCTTAATAGCATATCCTGTCTTACTGTATTGCAAGTTTAGAAAGGGAGAAGTGCTACACTAGTATTTGAGTGAGAAGTGACTGCGAACTTCACTTCCCACTGTCACAGGTTGAATGATCTGTTTCCACTGAATGGCAAAACAGACCAAGTGAGACATAGATTTTCAAAGTTAAAGAGACAATTAGTTAACTGTAAAGAAATAGTATATTTCATAACAAGAGTGGAAATTGGGGTTTTGCATGTTCGAGACCATATGTTTGAAGTGCGAGACTTGTCGAGCACTTCAAATGGTCAAGAACATACAAAACACTTTCACTCGAGTTTTGAACGATACTTTTCACTACACTACGGAATAAAAACAGGTGTTGTTGACTGTGGAAAATTTTCGGTTGTAAACAATGTTACTTTCGGTAGTAAACAATAGACAGCTGTTGAAAATATGTAGTTTCGCAGGTTGTAAACACATAACGAAAACAGCTGAACTCATAGTAGTGTAGTGAAAACTAAATTTTAGTCATTATTCAGTAAACAGCTGTTCATGATGCTTTTAGATAGATAATTTGGGTTAGATAATGAATAACCCAACAATTTGTATAGTACATAAAATGTTCATAATTTTATGGGATTTATAAATATCTTATCTGAATAGATGCGTTCTAAAATGATTAAAATGCATTTGTTGATAGGAAAAGGAAGCGTTCATTGAACTGTATGTTTTTTAGTAATCACTCAGAGAATGCGAACTGGCTTGACCTTGTCCACAATTTTCCAATCATTTAAGGAGCATTAGTTTATAAATTATAATGAAAGAAAGGAACTTATTTACTAATGCTGAAATAATTAGTGGCACAGCGTACCCTGTTAAACTAAACTCTGACACCGTTAATGAATATCTTAGAAACGTAGGAGAGAGGCTGTAAACTAAACATCTTAAATCTGTAATTGGCATGTGATTGGATGTGCTCTATACATTTTGAAGGATAACTCTTTGTTTAACTCATACGTTATGTTAATATTTGCATGATTAGGGGCAAGGATGTGCAACATGAATAGGTAAAATAAGAATGGATACATGATTTGGGCAGATCCGTATGTCTTATACAAGGTTGGGCAAAAGTCTGGAATATATTTATTAATTTCAAAACCATTAAAATAAATGTAATGAAACTTTGTAGTTATGTACATGTCCCTATACCAAGCATTTAGACATATTTTGCTTGTTTTTCGCATAGCCAGATGATGGCCCATGAAGGAAGTCTTAAACATTTTAAAATATGAGCCTACCTCGAGTTATACCTCATTTTAAAGGTCTTTATTTGTAAAACACAAGAGTCCAAATCTTAGGTCAAAAGGATGGCCCAGTCATAAAATACATTATTTACTTTTAAAACTATTAAAAGAAAAGTAATGAAACTCTGTAGTAATGTACATGTCCCTATACCAAACACATGGACATATTTTCTTTTTTTTTTTTTCATATGTAGGTGAAAGTTAAAGAGACAATTAGTTAACAGTAACGAAAACTAAATTTTAGTCATTATTCAGTAAACAGCTGTTATGAATGAATAACGTTCCCATAAAGTTATGAATGAATTCACGTTCAACAATTGTGATAAATGAATAGCGTAATAGTGACTTGTTTGTTGTCAACTTTATACATCATTTTAAAGGCCATTACTGTTTGTACAAAACATGTTTGTACAAAACAAAAGGGCTAATGTGAGGTCAAAAGGATTAACAAAATACAGCGATTAAAAGAATGTAATGTTATATTGCTGATTCCTCTCAATTATACGGCTATTTATTTAACAGTTTCAGGTCCCTGTTGCTGAGTATGAGATGAGGACTCGCTTGTGAATTAAAAACTACGGTTCCGTAACTTAAACATGTTATCAAGTTGACTGCTCCCAACGTTTTACAAATACAGATCCGCAAATTTTAATCTTAAGCAAATTTTAAATCACATTAAATACAATGACCTAATTATTTGCCTAAAATTGAAAACTTATGACGGCACTATTTATTGTTTCAGTGCGATTTTCTGTTAGGTGCGGTTGGCTGCATTTAATTAATTAATTCAGATTGCTATCAAGTTTATAATTCTTAACTAGTAAATATGCTTTTTATGATATTTATTATTATAAACCATAAAAACAATTTTTGACTGTATGAGCTACATAGTTATTAACGTTGTAAATTGTTACTTATATAATAAATATTATATATATTTGTGTGTGTGTGCGTGCGTGCGTGTAATATATTTTAAACTCAATTATTTCCATTCCTTCTAAAAATATGCAATAATATTGTAATAGAGCATTATTTGAATTCAAATGCAACAACTGTGATAAATGAATAGCGTAATAGTGACCTGTTTGGTGTCAATTTTATAGTTGTCTATAAACTTGTTAAATATTTATAAAAAACTTAAGAACATTAAATAAATTAAAATTGTATTCCTAATCGTGAAGAGTAAGAACATTTTTTTTAACGTTAGGGCTAGTCAGGGGGTTACACAGGCCAGATGTTCGCACACGCCCAAAAAGGGAGGTTGACATTCTTACCAGATGTGTCCAATGCCAAGGTTATATGGCAGGCGGGGTTTGAAAGGGCATTCAAAGAAATACCCTCGAATACTTTCTAGGACCCCAATTGACTTTTTATACATTTTAGGCCTTCGCTTCTAAAATGTACAGGGAAAATATCCAGCACCGATCGTGGCCCATCACAACTATACTCAAACAAGATTTACAGTTAATTTCACTGTATGTCTTGAAATTATGTAGAATCTTAAAGAAATTGTCCTATTTGTCCGTCATACAATCTCCCTGGAAAACAACCCCTCCGCGGTTGACGCTGCTTATCTATGGGAATGGGCGTTCTTGACAGAGATTTTGAGCAGCATTTGAGATACTTTGTAATCGTTGTCGAAGTTATTTAATCTATACCGATTTATGAAATAGGGACTAGGTTGTTAATAATAGTCGGTAATGGTGTCCCAGTGCTGTAACCCAGCTACTTGGGGTCAAATGTAGGCTCTATGCTCGGTCCTCTTAATACCGATACGGCGTCCACTCAATGGTTGCCATTGACGTGAACACTACTAGAAAGGTCTGGAGTGTCCAAGTTGGATGGTAATCAAGGTTTGGATATTGTGAAGGGAAGAGAACAGAGTGTCAGGCTTGTCAGTTAGCTGAAAATCAGAACAACACTATGCGGTTCGGATTCTACGTAAATCTGTAGGTCCCTTAGTTGCCCTGGCTATTAATTAACAGTACTTCCTGAGAAACAGTAGACCTTAGTTAGTAACAATGACTACACCCATTCATCTACACTCATCACACTCATTCGCCCCTCATTTTCGCTCATATCTTGACGATCGGCGTCTTGTGAACGAATAATAATTAATAACTATGTTATATCTTATTTGTCTCGTGCGGTATGTTATAAAAATAAATCAATGTTTACTATCAACTTGGTTACTATCTTACTAAAATAAAATAGAAACTTAATATCTTTTGTCATTCTTTGATTGTTTCTTTTCTTACATAAAAATAAAAAAAACTTCGCTGGCCAAAATTTAATGGGCTGCAGGACTGTGCATAAAATTCGTTCAACGATTGAAGTACTAACCATTAGCTCTAGCTCAGTTGAGGTTTCGAACCTTGGAACTTTGGCGTATATTCCCAAGTATAACAGAGAAGTTTGGGTGCTTATGTTGGATGATGGTCATGTTTTAGATTATTTGGGTTCGATAACTGTGTATCAGGACTGTAAATTGAAAACAGAATCAATATAAGCTATCAGATTACAAGTTAACATAATAAGACTAGTTACACACAAGATTATGAGAACCTTGAATTTCACAGATTCTATTAATTGGAGATAGACAGCAACAGATCTTATTTGCAACTAAATGAAACTTATTGAAGTAATTGATAATTTAAATTTATAATTAAGAATATTTTATACATTTTAATCGAAGTCTTATTTTATCTTGTCACATTTAGAGGTCTAAAAACTACATCCCTATAAACAACTTTATTTTTTATAATGTAAAAATAACAAATACAACTATTCCTAAAATTTAAATTATTAAAACATTAATTGTGTTATAATCGGTGCATTCTAATCTTGTAATAACTGATGTATTATTATATAACACATGTTGTATTATTGCTCTATTATTAGACAATATAAATATATTGATTCTATGCCTGAATGATTTATTATTAATAAAGCCTCTTTTTTTCTTGGATTACACTCTTAGGATTGTCATATTAAAGTAGACAAACACTAAAGAATTGTCATTAATACTTTGTTCTAAATTCTTCATATTTATATCTAATGACAGTGTCATTAATTTGAACTAGGGTGTAAATAAAAAATGAATAATTGTTCTAACGCTATTGACCAAGTTTGTGAGAACCTTACATAAAGTAAACATACATTGAGGGTTTGCAGTGCCCTTCATTATGAAATTGTTGAAAAATGCTTGCAAAACTGGGATTTTTAGCAAGTTTTCAGATCAATTAACTGTAAACATTGTTCAAGAAATTTGGAAGGATCTGTGTTAGCATAATATGTCTTTAAACATTATTTGTAAGAATATACAAATTATTCTCAAGGGAATAATGTAATGTAATTGATAGGTAGCTTAATTAGTTAAAACCCCAGCTTCGTAAGTTAAAGGTTATTAATTCAATCACAGAGTCGTAAAAATTTTGAATGGGATCAGCTGATAACCACCAGCTGGTAATTTGTCATTACACCATTATTCATTAGTAAGGCACCGATCGTCAAGATATGGACGAATATAGGGGTTAATTTAATGGGATTAGTCTAGATGAGCAAGTGTAGTCATAGTTACTAACTAAGTGCTGTTCCTCAGATAGAGCCACTTATTAATAGCCCTTTAGCTAGGGCAACTAATGGACCTACATATTTACGTAGAATCTGAACCACGTATTGTTGGCCTGATTTTAAGCCAACTGAAAAGTCTGACACTCAGTTCTCTCCCCTACACAATAACATCTGTGTCTCCTTACACATTCTTAATTTGCAGTAATGAACCTGTCGCTGTTGTTACTGTTTAGATTGTTAGTATATTTATAAAGAAAATCACACAAGTACAGTGCCTCAGCATTGTTAGTCAATCTGTCACTAAATGACAACATGTCTGATGTGCGTGTTAAATAGTTTAGGATTTATAACTTATTAAGGTGTTCATTTAATGATACGTTCAAGAAAATGATTTAGTATGCATAACTTGCCTGGTTAACAGAAGGGAGTACATGGTATCTCCATGTGCTCATTTCCTTCTGTGTTCTCCGTGTGTGAGGATACACAGGCAAGGGATAGTTGGGGAATACAACCAACTCGTAAATTATATTGTTTGTCCCCAGTGCAGGTCAAAAGTGGAAGATTATGTTAGGGTATTTGCTTAGTGTAATTTATTTTACTATTACATTTGACAATAACCCTCGATGTGGCGGTTGTTTTTTTAACAAAATGACATGCGATGTTTATCGATTTGTAGAGTTTTAGTTAAACATGTATAAAAACAATAACAGTATGCTAAACACGCTTATATAGATTTCCAAGATAGCCATATTGTTTGAAATGTATTCTGATGTAGGAAAATTTATACTGTACTTTATCACGATACATCAACAGACACATATTCTAGTTGTTAATAACACCATACAGTACAAAATGTTTTAAAAGTCGTTAAAAAATATCACCGAAAATATAATATACACGTGAAAGAGTACTCCTAGCGTCATGTAATATGACAAAACACTTAATTTACCAACTTTAATATGTACTTTATACAGCGTAGAGGTATATGTCTATTTACAATATTAAAACGGGGTCTACCAAAGATGATCACCAGGGGCTTTCCGAGTTCATTACAGGCTACCAAGTTGACCAAGAATTCTTACTAAAGTGGCATCACGGAGGAATCCAAGATCATCACGGGGGCCTAAGTGGTTGACGGTCGGCTACCCTAGTTGATCATGGAGACTAACTAAGTTGAACGCGGGGGCTACCTAAGATGACAACGGGTGATTACCCAAGTTGATCACAGGGGGCTCCCAATATGATCTCGGGGGGGGGGGGGGGTCTATCCAAGATGTTCATAAGAAATTACCTTAGTTTTTGATGGGATACTACCAAAGTTGATAACGGAGGCTGGTCAAAACAATGGTTAACGTAAATATTGTGTAAGGTTTTAAGTTTCCAGCTTGTTTAAATCATCCTTAAATGGGAGGATATATTCAAAAAATCACATTTGTTGACAACAAACTAAACTTTATCAACTTTTTGTGAGGAAATGATAGAATATACCACAAAAAACTATATGACACCTTTTGTACAAAATTTAATTGTTAATTTGAATATGTCATTAGGTGTTATCCATACTAAATATTACATAATCTGTAAAATTAAAGTAGTATGTAATGTTGTACGTTTCTGACGTCTTTGAATCATGATTAAATAGGATGTCCTCTTCCAAAAAAATCATATGTTTTCGACAAATCCTAACTGTACTGACTCTTTGCACGGAAACTATAGTATGTACCACAAAAATGTACATTACACTTTTTGTACAGCATTTAATTTTTAGGTTTAACATTTCATTAGATGCTATCTAAATTATATGTTACAGCTTCAGTAAAACAAAAACTTCAACTCTACAAACACTACAGTAATTTCACGTAAGCAATTGAATTTTATCTAGGTTATAAAAGTGAAAAATCAAATTTCAAAGCAGTTTTGGTAACAAAATAGTAAATTGAAACAGTGTGTACGGATTTAGGTTAGTAAATTATCGCAATATGGCAATAAAACACGAAAAACCTAACAAAAATATAATCATTTGAAAGAAAATTTAAATTTAATGATTTTTTGTGTCATTAATATCAAAAATACATAAAAATTGTTCTTTAAAACAAAATTGTAGGAAATTTAATAACAACTCGAGTTTGCTGTCAGATTTGCTCGTCAACCAACGGTTTGCCCACAATGAAGCCGTACATTATAAGTCTTATGAATTTTACCATTGATGACAGAATCTTGTCCCAAAAAAACATCATACTGATCGTGACGGGCATGTATGTATAAATCACATCTTGGTAGTCTAAGGTGGCCAATAACACGCCCTTGAGTGATACACACAAACGTTGGGAGGCACATTGCCATACAATGGGGACACATTTGTTGTAATTAAATTAATGTTATAAACGAGCTTTAAAGAATATTCACTCATATAAACCCATCACTTTTTCACACTATACTAAACGTTTTATTGTAGAGTCCTTTAGTATTTTTGGCACGTTATGGGGAAGTCAGATGTGCATGTAGTATCATTGATTTTACTATACATAGATAAATTTATTTATATAGTATAAATAATAAATAAATAAATAAATTTATATAGTAAAATCAATGGTAGTATCCTTGTAGCTCAATATCACGAATCCAAGGCGTCAGACGCTCGCGTCAGCTCCTCTTATCAACAGTATGGCTGATGTTATCAACAGCATGTCTCCGATCTTATCAACACATGTCTCCTGCCCAAATCGCTAGCATTTCAGACTACCACCACATCTTACGAAGCTGTTAGTAAAATGAAAAGAAATATAAAAAAAATTAAACTTTGCTCTTTATTAATAAGGATATATAATTCTGTGCAGTAATAGTCTAGTGAGATCTAAATAACCGGCTGGCTTGGTTTTTTTTTTTTTTTTTTGTAAAATTAACTTAATTTTGAGTACTATCTTTAAATGTAGTGTTGTTATATATTGGCTTAGAAGCTAAATTATAAACGAATGTTAATTGTTATTGTATTATTAAAATAATATTTTGATTACGCGGGAAAAAATAGATTCGAATATGGACTTTCTGTATCCAAAATTGCCAAGCCAACGCTACTGTATAAATAGCCCTATAATGGACCAAAGATAAGAAAATCAAAGACCGGTAAAAAGAAACAGAGGTCGTTAATACTAAAATACTATTGAATATTAACAACCTAAAAGTCATAAAGGAACGATTATTGAACAATAAAGAAAACCATATCTACGGAAAAGTATTCGACAATTATTCCACTATTAAAAAAACACGTACATAAAAGCTAATCACGCAAAATATGTTTATGCTACGTTACATTGTATCAATAAATCTGTTCTTATATCATAAGTAAAAACATTAGGGGAATTTTTTTTATTACAAGAATTGCAAACCAACACAGGCCATATTCGTATACGGTACCTAAAAAAATCGTTATTAACATAAAATGTATTAACATCAATACCAAATACAATAAAATATAATTGTAAGCGTCTGTTAAATATCTTATTTTACCCGGGACAGTCCCAGATTTGAAACCGATGTCCCGGTGTTCCGAAAAATAAAAAAAAGTCCCGAATTTTATGTCAATGCAAATAAATTGTTCTTAAATTAATATAATAATGTATGCCTAACAGAAAAAGCGTCAATGACAGTAGAAGAATGTGTCAAGGCTCTCTTGATACTGAAATACAAACGAATTACTCCTAGTTATGCATTGGAATGTTCAGTTCTGTTCAGTTCAGTTAAAATAAACATATAAATATACGAGTGTATCACTTACGATAAGTAAACGTTTGCTGCTTTAGTTAAAAAACTATTAATAGCTAGTTATAGATGAATCTATTTAAATAATAGTTCATTTGTAGCTTGTGATTTGTGATAATTAATGTTACATAAATGTACGCTAAAAACATTAGACGGTAAACTGTATGAATGGCATTAAATTGATTAATAGATTTTCAGCTTCAAAAACCAACCCCAGATTTAGTGTTATTACAGTACAGTCATAGGCAAAAACCAAGGACCTTTGAGAGTGGATAAGTTTGTTCTTGCGCGTAAGAAGAAACTGAACAATTTCTGATTTTAGTACATGTAGGACAAAGTGGCCCAACGACAACCTGTACCACTTAGGAATGTGGTCCAGTTTGTCTGTTCACGTAAGGACAACCTGTACCACCTTGGAATTTTGGTACATAATTTGGAATCATTTGGTACATAAATAGTAGGTAAATAAATGTTTCTTAAACGATGACACTAGTACCCGCGCGGGGTGTCACTGACACCCCGGACAACTTTGACAACACATGACGGATCAATAACTCACAAAAAAAATAACGAAACCCGGTTTGGCATGACTCTCAGGCTATAGTTTGAAGGTACTGAAAGAATGAGAAGGTTAGCCAATTCCCACATTGAATAACGACGAAATGTTCATCACTGACGTGTTTTGAACACCCCGCGCGGGTACTTAAAGATTAATTATACATACGGATACAAAGGTAAAACTACAGAGTCAGATTTAAAGACTGCATTTATTAGAAACAAGATAAATAACTACACCCTAACGAAAAACGAATCAAGTAAAAAGATCACCCCAGGGAGAGGCAAACAACGGCGGAAGTTAACTGACTTAAGGGGTGGGGGTGTGTCTTCAAAACAGTGACCTGACTTGCCGGCGACGATTGGGGGATGAGGGAAACAACAGTTCTTTGTCCTGAAGTTTTAGACACTTTCTCCACAGTCCACATACCAAATGGAACCTCTTAAAACGTTTTCAAAACTAACCTAGTTAGTTACTGTAATAATCGTTAACCACAGTTTCAACTAGTTAAAATTAGAAGTTAAACATTACCAAAAGTAACGAATAAGTTAATTAATAGATTGAAAAAATAACTATTAACGATTAACAATAACTTTTAAAAACAATCCCAAGTATGAGTTTACTCTAGGTTATGTCAGGTTACCTTACTGCCGAAGATAAAATTATAAACACTCGAATTTGAAACATCACTGTAAAGAAACTAACTAGACTAAAAAAATACAAATGACATTACAATTTTCCTTGTATATTCCTGTGCTTTGGAGTGTAAAAGGAAAATATTTATCTTTTAACAATTTGTTTTAATCACGGGTAGAATAAAAGAAGAGCGTGATTTCTAAAGCTCTTTACCGAATCGTTGATTTAAAAAATTTCTACAATAAACATCTCCGGTTAGATTAAGTTGCAACTTAAATAGGTCATTTATCAACTATTCCACTAACTTATGTTAGTTTTATGATAAATTTTCACTAACTTATCAAAGTTCATAAAACTGTAACATAAGTTAGTGAAATAGTTGATAAATTACCTATTAAAGTGTCAACGTAATCTAACCACAGGTTTTTACTGTAGACATGTTTAAAGTCGACGTTTCGGTAAAGAGCATTATAAATCAAAGTGTGTTAGGAGCGCACTACTCATCTACCTGGGGCCCGGAGGGTGTTAGAAGCGCGAGAGTTTAATCTGACGTGCCGGCGGTCCGGTATAATCCCCTGGCCATAAATCGATTATACAAGGTTTAACGCAAATCCTACTCACATTAAAATATTTGTGGATTGAAAATGTAACTATAAATAAACAACTCAAATGAAAAAGTAACATATTTAATAATGTTTCAGTTGTCTTTTCTTTAATAATAAACCTGACGGAAGAAAAATGAACATTATTTAATTATGTTTTAGTTTTGTCCCAGTTCAATACGACAATTTAAAATCCTTTAAGCCCATGTTTAGTAACATTTAATTCAAGGCATTAAGTGCAATTATCAGCAACAACTGATAACGTAGTAGTTTATACGTGACTTAGCAAGTGTAAGGCACAACAAATCAGTTATCAACAAATTGATATTAATGGAAGCCTAGTTTTAATTATAGTTGGGTTTGTTATTGTTAGAACGTATATCAAAAATGAATTTTCTAAATTATTGAATATGCTTGAAAATTGTATTCTTAAGATAACATTTGAACTTAAGAATATTTTATTGGCCTTGATTTCTATATTTGCTCTTGTATATAGATTTGGAAAGCAGTTAAATGGAATTACTGAAGCCAATGCTGCTATATTCTCACCGTTATACTAGTTCATTTTGTCATTCCACAGAATATAGACTACATTCTGTGGTCATACTTACTGGAATGCCCTTAACAGGTAGTTATCTGGTAAATCTGAGGAATAATGACCCCTTTGGTTTCCCCAGTACTTATAAATAACGAACTTCCTATGGAAAATTCCATAGATAAATCTGACAAATACGTGCCTAAGTGATATTGGGAAACACCTGTATCCAAATCCTTTTTATATTAAAATATAGGGTCATTAGTCTAAGACCAAAAAAATAAGAACCACATTTTTAGTATAAATTTATGTCAATAGTCACCTGATAGTGTTTTGAGTCAATTAAAACTACATAATTAAATCACCCCTTCTTAATATCGATTATATAAATATCTAAAATAAGTATTCACTGATATAATAATTATTCTCATTAATATACAAAGAGAATACTTCCGGTATTCTTAGAATTCTCTTGGTTCAGTATTGAGTTTCTACTCAAAAGTACAAATCTATTTAAGCAACTAGACCTGCTGTATTGCAATAGCAAGTCGTACAAAAATTATAATCTATAATTTTTAATTTTTGGTTTTTAATTTAATTTATATATCCTTAGTCTTTAAAACCCACTTTATATTTTAGAATATATTATTAAAGGGGTTACTACAGAAATTAGTAGGCCTATAATATGGTAGAAAAGTACGACCAAACTATATTGTAAAACATTTCCAAATCAATATCCGAATCCTAACATCTTAACACAACTCTGACTCTTTTATAAGTGTCAGAAGTCCCGAAATGCTTAAAAGGAAATGGTCACCGTACTTATACCAAAATGGTTATAAAAATATAATTTTGTTAGTTGCGAAAAAATATAATTCTGTGCCAAGGTGAAGTATTTGATTCGTAAGAACCCTATTGTGCGCGGCCACTCGAGTTGCTCGGGTCCGCGATTGCCTCAGACGAACATGCAGGTCACTTTTAGCGAGCCATGTTATCATGTGGGGCTTATTAAGTGACGCCACCACAGCTGTGGGTCGACAGAAGACTGTCGCCTGGACAGGCCACTCCAGACGCGCGCCCTCGCTACCATTCTTTTAACATGTCTTTCCCTACAACTTCCACGTTCTAGACCACGTGCTCAGTGACGTTGTCGTAACTATGGCAACCTGACCTGCAGCCAATAGAAAGCCCCCGGTTAGTCCATTATCAACTTCGTAAGTGTTTGTCACAGTCACAGATGGGGCTCGTTTACTGCTATAACGTAGCAGTCATTGTGTTCTGGCGCCATTTTCAGTACAAATTCAACGGCTACATGTTTGGTGGTTCAACGATGCTGATGTCCGACTTCGTAGTTCGTAAGCAAACTTAGCACCAGGAACTTATGTGTATCAGTGCTACATTAAGTTATTTGTGTTCTGTAACAAAACCACGTGTGTTACGCTAAGCGTTGTCTCGGCGGGTGTTTCAAAATGTGAAACCTATTTACCAAGTTTACCTAAACTTAAGGTTGTTTCTCAAATAATTGAAGAACGTGGACTTTGGCCAGGTTTTTGAAAAACACTAAGACGCTATGCTTGCAGGTAAGAATACAATTAAATGAACTTATTATTATCTTATAGACTTTTCATATTATAGCCTAGTTCTTGCCTACAATAAATTGTATGTTATTTCTTCATTGTTTGTTATATGATTTCTTATGTAGCTTAGATTAAAATATTTCAATGCTGTGCCAATTAGTTTGATTTATTTAGCTGTAAAACTTAGTCAACTTCAATTCTTTTTTCATATTTTTATATGATGATAAGGTAGTCCTTACTTAGCAAGAAAAATGAAAATCAAGTGTCGGGAAGCCTCATTCACGTTGCAAAGCAATATGAAGGTTTAATGCCCATGCGCTATCACTGAAATTTTTTATATTATTAAAAAACACAGATTTCTTCACATACAATTTTTTGATTTCAGAAAAAATACATTTAAATGTTAGAGTACACCGGCATCAAATAATAACTAATAACACTGGTTATGAAATCATAATCGGTTAGTTGAGTTGCCTCATTCGATACGTAGAAGCATCGGTCCACCCAAATGTAACAAATATAAAAAAAATGTGTCAAGATTAAAGTTTTAAAGTTTAAATATATCTATATTTTAGTATATCAGCGAATGTGCAAAATATAAATAATTGTTTAAACATCATACACAACCATAGAGTCAATAATAAATTTAAATATGTTGAAGACTATGTACATCCTTTAAAACAATTACTTACTAAAGAAGAAAATGATATTTTGATATAATATGTTTGCTTGCCGGCTTTAAAATTAATTTTGTCACTAATGTTATAGGCTACTATACCAATTGTTTTCGTTATCGATTCTTACTTAGGGAATGTGTAAAAACTTATTTTCGAACATTTCAGTGTTGCATAGATATTTGCATATTCCTCTTTAATTAACTAGTGTGAACCGCACCAAAATAGTCTAATGATAGCTGTTGCATGTGAAGCCTCACTTCTCGCCCAGCAATGTTGTCTTATATAAATTCATTGAATATTAATAATAATCTTGTCTTGACATCTTTCGTAGTAAATAAACATCATTTGTTACAAACAAATATACGTGTTTTGGTTAAGTGTAATTAGTTAAAGATATATGTTTTTGTTAGTTATTGTTTTGAAGTGTTTACAATATTAACACATACCATAATTATTTTTATATTTAAAGAGGTTTTTAAATAGTATCATACAGTTGCTTTGTAAACCAAATGCCTATCAAATTGACAGTATTGAACATACTTGTCATAGGTGAAACATTTGGTTGGGTGCATGGTCACTAGAAAACAAGTTACCGTGGTTCATTGGTTGTCAGCAACGATATGGCAAAACCAACAAAAATATCATCGGACTACTTTTATGCGGTTTGAACTAGCTGTTTACCTATGCCTTGCTACGGGATTAACATATATATGATAATGTTTTAGTTAATTGTATATGTTAAATTTCAATAAACATTAGGCCTACTTAGAATATTTCAAATTGTTAATTGTATTTGTTTTTATCTAACAGCTGAAGGTTTCAAATAAATAAAGAAACTCCATTACATTATCATTGAAACTTTAAAGGCCACTGGGGAGGAGCCCTTGAGTTGGAAGTGAATGAAGCCACGCTAGAAACCTTCCCGGGAGTGAACTCTACAACTACCCAAAGTTTCATGGCGATCCGATAAGTGGTTTAGTATTTTGCTTGTAACTCATTACTATCTGAATATGGTTTTCAGTTCTTAACTATTTGTTTTTTAGTTTACATATTTTTTTTTTAATGTTCACCAACTAAAACTTAAACATTCCTTTACCACACAGTTTTAACTCTTAAGCTGTCACACATTTCACAATAGATTGAAATCTCCCTTTTAATTTGTAATTTCTATATATTAAATTATTATTTTGATATGATTCTGTATTGAAGTAAACATGTACAGGATTTCACTTTTACAAGTCAAATAATACAAATTTTGATATGTAAGTGATTAGGTATTTTCCAATTTTCATTAAATTAAGTTATGACTAGTTTATTGAAGTGAAAACTTCTATAGCGACGTTGTGGTGCTTTTTCTGTAGGAGGTTGAATAGCCGTTACGTGTAACGCAATGCACGAAACGCAACATTTTGGAGTAAGCAGTTAAACGGACAATGTAACAAGTGTGTAAGTGTATACTTACATACTTGTATTACCTTGCAGTGGTGTATATACACATTTTTTTCGGGGGGGGGGCTGATCTTTGTTAAGCAAGTATTACCAAGACACATTACCGGGGGGTCCAGGGGTACCCCCCCGGAAAATTTTTCAAAAAGTAAACTCATGGACATGTAATTTTACGCTATTCTAGCTCCTACAAAATTGGGATAATATTATGTTTTAAGTTAAAATGATATAAGTTTATGTTTATAATGTACACAATTACACCGATATCATTGTTTAGAAATATTAATACATTCAGACTAGCTTCCAGTTTGTAAAATAAATTAAGATCCAAGATGAGTGTATTGTTTTAGTTTTCAAACAAATTAATCCCCGCCCATGATATGAATTATAGGCCCTAACTATTTTTAAAGTTATATTTATATCTTTTTATTTTTATATTTATTTAGGGAAAAAGAAATCAGAATAAGACTAAAAAATAAATAAAAACAATAACGCGTTAAAGAAATTTTACTTACATTTTGTAATATTAAATATTATGTCAGCTCTGAACAAAATCATAACATATTTACACTTTTTACTACTGTAAATCAATCAATAGTTCTGTCTTGCCACTTGCCGTCCCGAATGCATGGATCTGAAATCGTTGATGGCATGCAGTGAACTAAACTGCACTCATTTAAACAAATTGCGTTTTTTATACTAGAAATCAGTTAGCACGATAGCAGCTGGTATGCACGATGAATAACAAATAAAAATGTGTGATGAACATTTTTTTTATTTATGAATAAACAAATATTTATTTTTGTATATTTTGGGGGGGGGCCGAGGCCCCCTCGGCCCCCCCCCCATATTTACGCCACTGTTAACTTGTCTATATACATATGTATATAGGTGCCCTATATATATAAAAATTCGTAAAGAAAATACTAACACCGCAAATTACTATTGAACCAGAGTCGTATGATTCAAATCGAACTGGTAATAAATTCAGTCCAATATACACATATTCCGATAGCCTAGGATATTTCATGAATTATTTTCATTAGAGATAAATGTAGTCAAGTCTAAAGAATTACAGGGAGAGAGTACGTATCATTTTTACTCGAGGATCGAACCTGTGTTATCTTTATTGTTTGTTATTTCAGTTACCATAAGCCAATTTTTTCTTTTCTGGAATTTGAAAATAATGAAAGCATCCAGGATGATAGTAATATTAGTGCCAATTATTCGATGATTACTAATGATGGCAACAATGAATAGATTTAAGAATATAGTTAATTTTTTACAAATTATATATACTATTTGTACGATTTCAAAAATCCTTGAGAAAATAAAATGTTATTACAATGCAGTAATTATTCCATATTCATTTTAAACACTCCAAAAATTGCGTAGAAGTTTTCACTTCCATAGTGTGGTAATATGCATACCCAATAATTTTTTATATATAATATGATTTTGTTTGTAAATAATTAAGTATGAAATTCACACTTCACAACTATCAAAATTTGCATGCCACTTTTTCTGTAAACTGAACACAATTTTTTAGTAACTTGTATTATTTGTTCCTTTTACACTTTGGATAGGAATTTATTTGTTGCTTTTGACCCTTTTAACTGTGTCAAATAATATACCCTTCCATAGTAATGAAATAATTAAATAACTAGTAAATCAATAATTTTAATGGAAGACTATATTTATGTCTAATCTGTACCTCAGAAACAACCTGTTTGTGTCAACAAATTAGAAGTTTGAACAAATGTACTGTACAAATAATAATACAAATACTGTATTGCGTCTAAATATGATTTTTTTTTTAGACCAAGCCCAACTGTCCATTTAACTTGCTGGAGGAGCCAAAGAGACATTTTAGCTTTTACAGTGAAGTACTGGAAATTGTGAAAAACTACAAAATGAAGAAGATAAGTATACTCAACATCATTTATAAATTTTTTTATGATTTATATTCCCAAACAAACATTTTTTATAGAATCATTAACTACACACAACATTGCATAATGTTTTAAAATAAGTTTCTATTAGAAGCCTGTCAAAGTCATTCATTCTAGTTCTAACGCATATTGATAATGCCTGTAAATTGAGATGGGATTTTTTTAGTAAATAATAATTTCTGTAAATATGTATTGTGCCCATTAATTTTGAATGTCTGTTTGGGTATTTGAGATTATTGCAGCTGATTCCACTTATTTAACATTTGCTAGTTCTGTTTATCAGTGCAGTGTCAAGGAAAACATAAATGTAGAGAGATGTCTTGAGGATTTGAAACCATGTTTTTGAAATTTGATGAGTTACTGACGTCTGTAGTGATTGTATGTTACTAGGCTAATTAGTTTTTCTGGCACATATCAAGTTTGGTTTTGGTTAACACATGGATTTGGTTGATTCAGGGTAATTGATCAAGTTGTTGGCTTATTTTTAGGGTATCCTCAATCGATTGGATAGTGTTGTTGTTGGACCATATATATATTTCTCTTGTAGTTTGTCTTATCAGTTGTTCTTAGATCTTGTTCTGTTAGTCAGTAGTTACTGTTAAAGTGAAGACTTTCTAGGTGTTTGGTTGGTTTAATATGTAAACTGTGTATATTTATCCTTTGAAAGTTTCTGGTCAACATTGTGGAAGGTTATTTCTGATTTTGTTGGAGATGTACATCCTTCTATATATTTTCCCTGCAAACATTGCGAATTAAAAATTTAGGAAATTAGTTTTGGCTTTCCTTTCAAAACTGTAACAAGCTTAAATACCCAAAATACATTCAATTAAAAAAAGGAGAAAATAACATGCAACACTGAAAATATAATATATAGATAAAATGTAAGGTAAGCTCAGCCGATGCAGGGGCTTTAATAAGACCTATTCACCAAATGCCTCTAAACTATAAATAATGACTTTTGACATGAAATGAGAACATGCTTCTAAGAAAAACATTGTGAAACATTAAACCTAGTTTAACCAATAATATCACACAAAAGTAGTTAAAATTAATCCTCAGAACTGTAAGGCTAAAATGTTATGTGCCTCTCATATATAACAAAAGCAGAAAGTCAAGATAAATGAATTCTATCTAAAAATAGATCATAGTTTGATTGAAATGAGTAAGAGGATATTATTTCCAACTTACTATTACAATAAAAGCCATAAAGCCACGGAGCGGGTGGGTTTCAGGGTTGGAGGGTTTTTATGAAAGTGGCTCTTATATATTTACTGTGTGGGTGGGTGAACCACAAGAGTGGTGATTGGACATTCTGTTGAAACTATACGTAGTTTTTAAAACATATAAATAAGTTATTGAAACAGAATTTCACTAATATGTGAACATGTTGTGGGAGGGAGGGCGACACTGCCAAGTGTTGATTTACTGTGTGGGTGGGTGAACCACAAGTGTGGTGATTGAACATTGTTGAAACTATACCTAGTTTTTAAAACATATATAAATAAGTTATTGAAACAGAATTTCACTAATATGTGAACATGTTGTGGGAGGGAGGGCGACACTGCCAAGTGTTGATTTACTGTGTGGGTGGGTGAACCACAAGTGTGGTGATTGAACATTGTTGAAACTATACCTAGTTTTTAAAACATATATAAATAAGTTATTGAAACAGAATTTCACTAATATGTGAACATGTTGTGGGAGGGAGGGCGACACTGCCAAGTGTTGATTTACTGTGTGGGTGGGTGAACCACAAGTGTGGTGATTGAACATTGTTGAAACTATACCTAGTTTTTAAAACATATATAAATAAGTTATTGAAACAGAATTTCACTAATATGTGAACATGTTGTGGGAGGGAGGGCGACACTGCCAAGTGTTGATTTACTGTGTGGGTGGGTGAACCACAAGTGTGGTGATTGAACATTGTTGAAACTATACCTAGTTTTTAAAACATATATAAATAAGTTAATGAAACAGAATTTCACTAATATGTGAACATGTTGTGGGAGGGAGGGCGACACTGCCAAGTGTTGATTTACTGTGTGGGTGGGTGAACCACAAGTGTGGTGATTGAACATTGTTGAAACTATACCTAGTTTTTAAAACATATATAAATAAGTTATTGAAACAGAATTTCACTAATATGTGAACATGTTGTGGGAGGGAGGGCGACACTGCCAAGTGTTGATTTACTGTGTGGGTGGGTGAACCACAAGTGTGGTGATTGAACATTGTTGAAACTATACCTAGTTTTTAAAACATATATAAATAAGTTATTGAAACAGAATTTCACTAATATGTGAACATGTTGTGGGAGGGAGGGCGACACTGCCAAGTGTTGATTTACTGTGTGGGTGGGTGAACCACAAGTGTGGTGATTGAACATTGTTGAAACTATACCTAGTTTTTAAAACATATATAAATAAGTTATTGAAACAGAATTTCACTAATATGTGAACATGTTGTGGGAGGGAGGGCGACACTGCCAAGTGTTGATTTACTGTGTGGGTGGGTGAACCACAAGTGTGGTGATTGAACATTGTTGAAACTATACCTAGTTTTTAAAACATATATAAATAAGTTATTGAAACAGAATTTCACTAATATGTGAACATGTTGTGGGAGGGAGGGCGACACTGCCAAGTGTTGATTTACTGTGTGGGTGGGTGAACCACAAGTGTGGTGATTGAACATTGTTGAAACTATACCTAGTTTTTAAAACATATATAAATAAGTTATTGAAACAGAATTTCACTAATATGTGAACATGTTGTGGGAGGGAGGGCGACACTGCCAAGTGTTGATTTACTGTGTGGGTGGGTGAACCACAAGTGTGGTGATTGAACATTGTTGAAACTATACCTAGTTTTTAAAACATATATAAATAAGTTAATGAAACAGAATTTCACTAATATGTGAACATGTTGTGGGAGGGAGGGCGACACTGCCAAGTGTTGATTTACTGTGTGGGTGGGTGAACCACAAGTGTGGTGATTGAACATTGTTGAAACTATACCTAGTTTTTAAAACATATATAAATAAGTTATTGAAACAGAATTTCACTAATATGTGAACATGTTGTGGGAGGGAGGGCGACACTGCCAAGTGTTGATTTACTGTGTGGGTGGGTGAACCACAAGTGTGGTGATTGAACATTGTTGAAACTATACCTAGTTTTTAAAACATATATAAATAAGTTATTGAAACAGAATTTCACTAATATGTGAACATGTTGTGGGAGGGAGGGCGACACTGCCAAGTGTTGATTTACTGTGTGGGTGGGTGAACCACAAGTGTGGTGATTGAACATTGTTGAAACTATACCTAGTTTTTAAAACATATATAAATAAGTTATTGAAACAGAATTTCACTAATATGTGAACATGTTGTGGGAGGGAGGGCGACACTGCCAAGTGTTGATTTACTGTGTGGGTGGGTGAACCACAAGTGTGGTGATTGAACATTGTTGAAACTATACCTAGTTTTTAAAACATATATAAATAAGTTATTGAAACAGAATTTCACTAATATGTGAACATGTTGTGGGAGGGAGGGCGACACTGCCAAGTGTTGATTTACTGTGTGGGTGGGTGAACCACAAGTGTGGTGATTGAACATTGTTGAAACTATACCTAGTTTTTAAAACATATATAAATAAGTTATTGAAACAGAATTTCACTAATATGTGAACATGTTGTGGGAGGGAGGGCGACACTGCCAAGTGTTGATTTACTGTGTGGGTGGGTGAACCACAAGTGTGGTGATTGAACATTGTTGAAACTATACCTAGTTTTTAAAACATATATAAATAAGTTATTGAAACAGAATTTCACTAATATGTGAACATGTTGTGGGAGGGAGGGCGACACTGCCAAGTGTTGATTTACTGTGTGGGTGGGTGAACCACAAGTGTGGTGATTGAACATTGTTGAAACTATACCTAGTTTTTAAAACATATATAAATAAGTTATTGAAACAGAATTTCACTAATATGTGAACATGTTGTGGGAGGGAGGGCGACACTGCCAAGTGTTGATTTACTGTGTGGGTGGGTGAACCACAAGTGTGGTGATTGAACATTGTTGAAACTATACCTAGTTTTTAAAACATATATAAATAAGTTATTGAAACAGAATTTCACTAATATGTGAACATGTTGTGGGAGGGAGGGCGACACTGCCAAGTGTTGATTTACTGTGTGGGTGGGTGAACCACAAGTGTGGTGATTGAACATTGTTGAAACTATACCTAGTTTTTAAAACATATATAAATAAGTTATTGAAACAGAATTTCACTAATATGTGAACATGTTGTGGGAGGGAGGGCGACACTGCCAAGTGTTGATTTACTGTGTGGGTGGGTGAACCACAAGTGTGGTGATTGAACATTGTTGAAACTATACCTAGTTTTTAAAACATATATAAATAAGTTATTGAAACAGAATTTCACTAATATGTGAACATGTTGTGGGAGGGAGGGCGACACTGCCAAGTGTTGATTTACTGTGTGGGTGGGTGAACCACAAGTGTGGTGATTGAACATTGTTGAAACTATACCTAGTTTTTAAAACATATATAAATAAGTTATTGAAACAGAATTTCACTAATATGTGAACATGTTGTGGGAGGGAGGGCGACACTGCCAAGTGTTGATTTACTGTGTGGGTGGGTGAACCACAAGTGTGGTGATTGAACATTGTTGAAACTATACCTAGTTTTTAAAACATATATAAATAAGTTATTGAAACAGAATTTCACTAATATGTGAACATGTTGTGGGAGGGAGGGCGACACTGCCAAGTGTTGATTTACTGTGTGGGTGGGTGAACCACAAGTGTGGTGATTGAACATTGTTGAAACTATACCTAGTTTTTAAAACATATATAAATAAGTTATTGAAACAGAATTTCACTAATATGTGAACATGTTGTGGGAGGGAGGGCGACACTGCCAAGTGTTGATTTACTGTGTGGGTGGGTGAACCACAAGTGTGGTGATTGAACATTGTTGAAACTATACCTAGTTTTTAAAACATATATAAATAAGTTATTGAAACAGAATTTCACTAATATGTGAACATGTTGTGGGAGGGAGGGCGACACTGCCAAGTGTTGATTTACTGTGTGGGTGGGTGAACCACAAGTGTGGTGATTGAACATTGTTGAAACTATACCTAGTTTTTAAAACATATATAAATAAGTTAATGAAACAGAATTTCACTAATATGTGAACATGTTGTGGGAGGGAGGGCGACACTGCCAAGTGTTGATTTACTGTGTGGGTGGGTGAACCACAAGTGTGGTGATTGAACATTGTTGAAACTATACCTAGTTTTTAAAACATATATAAATAAGTTAATGAAACAGAATTTCACTAATATGTGAACATGTTGTGGGAGGGAGGGCGACACTGCCAAGTGTTGATTTACTGTGTGGGTGGGTGAACCACAAGTGTGGTGATTGAACATTGTTGAAACTATACCTAGTTTTTAAAACATATATAAATAAGTTATTGAAACAGAATTTCACTAATATGTGAACATGTTGTGGGAGGGAGGGCGACACTGCCAAGTGTTGATTTACTGTGTGGGTGGGTGAACCACAAGTGTGGTGATTGAACATTGTTGAAACTATACCTAGTTTTTAAAACATATATAAATAAGTTATTGAAACAGAATTTCACTAATATGTGAACATGTTGTGGGAGGGAGGGCGACACTGCCAAGTGTTGATTTACTGTGTGGGTGGGTGAACCACAAGTGTGGTGATTGAACATTGTTGAAACTATACCTAGTTTTTAAAACATATATAAATAAGTTATTGAAACAGAATTTCACTAATATGTGAACATGTTGTGGGAGGGAGGGCGACACTGCCAAGTGTTGATTTACTGTGTGGGTGGGTGAACCACAAGTGTGGTGATTGAACATTGTTGAAACTATACCTAGTTTTTAAAACATATATAAATAAGTTATTGAAACAGAATTTCACTAATATGTGAACATGTTGTGGGAGGGAGGGCGACACTGCCAAGTGTTGATTTACTGTGTGGGTGGGTGAACCACAAGTGTGGTGATTGAACATTGTTGAAACTATACCTAGTTTTTAAAACATATATAAATAAGTTATTGAAACAGAATTTCACTAATATGTGAACATGTTGTGGGAGGGAGGGCGACACTGCCAAGTGTTGATTTACTGTGTGGGTGGGTGAACCACAAGTGTGGTGATTGAACATTGTTGAAACTATACCTAGTTTTTAAAACATATATAAATAAGTTATTGAAACAGAATTTCACTAATATGTGAACATGTTGTGGGAGGGAGGGCGACACTGCCAAGTGTTGATTTACTGTGTGGGTGGGTGAACCACAAGTGTGGTGATTGAACATTGTTGAAACTATACCTAGTTTTTAAAACATATATAAATAAGTTATTGAAACAGAATTTCACTAATATGTGAACATGTTGTGGGAGGGAGGGCGACACTGCCAAGTGTTGATTTACTGTGTGGGTGGGTGAACCACAAGTGTGGTGATTGAACATTGTTGAAACTATACCTAGTTTTTAAAACATATATAAATAAGTTATTGAAACAGAATTTCACTAATATGTGAACATGTTGTGGGAGGGAGGGCGACACTGCCAAGTGTTGATTTACTGTGTGGGTGGGTGAACCACAAGTGTGGTGATTGAACATTGTTGAAACTATACCTAGTTTTTAAAACATATATAAATAAGTTATTGAAACAGAATTTCACTAATATGTGAACATGTTGTGGGAGGGAGGGCGACACTGCCAAGTGTTGATTTACTGTGTGGGTGGGTGAACCACAAGTGTGGTGATTGAACATTGTTGAAACTATACCTAGTTTTTAAAACATATATAAATAAGTTATTGAAACAGAATTTCACTAATATGTGAACATGTTGTGGGAGGGAGGGCGACACTGCCAAGTGTTGATTTACTGTGTGGGTGGGTGAACCACAAGTGTGGTGATTGAACATTGTTGAAACTATACCTAGTTTTTAAAACATATATAAATAAGTTATTGAAACAGAATTTCACTAATATGTGAACATGTTGTGGGAGGGAGGGCGACACTGCCAAGTGTTGATTTACTGTGTGGGTGGGTGAACCACAAGTGTGGTGATTGAACATTGTTGAAACTATACCTAGTTTTTAAAACATATATAAATAAGTTATTGAAACAGAATTTCACTAATATGTGAACATGTTGTGGGAGGGAGGTCGACACTGCCAAGTGTTGATTTACTGTGTGGGTGGGTGAACCACAAGTGTGGTGATTGAACATTGTTGAAAACTATACCTAGTTTTTAAAAACATATATAAATAAGTTAATGAAACAGAATTTCACTAATATTGTGAACATGTTGTGGGAGGGAGGGCGACACTGCCAAGTGTTGATTTACTGTGTGGGTGGGTGAACCACAAGTGTGGTGATTGAACATTGTTGAAACTATACCTAGTTTTTAAAACATATATAAATAAGTTATTGAAACAGAATTTCACTAATATGTGAACATGTTGTGGGAGGGAGGTTGAACCCACAGAAGTAATATATAAGTTATATCTATTGAATAAATAACAGTTTATTCTACATAAGAGGTTATGTCTTGTATATACCAATTAACAAGTATTTAAGTAATTAAAACATAGATACTTGTTTACAGGACAAGCGTGAACTGAAACACAAATTCCATATTGAGGAATGTTTCTACTACTCGGCATTCTTTTGAGGAATGAAGCAATCTTGAGTGCTAGGGCAGTATAATGTAGGAACTATGCAGTTGTTATCTCCATGAAGTTCTGTTGATCAACTCTCAAGCCACGTATCTCAGAGTGGGTCACTCCTTGTTACTACTTCTGCTTGTTCAACTACTTGTTACTTCTGCTGCCTTGCTTATGAATTGAACAGTAATTGGCAGTAAATTGAACAGTTGTGTGTACCAGGCCTAGTGTGAATAAACTCGTAGGCTGTAAATAGGTAATCCGGAATATTACACAAAAGAAACTAAACCAGCAAATAAACATTTTAAGAAAGGATTTAAAACCACAAGAAAAATAGTTGCCCCATAACTTGATTTTTGACGCAACGATAATTATTACCAAAACACCAAATTTGTAAATTTAGACTAAGTAGTAGTGACTTAAGAGTAAACAAACAATCATGCAAAACATTACAATCCTATGGTTTTTTACTAAATGGGAGAAGAAAACTCTCTAAAAATTAAAGTTATCAAAAAGTAACAAGTTTTCAACAAAAAACGTATAACATATTTTAAATTACATTTTTTTATTATTTAAATCTTATGTGGTGTTTTATTTAGTTTTTAGCACAGCATCAAACAGTTATTTATAAATTAAATGTTAAATTGGTGAACAATATTGAGGCGTATTTAATTGTTTTCTTATTCTTAATTGTAAATTTACAGTGAAATGTTCAAGTTTACACGTTTACTTGCCAGTTCATATAAACCACAGCAGGTCTGTACGTGTGATTTTCTCAATCGGCCGTCATGTGTGGTCAGGTCAAGTGGGGAAATGAATTTGGATTTCACAGTCCGACTCCTAACCAATGGATCACCTCGCAGGCAAATTATTAGTTTGAATACCAAACTCTCTGAGTCTTATTTGGCTCATATTTATATGGACACTTTCACAGAGAAGAAAAAAACAGAAGTCATATCAAATAGTGCGCTAAATGTGTATTGAGTTAGTGTGTCACGTAATAATTTCTTATATTTCTCTTGTAGATGTCTGGGCCAGCACCTTGTCTGTGCCTCCCTTTGCATAAAGATGTCCATGAAACCTATTTACAACTGCCACTCAGGCGTTCACTGCAGCTATAAGAAAGCGACATATGTTTCTTTCTACTCTGTGAATGTTCGACTCCTTAACCATTTGCGAGTACTGGGCTATCAAGAAGTATATCTACCAAACCTTAGGTTTATATACACTCTAGGTCTCTGAGCTTTTATCACCATACTTGGCTTTATATGACTTTGAGTTCAATGGAATTTTACACTTAATCTTATAATGAGGTAATTGATACAAATATCTTACACCTAATCTTGAAACTTTTACACTAAACATTGTTTTTATGTGTGATTAAGGTCTGTGACCTTTACTCTAAACCTTGGGTTCAGATGAACTATAGATCTATGGACCTTTATACTAAACCTTATGATTCTATGAGATTGAGGTTTATAGAATCACTGTGCATGAATAGGTTTATAGAACAGAACAATAATAGTAATATGAATACAGAGCTCGATGCCTTGGCCATCATAAAGACTCTGAAAATCAAGGGCTTTTACCGAGCCCTTGATTTTCAGAGTCTTTATGATGGCTAAGGCATCGAGCTCTGTATTCATATTACTATTATTGTTCTGTTGCACTTTTCTTGGGACGAAATTCAAGTAATATATTCTTTTCTGTACGCTTTGCATCCTTGCTAAATAAGTTCATTTCTAGAGCTGATTATTACACAAACCAGTCGTGAGTTAATTTGTCCACTCCTCATTCACTCCCACAACATACTCTAGAGGGAGTTCATTTTTTAGCCAATCCGTCGCTAGTAATTAGGCCCGCTAACGAGAGTAGAACAATGGGTGATTCCCGCTCTCCAAATCGGTCCTGTGGAAAAATAATAGGCAGGACCTGTATAAGGAGGTTCTGCAAAAGGCAAGGAGTCCTGACGCTAATGGGAAGTGAGATCTTGACGGAGTATCTAAGAGTCGCCGGGGTGAGAGAAACAGCTTTTTGGGTTGGTTAAGCGAAAATTCGAAAGTGGTTTGAATATTTACGTTGAAAGAGAAGAGGTTGAGTTTCACTTTATTGGCTTAGCGTTATCATGGATTTGGAATTAACCATAATGCTGGTCATTCTCTTCTATTTAGAAAGTTATATGGATGTAAATGGGGCTTTGACAAACCCACGGAACATAAGGAATGATCCAATCGTTTGAGACCAGGTGTTGATTACACCTAGTTTTGGGAAATTACCTTGAAAATCTCCTCTAGTAAATAACTTTCTCAGAATATTAAGTATATAGGTAAATTATTGCAGTGTGACCTTGCGGTATTTATACTGTACATAAAATAATATGGGGATAAGTTAGATAATTGACAACATTTCAATTATTGGTTTAAAAAATAACATCTATGGTCGGTTTCGCCAAACTTTGTTAAATCTCTACTAACCGTAGTTATTTTATCGTAGTTAAAATATTAATATTTTTGTGTTTCACCATGAAATATTCAGTTAAATTTAACCAAATATAACCAAGGAAACAGTCATTTTCAGATACAGATGGCCATGCATCTATGAAATAGGCGACTCTGATTGGTTGACTGTTGTAAGAAGAACAAGCTAACTTCACTGAGTTGTTTGTTTGTTCACATCACATAGGTTATGTCAATAAAGAAAGGATATTCCACACTAACGTTTACAGAAGGGTTAACTAATTATAAAAAAAATTCCTTATATTATCTGTTTTACCCTTTTATTTTTAATCTCTGACTTTGGCTGAAGCCAAGAGAGAAAGAGGATGGAACTTTAAACTAGATGAAAAAGCATTGCTGTTGAACATAATTAGGGAATATTCAGACATAATAGAATCTAAAAAGACTGATGGAAAAATAATGAGTATTCCAATAGCATATGCTACTTTTTTAATGCATCGACACACTGTCTATATAATAATATTTTCTGTGTCATTCATCACGATTTGTAAACTTCCACTTGAAAAAATCGTACGCTATAGTCCAAATAAAATAACTTTGGTACCGGCAGAACGGCCACGCGCCACTTGTCTGAAGTGACAAAACTCTGAGTTTTAATTTGTTGTCAAATTTAAAATAAGTACGTAATAATTTTCAAACTAATTTTATAGTAATCACGATGTTATATTCTTTAAGAAAATATTATGCTAGAGATTTTGCTTGAAGTAGTTTGCTTTTTATAGTGATATTTGTGTTTGTGAGCATGTTTTTTATGAGTGAAATTGGGCGTGAGTTATCATTAACCTGTCACTGTAGCGAGAATAATAAAATAAAATACTTTCTTGTGGATGGATGACGGTTTGATTCATTGCAGTATTAGACTCATTTAATCATTCAAGCAAGTTAATGAAACATTTATTTTTTTGTAAAGTCTTGCAAACTTGGAAACGACAAGCGCTAGAAACAATTTATTTGAGCAAATATTAACTATGTTATTTATGTGTTACTAAAATAATACTCTGATAGTAATAAAAAATGTAGAACAATGATGAAGAGTTAATGAAGTAAATTCACAATTCGTTTACATCCAGGCTTTGTCGGACGCGTAAGGTATACTCTGCTCAAGGAAAAGTGTAGACCGGATATTCAGTCCAAGCGTAAATTAATCTTAACAATAATAGATCGACGATATCTCCTGACAAGAAATGTTTCTCCAATAAGGTAAGTTAGTTGATTTTGAGGTGTGTTTGTGTTCAGTTCTTAACTAATTTAACAGTGCTTGATATAGTTTAATTGCCAGTTCATTTTCACTACAGTTATTTAGTTTTACAGATATTTCAAGTTTTTTTTTTAGATGTGACAATAATGTTTTAGGATTTAGTTTTAGGATAGTGAATATATATTAAGTGTCTAGTTCAAATATTTAGGCCCTTTCAAATGTTAGTCAATATTCTATTAGTAATTGACAAGAAGGCCTTATCATTGTAATGGAAGAAGGTAAAGCTGACTGCTGTGCCAGTGATTGTACAATGTGCATGTGGTATTACCGCCACCTTGTTGACAATCTAGATTTTAATACTACTAAAACTTTCTTCCTAGTTAAAGAACAATTTATTTGATACGAGAGGACGATTTTAGTTTCACTTAAATAATAACTTTAATTTAGGTTTAAAGAAATGTTGTCTTGCATTTGTGGTTACCGGGTTTGCAGGTGTTTACAAAAAAGTTAATTTCTCATTAACTTGTCTGAATGTTTAAATTAGTCTTATACCAAACTAATAAAAATGAATAAAATGTTCATCCTTCCACAAGAAATAATTTTATTGTTATTATTCTCACTACAGTTACAGGTTAAAGACAACTCACGCGCAATTTCACTCATAGAAATGTTTTCTTAAACACAAATATCACCATAAAAAGCAAATTAGTTCAAGCAAAATCTCCAGCATAATTTTTTCTTAATGAATATAACATGGTAGACACTATACAATTAGTTTGAAAACTGTTGCTTACTTATTAATTTGAGTTTGGCAATAAAATAAAACTCAGAGTTTTGTCATTTCATACCAGAGCCGTGTGGCCGTTCCGCCAGTACCAAAGCTATTTTATTCGGACTATTAAAGTTAAAACTTGTTCAGTCGGAGTCAAAGGAAAATTCCTATTGTAAGATATTCTAGGACATCCTAAACTTGTGAAAGTAAGTTCACGACTAATTACTTAGATAATCTGTACCGTAAACTAAATTTAATATCACTTAGGATTAAATTTATTTGTAACTATAATTGAACTTGCCTAAAAGTTGGCCTACATTTTCAGGAGCAATGTTCTCAGAATATTCAAATATATACTAAATCAGCGTCAAATTATTCCAATATTAATTTGTTACAGAGCTGACTAACCCTTGACATAAATTCAGTATTGCAGGATAAATTAAACAATGATTAGCTAACCTCTTTTTTACACAAGAGTACAAGACAGAAAGTCAACAATAGCAGACGATAGTTGTTACTTAACCACGATTAGAAGTTTTAACTGGACGTCTAGCTTCCCTGTAAATTTAATCACGTTTAGTGGGCAATTAATGGAGGTTAACTATAACCAACGGTGATGAAACACAAAATATCATCTGATTCTCTTAAACATGATTAAAACACGCTAGCCGTGGTTGGTGAAGCCGGCTGCTAGTGTTGAACATTTGTACATGATAGTTGTTCTTTTGGCATTTTGCTTACCAACTAATTAAAGTAAAATATATTGTAGATTATTTATTTCGTTACTATTACGTTCATCAGTTTGTAGTTTGTAAGAATACAACAGTTTACAATTGGAAAACAGTTGGTTAAACTGTCGAATAACACATATTTACAATAACACTCGATTATGTCATAAATTAGCACGTACGTTTATCTTGACATCTGTAATAAACAAACAGTCTTCCAATTGGTAAAACTTATTTTTATGCTAATTAGTTTCTTTGCTGTTTAATAATAATTAATTTAGTGTCTAAGAGTTCCAAGTTCGGTCAACATACATGCTGAATAATTATTATATCATACAAAACAAAATAATGGTGTAGGGGTGGTGGTTGTCTACCGATATAGATAGCACCATACTAGTACATATTTGTACTTACAACGAAAGTGATGGGCTCGCAAAGATTATGCAACTGGATTTAACTGTTGCTCGAGGATGTGTGTTTAGCATATTGTAATCCGACGCCTTTGATACAACAATTTTTAATTTAATAAATTTGAGTTTTGGGGTGTTTAAATGTTTTGTATTTCTATGAACACGTAATATTTGTTATAACAAGCTATTGAATTACAGTAATTTATGATAAAATATATAAAGAACTTAGTTTCTCAGAGTTAATACTTCTATTCCGATAAACAGTTTTATACTATTTAGTAGCTTTAAACTTGATACAGCATTGGACCTTATTTTCCATTATATACCGTACTCAAATGTGTTTTTAACGTTTGAAAAGAATTTCACACTTCTCATTTTGTAGCACGTTTTAAATTTGGTTGCTACATAATTTGTACGTAACACTGCAACTGAAGCCCACGGTTCAGTTTGACTGATCGTTTCGAAAGCTTAATGCCTGTCGGCGTCAAGTCGTCGAAGGCGTCAACATGCAGGGTGGAGGCGAGAGTGATGGAGTTGATGTGTTTCATGCACCGATGACGTCAGCCACCCTCCTTGCATAATGCACCAAACTGGTTGTGTCATCACAGTTTACCGGTTGCCGCAGCAGTTAGCCACATGCTCAGGTAAATTATCAGTTAGTGCTTCTCTCGTTGCAAATTTTCCAGGAAACCTAGTAGAGAGGTAGTTTTGGACCTAAGAGGTGTACTGGTGTCAAAGTGTTATTTTATTTTCATCGGTCAGTGCCATTTTTGTTCTAATTATATTTGCAAGTGAAACAAGAACATGATAATAAGTAATAAGCATACAGATTCCTACACAACATACAGTACTCCAAACAAATGAACATTTTGAACTAATTCAACTAGTAATAAATATATAAATGAAAATATTACCATAGTTAAATAATATATGGTGATAAATACACATTTTAATCTGCAACAGCTCTTAAAAAAGCAACATTTCAAACTTGAATGACATCATGTTAAATCAGTTCAACAATAAAAATCACACGAAATAAATCTAATAATAATAATTATAATTGAAAGGCAATATGTATTAAAAATTAAGGAGAAACCTAACTAAACTGAACAAATTTAAAATCAGATAAACAATTAATAATATAAAAACTTATTAAAATAAATTTAAACATTCTGGCATAGCATAACGAGATATTAATCTATTAAGATCAGAATATTGTCACATATTCCGAAACACTGGACATGTACTCAGTTAGTTCATATAGCGAAAGAAAATCGTGTAAAACTGGTTGTATTAGAGAAAAAATTCGTATTATATGACCAAATATTATCCAAAATCTATTGTTGTCACTAAAAAAACGTCGATAGATAGGCTGATAGAGCCATAAAGTGGCTAAATAGTTCTTAAAAAAAAAGAAATAAGTTTTTCTAAATAGACTGGAGTACATATATATATGTTGATTGTCGATAATTGATATGTTTATAAACTATTGTAGTAATAGATGCATTAAAAATGTATATTATAGTTTTGTTAATACGTTCCTTATTTCTAATGACTAATTTATACGGCATATATAGCTCATACAATAAATATTTGAGTAAATCGAAGAATTTTACTTCGTGACTTATATAGGCTAAAACTATTTTGATTTTGAACCATGAAAAGATATAAGGGTAACGTTACTGATTTTATTTATACATATTTCTTATGAATATGAATAGATTAAAGAAATACTATTACGATTATGCTGCAATATCTGGTTTTGTAAATTTTATTTGCAAGGGTTTACATATAAAACATACTCTACGCCATTTAGCCTTTTTTATACTGCATACAATATCCCTGGGTTGTCAAAAGTCACTAGTTAAGACTAGACGGTGAATATACAAATTATTCTTGGGACCAAAACGAGCCTGTTTCATATGACATTATGTATTATAGAGGGGAAATCGGAAAAATAGGGATATAGAATATAGAAGAATATGAGCAATAACAGTCAGAACCAACGTTATTACTATATTCATTTCTGTACATGACTAATTTAAACCTGATAATCTTATACTGTTTTATAAGAATAAATTATCAAAGCACACAATAATTCAGGAAAGTTGTTTCTCATTATTCCCCTTATTGGAACTCTCAATATCTAGTTAGCAAGGTGTAGGATAATACCGGACCAGGTCACCCCCAACTGTGTCGTTCGTGCTCAGGCTGTCGTGAACCGCACATGTCCCACGTATATCATATAGCTGCGCAGTGGCAGTGGCTGTACAAGCTCATGTGCGGTACGCAGCTGGTAGGCGAGACGAGACATGCGCAGCGTTAACCTTATCTTGAATGTGGGCGGTGACGGCTGGCGGTCGGCAGCCTCTAGACAGATGCTACTGATAACACCCGACTCACGACCGAAGTGGGCGTGATGGATTAGCCTGCCAGGACAACTGAGAAACTTTTACTAAAAAATTAATTCTAGCAGGAACCATGAACGACAATGTGTAAGCAATTCTAAAATATAGGCATAGAGAATTTTTATTTTAATTTATTTAAGGGTTTTTATCAATAAACGTTTGATCTATTAACTGAGCTGAGATCCTAAACCATAAAATAGTCTCCTTTCTTCTGCAGTGAGTATAAATTGTATAAATAGAAACACAAACCTATAAATTATGTTTACAAGATGATTACGATGAAGATGAGATAATATTTATTACCAAATGCAATCATGTTAGTTTTAGAAGCCTGTCATTACAACTAGTTTTGTTTAAGTTATCAACTAAAGATTACCCAACAATATGAAATATTTTTATCTCAGTTTGTAAATTAATTATTGAACAAATAATAGCCTATATTTAGTAAACCACATGTTGAAGTCTCCAGTAGCAGTGTTGAAAATACTCGGCAAGTTTTACTGTTTTCCTTACTGGCTATTTATAAATAACGATCGAATATTACCCTGCATTTAGTAATACCTCTCGTTAAAGTCCCCAGTAGTAATATTGAAGGTGAGCCCTCTCTCCTGATTTTCTACTATCTTCTCTGCTGGCTATTTATAAATGATAGAATATTATCCTTAATTCAGTAAAACCACACGATAAAGTCCCCAGTAGCAGTGTTTATAGTGACCTCCCTGCTGGTTACTCACAAAAATGATCGAATAATAACCTATATTTATTAAAACCACGAGTTAAGTCCCTACTTGTAGTAGCATTGTTAAAGGCTACCTACTCTGCTGGTGTTGTACTTTCTTCCGTGCTGGATACTTGGAAATGATCGAATATTAGAGTAAGTCAAGTAAAAGCACACGCTAAAATCTCCATTAACGGTGCTGAAGGTACTTTGAAGACATTGTACTGCCTTCCCTTACTGGCTACAAGTTTAACTATCATTTAAAATAAACAAACAGTATAAATTACTAGCGACATTTTAAAGTTATAAAATTGTTAAGCCTATAAAAATCAGTATATTATAGCTAATGCCAATTAAGTCCAAGTCTTACTTAAGTAGATAGAAAATAATAGTATTGTAATCCTCTTTTTTTCATTGAATGTGATGACATTTTAATATCAGACCTCTAGACCAGTACATACTAGCCAAAAACTGTTATTTTTTATACCCAATGAGTGTGTGACTTATTATTATTTTGTATTAATTTACATAATTTACTTCAAATCTATATATACTAGAAAGTTTTCTCAGGATACTTACAGAGAATCAGGGGTGGGGAGGGGAGGGGAGACATAAGCGAGTCCTTGCACGTCCACAGGTCATCGTGTGTGACCTGATACAGTTATCTATATTACCTACATGATTTTACTGTGCAGTTATTGCACACACTGTGAATATTGGCATGGCAGCATGACTAGAGTAAAGTGCACTAAAATCATTGCAATATTGAATAGCATAAACATATTGCTATTTATATAGGGGGGTCGGATGGCCCTATGCTGCCTATGTTAATTTGATCAAGTTTGTGTACCTTTTTCTCAGAAACTATATAAGATATCAACATGATTTTTTTTAGTTACTTTTATTAGACTTTTATTAAGATTTTGACCCGGGGTTTTTAAGTTATTAAAAAAATTAGTATGGTTAGGATTTTTTAAAAAATATATCAAAAAAATTACAGAATTTTTGTAAAGAAGCTGTAATAAAAAATTTATATATGAGAATTTCGCTAAAAGCCCGGGTCAAAGTGTGCTCCTTAATTTTCCCTTCAAGTGAAAAAAAAAATTGTAAAGTTATCTTTAGTGGTTCCTGAGAAAAAGGTACATAAGTGGAAAAAATCTAAACTTTCGGGAAATCGCATTTAAAGTTGCACAGTTACAGTTAAACTCTCCATGTATTGCTTTATAAAAAGTGATGTAAATTGAGTTTGACTCAACGGATTTGCATGAAATTTGTTTTAAAATAAATAGGAATATATTTAAAACTAATTTCAGCAAAAAAATAAAAATTGAAAGTTTTGACCCAGGGGGTCATCCAACTCCCCTTTTAAATCTCTTTTATTATTTATCCTTTAAATTTAAATTCATTCTGTAATAGGAAATTGAGCAACCCTGTTCACGCTATTTGCAAATATTTTCCTTTTTTTATTTTACAACGCAGTTGTAACCTTTTTAACTTAATTTTACACTCTGTAATAATATCGTTTGTACAACATTTGCAAAAATAATTATAAAAAATGCATTATTTTTATACAGGGGGGCCTAGATGCAAAAAAATTATAAACTTAGTGGTACATCTACTCTAGCAGCTGGAGTTGGACTGAATGTGACCAGTCCAAAAAATCATAATAGCAAAACGTTCAAATCCAAAACTAAAGCTTGCAATCATAATTATGTCGAGCCATCGATTGTTGAACTGACTGTGGAAGTAGTAGAACTGGCTAGTCGATTCAAATAATGTCTTGATGACAATACTGTTGTTGTTGATGGAAAGTGTTCGTCTGCTGTTTCTTATCGTGACACTATACTGTCTAGTGAGTTAGATACTAACTTTCCTATGTTAACATGTACCGTGCAAAGTGGTAGCTCTACTAATGAAGTGTGGAGTACTGTAACTTCAAAAAAAATCCAAAGCTAAGGAAAGTAAGCATATAATTGGCACTAAAACTTTGGAAGCCTCAAATAAGGTTAGGGCTATTGAAAGGGGAGAGTGGGATTTTGTTTCCAGGTTAGTCCCTGATGTGAGTACTGAGGATTTATATAATAATCTAAATGAGTCCAATTTGAGGGCAGATTGTGTTGAACTAAAAACTAAATTTAACACATACAAATCTTTTAAAACGTAGGTGTTAACCCTGAATTTAATCTTGCATGCTGAATGCCGACTTCTGACCTTATGGAACTTTAGTTCGTAAGTTTATTCCTGAAAATAATGTTGTAAAGTCTTGCAATTTTTAAAGAAAAGGAATAGGAATTCTGAAAGCAACTTCAATTGTGCAAAGGAGTGTGGTCTGAATATTTTTACTGTAAATATTCAGTGATTTAGAAATAAGGTACCGGAACTTGAGTTATTCTGTCTTTCCAATAATTTAGACGTTTTTGTGTTTGCAAGGACTGTTTAGCGGATGAAGAAGTTGCTTATTACTTGTGCTGACATCGCAAATCTTAAACGTGTTGCTCACTTTAGTAGGAATAGGTCAGCATCTAGAGATGGAGTTGCTGTATATCTTAAAGATAGGCCAGGAATTACATCTCAACCAATTGACCTAAGTAGCTACTGTGAAGAATTTCAATATGAGTTTGTAGGTATCGTGCTGAAGGAGCTGTCGCTAGTGGTGGTCGCCATGTATCAGTCACCAAATTGGAACATTGCAAGGTTCTTTTCATTGCGTTAATAGTGTTTGGCACACTTGTTAACTTTAGGTCTCTCAGTTATAATTGGTACTGATCATAATATTAATTTAGTTAAGTCTTCCAATGAAGCTACTGAGTTTTTAAACATACTAAGAAGTTACAACATCTATAGTACAGTTACTGAGCCCACTCAGGGAAATGCTTCCTTGATTCATTTTTAACTAGTGCAGACAGGTAGAATTATAGAATTAGTATAAGAAATGACCAAATAGCTGACTATAATCATGTTTTTCTCTCTATGCAGTTTACATTGCCTAGCCACTGTATTATAATTTCCAAATGTACGCCCATATGTTTTAGAATTTTTAATGACTAGGCCTTTCAGGCCTTTTCTGATTCTCTGTCAACTTAAGAACCGGAATCGAGTGAGATAGTTAAGTCAATGTCTGCCAATGACGGTTGTATGATATGTTTTTAATAAGCTTAAAGATACTCTTGATTTCTTCCTTCCTTTACAAGTAAGAACTGTGTCAGATGTTACTAATACTAGACTTAAGGTAAAAAAAAAAAAAATGCTATATCACTGAACTTGCTAAAATAAAAAGTTTTAAACTGTTGGCAACTGATTTCGTAAAGACCAGGCCAATACTTTTTCCTGTTTTGCTGGGTCTGAAAAAAGTAATACCATTATAAACTTAAAGCGGCTAAGTTAACTGCAAATGTTGAACACATTCAGAATTATGCTAATCCTTGCAAAGCAGCTTGGTCATTAATTAATAGGAACAAGCACCAATCTACTACCTCAATTAGTAGGCCTAGCTTTGCTTCAGCAAATGATTTTAACAACTATTTTATTGGCTCTGTTCAAGACATTGTGGAAAAAATTAAAAACCTTGGTATTGTAAGTAGATTCAATTTTGTTCCTGTAAATAGTGTAAATATTAGTATAGTTCATGGATTTAAAGCAACTAGTAGTAAATATGTGAGTAGTATGTTCCCTGCATTGTTTAAAAATGTTACATATATTTTGGCGCCTATCTTAATTTTTTTTAAAACAAATGTCTTGAGGAAGGTACATATCCTAATGTTTTTAAAATATGTAGGACTATCCCTATTTATAAGAAGGGTTCCTTCCCATTGTGAGATGGCAAATTATAGAGCTATATCGTTGATACCTATAATATCTAAAGTATTAGAAACAATAATGTTTAACCAACTGAGCGAATACTTTGAGTCGCACGACATCCCAATGCCAGTCTAATTTGGTTTTAGGATGGAAAAGTCCACTTCATTGGCAGTCGAAACTCTTGTGAATGACATCCTCAATTCTTTAGAACTAAACAATTCAACATGGGTTACAGTTTGTAATTTTTCTCGTGCGTTTGACTGCATTCAACACAAAATTATTCTTTCAAAACTGCCAATTGGTGGCAATAAAAAAATATAGATTAATGCATTCATAAATAAATAAATACTGCACGGATATACCCACTTTATAAATTGCATCACAAATTCCGCTACATAACTGTGCACGTATATTTATAACCTACAGAAATGTGTTCCATAACATGGCAAAATTCTGAAGCAGCAGTTCGTGGGAGTTGACGCACATAAATTGAGAACACGGAACTATGAAACTAGGCGTTAAGTGGGAGCGAGGAGTGAACGCCGGTCACCCACGCAGGTAGTAAACGATGACTGGAGTACAACACTAGTCATATATCGACCGGTCGCTATTGGAATGCCATTACAGTGACTAAATGGTTAGATGCGAGTCTTCCCTTGGTACGAGGGCCTGCAACTAGGTATACACCAAAACTTCGTTTGGAGCTACCAAGAATGAATGTGTAGTTTTGTTATATACCCCCCCCCCACAAAGGTTTGTATTTTAGATACAAGTAGTATAACAATGTAATATTAGCATATTCTGGCCAAGTACATGATATGTTTGGGTTATTAAATTCCAGCTATTCCCATACCTACTTGATATTTTCACAATGAACTTTTCATTCTTAAAAACCTGTCAGATATAAGAGCATTACAATTCGATCGACTTTTACAAAGAGCTGGAAATGAAAGATAAAATCATACTCCCAACTCCTTTCATCCTAGGTCCAAATGTCTACAGAAGACTGAAGTAAGTTTTTGAATGTCAACATGTTCACTTTACGCAGGTGAGGGGGAGGGTTACATCAATAAACTGTAATGCTTTGCTGTTTACTTTAAGAATATCTTATATATTGAGGAATCCTTATGTTCCCTAATAATTCTATCTAAATGGGAGTCCCCTATCTTTTCTCAAGACCAACATTGTTAACAGGCACGTTATGATAAACACCATCCGTTGGTTCGTAACCAATTAACGTGCCTTATTTGTCCTTACCGTCTGCTTCCTTGTCTGACCCCCACATGACTTGGGAATAGAATTACATTGCTATACTTATGTACCGTTGGTCAGGTTTCTCTTTAGAGGAACGCCATAATTATAAAATATACTAAATAAAGATTTCGATCACAACAAGGGACAACGAATCTTAATTTTGCTAAGCATCAAATAGTTGTTTTTAACTTAAAAATTCACACATACTATGAGCCAGTCCCCCGGTGCAAATGCCTAATTTTTAAAATGTACTTATTTTGAAAACATGTACATTATAGAATATTGATAGTTAAATCATAGAATGCTATTTCGCAAAAGAAATTGAGTCCCATTAATGATTTCCACAATTTAGGGAATTTAACAAACAACAATTGCAGTTTGGCAAACATTTTTTATATTTATCATCACACACTCAACACTCGAACCACAATTACATGCTTTTATTCAATGATAAGCGATTATTTTCGTACAATGCACATACTGAACTTATATTTCTTCATTCATATGGAATCATTTATAAAGGAATTAAAAATATGTTGCAACTACTATTTTGTATATCGTTGTTATTTTACTATTTTATTATTATGTTCTTTAGGCTGTTTAGGTTAAGTTTATCAGTTGATTGGTAATTTATATAATATTCAAATGACTTTATTATTTTTCGTATTTATCATTTCAATTACTGAAGTTCGACAACTTTAATTCTCATGATCGTGATTAATTAAGGTAAACATTCAAACCTTACTGTTAAACTTTATTCATAGAGCGAAAAAAATTACTCCAATGTAATGTGTTTCTTATAACTAGTCATGTAAGACTTTATTTTGATTGGTGTTTATGCGGAGAGTAAAACTAATAGAAAAATCGCAATATTTTAAAATAACCTTGCATTAGTATTTATTTTACTGTGTTATGGTATCCTTCATCTGAATGTCATCCCACTTCAGAGGCTGCGATCCAAGCCTATGTACAGTTAGTTATATTAGTATACAAGTACAAATTCGTAAATATTAGCATTCATTCTCTTCAGGACTAATGGTTCACATCTCCCATGTAACATAACAAATGGATCCACAAGGACCGATGTTCTATGTGGCATGTTCCTGAGGTCATCTTCAGAACCATCAGCCACTTACGGTGACTCCAGGGGAGCTTCTCCAGTCATGGCCTGGACGGCTGGAAATTAATTACAGTTTGGCCTCATCAACACTACCACATTCATCTCAGCGAGAGCCCATTAAGTCCACCTTCTTGGTGCGAGATACTGGACGTTGTGCACTTTCTAACAACTATTTACTCGCACTAGTGGAGTTTTTGTATCATAAGCCGTGGTAGACATCAAACTCCACTCTGACAGCAGCTGGTCTAAGTAGAAATGTACTTATCCAACGGACCAACTGGTTTGTTATATTTTGTAAGTTATCAATATAAAACCTGTTTATCGTGACATATTATAAATATATCCATTAAAAGACATTTGATACAAGCAAACGTTTTTTGACATGCCTGATAAGTATAGAACGTTGCGTGACAAGTTTAACAGATGGCTGTAACTAGACAACTTTGAGGAATGTTTAGAAAAAATACACATTCTAGGTAAACACGATAGGTTTTTAACTTATGTGCAATTTGACGTATATGCATAGTTATGCCCTCCCCTATACACGTACAGAGATGGTAGCCACCTTACCCACCTGAACAATATGATGCTAACGATTGCAGAGCCAGGAGTACGATTATAAAAAGAAGTTAACACAAAATAAAAAAGGTTGTTCTTTGTATTTTGGTTTTATTATCAGTATATATGTATTGCATCGGTTTAGGGGGATGTTGTACATGTTCAGTAAATGTACTAAACATAGTTTTATTACAGGCTTTAGGTGTTATATGTGATACAAAATTATGTGCTAGGAAAATTCTTAATAATACTAAAATAAACCGAAGATGGAACGATACGAAAAGGCATTATCTGCTATATTTTAAGTGCAGTTATAAGGACGGGTGGGTTTATATCCTTGGAAATAAATATTCCCTTTTTGAGTTTTCAAACATTTGCCGTAAACCTTCCAAGGACCATGCTTGTAATTTACAGCAGTTGTTAGGATGTAGACGTTAATATATCCTGAAACACGCAAATTGCGTAGACTGAATGCAGTATAAATGTTCATTAACAGTAAAAATAAATAAAACTTCATCATTATAAACAAAAAAGTTTATAAAAAACATATATTTTATTTAGCTCTGCATAAAAATTACTATATAATTTTATGCATGTTAAAATAATCATGGGGATTGAAATATATGTAAATCTATAGAAATTAACAATAACAAGAATTAATTAAAAAGCTAAAAAACCTAATTTTTAGTAACAACCCTTTATAGTTTTTGAGGTTCATATATTTATTTAAATAATAATTTTAGCTTATTTATTTAAGATTTATTTAGATTCCATGTTGTTGTTACAGGTTTCAAATTTTCTTGATAGATTGAGTGATGTTTTGGATTTTGCGTACTTAAGATTTGTCGTAAGTTATAGTTTGAAACGTGTATTTTAAATTTATTTCTTCAAAATACTGTACCAGTCAACTGTTATATTTTCAAACTTCCTAGCAGGAAATTGATAATTTATGATAACACATGTATAGATTAATGGCTTAAACAGTAAACAGATAAATCGGTAGCCCTACGTGAGGAATCACTTCAGATTACCGCGGACGTCAATGTATTTGTACTGCCGAAGAAAGTGTGGACAAGTACCAATCTGTGGTTTGAACAGCTGTTTAGAAAGTTTCATGCTATTGTCTTTATTTCAAGCCGTAACACTTCTTGTGTCCATAAACCACGGGTAACAAGCGGTCAGGCATTTATGGCAGGTGGTATGATCCTAGGGGGGGCTAGGACGTGTGGCTATTCGGAACTGTCTTATCTCTCTTCCATTCATATAGCAAACACACATTCTGTTTTGTGGCTGAAAATAAAATGTTATAAACTATTAGTAATATTAAATAACGATAGTAAAAGTATTAGGGATAAATTTGAATAACGTATCTTAATAGAAATAGGCAGTTGAAGAATATATTAAAATAGATTATTACTTATTAGGATTTTTTAATCCAATCGGTTTATATTGGTCAATCGTGGGTGGTACTTCATCAGGGGCTTCTCCAAACATTCGATTTTTGAAATATTTGCCAATTTTAACAAAACTTTTATAAATACCTCTAATTTGGGCAACTCTTTTGTTTAAAAATGAGAGAAAATCCGTACAAGCTTACATTTAAATTATGAGATTTGTTAAAATACCCATTTATGAGGGTAGAGTTGCAGTGTAAATCTTGCACAAAATTATTGTTTTATAAAACACATTATTGTTTTATAAAATTATAATATATGAAAACTATAAAATTATAGTTTTCATATATTATAGTCATAAATTGAATTTTTTTATGCCAACAAGTTTATGAATAGAGTAATACCACATTTATTTTCAATCGTACGAAGACAATAATGAAATGAAATGAAATGAAATGGTTTATTGTCACAGAAAATTACATTAGTGTTAAACAGATAATCTGCTACTAACTGGTGACTCGTCAATTGTTACAAAACTACTAACCTAAAGAATTAAAAAAGAAGAAATAACAAAATAAAGAGGTTAAATCACCAACTAATCAATAATTATATATACACAATAACATATTTAATAATTATTTTTCAGTGTATCTAAAATATAACGACCTCGTCCTGCAAAAATTCGGAGACGGAGTAATAGCTTCGGTCAACTAGAAACTGCCTAAACTTTCTATAGAGCTGATTGGCATTCCCCAAGCTTTTGTATTTCTGTGGTATTTTATTATAAATTTGTATTCCGCTACATAATGGACTATTTTCATATTTTCTTAATCTATGTTTGGGGGCACGTAGTTTATTTTTACTTCTTGTATTATGGTCGTGGTTCACATTATTTTGTTGGTAAGAATATATATTTTCGTGTACATTTTTTACTACTTCCAACAAATACAATCCTGGGAATGTAAGAATACCAAGTTCTTTAAATATTCTTCTGCAAGATTCTCTTGGGTTCATACCCATCATGACTCTTATCATTTTCTTTTGGGCTCTAAATATTTTTTCCCAGTGATTTGAACGTCCCCACATAATTATTCCATAGCGTAATATGGATTCAAAGTACGCAAAATACAGCGTACTTTGAATCCAAGATTACTTATAAATAATAATTAATAATTAACAAACATTGTATTTTATATCACTAATTGTATAATTGTATTAAGAATTACAGTTACTTCTGTAAATCATTTTCCATTTTAAGACACAAATTTTACATGATAGTTACGGTTTGAAAATGACAGTTGGAAATAATTTAATTTGAACATAATATGAAAACTTGGTTATTGAAATATTGCAGCTAACTAGTTAACTATACTGATATCTTTTTTGAAAATTGAAACTAGCCTATAGTTAGGTAAAAAGAGCATTCTGATAACGCTGTTGGCTAAACTCATCATATACATGTGATATTTATTAAAAAAGAATAAATGAATCCTAACATTACTGTTAGTGACTCTTAAATCTAATGAAGTAATTCGTTGTTCAGCTCTAATGAAGATATTAAAACACACAAATGGAGAAATTAAGAATTTTATCTTTTAATAAACGTCATAATGTGATACTAAATTATTAATACGACTTTTGGTAATGGCTTATATGGGGAACAAACGTTGTTTGCCAATTAATACAATTGAAAGCACGAAATAGACTATAACTGAATTTTTTACAATAGCAAACATTAGGCTACAATACTAAAACTATTTCAATGACTAGAAGAGTTGTATTTTTTATAAATTTATTTTTAGTTACACTTGCATCAGTTGACTTATCAGTTGCAGATATACGCGTGAGCCCATTGGCTCAGTCGGGCACTGGAACCTCGGACCCTACTGAGCCACCACGCTAGCGAAGATACGCTTGAATCCACTTTACTCGTATCTGTAAAAAGATATTAGTACAAACTCTTTTTATTTCCAGATCTCGTAAAGCTTGCGCTCGTCTTAAGTGCAAACACAATGTTTAGTATTTACAATTGACGCTATTTTACAAGTCCATGTTATTTCACAGAGGAAGAATTTAGGAACAGCACGATGTGTAACAAACAAGGAAACACAAGGGGCGGTTATTTGGCCGTGTAAAAGTGGGCAGCGAGGAACAATAGCGGCCAGCATGGCAGAAAGTGCCCGCTGAGGCTGCTAATTGGCCCAGGGAATAGAGACGTAAAGTTTACTGCTTCAGACCTCCCTGAGCATGACGTATGCGGATACTATTCTCTGGTGGGATACTGGGTCACAGGGACAAGATAACTTACTGTTCTCGCTAAATGTTCTTGGGCATTTCTGGTCTCCTCAAAGGATTTAACAGTACAAGGGTCTTAAGAACGTAGTACTGCTACGATGAAACAAGGCAACAAAATTGCCTCAAAAATCAAAGGGATTTTAAATCTTTTGGTCTATAGGCCTAAGCAAATGAATTTAGATATATTTTATATAGTATGAAATAAAATTAACAATAAATTACTAAATAGTTGAGAAGATTATGAGATCGTATGTGTGTGAACAGTGTAAGTGTGAATCTTCAAGTCACATGGTTGGAAAAAATATAAGATTTTGGTTTGAGTGTCAAGAGTTATGAATGGGACAACTATTTAAGAAAGCTATTAAGCTTCGTATATTTATTAATAGAAAGTATTTGGATGACTATTCAAAAGCAATAATTATGTAAAAGCTAACTGGTTTGATTGTTAAAAGTCATATAAGTATAAGTTAAAAATATTTTTAGTGGGTTTTTATGAGTGATTGATATTCGACTTATAGGTTCATTTGGTCTTTGTAAGTCAGATATTTTGAAAATGTTCTTTGTGATGACAGTGAATACGTTTGTGTGTGAAACGTACTTGAGTAATAATGGTAAACGTGTATTGTGTTGAAACGTGGTTAGTTTGATCTTTATGAGTCATACACTTATGAAAGGTATATGTTGAATAATTGTTATGCAGCACATAAGTGTAAGAGGTAATTAGGTATTTTTTTCTTGAGAAATGTAAATTAAGGACGATATTTGGTATATTGTCAGTTACTTATTTAAGAAAAAAATTGGACAATATTCACGAATAGTGTTTTTTCAGCTGACCAAAGAGCTCATTGGTACCATTAACTTATTTTCAAAGGGAATCCAAACCACATATCTGATACGTCTTGACCAAGTCAATCAACCATTAAGAACATTAGATAAAGACTCACTAGAAGACACGACTGGGTTGGCCTGTCACAGCCATTATGCAGCTATCTACGATAATTACTAGGTAATTAATTAAAGTTAATTAATTCACCGGTAGGAGAGCTGGCTGCTGAACCCCATTGTTCCTGACAAGCCGCTTCGTTCGTCTCTTCACTCACGGAGTATCATTAACTACTTTCCTTCCTGCTATTCTTTCTACAAGCTGTAGACTGGTAAAAATGAAATTTGCCTTTTTTGGGACAGTTCCATCCTCTTAGGTCATTAGGGGGCTTACGTATTTATGTTGGAAAGTTCTTCTTTTTTTTATGCAGAATCTTCACCTACTGTACTTATGGTTAGGATTTAATTATGATTAGTTTTAGTCAGTATAAGTGATATGAAGGGTTGGAATCTATTTACGGCGGTTTCTACTCTTAGTACCTGAAGAACATTGGTTTGTTATTATGATTCCTTTATCTCCATTTTAACGTGTTTTTCCAATGATCGTAACACGTCAAGTGTTTAGCCGAAGTTGCAGGATTTATTTAAGGATCAAAGTAAACTTCAACTTTGAGTACGGACAATTGTTAAATTTCTGCTGGATTAAAAAAAATTTACAACTTATTTTAGATATTTGTAATATATTAAATATTTTAGAGACCCTATAATAATGGTTGAAAAAATCTTGAGAAATGTGAAGATGAAGGATAGGGTTTAATTAAGTAAACTACTAGGCTTACTACACTACACTACACACGTAGTGTGGGGTATAGGGCTTATATGTATGATGATCCTTTCATTCTCATGGTACCCATGGATGAGGACTTTACTGTAAGTAAATAGTCTTTGACATATCTGAATGATAATTCTATCTATTGACATCCACATACACTCCCTTAAATGGTGTCGTACTAATCCCGTACAAAGGTGTCGGAGTTACCTGCCAAAAATGTTCAAGTTACTTATTTCAAAATCAATAAAACGGCTTGGATTGCCAAGTTGTGCCAAGTAGACTGTTTTTAGCACCGTTTCAGAAGATCAGACTATTTAAAACTAGAATGCATAATATTCATTTAAAAAATAAATAAATAGAATAAACTAAAAAATAAGCATAGTTGTTCATCAATGAAAATTTTTGTAGATAGAACAATCATTTTGTCAAAATTAAACATTTACAAAACTATAGGAAAAAAAAAAATTACGAATTACGGTACAATTTTTGTTTGTGTTTTAGATATTGACTTTATTTTTTAAAAAATAACTCTAAATGTAATGTAAAAAATAAATTAAAAAATGGAGTGTGAACATTAATACCAGAGTGTATCTTAAAAAAGCTCAGGTTACTGACCCCACACATGTTATATTTGTATAAAATATTACAAATATAAAGTAGACCAGCCATGTAGCCTACTGAACTAAACACACAAAAGAGTTGGACAATTATCAATGATGAAGGAAAATCTGGAAAAGTGAAACTGAAACTATCAGTAAAATGTATTCTATGAAATCAAGCGCAGATTTATCTTAGAGAATATGTTGTGGGAGGAGAACTAAAAGAAAATATAATAGGTAAAGTTGTAGGTGAAAAAAGTACTCCAGAATTTAAGAATAAGAAAAAAATTTTATGAATGTATGTGAGTAATACCAAAGCAAACTTACCTTTTTACTTTTCTCATTATACGTCTAGTAATACGTGTTTTATTCTATTTTTATTCTATTTTAATGGTGACAAACTCCTAAGACATTTTAGTCAATATGAGAAACCATGACAAATACTTTTTACTATAACTTATTTCAAAATCACGTATTCAGTTTAACACTTGATTTTGTAGACACATTTTGTAAACTTCAAATTTTCGATGAAAGTGAATCTATGCCAGAAAAACCATGTTCACTACACTACTATGAGTTTACCTGTTTTCGTTATGTGTTTACAACCTGCGAAACATCATATTTTCAACAGCTGTCTATTGTTTACTACCGAAAGTAACATTGTTTACAACCGAAAATGTTCCACAGTCAACAACACCTGTTTTTATTCCGTAGTGTAGTGAAAAGTATCGTTTAAAACTCGAGTGAAAGTGTTTTGTATGTTCTCGACCATTCGAAGTGCTCGACAAGTCTCACACTTCAAACATATGGTCTCGAACATGCAAACCCCCACTTTCCACTCTTGTTATGAAACATACTATTTCCATGTCAGATTCAAACAAATATATGACTTAATTATTGATGCGTATATGTTCCAAACATTAAATCAATAAAAAAAAAAAATTATGAAAGTGTTTAAACCTTAAGGACACTTCAAATACTGTTTAGTAGGCAATATTTATTGGATATCTCTAACTGTAATATATTCGTTCTTGAAAATGTGCTCAACAGTAAGTAATAGACAGTTTTATTTTATAAATTTTTAGAAAACCATAAGAGATATAAAGTATTATACTTTCATATTTACTTTTTATGGTATTTCAAAATTGTATTCCAAGAGGACTATGCATATCAGTTGTTCACCAAACGTAGTATTTTGACCCCAAATTTCACAAACACCCAGAAAAATGCTGAATAAACTGAAGAGACAAAGTTCTTAGATCACATCACTAGACATAACGATAGTCATCAACAGCAAGACACAAACAGTCCACACCTAGCGTATCGCAAGGACCCATCTACCGTTAACATTTGGCAAGCGGATCATGGCAATGTGTAAATATTCATTAGCCATGTACCGGTGGAACCAGATGGTATCGTGCTTATCGGCCGGTCCAAAATTGAAAGTCAAACTGATTATTGTACCATTAGCAGATGGAGTTATAGTGTGGGTGGGTTGGCCCGGACATTTAGATTGAAATGCCGATCTTTCTTCTCGTGACCCGCGTGGGCCCTGAGCCGTTCAGTCTTCTAATTGTCCGTATCACCTCCGAGCAATAACCGTTAAGGTCTGCACTTCCCCGGGGCTCCCGTTGGCCGTCACGCACTCCGCACCACCCCACGATTAGGACTAAAAATAATCAATTCGTATGGACGGACTGTTGAGGAGACGTGTGTGAAAATTAACACACGTCTTCTCAACATATGTACTGTACAAAGATATTATCATTTTATTTACTATTGAACAATAAAACAATTTATGTTGTCTAAATTATGATTTTAGTATAGTCTATGTGTGAATTAAAAGGTTTTAGGCTTTCTATAACTGGGTCCTAATAATGCCACTAAAAATCCATCAGTAAAATCGACTTTTGATTTGTTGTAACATGTTTGGAAACGATTATTGACGTTTCTTTTAATAAGTATTGACAAAATTAGTAAAAACAAAAAATCGCCTAATATTCACCTATATCTTAACGATCGGCGTCTTACTAATGAATAATAGTGACTATTAATAGGTTCTATCACTCACCATACTTACAAATAATTATAGGTTCTCTCACTTACCATATTTATAACAATTGATATGTTCTCTCATTTACCATATCGATCATTTACAACTATCGATAGGCTATCTCAATCACCACACTAAGATCTTATGATAGGTTCTTCCACTCACCATATTTACAATAATAATAATAACAACTCAATTTATTTTGTCATAAATACAATTTGTACATGAGCAAATTGTCAATACATAAAACTACAACTACTATTTACAACTGTTGATAGGTTATCTCATTCCACCATACTTACAACTATCGATAGGCTATCTCACTCATCGTACTTAGATCTTATGATAGGTTGTCTCACTCACCATACTACACTGTTGTCGACTCTCTGACTCACCGTATTTACATTTATTGATAGGCTATCTCAATCACCCCACTTAGATCTTATGATATGTTATTTCACTCACCACACTTACGATTAGTAATAGGCTATCACACTCCCACCCGAACAAAATTCATGTGATTCTCTATTAAATGCTATTTATAACATATAGGGCTACTTATAAAATATCCGTATTAATCATACGATGCTTATTAAAGTGCATAATTTCTATAATAATTAAATATCAGCAAAACCAAACGCATACTTAGTTAATAAACAATATTCACTAAGCTACAAATCTATAAACAGTTCGTTTTAATGTGTGTTTATAATCCATATTTAAAAATTACAATATCATTTTGTACCGGAATGTTTAAATTATGAATTAAATCGGCAATTCTTACCAACAAAATAGCAAGGAAATAATCTCTGGTAAAAAACAAAAAGTTAAATAATTGAATGGAGAGGTTAGAGCACAGATATTAATGCAGATATAGAAAACACAATCGGTTCAACTCTATTGTCTGAGCTGTGGGAAACGATTCCTGTTAACATTAATTGCAAAGGTTAGCAAGCCGTTCTGCACTGGTTGCAGAAATCAACGTCAATTTCCTAACAGCCTTACGCAGTTCCGGTTATTATTCTAAACAGCCGACGTATTGCTTGTCGGCCAAGGCCACTGATAACAATGCCAAGGTCTGGTGACCTTGAGGGTGACCTTATGACGTAATGGTTACGAAAAGTATCGGCCTACCCCACCTGTGCATGAGTCACAATTTGCTATCAGTGGAGAACTGGTTCACAACAAGTAGTGTGCTTATGAACTACGTGGCGTGTTAATTTATTTGCAGTGATCTAGATGATAAGATAAATGTTACGTTTCCATAATTGCAGTCAACTAATCAAATCACATAACTGATTGGAGACGCTATCTTACATCAACAATATTTTAAGTTTTACTTAGTGTAATTTCTGGTATGATTTCCACGATTGTTTTTGATTGTTTTATTTAATCAAATTCAATCATCTTAGATCGAGTATATTTTTAATTAATTAAAAAGATGTGTAATAATCATAGTGTAGTTTTTCTGAGTACCCGTTCGCTAACCAGACACGTTCCCTTGTGCATACGAAGGGTAATTTTTATCTACAACGCTATTTCTGGGTTTCCCCAAAATTTTAAGACTATTTTGGGAATGCTATTTTGTAATAAAGTAAATTTTATTTCTGGCTATCTCAATGCTGGAGTTTTGGCAAATTACTTGAGATATACCAAACCCAAACATTGATACTGCGTGAAACAGAAAAACAGTAGTACTTTGAAATTAGTAGCACAGATAGCACAAATTGTTTATACCCATATTATACAAACTCTTACTGTTGTGGACTGTTCGCTTAGCAGAGCGTCGATTATTTTTGTGGTCTGAGCGCGCTTGTCTCACTTGTCAGACAATGCCAATCCGCAGACAATATGGAAGGTCAGCACTGGAGAAAAATCCGTACAATCTGTGATACTTCCATCGCTTACGCAAACGCTGCAGATAGTTTTTTTGCTAGGTAAACAACAAATCTTTTTCCTCTATACCATTAGAACCTATTTGTAGTGATTCTGTTTAGTCGAACCTTAAAATTAATTGAATAGACTAATGGTAATATTATTTTTGATATACTTACGTTATTTATAAAGCTTGGATCACAGGTAACTAAATGAAGGTTTCTCATGGTATATTGAAAAGTGCGGCATTGCTAATCTGGAACATGTATTCTATCTGCAGAGCCATGCGTGCGGCGTTCCACATGCAACGGGGAGTGACAGACGGATTCTTACTACTACGCTCAGTCCACATACGTCTGTCAAATTGCTAAGCGGACAGTCTACAAACTAAATAAAATAGCCTAAAATTCTAGTTTGTAGAAACAATTAATTTATTGTTGGTTATATGAGATCCGAGGTTTGATATAGAGATGAAATCGCAAGAAACACTTCAAACCTAATATTATTTATTTATCGGGGCCTATACATAAATGTGTCGTTCGAAAATTGTTCTTCGATAGAAGTAAGATATTGTATTATTTACCATTTACTTGTGACATGGTACAATCCATCTATTACATACATATACAGACAATGTTTCTCCAAGAATAGTTGTTTTCATTTGTTCGTAATGGTTCGTATATTTTAGATTGTTGTTTAGTGTTGTTGCTTAGTGTTTTTTAGTTTAAATGAAAATACAACAATTATTCTTTAAAGTCTTGCTTTGGAACAAGGCTAGTGTTATAGGACACTTTCATTACACTTTTCACATCCTGAAGTGTGGGGATTCCATTTCTCAAATTTTCCCCAATAATTTCAATACAATTATTTGTTGTATTTTGCATGATTTCATCAATATCAGTTATATAGAATCAGTGGTAAAATTTGAAACAATATCGGGTATTGTGGATATGTAAGTTATGTATAAAATATTTTAGCAGGTGCGTAAATAAATTGTAGCTCCTAAATTAAAAACAGAAATTATTCAGTAAATATCTAAGTTACTTGAACCTCCACTTTCAGAAATAATCTACAATAAATAATGTACAGACAACCTGTAAGCCTAATTGTGCAATTAGAAGTCGTAGTGTTGTGAAGTTTGTGATAATTGAGGGCTATCTATTTTGCACTATTTCACAGCCGTTATCAAATTTAACGCAGGGAACGAACGTGTTATAGTAGTAAATTCGCTTTACGATCGAGAGCTCGCTCTACTAGTGAGATTTATTGGTCTTTGATCGTGGCTAGCGACGGCGACGATTTATTCAACTTTATCTCGCGCATAATTAACCCTTTCCTATTAGGACACATTGAATGTACCATTAGCGATGAAACTCGTTTACACGACTCACCCTCAATTAACTTCCGCTTCAATTACAAGCTTTCGTTAGTGCTATAGACCATTCTTAACATTGCTTTCTAGTGTGGGAATATTTTTGTAGTCACGCCGCCTTTCACGACCTACACCAAATCCTGCCTTATAAGTTCTCGTGGAATAATCGCCACTGTGTTCTTTAACATGCTTTAGGTCATGCAATGTAGAGTTCATGGAATTTCTATCTTCATAAAAGTTGTTTAAAAATGTAAATTTATTCAAATAAAAACATTACAAGGTCAACTACTGTAGATTCCTCCTATTTTATTGCCCGATTCTAAGTGCATTAATTGCATGTTAGGCCTACATAGAATCTATGCATGTCACTTATAATACTTCTACTATTTGTGTATATGTTTACAATTCCTATATTACAAGTAACGTACCGTATATTTAAAAAAGTTTTGTTAATATATAATAATACATTTTAACATACCAAATTGATGTCAGTGTTTTTTTATTGCTTGCACTTCGCTGATTTTGGTGCAGTACATAACTGTGATATTAATTATATCGATTGTGCTTGTAATGAGAGAATGATCGTAAAGAGAGAATTTGCATTTGAAAAATAACTACGTTGACGTTACAAAACAGTTTATAGGACTATCAGAAATGGAAATTACCATTTTCAATAAGAAAAATAAACTATCTATAAAGAGCCAATTATATGAGTATTTTCAAACTACAAATTATCTACAGGACATTCTTTATGTTTTTCTGTTTGTAAATAAGAAACTTTAAAATTTGCTGCATATGCTGAGAAGAAATCTCTTTAACGTGCTATGTTATTCATTTCAAGTGAAATAAAACAAAATCCAATGTGACTTAGACCATTATATCGAAAGAAGATGAGGCGCGTTTTTGTTCGAAAATGAACTTTTATATTTTCGTGGTTTATTATATTTAAATTGTGTTTATAGATTTATTTTTCCCCCTAATCCTAAAGATCCAAGTAAACTCTCAGTATTTCTCTTTGAATACGTGGTTGTTTACCAATATATACTACATTTTGTATATTTCTATTTTAGGTTCAAATTACAGATCCTAAAATTAGAGAAAGGTCTTGTAATTCATGAACATTTTTATAAATATCTTTGACCCATAATTTATATTATAATATTCTTTGTCGACTAAACCCTTAAACAAGCCCTTATAATTTTAATGTGCAGATAATTAATTTATTTGACATTTACTATCTCTATGAATTTGTGCATACGGCATTAAATATAAATATATATATATATGAATTACATTTTCAAACAGTTTTAGCAATAAGTTATGTATATATTTTCATCCAATATTATATGCGCCTAAAAGGCAGTCTAAGATTGAAATTGTATTTCTCCTAAAAATCGAATAAAAATGCATGAAATTAAAACACTTTCAATCTAACTAGGAGGTTTCCGATATAAAAACCAACTTAGTTGACTTTTTATTACCTGGCTCTCTTGTCCATTAATGCTTTTCTGGGAACTGAAACTTGCCCTCTTATCTAGAATAACACAAGTTTTGTACGCCTGCTCTGCATTTGTTGTGAGATCCGCCTTCATCCGGGATGTAAAAAAGTGAGGAGAGGCAATTGGACGTCCGGCCTTTCTTCTGTAGGCTCGACTACTTCCTTCGCCCTGGAAGTGGGGGTTCTCATCCGTCCTTGGGCTGTGTGCCACTTCAACGTTGCTGATTATTTACTTGACAGAAATTGATGAATAATTTATTGGACGTTGATCCTCCGGGATTTACTCCTAGATTCCATGTATAAAACACGTGTTCTGGCTGAGGGAATTGAAAGTCGAAACATCTGGACTGAACAGTGTTTTATCACATATTTATTTTTCAACAAATTGGAATAAACATTTTAGTGGAATAAAATGATTGTAAAAGTATAGTTGATACATGTAATAATATAAACTTTATTTTTAAGCTTTGCTTTCTCAGGGTGACTAAGAACAATTTACTCTCATAATTCTCACTTGTCATTCCCCTTACATTACCTCCCCCAGCAACACAACATTTTACAAGCCCCTACTCACCCTTGCACATTTGTTTTCTTGCCAATCTACTCCTGCTATTTCCTAAAAATCATTGTTCTGTGCGGAGAACTTCTTCAGAGACAGTAGGAGCTTTGCACTATAAGCCTACAAATGAGGGACGGACAGTAATGTAATTAAAAAATAAATAAAACCGCTTTATTATTGAAGACAAAATAGTTGCATAACAAACGTCATTACATTAAATAGAAATAGAATGTGCTTATACATATGATAAATAATTAAAACTTAGTTGTATATTATACTAGTACCAAACTACAAACTGTCATTTAAATATCCCACTAAACTGTGAATTACTCAGACATCATACATGTAATTATAGGTTGCCTTAAAACCAATGTTGCCCTGGCTATTAGCATATTAATAAATAGTCCTTTCTGATCTAAGTGGAACTCATATAGTAACAATGACTATACTTATCACACTCATTCATCCCTCATATTAGCCCATAACTCGGCTTTTTAGAAATGAATAATGAATAGTAAAAGTAAAATATAGTACTTAGTATATTTTTAGATTTGAATTTATAAAATTGATATCATAATGTTGTATTTAAATCAGATGTGGTGGTGTGTAATTGGAAATATCTAAACATGTAAATGCCAAATATCATTGACTGACTGATCTCAGTTTCCAAAAACTATAAAGCTTTGGACCATGAAACATTGCGTAAATATTCTTTATGGGCTCTAGATGTGTATTAAGATAAGACTTTAAAATATTTCTAGCAAAGAGTTAAACTAAGATAGATTCTGTTATAACAATTCCGATAACGGTCGAGCAGTCTTTTACCTTCAATAAATGAATTAGCAAAGTTAAAACGGGGTAAATTGTCATAGAAGGTTATTTTTCAACAATAAAAACATGCAATGTGAAGAAAAATAGTAAAATTACATGAGTATAGTGAGAGAGTTCAGGAGCTTCCTCTAGATACAAAATTAAAAAGACTGTGATGAACCTATGAGGAACAGCAGTTCACGTACTTCCTAGCACGAAATTAAAACGAACATGTTTTTAACAGGATGGGACCATCTCGTTTCCCGTTCACGTACAATATCTGATACTCATTTGCAGACGAGATTCCTACAGATAATTGTGAAATCCAAACCAAGAAGAATGTCTCAATTTTTTGTTGTCTAGCTAAGTCTGAGATCTCTCAAGTCCAATCAGTTCCCATAGATCGATGTATCGATCGATATAGTTGTGCTTATATCGATAGCAACGGTTGGGCAATTCTTCCATATTCAGAGAGGAAGGGAGCTTAGGTCAGTTCCAACAAAATAATTAGAATTCAACGAAACACTGAATTTCTAAGCTGGGAACTAATATACGCCTGAAATCACCTTCACAAGGTAAAATAAGATCTTGCTTGTAAAATCACTAACACTAACAATCCTGTACGTATTCAGTCATGTATGAAATAGGTTTTGACTACGAGATTGCCATTAGTATGAAATTATATACCTAAAAACCATTTCTATGAACTAAAGCGATTAAACTTGGAAAAAACATAGTACTGATACGATTGTAAAATACCATTATACCATATAAAAAGATATTTCAATTAAACCCGGCTAACTTTCACTTATGCGACATTAAATTTTACTTATGAAGTATAAGACCTCAAGGAAAACAAGTCTGGACACAACAATTGAGGTTGGCACGTGTAAGCTAGTGTGCAGGTGGGAATTACAGGTGAGCCAGTTCAACTCTTGACGGCTTTATTTAGTTTAATAAATAACCGGAAAACCACACCCTTTGGTTTTATTGCACACTTCTTGCGTATCATTAGCTAAATTACACGGAGATTGCAGGTTTGGACCTAGCCACAAACCACCAATATTGATTACGGGCCCAAAATAGTGTTAATGTTGTAATTTTCACTGAAAAGTCTCTAAACCAACAGGTATTTTAAATGTAGAAGATAATAAAATATTGCTATTAGTTTCTCTCTAAATTACCTTCCCTAAATGTAGTATTATATAGTACCCTATTATAAAAAGGCGTGGACATTTTTAAAAATAAATATTTTATAGGTTTTGGGGACAAAGTAATACGCTATTACCTTTGGAGTTTTAGGTATTGGAGTGGTAGTTGGAAGATGCGCACTTCATGTCCTTTGTATTGACCCAACATCTCTAACCAATTGGGAAGCAGCGACTACTAGTTAGTGAATCCTTCCACCATGGGTGGTCCTTGTGTGCCCATTGCAGATTATTATTAGTATTCCAAAGGAAGGATTCCAATTGAACAATTTTGTTCAGTTGTAAACATTTATAAAAAACAGTGATTTGTTACATAGAACAGTTGATATTTTTTAAGGTAAATGTTTTCGCTAGATGAAATTGTTTAAACTGTAATGGTGATAAAGTAATATTATTTACGTAAATATTTTTTTCTTTTTGTTTTCAGAGTCATGCTTTGTATAATTAATTTGCATTTTTTAGGTATTTAACTTGGGTAATGTTTAGCAGTGCTTGATTTAAATTTCGTTAGTAATCACTGCACGAATGAACTACTCTGCCTATTTCTTATGTTCACCTCAACCCGAGGGAGGGTCTCATAGTTATAAACTCATCTCTATTAATTTTCAAAATTTTATTTTTTAATGGAAATTTGGTGTATTTAATTTAATGTTTTCATGGTATTTTCATTCAACTGGAGAGTTACATTTATAAGTATAGTATGTATACTAAGTTTGTATAGTCTAATACATAATATACTATTACAATAACCATGATATTGTAATAGTATATTCTGATCAGTTGATATATTTTTCAGTTACGCTTAGATGAGGTGTGAGTGTGTGTGTTTTATTCTTTTTATAATTTGTTGCAAAAGGAATTAAAATATTAATGTTTAACTATACAAATATATCTATATTCTTATATACTCGTATTTATAAAGAATATAATAATGACACAATTTTAGCTCTTCACGTCACCAAATTAATTTCTAACCTTCCAAATTTAAATCAAAGATTAAATTTCTTACCTAAAACTAAATAGGAAGTTTAAATTATAAAATCAGGTAAAATTAACAATCTCATTACTTATCTATAGATAAGTTGAGTGGCTGGTAGTATGCAATACCGGAACTTGTCGGTAGGCGTGCTCCATAAAGCCATTGGAGCTAACACAGAGGTGGGCAATTAAAATGGAAATGTACGCTAGGATTAGGAGTTAGTTTTTTATACCAGCAGAATGGAGTACAAGGAGACTGATAGATTGATAAGTAAGACATAGTCTTGTCCAGTCCAATTTCACGTAATTGCTGGAATGTTAGCTGGCGACGTAAAGTACGCAATCAACGCTAATGGGGTGTGTTGTAAGAACGGGTCGACGACATCTGGCTACTGCCATTATTTACGGTAGAGTAGGGGCGTAAATACGCAGACGATGTACGACCATCAACGGATCGACGACATCTGGCTACTGCTGGTGTTTACGATAGAACAGGGGCGTAAGTACACCTACGATGTACGACCATCAATGGATCGACGACATCTGGTTAGTGCCCGTGTTAACGGTCAAGTAGGGGTGTAAATACGCAGACGAAGTACGACCATCAACGGGTTGACGTCATCTGGCTTCTGCCAGTGTTTACGGAAGTGCAGTGGCGTAGTACACCTACGATTTACGACCATCACCGGATCGACGACATCTGGCTACTGCCGGTTTTTACGGTAGAGTAAAGTTGTAAATAAGCAGACGATGTACGACCATCAACGGGTCGACGACATCTGGATACTGCCAGTTTTTACGTTAGTGTAGAGGCGTAAGTACACCTACGTTGTACGACCATCAACGGATCGACGACATCTGGCTACTGCCGGTTTTTATGTTAGTGTAGGGGAGTAAGTACACCTACGATTTACGACCATCAACGGATCGACGACATCTGGCTACTGCCGGTTTTTACGGTAGAGTAAAGGTGTAAATAAGCAGACGATGTACGACTATCAACGGGTCGACGACATCTGCCTACTGCCGGTGTTTACGTTAGTGTAGGGGCGTAAATACGCAGACGATGTACGACCACCAACGCATAGAAGACTTCTGGCTACTGCTAGTGTTTACGGTAAAGTAGAGGCGTAAATACGCAGACGATGTTCGACTATGAACGGATCGACGACATCTGGCTACTGCCGGTTTTTACGGTAGAGTAGGGGCGTAAATACGCCGACGATGTATTACCATCAACGGAACGACGACATCTGGCTACTGCCGGTGTTTACGATAGTACAGGGGCGTAAGTACACCTACGATTTACGACCATCAAAGGGTCGACGACATCTGACTGCTGCCGGTGTTTACGTTAGTGTAGGGGCGTAAATACGCAGACACTGACGACCATCAACGCATCGACGACATCTGGCTACTGCTAGTGTTGACGGTATAGTAGGGGCGTAAATCCGCAGACGATGGACGACTATCAATGGATCGACGACATCTGGCTACTGCCGGTGTTTACGTTAGTGTAGGGGCGTAAATACGCAGACGATGTACGAAAATCAACGCATCGACGACATCTGGATACTGCTAGTGTTTACGGTAGAGTAGGGGCGTAAATACGCAGACGATGTTCGAATATCAACGGATCGACGGCATCTGGCTACTGCTGGTGTTTACGATAGAACAGGGGCGTAAGTACACCTACGATGTATGACCATTAACACATCGACGACATCTGGCTACTGCTAGTGTTTACGGTAGAGTAGGGGCGTAAATACGCAGTCGATGTACGACTGTCAACGGTTCGACGACATCTGGCTACTGCCGGTTTTTAAGGTAGAGTAGGGGCGTAAATACGTCGACGATGTACGACCATCAACGGATCGACGACATCTGGCTACTGCCGATGTTTACGTAGTGTAGGGGCGTAATACACCTATAATGTACGACCATCAACGGTTCGACGACATCTGGCTACTGCCAGTATTTGCGGTAGTGGAGGGGCATAAGTACACATATAATGTACGACCATGAAAGGGTTGACGACATCTGGTTACTGCCGGTGTTTACGGTAGTGGAGGGGCGTAAGTACAACTACGAAGTACGACCATCAACGGGTCGAAGACATCTTGCTACTGCCGGTGTTTACGGTAGTGGAGGGGTGTAAGTACACCTAAGACGTCCAAACATCAACAACTTTCCATTTCTGTATTACGAGTCTCTCACACTGTTTTAAGAATTACTGATTTCCAGGTACATGTTTACATTTGCAGTAATAAACAATTAACATTACAAACAAGAATACTCATGTATATAAAAGTAGTGCAGAAGATTCAGATTGATTTCATTCTCGTCATCAGAAGTAAAATGTTACTCTTACACGTGAAAGGTTATAAGTTTATGCTGAGAACTACCCAACGCTTCTCTGGATTGCCTGTTTGTTTTCAAAGATATAGAAATAAAAATTGTTGTGAGTTATGTCATGTTCATTTATACATAAAGGCTTACAGACCTTTAAAAAAAAGTAAATGTTTGCCACAAATATATTCTTTTTCTGTGACTGCTTAAAAATTATAATAAAGAAATGAAAATTGCTTAAATAGAATCACACAAAATATGTAGATTTCAACACTCAAAGCTCAGATTGTATTTACTCTCCAAAGATCTGAGCTAATATAAAAATTAAAATGCAAATAAAAAATTATTTATTTTACAATTAGATATATGCAGTCAAAAAATAATACAAAATATTCCATAAATAAACTGGCGTTGAATGAATAAAAGCTGCATACAAAATACTCTTAAACAAAAAGCAAAATCAATTCCTACATAAGAAAATCTCATGCGTTAAATTACTTTATTTATATTATTAATTTTAAATTACTATATTTTTAATCGTACATAAACAAATTACCAACCATGCAAAATCATAAATGATTCAATGCAAAAATATACATTTGAACATTTAGTTCCAATAGGCTACAGTCAAAATAATGAGATAGATGTCAACAATTACTGAATAACTGTTGGTATACTTTAAGACAAGCTACAACGAGATAGTTGGTAATGCATGATTCAAGTGTTCCAGAACATGGCCTAATTTCAGTTTTATTCACATACTTATGATGGCGTATTTAAATCATATTCAGTCACAACTGTCATAAGAAGTGATGATTTGGGATGGTTAGAAACATAGTATTCAAGCAAACAGCAGCAAGAATTAGTTGTAAGATACCAATCAGACAAACTTGCAGGGTGTCATGAAAACATGGCATCTGTTGATTCTACCTTGTATCTACATTTTAGAGAGTCAGAACCGGATCTAACCTGCCAGATCCCGGATCCGGGTCCTCAGGTGAAACTTAAGCCCAAAACTATCAACCCCTTCATTTCGGGCCCACGTTCACATCTTATATGCTCCACTCATTGCATATTCTAATGAAGTAGAAATATCATTTAAAACAGAAAGTATTAATAATCAGTACTAAGCTGGTACATTTCAGTCTCGGTTTTGAAAACATGAAGTCTCAGGCACTCAGTTTTAATGATTTAAATACAGAATTGGGAATGCTCAGGCGGTGACGACTGGCATTGACACGTCGAAGGCAGGGAGTTTTGCGGAGGGCGGAGTGAGGAGTCTGTTCTGCGCATCCGCCGATTCAGTGGTGCATTGTTTATTTATTCCCGAACTTCGCAGTTCGCGTCCCTTTAGCGCTCGCTGCAAGTCAAGTAAGTCAGAAGACCTCTCAACACCTGAAAGCGTCTGCTCTGCTGAGTTACTGTACTGAGGTTTACGCTCTCAATGAAAATTTATTTAATTTAGCAGGCCCACTGTTAGTTTTCAGCACTTATATGAAATTATTAATATAATCGGTTTATTTACATATCGTAGTTAGGTTTGCTACTTTTACTTAAAAATTAATATCAAGTCATTGAGTGAGGTGGCAAAAAGGAAGAAAAAACGTAAACAAGAGGAGGAGGCAAGAAGAACAGTTGCTAAAATATACAGTTTATTCTTATCTATTAGTCCTACGAAGTTCATCTGCAACTATTTCAAGTAAGCAAAATGAAATTTTGTAAAGAAACTGTTTTTCTATCTTAAGTTTTTATTCAGCTAAACATTGCGTCTAAACGTCTTCAAGGAAAAGAAACGGACCTGGAAAAAGCAAAAACTATTTTTAAAAACAGCATAGAAAAATTTATGGATATGAGACTTGATTATTAAAATATAAAAAAATAAGCTGTAGCTCTTGCTTATTTGGAGAGTACATATAAATTTCATTTTTAAGAGGCAAACAATTGGACATTTCGACGATCTTGCTAAAGATCACAGATACTCTTTGTAATGTTTAGAATAAACGTTTTTAACCAGCTAATTGACGTAATCAACGGGTAAATACGCAGCAGATTTTCATCTCAAGACAAGACAGCGTGGTTCAGTTGTTCTCCGGTTTGTTCCCTAAAGTTCTTCAGTCCCTGTCGGAAAGTGAGTTGGTGACACTGGCAACGAAACTTCAGACAAAATATCAAAGAGATATTGACCCATCTTTACCCACTGAACTTATAACTGCGAAAAAGCTTTCCACTTGAAATAGGCAAAGTAAAGACTGTTTGAACTCGCCAAAGTTTAATACATAGACTTTCATGTACATGAAATATTAGTTTATTTCATCTAGTTTCCCATAGGTATTAAATGCTATGACACTGTTTTTAACCTCACCAGTGACAGTTGCCTCTGCTGAACGCTCCATTTCAACTTTTAAGAGAACGAAGAGCTATTTGAGAATAAGCACCATGAGTCAGGAGGGATTGAATGACCTTGGAATAGTTGCAATTAACACAAGGAAGCCTCTGAGATGGATATTAAGAAAATCACTACGTGGTTTGCCGAAATGAAAATAGGAAAAACGAGTTTTAATGAAAACTACGCTGGTCAAAGATGCTTTTGTTTGTAATTATTTTCAGTGTAACTGTCTGGACTTTATTAGTTTAATAATTGTTTGTCATTATTAATAATTGGTGTTGCTCTGTGTTCAGTCAAAATAAAATCATATCAATTTCCTTCCAATTATAGCCTACTTATTTCAGTAGTGTACTAAGTAATAGGAAATCGGAACGTTTATGATTTAGAAAAAATACACACATCATAATTTTTTAAAAGCCAACTTCACCACTTATTGGCTTTATATATGAAACAAATTTGCATTTTACTTCTATTATTGTAAACATTTAGGTCTGAAGAGGAGATCAAAATGTAATACTGTATTGACTATTCCAAATTTGTCTCTTGTTATTAGAGACTAAATTTCACAAAATTGTCGAGGGAGAGAGACTCGGACTACCATTTAGCAAAGTAAAATACATCTCCAAGTCCAGACCACCACCCGAAAGCCCTTTCACTGAGTTGGGGGCCCTGGCAGATATCTTGCAGGGGGGTCCAATATTTGTAGATCCGGCCCTGTTAAGAGAGTATGTATTATCGAAAGTATATATGAATTGTCGTACGAGGTAGTGATGCTTAGCCACGCTACTCATGGTAGGGAGAACTACTGAACTGGGGAGTAAGGAATAGTGGTATCTTCCAGGGGGATCAAAACTCAAGGCAAAGAATTTTGAAGGTAGTTTTGAAAACCACCTCAGACAGTTGACGGCGAAGAGTTCTTGACCAGTAACCGAGTGAATCTGCTTCGGAAGCATGACTCTGCTTATGAAATAAATGTGTTATTTTAAAAATAATAATGATTTTTTTGATATAGAACATAGTACTACCGTCACCTGGGGTAACATTGTCCCATTTTTTTGCAATTTTTGAAGATATTATAATAAATACGTGTTTAAACTAAAAAAAAAGTAACTTAACTATATATTTTTTAATGAACAACATGTTTGGGCATTCTTTTTTTGCAATATTGTTCTTTTTTTATATTTCACTAACCCATTGCCTTTTTTCAAAAAATTGGGACAAAGTTACCCTGAAATGGGGAAACTTTATCCCAACATTTACTTTCATTCATTTTCAATGTTTTAAGTGCCCTGGGTCAATGTATACCCATCATACATTTTTGTCCTATTCTTAAACTTCATTTTAACCCAACTTTGGTAGATTAAAACCCCATACAAAGGCTAGTAATGTAATGTTTAAGGGTGTCAAACGTTAAAAAACTACATTTGTTTGATAATGTACTTTTAATTACAGAAAGAATACTACCTGTTACATCATTAGAAAAAAACACACGCAGTTATATTAGTTTATGATACAAAATTGTCCAATTCTGGTACTGTGAACTGGTTTCTCTTAGAGGCAATTTTCGGAGGACTGATTTTGCCGACAATGTCTTCCCATTTGTACTCCATACAGTCTTTGATTTTGGGCCATCTCCAGAACTTCAACCCCTTCTCCATACACTTAACAGTTGGGCCATCATCTGATAGACTCAAAATTCTTCCAGGATATTGCTGTTTATTGAAGAGTACGATTACAAAATTGTCCACTGCATAGTCTTGAGGTGCCATTTTTTAGGTTCATATGCTCGAGTGGTGCAAACAGGATTATTAGATTTTTCATTTAGTATCTCTTCAATGTCTGAAAATGTTTCACTATCCCCTTCAGACTCCAGAACCATATCAATGTCGCTTTCATCAGTTGAAGAAGAAACAGATTTTTTTCTATTTTTATTTTTTGAAGCTTTTTAGCATTGTTTTTGGACTTACTGGTACATGGGAGTGATTTTTTTCCTTCAGAGACACCCAGAGAAGCTTCTGATTCTTCAACTGAAATGCTCTTTCCTGCTGGCACTTGAACTTTTTTCTTTTTCTTTTTAGGACCAACTGGACCAAGATACTCAGACCTTTTTTTTCTCTAACTGCTCTAAAAATGATTCTCCTACTAAGTTTATATAAATACTTTGATTTTCTGGTAAACATTCCAACAGTTTTTCTCCGTTTAAAGGAAACATACCACACTTTTCAAAGCCACTTTTTAAATTGTGCTCACCATTTTCTTTCAAGCTGGATAGAAGTTCTTTTAATAGAGTTGGTAGCAAATCCTTTGGTAGAGTAAATATTTGGAACCTTTATATTTCTATACAGGTGTGTGTGTAGTAAACCAAGAACCTAGTATATGCAGCTTCGCCCAACACTTGGGGTGCTTGTCCTTGAGTTTATTTTTAATAGTAGATCTTGAGATGCCATACCTGGTTTCTGCAGCGCGTTGTGTTAGATTACCTGACCTCACTGCGTTTAGGCAATCTTCTAACTGCTGTTGGCTGTAGTTAGCGTAGTTCCTTGTACCAAGAGGTATTTTTCTGTTTCTCGGCATCTTTCCTGAAAACGAAAAAAAACTGAATAAGTATTTTGAAGTAATAACAGTATTCTACATATAGAAAAATAAACTCTTTGTCATAAAAAACTTTCAACTTAATAAAAATTTGTGTTATTAAAAATATTGTAGCTTGGGGTAACTTTGTCCATGTTGGGTCAAAGTTACCCCAAACATAGGGACAATGTTAGACTAAACCATAACAACTAAGTTTCCTAAGAAACCACAATGAATTCAATGTGATAACAACTTAACTCTTTTTAGCAACTAAAAACTACACAAATAATTGTACTTACCAGCTTTGTAAAGTGTTTCAAATCACTTCAGCAATCAAAAGTTGAGGAGGTTAAAAATACTGAGGTTTTTAGTAAGCTCACAAGAAGCAGCACTGCAGTGGTGGCGAAAAGTAGAACTACATCAACTTACTATGTGAATCAAGCTAGTGGTGCTACCTGTTGAGAAATTCTAAAACTAAGTGGCTAGTATAAAAAGTGTAGGACCTTCAGTGTTATAAATATTTATTTTTTGTTGGGCCAAAGTTACCCACAAAGGGCCAAAGTTACCCCAGGTGACGGTATATGATTTATTCATGTTATAGCCTAAACTATGTTCCATTCTACACCGAAATTTGAACAGATACTGACTTTATGTATAGGAGATAAATATAATCTCCTATATATAAAGTCGAATTTTTAAAAAGAAGGCAACCATCCAACAAATTAATAAGATGTAATACTAGATCTACAAGTTTAAACAAAAAGCAATAAACATTTCTTACCAAGATTTTTTTCAGCACTATCTACAGCATATCATCTAAAACAAAGAAAGTGCAATTAAATTAATTTGTTACAATCACAAACACATTTAAATAAATCTAATATTAGCACTTTTTATACAAATATTGTGATTTATTCATAATTTATATATTCTTAGAGTGGTTTTATTAGTTTAGTAAGTTTATACATTTTCATAGCCATGCATTTAATGAATGCTAAAGTTCTTAATTACAGTGGTTATACTTAATAGAAATACATTGTTATGGTCTTCTAAGGATTACGTCTTACGTTTTAGGACATCGACTCTATAACCCGAGATTCGTCCATAGGGTCATCAGACCATAGAGTTCCTGGAGGATGCTCGATGCTCCATTAACCATGCATCAACGGATAAGTTCATCAATATTTATACCAGCGGCACTTGATTGGACGAGGGTATTCTCTTCAAAATGCGATATATTATTCATAGTTGTCGTAGGCGTGGGTCGGACAATTGGCAATCGTCTCAGTCCGGCCCGGAGGACCAGAGCGTGGGTGAAGCCGGAAGTCTGCGCATGCGCGTGCGTGCTGGAAGCAGGGCACATAGTTGCGGTGGGGGCGGTGGAGGCGGGGGCGCAACCAGAGCGCATCTTCAAGGTCACGCGCCTGCCGACCGACCGGCTGGCGGTATGGGTACATCCGCCTTGACTTCACTGCCGGAGGTCGCTACACCAAAACAGGATTATTCAGCACAACATCATGTCCTCACTGACATCATACGAAATCAAAAGTTCTCATTCTGTTCATATCATCACGTATGAATAGAACAATTAACATATAAACACATATTCCAGTATTTTAATCCAAATGTATCCGATTAAAATGTATTCGGGACATAATTGATATATTTTGTAGGGGATTTTCACAGGATATAGCTTTAATGGGTATTTTCTGAAAAAGTAAATATATTTGATTAGAAATATAACTCATGACTTTTAATCCAGTAAAAACATGAAATTAAAATAAAATCATTACAATTGAATTTTTTTTAATTTCACTTGCCAGCTCACTGCCAGTAAGCTCAGCCGGAGTTCGACCATTGGACCTTGCCCCCCGCATCCTCGGGCAAGCACGAACCACATGAATTTATATCTACTAATTTATTTGTTTGCCTTTGAATTTTAAATATAGTAGGCATACGCATTTAAACTAAATATATAATATATACCTTGATTAGTTTATGATTTCTTACTTGTCCGAACTTTTTAAAATGATCTGTTATAATTTTACGAAATATTAAATTACAAACTTTCGCACTTTTGTAGTAATTTCACATCCCATGCTCATGTTCTCGCAAGGCAATAATGTCGAGATCCACATTCCTGGATTGACACCGCAATATTGAACAATAATTCTTAATAGTCTCTGCTAGTGTTTTCTCCTACAAACGTTTAATACGTTTCCTTTCATGATGTTCGGAACTGGCTTTGTTTCACTTATTTATACGAGATTTAATTGGTAATGCTTTTGGAGATGAATTTCCGGTGTTTCTTAATTGCTACTGAAGTCGTGAATTCATATAATTATTTTTGTTTTATATTATTTATGAAGATATAACACTTGGCCATCTTTAAGCATTGAACAATAGATAACAAAATGAATTTCGATCCCGTAAGATACATGCATTAGTTGTTCAGTAAATCAATGTTATAAAAATACTTAAAAATAAAACATTTTAAGAATAGATATTATCTCAAATCAGCAAACAAAAAGTTAAAATGACTAATTAAAAATGTCAAAAGTATTTAATTATACATTATTATTTTATTTTTGTATGTTTAAAAATTTTGTTATTCAAATAGTGTGCTAGCATATGTGGCAGTTCAATAACCTCCATAGGCTAGTTTTGGAAATAAAAATTATTATTGTTATATATTTTAACAGAAGATAGTATAAGAATTTAAATTTTAAAAAATATATAGAAAAGATTGAGATGTTTTAAACTTTAAATTCTGCACCTTCATGCTAGAACCAAATAAAATGTTTATATGAAATCTGATTTGATCGTTGAGCAGTAACGGTAGATTTAATTTTGTAATCTTGCACATATAAACATTTTTAATTTTTACAGAACAGTGGTATTGACCCAGGCACAGATACACGTACGGTGGTATTTATTAATTGAATATTAAAAAATATTTTACTATTTATTATATAACTTTATTTAAAATACATTTAATACATTTAATTAATTAAAAAAAGTTAAATTAAATAAATTTTATGTACGACATATTAAATAAATTAAATAGGAATATAATTTATATCTTTTAGGCCTAAAATAGATATCTTACCGACAGCGAAAACAATTACAATGACTCTGGAATATGTAAAATTAAACGTACAAATTGTCCTAAATACTTTGATATCCAGACAGGAAGAAGTTTTCATAAAAGATTTAAACATATACCAAAAAATTAACTTGACAAGTCCTCAAAATTTTATTGAAATGTTTAACAACAGTGCTGCCTTTTTGATGTGGTCTGACAACCTCTCTTGGTCTACAAATGGTCGACATGCTGCATAGCGAATAGTCCAAAAACTACTGAAAACAACTTGAAAAACAATTAGCATTGAGGCGAGGAATTCTAAGGAAATACATTTTTAAATTAATTCAAATGTTCACCAAACTAATATAAAAGCATATAAATATTTCATCCATAGTTTTTTTAAATTTTTTTAATTTTCTGCAATCCCAATAATTGGGAAAGATGTTGTTTTTTGAACAAATTATACTAATTTTATGTGTTGTGCTGTCGTCTATATTCAAGATCAACACTCAAATAACTCACAAATTCAAAAGTTTAAATTTAAACTTGAAAAATTCCGTCCTATCATTCGACAAACAATTCATTCAAATCATGATTGTATTGACCACGCACAATCACTCGTATTACCTTTCAAACCGGATTAAAAACTAGATACAATCATGCAGCAATTACATTAGAAAGTGACACGAAGTTGTAGTCTATAAGGCATAAACCGGCGGATAGGAGGCAAAAAACGCATTGACTTCCCAATCTGGGTGCAAACTGCGCGCACTTTGCCACCCAGGCACCCATTAGTCATCGAGTATTAAATCATCGATCAAAAGTTGAAAGGAGTTATAAACATGCAGGATTATCAATATCTTTGCACCTAGGTAGTAATGTATCAATAAATCACTGTTTTTTGAGTGTATGAAATAGTGCGTTTAGAAAGTCTAATGAGTGAAAATAATTCACCGCAGGTTCTCATATAGGTACTTTAATGCTAATGGCATTCCAGATACCAGAAGTGTAAAGCACTTAATTTATTAAACAAAAAAGATTTAGTTCAGATTTATACTAAAATATAAACCCTAGGGCCTCATACACTTATACAGCGTTAAATGTTATTTATTCTTAAGACGCTTTTCGGCACGCTTTTGGGTCAATATGAATTTCAAATGAGTATGATGAGTGTATATGAATTAATGTAGTTTTTACTACAAACAAAAGCCAAATTTTCCGTAGGAATGGTCAATAATGAACACACCAATGACAAGTAAAAAGATGGTGGTATTCTGTTGATCTTCTTCAACATTTTTTTGACTATGTATGGTATTGGACTGAGAAACCTAAGACTATGGAACAACTATGCTAGTGACCATATAGTCAAGAATGATCAGTGGAACTTATTAATAAACAGATATACAACCAACAATTCAACAAGACAAAATACAAATAATCTGTTTATAATTAATTAAATGTAATTATAACCAGTAGGCCTGCCTTTTATTGTTTCCAAATAGGAAATAACAAAAAATGTTTGTTAGTTATCACAGAAATGGAGTTATTCATCCAAGAACCAGCATTTCACACCAAAAGGATAATAAGTGACCGATCACATTTTAGATAGTGAAAAACTAATTAATAAATAATCAGCACTATAACAGGTCTCATTGGTTGTCTACAAATTAATATAATCTTTCTACGTCTCAGTTCTTTGTTCTCGGGTACGCGATGTATTTCTTTCACTAAACGAAATTCAGTGACGGCGGCTCACTTAAAACCAAAATTATCTTTTGCTCAGGAGTTTTAAAAAAGGCAACCATTAAGGACTCACACTTTTAGTAGTATTGGATCCAAATAAACATTTAATTTACAAACTTTCCCTTATGCTGCAACCTCTTGATTATTTTAACAATAGCTTAATTTCTTTTCTTTATCCTCTTCATTAAACACCTAATATACTTGCAAAATGCTCCACACGTAATATAAATTTGAAAATTGCTATTAATTTGTAGTTTTCGACTATATTGAGTGAGAAATCAAACAAATAAAGTAAAATTTCATTGACAGTATGACTACATACATTCAGTCATTTTAAATATTTAAGCATTATTTTAATATAATTTGGCCAATGTCATTAATATTTCATAAATATATAGAAGTAATATTGTGATTAACAAAATATAGGAGGAGTATAATTGTTTGAATGTGTCTATTTACGGCTGGGAATACTAAAGTCTCGGTATTGAGAATTGCTGTTTCCTTAAAGATAATGAGTGCTTTCTAGTTACCCAGCTGACATCAACTTATACCTTACAATGTAAAAGTTAGTAGTAGAATGTTTCCTGTGGTTGTGGGATTATGTGTGCACTAGTTACATCGTATATCGACTGAGTAATATATCTATGTATTACCTATCTATATCAACCCACACGATACAGAGGCCTGCAAAGAAAGCACCAACCGGTGAACTATTCAGTGGGAACTTTATTAGGTCCAGTATCATGACTTAGTAGCCACGTTACTTTACGGATAACTGGCTTGGTTTGCTATAAAGTGCATTTGTATATTTATTTGTTACAGGACACTTTCCGCTATTGCTGAATTCCTTAGCAAAGACTTTGCTACTAGTTACAGTAAAAGTTTTAATATCAACGTCATTGTTAGCTATTGATAGTTTATAACGTCATAGTATTTTTATTTTTGTAAACTGCGTAAAATAAATAAAAATCCCAGCTTCAACAAGCTTTCGGTTCAATTAGCGGCAATATAGCGTAGTGATGTGTTTTGTTTTTGCGATCGAAGGGGATATGTTCTGTTATCAACCCCCTCAACACCAACTTATCGTCCACTCAATGGCTGCCATATGTATGGGTACGGTACTACTGAAGAGGTTTATTATACCCTTATTTAGTGTTAACCAGGGAGAGAGTAGGTCTACTGAGCGTTAGGCTTGTCAGTTGGCTGAAAATCATTGCGATACTAAGTGGATCGGACCTCACGTTAAGGCGGGGGTTCCTTCGTTTTTCTGGATATTAATCTGTTAATAAATAACTATTTCTAAGGACCAGATGACCTTATTTAGTAGCATTTATTGTTCATCCACATTCATAACACTCTTTTAAAGCTTATGAGCCTATTTTGATGATATGTTGGTGGTGCCCTGATTACAATTATTTGCTTTCCTTTTCAATGGTTTCACCAACATACAGTGAAAAAAGTATGTGAATACAAGATGACTGTACAATAATCAAACAGCGTTAGAAAAATTCAAACAACACTTCAAATTATAATAGCAATATAGTAAAGAATAAATATGCATACAAATAAATATAGTAACAATTATTGTAAAACTACGAGTAAAAAATGTTTAAAAAACTAAAAAAACTCGTATTATGTCAAAGCAATATTCGATTATATGGAATTATTAACGAGTAATAGAATTTGAAAAGAAAAGTGTATAAAATATATAACTTACAAAAGTATGTTAGTAATAATAACTAAGAATGTTCTCCTATAGGAAGTGCTGGAACAAAAAAGGAGGTTAGGAACGCTATGACCAATGGCATGATGATATTAGCCAGTCGTAACTGTAGTGACACCTTAACGCCTTGCATGTTTGTCATATTCAATTCGTTATGTGCACCTAACCAAAAACATGGTTGTTTGAATATACGCATTTGTGTACAAGTAAAGATTTTATGACTGTGAATTTTGTTTATTATTTATAATTTTTTATGAGTGTTTGTTCATTATTATATATATTGTTATACATTGTCTGAGTATGAGCAGACAAATTTACTCTCGATAGCAAAATGCGTCAGAGTTTTCCTCAAACGCCACTAGGTGCGTTCATGTCAAGTCGGGAGATTCATTACATCGAGTACAACAGTCTGGTAGTAGGATGGTAAGGGTGGACCATAAATCAACCACAATCGTTTGGCCACAAAGAGTCGATCGTAGGATGGTGAATTACGATGAGCCCTGCAAAATAAACCTGTTTAATGGCTCGAAACGACATTTAATGAAGACAACCATTAACCTAATTGAGTGAAGACAAGCCAGAGCCGACAACTGATGGTCGATTCCAAACATAAACATACCAATTTAAAAACAATGGCTCCTAAACAAACCCACTTAAACCCAAATCACACCCGTAGGTGATGCCATACGTCTTTGCCTCATTGATGTATCTTAATTGGACTATTGTTTGTGTTTTTTTAAGTTTTGCCCCTGGTTATGTCCTAAAGATCGAATTTAAAGTGTGCACGTTTTGGATGAGTTTACGAAGTGAAATTATTCAAGCAGTAATCGTTTAAACAGGTAATTTTGTATGCTGGTTGAATCTGAAACACACCGGGATCCAATGATAAGAGCTTTTAGGGCCATTTGGCTTTGGAAAGCTGGTTCCTCTTGGATATCTCTGTCGGTTGCCCACTTTGTTGATGGTTATTTACTCGTATTGAGCCTCACATTTGTTTGGTAAACTGGTTTTTGAAATCTTCTAGAAACCGGTAAAAGTAATTAGTAAAAGTGAGTCATTTTTTGTGCATCCTGTGAGCGTTTAGGAAAACAGGTATATGTTAAAATTTAATAAAATAACAATTTAAAAAACTTATAACTTTAGTTTTGTAATTAAAATGGAAGTTAATTTAGTAATATACGTTATAATGGAAATTAATACACGTTTATAAAAACAACAACAAAATTTATTCATGGAAATAATGTGAATAATCAAGAATAAGTAGCCCAATGGAGATTATACTAAATGCAATCGTACATTTATGGATAATAACCAACCTAAAATCCACAATAGCAAATCCTTAAGAACCAAACTACGGATAAAATATTGAGTGTTTTACTTTACTTGTCAATAAAACAAAGCAAGCTTATGTATAGCTTGTAGTACGACATGTAGGGTCTATAGCTTGTAGTACGACATGTAGGGTCTATAGCTTGTAGTACGACATGTAGGGTCTATAGCTTGTAGTACGACATGTAGGGTCTATAGCTTGTAGTACGACATGTAGGGTCTATAGCTTGTAGTACGACATGTAGGGTCTATAGCTTGTAGTACGACATGTAGGGTCTATAGCTTGTAGTACGACATGTATATTTAATTTCGAACAAGGAAAAGTTAATTTCAGTGTAATAAAAAAACAATAAGTAAAAACGCAATCAGTACGTATATAACAGAAAGTATAAATAATATACAAGATTTCAAGAGACACATAAATCAATTATTTACTTTAAAACAAGTGTAAATAAATTAGGACGTTATGAGCAAAAGAAAGAAACTATATATGTCATATGTAATATTGAATACATTATAAGGAACCGATTAAGAATTTCCAAATATATAAGGTGGAGTGGAATGAGCCTTGTGAAGCATAAAACTTTCATCCATTCTTCTCAGCTTTGAAAGTTGACATGATTCATAACTCAATTTTGTTGACTTTAAGGAATAATATAGTTTTGTTTCTAGACATCATACTAAAAGAAATTTAAAATGTGAAAAGTAAATCATTGGCCGTCATATCTTTGATCTCATCAACTGTCTTTTCATTAAGGGTGTTCGTTCGGGCGCCCAGTTTAGCGCTCTAAGGTATTTTATCACAACTGCCGCTAAGAGTAGTAAAGATGAATAGTAATAGAGTAGTAATAGAGGAATACTCACTAATGAACAAGCAATGTATTCCCCTTCCCCCTCCCCATCATAGCCCCCACCTGCCCTGCAGCTCAAATTCGACAGAAGGTCATAACTCCCTCATTTATAGTAAAATTTAGCAATTAATTTTATATATATTATTAATCTACCTTTTTAGCCAAAGATGATTGTGAAAATTTCAACTCAAAACAGCATCGTTGTTAGGAGTCATTTATTGAAGTGACTACTTCTTAAAGCGGACTATAATATATTTTTGCACGGGGAAAAACTTTTGCGTCACGGATAAACTTTGTATACACTTATATATTCATATTATTTCTTATTTCAGTTATCATAAACCCATAATTTCAGTTTTAGAATATAGGTCTAACGATAATGAAAACCAAGCAATTGTTTCGGAAATACAAAATTGTAGTGAAAATGACACTGACCAAACCATAGAAACTAATTTAAACTGTAGAATTGAAAATGTGTAAATATTTATTACTTTAATATTTAGTCATATTAAGTCAGTGATCATTGTCATTTATAAAATGTAAAAAGTAAATTAAAAAAATTAATGTCTCATATTATTTTAATGCCTAAAAAAAAGAAAAACAAATAATTAGCAAAAGTACCTTTTCCGAGACGTACAGTTACAGCCCTCCGTAAGAAGTAGTCCCTTTTGTAGGTCAGTAACCCGATTGCCTGTTTTCTTTTTTTATCTCTGCTTATTTAGCTATTACTTCTTACAATTTTAAACTTGACAGGGAATATTTTAAATTTTTTATTTATTTAAAATAATAAAAACTTCAATCTCAAATTAACATGGGCCTGCAGGCCTCTGTATTAACTTTATTCATCTAGCGAATTACCAGTCATAAGTTCAGTTGAGGGTGTGAACCTTGGAAGATGCCCTCCGCTGTAGGGAGCCTTACTTTTAACTTAAACAAATTTGAAACTTAAACAAATATCTATTCGTATAATACAATTTAAATTAGCTTCAGTCGAACCATCAATGACAACATTCAAAGTCAGACGTCTCCAATATCAAAGTTAAGTACCATCATCCAAAAGTACTTTACACGGCTAAAACTGTTTTTATATAAAAAAAGGTCGGTGAACTGTACCTATAACAGCTAAAAATATGTATACAATTTACATGTTACGAACCACCATTTAAACATGTGTTATTTGGCCTTAATTTCGTAAAAATTATGAAAAATACATTTTAAAATAAAGTGTAACCTGAAGATAGGGGTTTCTGAGAATTGGATAGCCAATATAGGCTATACACTTTCAACGCTAAAGCTACAGCGTGGCTTTTGTAAGTTTTTGAGATATTTACAATGAAAAGCTGAAAAATAACTTTTTAGCTGAAAAAAAAATATTAATTTTTTTATACTGAAAAATAACAAAGAATAAGAGGGACGTAACAAAGTTCCCGATTGTTTGAAATATCAGTTTGCTATATCTGGATATATATTTTATGTGGCATAACAAACAAAACCAACTAATTGTTTTGATCAATTCAATTCAAAATCGAGTAATTAAAAATTAGAAAATGATATATTTAATAATTTTTGTAAACAGTGCCATACAGTAACAAACGTACAAACTTTAATGTACACACATTCTCTCTTTCAGAACAACATATTTTTGTATACATAAAATGCTTCAATGTAAAAAGATGAGGAGACAGATTAATTCCAAAATGAGATGCACTGACTGATCCTGCACATCTTTCTAATAGTTTCTTAATGAGCATCTTAAGTGTTAGTAGGAATACAAGTTAATGTCATACATCATATATTTATTAGAATATTAGTACACAATATATATTTATTAATTATGGTGATCGGTTTCGCTAAACCACGTTTACATTTCTAAGATTTCCTTTGTGAATTCCTCTGGTCTGAGGAGAATATTTTTGGTTTACCAAAATTGCCGAAAGGCAGTAATTGTTTTATACGTTAAATAGCACTTAAAAAACGTAAACAACGATTTGCTATTACAAGTTAACTACTAACACTTATCAAAATTTGTCAGTAATTATGAATTGATTTGGTAATGTATCAAACATTTCTTTCTATTGTAGTCCTGTGTTATTAAAACTGTATTACTAAACTTAAACAATATACTGTATTATTCGGGAATAAGTAGGATCAGTCACTTCTTATAACGGCTGCCAAGCGATAATTATATCTGCACATTAATGAGGAATCCTATTCCCTTGTATGTCTTATTTTAATCGGACATTCAATAAATAAACATTCATATCTGTTCCTTTCAATTTCAACTCTGTACGCTCTACGTATTGATCTTTTTACGCTTTTGTATTTAAATGAGCTACTTTGCCAAATCATTTCATATGTCGTTTCTCTGTGTAAAATTAATATTTCACAGGTTCGCAATAATGTAGATAGGGTGTTGAAAATGAATTTAGATCTTAGTTGTAAGTTCTTTAAAAAATGTGCAGTTTGAATACACAATTACGTTTAGATATTGATAACTACTGATGTGTGGACGTTGGGGTGGTGGAAGATACTTAAATTCATCTTATCCAATCCATTAAGTACTAAATTAAGCCTGCTCTATAGGACCCTCAAAGTATGAAAGCTGACATCTGCATCATTGATCATATGAGATTAATAATCGACTAATTCGAATAGCAGAAACATAATATATCAAGTTATATTTTACTAATTTTTGCGAAGGCGACTAAATTAATCTCAACCCACACGATATAGGTTGGAGGTGTTTAGTCATTAGTGGTTTGTACCGGCGGGCGATGATAATGATGAAAAAGCCAATACTAGTTTCCCCTTTAGGAAGTATGTAGAGAAGGGAAAGCGTTTTAAATATAGTCTGTCACCAATAAGTGGGAGGGGTTTAACTTTTAAATTTGTCAACTCTCGATGTACCAAAAAAAGCTTGTAACGTGCATAACACGTTTTCTTAATGGAAATTTCACGTGAATACTCTCCTTCAATTTTTCATCTAATAACAGCCTGATGCGTGCGGTAAATATTTGTAAGAACTACGTAAAACCTGACGTCTGCAACATGAATAACAATCTATGTGATATTATGTTCTAATTATGATATCTTGTTTTAAAGGTATAGAGTCAATAATAATGATATATTTACACTGGGTGGAAAAAGATTGGAAACGCTTTCACAACTGTGGTATGAATTCACTTGTAAAAGTGAAATCTTGTACATGATCATAGTTAAAAAGAACATACTTCTTGATACCATTAGCGACATTTAATAGGCCCACGAGGAGTTGAACAAAAATCTTACTATCTTAAAATCTTATTACAAAATAGCCTAGGTCAATTTTGGTATGAAATGAAAGGTATATTCCAGAGAAATTAATTGCTGCAAACCGAACTCCGAAAGGTTGATCCTTTCCAGAGTAGCGGTCGTTTGAATTTCAAAGTAACTAACTTGAACAATAGTATTTCTCCGCTATTTAACGGTTTTAAGTAAATTATTCCAAACAAAAATTGTACTTTATAGAACATGATTATATAAAAAAGTTAAAATATCAAAATATCTATGAAAAAATAACGTAGTGAAAGCGTTTCCATGCTGTATATAAATAATTTAAAACGAACTTAAACAACATTAAAAAATTTATTTCTCTCTTAGAAAACTGACCTGATATGTTAACATTTTACATAAAAAATATATTTAATATGTTTGGGTGATTTCATCATAGCCATAATTTTTGAAGTGATTGGATGGTAATCAATACATTTAATGGTTCTAACATTTTTGAGCCATTAACATTTTAAGTGCATTCACAAAAGTCATTCGGTCACCAGCTGTTAGCTTGATTACGAGCAGACTCGTTTTCGTTTATCTTGCTCTATGGATGTCAATTTAGTATCAGCCAAAGAGTTGTAATTTTAATGCAAAAGTATTTTATTCACAAATTCTAAGTCATTGTGTAAATACATTCCTACATTATTTTAATTCAACTATTGTAATAACGATGTTTATTTCGAAATTAATTGTAAATAGACCGTGGTCTTAGTTCTTTATGTGCTTCTGTAACTACCATAGCAAAGCACACAAACATGTAACAATGTCAGTATAACTACTAGTTAAACTGACGAGGCAATAAGCTTGTACTGTAGTTGGCCGGATTAGAGTTGTCTTAGCAATCAGTGTTGTTCCACCTTCATCGGCCCGCGTTTTTCTGTGCGTCTATCTTTACTCAAGAGGATTTTACATAACATGCCAGCATGTTTAATATGTATCTCACAAAGTGATCAACCTCTGTATCTGTGTTTCAAGGCACTTGCTTGGTCGAACATGAACAAACGTTAATTTACAATACATACACGTTCTGTAATTATTACCTTGAAGATAATCCTGGAATTAAACATGAGTTTTAGCAATGAATGAATGTTGTACCATCGAGATTAAAAAAATTGATACTCATATGTTGGAATTAATAAACCTATATTAATTAATTAATAGTAGCCAGTCCCTTTTTTAACCTTAATTGCACATTCCCCATATACTACTGATATATTCGGGAACTTTATCTGACAGAGTATAGGGGAGAACCAATATAGAAAGATGTGAATAATTATAATACAAATTTTCAGTCAAGGCCAGGATTCAAACCTGTGTTATCTCTCCAACAAATTAAAAGACCTGATGCATTAGACCACTCGGCCACTGGCTCGCTTAATTGTTGACACGAACTATACGGTTGCATTAATAAAGCATTCGGATTTACCTAGATTGAGAACATTTTTATTAGATAGAATGAAAATTATATTTCATATATAAGTTTTAGCCTAAATATTCAGCTAACTTGTGGGGTATCTTTTAGAAGAGAACAGTTATCTCTCTTATAACTCTTGAAACATTATCTACAGGAACATCCCAACGAATGGGAATAAAACAAAACATAACTGTAATTCTATAAATATTATAATAAAGAAAAAGACACATTTTGTTATTTTGAAGGCTAGGACAAGTTTATATCGTTCCAGATTGCGTCGACCAAATCTGCGTCTTTGTTCCTGTGACGCCACATGAGTTCTAGCAGATCTCTGCTGGTTCCAAACTCACGCTTGTATCTCTGTTTGGACAGCGACATTGTCGTAGTATCACAACTGAACTTACCAGCGCAACACGACTAAGGATGCGCGTACAAGGCAGTACATCAGATAACAAGCCTATAAAGAGCGGCCGAGTGGCGATTCGATAACCATGTTGTGCATGTTTTTGTTTGTTTTGTTTGTGATAGTACGCCTTACTGATTGAAGTTTCCTATTCCTCAATTTCAAACAGTTTTTCACGAGTGGGGGTCCTCTTCTAAAAAAGACCCGAATTATGCAAATATTCCGATGTAGAAAGTGTCTTGCGAAAGCAGCACACACCAACTAATAAACGTCGCAGTTATTTTAAGTAGGCTCTCATATTTTATCCAAAACTTCCTCCAGAGTGTTTTATATGACCTAGTGTGGACTCCAGAACGCACGACGTCCACATCTCCCAATTAGTCGCGTGCCCTCGCGTCCGAATTCCGTGACTCACTCCAAAAGCATGGCCCGGATTCTGTTTTGAAACCGTCCTCGGGGGCGTGGGTGCGCCTTGCCTTCTCCGTTTTGTCCCTGCCGTTAGAGACGGTAAAGTATTGGTGCGTGAATCCCGCATACATTAGCTATGTAGATCGGAGCGAATAAATCGTGTTTAAATTAGAGGCCGAGACAACAAACTGCCGGGTACAGTCGTTGAAGTTAGCTCGTTAATAAAAAGAGTGTGATTTACTTTACGAACAAGGTACAAGGATATATTCAACCTTTTTTTCTAGAGGTTTGTGTAGTTTCGATTGTTTTCGGTTTGTGTCAGTATGAGTCTACACATCCCATAGTTAGCGTATGGAACTCTTTACGATTGTTAAACATACAAAATATACAATCTTTAAAAGTATTATAACAGCTATTGATTTGTTTGGACTAGATTGACAATGAAATATTCTACATTTATCGCAAGTAGTTTGCTTTATTTATATTTCAGATAGTTAATCAGGAACTTCTTACGAACTATTTAGTCAGGAAGAGTTTAGGCCTCCAATACATCCTTAAGGTACTTATATATGTCAAAGTCAATGAAGCTTCTTTTTTAATTAGAGCTGAGTTTTATAAGTACCATCTAACATTGGAGAGGACAACATTAATACCCCCCCCTCTTAATGGATAATCAAGATTGACAGCTTCCCTGTTCTTGCGATGAAATTGTTTAACCTCCTGCCGTAGAACGATTGACTCCTTAAAACGTCTGTGTTTAAAATGAGACTGAAGACTTGGCTTTTTAAGGTTGTTTTCTACAGCCTTGAGGCATTCTGTAATAAATATTTCAAAAGTGTTTAGTCACCGCTGCTTTGTCATGTGTTTTTGTACTTTCCTACACACAGTAAATAATGTAGTATTGACGATAAAAATATTTTTGAATGGGAAGGAATTTTTGTAAAGGAAAAAGTATTTTAATTTTTGAATATTAAAAACGTATTGTATCCGAAAGTTCTTACTGTCAGTGTCTTTGTCTTGAGCTTGATTTTAATTCAGCAATTTAAGTATTGAGAAACAACATTTTTACGTCAATAGAAGCTAAATCAATTTGTTAACACTATAAAATGAGGAAGAAATTAACAGTAAAAACCAATCGGACCATTTCAAATCAGATATATTATATTTTTAAGGATTATTTTAACAATCAGATATTTAGCCCAAAGATATGTACCCTATCGTGCAATTTTTTTTAATGTTAACATGTCAAGTCACAAGCCCGATGTGGGAAGTCAATTGACATTCACAGAGAATGAGTCTAACATTGAGGTATGCGTATCAATGAGGTAGAAGCAAAAATTAGTAGAAAATGCCAGTGTTGCAGGTACTTATATTAGGTTCTTTCCTGTGAAAACAGGTTCCATAGTTTTTCTAATTAGTTAGTTTAATTGCGGCGCACGTCCAGTTATCTGACGAGAATAGGAGGCCAGTTGCAACATTGCTATTTTTACATAGTATGTATTTTAAACTTTGCAATCTACTCTAGTTTATTTATGTCCATTGTTGATAGAGAGTGAATCAATGTTAACTAAATATTAACACATCCATTGGATATTTAAGAACTGAACAGTAAAAACAAATTTTGGACTTTACATTCATAGCCAGAAAAATATGATTCATATACTTTGAAAGTTGTTATCCTTATTTAAAGAATTAAAAATTAAAATAGAAAAGAAGGCCACATGCTAAAAGTAACCTAAATTACTCGTATGAAATGAATAAACGCCATTCCCTAATCAGTTTTATTTTGTTTACACGTGTATAGTTTATAATATGTATGTAAACAAACAATGGGGAGACACTATGCAAGCATTGGTTTTTTTTTGTATCTTTGGTGAAAGTTACATACGAGGCTTTCTACATAATAAGAGATACATGAAAAACCTTATATATTATGCAAAGTCATTTATATGAGAGATATATGAAAGCAATGAAAAGCACATGGAGCTCAATATTTAATATGATCAATTATAGTAAAGCAAATGAGAATTAGTATACTATAAAGGGTGGAAGATATATGAGAAGTTCTGAGAGTGATTCAAGTTACTTGAGGGATGATATAGAATATGCTCTTTAAATGTTAAAATGTATATGTAATTTAAAAGTTAGTTGAGGTATTATATAAGGTATGAAAGATACATAAAGAGTTTGTATTAATACAAATTAGTTGGACATTTTAAAAATGGTGCAAAGAAAATGAAGCATTTTTATTTGATGCACAGTAGTTGAAATATTTTATAAATACATAAAAAATAGTACGTGAGAATTCTATAAATTATGCAAGGTAAATGAAGAGTTTTATAAGTGACAAAATGCATGTGAGAGATGTTACAATTAATAAAAAATACAAGAGAGGTATGATAAACAATGAAAGGTAAGTTCGAGATGTGATGCTGGGATTTTTTAAAGTATTTGTACTTCTCTAAACCATGTCATTAATTTATGGTGGTAGCAAAAACAACAAAGACATAATATATCAACAGATTAATCGTGAATTGGTTGATAAACAATTTTGATACAATTTTTCTTTCAGAAGAGTAGAATAAGGCTTATACATACATAAAAGGTTTTGTCGCTTGGCACTTCAGCTGATGCAGAACCCGGTCATGTTACCAAGTCCTCAATGATTTCACTCGCAGTGTCCCAAGGTGTCAGTCTAGGCATTAATCTTATACAAGCTGTTCCATTCAAAACGGCCATAAACGGATCACTTGTAATTTTATTCCCCTACCAGTACCACTTTAATCGAGTACTACAGAAGTGCATTAATGTGGGTGGTTATCTCACCATGGGCCTTCGACCTGTGCGGTAACTTCAAACCACACTCCACTATTACCTTTTACAATGGCAATCAATTCTCTCCACTATTGGCTTTTAAAATGGCGGCTTCTTTTATAACAGTAGTGCACTTAAAAATACGAACAAATCTGACTTGGGCAACTTTTTTTAAATGCCAATGTTTAACCTACACCAATTATTTCATGTAGTTTCTTATAATATCTACTTCTTTAAGTGGAATAGAAAGCTAGTTGAACAATATGTTACTATTTCATTCTTAATGTTTCCTTTGCCATTTTTTGTAAATTTTACATCCGATCCTATTACCTGAAAGGAGTAGATTAAAACTTGATAAAATCAGATCAAATGGTTTATTTTTTATACTTTGTCTGGACTAGTAATAATTTTGTACATTATGTTTACAAAAGTTTTAAAATAGTATATATTTAGAACAGTTATATGACTTATATTAAAATAAATTACCAAATATTGTTAAAAGTGAACGTCTTATTTTGTATAAATATATTTCTTAAATCTATAAGATAAAATAATGATGAAAATGCATAAGCTCTCTCTAGCCGAGGGACTGTTTACTCACCCTACGTACAGTAATTTAGTTGTTCGCTACACCTACTAGTTTAAACTAATAAGTCTTTTCTTCTGGCTGTGATACTCCGTGATAAGGCTCATTTAGTTGGCTTGATATTATATTCTTATATATTGTTTATCTTTAAGTCGGCACTGTCATAAATTCTTTGTATAGTGTATTTGAACTGGTATATTATTTAAGTTCTTATGTTACTTTTAAGTAATATTTAACTTGCTCTTCTTGCTGAAATTTTCTTTGATTGCTAAAAGTTACGTGTGCTTAAGATGCTTGCTGTTTGTATATTGTACTTTCTGCTAGCATTGTGTTGTTGTTTATTTTTGTACTTCGTATTTTTCTGATATTTTTTTACTTTTGCTGTAATAATATTTATTAAGATTGCTATGTATATTGAGAAAACGGCGTATCTATTGTAAACAATAAATAAATTTAAAAAAAACATAAAACTACAATTTTTTCAATTCACCAGGCAAGTTTTCAGAAATGTATCTAGACGTATGAATGAATTCATTTTCTAAACAAATGGAAAGTATTTAAGGAGGTAAAATTTTGACATTGGTTTTTAAATTTGTAAGCTAAAAGAAATATATACATATATATATATATATATATATATATATATATATATACATATACAACTATAATGATGAAAAATAGTATTTCAAAATTAATTAAAAAACTTCTTTCTATCAACTGCTTATATTTGCTATTTATTTATTTCTATTCTCATACCACAATTTGCTTTGAAAATATTCCTTAAACACTGTATACAGCAGACCTCTCTTATTGACGTTAATTTTACCATCATGTCAATGCTACATCGACATATTTAATCAAAACTAGATCGCAAATGAAATAAAATTATGTTTTTGTACTTTCATCTCAATAACATATGTTTATTCAATTGTTTGAATTGCAAGTTATAATTAATTTTGGAAGATCTATAAGGTGAAAATTTTAAAAATCTTAGATACACCCTTCATATTTACATATTGCTATAAACAACTTAACTGATGTAAATAGCAAGTTTAACATACTCTTTTTAGTGACCTTTTCTTGGGGAAATTAGCATATATGCATAGATACAGACAAAGTTACTATTGATTGCGTGATCTAAATTAGTAAATTTATAATTATGATAATTTCTATAAATATTCAGGCTATACCAACAATCATTAAAAAAATATTATCATATAACAATAAAAAACCATCACTCTAGTTAAAAAATGCTTTCTGGGGAGGACACGGTCCGCCGATTGACAACCCATGTCGCAAGTAATCTAAAACTTCTCCTTCCTGTGGGACACATAAACATAACTTATTTATTTGTTTGTTTAAACAATTACATCGCATCCAGTATATATTAAAAGGGAGACCCCTGTAGGCTCGGTGTGCCTACCACATTACTCATTGTGGTCGTAATACACTGGACTTCGGTCTCTGTCATGACTACGTTGACATTATAAGATCATTCTTACTCTCTGTACCATTCAAATAATAGAACAAACTTTTATGTTGGTTTTGAAGTTATTTATGAAGCCATTTGCAATCTTCCCTCCTGATGGAAACAACAACCACTGATCAAGTGAAATGTTGCACTATTCCCACGTACTTTAAAAATCTAAACTCAGTGGAGGGAGAAAATTCTCCAGTAAATGTACACTGGAGTTTATCCACTTTCCACAAAACCGCGCTATCATTGCTACCGTGCGAGTTGCCATTACGCAGAGCACGTGGTGTCAAAAACGGCTGATCATTGCCATTATATGCGTAATCCGAGACATTCGGATAATTACGACATTACCGCCGGATAAACGGGGCTAATAACATTCAAGATGGCCGCTAGCTGCTGGTATAATCGTGTTTTAATGCCCGACTGCCCTCCGTTACCACTGCTTTGAGCCTAATGCTCTCCGGCAGGTGGTCGAAGATGCACTTGAACGTCCAGCACCAAGAATTAAAAGTTGAAAGTAGTACTTGAAAGAGCTGAAAGTTAAACATGAATACTAATCACAATCGTAAGCCCACGAAGGTATGACGGAAACGACAAGTTCAGGCAGGAAGGATGGCATCGTTATGAGTTGTTTTAAACGATCCAACCTTATACGAGAGCGTTTTTCACCTTAATATAGTCAAAAATGAAGTAAAACACATCTATTAAATTAAAAAGATTATATATAATAAGACTAAATCCCTTCTAAACTAGGTAATCTTTGAAATTATATTTTTGAAGCAATAAAAGACAGTTGTCAGTAAAAGAAAATTTTAACGAGTTTCAGTTCAGTCAATTCCTAAATATTGTTGACTACTATCTTATATCTTATGTCGAGGCTTAACATTATATAAGAAAAACTACACCCTTTCCTTTAATGACACTAAAAAGATATATACATTTACAAAATAATCTTGATTGTCTATTAATATTGTTTGAATTGCATTGTTTGATTGATTTTAGGTGAGGCATGTGAGAGCTATAAAACATCTCTATGAGAAATGAGAATATTCAAAAGCAGGTAACTGAAGGAAATTTTTTTAAAATATAGCACGAGATTAAAAAAAATGCCCACTCAAGGTCAATTTGTTAAAATCTGGAAACAATAGCAGGGTCCTGTTGAGGTTGGCAGGGTCAAGTAGTGGCTGCAATGGACAGGTCCTGCCATCATATTAATAAAGTATCCGATAACCATAGCTAGCCAGGAAGTCGGAGAGAACAGGTCCTTCCAATGCCGTAAGTATCATGTTTCCCGAATTAACAGCTCAAATTTCCCCTTCCTAATACTAAAAGTGATTGACTCATTCTTAAGGTGCTTGAAATCTAAATAATTGAATTCATTTTTCTCAAAAAGAGAGAATATAGTACAAACCTACACACTGTTTATAAAATATTAAAAAGCTCTGTCAAGTAATTGTGGATAGTAGAAAAATGTTCTACGATAACTGATAATTATAAGACATAGAGTACTGTCACCATTTATACTTGTTTGTTTGTCACTGTAAGGATGTGTTTTTTTTTTTTTTTTAGCATGGAACATGCTTTAGTCTTGACCTAACTGCCTGAAAACGTTACGCGGGAGGGTGACGCGGGAAGGTGACGCGTAACCATGAAAACACAATGACATATCAGTGTTGACTTCAATAATGATTTTATTTGCAAGCGTTCATCAAAGTACATCTTTAGTTTCCATGACAACTCTTGTTAAAAATATACAAAATTAAGTCCTAATTAGAGAATCCATTTTGTGTCTATAGGATTATATAAGATAATAATTAACTTCCTTTCAAGGTGGTAATGAGTCATCGCGTGAGTAAGAACCTGAGCCGCGAAACAATAAAATTTAAATAAAAAGTAAAGATATATTTATATTTTTAAGATATGTTTATATTTTTCGTAATTCCTTACATGAAATCTAAAATTCGTTGTTTTCGGAGAAATACATTTGCAGAAATTATTAAAAAGGAGCCAGCAAACAGAAAAAGCGCAGCTAAAGCATGTTCCATGTTTCTTGAATTTTAGCCGTAGGCTCTAAGCAAAAAGATCCGGGGGTCCAGGGGGCTTGCCCCCTGGCGAGGCCCGCAGGGCCGAGTTTTTTTTTTTTTTTTTTTTTTTTTTTTTTTTTTTTTTGAGGGGATCCTTACTTTCCCCTAAATCCTTCTATCCAACGGTATGAGTTATAATTGGGCTGGGTTGAAAGCAACCTGCGTGATATATTTAGCACATGAAGGGATTCCAATTGCAGAGGGGAAGTATTCCACCAATCCGTCTCTAGTTGGCGTGAGTGCTAGTATTGTGAATGGGGACAACGGACCAGACACAATCTGCTGGTAAAGTTATGGTGGGTTACGAAGCGCGCTGCACTTCATCTCCTCCGCTCCCTTTGTTTGTAGGTTATGTTAAAGATGGTAAAGAATACTGCTTGAATTAAAACATTTGATATAATATAGCCATAATCTTGTAACCATTTTTGTAGTTATTATAAATCATATTGTAATTGAATATACCGTTTTTATACAATTAGCAAAACACACATTTTAACATCCCATAAGAAGTAATATTAAAATAAAACATTGATGAAAGTAGTTATTCAGTTTGAATCAGTTGAAGATAAATATTATTTCAGTTTGAAGGTAGATCACTGAACATTTAAATCACATTATAAGTATTTCAAATAACACACACACACACACACACACACACACACACACACACACACACACACACACACACACACACACACACACACACACACACACGTGCACGCACACATATATATTTATTTTTTAAACACAATATTATCACAAATCAAATTATTCTATAACCTCTGAATAAATCGGCAAAGACAATAAACCACCATACACCAGCTGATTCCTCATTCATATCTTCCTTTTCCTCATATGAGTCCTTTTCCCCTTATGCCATGTTCCAATTGAACTAAATTTCAGTTCCCTCTACGTTCTTTGCCCGCCAATGGTCACCAAGGACGATGACATAACAGGCGGAGCTTCCCACGGCGTATCTATGATGACGGCGTATCCAGTGAAATGTGCACAATGGCACGTCGGTTCACTGGTGGGAGAAGACTGATTTTCTGTTTCACTTCATTATTTATCTCTCTCACACAGGTTCTTTATTAATAAGGCCACAATCAAAGCGGCTGAGCCATAGTACATAGTTGTACTATCAAGTGTCCAAAACGACTCAACATGAGACAAACATGCAACACTGAAGCCTAAACTAGCTTATTATGTGTTTCAGCAAACAGTTGAAAATTATATGCTGATTTTAGCATCCTTAGGGACCTGCCATAATTGTTATCGAAAAAATCTAAGTTTTGAAGCCTGTAAGCAATGCCAGAATAAGTATTTAATAATAATAAAAGTTAAAAGATGAGTTGTATTGTTTATATAAGGTCTAAACAATGATGTACTGTATTGTCATCGGAAGAATGCAAATGTTAATGAATATGTCATTAGAATAAATTTGCATATAAATAATTTATGTCTCAGAAAAAGCACATTAGCTCGCGAGTGTACACATTTTGTCATTAAAAGGCATAACATTTAACAGATAAGGACATAAAAACAATTGTTTGAAAATAAACATTTTTGTTAATTTTACTTTTAACAAAGAGAAAATAGACACAGAGTTCTCTTTTTTGTGTCCGAAGTGAAAGCTATAGTGTCAGTTACAAATAGATTAAAACTTATGTACATGTTTATACATATGCAGCTATAACTACTACTTTCATGCTTGTGGTTTTTAGGGGTAATAAAGGAGGGACTGACAAGGTGCTGGCCCTGTCAACGCATGGCAAGTGCAGAAATAACTGCTGAACACATTCAGTGTACTATTGGATGCAACCTCTGTTTCTTTCTTCTCTGTGATTTTGATGAATTGTTACTTATGGCGTGTTAATGAATGCGAGTAGATATTTGTCGTTTTAAAATACTGCATAATATATTGTTATAGTTTTGGAAAAAACAAATATCTCCATGTTAGGTAAAAATGGTTACATGTATCTGTTTTCTTCCAACAAGAACCTAATTTTTCATGTATTTCTTTCTTCATCACAAAAAATACCGTTCACATTCCTTGAAAAAAATTGGTAATGTAATATTTTTAAAAAGTTTTTTATATTTTTATACTATTTTCATAGTATTTAGTTTCTTTAGTTAAGTTATAGTTATATTTAGATTTAAATTTAACTTTAAATCACTGATTTGATATACAGTACATATTAATAGGTAGGGTGTTTTATATTCTGGTTATTGCAGAGTTATCCGTCAATGTTGTGTACCATCTGCTAAGTCATGCCGACTGAGATGGTGTTGTGCTATGTGCCCCCATTATGGAGTTAGTACTTATTCGGATTATAGTTAATGGCTGGTTTCCTTAACTGATTCATCAATTTTATTAGTTCATTGACTTTTCCTGTACACGTTCTATATTAGTCTAACCATCGTCTGATGCACGAAGTTTGATTCTGTCTAATTTTCTAGAGCACTTTCCCTAATTAAAAAATAAGGCTGTCCACCTTATTTAGTAGTGAATATACGGTCTCGTCTGTCACTTAATTTACAGGATTGTTCTTCAGGTCAATACAAGCAAATAATACCTGAAACATTGCTCCCCAGATATTTAACGGAATTCAACAGAATTTCAAAGCACTCAGCCACGTATCTTTTAAAAATAAACTACATTTGGAATATGATTATTTTAAAATCTAAGTTGTGTAAAATATATTTTGTTTTGTGATTTTAGCCTAGCCCTTAGCCCTCAAATATACATATAACTTTTTTTATATACTTGAGTTTTTTTTTTTTTAAACAACTGTATGTTGAAAAACACTCCAAATAAAGCCGTTATTTATTTATAACATGTGTATTTTCTTGAGTCGTTTTCTGTATATACAGTAGGTCTTTAGATATGTGTTTTTTACAGAAATGTTGATATCTAAAAAACGATTTGTCATACAATACTGAATTTTGGTATGAAAGTTGATCCAAGAAACAAAATCATGTAAAAGTCTGCATGTCTAATATTATCAGTTTCAATATGGCGGCTGTTTAAACATTTCAGAGTCAAATATAAACAAACCTACACATTTTACTCAAAAATGTTAAAACAATATTTGTAAAACGTATTATCCTTTCCTGTATATAATAAATAAAATTAAATGTATTTTCACAAAACAAATATTGAATTGTAGAACTTCGATTAAACTGTCTATGAACTCGTTACCTTTAAGATTTCGATTTCATTATAGTAAGTGAAAACCTTATTTTAACCTAAGGTACAAACTTAGGGGAGTAAACATTATACAAATTCAATATTCTAACAGTAGTATTGTTTTTTTTAACAGTCCGTCAATTTGTAATATAACATTATATTTGAGACTATATTATTTACAGATGAAATCAAAGGCTCAATCATAGTTTTATTTACTATTATTACTCAAATAACTTATTTATTATGAATTTATTTATATATTTAAAATGTGTTTAGTCCTGTTTTGTTATATATTTTTTCTTTTTGTATGCTTACATTTAATGCCTCATCACTACTGGCCGCAGATGTACCTGATATTTATATACAGTATTGTAATATTATTATTTTTACTATTACTTATATTCCTACGTATACGATACATTTATTTATATATTTCAAATGTCTGTAGTTTTATATTATTGTATTTGATGTATTTTCTGTTTGTTAATAATATGTTACAAAAACTCTATTGATACCTTGAATTTATTTTATATTGGTTATAAACTCACTTGCTCGCTATAAGCCATTGTGTATTATTTTGTATACAGTATACTTCTTGTAAAAATGGGAAACCGTGGAAATAATAAATAAATAAGCAAAGTGCAAAATGTAGACTTGCATCTATTAGCAAAGCTACTAAACCAAATTAACATTAACCTACTCAACTAAAGATACATTAGATAAAGTAATTGTTAGGAGGAACATTTCTGAGCATACCGCTAGCTTGGGCACTAGCTTGGGCACTAGCTTGGGCACTAGCTTGGGCACTAGCTTGGGCACTAGCTTGGCCACTAGCTTGGGCACTAGCATGGCTACTAGCTTGGGCACTAGCTGGGCACTAGCTTGGGCACTAGATTGGGCACTAGCTTGGGAACTAGCTTAGCCACTAGCTTGGGCTGGAAATTGTTTACTTACTGTAAAAAGTTACTAAATATATGAGAGGTTATGATATAGATAATGCGTCAAATTATATGTCCATTAAATATATAGGGGGAGGGGTCGAGCAAATATGGCTAAACGTTAAGCGAGTGTGAAAACATCCATTATGGGAGAAACCTTCACGCCTAAATAAATTATGTAAATTAAAAATTTCTAACTATTTGCAATAAAATAAAGAATTGTATGAACAAATAGAGAAAACTAATGTTCAAGATTAAACTGACATCAACATATTGTCGAAATAATGCCCAATCGAAATCCCAATACAATGCTTCCCAATATGTTGTTAATAACCTTATAAAATAATGCAAATAGGATTATTTGATAAATAATCCTATTTACATTATTTATCAAATAAAAAACTATAACTACTAACAAGATTTCAATTTATTTTCTAATAAATATGTAATTGAAGGTTGGCATAGTTGTTAGACTTACCAGGAAAATACTTGCAGCACAATTGTTGGTGTTTAGATATATTTTTAATATTTGTTAAAATATCATGTGTTTATATATTTACCTTTTTAAACAAAAGTGTGATAAATTATTTAATTATTCATTTGTAAAATAATGTTCTAATTCAAAGATACTTTACTATGTTCCAGATCGAAAATAAATATATATTTCAAATAAATATTCAATATACATGTTAATGTTTTTTGTAAGTATATTAATGAAAATGAATTTAACATTTAGCAAATAATAGTTGACTCTCACAAGTTTCCAAGCTGTAGAAGGATAAAACTAAAGCAGTATCTCTGCTAACTGTGAAGGAATAGTATTGTAAACATATGCCCAGTACACTTACCCGGTCAATCCGTCATTGGCCGACCTCCGGCACAGTCCAGTCTACAGTTACCACCCAGTCACCGTGATCTACACTAACCGTTACTGTAATGGCCAACAAATTGTTGTCACTGGCGCCGTTTTACATTGTGGATTAATAGATACAATTGGTGCAATATTCCATTGTTGCCGACCGGCTTCACCAATCACTCCATGTGGGTTTGTCCGGCAATGTCCGCACCTTGCCCTCTTAACCGGATTAGGTTACGGCTCCAGAAAGTAGTTATGTGACAGGCGATTAAAATATTGTCCACCTTATTGGACAATGACCAAGATGGCTTTACCAATAAGAACGCAAGATAGTATATCGATCACTTATAGAGTGGGTTTGCCAAAATTGTTCATTTCCTTATTGCGTATTTTACTTTTCAATGTATATTTTGTATTCATTATTTTCCTTAAACTGGTGAAGCACTAAGCTTCGATTCACTCAAAATGAAGATACGTGAAATTTTAATAATAAAAACAAAGAGGGATGTGAGGTTCTACAAGTCTACAGCAATATTGAACAACAAAATGTGTACTAAAATACACATGGTAAAACACATTATTGTTATGAAATATTTTAAAAATTAAGTAATTTGTTTAACATGGGCAGCCAAGAATCATAAATTTATCTAAATGTAAAAATAGTTTGAAGTCAGTAGACAAGACGATTACCTGGCCACATACAATTCTTGATATAACAATAACAATGAAACTGATTATTGTCACCTGCGATGACTGGTAGTCGTTGTAACTAACTTAGGTGTACTGTTCCTTAGAAAAGGGTAAGTTATTAATAACCAGGACAACTAATAGATTACAGTTTAGCGTGAAATCAACATCACGTAGTATTGGTCTAACTTTTGGCTAATGACAAGCCTGGTCACTGTCTCAGTTGTTATTGTGTTCAGCACTAGAGTCCTATAAACCACCCCAGACCTCCGAGTGATGGTAACCATTGACGGCATGTCGGTAGAGAGACTGTCAACTACACGGGGCCACCCCAGACATCTCTTGTGTTGGTAACCATTGACGGAATGACGGTAGAGAAGGTGTCACCTACACACGGCCACCCCAGGACCTATCTAGTGATGGTAATCATTGACGGTATGTCGGTAGAGAGACTGTCAACTACACACAGCCACCCTCTTGATTTAGCGAAGATTTATTAATTCAAAACTATTTCTACGTAACTTCACACAATAATCACCCAAATTTAAAAATGCGCAGTAAATAAATTTATAGTTAAAAGAAATCATTTACGCCTGTTGTTTAATATTCTGAGTTTATTCTGGAATTCTAATTCACCTATCTTAAACCATAGCTGTAAAGGCATTGTGGACTTTCCATGCCGAGAATATAACCTGGGGTGTTGAGTATATTAATTGCCGCTAACCAATGGTCAATTGGGACCGGAATTGGTATCTAGATACTAAGGTGTTGTTCATATCTAACTCCCTACTCATTTAATTATGTGCTCTACACTGTTCGAGTATTTGATATTTAATCTAAATTAGTGAATGTGTCATTAACTAGTCTAGCCTGTAATAGTCAAGATAGGACAACGGAACCGGCTTTGAAACCAGTTCTTGCATTTAGGATTGCAAGTTTTACTTACAAACTGCATGCTTTGTAAATGTATCTTTAGAGTTCAACTACTTTGATAGAGACGGAACTTAATTGGGCCAAAAAGTAGTTCTCGCACAACTCGCGTTATCTGCGTCAAGAGGAATGTTACCGGTGCCAAATACGGACGGTGCTATCACGATTCCTTGGGGAGTACCCGCATTGCGCAAACGTAGTAAAGTGAGCGTGCGTGTCCGCTACTGCGCTTTGCTAACTAACATATGTTACGTTTCCTTAATCAGCTGTCCGACCATCATTGTCACTGCAGTGCTGTTTTACTGACTCCTGGTTTTATAGGTTACGTTTTACATAACCGTTTGAGGTGGGTTTGATTATTGCGTGACTGAAAGTGGTTTCAATCCACTTTTTTACAAAGTGGGAATGATACATTTGCGTGAGAGCTACTGGAATTAATTGAGAATAAACTCGAAATCGAAACATTTGTTTAATCTTGATACGGCTTAGAATTACAATAACATATCATTTATTTCATTACGTGATGTTTTAAAATAATTTTGGTACACTTGGTTAAAAAGTACCAACATTTACTTACTATCAAAACTGTCATATATTCTTATGAAAGGATAATGTACTTATAATTATTAATAGTTCAAAAAAATATGAAATAGAGCAATACTTTATCGTAATCATTATGGAATGTGATCTAATATTTTATGTAGTTGATGTAAGATTCGAACATAAAATTGAATATCAGTTAGTCGTTGATCGTACGTTGTTACAGGTTGCCTTTTGTTATGTACAATTACAGGTTGGACTTATATAAATAAATAAATATATATGATATAAAAAGTAAGTTTTAAAATAAATTTAATACAGGTTTGCAGTACGTTCATGTTTAAGACAGCAAAACAAGTTTCTGATTTGTAACACGAATCTCGACTGAAATGTAATAAATCAGAAAGAGACTGCCAGTAGAGTTATAACAACAGATAAAGTCATTCCTGTTTCATTTTAATATGCAGTATTTCTATAGTTCAGTAGGATAGATGTACTGTTTTAATAAAACTTGACTTACTTTGAATACTAGTCAGTAATATTATAATCAAATGTTCAAATGGAATTGATTAATAACAATAGTTTTTCTAGATTTAGATGACATAATATGTGCTTTTAATTTGTACATTTATAAGACGACAATAAAATTAAAGGAAATTCTAACGAATTAAGTTATGAATTTTTTAAAAGTAATTCTCTGTTTGTATGCAAGTTTAAAAATTACAAATATTCTAGTAATACTGTTTCTTAGCATAGTTAATATGTTTTAAAGCACATGTTACAAATGAACATCATACTTGACTTTGAGGCAGTATGTTACCTTAATCATCTAGTTTTATAGTTAGCTACCAAAGTGTTCCTACATTTTATTTGATAGATATAGCCTACAGTACCCTAGAGAAAAAAACAATTAGAGATCACTTTAGTGTGGCCGCAGCGGACACCTCAGTGACAGTTAACACGAAAATAAATCTTTATAATGCTTTAGAAAATATTACTAAGTTTTCCCTCAGTATTTGGAGAGAAATAAGGCTGACAACGTCGCTGGCCCTCCATTCAAACATAGAACTGGAGAACTAACTTCTCAACACTCCTAGTTTTTATAAACTGAACACCTATTCAGCGCACTGTTGGATGTGACCTCTGTCTTTTTCTTTGTAAGTACAGAAATAAAAACTAAATATAAATTCAGAGTACAAATGGATAATTTAAACTTGTACCACATGAAAACCTAAATCTTTTGAAAAGAGTATTACCAAAGACTATCCATAATCTTTGGTAATACGTTTGCGATAAAAAAGGCCAGAAACAAAGATAAGAAAGTAATATGTAAAGCCAGAAATATCCCCTAAATTGAAGTTGTATACTGTTTTCAACGGTAAACGCCCAAAGATATTTATCGACCCATTAGTACTAACTTACAGGCGGATCGTGAGGGGTATAAATTACGGGTGGAGTATAGCGAATGTGGAGCATAGCAAGATGAGTGGAGTTGCGAAAGGTTACGGATGCCACGGAACTACGGACCGGAACTCCACGACACTGCCGTGGTGAAAAGGTCGGCCATCTCCACCAATTACCATCATTCCCCACTGGACAAATTACTTTTTCATCAGGCTTGTTTCAATTTCAACGATCCTTGTCGCCACGCTCTAACAAGATTTACGTTTTACTCAACCGTCAATCTGACCGTGTTAGTGATAGATCATGGTGGACGTTTTAGTGATAGATCATGGTGGACGTTTTATAGATCTTCTTAGGGACCAACCAAAATATTATCAGATCTAAAAACATGAAATTTTTTTTATTACAGATGTAAACTAAACGAACTTCAAGGTTTCCGAAGTTCATTGTAATAGTAAAAATTCTTTAAATAAACTTAATGTATTATTAAAAAAAAAGTGTATGCTATGTTATTTTATAAAATGACCTTGTAAATAGAACGGTAAAATCATTGCAATATGTTGGTGAAATTGTTTGAAATTAAGCGTGATAGACTGAAATTATGCCAAATGTTATTTCGCACCCAATCTTTATGCCTATGGCATTTTACCCTTTGTACAAGTACTAGTACATGGAATATATAGTAATATAGTAATAGGTAAATGCTAAAAATTACTATCCATTCAAATACGTTTGGCGTTGACGATTTCCGTCAACAAACGTTACTTGTTGCCTTTGAACACTGCCAACTTATTGCCGAACCGTGATAAAAGAAAAAAAGATGATATTTTGTAAAAATAACGTAAGATCTATTATCATTAAAATATACAACGTTAACTTTTACGGAATTTAATCACGATCTACAAATTTTAATAATCAATTGTTCATGTGCATGTGTATTATGATGTATTAATTAAACACGATGTTTGTTTATTAATAAGAAGGCGTTAGTTAAAATATTTTTTTCATTTGTATTCCTTAATTATATGTCTTACTCTTTTTAAACTGCATTAGATGGTGGACAACGAGCTTAGATGAGCCGACTAATTACCCAAGAAATCAAATCAAATCAAATCATCTTTATTTAAAATAAACAACACAAACAGTTGCATAATAGCGTCAATAATCTATAAAACAATAAAAATAACCATAAGTATAATAGTAATCATAGATTTAAAAACAATATTATTATTACTTCTAACAAAAGAAGTTACCTGCAATTAAGGAACCAATAACATTGACAAAAATTCCGGAACACTGTAAAAAGTACCCCGCAGCATTACTTCTCTCAGATTTTTTTCGAATCTGACCACGCCTCTTTCAGATTTTAATGAGTCCGGTAGCGAGTTGAAGAGCCTGACCCCACTGCATGAAACTTGTCTCTCATAGAAGCTTGTTTTATGAGGCGGTAAACTGATGTTGTGTTTTGAGCGAAGATTGTAAGTGTGTGTGATTTGGCTATTGGATTGGAAAAGCTTTATGTTTTTACGGACAAACAAGATTGAATTTAAGATGTAAAGAGATGGAAATGTTAGAATATTGTGCTCTTGAAAAAGTGGCTTACATGAAATGCGGTAGGGTTTTTTTCAAAGATGGTCCTAATCGCTCTTTTTTGGAGTCTGAATATAAATTTAGTTCTGAAGTTTTCATAGCCCCATACCTCCACAGCGTAGTTTAAGAACGGAAAAATAACCCCATAGTAAGCAGCCAATCCTACACTAGTGTCTAGGTATGATGATATGTTTCTGAGAATGAAGACCCCAGAGCTTAGACGCCTGCTAACCTGGTTTATGTGTTCTTTGAAGCGAACATGTTGGTCTATTTGCACTCCAAGAAATTTCGTTGTGGAGGTAGTATTAATTTCTGAGTCTCCTATGAAGAATGTAAGTGGATTAGCATTTTTGTTTTTATTTATTCGGAAATCAATTATTTGCGTTTTATTACTATTAATAACCATTTTATTTGAACTGAACCACTGAAGGAGTACATTTACCTTTTCATATGCCTTAACTATAATGTCTGTCGGGAAAAACAGGTTAAATTATTCTTTACAGTTCAATAATAAAGAAACCCTGGTTTCTGGTAATGAAGGCCATCAAATTCCCCTATGACACACGTATATCATTCACAGCTTTCCCACCATTGCATACTCTTATGACGTTAGCTCTCGTCCATTCATATACGATTTATGTTAACGGCTCTCCTCTACTACCCACTAAACGTAATTCGATTAAACTTACCCACCCACCCACAACGTAACAATGTATAAAATTGAGACCCTCCGATTCAATCGCACATGTACAAAGCTGAAGAAGCTCCCACCCACCCATTCACGTATGACGACAACGAATAAGACACTCGCGCATACCCATACTACGTTAATGTCACTCCAATCTACTCCCACATGTACAAAGCCGATGGTGCTCTCACCCATCCATTTACGTATGACGACAATGGATATGCCACCCACGCATATCCATATTACGTTAATGTCCCTCCGATCTACTCCCACATGTACAAAGCTGATGGTGCTCCCACCCACCCACTCACGTATGACGACAACGGATAAGCCACCCTCGCCATATTACGTTAACGACCCTCCGATCTACTCCCACATGTACAAAGCCGATGGTGCTCTCACCCATCCACTTACGTATGACGACAATGGATATGCCACCCACGCATATCCATATTACGTTAACGACCCTCCGGTCTACTCCCACATGTACAAAGCCGATGGTGCTCCCACCCATCCACTTACGTATGACGACAATGGATATGCCACCCACGCATACCCATACTACGTTAATGTCCCTCCAATCTAATCCAACATGTACAAAGCTGATGGTGCTCCCACCCACCCACTCACGTATGACGACAACGGATATGCCACCTACGCATACCCATACTACGTTAATGTCCCTCCAATCTACTCACACATGTACAAAGCTGATGGTGCTCCCACCCACCCACTCACGTATGACGACAACGGATACGGATACCCACGCATACCCATACTACGTTAATGTCCCTCCGATCTACTCCCACATGTACAAAGCTGATGGTGCCTCCACCCACCCACTCACGTATGACGACAACGGATATGCCACCCACGCATATCCATACTACGTTAATGTCCCTCCAATCTACTCCCACATGTACAAAGCTGATGGTGCTCCTACCCACCCACTCACGTATGACGACAACGGATATGCCACCCACGCATACCATACTACGTTAATGTCCCTCCAATCTACTCCCACATGTACAAAGCTGATGGTGCTCCCACCCACCCACTCACGTATGACGACAACGGATACGGATACCCACGCATACCCATACTACGTTAATGTCCCTCCGATCTACTCCCACATGTACAAAGCTGATGGTGCCTCCACCCACCCACTCACGTATGACGACAACGGATATGCCACCCACGCATACCCATACTACGTTAACGACCCTCCGATCTACTCCCACATGTACAAAGCTGATGGTGCTCCCAACCACCCACTCACGTATGACGACAACGGATATGCCACCCACGCATACCCATACTACGTTAATGTCCCTCCAATCCTTTAATGTCCCTCCGATCTACTCCCACATGTACAAAGCTGATGGTGCTCCCACCCACCCACTCACGTATGACGACAACGGATAAGCCACCCTCGCATACCCATACTACGTTAATGTCTCTCCGATCTACTCCTACATGTACAAAGCTGATGGTGCTCCCACCCACCCACTCACGTATGACGACAATGGATAAGCCACCCTCGCATACCCATACTACGTTAATGTCTCTCCGATCTACTCCTACATGTACAAAGCTGATGGTGCCTCCACCCACCCAGTCACGTATGACGACAACGGATATGCCACCCACGCATATCCATATTACGTTAATGTCCCTCCGATCTACTCCCACATGTACAAAGCTGATGGTGCTCCCACCCACCCACTCACGTATGACGACAACGGATAAGCCACCCTCGCATACCCATACTACGTTAATGTCTCTCCGATCTACTCCTACATGTACAAAGCTGATGGTGCCTCCACCCACCCAGTCACGTATGACGACAACGGATATGCCACCCACGCATACCCATACTACGTTAATGTCCCTCCGATCTACTCAAACATTAAAAAAGGTTATAGTTTCCCCTCAAGGTCACAAATTTTTTTGTTGGGGAAGGGAAGCTATAACAATAATCCTGTAAATATTCAAGTTTTGTTCTTTTCTGTTTTATGTTTTTTACTTTATTTTAACTTTTATAAGTTAAAAGTAAATTTTATATGTAATATACCAACAGCTTTATGTTTATATAAAAAAAAAAAAATAAAAAATGCTTAGCTCTCTCTTTAGTGATCGTTTACATCACTTTAAGAATTCTTGTATATAACAAGGCCACCAATAATAATGTACCAACATTAAGTAGAATATTGGTATAATTAATTAATTTTAAGTCGTGTTGAGGAGAAGGCTATTTATAATGTAGTGTATGTAATGTTCGGTAAATTGTAATATTATATGCATACCGTACGATGTAACATTACTTATTACATCGTAAATTATATAGTAACAAAATTAATCCTTATTCTAACAAGATCTGAAAGATTCACCGAAATCGGATTAGAAAATTATGCATACAACCCAGTGTTCAGTGATGAGAACGAAAGCTGGTCTTTGATTACACTGGACCGCCGCCATAACTACTTATGCAGTCGCGATGCATGGCAAATCGGTATATGCACTTTCTAGGGCTCTGGGGTACAGAGCAGCTGTAAATCAAACTGAAGGGAAACCTGGGGGTTAAAGTCACGCAGTCTCGGCCTGTACGTCAGACGACATGAGTTAGTGTCGGTTAGGTTGACCGTTGACGGACAGCCATGCAACAGGGCTTTCTTGCATAATACTTGCCAAATAGGCTTGTGGTAGGTAAGAAGTCTGGACTAATAGATCGTAGAGTTTTTACAGTCCTAACATGATATAAATGAGAATAAACATCAACTATTGAATATGTTGACATTTTATAATACTTATTTAGTCATCATTACCACTGTAGTCATTTACGGTTGATGATAATCTCTGTCCGATGTTCCTTCATCCCTTGAAATATTTCCTTTCTTGTTTTATCCGAAAACCCCCGTATGATGTTGATGTATTACTTTTTATTGTGTTGACTATTGTCTGTTTGTTTTTAAAGATTCATCTTTTCTCTGCTTTATAGATTATATTTTTTGTAAAGGCCAAGTTTTTGTAAACGCTTCTTAATTTATTTTATCCAATGCTATTACTCAAACATTATTGTTATTGTGTTTTCGATTTTATCTTCTGGCACCATTAGAACGTGTTCAAATTAGAATTTATTGTTTCTCTAATTTAGTCTGTTATTGGTTGTATAGTCTCTTTCCAAACTATATCGTTGAGTAGTAGTCTTTATCCTTGTTCAGAGTGAAGTTTCTTGTTCATGTACCTTCTGATATTAATCTCTCTATTTTTGCGATATTTCTATGTTTCTGGTGAAGTTAAAATTGGTTTACTACAGCATGTTACTTCTGGTTAAACCAATGTTTTAGTGTCAAGTTTATTGATGGACAATAAATAACTTTTCTTCTGGTTTTCAAATTGAAAACTGTCGACCACTTTTTACGTGAATATTTTAATGTTTTATTTTCTTTTTTATTTCATCAAATGAGAAATATAGTTTATGAAATTGGCTTATTTGAGTGTGGAACGAAATTAATTGACTGTTTCTTAACACAGTCCAGTAGTAAATAGCTTAAATAGCAATTACAAAATATTACTAGAGTATTTAAATAACACTAGGATGGGATTGGCACAGTAAAAAGTTGACGCAAGAAAGCAAAGACTATTCATTATTTATTGAATGATCTCAGCGAGTGGATGACAATGGGAACAAACAAATTACATAGCTGACAATGAATAAGAGCAAGGTCACAGTAACACCTGCTTGGACGGTCGACCATTACCTCAGCTCTCAAGGGCGTGCACTCCTCTCAGCAACTCTCAAACCCCTACACCTCCTGTATGGATTTTGGACCATTGTCATTATAATACTATACTAAAAAGTCTGTCGGTGCAGATAGACAAGAAGATAAAGAGGGTAAAAGAATATGGTGGACATTTTACCATTAATTGATTCCAATCAGTTTGTATTTAAAGTCCACAGTGCTGCGGTCGAGTGACTGACGAACCATGTAATGAAGGAACTTGCCTTGTGTAAATCAGGAAACATTATTGAAAAATGAATCTAGTATTAACTCCCTAAATATCATAATTAGAAATAATATTCCATGGAGGCTAAAGTAGCCTATATACCTTAAGATTACTGTAAGTATTTATTTATTTTTATCGAAGATATGTTATTAATCTATAATAACCAGTTGCTTCAGTGAACTTCTAAGTAATGATATGAAAATAGTCTTTGTCTGAGAGGCGAAGTTAGGTCCTCTCATATACTTAACCTTTATGTAATTATATAACCTCACTGATTCTTTTTATATAATATTAATAAATAGTATCTTTTCAATTTATTGTTTTAAAATAGGAGTGCTTGCTACGTAAATGATAAATCATACAGGATCACCAGAACTGGTATAAATATAGTTTAAACAGAATGTAACTAAATAATTGTAAGATAAATATTACTCTAATTAAGTTTTGTTTATTTAGGAAATGTACACTGTAAATCACTGTGGAGGTTAGGTATAACGTGATACTTTACAGTCCTAACTTTGCCCCGTAATAAAGACATTTTTCTTTTAATTTCGTAATTCTGGTAAAGGCAGCCTCAGTCTGAGCGTGAAATTGAGTAGTCCAATTGTACTGTGAATAAGTATACACAGGAAATTGCACATTGAATGAAAAAAACACGTCAAACGTGTTTTATATATAGACACTATATTCTGTGGTATTAGGCTTAAATATCCTACAGAGTAATATCTACAAAAATGTTATGTTTTTTTTTAAATTGGTGATGAGTCTATACATATGGATTCAATAATGGACGGATCAAAATTAGCTAAATGCTTTTTGATAGTAACTTTTAAATCTTCTCTTGGAACAAGCAAATAAAATAGTTGTTTGTAAACTAACGGAACTTTCTGCACTTTATCATAAACAAGTTCACATTATTGGTTCTGAACATTATTGGTTATTGTTTATCGTTTTAGGATTGGTTTATGATTCTTTGAACAAAACTATGATTTTCGCATGTTGTATTTTAATCATTGAATAAAAAAATTAGGTAAGGGCTAGCAAAGAGGTGTTTATTGTAATAAAATCGTAAAACTACTTCACGAGCGTTCGTAATAATGTTAATATCTGAATTTCGAAAGATTAAATGTTTCCTAAAATTTCATAAACACCCATAAATTTTATCTAAAACCTCGATAAAAAATACATTAGACGTGGACGTAGCAGTTGTTGACAACTACCAGCATATTTTCTTAAGGACAGAGTTAAAAAAATAACTAAAAGCATTTCCCATAAAGAATAATATTAGAAAATACTTCTGTTAGTTTGAGAATTACAGTTATAAGCATTTTTAATCTATAATTTCATACTTTAAATAACTTACATATTTAATAATGTTTATGGTAAAAGATGAGTGGTACTCAGACAGCGTCCTTAGTAAGCGTGAACCAGCGTAATATGCCGTTTAATTAAGACATAAAACTGCATAACCGTTATCGAGGTTTAACCTCAGGTTATCTACAGTAAATAGCCCGTAATCAAGTCTCAACATATAAATTCTTCTGAGAATTCTGCGGAATTGGCGTCCTGGATACTTCTTCTTCATATTAGAAAGTTACTTTATACGATTTCTCGTCATTTAATTTTTGTCATAAGAAATTGGCGGTAGGTTTAACATTTACAGGCTTATAATTTGACATACTTAGCGAATTTATGTTTAAAAATCGTAAAATGTGAATTAATTATGCTTTCACTAGATTCACTGAGATATTAATTAATAATCATATGTTTTTAGGGCAAGGTACCTATTTACATGTTTGAAAGTGCATTTAAAATGCATTCATATTCTAACATGAAAATCGTATATTCAGCTTTGAAACATAGATGAAGGCTAACTTCGCTTACCTCTCCATTTTAGGTATGCTTATCGTTCCATCCCCTGGATTATCACTTTTCTAGCTTGTATGTACAGTATATATGCCAAAATCATAATAAAACATTAATTTGTGTTTTTTGTCATTTCATACTTTTAATAACTTATTTATTTAATAATGGTGTGATAAAATTTAAGTGGTACTAATATTCATTTCAATTATTATTGACAAGGTGTATATAGGTTTTACACAAAAGGACCTAGACATTATAGACGACCCTGGGAATAAAAAAAAATAATAAAAAAAAAAAAAACAAGCCACTTGGTTTATTTCAATGTAATTAAACTTTGTTTTACTAAGTAATTAAAATGTTCTTGTATCTGTTAGACATCATTGTTTGTAAAAAGATGAAATATTAGAATAAGACCAAATTTCTTAGTGACTATCATCTTGATATGAGTGACTACCAAAGTATGTAATAATTTTCCTATATAGAAGATAAATAATGGCTTTATAGCTTTAGCTACTAAGTATTTCGAGCAAAAGAAACAATCTAAACAAGAGATAAAAAAATATATATTTTAAAGACGTAAACCAACAAAAAGGTGAATAAAATGATACTGGTCACTAAAATTATAAAATGGTTAACAAATTCTTCAAAATATTCGTCTATATTTCATTTTAAACAAACATAAATAATAATATTTTTAAATGAGAGTTATAAAAGGTGAACTTGTTAATAAATTACATACCTAACATTTGCAAACCCACATATAGTAAAGTTAGTATCTCACATTATGTTCGATACTATGATTCCTTTAGTAAAACAACAGATACTTTACTCATAGTGACACATTTCTACAGACGTCAGTAAAATGTACATAATGACATTAATGAATCATGTAGCACAGCTGACTTATACTTAATGCATTTATGCAGTGAAACTCATATGGGCGTGTTTTACTGTGAAAGCCGTAATTTATACTTAAGCAATGGCGTTGTTAGAACATCCACATAGAGGCTTTAATGTTGGGCTTGTAAATAAGCATTAAGTTATGGAAAGATTTACTTGATAAACATAGGTCTGCGTGGTGGTAAATTGTTAAACCTAATACACAACACCGACAGTTGTTAAGTTTTATGTCTGTTGAAGTGTGCATCATTATTTAAGCAATTATTAAATATTGAAAAAAACAACTGAATCAGCACTGACGTGTAGGCGTAAGCTTGAATGGGGTTGTCATCATTGAAAAAAAAATTATATTGCTAGAGTAAAAGTTAGACACTTTCAGAAAAAATGTGGTTATTATATCAAATTAATGTTATAAAACAAACCAGTAAAAGGTCAAATATATGCTGTATATTAGAAGAAGTTAGGTTTTGACTAATAAAAAGTTAATATCTTTTAGTAAGCATTAAAGTTGTGCTACTCTTTTCTGGGGCTCACAATCACCTATTTGTTGTGTTCAATAAATCTAACAAATGTTCTATAGAAAAAAATGAACAAATGGAAACGCTTAGTTGCAGAACTACGCATTCTATCAATGAATACAAAGCTAAGTACATATAAGTCTTTCCGGACCCTATTTGCCCTATGTTTAGTATTACAGTGACTAGGTCATGTGTCACATGTTAGGTCCCCATTTTCTTTTTATTTCACATAAATAGAGAGAATACAAAAATTTTACTTTATTTGAGTGGGTGATTAACTTCATGTACAATGAATATATATATTCATATATATACAGGGTGTCAAACAAGCCTGGAACCGGCTTTATAATGGTTTAACCGTTACAGATTAATATTTTAAACTGATTTTAAACTTCACTGCAAAATAAAAACAATGTAATTTTGAAGAAACTATTAATTTTTACTACATCAGGAGGATGGATGACAAGGCGTTAGAATAAAATCCTAGATCATAGTATAGGACAAATTGTTCATCACATTAAGGGACTTAGTAAGGAGAATACAACGTAACAGAGCCGAAATCGCAATGTTTTTCACAAACAAAAACGGCGGTAGTTCTAACTTACAACTTTGAGGTTGATGTCTTTGTTAGTTGAGGCATTGTACTTTTGTTTATTTATTTTTTATGTATTTATTCATAAGACGCCGATCGTCAAGATATGGGCGAATATGGATTTGGAATGAGTGTGATGAGTATAGATGAGCGAATGTAGTCATTGCTACAAACTAAGGCCGACTATTCCTTAGAAAGTGTCATTAATTAATAGCCCAATGACAAATGAACAGCCGGTACATTAAATTATTATGAGTTTCAGTAATTGTGCCTAAAAATCAATTTTTTTAAGCAACTTTAAAATTTTCATCACTCAAGGGGGGGGCAATCCCCGAGGAGTCAGAAAAAGACCTTTAAGAGAGAACGGTTCAAGTTGAATATAACATTAAAGGTCTTTGTTAGAAGAACGCAATTACACATAAATTATGTGATAGGCAGCTGACCATTTCTTGAAAATAAAAAAAAGAAGATTTCCAGGCATAGTATTTGATTTTACGTTTAACCGTTTTAATTTTCAATATCTCAATTAAATAATCATCAAGATTCATCAAGCTGAAAACTGTGAATATAAACTGACACCATGTTGTATAGGAACAACACTTGGAGGTCCAATATGTGGCGTTGTATTCTCCACATTAAGACCTTTAATTTGATGACTCCCTGTTCCAACCCTCTGGTGTGATACAACATTAACAGTTGTTTAAAATTTTACTTTATTTATTTAGAAGAAGTTTAAATGTTCAAGTTTTATTGGTCAAAAGAATATAATGTGGTGTCCAGACTTTTGGGTAGCTGCATATTTTTGTATATATTAACCATCCTTGCTGAAATGTTTCCTGGGTTAAAAGTTTATGACGGGGAGTTAAAACTTCGGTTTAAACTTTAGAGATATGGAAATTGTCATATATAAATATCAAACATATGGACTTAAAATAATACATACATCCGTAAATAGCTTTTTCACTACACTACTATGAGTTTAGCTGAATTCGTTATGTGTTTACAACCTGCAAAACATCATATTTTCAACAGCTGTCTATTGTTTACTACCAAAAGTAACATTGTTTACAACCGAAAATTTTCCACAGTCAACAACACCTGTTTTTATTCCGTAGTGTAGTGAAAAGTATCGTTCAAAACTCGTTCATAACTTTCCACTCTTGTTATGAAATATACTATTCTCCTACACTAACGTAGAAATAAGTCATTATCTAAGTAAAGCAGCCCACCTAATGAAATATTTTTTAATCCTGAAAGAAGGTGGCATAAGATAAATAACTCAGAACATAAATAAAAGTAGCTGTTTTGTAGCGATCTTAATAACAGAAGTGTGAAGATATATCCTGGAGGAAGTTAAAACAGGAACTTATGCGTCATCAGCAGAAACTCGTGGTGTCTGGTTGCGTGGACGGAGGTCAACAATTTGGCTGTCACTTGGCCGGGTCAGGGGTCACGGCGGGCCTCGGCCTCAGGGTCCCAACCACAAACGAACCGTTGGCCCAATCTAGCGGCCTCTTTACTGTGGTCTGGTCTAGAAGGGAAATAACCACCCTTGTCCGAAATGCGGTCCCGACTAGATAACTTTCAAATAATATTTTTCCTCGGGGCATTAAATCAGTTTTGTAATATTAATAGAAAAATGTATCGATCCGATAAGGCATAGATTGAATTGCCGGTGTAACGGTATTTTATATAGAACTAGGGAATTGGGTAGATACCTATCCTTTATACGATCAACATTGTTTTAAGAAAATTCGTTCATTTTTTTAAATCTACCATGCAAAGAAACAATTGGCATTTTCTTAAACAAATTGAAGGATTGTAAGACTAAATAGTTAGCAGTTTCATCGTAACATCTTTCCTTGACTCGATACAAACGTACGACTACGTATTGTGTATACTAACCTAATCAAAGTGAAGGATTGTAAGACTAAATAGTTAGCAGTTTCATCGTAACATCTTTCCTTGACTCGATACAAACGTACGACTACGTATTGTGTATACTAACCTAAACAAAGTGAAGGATTGTAAGACTAAATAGTTAGCAGTTTCATCGTAACATCTTTCCTTGACTCGATACAAACGTACGACTACGTATTGTGTATACAAACCTAAACAAAGTGAAGGATTGTAAGACTAAATAGTTAGCAGTTTCATCGTAACATCTTTCCTTGACTCGATACAAACGTACGACTACGTATTGTGTATACTAACCTAAACAAAGTGAAGGATTGTAAGACTAAATAGTTAGCAGTTTCATCGTAACATCTTTCCTTGACTCGATACAAACGTACGACTACGTATTGTGTATACTAACCTAAACAAAGTGAAGGATTGTAAGACTAAATAGTTAGCAGTTTCATCGTAACATCTTTCCTTGACTCGATACAAACGTACGACTACGTATTGTGTATACAAACGTACGACTACGTATTGTGTATACTAACCTAAACAAAGTGAAGGATTGTAAGACTAAATAGTTAGCAGTTTCATCGTAACATCTTTCCTTGACTCGATACAAACGTACGACTACGTATTGTGTATTCAAACGTACGACTACGTATTGTGTATACTAACCTAAACAAAGTGAAGGATTGTAAGACTAAATAGTTAGCAGTTTCATCGTAACATCTTTCCTTGACTCGATACAAACGTACGACTACGTATTGTGTATACTAACCTAAACAAAGTGAAGGATTGTAAGACTAAATAGTTAGCAGTTTCATCGTAACATCTTTCCTTGACTCGATACAAACGTACGACTACGTATTGTGTATACTAACCTAAACAAAGTGAAGGATTGTAAGACTAAATAGTTAGCAGTTTCATCGTAACATCTTTCCTTGACTCGATACAAACGTACGACTACGTATTGTGTATACAAACGTACGACTACGTATTGTGTATACTAACCTAAACAAAGTGAAGGGTTGTAAGACTAAATAGTTAGCAGTTTCATCGTAACATCTTTCCTTGACTCGATACAAACGTACGACTACGTATTGTGTATACTAACCTAAACAAAGTGAAGGATTGTAAGACTAAATAGTTAGCAGTTTCATCGTAACATCTTTCCTTGACTCGATACAAACGTACGACTACGTATTGTGTATACAAACGTACGACTACGTATTGTGTATACTAACCTAAACAAAGTGAAGGATTGTAAGACTAAATAGTTAGCAGTTTCATCGTAACATCTTTCCTTGACTCGATACAAACGTACGACTACGTATTGTGTATTCAAACGTACGACTACGTATTGTGTATACTAACCTAAACAAAGTGAAGGATTGTAAGACTAAATAGTTAGCAGTTTCATCGTAACATCTTTCCTTGACTCGATACAAACATACGACTACGTATTGTGTATACTAACCTAAACAAAGTGAAGGATTGTAAGACTAAATAGTTAGCAGTTTCATCGTAACATCTTTCCTTGACTCGATACAAACGTACGACTACGTATTGTGTATACAAACGTACGACTACGCATTGTGTATACAAACGTACGACTACGTATTGTGTATACAAACGTACGACTACGTATTGTGTATACAAACGTACGACAACGTATTGTGTATACAAACCTATACAAAAATACACTTCTCAAATCTCCATTCCAAAGTAAGAAATTAGATCTAAATCAAATATAAGTCAAACAAATAGTTATTTTTATTGGAATATAAGTTCTTACAGTTCGTTTTCTATTATAACTAAAGGAGTTATAGTGGGTTATTGGTTTAACGAGTGCATACCCAGTTGATGCAATTTATTTTTTCTGAGTTTTTATATTATAAGAATATAGGTACGTTTATGCGTGAATGGTCGGTGGTGAATAAAGCTCAGTTGTAAGAGGTATAAGTACCCACTTAAAGATGTGAGTACACTATTAATACATTTTCTTAAAGTATTTCACACTTACAAAAAAAGTAATTGTAATTGATAAGTAACTTTTTCTGCTTTTTGTTGTCTTTGAATCACCTTGTCTTCGATGTCTATTGTTGCTATTTGACGTTCCGTTCCCAGTGTCCCTTCATTCTATGCGGTCTCCGTTGTAGCTCTGCTTCTGAAAATACCCTTATTGCTGAAAAGCTTCATCTACCTTGGGTGGGAATTTATTTGGCTGCCTTTTAGTACTTTAATTATTTTATTTTATTCATTTGGTCTTCATTAGTATATTAAGTTCTTTCATTTTTTCCTGTATTTCTTTTAGTATTTATTTTGCTCAGTTTTTTTATGATTTGTTCAGTTAGTCAACTATCAGGCATCCTCGTTATGCGTCGAAAGTATAATATCTTTCTCATATAATGTCCAATTGGCTAATTCGACGTTGGATATAATCTCCCACCTTATTTCGTGTGGTTTTTTTTTTTATTATTTATTGTTGTTCTAATTATTATTCTTAGAATTTTTACTATTCTGTCTGTCCTGGTCATTTCGGTTTTTACATTTTAAATAGTGTTTCATTATAATAAGTGAGTGGTTGATGGTTGGTTGGACTACTTTTTTGTAGTTTTTTAGTTTGATTTCTATCTATTAATGTGCTGTATGGTACCTTCCAGTTACTTAGGTATACCCCATATTAGTCGCTTTGCTATAAAAAACAAACAATAGGATTCAAGTGTACATCCAAGACACAAGAAATAACATATTCGTGAGATTATAATATTTTAGTTCATTCAAACACCAATTCAAAATTTGTAACGTATTACATAAGCTGATACAAGCGGAGAAGTGGATAGGGTTCAAAGTTCGACAAATTGTATCGCTTTAGGCCTCGAAAGCCAATATTTAGGCAAGCCAAGCCCTCTCGCTGATGTTTAGTGGGGGAATGTTTTCCCTCACGCGCTCCAAGGCAGCTACAATTAGGCCTAACAATCATATGTTTTCCAAATTTCAGGATAATGCTCTGCGCTTCTCCGACAGCCTGTCTTTAGGTGATTGAGACGTTTCGGGGCCGTGGGGATTGCCCACTTATTTTCTGCATCCGGGTTTCCGTTTCCACGTTTACCCGTAAATATGTCTCCAATGACTGAGAGAGACTAGTTTTATAAGTGCATAAGATGTAAGTGATTAAATGAAACATATTTAGTAATTTAACAATTTAAATTAAATTAATTAAACATTTAAAAATGGTAGAATTATTAAATATGTTTAAGTTGAATCCATCTAAATTCCATCAAGGTCCAAATGAAGAAAATGTTAGCGATTAACTCATTGAATTTAATTAATGTTTATTTTTTGTAAAAAAAAAACAAAAATCTATCCTCGTTTATTTCCACCTAAGCTGAAAATGTTTGCGTTCCTAAGAGAACATTATTATACAAAGTATTAACAAAATACTATTATTGAAATAATGATTCTTTGTGTTGGCCTATCCACAGAGAAAAAAAACAGAGGTCTTATTTAATATTTTGCTGAACACATGTCAGGTTATAAACTTGGGTTATCGAGATGTTAGCTCTTCAGTTTTCCGTGCGGATGACAAGGTCAGAACCGTTGTCGTCCCTCCCCTAATTTCGCTCCCCCAAATCCTTTAGGATAAACGCAGTAATTGTTACAACAGAACTATACAGATTTTTAGAAGTTGTGTTTCATTTTTAACTGCCACTGAAGCATTCGCTGCAGCCATAAGAATGATTCAAAGGCTCTAGGTTTCTTTTTATTCTGTGCCCTATAAAAACGGTTTATAATTTTATAAAGCAAATTGTACTAAATTTACTAGCGTTCAATTATTGACCAATTCTGCTTATCTGTAATGGCTAGGTTTAAATAACTGACATAGAAGCTTATGACATAAGTTATATGATAACATAGTTTCAGAGAATGTATGAAGTACATGTTAATTTTTACATTTGCTGGGGTAAAATTTTCGGCAATTTTTTTACAATTTCGGTAATTTTCAGGGTATTTGGATTTCTTGATTATTTTATTTTTTTTATTTATTTATTTTTAAGACGCCACTCATCTAGGCATGGGCGAATGTGGATTTCGTATGAGTGTGTATATGCAAATGTAGTCTTTGTTACAAATTATTTCTTACATGACAAATGAAAAGCCAGTAGCTATCAACTAATCCCTTCTAAAATTTGTTTTGACGTATATGATTTTGGATTGAAATGACAAACCTTATGAAACTGAGCTTTAACAATATACACCACTGATCAATTTTTAAACCGTCATCAGTATTCCGGGTGTGACAAATGTTTATAAGGATTGTAGCTGAACACTGGAAAATAAACGTGGATTACTAAAATCGAACCCAAAAGTAATTATATACTTTGCACTTTATAATTATATAAATAGGCCCAAGTATCAACGGCTTGATGGTAACCCCCGTAATGATTCGATGACTGAATGCCGTTCGGATTACACACGGAGCGTATAAAATCGGAATTTGATTTATTTAGATAACATATTTGTATACTTGTTGATACAGAAGGATGACTTCCAACAGTTTTTTTAGCTAATACAAAATCAGGTCCTCAAGTTGCGCAATCGATTTTGCCGCCATAAGTCTCGACCGCTAGTTTTTGCCACACTTTTGTCATATGATACGTGGGAGATGCGGTCTTTCCAAATACAGACTGGATAATTGCCCTTTCCCCGTTTTGGTCTAATATATCCGGTTTTCCACTTCCGGCTTCTAATTAGGTTTCCAGCAAGTTTCTCGGAACAAAAACAAAACTGGTTTGCTTGTGCCGAGTTATGTAAGTGCATAAACCGACCAAGGGGTCAAATGAATAGTTACCTTTTTTACGAAACCTTTTAAGGTTATTTCAATACGACTTATCCATACAAGATTAAACGTAACGGGTATGGACAAATCCTGTTTTGAATAAGGCTTTGAATATAAGCCTGCATCATTAGACAGGTGAGTATTACAACTCGGAAGTTATGGACTATATTAAATTTAGGAGGTTTCCTAAAATACCAGACCAAATATATTTTTTAATGTTCTGTATTTACAATTTTAAACTATGTAACGATGCTTATCTTGTAGCATAATATTAAAAAGAACAAAGTTATCGTCTTATAATTTGATTATTTATTTTTTTATTGACAAGCCTATTTCGTTTCAAACAAGAAAATTATTGAATAATAATGAAATAAATTGATTTACAAGAAGAACTGTAGTCTAATAGAAAACAAAATTATTTCACTGACACATAAATTAAATAACATTATAAAACCATAAATTGCAATTTAAGAACTAGTCTCGTCGAGATCTCTAGGCAATAAAATCACAACATTTTTTAAATTATTATGCTTTATGATGGAGCAATAATGACATGAATTAAAAAAAAAAAAACTTATGCCAAAAGTATAATTTTCTTAATACATTGTCCAATATCACATTTTGTAAGAGGCTCTTACATTAAAATATATGCCTACATTTAGTTTTAATACGATAATCAACAGTTTGATTCAATGAAAAATATTTTTCCTGGGTTTGAGTGGTAATAGCCTGATGGACATGATATTCTGTATTGGAAATATCAGTCATACATATAAAATCATTAAGAATTTACGTTTATAAATGTTTATATTACATTGTCTCAAATCAACAAATGCACTCCTAGTTCTTTACATTTACAAGATAACTGATATCGAATCCCAGTACAACTTCTATGTGTACAATAAAGCACGATATGAATGTTTCGGCAAAATTTTAGCTTTTCCACAGAGAATAAAGAAACAGAGGTCACATCCAATAGCGTATTGAATAGTCGGCGAGCTAGAACCTTGGGGTGTCAAAGCACCGTTGTCAATCCCTCCCCTATTTCCTTCCAAACCTTCAAGGATAAACGTGGTAATTATCGCTATACATCTATAAAGATGTATATCCGTTATGGCATTCACTGTGGCCACAAGAAAGCACCTCACTTTATTTTTTCTGCATATCAGCTACAGCAAGGTATACCCCACACGGTATAAATATCACTACACGACCCTTCACTTTATTATAACTGTACACGTTCAGGAGATACCTATCTGTAAAATATAGTAGATGCCGGCGCGGCGAGCCAAACAACTGGGTGGTGTCGATAAAGAAGATCAAGGACTAGTAGTAAACAAGGCAGGTGGTGTTTGCCCCGTAGATGTCGTCGATAGTCGAGAATAGTAGTTGTCTCAACTGTTGTTTTCGAAAGTTATCAAGGTGTCTACTTGAACTCCCTCGATAAACAACCGAAACCGATGGCCAAGATTACACAGAGTTAAAAGCAAGCCAAATAACTTTAAAAAAACTTGAATGCATGTTAAGATCTTTGTACGATAAGTAAAAGAGTGCAATCAATGAGCTATTAGTTATTGTGAAATTATAAATGTTTTAGGCAGTAGTGTACGCAATAAATTCAAAACACGATTGCTGATAATGTGTCATAATAAGTTGAAAAATAACTGGTATATAGAAAATATACCAAGTGGCTAAGTTATGTGATGCATACAATTTATGGCAGTTGGTTCGGTTTTGTGATGAGTACAAAATATGACTTTTTTTGTAAGGAGAGGCCAACCTCCTTCTTAACCTCACTCTTCCCATTCCTCATAGACTATTGATATGCGCGAGGAATTCATTCAAACAAAGTAAGGGAGTGAACCAGTACAGTTGAAGGTGAATATTACTGATAAATGTTCCAGTCTAGGCCGGATTAGAACCAGCGCTCTCTCTAACCCATGCTCAAAGTCCTGACGCCTTAGACCGCTCGGCCACCGGCTTGCCCAGCGTAATTGGTAACTGGGTCAGTTACCCTGGTAAGATAACACACCCCATGACTATTTAATTTAAATTTTACTCTATTATTTATTGAGAGGGGATTTATTCCTTCCGTGTAAAATCAGTTAGCACCACTGCTTTTAGACCATAGACTGTCAGTTAGTACTGATTTCTGTGAGTCACCAAATAACTTTATTTTCTGTTTGGGGTGTCTGACACCCCAGTGTGTCTTTTATGTTAAACTATTTTATTCTAGTGCTTATAGTTTTAGTGCCTTTTCATATTGGTTTTTTTATATACCAAAAAATGAAAATAATAATGATTTAAGTTAAAAAGGGGACTGCATTTTACCCAGAAACATAGAAATTATGCAGAAATGTCTAGAACATTTTCGTAGTATAATAATTTATATTTGATAAACTTTGTCCCCCTGGCTAAGATATTTATATGTAGTTTTTAGTTTGTTTTTGTATTAGTAACAAATATGACTTGTATATACTATTTTAACGTTGTTTTTATCCCAATATTTAGTTTATATTTTTTTGAACGATCTTATTTCTAGCTACATGTTTGTCACAATACGTGTCTTCTATCTTGAAAGTGAAACAAAATGCTATAAAGATGATTCAAATGTGTTTAGTGCAATTGTTTTATATCACAGAGATGCTAATGTATTATTTCACACGTAAATTGACGTAAACAATACAAAATTAAAATAGTTATGTGGTTTATATAAATGGGGTGTGATACACCCCAGTGTGTCCTTTTTGTCACAAAAATTTAGTGTGCCTATCCAAGGTTAAGTTATTCAAAAGAAGATAGGTCGTTCTAAATATAAAGAAGATATATAATTATCACAAAATAAAACTGGTTGTTTACCTCTTTGATTGGTACAGAACATAACAGATTTCGTAATTTGGTAAAACATCCAAAATGATAAAAACATGAATCATGTTAACTCCTGATAGATGAAATGTTTTTCTTTTTACAATTGAAACAATTTGATAACATACATTTGAATATCAGTATATGATTTCTCTTACAGTCATACACGATAGTTGATTTGCTAATACACTCTATATTTAAAGTTTTTTTTTTTAATTTGTGCCTAGAAATAGTGTCAGATTCTGTATAAGGACTACTTATAAGGATTGATTATCTGGATTAAGTTACAAACTACCGTTTTCTAATCACAGCTTCATATAGTTGCATATTTTACATACTAATGCTATGCTTAAAAGAAGAAAAAGCTGCCAATTTCAGGAGGAAAGCCACACGTAGTAATCTGATCCCTTGCCACTGTTTAATAGTTGCATAACATATAATAATCATAACAGGATTTAATTAAATTTAATCTTATCTCGTATTCTGTGAGCATATACTTGACATCTCAAAGGCCATAATCAGAGATTTGTCTAGTGAAGTGTCAAGTCACCGCGATTTCTCAATGGATTGAAAGGATTTTCTAAATCTGCGTCTGTCAGTCAGTGAACATAACGTGGGTAAACAGGTCAATTGGGTCGACAGCAAGACTTTATTACACCTGATTAATGATGTAATTGTCTGTTGTGACGTCAGTTTTCGAGTTATTTTCGGTATAGTACGCATTTGTACGTTTAAGCCTCTTTTAAAAGTATTCAATGTAAAACTAACTGTCATTCTTGTTTTTACTGGATATTATAATTTTAATGTATGTAACGATTCAACTCTTCAGTATTACTTTTACATACATTTTAACGGTATTAAACTTTACAAAGATATATATGACTTCAAAGATGACTACAAATACCTCAAAAACAACGTTCAAATTCAATAACCAAATATATTTTAAATAGGGCATACATTCTTTAGTATATTAAAACATAACTAAGTTATTTTGTTATTTGAAAACGTGTTTTATATATTATTTTATTAGGTGTTTACTGTTTTAAATGTTTTACATTTTACCATATCCATCTCAAACATGTGATACTGCAACAAAAAAATTTATATTGATGGAATGTAACCACTTTATAGCACTAACTATGCGTAATACAGGAGTTATTTATAATAAAATGTTACTAATTTGAATTAAATCATACGATGTAACTTGTCCATAGGAATCGCTTAACATTCAAAATGCAATTGTAGCAAAGCACACTTCTAACATAACCTCAAAGGAAGACCGCTTTCAGAATGGAGGATAGACAAGACAACACTCCTGGTGACTGCTGAAGTGCTGTCTAACCACTTTTATATCCCTAACATATGTCTGTTTATACCCTAGACACGACCTAGACCTCATTGACAACTGCTAGATAGTGCAAGTAGTGAGATGACAATCATGAATTGTAAAAATACGTTCTTTACAAATATTGTAAAAGTGTTAATGCATTACTCACTCAAAATAGTTGCATATTTCATTGCCACCTGAAATATTGTTGTTGTACATGAGTTCTCTTAATACAATGAAACGTAAATTTAACCCACTGTGAACTGCAAAATAGTTTATTTTTTGTTTGCAATCATATAGTTTGTCTCTTCATATAATTTCATCCATTTGCATAACTGATACATCGGTAATGGTCCACTTAATGTACTTTGTTACGTCGTATATTACGTGGCTAACATCATCTAAAAGTCCTGCAATCATTTATATTGCCTTTATAATTTATTTCTGCCTTTTGTCTGTTGAAAAGCAAGGATGGAATTATTGGCCTTTATGATTTGCGTATGAGTTGCTCAGGAACTTCTTTAAAGGGAGCAATTAGCATTTTTATTTGATATTTATTATAGAAATATTGGCCATGGGTAGATAAAAAGCTAAGGGGACAAGACTGACTGTAATATCTCTACATCAGTGTTATTAATCGAATGTAATAAGTAGTTGTAATATTTCCTCTTCATTACACACTTTCTGACCATAATATTGGGTGTCAGACTGATATTGTAGACCAGATGTACATTAAACAGGATGAAAATTGCTCTTATACAAAAGAGTTCACGTTGTACTTCAGACCTTGACAAAGGTGACCAAATACTATTTGGTCTTGTTAGCAACAAATTAAAGCCAAATTACGACTTGGCAACATCGTATCTTTTGTAGTTTTTTTATTGTTGCCTTTCCTTGTTTAATCTTAGGTGCTGTAATTTCTAGTTTTATATGTGTAATTTCCATAATAGCCACAGAGTACAACATTTCTGATCATTACGTTCATATAGCCCATAAAAGTTTTAACTGGTTTACAAAACGTACTTATTTTATCAGCATATGTGCATCAACTGCATATTTTGAAGAATTCTTACCCGAGTGATAAACAGAATATTGTTTTTAAATAGATTTTTGGTAGTAAATCATGATCTATGTACTCAATTGTAACTTAAAGTAGAAAAAAAAAGAAACTGACCCATAACAGGCTATTTGGCAAATTAAAATTTAATGGATGGAGTGAATTAAATCTGGTGATTTAGACAGACAAAAGCCCAACAGAACAGACATAACTTTTGGGAATCACTAAAGCTATTAGGAGTGTCTATAATGGGTTTGATCCAAGGTCAAGTGTAAATGTTGACCCAATGTATCGCAAGGTGTTATTTTTAAAATGACCTTGCTTGGCTGTTATGTTAGTTTAAAATAACAGATTCAAATAAAATAATAAATAATTTTAATATTTATTTTAGAAAGCTCTTCTTATTTTAGAATTATATAATTTGTAGAAATAAACTGCACTATTCAACTAATGTTAATTTTATTAATGAAGCCTTTCGATGTCAAATACAATATCTTTGGTCTTTGGCAACTTAATGCCTTCGGAATTAAATTAAAATTATTGAAATAGTGCAATTTAAATTTACAAATTATATTATTTCAATGCTATTTTTAATTTATTCTATGCTCCATATCTGTACGCTTATGTGTGTTAAGTTCCATACAAGATATATTTTAAAAAGAGTTAAGATTAAAATTAGAAATTAATTATTGGACTAAATTAGTCGTTTTTCACATACTAAATCTGTGAATTTTTATTTTCCCTTAAAGATCCTTCAACACTAGAAGATAAAAACACTGGAGAAAGAACCGTTCGTATAGTTCCCTAATAGTTCTTCAAGATGCAATTTCACAAGCTGAGGAGAAAGAATCGGCTTGATCATAATCATTCATAGTCACCTAGAGTGAAAAATGAACTCTTTCTGTACCAAGAATTTAGATTAGCGATCAGCTACATTTTTGTGTGGATTTGGTCAGCGGTGCGAGGCGAGGAGCGGTGTACCGTGCTGATCCATGGCAGGGCGGCCAGGCGAAAGCTCGCATCCTGACCCGATTCCTGGAGTCCTCCGAGGCGCGACGGCCTAACACCTCCACTCGGACATGTACTATTTTTTCTTATTAAATTCGCAATATGAATAAAGTACCATCTCATACTTGGAGAGAAATTTTGTTCATGAGGAGGAGTGTAAAAGTTAAAGAATTCCGCTCTGACGTTTATTATTTACATTCAGAACAGTCACTTTAAAAACAAACAAGATTTACAGCTCCAAATAAAATAATGTAAATATAATTCTAAAAATTTAAAATATTTTGTTTTTCAAATAAGGAGAAGCCATACAATAGCATACTAAGTTATACTCCAGATATTTTAAAATTAAATACATAATTAAAAGTACGTATAAGTAGTACAAGAATATACGACGTAATAAATAGTGATGATAATGAAAAAAATGTTTTAGAAAGCACATTATGTAATTTTCAAAAAATACTCAACAATCAACGATAAATAATCTGATACAATCCAAATAAATTTGCAATACATCTTTTATTCTAATGAAGTAACTCATGAATATCTTAAACTACATACGTAGCTTTGACTAACTATCTTGAATAGACTACAAATAAGGTAATAAGTAACTAGCAAGTTGACTTTAACAATACATTCAATTCTACGTAAGTATAAGATTTAAAGTGATCACCTTGAGTCGTTTGGCTGTTTAAGCATTTACTTGTTCATATATATTTTAGCAAATTGTTTCCTGCATACTTGTGGAATAATATTTTTAAATGGCAATGTATATTCATTGTAGCCTCATAAAACTTGCAATAGTACAAGGCACCGTTACATCATACCTAGTTTCATATTCTTCAATATAATTTAAAACACATTAATTGCAGGCCTGAAAGAGCCATTTTACAACTAATTAGTATTGCATGCATAAATGTACTTATTTGTTTAAGTGCATTTGAATCACAACCAAAAGTCTGCCAGGAATATTAATGCAAAGGAGGTATATTAATGTTGAAATCAGTAACTTCTCATTCACATATTCATGCGGGTACTTGATTAGAGAGTGTAACGATTTGTTCTCTTTCAGAATTGATTGTTATGAAATATAAATATAATTTCTACATATAGCCACACACTGTTTAACGTTTGTATTATACTCTTTTATTTGTTATTTTGTGAACTCTGATATTTTAAAATCTACGTTTTGTTGATACTTCTGATATAACAACCTTTTTTACTGTAAAATACCTGAGGACAAATTTGTACGTAGGAATAAATTGGTAAATTACCCATTGCTTTGAACGTTTTATAAAAACAATTGAAAATGTTTTTGAATATAAAGCAACTCAGTGTAACACTACTGCACGCTTAACCTAAAGAACTCATAATTCTAAAATGACAGCCTCCATAACAATAGATGCTCGCCTTGATATGAGACTCTAGTGATCTTTTATCAATACGTGTTCTTTCGTCATAAAAATAAGCGAGAAAAAATGACTCAAAACTCTCTTATTTCTGGCGGTAATATGGTGACAGATTTAGAAGGTGAAAATCAGGCTGAATTTTTAGGACATGTTTCAACTTCTTTTGGAACTTGTAATCAGAGTTTAAAGTGATTCAATTTCAAATCTCATTCCAACAAAAGCATTTTTTCACATCACTAGCAATCAACTGGTGGTGGGAAATGTAACTAAAATCATCCGACTGGCTGACGTTGGATTACGATGAACACTATAAAGCAACTAACTGGTGGTGTGAAGTGCAATTCCTCAATCAACATGTGCACTATGTAACGCTGAACAGTTGCTGGTTTACCTCTTGATCCACGTACTATAAAGTACGTTATGTTACAATGAACAGCAGCAACTTTGCCAGGAGGTCTGGCGTGTAACTACAATCAACTTCCGGTAAACGCTGATTATGTAGGTTTTATGGCACTAACTGGTTATGATAATTTCCCAACTGTAGCGGATGTGAACCGGTCAATGCATGTTAATTAGTATATGCAGAAATGGTTTACTGATGACGGACATCGACACGTGCCTCGCTTTCCCCATTCTGATTTACTCATCTTCCTGCAGATACCACTCGAGGTGGACTTCCAGGATTAGGAAATTTCAGAGTGGGCTTAGGTCTTAGGGGATTTCGATGTGGGCTTAACTTATCTACCTGGAGGTATACGCGTACTTTGTGTTCGAGATTTCAAAGTGGGACCTAGCACATCTTTCTGGAAACACCAAATACTTTTTCTTGAGGTGGAACTCTAGTATTGAGGGATTTGGAAGTGGTATTAGCTCATCTTACTTAAATGGCCTTCCGGTATTAGGAGATCTATAAATGGGTCTTAGCTCATCTCCCTGCATCCATGGGATTAGGAGATTTCTAAGTGGTCGTAGCTCATCTTCCTTAAAGCACTACTACTTTTTGAGGTACTACTATTCTGTTTCTAGTATTCTTCATATACTATTCATATAGTATTATTCATATACTAGAAAGAAAATTTCTAGTATATGAAGATTTCTAAGTGAATCTTACCTCGTCTTCCAAAAGGTACACTACTTGTTGATGTAAACTTTTAGAATTATGAGATTTTGAATTAGGCCTAAGCTAATATTTCTGGGTGAAACAATATTATTTATTGAATTCAACTTCTATGATGTAGAGATTTCTACATACATCTAAGCACATATCCCTGGATGCATTACTATTTTTTGAGATAAGTTTAAAGGATTAAGAGAATTTAAATCTTGTAAGTTAGTTTAGGAATTAGGGTTTAGTTGAGGTGTTTGTTTAGCTCATTTTGTTGAGAACCAACTATTTCTTGATGAGAAATGTTAAGGGTTTGGATATTTCGAACTGGGTATAGCTCATTTTCATAGAGTTGTCTCTCTTTCTTGAGGTTGACTTCCAAGATTACGACATGCTTAGATAAAAAAATATGTAAAAAAATAAAATAAAACTATGTAAATTAGGACTTGCACGTATATGACACTGCAATTTGAAGAAACTATAACTGAAACTTACTTATATAAGAGAAAATCTATTACGATTTAACCTTGCTCAAAACCAACAGAAACTATAATATGTTTTCATACATTGTAATAACGACATTACAACTATTCTATCTTTTCCCAATCACGTAAAACTAAAGAACTACGAATGAAAATCTTAAATAAATACAACTGATACTTTAACAAGTACTGTAGTACTCCTTCTTTATCAACTAAATCTCATTTTCATTTCCTAACGGTGGTTATAATAGCTCTTACGTTTAACGGTTGAAGCTTAAGTTAAATATCCTCTTCATCATGCTCATGTGTACTTTATGGTTTTTGAAGCATTGCAAAATAGCATTTAAATGTACAAGCAATTATATTATTTTAGAACCAATCACCATTTGGCATTTGTTGTCTAATGAGGGTTCATAGAGTCATTATCACCTGTTTCCATAAGAGGTATTGGGGATGTCTGCTACCGTGGTAGGAAAGTCGTTAGTGCAGCGGCTTCTAACTTGATAGTAAATAGCATTAATCATTTGAGTGATTTGCAGTGGAATGTCTCTTCATCGTCAACTACGTAGAGTTTCTGGAGAAAAGCCTCACAGGTGTGGATGACTTGGTCGACATTGATTTCTCCTTGCGTCGAATTTGTTGAAAATAAACTTATTAATACTGTCATACGTATAGGAGTGGATGGGTAAACTTTGAACTTAAAGTCTATTAAGTTGTTTTTAGTGATGTAGATCTCTACAAAACGTTGATTTATTTATAGTTTAGCTGCTTCGGCTTTGCATTAACCAACGTTTGATTAGAACAGAATTTAAAACGTCTTGGATTTGATAAAATGCCACGAGAATGCTACATTTTAATAATCACAACAATAATTTTGTTATGTGTTTAGAGCATATAATTGATAGAAAATAACTGATAGTCAATCAAAGGATAAATATGGTAGTTATATAATTGAGTGGACAATTGTCATATTTATTTTTATACACAACTGTGCATATTTTATAATATATTATACAAATAGCAAAAACAAATTTAAAATAATATACTAACACTTGATATGCAATACATTTTTTTTAGTCTACATATACTAGTAAAATATATAATTAATGTAATTTTAGTATCTATGGGCTCCCCCTCAAATTCTATTCCACTGATTCTCTCACTGACCAGTTGTACTCTCAAATGTCCAAAATAACCCTTAGGCCCAGAGTGAGTTTTAGTAATATGGTCTATAATAAAATTATGTGTTCCTAAGAATTCTGCCACATGGAAAAAATCTAGGTTGTGACACCTGTTTGCAATACATATATTACTGTTTGCTCCACTTATCAGATACTATAGACCACTACTCCAAAGTACGGGCAAAGAAATAAATATATTGAGCAGAAAGCTTATTCCCGAACTCTTGTACCATAGTATCAACCAAACCAATGAGTGAACTATGTAGCTGCGTGTGAAAAACTTAGTAGCTTTAAAACTCATAATCTTGTTACCTTAGTATACCAACAAATAGAACAGGTAAGAGGGATTATAATAGACATTTAAAAGATTGACTTCTACATTAATTGAATAAATAACATACAAGACTCGTTCACTAAAATGACGAAAAAATATCACCCGTTCTATTCAAATGGGTTTTGAATTAATCAGTTTTAAATGTAAAAGATAATGAGTAGAAATATGCAATTGACTATATTGCTATTATCATATTGAGGTCAGAAGAAAGTTCCTTCTTAATCTACGTTTTTACTTGAGCGTCTACAATGATCACCGATCGATGATTGCGGTGAACTGCTTGTGGGGTTTTTATGGTTTTAGCCATTTTGACTGGAGCCGCTAGCTTCGATTGTTGGCGACTGGTCCGAGAGGAGACATAGTCGCAGATGCTGAGCGATTATTGTGGAGTGTACAATGTGCATGTGTTTTGAGCTGTATGTGAAGTGTTGCTGGATATGGAATACAGTTTGCAGGTGACTTCTTCATGTCCTCTTTTATGTAACTTAACACACAATCAAAATTAAGTTTATTTAAATGGAAGAACTTAACGTCGTCTCCTAGTGAATTATTGTTTATTAAAACTTTGAAGTACCTTTCTCTTCTTGTATTTTTTTAAATTTTGCATATTTTTAAAAATCTTTGAGCACTTAACATTTCTAACGATTCTTCGTCGTCGATCTCTTCTGCCAAACAATAATTGTTTTCTTTTACCCGTCGCTGCAGCTAAACCCCTTGTTCAGGAGACTGTGGAAAATAACTCAGTAACCATCGCTTCAGTCCACTTGTAATCATCTCTAGGCAATGATAATTATTATTCAGCGATGATCGCTTCAGACGTTCCAGTAAAAACGTATTTTTAAGTGCCATGTTTAATTTAAGTAATGTGTTGAACGTGATGCTAATCTTCTGCTAATGGTCATATTACGCCCGGACTTATAGTAAACATTAGAAATTCCACTTCTTATATACTAACTGCTCCTTACTAATAGCCAATCAAATTAGGATATTGTTGATAAAAGAACAAGCCAATTGAAATGTAAAATTGAATACAAACTAGCTATTTCTATTTGGTCAGACATTCTTAGAAACGTGCGGAAGAACACATTATAGGTATTTCCACCACCTTCAGTAGTAAACAACCAAGGTGATTCCTACTGGAAGTTGAATAATGCTGAAGGCATTTCGGTTTTGGATCCATAATGCTGTGGAACAAACATGTTTATTGAGAAATACATATTTTATCAGAGTGTTCATCTTTTGTCTGATGACTTATCTACAGTTTTCGTTTGTTGATTACTAATAAATTTTGAGGTATTTGGTTTCTTTTATCATTTAAGTTGTTATTATGTTTGTTTTATTGTTCTACGATTAAAACCTTAGCAACGAATCTTCCAGCTTTTGAATTTTGAATTTTAAAATGTTGGGAAATTATGTATACTTGCACTTTACAAAATCACTGACACAACTGTGTGCATCTTTTTGCGAAAAGAGGAAAGTATTTTTCACTTTAATCCTCTAATCCTCAAGAACGTGCAACTGGACCGATCGAGCTGAGGAGATTTGATGTCAAAAATGAATTCTTAATCAAAATATGCTCAAACATATTTTATATCGGAGAAACTACGTCGTTTCTTTTAAAAACTATCATATAAAAACACAAGGAAACGGATAGTGCATTCCATCTATCAGGTAAAAGCCCCCTAAACATTCAAATTACCCCAACAATTCATATTCTTTATTATATATTTATTTTTAATAATAAATAATAAACAATAATAATAAATAATAATTTTTAATAATAAACAATTTATATTCTTCTACAAGAAGCTCTTAGATAATATCAGTCTCTTTCAAATCCTAAACTCCTTTCCGGGTTTCTAAATAACATTCCATATTAACTTCATCTCCCTTGTTATATGGGATATAAAACTAAGCTGTTTAGGCTATATGATTAAGACGTTTAACCTGACATATATAAATGCCAGAATCCTCTGATACAATCTCGTTCTAGCGGTCTTGGGTCCCCATCCTCTGTTTCGTCCGACTGACTGACTGCATGCCTTTCCACCAATTATTCGGTTCACTTACACCACTTGTTCAAATATTTTCCAATAGTCACGAGTTTTTACTACTATGGAGTTTTATGGGATTGGCCTCGCAGGTCATTTAGGGATTCTAGCCTAAGTTGGCTTTTTAATGTTGGAGAAAGCTGTTGATTTTTCACTGGAACATATGTTAAAGTTCTTAATTTATTCTTAGTAAATCGTAGTTGCACAGTAAAAATAGTTTTAAACTAATATAAACAAATACTTTACAATATCCCTGAAACTTATGAAACTATTCTCTCTCTCGTTTAAGTTGATATTATTTTATAAGACTCAGTCTTGTATTGACATATCCTAAGACGTTATAAAAATACACCCCACTGTAAGTTTAACCAAAATATATCTATACTGTATACCGAACTGATATGGGATTACCAGTTGCAAGTAATCCAAAGTACATTTGGGGCACTACAAATACAAGGACATTTTTTATAAACTTTACATAGTTATTCCTTACTTACATGAATAATTTATTTCGGGGTCGTTAATGTATTTTATACATATCATATATTAGTTACATTTTCAATGTACAATTCAACATTATCAATGACGCAAATAACACTGCTAAGAACTTACAAATACAAGAAATTATAAAATAATCTGGTAGAAAGTACAGAATTAGGGTTTTTTAATGTAAAGGTGTGTACGTATGAAATCACTGTTTGGAGAAAGCTTCTCTCATTGGTATTTTATGATAATAACCCACAAAAACTGAATATGATTTGTAGCTCGTAGTAAAAAGGCCCTGAAGGAATAATGAGTGCCATAAATTCGTTGTGGAGGAAAAATTACTCGTTTATTGACGAATAATGGCATAAATAATTACTGAACACCACCGTTATACAATCAAGCACGCAGAATAACACAGACAGCTTCTTCATCATTAACAGAATGAAACTCTTTGTATTTACAACATTGCTAGTTTTATTCAGAAATCAACTGCTTAAACTATTGTAATAAGTATAATTTATGACAAAGGAATATTTTTACTATCACCCAAATAAGTAATTAAATTATGCAATGAATATTACCAAATATAACTGGTTTTAAAAGTTTAGTTGACGTGGTTGTCTCTTATTTTGCAATGCTAAGAGGATGGGCATTGTGATATTCTTTTGACTGATATATTTTTACACACTTTATATGACGAGCACACACACTTTTAAGTGTGAACGAGTGACCACTGAGAAATATTTTTCTTTGGATGTTTTGGTGTATTTAAAAGGAAATGAAATTTGAACAATTTATTTTTTATAGATACAAAAGTTAACCGAAATAGCTTGAAAAATATCTGTCTTAGAGGCACTAGGCAATTTTACTCTGTCAAAAAAGGTCGAGTTTGTAATTGTATGTCCATAAATAAAGCTGTAATAGTTACTTGAATATAGTATAGGTCTTACGGAAAATCAAATATAACTTTGGCATCTGGTGTAACAAATTCTTAAATTACCCGTATTATATTTGAATCAAACCTTTTAAAGATTGGGAAGAAAGTAGTCTCCATATTAATTAACAATACAAAAAGAATTTCTTAAGTGTTTTATTACGAGTGATGACTATGAATATTTCCTTATTTTACTCAACATACTGAAAATATACTATTATCCTATTTATTCCACTTCAAATATAAATTGTGCAAAAATTATGTTCATGGATGTCGATAAACCATGTTTGCTATAGTTGAACAACTAAGAATGAAACTAGTGTCCAACTCGAATACCTACAACTTTTATTCATTCTTGAATACCTCTGACTTGAAAACTTGGTTGACGAAAATCTATTACTATAATATTTGTTTGTACAACTAATATCTATGTTTTGACAAAACTGTGTTGTGTAACATTCTTTAGTTTTATGTTTCTACCAAACAGTTATATGCTGCTAACTAAGGCACCGTCACACTCATAACTGTTACATTTCTGACTGTTTAGTAACCCTAAAAACTATCAATATAGAATGAATATATCGCAAACAATAGCTTGTCTCACACACATGTAGGTGGGTGGACCTGCAGGGGTCACAGCCCCTCCCACTAGGCCTCCGGCCCAGTTTACCATACAATCATGTGTTTAGGGGTATGGACTGGCACGACATGGAAATCAACACCATTCCAGTTCATCCAGTGATCACTTATCTTTCATCGCAGACAACTTTCAAACGGAATGTTCAGAGAGTTGACCTAATATTTATAAGGGTTTAAAGTTTATAATTTACATGTTAAGTTAAATATAACTGGTAAAGTAAATGTACAAATCTCCACTATATTGTAAAGTCTTAGTTTTTTTAAAAGGGCAAAGCTAACCTGAAATGTAACCTTATTGGCTATTATGACATTTAAACTAATAGTAATGGTATAAAAAACAGTTACTCCTAAAATATTATTTAACAATACCCTTCAAAGTCTATTATTAAGGTTTTCAATAAGACTTGATTAACCGTAGAATGTACTTTAAGCATTTTCAGTTGGGATAGTTAAGGTTTTGGTGTACTGTAGTTTTCATTTGGAAAACCTTTATTCAAGACGTTCAACTTTCAATAATTGTACTTTGAAATTAAATATTTAACCTTAAAATGTGAAGAAAATATCTATTATTAACTTAAATAAAACCGAATTATTGAAAAAATGTGTAAACACTATAACTTTTGAAACACTATAAAATCATTCAGAAAATGAAAACTACAAAAGTATATTTTTACGGGTTTCAATACCAAACTAACCAATATTTAAAACCATTTCTACGTATGTTGTTTTGTATATAAAAAAGAAATATTTTAAAATAATATTGTTTCTAATACTGAAACTTGAATTTGTCGATTTATGTACGTTTGGTTTTAGTCATAAATTACTAACTACTTAATAGTAATATTTTATGTATTCCATATAATTTTTACATTATTATATGTACAATGTAATTCTTATGAATTATAGCTAACCACTTTACCAGTTATGTGGTTAGCAGAGAAAACAAAAATAACATAAAAAACAAGAGTTCAGTTATAATTATAATCATTAATGAATGACAACAATGGCACTTCAATTTCACTTTATTTCATTTAATTATTTAAGCTGTAGTATGTTTTGTGATAAATGATTTTATTGACTTTCTGTTACTAAATTATTGTAATTTTTATAATTAATACGTACACTTATAACCCCAAGTTGATGAAGTGTTAGAAGGATACATGATCCCATAAATTATTGTTTAGGTAGGCATATATTTACGTGTTACAGTAATATATCACTTTTTGGAAAATGTCTTAAACAAAATAACAGCTATTCTAAAACAGTACTTAACAATTTTTTTAACTATAGATAACAAATTTTCGTACTCTTTATGCTATAAAATAAATTTATAGCTACTTTGTATTCACAACACACGCTATGAATTATTAGTTGCGCAGTACAGGTTATGGAAAACAGCTGTGTGGATGACTTTATCTTAGGGAAATTTAAAAACGGGAAATACGGCTGCTTTTAACGGCTCAGCCACACCGGGATATGGCCCATTGTGAAGACGCCATATCTTGCACGGGTGCGGGTGGCTGTTTTGCATTCAGCAGATCACCAATGATAATAACTGTGTAATTTGACCTTTGTGATGGCCCACCTGGCGTTTCATTTCTACTAATGTTGTTAGGTTATCTGGAATATTAATGCTCTCCTGCTAGATGGGGAGTAATTTATTGCTGGACTAGACAGGTGAGTGATGAAATTTTATTTCGGTTCAGGTTTTTTGTAGAATTGCCTGAAAAATGTGTGAAGATAAAACTTGCTTCTAGCTTAAATAGTTAGAGCGTGCTTATGGCTAATGCTAAACACATTTATATAAAATACTTCCAATCGATAACACTAATAATCCCAAGTCGAGTAGACTTTTTGAAGCAATTTGTAAATCCTGGGAGGTATGTTTCTGAAATCTTTATATGAGTCAATGAGAAACAAGAGCACTATAATTAATAACACCCCTACGTGTACTATAATTCCCAATAGTGTCAGTTTTAATGATGAACAGAAGAAGAGATTAAAATCGTAAAAGGAAGAGATTTGAATCACACTATTGTTAATATGACAAGAAGAATGAGTATAGATTCACTTTCTTAAGCATTTAATTTGAATCTCTTATTCGATTACTTTATTCTATAATTTATTTATAGTATATAAAAGGCTATTTTAGTTATGATTTTTAGCAACCCATAAATAATAATATTAATATTAATTTAATAACTATCCTACACACATATAATATTAATGTCTCACTTGTAAATAAAAATGGTTTTAAGTTTAAACACATTTATTTGTGCTAAGAAAAAAATTTAAACTAACTGGAAGACACTTTAAATGCAATTCAACTCATTAAAAATATACACAGTAATACTTGTACTGATTCATAATTTCTTTTTTAGGTAAAAGAGGGGATTCCAATTTTCAATAGTACAAATGACTTTTTAATTTTAAGTCTGTGTTGAAACTTAAGTCTGTGTTAAAACTTATTAGTTATTTAAGATGTTTTAAAGAAAACTAGTGGGTTATTTGTACTCTTTCAGGTTGTTTTTAGGTTTACATTCTTTACATAATGTGTATTTTATTAATTGATCATTCACATTTGATGATGGAAGAGGAAATCAATACTAATAATTTATGTTTTTAAATCATAAATTAGTGCTTAAACCAAAACATATATTTTAAGTTGAGATGCAGATTGTTTTCGATATTTTAAATATATGTTGATTGTTGTTTCTTTGTGAAGAGACACATAGTTCATGGTTATCTACTTTTATTTTCTTAGAATTCATGTTGTAGACCTATGTTTGTAAGGGACGGATGTTTCCCAGTGTCCCAAGCTATCACGATGGCTGTGGGCTCGGGTTAGCGAGTGTGCACATCATGTGCGAGGTCCTGTATCTCTCCCGTCCATTTCTCCCCTCTAGGCCAACAACCAACATCTTATCTTATATCATGTCTTCATATCCTTAACACCTTAAAGCTGTCCACATAAATGCTCAGCAAGGCCATATTGAAGAGGTTATAGAACAATTCTACCACAGTTGTTTGATCAGATTGGCTTTTCTGAAATGGAACATCAAAATAATATACTTGTGATGTGACTAAAATTATAGGATTGGAAATGTTGGTGATGTTACCACAATATATGTCAGTAAGGTTTATACACTCACTGATAATTAATAACATACAGACTGCTCCTCTCCATTTTAAACAACGTCACACTGTTTTAGGTATACAGGGTGGAATAAAAATATGGAAACGCTTTCATAACGTTATGTTTTTCCGTAGATAATTTGAAAATTTTTTTTAATCATTGTGTTCCATATATTATAATGTTTGATCAGAATAATTTACTTAAAACCGTTAAATAGTGGAGAAATAACCTTGTTCAAATTAGTTACTTTGGAATTTAAATGACCGTTACTCTGGAAAAGATAAACCTTTTGAAGTCCGGTTTGCGGCAAATAATTTCTCTTGAATAGATCTTTCATTTGATACCAAACTCGACCTAGGCTTACGTTGAGGATTTTCGTTCAATTCCTCTTGGCCCGTCCCCCTGACAAGATGAAATGTCGCTAATAGTGTCAGAAAGTATGTTCTTAGTAACCATGATCATGTACAAGATTTTACTTTTGTAAGTGAAGTCATTCAAAATTTGTGTAAGCCATATTTCTTTTCACCTGTAGATAGACCAAATGCACCGATGCAAGTGAGATGCACTGAGGGGTGGAAGTGAGACAGAGAACCACTCTTTCCCACTGTGAACCTATATTTAAAAATTTTCATGGCATCTACGATAAAAGAACCCCACGTGCTGGCGGTGCGATAGCAGGCCTCGCCCATTACGTCATTAGCAGCAGTACTTGTTGGCTAACGGTTGGTTTGATGAACACTAACGAATTAATTAACTAGGACGAATAAACTAAATCATAATTTAGTATTCAAATAACAATTAACAATAAAGCAATGAATAAAAAATAGATAGCGAATAAACAAAATTTAAAAATGCATTACAGTTAAATTGTTCAGCTAAACATTGGAAGTTGATGACTTAAGGTGGAAGTTAGTTACACCTGCGAAGTACAGTAGCTCAGTGGTAGAGGTTTCCACTCTGCTGCTGGATCCCTTTATGCACTTAATATAACACGTAGGTCACTTACTGTAAGGAGAAATTATAGTTTATGGATTTTCTGAATTGCAGCATGTCAACCATTTGTGGACTGAGCGTGATTGGCAGACCATGCCAGTCCACAGAACCCAACACCTTTGGGTAAATTATGAACTGTCTTTTCTGCTTGCGTTTAGGCAACATCGTACCAACGAATCTACTGATGGAGTGCCTGTTCCATGTAATCAACATGTAAAATCTTTCCTATATAAAGAGCGGTCTGTGTAAATTTAGTTATTTGGAAATAACCTTCCATGAAATACTTGGTTGAATCGATTTTATTTACTTGGAAATAGTAAGTCATGCACAAGTGCCCTTTTGCTTAGTATTTGATTTTCACCCTCTTAAGTCAACTAAAAGTGTCTGCAGTTAGTGAATGGCTACAGTATTACACCAATCTAACGTGACTTCAATACTGATTTTATTACCTGATCATATCTTGCTCACACGACCAAAGAGAGAAAGATATGATAATAGATAATATGTTTAGTTTTTTTATTCTTCCACTTGGACCAACAGACCACATTGTTCATTCTGACACCTTATCAAGATCACCTCTGAAGTTGAGGATATCGTATATCTCAGTCATTTCCAGTTCCAGCTAAACTAAAACATGGCCTTATCTAATGTGTAAATTAAAACAAAGTAAAAACACACAAGGCCAAAGTTGAGCGATTACGTTTTTTTGTTTTTTTTAATATACTGAAGGTTACCTGCATGGTTAATGTGGTTAAGTGGAAGAGAGGACTTAATAGTACTAACTTCGCCACACTAATAAAGATATTTTTAATTTCATTTCTTTTCATGGTTGATTTGTATCAGACCACTTGAAACGTCATAGTGATCTTAGACTTACGGTTTGAGCTTTATTCCCTCATGCATTTTTACTCTATTTAATAACATTTTAGTGGAAATATATGAGACACATACTATTAAAAGATATGTATAACCTAGAGACACTAGTACCTTAGATGACAAGGCTACTCTCAGTAAGCTCTTCATGAATTACAAAAAAAGAGCTAGGCATTCTCAAGATAATTTTAAATTATCTTTAGAATCGCTAAATCCATTTTCTTAGATACTCAGTTATGAAGATTTTAGACATGTCTGCTTCTGAAGTAATAATTTTCAAAAAACATTGTACCCTACAAGATCTTTTATTGAAAGGATCAGGCTTGGATTAGGCAACAATGTTGTTACATGATTTGTTTTAGCAGTATTTTTACCGAGGTTTGACCATTGAATTGGTTTAAATTACTAGTTTTCCTTCGTCCTGATGCTGTAATTCTGCGATCAATTAAGTAATATTGACCATACGTGCCAGGCTTCAAAAGCCTTAAAACATTATTATTCTATGAAATTCCACCAATTTAAGGATTAAAATATCCAAAATATTATAAATTCTATGTTTATCTTCATTTTTTTATAATGATATTTAGGAATAGTTGTTCAATGATTTATCTCACGTCTCATGCAGCTTTAGAAGACATTTCTGGTTTCTCCACGTTACGCATAGCTTAGCATAGAAAAGCTAATAGCTAATTTTGATAAGCCCATTATAATGACATACTTCTGTCTCTGGAGTCCCATTCACATTCCATCACACCATTGGGAACCGAGGCCGGTTTGTGTCCGTGGGTGGTCTGTGTTTGGATTTTTCCGTGTGGAACTGACAGTTGAATGCGTGTGAGGGTGACTTTTTAATATTATCACATAACTATCACAAATCTACATTTATAGTTTTTTTAGCAGTTATGTAATCATTGTCAATATATTATTCATTTGTAGTAGTTTCTTAATTAGATAATTACATGTTGGCAAAGACACAATATAAGTGAACGTAATATAACACAAATTTATTGCATATAAATAAAAATAAAAAATATAGTATAGGAATCGATTTCGGTAAGGAAAGATCTTAAATTCCTCAGATCAGAGGGATTCACAAAGGAAACGCGTGAATCCTTTGTGAATCCCTCTGGACTAGAAGGTAATCTTGGTTCTCCGAAACGGATTACAATATATTTTTTACTTATATTATAATAAATATTTGTTGATTTACGTTGACTCGTGTTGTATTGTTAAATATAGTAAATTTATATTTTTGTAATGAGTATGCTATACATAAATAAAAATAAAGAGGCATGTTGCCCTAATTTTGCTTGTAAAATAATAAATGTTTTATTTAACTTACAATTTATTCTCACAAAATACACTTAAACATTTAAAAATATATAAAATACCAACTAGGAAGTGAAAAGGAATATAGCACTAGGATATTTAATATTCCACTCTCGTGGATCAGAACTTGTTGAGTCGGAGAAATGAGCGGACTGTCAGGAGGAAAGCACAGCAGGGAACTGCGATGGCAGACTGAAATCTGAGTTTAATTCTCAAACGCTGATGAGAGTAGTGTTTCGTAGAGTAACAAATGTCAGATTTTAGTTGTTATTGATTGCCGTTGAATTTATCATTTTTATTGCTATTTAGGTATTGTGGTTGATGGCTCAAGAATATGAAGTATTTTTTTATAACATAACAATATACTTAGCTTGTAATGGTTAATTTAACATATCGAAGTTATATATTTCTTACATTAATTAATTGTTGCCAACAGGGTGTTTTCTGCTTTCTCTTAGTGTTTAACAATATGTTTATGCAGTTAATGTTTGAGATTATATTTTCAACTACACATTTTAATGAATACATTTATAGCTAGTTTGTGTTAGTTAATCTATGTATGTGTGAGTGTTTGTCTTTTATCCATTACTAAACCACTCGTCGGATATTGGGGATATACTAAACAAGAAACTTTGGGATTTTGTAGCGTTCACTCCTGGAAAGGTTTCTGGTGTGATGTTACTCACATCCGAATCTAGGTTTACACCCAACTTGCTTTTAAAGTTTCAATGTTATTCTTTTGGAATTATTTTATTTATTCAATTAATAAATAACAGCTGTTTAAAAACAAAGGAAACGGAAACTTGAAACACAACCCAAGTCAGTTATCATGTTACAGGCAGTTTTCTCTCGATTCATAATATACCATCAGATTTTATAAAATACTACGTTTATGGTCTCCACTGCTCCAAAACCCAAAACTCATTGTGATACAGTCCAAGTATCTCGCCAGAGACGTAGGCCGATCCTCCTCACAAGCCCGTAGGCCGAGCGGTGCACCCGAACTAAGTTACATGAACTGGACACTTTCTAAATCTTAGGCAGGCAGGGTCTGCTGCAACGTGCAGGGTCTTAAGTAGTGAACCATAAGACTAATGAGGAAATGCATTCCTTATATTCTAGTGTGTAGCCTACTGAAATACTTATCTCATCCTTGGTTTAGATTTCAGTAAATATAACCATTGATTTGGGCTCCATGAACTCCCAAAATTAGTTATTTACAAAGCGTATGTCATCTTAACGTCTTTAGACGACTTCAACACCTAAAGACAATTTTTGGTGTTGACAAAACCTTCATCCGACGTGTAAAATAAATAATGTTTAACTAGAGAAATAGAATACTTCAAAAAATGTATTCAAAGAGTTTGTTTAAAACACGTTAGTTATATAGAATCTCATTTAGTCAATAGATTTCAAAATCCATTTTAAAAAATGTCACAGAAACTATTGTGTTTAACGTAAAATTTTCAAATCTCCATAATATAATATAGGGTGATTCGCAAGAGGACGCACAAATTAAATAAATAATAACTGATAAAAATACCAAGTAAAATTGTTCTTATATAAATGTAAAGTTCTAAAAATCTGTCGTTTATTTAATATAAATTTAATTTTGTGTTCACAAAGTAATTTATACCTGTGGAACGGCTAAATGGAAATATTGAAACTCAGAAATTTAGCATTAAGTAATGAGCCTTAAAAGGAGTTTAAATATAATTAATTTTATTTGAACAATTTTAAAATGCCATCTACTTTTAATTTCCAAAGCCTTATCTTTAAGAGTAACAAATATACGAAATAAATATATATAAAATAAGACGACAAAAGTAATACAGTAGTAAATTATAAGTTACAAAAAAGTAGCAAATTGTTATTCCCTAAACATTCTTTGTGTAACGTTTGTAAAGATCGGAACTGTGGAAACTTAGCAAATTTAGCATTTATTTCGGTAAACAAACTTAACTTATTTATGATCAAATCTTAAAAAGCATTATATAAATGTTTAGGAAATTAAATTGTTCAATGTTTTCGTACCTAGTGTTTGTGTACATTAATCAATTATTGATATAATTAAATTTGAATTCTAAATATGGCCACTATTTTCAAATTAATAAATTTATATTTATACTCTCCTAGGACTCGTTACTATTATATACCAACTATTGGAATCGTCTGCTTTCAACTAGCGCCGGCCAGTGTCCAGATCAGGTAAGGATTAGTGAACCCTTTTTTGGCTGGTGCCCAGTTCTAGTGCGCCCAGGCCGAGGTCCCAAAATAGGGATGTACAGTGTCTTGACAAGGCCGGAGGCCGGTTTCCATAATAGGGCCTACAGTAAATTACCTTGGTGAGGCCGCAGGCTGAGTTGCACAAAGGGGATAAAGACAGAGTTCCCAGGCGAGGCCGCAGGCCGAGCTTCCCTCAGGAGGTAGTGAGTGACGGGGTTGGCACACGAGCTACCACAAGTAAACTAAAACACGTAACTGTTTTTGATGTCAATCCTGTAGCAAGGCTAGTTGAGTGGATGGGCCAGGCTAATGGCCCTTATGTATTACTATGATAATTTCATACTGTTAGAGAACCTATTTTTGGCACATGATACATTTTTTTTTATAATTACTTTTTGTATTGTATACGTATTTATTCATAGCTATATAGTTTTATTATTTATATTCTTGTTTTACTTGCCTGTGCGTAATAAGAATTTATAGTATCAATAAATATATGTCTGTATTGTTCTGATAAACATTGTATATTTTACTAACGTTATCATGTAATTTTGGAATGCCTGTTGCTCAGTATAGTTTCATAAACAAATAAACAATTATTTTTATAAATATGACATTTCTAAATAATCATTTATATTTTAACTAAAACATATAGTTACATATATAGTTACAACATATAGTTACATGAATGTTGTAACACCTTCAGTTCATTTTAAATGTAACATAGAAAGTCACAGTAATTTTTCTCAATATTTACCGTGTTTGTATCACTATTCTTACAGAAATATTCTGAAAATACCGTTTAAAAATGACGCGATTGGCAGTTAAACTTAGGATAATCTTCATAAAACAAATCATTGAAGGTGAAATTATATTTAATTATTTTTTAATACTATCGAAAAGTTCAGATGTTACAAATATAGTACGAATTATTACAAAATGCAAATATTACCATTTTAATATTCTAGACACGCCTAATTTTCTTACGAAGATATGGCACATACATTTGGAGGAAGACTCTACTATCAAATTAAGTGCTTAATTCTATTGTAAATTTAACTTTTGCGAAGTCATTGCTTACACTGCAATATATTAATGTTTTTTATCTTTTTTTTACCAAACGAATAATGTTAATAATTGTTAGTATTTAATTTTTCATATATGATAGATACAGTTTTTGACATATTTTTCTTGTAAAACTAATTGTTGTAGACTTGTAATATTTAAATATACACTTAGTATATAAACTGTATATTATTTACATGAATGCGATATAAAGCTTTATTCTAAATACGGATTCAATGCAAAATGCATGATTTTGATATTTGATAGTAAAATTAATGCAGTTATACAAAAAAATTTTGATTAAAGAAGCAAATTATAAACAAAATTTATAATATACTTTAATTTTGTAAAACGCTCTTTGGAAATATTTGTATTAAGACTCAACGCGTGTTTTTCAGTGGATGCTGTTAGGTGGCTGTAACATGTTTGTGGCCAAATTAGTAAAACGTTCAAGCATTAAATAGCAAGTTTAAATACCTTAATAAAATTACAGATACTCTATTCCTTAAAGCCATATTTTTTCAGGCTTTGAATCAACAATTTTAAAATTTAAAATTTATTTATCTATTGGATATAACATATATTATATATATACAGGCTTACATTGGTGGCACTTGATTTCACGAAATTTGTGAAGGGTTTAATTTCACTAATATAGAGAGATAGGGAGAGAGAGGAAGTAAAAACTGCCAAGATGTGCTAATGCAATTCTTATATAGCACCCAATAAACCTTTATGATGGTATCTGCGAAAATTATGAAGTTGTTTAACGTGGTTTAATATCCAATGTTCCACAATAAAACACCTAATATACCCTCTAGCCTTAATTAATTAACATCATAAAATTAAGAGTAAGCATTTAACTAAATATATCACGTTTTAATAACTAAGCTGTCCTTTTTGTCCGAGGAATGCGGAAACCTAACCAATAAACGAGTCGACGTGTCACAAGGCCGAAGGTGCGGGCCTCTAATTTGGAAAAGGCAGCACAGGAATTAGTAAAATACGGTAATACAGTGGTTCGTGCATACAGTGGCCTTGTCTATAAGGTCAGACCAAAAGGTAATAAGGGGCCTTGGTTATGGTGCCAACGGTCAGTCAGACAAAAAACCGGCGCGGTCGACGACTGCAGGCGAGTGAGAGGTATGGAAACTTCAACGTTCGGATGTTCAAAAGTCGCGAGTGTTGGGACCTTTCTTTTGTGAAGAGAACACACCACACATCATACCTGTAAAGAACATATTTCGTAATGATAAATGTTGACGATGCCCTGTCAGCACGAATCCATTCTCCCTAAGACTAACGTTATTTTATTATTATTATTTTTTTTTTTTGTTTATCAGTCGATTATAACGATTTAAACTTTGCCTTCTTTAATGTCTGCTTTAAATTGATTGTTTATTATATTTACAACTTACAGATGTTTTTTAACTAGTTTTTATACAAAATTAAGGTTTTATATCAGAACATTAAAATAAAAAAGAAATAAAAATATACTAATCAGTCCAATTTATACCTTGGAATACCTAAAAAAAGGCATTTAAACCTAATTTAATTGGAATAAGAGCTAAAATGTAGAATTAACTGTTTAACATTGCTGTTATGAAGAATATATTTAAGATGGCCAACAACACAAGCCCCATATTCTTGGTTTTAAATAACCGTATATGGAGAGATAGGTTTCATTTAATCGTGGATTGCTTTGGTTATTATTATAGGAACAGGAGAATTTTGTAGAATAATCTTAAGTTATATATTATAATATGCTTTTATATAGTTTTAAATAGATTAGAACGATTTATTTTAACTCGGAATAAAAAGCAATTCAGCTCTCACCGAGTTTAAAACTCAACAGAAAGGCTTTATACCCTCCCGTGCATTTTACTGTGCGGTCAGTTTTTGGCCAAAATTTTGGAGACCACACAGTTGGCATCATAAAACTAAAACTGAAATTGGGTTAATTGGTAGATTGAACGTTAAAAATGACGTATGTTGGAAAGCGTATTTAATGTGTCTATTATAAAATGTTTAGTTTTGAAGTATACTTGTTTTTTTCTTTTTAATATTTCGTATTGTAGACTGCAATAAAAAAAATATATTTGACTGTATGGACTGGTAAATTGTTAAGTAAACTTTAGTAAAATGTAATTCAACTGTAATTATTAAAAGGGAATTTATTTCATAGTAGATATTACAATTTTTGTAAAGTTTTGGTGTTGAAATTCGTTGTTTTGTAATTATGTTATGTTTTGTAATTAGGTTTATATTTAATAATTTGGATTTCTCGTAGGAACTATGAAATTATAGTGACCATTTATAGTAACAGTGTAAATAAATATTCCTAGCTGCTTTCAGCATCCAAGACAGTAATAACAAATTCTTATAGCTTCTAACATGGTTTAGATAAATAACCTTCTTAGTCGTACGCCGTCTTAATACCTTTGCTGTCTTTGCACATTCGGATAGAGATACGTTTTCCTTTATCTCCGGATAAAATCTACATAGAACGTAGTGAAACACCAAGGAATCCACATTACTGAGTAAATCAGGGTTTAAATGTATATTTTGGGCGTAACAAGTCATAGATATAAAACTGCCATTGGACTTTAATAAATAAAACTGCCATTGGACTGTAATAAATAAAACATGAAGCAGAGTAATTAGTTTCCCCTGATCGTTAATTAATTAATTAGTTTACGTTTCCTAATGAATAAAATAACTCACTCTGTTCATTACATGTAAAATAATTAAAACCTCTTGTTTAAACTTATATTTCGTAATTAAGAAAGCAATAACGATAATTTAATAAGGATTTCTTACAGGTGTGTCAAGTTTCTTTGACGGATACTCAAACAATTAGTTTCGTTTACGCTACAGCCTAGTTTATCGAGTGCATATGACCTCGGTTAGGAACGTCAAATCAAATAGACATAAAGTAGAGATAGTGCACTACTTACTACACACGGCAGTTCGTTCATAACAACGCAGTTTTAGTGCTTCGATAGTATTAGTTGAACAAAGTAGCTGTTGTAATACATGAGAACACTTGTTTTCTAAAAGAGGCAATGTTTTAATGGATCTGTATTTATAAACAGGTTAAGTTGGTTGGTTATCAAGTGATCAACAGTAGTTATTATTTGTGTAGTTACCTTACTTAGAAAACCTAACAAAAACTTGGTCCACGAAGTATGCAGATGTAGTATTATGAAATTGTTATAGTAAGTAATCTACATTGCAACATTTCGTCCTGTTTACTGAAGAGTTTTTTTTGACATTTTTGAGAAGTATTCACCAAACTACATAAATTGCTTGATTATCAAAACAGTTAAATATTTAGATAGGGTACTTTTTTACTAAAGTTTAACTTTCAATTTTCTCCATAACTTTTTAACACAATAAATTTTCATATAGGGCCTATACTTCAATTTTAAATGACAAAACCGTTACAATTAATAAAAACGCAACGGTACATTACTTACATAAATATAGCAATAAGATGTATTATTACAAGAGGCGAGGAAATTTACACAATTGCTTTCATTAGGAACAACAATATCTCTAGGTTTTTGAGAAATTACGTTTAGATAGTATCACAATTTAAAAATCATGGACAATCTCTTTGTTAGGTTAATTCGATATGTCAGTAAAAGTTGTATAATATTACTAGGACAATACAAGGTGTTACTTACCTTAAACATGCGTTATTTACTTATTTTAATTTTATAAATCGTTTTTAAAAATACTAAGGAGGAAAGATACAACACTGATGACTTAGACACTTAATAAATATAATAAATTGCCCAATTAGTTATTTACTGTTCTAATGTTGTTTGTAGGATTAGTAACAGTTCAAATGATATCGTCAGAGAAAATACTGGCCATAATTTATCCAGGCATAATGTTTACTTCAGTATAAGTAATCATAAACCTTTATTCAACCCAGCAAGCAAACAGTTCTGCATAAATACACTAAAATTGTAGAGTAGTTAAGATAGCAGGCGAATAAAAGTACAAGAATCTATGGCGGAATGATTGGTGTGAGAAAGGCCAGCAAAGTCTCTGCAGATTGCATAACGGACGTGGTCTATATAGAGAGCGCCATTGTATGTAAAGTAGAGCCGGCCGGACCTGCCGTGGGTTATAGCGGGCGATACCGTAAAATCAGGACGTTTTACAGCGGGGCGGGCGTAAACCAACAAGTGACGCGCGGCCCTGACAGGGCCCGCCTTTCGTTTTAATGACCTTTAAACGAAAAAATAAGCTATAATTAACTATATGATCTGACCTTAATGGTTTATGCACGTGGTAAATAAAAGAAATATTATTTTATAAAAGAAGAGTATGTTTTCTGTACGAGTATAAAATATTAGATAATTAAAATTATCATCATAACACTATTTATTAATCCTTTAAGCTATAAAAACCAGAATTAATTTTCCAACTAATTACATATATTGGTAATTTTTACAAGCAGCATTCGCAGTAATTTTATATTTTTTTGTTGCTTAACCTTTTTTAGTATCTGTTTATGGGTATTTGTAAACGCCTGGCATAAAAGTGTTTTTTTCTTTAATTCCTCAACCTAAAACCTTTCTTTAAAAAAATCCTAACACCTTAAATTTTCAATTCCCTTACAAACTGAAATCTCTATTATTACAGATTGGTAAATATTATGGAGATGTCCAAATATTCGTACAATTTACTTATATTAACAAAATCATTGATGAATTGTAAACTGTTATGTAGCAACTAACGTGGATGATAAATAAATAAAGAATTATAAAATATAGATTTGCTTATCATAAATCTACATTTATTAGTTACCCACGATTGTTGGTGCAAGGATTGCCGCAGGGACAGCATTCCCAGCTCATCACGTAAGGTCCACCTTTGGAAGGCCAAGGACGCCACGACCGTTATGATAGCGTTAAACCAACCTGCAACACGTGAACAGAAAAACGTGCATCAGTGTTTAAAATGGCACAGCAGTAGTATATAACAGCTGCAATCAATCATTATTAAGTTAATAAGATAATCCAGCAGTTGATTTATACCAGCCCTACAAGTGATAATTTATCACGTTATTCTTTGTCAAAGATGGCTACGATAAAAGCGTATATCTCATGAAAACAATTTCCATGTAAAAATATTGCTGTGTTCCCATTCTTTTTAGATGTTTGTGAACCAGTCAGTACCCAGTAAACACATTCATAGCATTAGTTTGGACTAAGGTTGACTAACCATACACAGATTGATCATCTCCATGCCAAAAAAGTCAGGATTTTCCCCTATAAAATGATAACTCTCCATGGTGCACCCCATTGATCTCTTGTAAACCAATGGGATTGTAACAGTCCACAGAGGACCAAGACTACTTTGTAGAATGGTGTTTTTTCTCTGTCAATCCCATTTATACGATAACGCCATTAGCCGTACAATCATAACGATTTACAGCGTGGCGTGCGTAAACCAATAAGTGACGTATGAAGAGTGCCTGTTTCAGGCGAGTAGCGAAAATGTCTCCTATGCAATGAGCAATCTGTCCATAGTCAGTTAAATGAGGATTGCAAAATGCCACGTCTATAAACTGCAACAAATAAAGGTACTCGTAAGTAACCAAGTAATAATATATTACAGATACTGTAGATTTTATTTACTACTAGGGGATACCCCTGCACGCTTCACGTGCCAACCCCGTCACTCACTGCACTCGGCATGTGACATTTGCTTTCATATATTAGTAATTAATGTATTAAGTAAACTCATATTAATTAACTTAATTTACAGCAGCTCACTCACTGCACTTGATTTGCACTCTATTTATACAGTAGTACAATAATGATAAACAACCAATGTTACTAAACCTATTTAAATTATTTTCATTTTATTTAACGGCTGATAGTCACATACTGTCCACACAGACAGATATGTATTCGCTCTTTTGTAATTAACTTTATATTTTACCGTGCTGCTGTCTATGTTTAAACTAACAAATTATTTGCGGCATTCAACATTTGTTTATGCCGCCAACTGGTCAATAAAATTTAATCTCCATAAGAATATCATTGCATTACCCGTATAGGGCAAAAGTCTATGGCAATTTAAAAATTTTCGCTCCGTTACGACTTAGAAATCAAAATTATCTTTTGAATTAAAACAATTTTATCAAAATCTGTCAAGTAATAAGTTCAGAAAGTGAGTGTAATAAATGACCCGATTGTTTTAATATATAGGATTCTGTTTTCAAGCCGTAAACCTCGTTTCCATGTGACATTTTTTTTGTTTTTATTCGTGACGTAAATTTGACATTATGTATTGACATCTCACCACATGAAGTTCAATGTACCGTCGTTTCCCCAATATTTCTTAGATGTTATAAATGTTATGTAATAGAGTAAAAAAAACTATTAAGAAAACAACATAATATGTAACTTATGTCAACAATTATATACTAAGTTAATAATACCATATTTAAATCAGAAGGAAAGGAAAAATACAAAGATAAACAATCGTTTGGATTAAACTATTAGTTTGGGAAGTTGGTTAGAGAATTACTGGAAAAATAATCGGGACTCCCCACTTTATGAAAAAGGAGTAAGTTCATTACGACAGAATGTGGATACGAAAGTCAATTCATCAAACTTATTTATCGTATGAGGGAGCACCAGACAGTACAAGGTAACGGATATTTCCAGTATGTACCTCAGGTCCTGACCGCTTGGCCACCGCCTCTCGTTAAATTGGGGTTGATGTACAATGAGTGAATCAAAATGACTATATTTATCGTTATCGGATGGCAGTATATTTCTGTCGTCGTGAAATTCTGTCTTATTATTTCATTATTTAGGCATACTAACAATTTACAACAATATATTTTAAACAATACAATCAATATTAGTTTATTAAATATTCTAAATTTGGTAAAGATATACATTTAATTTGTCTGTAAAATTATTGTTTTAAATATCTACAAATATTTAAATTATAATGGTTTAAACATTTCGGTAAATAACTAATTACAAATTATATCTAACTATAACAATTATCTAGTTTAATTTAAATTTCTTTAATAAATTTAATTTATTAAATCATTTTAAAATTATAAATGAATCATTTTTGACAGTGATTATTGTATAAATTTGTTATAACATACCATTCAAACAAAAATGATTGATTAAACAATAATTCCAGGACAAATATTTATAATTAAGAATAGTTAATTGTTTACGTTACATTGTGCATATTAAACGTGTATTGCAACAGAAAGAGCACATTCTTAAGTGTTTTTATATGCATGACTGGTCATTTAGGCGATAGCACTCGCCAGTAAAGTGTGGCCGAGTTTCCAAATCACGACACACATTCGTCGGCGGTAGCTTTCAATTAGATTGTCAATAAATCATGTATCAACGCCTTGTCGGCATCTCAGCGCCCACTCTCACACCTCGATGATGGAATCCCTCTGATATCGGAGTTGGCAATCATCTCGACCGTAATTATCCGTGTACTCGGGAAAACAGAACAAAGTTTGGACGCAACAATACAGATTCAATAAGTTTTTGAACGGTATTTTGTGTTGTTTTGACGCAAAGACATCCTATTTGGTATGACTTTTAATCACGCTAAGATTATTTAGTGACAAAATACTGAAAGACTTGTCATAAAGAAGCGTAATTGAGGTAAGAAAAAAATAATTGGAAGATGGAGGAATTTATATATATTTTAAGAAATGTTTTTGGACGGTATAAAACATACGTATTAAAACTCACTGTAGATTTAATAAAATTAAAATTAATTTACTAAATTAACACATATTTTACTAACATGAATTTTATCAATACTTCTCCCTAGTATTTCCAACTGATTTAGAGAACGACTAAAAATGTAAATACATATAAAAATACCAAGAATAGAGCAAACCATCAGTATACATCTGTCTGGATAATTCCCATTCATTCTTTTATCAAACTGGTTTATGTTACTGTGTGAAATTAATTTTGTGGATTATTATAAAAATATTACTTTCTTTGTTCATCTTTGAACGTGAAAGAAAGTTAGCTATGTATATTATACAAACTAATTGCTATGCTATTCTTGACCCTTACAGACATCTATTTTGAAGCTAGACGTTCACAAACAATGAAGAGTTGATGAACTGTACCATGAAAAACAGCCCGAAAGGACAGAATTTTATGTAGTTAACGTATTTAGCTAATATGATGCACTTTTTTTAGAAAATATAATTAACATAATTGTAAAATTAATCTTTTTGTTTGAAAATAATAAAAGTATATCAAATGATTAGAAACTACCGAATACATTAAAATAATGTGATTTAGTTGTGTGTAGATATGGTGCAAGATTAAAAAACTTACTTAAAACTTTGCTCTTTGTATTTTCACATATCCACATAAATATTGAATGAGCATCAGGCAAACTTTATACATTATTCCATAGAATACCAATAGTGTTGATTACTTTTTTTATTAATCATATATATATATATATATATATATATATATATATATATATATTTACAAGTATTGATCGACATAAATGTTTGGAAGATCTACCAAATAGTATTGCAGAATGATAAGAAAACAATGGGTAATTATGTAGGTACTTTGTAGCCACTTCTGTAAATAAGAATTCTTGTTGAAAAAGTTGTTGATCTAAAAGAAAGACTCTTGAGGAGGTTGATTTACGGGAAACACGGTTTCACGAAAATATCTATAAGGTGTTTTATTTGATAGTGAGAAACAATTTTTTTTAAATTGTTATTTTCAAAATTATTTTTACTTATCGTGTTTTTTATGCTGAACACATAATAATAGGGTTTTCAATAAAATGATCTTTTCTTTTCGAATATAACTTTTCTAATTACCAATCCAAACATAATCTAACTTATTGTAATTGTCTATTTACTAAACAAATATTCGCAATTTGACTTAATTTAGATTGCCTTACCTCCAACCTCCAGCGGGAATGAAGATACATTTGGTTTATTTGGTTAATAATTGGTGTTTATAACGATCCCGAAATTGGCGATAATCGAGATTCACCGCAAAAGTAGTTTTTTTCCATTACACCTTGAAATTCAATTGTTATAGACGAAAAAACACAAAAAAAATTATTAAAATATCACTTAAATTGCCGGAAATATGTCAAAAATATTAAAAGCTGTGACATTATTTTTTTCGAACATTTCGGTAAAACCTGTGATATCAAAATAAAAATCATATCTTATGAAAATATAGGCAATTCTTGCCCCATTTCAGGCAATGTTTTAAAATGTTGTTAGATGATAAGAAACTGCCATCTATACCAACTTATAGTAAAAATAGTGCCTTAAAAGTTTCGACAAATAACATTAATGGATAAATTAGTCAAATTAAGTTTATTTCAAACTTCACTTGTCTTCAATTAGGCAACTGGGCCACCGTACCCCCCTAACAGGTCCCCACGTGGAATAACTTGTTATGTTCTTACAGAGTATGTTGTATTTACAAGTTCTTATCACTGAGATCAGATCGAACATCAAGTTGACCAACTGACCAATGATTGAGACACTTTCACCGGCCAATTTGCATTTACATGGATCTCGTTCGTATATTGATGAGGAAGGAAGCTGAAAGAAACAACATTTTTAGATTTTAAAACGTTACAATGTATATTTTGCAATAACAGTTCCTATACTGCGATAAAAATGACATTCTTTTCTCTAATGTGCGTGTATAAATAATGAGTATACTCGTATATTATTAAAATTTTTACGTTATAACTAAAAAATAGAAAAATGCGTTTAAAATATGTTGTTAACTAAGATTTGATTTTTACGATTTAAGAGAAAACAACAATATTATTAATTTATTTGAAGGTATGATTTAACGATAGTTCTATTTTACGAACTTTCATATCATTTCTATTAAATATTAGGCATAAGGCACTCTTTAGACCAAACACTTAGAGCCATTTTAAGCTCATATAATCTGTTATTACTAGATATAAAAAAAAAAAAAACAAAACATTTTTAACTTAAAAAAATGTAATTAGTCTATATATACAAACAGTAAAATAACAAAGTAAAAACGTACATTTTTATTTTATAACTATAAAAGATAATGATATTTGTTATCTGTTCGATTTAATTTGAGAAATGCTATGAAGTCCTGTTTTTTTTTTTTTTTCTATTTTCAATTTGTAATTCAAGTCTTATTTAGGGACCAAACAAGTAATGTAATTTTTTAATTGCACTAGTCACTCTGTGACCGTATCATGTAGGGTTATGTATTACCAAATTTACCATATTTATAAATGTTATAGTTTTTCGTGTTAAATATATTTTGTTGGCAATGTTAGTGTAGTTGAAGAACATTCAAGAACATTCATAGTGATAATACACTATATATATATATATAAGACATTCACTTTCAATCGGTCTTCTAACAGTAAACTTTGAAGTCTTCCAGACTTGACACTCTGGAATACATAATTTCTTACGATTTGACACCTTCTCTTCATTACACCAGCCCTCAAATTATTTTAAAACAAAATTTTCTAATTGGAAGTGTTTATAGTCAACCTTTTTCTCTTTCCGTTCCAAAAACTGAACTAAAGACAGGATTTCAATAATTTTTTGTATTAACTATCTCTAACAATTTTAATAGCTCTTTAAGTGTACAATCCCTCTGAAATGTATACACCTGTAAACAATAGTTGAACATTAAGAATGTAAATAATAAATTGAAATGGTTTACATATTATTTAAAAATGCAGATCTATACAGCAAACAACATTACTAAGGCAAAACACTTTAGTTGGAGACGAAAATGACACGTGATACGGGAAGAAGCTTCTTTTTAGAAATATCTTCAAATTTTCTAATTTGAAAAAGAATTATTAAATGATAAATGAATAATTTTAACGTATCAACTTATTACAATTTATCTATCCTTCAAGATAAAATACGAGCTACTGCCCACAGCCCACAATAAAGAAAGTGAAAATACAACAATAACGTATCTTCGAACGAATAGAGTATCCCGTAGCAATATCGTATCCTTGGTCACTACTATTAGTAAAATTAATGCTTCGGAAGGCTGTCAAGGGACTCCGCCCGACCCCCCACGGCGCAGCTCTTAGTGACACCCGGCCCAGACAATGGCACTTGTACAATAGAGTTAAAGGCACTACATCTTGTCTTAATAGATCAGATTGTCTACTGGTAGATATATAAATAGTATACGCTATACAGCTTTGATATTCTTTCTGTAGCAGATAATGTACTTAAATACACTAGAATTATCAGACATTTTAAATCAGTTTTAACTTTGATTTATAGTATAAAACCATTGCATTATTTTGTGTGTGTCATATTTTACCTTACTCCAAAGCCGGTGATCGGCCTCTCGATGGTGGAGGAGTGGTGGAGGATGTGCGAAACGTTCCCGCAGCAACATTTTTGTTTGTTTGTTTGTGGTTTGATTGTGTCTAAACAGATCATGTATTTTTCTCAACCTCTAGATGAGACTTTATATTATAGAGGATACTAGAATGATTTTAAATGGTAATTTTCTCTAAAGTAATTGGAAGTATGATTGTGAAAGTTAAATCTGAGCATCTGTCTAAAGTCCTTCCTAAATAGAATTGGTAAACGCAAAATAGTCATCCTACAACCAAAATATCGAAATATAGTAATATTGCAGGCCGTGTATTACGTTGACTGCAATTACTTAGATAAATTAGTATTTTATTTCCTCCAAACAGGTTTCGCTTTGTGGGTTTCATTTTCCAAAAACCTAGCTTTTATTACCATACAAAATAAAAATAAAAACACTTCATTCTCTTTTAAGATATGTAAAAAGCTGGAATAACATACAGTAGTATAAAACTGATCAGATTAAGCACTATACACTGTTAGGTTTATATTTAGTTTTTTAAATGTTATACTTTTTTCATTAGATTTTTAGTTTTAAGTATTATTTAGTATTTACTGTGTTTATGTATAAATAGTTTTTGGAAAGTAAATATTATTATTATTAAATATATAAGCCACCCAACACATCAAAGGACATTCCAAACGGCATTTTTGAGAGCCTGTAATCAAGAATCAGTATACACTTCCCGTTCTTCATTAATATCATTTAAACACATAATAATTGTGTTTAAATAAAGAATTTTTGTAAATTTCATTGGAATATTTAGTTAAGAGGGATTTTAAAACTATATGACATATTCAAAGCGTTGGAAAGACAAGCATTCTCCAGTAAACAGCCGTTGGCTACTTGGAGAAAACGTAAACTAAAGCTGGAACGTGAGTCACAAGTTAAATCGCAAAAAGAGAAAACTGCTCCTGGACAGGGTAGTATAACTATGTTTTAGTGGAATTTCAACTGAACGACGTCACCAATTGTGATCACACTTTGGTCATAATAAAGTACGAATATATTTAAGGACTTAAGGTTTAGCGGTGAATAGGTTGAAAATGGTGGTATTTGTAAATCACTTTAAATACAAAATGGTATTTCACTTAATATAAATATTCACCTGCGATACGTATTTTGACAATTGGTCATTTAATAAAATAATAAACGGGTTTTACGAGGAATTCATATAGATTTTTTTATTTTCTTATTTTAATTGTTTTCGTTTTGTAGTAAAAACTTTACCTACCAATCCATATGGGTTGCAGATCTGTGCGTGGACCTCATTCTAGCAGTAACGTACAACTGACGCCTCACTTTAATATCGAAAGCCCAACATCACGGTGCAAACTTTTCCGGTACATTGTAACGTTTCCCGAATACTGCAAGACATTCAAAGTAAAATTTTTACTAATAACAAAAAAGATCTTATTTTATAGTATTTGTTATTAACAAAAGAATTTAATAAATGTGTTTGCACTAAATAAAATTTAAAATCATAACCGAAATTTTTATGAGCGCGATGAAATGAAATTGTTTTACAAAATTAAAAAAAAATGGATGAATATGTCAACACTTTAGTTGTTTTTTATTAGTAGATAACCCAACAAGTAATCACTATAATTTATACTGATTTTGTTATAAAACCACATATAAAAACCCAAATTAAATTAGAAGTTACTCTATTTAAAGTCGGTCTCTTGTCACTCTGACATGTATAATCGAGTAACTCGTTCTACTTGTTATATATTTAAAGTCGGTCTCTTGTCACTCTGACATGTATAATCGAGTAACTCGTTCTACTTTTTATATATTTAAAGTCGGTCTCTTGTCACTCTGACATGTATAATCGAGTAACTCGTTCTACTTTTTATATATTTAAAGTCTCTCTTGTCACTCTGACATGTATAATCGAGTAACTCGTTTTACTTTTTATATATTTAAAGTCGGTCTCTTGTCACTCTGACATGTATAATCGAGTAACTCGTTTTACTTTTTATATATTTAAAGTCGGTCTCTTGTCACTCTGACATGTATAATCGAGTAACTCGTTCTACTTTTTATATATTTAAAGTCGGTCTCTTGTCACTCTGACATGTATAATCGAGTAACTCGTTTTACTTTTTATATATTTAAAGTCGGTCTCTTGTCACTCTGACATGTATAATCGAGTAACTCGTTCTACTTTTTATATATTTAAAGTCGGTCTCTTGTCACTCTGACATGTATAATCGAGTAACTCGTTTTACTTTTTATATATTTAAAGTCGGTCTCTTGTCACTCTGACATGTATAATCGAGTAACTCGTTTTACTTTTTATATATTTAAAGTCGGTCTCTTGTCACTCTGACATGTATAATCGAGTAACTCGTTCTACTTTTTATATATTTAAAGTCGGTCTCTTGTCACTCTGACATGTATAATCGAGTAACTCGTTCTACTTTTTATATATTTGCTCCTAGGATTTGAACATATGCTATATTAATATCCTCGAACCATTTTCGGTAATGCCTCGAGCTAAGCACATGACATATGGTGGGCACGCTGACCTAAGGAATGGGGCAACCCAGGAGGTCCTGGTTTCTGTAACGCTAGTGCAGTGTAATTTGCGTAACGGTCTGCTGGTCCCCGCCACAGCAAACCACAGGGTCTGTACCGACTCAGCCAATCACCGAAATCGATCTATTTCGTCGATCGTGGTCCACATCCCCTCTAGTTTTGTACCAACAATGTACACAACCTTTGACCGACATAGTGTACACTACAACCTCTCATTAGCAGACTTACAATGCCTCATTCATCAGAGTTTGCAGGAAACTGGGTACATAATTAATATTTTAGATAAGCGTGTTCCGACTATAGTATCTGAAGATGCAATCTGAATTTGAACATATTGAAGTTTTACTATTGTGTTATAATGTCAGTTTAATAGTTTATATGTCATAGGTTAAAACATGACTGCAGTCAAAAAATTATTATAAAACACCAAAAAGATAATGGTGAAAGTAAATTTTTAATTTTCTTGACCGACTATTTAAAATATTAATGCATATTTGAAATTACATTATATATATATATATATATATATATATATATATATATATATATATATATAATGTATACTATAGTTTGATTGATTAAGAATGTGATTTTTAAACCTAAGTTGAGTTTATCAAATTTAACCATACACTATTATAGGTGAGTCAGAACGCGTATAAAATTGTAGGTATTTGAAGAGAGAGGAGCTTAGAACGCGATATTAGCATTTAACTATATAGAATTAACATTAATTTATTGTAAAAACAATTGCTAAACATATAATTTTTGCCATATGAAAAATGTTCCTTTTTTTATTACATGTTTAAACTTGAATCACTGTAAGTTTAGGGAAGAAAATATTGTACATGAAAAAAGTTATTTCAAACGATGTTTTATATCTTGAAATATGATGCTTATTTAACAAAAAATAGTTTAGTTCACCTTTTTTAGCACCTAGTAATTCAATTGTTAAACGTAGGAGTAATTCTTGCCACCCTACGTAGAGATGAGTAAGAGATTGTGTGTACGATGTAATCAGGAATTGCTTTGATACAATGCCTATTATGGATAAGTCCTTATGTCATAATTGATAAGGAATGGGATGTCTGTTTTATTTTTCATAACCATTTTAAAACTAGGGATTTTTGTTTGATAGGTACTAGGAAAGAATCCTATAATAGTTAAGTGTGGATCCATTTGAAATACTATACATTAAATTAATAGGGTTGTTTCTTGTTTGGCTGTTAAGCGATTTCCTTAAACAAGTACATTTTATTACCTTTTTGACCTTTGAGAACTGAATTGTTTAAGAGAGTATAATTTAACCTTTAAAAATTATACGACTTGAAAAGGTCAAGTAAAACCAAATATCAAGCATCTTCAGAAATAAACTTTACGCTTTCAATAAAATATCTTTTCTCATTGAATATACACATACGTTTAGAGATAAAACACTTTCCTGACTTCATTTAATACGAGGTTGTTACGAGAATGGGTTTTTATGAAAAGTTATCCTATTATACCTAAGTTGGGTATTGTATGACGTTTAAGTTATTTATTGAAAATATTATAGCCATAGTTTTAGGGAGGTACATTTGTATTTGATAAAAATAACGATATATTAACTATATAATATATCTTTACTACTTTCTCTGCTTTACCAAATATGTAAGTTGTCTAATAAACAAATTTATGGCAAAGAGGATGGATAGTTTACTGAAGAATGGTGAAAGCGAAAGGAATGTTTCGATTACAGAGTGAAAATCACAATGGTGAAGTCTCCATAAACGGCTTTTGTTAACTGAGACCAAGACTCCAAGAGGAGGATAGTTTTCAAAATTAGCGCGTGCCAGTAATATTCCATTGTTTGTCGATAATTTTGTAGTAATTTATTGTAATTTTCAGCTGGTTCACGTATTTATGAACAGTTTAAAGAGGTTTAACGAAGCGTTTGCTAACTGGTAATTTAGAACAGAAAAAATAAAAAGTTCCGCTTGCTTTTTGACTGATAGTTTTAGCAAGAACGTCTTGGAAATCTCAGTATTTTAGTTACTGTGTTGCTTTAAAAATGGTACCTAATTGCTTTTTAGCATTGAAATTATCTTAAGAATTAGTAGTTAAAGAGTTCATGAAGGCATGTCTATAGTGTTACTTATTTCATATTTTAGACAAATTGCAATGTATTTGATAATATACAATAATATAATATAAGATAATATACCTATACAAAGGATAACATTTGTTATCCATTACTATACACATTTATCAAGTTGATATCAGAAGAATACATCATTAGTTGATTTCCTTCAAAAAACAAATGTTAAAAGACCAACACCCAATTCTTGTCTTGTCAATATAACATTACCTATAAAACTTCATCCATAAAACTATTTTATCCTTTCTAAATATCTCACTACCCTGGAGACCAAGTAGGCTTTATTTGGCCCTAAATTATCAATCGGATTCAATGGAAGAATACAATAGCATGACATTCTAGGATCAACTATTGTTGCTCATTAAGTAGGTCGGAATCCACAAGTTATGTTGACTTGCCAGGTAGCACACATCACTCTGTATTTCCCAGGCCTGGTAGACTGACTTATCTCCTGTAGCTTTACATGTTATGGTGACTTGCCAGGTAGCACACATCACTCTGTATCTCCCAGGCCTGGTAGCCCGACTTATCTCCTGTAGTTTCACATGTTATGGTGACTTGCCAGGTAGCACACATCCCTCTGTATCTCCCAGGCCTGGTAGATCAACTTTTCTCCTGTAGCTTCACATGTTATAGTGACTTTAGAGGTAGCACACATCACTCTAAAACCTCCCAGGCCAGGTAGTCCGACTTTTCTCCTTTAGTTTCACATGTTATGGTGACTTGCCAGGTAGCACACTTAACTCTGTACCTCCCAGACCTGGTAGACCGACTTATCTCCTGTAGTTTCACATGTTATAGTGACTTTCCAGGTAGCACACATCACTCTGTATCTCCCAGGCCTGGTAGACTGACTTATCTCCTGTAGCTTTACATCTTATGGTGACTTGCCAGGTAGAACACTTAACTCTGCAACCTCCCAGGCCTGGTAGACTGACTTATCTCCTGTAGCTTCACATCATATGGTGACTTGCCAGGTAGCAAACTTAACTCTGCACCTCCCAGGCCTGGTAGAATGACTTATCTCCTGTAGCTTTACATCTTATGGTGACTTGCCAGGTAGCACACTTAACTCTGCACCTCCCAGACCTGGTAGCTTGACAAGTTATAGTACTTGCCAGGAAGCAGACCCAGTAATTCTGTACCACTATGATACTGTACTTTGTAAATGCACAGATCATATTCAACTAATACCAGCTATATATCTTTAAAATTGTACATGACTAGCATTTATTTTACTATATAGCAAGTAAATAAGTTAATTAATGGACTAAAATATAAAATAAAACCTTAAACTAAATATTAAAAAGACATTAGTGGTAAAAAAGTTTGGTAAAATACAATCAGTCAGGAGTGCTTTGCATCCTTTTCAATGGAACAAATTGTATCAAGCTTTGGATATGTTTTGCGATAAAATTATCTGATCTAGGGCTTGCTATGGTCTAATACCATCAGAAGCTGTGTGCCCAATGGAGCATGGTGAGAGAAGCGAAGAAAGCGTGACGACAAAGTAATTAATTTACTGGGCCAATTACAGACCTAACTGCCAATTAAATACAGTAATACTTGGGGGATAAATCAATATTGAGATCGATGGTATCACTAAAGCCACGCCCTCTCAGCAGCTGATCACGATTGTAGGGTCAGTATACAATGGTCCTCCGGGCCGGATAAATATATCGTAGACACCTGTTATGTTGACGTTTTACGTTCAAGGTCTAATAAGTAAAAACATCATTCATAAGATAGCAAATGTATTACATTATTTTTGTCATGACATACATATATATATATATTAATCATAGTTACCTATGTAAATGGACAACAATGTGAAAACAAAATAACAATTAGTTATAAAGTGTATGACTTATAATACATGCACACAATTACTACTTTTAATTCTTGCTAAACATAAAACTGAACAATATTAAACAAACTAATAAAATAATATTTTTAATTCATTATGTTTTAAGGTCCTTTTCAAACGTTTTCCCTTTTATAGGCATACTGGTTTAAATTTGGAATATATAACTCAAATAGTTATTACGAAACTAATATATATTTCAAACAATTAAATAGTAAAAATGTAAATAACATTGTAATACATTACGGCCAATAATAATGCCTAAATAAATTAAAATTCTTCCCTGAGTCAGATTCTAATTTGGCAGTGGTCAATGGTAATCCCTGGCTGTTGTTTGTTTGTCATTAAAGATATTCTAGATTATTATGTAACAGAACATTTTTGTTAGTACCATTTAGAAGTTCATCATCCATGTTAAAAAATGTAATGTAATGTAATCCATGTAAAAAATAATATATTCATATGACACGTAGGATTTTAACATTTTGTTTAGGATTAATGTAATTCTTATGACATAGATAAATTTAATGTATAAATTGTTTGTACACAAATCTTAAACTATTTTCTCTTCTACGGAAACATGATTGTTTAAACACTTTTTTCTGATTTCAATTTTAGATGCAATACATACCAATATGTTGTATTAACTGGTTCCTGAAAGTATCCTCAAAAGCATTCATGTCTATAATAGGTAACCAAAATTAATTAATTTACTATGTAGCATATATTAATAGTAATATATTCTATATTTGTATACTATTAATACTTTGTGTATCTGCAATACGCTGTATTATACTCTATTGCAAATGATACTTATAAAATCAGAAAAAAACAAAAACTAAAATTATTTTGACAATCATAAATATTTACTACAAAGTAACCCTGAGAACTTTTCTCAAGGTTATTACTAAATTAGCACTTTCATTAAGCGAATGCTAAGCCAAAAGAGTAGAGGTCAGCGAATGTGTAAACAATATTACAATTACTACAAACTGAATTGCATCTCTAAAAACGTGGCATATAAGGCACAATTCATCCTTTGTTGTACCGTCGCAGCTGGAGAAGAATGGCATTTTAGTCTAGTTATCTCTAATGATATCCTAAATTGGACTTCAAACAAGCCGTCTTGTCAACAAGATAGTTAAACGGTACTTCACGTACGTCTATACCATATTGGTAGGTATACAGATCCAATATATCTTTGAAATTATACATTGTAACATATTTATGACTTTGTTTCTGGACGTGTGTAAAAATATATTTTTTTAGAATAAATATTTATTAACGGCCTGTTCAGTTATTCGATTGAACAGGACTAATACTAGGTAAGATATAATTACTAAATTCAGAAACGTTATGTGCATATATTAAATTCAGTAAGGATTTGGATAATGTTTTCTTCGTAATATTAGTATTTATTCGGAGAAATAGTAAAGAATAATAACTATTAGCCTAAGGAACAACTAGTTACTAGTTAATCTGATAGTTACTCTTATCTGATAGTTACGTAATATTTTTAAGTTTAAATATAATGTTTCACATTTTTTGACTTTATATGTTTTACTTCGTACATTGCAATTTCTATTTTGTATTTCCTTGTAAATTGTTATTTATATTTGAAAATATGTTATTATGTATGATGAGGTTAAGTGGTAGAGAGGGCTTTGCAGCCCTAACTTCGCCTCTTGAATATAAATAAAGACGTTTTTCATTTCATTTCATTTTCATTTCATTTCATTTCATTTATCTTTTTTTAAGTCAAAATGTAAAATTTCTCAACTTTCTATTAACTAGTAACTTTCTATTAATACTTATTTAGTTATATATGATTTAGATTGTTCCCTCCAACTCAGCCTACAGCCAACTGACACTCCTACTGGCCTAAGGCACTCTTACTGGCCTATAACACCAGCTAGATGAACTTTTTAGAGTCTAACAGTCGTAAGGCCTAAACATGCAACACTGGAGATGTGTGAATAAACTAGCTGATTGTAAGTTCGGCCTCACAGTTTTAAGAGCAACTGCTTTTTCCAAAAACACTTATAAATCTGCCACAATCCTTATAAAATTTGTAAACATTTTTGGAATAATTATGTGCAACTGACCAACGGATGAAACAATCCAAAATATGGGTAAAATTGGATCTATTTATTGCAAAGTAAACCTTGGAACCCTTAGACCAATAGTATTCCAATGAACCTGTGTGGCTATGAAACATTGTAAAAAACTGGTACACCGTACTTAATTTCATAAATATACTTTACGAGGTATTTATGACTAGATATCATAAATATCAAGTTCTAGACGCGAGTAACCTCTATACACCGAAAAATCCACCCTGTCCATAAGAGAAATTTCCTCTGAACGACTAATTATAGTGGAATATTTACGGTGAATTCAAACCAATAACTGTAAAGCATAAAATAAGCATACATTTCATATAGATGTCTGACTATCCACATAACAAGTTCCTACTGTCTTTGACTCCAACACAGTTACAAAGACAACAACATAGTTACGTGTTAAGAGAATATATTACAAAAAATACAACTCAGTTACATGTTTAGAGGACATATGAAGAAAACAACATAGTTACGTGTTTAGAGGATATGTTACACAGACTACAACATAATTACGTGTTTAGAGGATATATTGCAAAGACTACAAGACAGTTATGTGTTAAGAGAATATAGTACAAAGACTACAAGACAGATACCTGTTCAGTGACTATATTACAAAGAAAACAACATAGCTGCGTGTTTTGAGGATATATTACAAAGATTAAAGCAAAGTTACGTGTTTGGAGGATATATTACAAAGACTACAACACAGTTATGCGTTAAGAGAATACAGTACAAAGAGAACAACACAGTTACATGTTCCGAGGATATATTACAAAGACAACAACATAGTTGCGTGTTTTGAGGATATATTACAAAGCTGATTATCTACCATCGAAAACAGTCACACAGCCCTCTGCAGTTCTAAATAAAACTCAATAGGGATATTTAAGGAATGAACCATGTATACAGTGTACATAGTTTAGGATTCATGCAGTAAATATGTGCTTAACTATGAGATTTCATAGTACCCATACATTTATAGAATATTTAAATGTGATTTTTTGAAGGAACTTGTCAAACAGATATTTTGTGATGCTAATCAATTTATAAACAGTTTTTCAGGATACTGGCCGTTTTAAAAAACTAAATAACCTACTTGACAAAATAAATTTGAGGTGGGTTCCAAAGATATTAAGTGTCAAAATTTATTTATTTAGTTTCTTAATATCATAGTGTTTTTTTTTTCATTTCCATAGTACATAAATAGATTTGTCAAAATATATTATATCGAGAGATGTATAGCCATTTTGTATGTTAGTAGAAATTTATAATTGAGATTCAGTGTCTGAAAGGGGTTGAGATCAATAAAGTGATATGGACTTCTAACCTAACCTAACCGTCCATGTTAGAGGCAGGAGATCTCTTTTGATGTATCTTATAGAAGGTTCAAGAAGGTTTTAAACTGTCAAAGGTTTTAGGATATTGGTATAACATATATTATTATAAATTTTATATAATGAAAATGATAAAAGGTATGAGTGGAGAGTTTATTCAAATTGGTATGCGAACATTTAATGTATAACTTTCTAATCTCTGATATCAATAAAAAAAAGCATGACATATTTGAAAGTAAGGAAATCGTCGATGTTGTGAAGGCGTGCGTGCGTGCGTAAACTCTTGCACCCTGCCGTGCACCCCTGCTGGTGACCTAGATAATTTTTCACCTGATTAAAATCACCTATGACCTTTAAAAGACCGCTAAAAGAAGGTTTAGAATTTACCAAAAAGACTAATTGGAACTTTAGCCTGATTTCAAAGAGGTTTCACATCTAATGCAGTTGGCTTTTATGAAATAAGACCACATCATATAACAAATAATTAATAGTACGCCTTTTTATTGACCATTTTGTTTAGTCAACTAATTGTTAGCAGACATGCTTTCGCAATTAACTCAATATAATATGCTAATTGGCAGACTTTTCCCTTCATACAACTGGCATATGGGTAATTCTTCTTATGTGTTCCGCATTCTCCTTTTTAATCAACATATCCATTTAAATAGTAGATAAAAATACAATTTGACTGAAATGGTTGATTCATAAAACACTTCTAATATCTGATTCAAGAAAAACTTTGTTTTTTAAAATGAGGACACACAAAAAGACCCCATCTATAAAGAACATATATCTTATGGATTTTTACTTACAAACTATTGTATGTTTTTCCTTGGTTTTGACAAATTTGTTCCACATTTTTAAAACATTTTAATACACTATTTCTGCTTAGTTTTATAACATAGATTCAAAATTTATAGGGAGAAAGCAGCTTTTTACGTCTAAAAGTACAGTACGTCTACTGTTTAGAAATCCTTAAACGTCGTTACAAAACTAATAGTTTATTGATTAATATCATAATGGGAAACCCCTGTGACTGACTTAATTATTTAAATTACTCTGATAACACCTGGAATAGATTCAAGTAATATTATGAACGTGGTTTTGCAATTTCTTGTAACGGCAAACAAACTTTTTAACTACAGTTGTTTATGAATAGTATAACTTATTTAATAGTTTTTTGTCTAAAAGATAAAAATTACTCGGTAATTAAGTACTGAAGTTTGTAAGGCAATACAATACAACTACAATTGTATGAGTGAAGTATAACGGTTGTTTTACTAATATCAATACTTTTAGGTTATAGGGATATTTCCCCCCTCTTTAAATGCCTAAAAGTCATTGATCAGTTATTGTATACATTAATTTTAATCAACAATAAAACTGTATATGATACACTGATTCTTAAAAAATATGTGAAAAATACTGGTAAGTGCAATCACAGACTCTCTAAGAGTAGAACTAGCTACGTCATCAGCATTTAATTATATTAAATTAACTTCCACGTAAATTGAACATGTCCCCTCTTTGAATGCCTCTTCAACAGGTTGAACTTAGTAATTATTGCATGCATTAACAATTATATCACAGTGTATCCCATACGTAAAATTAGAAAATATGTTTTATATACATATATACACAACTTCACAATCTATAAGAGCGTACTCCACCACTATTACACAGAACTACTTCTGCCCATTGCCGGTGACAGTTAAGCTCTTCCAGTAATGTGCTAAGAACTATCTCCCTTTTCAAAACATCTCAGAAATTAAAATTCTCCATTATTGTGCATGCAGTAAAAAATTATTAGTTTTGCTTCTTATGTTGAAAATTACTTTTATCAAATTAAATTAAAGTTTTGTTTGCACCTATTTCAATACTGTGCAAACAGAAGAAAACATAAACTTGGACAGTAAAGTAAAATATAAGTTGTAATAATCTATAAAGTAATAACGTGTATATCATTTAATGACATCTATAAACACACTTAACCATAAAAACAATTCAATTCGTTTTTAATCTTATGTTTTAGAGTTTGATGAAAGAAATAAATTCTTAAATGTAGTAATTGTGTTACATTGAAATGAAATTACAATTTGAATTTATTGAAACTAAATTCAAGCAATAGCATAGACATACTGTAAAACGTTTTAAAGCTGCTGAGATAGTTCTGAACTAATATACTCGAATGCTCTACACTTCTGTCGTGAGGAGCCCAGGGCAGTGTGGGGCATTCTCACTTCAAAAACCGAGCGTGACCTTTCATGCATTGCTCAACCCACATTTATTGTAATGTGAAGACCATTACAGGCGGTCCCCACATCATTACAAACCAAAAACAGGATACACATGGCTTTTCACCTTGTCAGTCTCTGGGAGTCTAATGTGTCTGGTTAAAGTGGAACACTCAGAACACAAGAGAAAAAACTGGCGCCATAGAAAGTCATAAAGAAAAAGCTTCCATCAGTTAAACTTGTAAGGAGATTTGTAGAAAAACCAAGAGATCAACATAAGGATGAGCAAAAGTCAAATTGTATTGACAAATATACGTTTAACAGACTGGTATAAATATCAAATGTTGAAGAATAAGGCTTATAAGTGTCGTATTAAGATTGTTATGTTGTTGAGAAAAAACATTAATGGGAACTAAACATATATACATGAATATAGTAGTTCAATTATAGCATTGGTTTAAAATAAACATTAAACAAGACAAGTTAATTAAGAAGTAGTTTCACTTAAATAATAACATAAAACAGGATACGATAAGATAATCAGTGAGTATGTTGGGAGATACGGCAATGTTTTCAATTCGAAAAACGTGTCTAGAAAAGTCATAGTGATCAGCTGATTTCTTTTAACGAAAATGGTGTTTTTAAATTATGTTACAATAACACAGAGGTTATAAAATTGCTACATGTACAAGAGTTAAGACCTAAATGAAATAACATTTTTGCTCTATAAAAGTTTTATTTTACCAAAATAAATGTTCCATATAATTCATTATAATAACTGTTTCCTTATAACAACATTGAAAAAACATTGATAAAAACATTGAATCTTGACAAAGTAGAGACTTATAAATTTAAATTACAAACTGAATTAAAATATCCGAAAAAACACTTAAAACACGGTTTTACTCTCTGGGAATGTTTTTAAATAGATATTTTTACTTTAATTAGAAAGTCAAAATTATTGAAATGTTTAGATTTATTCCATTATCATGTTTAGATTCAAATTTAAAAGTTTGCTAATCTTAAACTATTATACCACACTGATGTAGTCTACACAGCACCAGAATAAAACTAAATTACCCTTAAACAGAATATTTCTTTATGAAATTTTTATTTGATATACATTCCACTAGCTTCCTTTGAAATACTTCTGCTCATCTCAAAGGTAGACAAGAGCATGATAATCATGCAGCTCGGGTCTTTTCACACAAGTACGGGGGTTCATAGAAATTAGAGAAGTAGGACTGGCATGTACCCAACCATAAGGAACTAACTTCAGGTTTGGCTACTACACGTTCCCAAACATCCCACACATTCAGCTTTGGGAGACTGTATGAATAGTAGTGTCAAATTATCAGATATAATATGAGACTCATAATATAAGGACACTGAAATAACTCTACTATGAAAAAAAATATTAAACGCACCAAAATATTCTCTACGCATAAATAGAATATTGATATACTTATATTACGATGGGACACATTCCCATTTATATAATTACTTAGTAAGCAATTCTCATTAAATAAGGGATAAAAGGGAAAAGGAATATAAATATTCCTATATTAATCATGTATTTACCAATTAAAGGTAATCTACAGAGAATAAAGAATATAAAGTAAAAGTAAAAGATAAGAACATTTATTTGACGCTATTAAACATTTTTTACAAATATTTCATTCATACAATAAAACATATTTATTGGTTCATTGAAATGATAATGTAAAATACCGTATAGAAAAATTGTGTCATCGTTTTAAATACCTTTCTTAAATCAGTTTTTAATTTAAGAAAAAAATAGTCAGACACTGAACAAAATCGTACAACAAGTGTAAGTACTCCATTTGATCTAAAGCTAGAAAATACAGTGTTGAATACTCTGTTAAGAGTTAAGAGAGGTGTTTTTTTATTTTTTGTTTGAACAACACTTTAAAAAATGTTTCTTTTAAATGATTTTATTCAATATTACAACTGTAGTTTTGATGGTTTTATCCAGACAACCAATTTATACTGGAAATACATAGATTTCTACAGTGGTAAAGAAAAAGAATCAAGATTAATAATTTTGCATTGTCTTAATTAATTTTGAAAACAAAATGACAGATTTGTTGTAGTACCTTTACCTAGTACATTTGATAAGGCAAAACTATTGAAAACCACAAGTATACAAGTTATATTTAAAAATAATACTACTTTAATACAGTTTTAAAGCAAGAAGTTACTGTTACTTGTTACATAGTTTTCTTTATGTAGTAAATATTAGGTATTAACAATTGACATTTCAAACTAAAAAATTACTATCGCACTAACAAATATTGCAGCACTCACTACAGCTAGGTAACGATGGTAATGGCGTTACATAAAAACTACTGTGTTTCACTTCATTATCAAGAATCAAAAAACACCAAATTATACGCATTTTTCACACTGTTACAACCCTGTACAACACCACATGTGCGCGCACAATTACACAAGTGCTCGGAGCGTGCGGTTTATCTCTTATCTCTCATCTGCTATGTACATTGTCGACGTTCATTGTTGTGATTCGATTGTTGACTTTGATTGTTGTGATTCAGCGAACCCACAAAGGCTGTGGAACAGGTTGCTAACTCCCACGCTGGCCGCCTTGACATTTCACACTGCGGCATACCGCAGGCCCGCGTCACTAGTCCATGCTAGTGCTTACCCACGACACGACTGGCCTAACCTACAGTGGTAGTCATGTACCTACACGTTCTCAAACCTCATTAGTAGTGCACATGGTGTTACCTATGTAAATCAGTTCTGATTTGTAAACGTTTCATGCCACCTCGATCGTAGTAGCATATTCCTTAGCTTTCGGAATTTCATTCATGGGTCATACCATAAATAAAGGAATTCTCAAATGACATAACTTTCTTCGTGTAAAAGGAAAAAGAAATCGGTTGCCTACTCAAAAACATTTTAACCATTATGAAATAACAAGTACAAAAAATACTAGGATTGGATTTAAGAGCAACATATATTAGATCAAGTATGAGTTCATAAATCCATATTTGAGTGGGAGGGAGGCCTGATTAGGCTGTTTTAGGCTAGTGGAGAGAAGGACCCCTCAAGTTATATGTGGTTGGCAGGTACAGCTCATCAATAGTGTTTGTAAGTGAGAGAAGATTTCTCTAGTCATCTGTGGCTGGGACGCATACCTCTTTGAGCTACGCGGGACTGAAAAGGATGCAAGGAGGCTCCCTCAATTCATGTGTGGTGGGAAGTATAACTATTTCAGCTGTATCGGATTGGAAGCCAGTGTCTCTCAAGTCATCTGTGGGTGAGAGATACGGCGCATCATTCGTGTTTGGATGAGAGGGAGATTCCCTCAAATCATCGCAGTAGGAACGGCTGAGGGTGCGTGGCTGGAAGGGGTTATTGAAATCGTTTAAGAATGTAAGAATGGTTTATGAACCGTCTATGGCAGGAGTCGATGGATCATAAATTGTGTGTGGGTGGAAGAGAGGGTGGAAAATTTGAAAATTAAAAAACTAGTCTAGTCAAAATTGTTTTGATCTTTAAATAGATACTTCATTTACAATTTTACGTCAGTAAATAAAGGCTGCACCTTGAACTGCGCAAGGCAGTTTTTACGCTTCTCAGTGGGGGGGGGGGGGGGTTTAGAGCCTTATGTTTGGCTGGAATAGAAGCCTAATAAATCTGTGTGGTTGGGAGGAGGGTCCCTGATGTTATGTATAGGTGGGAGGGAGAACTTCTCATGTTATGTCTGAAGAATGAGATGTTAAGCTCGTCTATCCATGTACAAACTATAAACTTCTGACTCCCTTGTCAAGTCACACAAAAAAACCCAATTTTATATTAGGCATTATCTCCTTCGGTATACGAAAACATCACAAACTCAATGTTGTTGTTCTTATCTTAATAGTTTTGTCATCGACACTCTCTCCTGGAAATCCTGCAAATTTTCCTCTAATTTTTCAAGTGGTTATGACAGCCACTCGGCCTCGGCTACTTTCTCCAGGTTCCGGAAAGAAAGAGGTTCAAGGTGCCGTCACAACAAAGCCCGGCGTCTGTCTGATAACCGGTCGTCTCCACCGTGCCACCTACCGGTGACACCCACACCTCCTAGGTGACCCTAACCTCGGCCTGAGTGTAATGCCAAAGCGTTTGCAAAAAATAGTCACGTCTTTGTGGAGAATGCTGCTATATAAAATTGCGCTGAGCTAGTTAGTGCAAAGTTGGGTAGAAACAAAATAGTTGACTACTGAACATCTGCTAGGATATAATGAAGTGGTAAAAGCTAAAATAAGTCCAATGAAAAGTATAGTAATGACTTTTTCTCAGTAGGTATGTTGACAGAATCACTTTACTATGAAATCAGAATGTTACTTTAATAGCATAAACTTATTTCAACAAGTTATGTTAACCTTAATAAAGTAACGATACTTTGCAGAATATTTTACGTATACGAATTGTTCACCAATTTTTACTAATGTGATTTAGCTTTATAAAAAGATACATCTGTTATATATTCTATGTATTATTGATATGTAAAGAAATTTGCTAAAGTTTGACTAAATGTAACTCATTGCTCTTAAATTAGTTGAACAGAATGGGTATAAAGAATATATTTTGGGTAATAAATGATATATTTTGGGTAATAAATGATATATTTTGTCATGTAAAACTTCTAGTGTTCTAGTCAGAATGCTATACACTAATAAATAATATATCTTAGTGTAAACGTTCCAAAACAATAAATTAATTTTTAAACTGTTCTAAAGCATTTAAATATCATAACCCAATCTAACTTAACCAACTTTAAGATTATAAATCTAAATAAAATCGGACTTAAATACATCTGAAATATCATCTTAGACATTGCAATCACGTTTCATTATAAAATATACATATATTGATCTACAATAAGAGTGCATTGATCCTACAAAATCTCATCCTGTAGGCCACCGCCCTAGTGCAACCACCCGTCGAGCTTCGATCCAGACCCCGGCGTGAACCCATTACAGTTCAGACAACGGCGATATTTGATCGTTTAACGGATGGCATCGAATTCTCATCACTAACGAGCCGTAAATGCAGCACGAGTCCAGCTATACATTTCTGTAATAGCTTAAACTACATCGCTCCGGAGCAGGGGCTCTCTTCTCTCGTGTCCACTGTTATTTGGTATCGTATTCCAAGCGATAAATCGAACTGTTGTCTTATGAGCTTCTCGGTTACTGGGTGAAGCAGAGCGGAGGTGAGGGTGTGCCGCGGGGAAAGAAACATTGTTGCCAGCAGACTACGTGCTGGCGGGCAAGCCCCGATTTCTCCAGCCACTCCATGAAGGTCACCACCATCTGACTGTATATCTCCCTGGACTTTTCTAGGTCTGTAGCACTGTGCTTCAGTCCTTGGGTTCTAGAGCAAATCGAGTTATATTTAAAATTTCTCGTATCGACCTTAGAATTTTTAATTGTTCTATTCATATACTTTAACCACAGGATTTCTGAATGTATATTTCCCTAGGATTTTATGGATCTTAGCACTCTACTCCAGTTCATAGTTTTTAGAGAAAATGGAATATTTATATATGACACTACTCGTATAGTGATTTTAATGTTGACAGTTCTTTACATAATCGGTCTTTCTTACATGAGATAACTTAGCCTACGCTGAAACATATCAATTGGATACATTTCGTTTTAAAATATGGTATTATTCGAAACACTACCATTAAACTACACGCTAACCGCAAACAGTATTATTAGCTTCGGAATTTCGATGAAATTACAAAAATATAATTGATTATAATTATTATAATTGATAATATAAAATCTAGGGAAATGTGATTTATTTTAGAAGAGGCAGATCTCTATTTTAGCTTTACGTTGATGATTTCCCACTCACTATTGATCTGTGTAAAGGATATACTCAGACAAAGTAAGGGAGAGAGCCAGTACAGTGCCATTAGAACATTACTGATGAATACTTCTAATCCAGAAAAGGACTGGAAGTATTCAAGTCCTGACGCCTTAGTCACTCGCCCACTGACTCTCCCAACATTACTTGCAATCAAAATACTGTATTACACATCATGACCTAAAAACAAACACATCGGCAGAAAATGTATGCAGATTACATGATTTAAATTAAATATACCAATCTAATCATTCATTTTAGAAATGAAGAACTAGAAACACTACTATTCATTAATTTCTTTTATGACTAAATGAATCAGCTATTTTGTTAATCTTCATCGTTTAGTTTAAATATAGATCTTCATCAAAATTAGAGTCCATCATGAGATATAGCGACATTTTCATATAACGTAATACGAGTGGAAGTATTTGAAATACATTAACATAGTATCGTGTACGAGGAAAGAGCAGGATCATGATATGCCTCGGCAGGGTCGTGATACACAGTTGTTATCAGGGCGACCCCCTGTCCGCCATTCCGGGTGACCTTGTTGTTAATGAGCCCTCAGATGATATCAATGAGTTGCCTAGAGGTTCACTCATGTACAGCCGCCGATGATGACCAGTATTGTGTGAGACTTTATGTACAATAACTTTTACTTCAAACGCATATAGCTTCCACATTAGTTTTATAAGCAAAGAGGTATTCAAATTAATGTGTTTGAGAGCTCTGCCAATAAATTATTACTTTTAAAACTGTTATCAGATCTATACATTTTAATAATTGGTAAACATTTATATCTGATCAGCGAATATTTACCTACACTTTGACAATTTTTGTCGTATATTAATAATATGAGACTAACGCCTCACTTTTTGGCAACGACTTGTTCCCAATAAAGTAATTTTAATGTTTGGACTCATGGCAAATCTGGTTTTCTTGTAACAAAATGACAAGAAATAAATACATTTCCCTTCCAGCATTATTTATGTGAACATAGAATATAGAGACATATAAATAACTGTTCTGGACACAATAAAAAATAGTCACTCAATAATTAATTGACAAGATACATAAATAGTGTATTCACTAATTTAATTCCGTTCCATAAGTAGATATGTATTTTTAGATATAGCATGTAATATATTGTTTTATTAATTATATACGGTTTTAAACTATTGATTTCTCTTTGAATCCTAATGTAAAATATTTTAATACAATGGCATTAAAATACGATTAACACAAAGTAGTTGTAACTTATAAGGAAATCTGTTTTAATGTATGTTGTAGAAGGTTTAAGAAGGTTTCAAACTGTCAGAGATTCAATGGTATCCAAAGATATATATAATTATAATATTGTATATGTTAAATGTATGCAATATAACAATTTTAAAGGGATTATTTAGGTATAATCATATAATTTCACAATCAACAAGGTTAAGTATTAGATTTCACTACATTTTTGGAAACAATGTTGTTATGACACTCTAGACGAAGAAACACTATTCTTTTGTCAATGAAAAGGTCTGGTAGCGGCCAACAATTGAATCAGTATTCGTACAATCTCCTAACAACCCACCCAACACTGGGATTTCCCCAAATTTTACTTCCATGCAAAGACTCGAGTGTATACATGGGAGAGGCGTCCTCATTTAGTAGCCTGCACAATCTGATCGCACACTAACATATTGCATGTATTGAATGTACTGACAGGTACGCACAATCTTAACGCGAGGCTCATTCACCTAGTGACAAACGACCGAGATAGGCAATAAATAGTGACATCACTTACTATAGTCAATACATTCTTTAGGCAAATTACCGCAATTTTCTATTGGCTTATTTGTAAGAATATGGTGAAACAGTTTTTAATATTTAAAAATTACATTTTATTGACCATAAATGGAGCAAATGTTAGCTTTCAAAATGGTTTTCTGCCACCAATAGGCAAACTATTATTGGTAAAGTAGTTTGTTAAAGCCCAGATTCATAAACTTAAAGTTCTCTGTTCGAACTCAATCAGAGTCTAACAAATTTTGAAAGGGATCAGCTGATCACCAACGGCTACCACAAACACCACCGTATGTGTATGAGTGAATGGGTGGGTGAAAACCACTGTACTTATCAGGGGGGGAGGTCAATACCACTGTACGTGTGTGGGTGGGTCTAAACTACTGTACTTGTAAGGGGGGGGTAGTACCACCGTACGAGCATGGGTGGGTGAAAACCACTGTACTTATAAGGGGGGGGGGTCAATACCAACTTACGTGTTTATGCGGGAGGCTATATTGCAGTAATATGTATTTATTATTAATTTATAGTCATCAATGTATGGGCAAATTTTGGAAAAACCATAAATAAAACTATAAGGACCTTAAAAAATCAGCTTATTACACGAAGAAACGTTTGATGCCGAGCTATATTCATTATTTAATTACACTTTCTAAGGAATGGTCGGCCTTTGTTTGTAACAGAAATTGCATTTGCTCATCTACACTCATCACTCTCATTCGAAAACCACACCCACCCATATCTTGACGTTCGGCATCCTTAGAATAAATCAATAAAAACTGTTTACCCTATTTAGTAAGGCAGCTGTTTACCTGGCTTTAAAACAATTTTAAAGAACACTTTTTAAGTATATACTTCCTGTTTACCTTTTCTTTGCTTTGATATCAGTAAATATATTCTGAAACAATTAATTTGCGCTGTAACTTGATGACGAAAGATCTCCTTAAGTATCACTTGCAACTTAAGATCGTAAATGTGGAGTTCTAAGTTCCTTTCTTTTATCTTGTTTAAACTGATCATATCGTAACTGGATGTATGAACTATAGTAAACACAAGCTTCATTTAGTAACAGATAGTTTATTGTCTCATGTACATAAACAATTTTAAGACCAAAATAAAAAAATGGAAAAAAATAGTACTAATCTTGGACAACGTCTTATTTTGGGCACCTTGTAAATTACTTCTCCTACACAAGTGTTTTTAATTTATCATTGTATTAATTTCGATCCTTAACTGTTTTGAACAATATTGTTGGTTTACGACGAAGCACGTTGAAAAGTACTAATATTCGTGTTGTTAGACATTTTTATGAAAATAAATTTATTGAAAAAAATTCTTCCTAGTTCAAAACAATGGCTTTGGCTCAATATGAGATTCAAATCCCGTTGACCTTCAATAATAGTAACTGGAATTGAAGTATGCAATATTAATCTTGCAGGAACTGCTTTTGTATGAAGGCCACAAGATTGTACAGATTAGCGGATGTGTGCGGGAGAAGAGGCTAGTCTAAGACAATCAATGGTCTGTGATATGTCAAGGTCACTGTGTCAGCCTTGCCACAGCCCCACTACAGTGAAAACCAACAGGGATGGCTTTGAGACAACTAATCTGGAGTAAGGAATATTTCGTAATCTTAATTTCTTTATAATTTTTTCGGAATTTGTGTCTAGATTATTGGGATAATGATGATGGTTGTTTGGATTGGGAAGGAAGGGAGTTGGTTCTAATACATTGCTAAACTACCTGGTAGATGGTTGGAATAAATAAAATGATTTGCTATAGATTATATTAGCAAACAATCGACTAACAAACAATACAATAAACATAAGTTTAATATTTCGATTGCCATTATTTTCTTCAAATAAATTAATAATCCTATAAATAAGTTATAAAATACTACAAAAAAATCATATTAGATAAAATTTGGAGAAATAACTTTGGATGTTTTATAAACTCTAACATAAATGTTTTATTTGGAATCAACGGTTAACACCATTTTATAAATATTAAAAAAAGTATTTCCTTAACATACATAAAAAAATATACCCAAGTGAAATTTCTTTAACTAAATGTATAATCAATTTGGAACTTAACAATTAACAAACAACCCCCCTATCAACACAGTATTTCATTGAAAACGACGACAACAAAAAGTAAGAAGAAAAAGCTATAAGTCATCAGAGTGTATTGTAGAGTTTCCTTTTTCGTACATTTCCTTGGTTAAGCAACCATAACGATAGAAAACATATTATTTAATATAATGTTTTTTGTAAAATCAATAATAAAACGTACTAATAGTTAAAATTGAAAAAAAATAAATAGTAAATATATTGCATCTTATACTAAAACATATATCTAGATTTATCTAAAAGTAAACATACACTGAGTTTATTTTATTTATTGATAGCATCACTATATTCCCAATACAGTACACAGAAAAAAACACTTGAATACGGCTCAAAGACTGCACATAAAAAAAATTAGTATAAATATAAAAATTACTAACATCCAGTGAGTCAAAGTAAAGACAACAGATGAACAATACGACAGTGAAAAAGCACAAGTATAACATTCCATAACATGATAAGACGGTACCAAACAACCATGTTGTACTGCAATACATACTAAATACAGTCTAAATTATAAACATAATCAAATAACACTGTGGCAAACACTAAATAATAATAATAGATAGTACAACAATGATAACTAATCTAATACAAAAGAATAGAACAACAAACAATATTATACATTATATAATATCTCAAAATGTATTTTTGTAACAATTTTATATACATAACCAGATATTAGTATTGATTTTAAATAAGTATTATAATATAGTGAAATATGAATAGTAGAGATCTATTAACTGTCTGTCAGTATATTTTCTTTCCAAGACTTCACACAACAGTCAGTGCATGAGCTCAAACGCATACTTCAAAGATCTCTCTCGTCTGGAGGAGAGAGTGCGGTCGGATCGATCACGTAAAAAATTAAGCCTGCACTGGGTTGAACATATCGTTTAAAAGTAGATGGTGCCCGATATAGAAATGGGAGTCGATCTGGATAATGATTTCCTCCTCCACTTCTCTTCCTTGCGATTTTCTTACGTAAGACCTCCGTATCTAACGAAATTTTATCTCAGTTGCAACATCTGAAAGTACCGAATAAAACAGATGTTAAGGTCCATTATATATTTTATGTGTGAGGTTCGGTAATTTTTAGGTTATAAAAACTTGCATTAAAAGTGTTAACTAGAGTACATGTGTTAGTTAATTATTACAATTTAAACCTTGTTTTAAAATTTTTTATAGAGTTGTTATACGTTGTCTTGCGTTATATGTTATAGCCGCTACGTGACATATATTCTTGTCCATTTATTACAATAAACTAATGGTTAATTATTAAACAATTAACAAATGGTGATATGCTTAAAAAGGTTTATTATTTTTGTCTTTAACATTTTGTTATTTTTATTTAGCATATTACGTAGCTTGATTTTCTTAACAAGTTCCATTTCACGCAGAAATATAATGTGAACTATATAAATGTTAAAAAGTTTAAAGGTAGAAATATATAAATTAAAGATTATAGAAATTATTTTTCTTATAAAATGAGAAGTAACAGAAAAGATATCGAATATTAGATGCATAAATATTGGTATATAAAATACCTTTAGAATAAAATATTGATAACTTACAATCTTACTAATAATGATTTATAACACGTGTTCAAATTGCAGTACAGTAATTCATTTATTATGCAAGTGCATAATATGTTTGTTTTGTAAAGTTAAAATTTATGTAATTTAGCTTGACTAAGGACTCTGAATCTAGTTATTTATTAAAAATAAACCTAAAGGCACTTATTTACAGATATGGGAGTTTGTTTGTTTGCTGTGTGTTTTTATCTTTAGGATAGTTTTAATTTGGCTACACACTCTAAAAATGAAGCCTATGACGCGGCTAAAGTGGATAAGACGGAGTGAAAGTTGCAATTTTTGAATTATCAACTGAGCTACGGTCGGTACTTCACTGATTGAAAAAAGTTCACGCACAGCCCTACAGGTCCATGTAAATTGGCAAGTGAATTGGTAATTAAAAATAAGCTGGCTAGCAATTGTACTTGTGGTACGCTATCAGTTCAACTAAATTCAGCTGCTGGCGCTTCTATGGCGTATTTTAAGTAAATTATTATTATCATTATTGCTAATAGCTTAAGGCCCTGGATGCTGATTGGATGATTAAACGCTTCTGTTTGCCAACACCAGTTTCGTTCTTTAGGAACGAGCTCTTTTTCTTGTTCTATACTATGTGTTTAGTTTTTCCTGTCACCCTTGGCCGACTGTTCAATTAAAAACCTAATAACGTATCGTGTTTGATGTATCAGTTTGTGTAATAACTGCTAATTTCAGGTTTTGTACTGCATCTTTGTATTGCACCACACTATCACAATTCGTGACGTCACGGTTCAATGACCTTCCAACCCAGTGAAATTTCGAGTTTGTTTTAGATGTTTCCAGCATAGTCTAACAAACATAACACCGTTCACATTACGCCAATAAATAGTTTATATAGAAAGAAGAGTGATCAGCCACATGCCTGTCTAGCTCCCTTCGAACGATATATAACTGTGATAATGATAAACACCCTATCACGATTGTTCAGCCACATTGTTTAGGTAATACGTAATATCAATACACTAGCCATATTAAATCTATTAATATATAAAAATAACCTATATTCAATAGTTTTGTAAGTCTTTTTTCACAACAAGTCATCAAATGTCCAATATACAATCCACTGACAGGGCTAAGTTCATCCAGTCTCTACGTACGAAATGAAACTGGACCAACTTCATTCCCTTTGTGAGAGATACGGAGAAAAAGTTCCATTCAATAATGGACAGACTTGTCTTAGGACAGGTTGTAATAGGAAATTAGAAAAAAAATTACGAGTGCATTCAGTTTATCTTAAAGCTGCGTTTCCACTTCGTAACAAAACACTGTTTCATAAGAAGGTGGTATAACTTTTTACTAATAAATGAATTTTCATAAAACAACATTTCTTTTAAAACAATATTTTATAATTATTTTTTAAGTTATGCGGTTAAACAAAATTAATTGTTTCATGATTTCGCTATAAAAAATAGAAAAAATGTATTTTAAAATCATGTTTCATGTTTCCCATCCAGAGTCGGTAAATGTTAAAGGGAGTTCTGTGGTTTTGTTACTAAACACTGTTAAAGTAAGTCTGTACGTACAATACTGTTAAATAACATTCACTTCTACACCTGACGTCGAGAGGAGTGGTGTTTCGTGGTAGTTAGTGCTGTTAGTTCTGTGTAATATGGTGTGGGATAATATGGCTTCTTATTGACTTATATAGGGAGAAAAGAATTTTGTGGGGATTCTCTTAAGCGGACTTAAAAATAGCAAAATGAAACAAGAGACATTGGCAATCACAGTAGTCACACTAGAAAACCATGATAGGAAGGAGAACCTAAAATTGACAGAGAGATTAAGAAGGAATCATCAGGTATTGTACTATTTTCACATTTAACGAACACCCCACATTGTTTATATACATCTCAATCAAAAAAGCTCCCTTTATGATGTCCTTGAAACATACTAGCCTACAATATCTTCACATAAGCCTACTTCATCCACTATGAGGGAAATACTTGGGGTTGATACTTGACGAAGGCAGTACCAACTATAATATCAATCTCCTAAAGCTAGAAATATTAGTTTAATTGCAAGTATTTCTTTTACAGGTACTGAATCTCTATATGAAGTGTATTTATGGAAAAATTACGGCCAAGCAATGATAATAATTCATCGAAAACAGAACTTCACATTCGGCTGAATCTTTTCAATCTTCCGTCTCAATGGATTTAAAATTCTAACTCAAGTTTTCTAAAATTTTTCTTCAAGTCTTGGTTTCCACTGTTCATTTTCCTCGCATACTTAACTTAAATACTCCTCGCATATTACGATCTCACCCAATAGGGCAGTTTGCGTCTTTGCATACCTGACACATGGCACATATGGCAGCAGCAAGACAATCATTCCCCATTTACACAATGCGAAAAAATATGTTAATATAATATAAAATATAAACAAAGTTTCATAACAATGTTTAATAAACTTTGTTACTAATACATTGTGTATATGAGGCTTAGCATTAATAGTCTGTGTCATAAGTTTGAGCTATACTAAATATTTATCGAATAATTTACTATTTATCTATCTACTTTTGTATTGTGAAAGCATATTTAATATATCTCCTAAATCAGTTAAAAAAATAGCATTTGTTTTGTTTAGTATTCTTTAAAACAAGAAGAAAATAAATAAATGAATACCAGTACAGTTGTTAGGCGTATATACGAGTAAAAAAGATGAACGAGTATAGAATTTAGTTACTAGTATAATAGCTCATAAAATATACGTTTACAATATTTTGTTTGTGTAAGTATTTGAAATAAAAATATTAAATACTGATGGTAATTTGATTTTAAACTTGATAGATAAAACTATTGTAGAGCTTAATGTTGTCTGACATTTTAAAATTTGCAGCTTATTTAAACACTGTTTTTGAGCCGAAAAATATTGATTTGTTAAGTGTGTATTGAGAAACTAACAACTATTTAACACATAGGCTTAGTTTTCATTACAGAAAACATTACTGGCACATCGACAACAAAAGTGGTTTTCCAGTTTAGAAAGTCAATAGCTTTATAATGATCACTAATAATTCCTGTTTAAATGTTTAGGGACAAAAAAAATGTAGTATTACAGAACTGTTCATAAAGTAATTTACATTTATCTAGTTTTTGATCAACGCACTTTCTCCCGAATTTCATATATGGTAAGATTTGATTGTTCTTATCTTCAAAAAATGTCTTATAGTATCTATGGACGGATATTTCTAGTAAAATATGCTAAAATCGCTTAACTAAATAATTCAGTCAAGGAATGACAGTGTATTTTATTTTACTATACAAGATTTTAGATAATTTACTATCAACTTATATAAAGCACTAATAAATTGGACTTTCCATTGTTTATAGTGTTCCTAAAGAGCAAGAGCTTAGCTTATATTATCAAGTAAACAAATTACTTGGTGAATAAACACGCAAGCTCCTGCAATCAGATGTTATAAGAGATATCTCAAATACTATTTATTTAATTTACGTTCAAGACAGAGAAAACAATCATAATCAACCACGATGAGGAGTCTCAAGAGTCAACAAATACTTGGACTAAACCTGTTTATGATTATGGGATTCCAGGAGGAGATGTGAGACTATGGAGTAGCAGGTTCTTTGAATAACCAGTTTTTGTGGTAAACAATTTAGTATTAACCACAAATGTCTCGAGTAATACTGAACTTACATCTGTAATGAAGAAATAACCTCTAGCTCTCACAATTTTTAAACAATTTTATTTATGAATGTTCAGGTCAACGGAAAAAAGCTACACTTTTAAAGCCATTGCTATTCTCAGGTACGAAATACCGAAACAAATGTATGCGTATTTTAAGTTGAATATGAAAGATTACATGAGTATAAGAGTATGGATGCTCTGTGTAGTCTGGTTACTAAATCACTTGACTTACACATAGAAAGGGCCAATTATTAATAGCCCAATCAATATTCAGGGTGACTAAGGGACATAATTTTTAAGCCTGATACCCAGTTATCACCCCTAAACGATATTCGGATCCTGCCTACCACCAAATATGGACATCCCAGAGCATTGAACCTTTCACCAACAATCTTTACAACACTGGAGCAGGGTTCTAGCACTGCACCACTAGTTTCGACAGTCCAATTTACGACTCAATTTCAAGCTTTAATTTGAATAAAGTTTTGCTAAAAACTGTTATTACAAATTCTATTTACAAGCTTCATTAAGAAAAGAATCGTATGATGGTTAAATTTAAGAAATGTATATTTTGTGTTAAAGGGAATTAATGATTCTCACAACTGGTTGATTCTTAATTAACACCTTGCTGACAGGAAGTAATGCTAAATATTATAAATACAATCTTTAAAATTGACATGGTAACTCAGGTACCTAATTGCAAAAATCGATAAGTAAGAAACATACAATAAATTGGAATTTAATATTTGTTATCACGCTAGATGAATTCAACATCATGAGTATTATATACAAAATACTTTACGAGGTTAAATATGATTTCACAGCATTTTGTATATTTGTCTTCCATCTCGTTTGTAGATATCTTTCTAATGGTGCCTTACTAAGTCGTCTCCAGGACTTGAAATCCAAAGGACTACCCTCTTTAATGTGTTCAAACTTGAGTACATCATATTGGTCACCTATTAAGTTTTTGTTTAAAATCACCTAACCTGGTTATATCACGTTCCAATTCAGTTCAAACTACTGATCAAGTTGAGTAGATTCAAATTACATTATTAATCTTCACTTCCAGCAGTTTGGAATAAAGATCTTGTGGATGAGTAATGAAGCCATTAATCCACTGACACCTCGTTCATCGATGAAGGAGTAGAAAAGGAGAACGCACTAAAGATTTCATTAAGATGGGTGCCTAAGGCACGGCTCTTGATGTTAATAACTAGAGGAAATTGTTTGTCCTCTAACATACTATGAAATAAGTCGACAGGGAACGTTGGAATTGAGGCTGCTACTTGGTGGTAGCAATTTTATGAAATACTTGATTATAATTATAATTTTACCACACAATATGTATAAATAAATAATGAATGCCACTCTGCTTTATTTCCTGTAACTATCGAAATAAATTCTTAAGTAATAGAGTTTTAAATACATTTATTTATTCGATATTATTTTTCTGTCATTAAATGCCATGAATTCATGACTGTATCAATCTTTTCTAAATTTATGAGGTTTTCATTTACTAAGCAACATACAATTTTTCCTTTACTTGCCTTTAAGTTTTGAAAAGTTTTTCTAACTTTATCACTTAATTTGTAATAAATATCAATAATATTGTTTTTGCAAATATACTGTATATACTTTAATAGATAATGAATAAGTCAATTACTCAAAAGAGACATTCTTGTCTTTATTATACCGTACAACACCATTTCAACCCCTTGGTTGGTTTCCAACACCTCTACATCAGAAAGTAAATGCTTTAAAATGTTTCAAAATGTTGATTTATTGCATGTTAATATTTCTGTAAAATTATTGTTAGAAAATATAAGTTTGCTACCAAAAAACCCCGAAAATCAAAAATTTTAATGTGTTTTTGATTTTTTGATATAGTATTGCATGGTAATAGTATATTTTTATAAAATTCATGTTAGAAAATAGGGGTTCATTTCTAAAAATCTAGGGTAAAGCCTGGATATTAAGGTTAAGATATTTATCTCAATGTTGGATTAAACAAAATATTTTTGTTATTTTTATTTATTTCATGTTCATAACTTAAAATCTGAAATATGCCCTACACTAACAATATAAAATTATTATTGTTTTCTAGAGTCATTTTGATGTATATTTCAGAAAAAATATTCACAATTGCACTGACGATACAAATTTCGAAAGGTACAAACGTAGAAGTATGAACACTGACCTATATCCTGGTTTCTACGTATCGTAATCTTTTAAAACTAATGTACGGCCTCAAGTGTAGACACATGTTTCTACATAATGGCTTCACCGATCACGTCCACTAGTTAACATATGCATCTCATGAATTGCATTTGTTCAAAGAGAATAGATTCTTTAATATTTATGTATATGCTCACTGCAGATATCATCTGATGAGGACTCTACATTCCTTCCTTAAATCACTACTTCGTAGCGTGTGAAATTATGTCAACAAGACTTGTTCCTGTACCTACACTTATTTCCATATGTAAAATGGCTACAATGTATGCTTACTAAATCTATGTACCTCGTTAGTTTTACTGGGACTCCTTAGTTTATAAATGTTCAATGACATATTGTGTCATCATAAAACACCATTCCGCCACTTGGTGTACAAAACCTTTTTCACGTCAACGTCCCTGAACCCTACAATGTGTTTGTCAGAGTACAACATCAGTTCACTAAGCGATATTCTTGTTCAAGCCATGCGTGATCAGCAAAGTAAATTACGTGACACAATGTACTAATTTTGCATTCAACCACTGTTATGGCCTTTATCTCTTACAACAGTTTCCTCTTGTTGGATGTAATGAACTAGCAGACCTTATATATTCAGCTTTAAAGGAATTCATCTTAGCAACACAAACTGTTAATGCAATGATTTCTATTTATCTCCATTTTAAAATGATCACTTCAGTTTCTGAATAGCACCATTAACAAACATACCATCTTAATTCTAACTTGCTAATTTCCATTCACCGGAAGTCTAGTTTAGATGTACGAGTAGCCTACAAGTTTGCTTTGAGAAAGGATTTTTTTGTTGAAGTATTTGTTAATTTGTTTAAGACATTAATTTATTTCTTATGAGATTTTGTTTTATGATATGTCACCTTACCTAATTTATGCTAAATATTCTTAAATACCCTTTTTAAATTCATATGTATGGTAAATGTATTTTATATAATTTAAATTTGACAAATTTCACAAAGTTATTTGGCAGTACTTACCCAGTCCAATATTTTTGTAAAAGGATATGTAACGTATATTACCCAAAAATAAAGGAATTTAATTCATTTTTACGTGTGTAAACAACATTTATTTTAATATTAGGAACTATACATTCACCACGAACACGGTAAAATGAACAGTTGGTTATTATTGCAGGGACAAAACCAAGACTAATTTCGTCCGAATAAGGCATTACCAAACGTATAAAGTTGGTTTCGTATTTCTAATGGAGACCCCTGCACACTTCGCAATACATCCCCGTAATTTTTACATCTCAGCCTTTGACCTGACTTTGACTACAAATGATTAATAGTATGTTAATTGTATAACAATGAATATCAATATTACACTTATTTATAGTATCCCACTCACATTACTGGCGTTACTACCAATTCATTAGTATTTACACCCAATTATATCACTTATCCTATTTATAACGTGTTTATTTCATTTGTTTTTGTTTAACAGCTGAATATTAATTAAATATTTGCTTTAGATTACCATTGAAACCTTCAAGTCAGGTAGAGTGGAAGGACTTTTTCCGTTATTACACTAACACTACTTATTCCGTTACTTCACTACCTCTACTTTTTATATCGTAATTGCCGTTAGGTTAGGTGGCTTACTAAAGTTGATCACGAACTAGTAAATCCAATGATTGACTTACCGCTGAATGCGCTATTCGTGTGTAAGTTTTTAGAAATCGATAAGATAAAGCCAGAGATATTGAATTCCTAGCGGATAAGGAATACCACAGTAGACATAAAAATGATTGGGGAACAGTTTTTAGAGCGATAGAATTTTTATCAAACGGTACTTAATTAACGGGAGTAATGTTTATATAAAACGTAGTGGTAGTAAATTAAAGGAAAAGATCCGAGTGGAGCCCTTCAATCCAATGTTATTAAAAAAAAAATGCTTACAACATTCCCTGGTTTAACATTATGAAAGATCAAACCTTCATAGTTGTTATAATACAAACACCATTGTTTAAAATCCAACAGCTGATAAATCCAACATTTTTTGGAAATTATTATTTACATTTGAACATATGTTACTTTTCGATTCATTTAAATATATATATCTTATAACTGAATTATGTTTTTTGACGGCTTCTCAACCATTCAGGGTAAACATATTGAAGAATTAAGACGTTAATTGGCACGGCTACAAAAAGAGGCGATTTTTTGGCACCTAAACCGATTAAATTGTTCAAAAAAAGGGGGGAGTTTCATTTAAAAAAAACGGCTTCATGTGTTAAATATAAGGACTATAGGACAGTTTAACTTTTAGTTATAAAAAATATCGATCCAAGCACAGTTTGTATTGGTAACACTGGATCTGGATCTTGTGATTATGCATGAATGAACATGATTTTAATATAAAATTACCATTAGATTTCCATCACCTTTGCCTGTTTACTTTTCACAGTTCCAGGATCACAGATACTCGTTCCTTGCCCGACATGCATTGCATAACTGTTGCACATGCTACTGGCGTCTCCAAACAGATCTTATTGTAAGTGGCACCTTTAACGCGTATCAGCCTTGGGTTCGTTCTGCCCCAGATTGTCGGACAAAGCCGTGTTCGGCCACGTGCGTTACTCCTGCCGCCACCGCACTTCTTTCCCTGACTTTCCACCAGGTTTCCCCTTTGTCCGGCTCCTGGCACAATACTGTCGTGTCACTAGCCAAGGCCTGTTTGACATTTTTCCATCAATATAGTTTCAATGGTCTTATTTTTACATAGAAGGCATGCGACTTGAAAAAATATCTTATATACATGTCATGGTATTTTAATTATAGATACGTTTAATAATGAAAAAGATATTCGGTGGTTTTCATTTTTTAATTCCTTTTAGCAAGATATGATACAAAATATGAGATATTTGAAATGGTATTTGAGGTTGTAGCGTAAATCGATCTTATAATCGGAGCAGGACACTGCTCATAAGTTATGTTAAGTCTGCTTCTGAAAAATAATGAAAATGAAATGAAAAATGGCTTTATTGGAGGTGAAGTTAGGACTATAGAGTCCTCTCTACCACTTAACCTCAAAGTTTCTTCTGCTTATAAAGGAACTGAATATCGAGCTGTCAACTCAGTTCTCTATAGTACAATGGGCAGCTGTAGCTTTGACGTTGTTACAGGTACAAATAGACAACGTTTTACACTTCAGTAAACTCATTTGACACCCGAGCGTACCTCGGTGTTCAGTTAAGCCTGTAACAGAGGCATGAGAAATAGACACGATTTCCAAATATGACATCAATGGGATATTATTGATGAAGATATGGTATAACAAAAGAAATCGGTATCAAAGAAACATACTACGATTAAGTTATTATAATAACACACATTTATAGTAGAAGACAAAGAACGTGTTACCGTAATGAGTTCTAAAACCACCATGATATTTAGGAGAAGGAACCGATAAGAAAGGAACGATACGGAGATGAAGTACCGCAAGCAGACGGCTGAAGTAAACACGCACAGCCGTTATTTATGTAAGCAGTGGTATTTATAAAAAAGAAACCAGTTTGGAAGGAAACTAGTTCCTTATTGAAATGAGAAGGAAGCAGACAAAACAAACGGTGTCAGTTGTAGCTTCCTCTTACTTGATATGAGCGTTAATTTAGGAAGTTTTAACATTGCATGTGTTAGTGTAAAAGGATAAAGATAACCTACTGATCCTGTACCATGTACAACTGATTAAGTAAAACATTATCTGTACTAAATTTTCCACACTTCTTTATGCTATTGAGTGTCTTGCTTATTGACGTTTTTATCTTTTTAATGATATTACTTTTAACACTAAACTATCATTTATATACTTACGATTATCCAAATACTAGGTTTATCCGTGTTGTTGAGAATTATTAGTATAAATAAAAACACCATCAATATTTTGAAACACAACCAACTCTATTAAAATATGAACAGTATAGGTTACGTGGAATAATAAAGAATAACACTTGCTATGTAAATTCACATAACGACCAGTTTCCTAGCGCATATTGGCATATAAATTGACATATTTGTACAGCACGACTGTGTAGCTTTCCCTTAGAAAGCGTGTAATATCATAGGAAACTTACATCGGTCAATTGAATCTAACTATAACCTTAAAGGTAGAATTAAACACATCATTCAGGGATAGAAATGAAAATCTCCCTAGCAGAACTTTTGAAGATTGTAAAAGGTCTGTTATCCAAATAGGTTTCTTAGTAAACATAGATCATGACGTCACAGAACGGAGTTCATGCTTTAAGGCAGATACATTCAAGAATGTTTCTCACCATATAACTCATTCCTGGAATGTGAAATGTGGTGAAAATAACAGTCTGCTTGAGGCTGTACTTCTGAACAGCTTCTCACCCATTACGAGGTTTCAGATGTTTCACACATACTAGCTTTCAATATTTATATTGCTTCCACTTTGATAGGTCAAACATGGTAGCTTTCACTATTTACATTACTCCCACTTTGATAGCACAAACTAGCTAGGTTTCAATGTTTACATAGCTACATAGTTACATTATATAGCTCAAACCTGCTTGCTTTTTGATAGTTTAACCCTTCCTGTAACAATAGTGCAGACATACTTGTTTTTATATTTATTTTTTCCATATTCAATAGCTCAGAAATTCTAGACTGTAATATTTACGTTGTGTCTACTTCAATACAATAATTACTTTCCTGTAACAAGCTAAAGTGAATTTTTGTACTAAAAGCCCGATTATAATAAATACCTTAATTAATAAATCCTCTTTGGATGTTCAGGAGATTCTCACCGGAAAAGAAAGTAATACGAAGAATCCTTGAGAAGAGAGAAGCTTTGAGGTATCCTGTTTCTCTTTTTAATTTAATTCAGATTTAATCATATAATAACAATGAACCGCTTAAGATTACAATACTTAAGCAAGATGTTTTAAAACAGGAAAGTAATAAAACATTATTTTTGATATTTTTGTTCCGTTTAATTTTAGTGGAAACAATCGAAGAGATTTCCGAATGTAACTACAAATTAAAAAAAATTCTTAACTGCGTTCCGTTATGTAGCTGAATACTAAAAGAACAATTTTATTTCAAATATGTTTGATTATGGTTTTATAAATAACACCAAAATTGCACCATTGTTTTTGAAAAAACGAGATCAAATTTTAATAAGAAATCAAAATAATTGTAATCAATAATATCATTCTAAAGCCAGTTACCACTAGTGTAAATTTCTAGTAATAATCACTACGTTTGTCCTTCAGGATTTGAGGGACTGACAACGGTGCTGACCCACCACCCGCGCACCCAAACACGTACAGTAGTATTGACCCACCCACACACGTACAGTAGTAGGTGGCCTCAGGATGGGTGGGTCACAGTCAGTTGTACGTGGCCTCAGGGTGGGTGGATGGTTAGAGTGAGTAGTGTATGGCCTCAGTATGGGTTATTAAAGCTACCCGGATCGGTCCGCCACCATATAAATCCGAATAGTCAGGAGTCCACTGTACCTGGAAGGAAATTCAGTGTAATTAGAGCTACAACGATATGATTCACTAGCCCGTGCCCACCCATACACACACAGTGGTATTAACACAACCACCCACCCATACTCATAAAGTGTTATTGACCCACCCACCCACCTATACACATACAGTAGTACTAACACACCCAACCACCCGTACACATACAATGGTATTGACCAACCCGCTCACCCATACACATACAGTGGTCTTGGTAAAATCTCTTATAGTCTACTTTAATTTTAACGAGTTAAATGCTAACAATATAAAAAGCACCTAAGAATAAAGCACCGCTTGTTTTCGTAAGACAAGAATGTGGAGAGTAAATAAAACGCTAATTAGAGTAAAAGACGTAGATGTTATCAGGGCCCAAGATATTGTGGAAACCACGTTTTTCAGGGCTCATGAGGCGAAGTTTGACGAATGGCGGATGAGATACGCAGTAATTGGCCCAGATTCTGGAAAAGGCGAAGAGAGTCGGCAACGAGGGCGAGCTTTGGCACGACCGCCACCGGCTAGGATACGCAATACTACCGAGTGTCTGGTAGCAGGACGAACTACGACAGCCAAGGACTAAGTTTAGGACGAATTGTGCTAGATCCAGTTGACAATTCAAATAGATCATTATTAAACATATTTAAATATACTGAACTTTGGTACCGTACATGGTTAGTATACATGGTCCTGCATTCCATTTATAGCTTGAGACTTTTTTCTTCACTGGAAGGCAATCTTTTTTTTATTTTCTGCATGTGCAATATGAATTGGAAGTGAAAGATTTCTTTCCATATCACCTAGCCTAACCAAATTTAACTTATCAAATTTAATTTTCGAAAGTATGTTATAATAAAATATAACCTTACTAAAATCGGCATTTAGTGCTTCCAGTACTAATACGCTTAGTGGTGTTTTGAAGTCCTTGCCACATTCGTAATCAGGATTTGATTCCGCATATTTTGTGTACAAAAAAAATCTACATTGATGAAAAATATATTTTTCCGTTTTCCTTTTTTCGTAATTTTCATGGTTTTTCGCTAATAAACACGAATGTTACTTAGTCTTCAGAGAGATGTCGAAAACTTATGCTGTCTAAAACACGCCCTGCATAGTGGACGTGTGGTTGTGAGCTTAGGCAGTTCTCAACCCATCCTGCTGAGAACATGTATGGCAGTGAATCTAGGCACTCCACAACATGTCGTGCTAAGTGGAAGTGTGATAGTGAACTTAGGCAGTTCCCAATCCGACCCTCTGAGGATATGTATGACTATGTGCCTATGCACTCCACAACATGTCCTTCTAAGTGGACGTTTGATTGAGTGCTTAGGCAGTTATCGGCAGTTATCAATCCGTCCTGCTAAGGATATGTATGGCTGTGAGCCTAGGCACTCCTAAATATGCCCTGCTAATAGACGTTTGACTGTGAGCTTAGACAGTTCCCAACCCGTCCTACTGAGTATAGCAGTAAATCTAGGCACTCAAAAACATGTCCTGTTAAGTGGACGTGTGATTGTGAGCTTAGGTAGTTCTCAACCCGTCCTGCTGAGGACATGTATGGCTATGAGCCTAGGCACTCCACAATTTGACCTGCTGATTGGATGTTTGACTTTGAGATTAGACAATTCTCAATCCGCCTGCTGAGGATATGTATGGCTGTGAGCCTAGAAATTCCACAACACTTCTTGCTGAGTAGACGTGTGACTGTGAGCTTAGGTAAGTTCGAAACGTTCCTGCTGTGGATATGTGTGGATGGCTGTGAGGTGATGCTCTTCACAACACGTCCCACTGAGGAGACATATGAGAGTGACCTTAGGCATCCACAACATGTTTTGGTGAGGCGAGGGATAACTCTGACAGGTATTCGACAATTTACATTCAAATTGAGTGAGTGTGTGATACACAGCATTAGATAAAGTATTGCATTCCCGGATATGGAACAGGACGTGATATTCTTTTTGTTCCCAACGTGAGAAAGACATTAAGTTAATCGGTAATTTTAATTATATACATCCTCTTCAGGAATCGGAAGCAGATGCTATGAACACAGAGAAGTATATCTATAGTATATTTTTTACTTTCTTTCTCATTTGATTAGGATCTAAAATATCAACAGCGCATCTTGCTGAGCTTAACGAATATCTCTATGCAAAGATCTCTATGCTAGTTTTTGTATACGTTTCTTTTTCAAGAAATTATGTCTAAAAAACTCAAATTCATTGTCGATCATTTCTAAAAGTAAAAGTCTTGATCTGATCAATTCTTTGGGGAAAAAACCAACTAATTATTCATAGAGCACAGGCTAAATCTAGAAATAAATAATAATGGGAAAATAATCACAAAACAAAATAACATAGCTGAGAATCCTCAAAGATTCAATTATTAGTTTTATCATATTTCTTGTGACTTGATGTAATGACCGAGGTTTCAAACCAAGCATTTAAGAACTAAGATTCAGATCCTCACTAAAATAAGAGTTGATCCTTTATGGCGTAAATTAGAACCAAGCAAAATACTAACGGAGAAGTGAACAAGGAAATACTAATTTTCATACAATTAATGTAACATATATACTTCAATTATAGCATTAGATTTGCATAAATATTTTAAGAGCCAAATTTAGACCAAACGAAATAAATAAATCTTGTAAATTAGTTGGTTGTGCTATGTTGAAGTGGTTGAAATAAATTAGAACTGTGTTATACATAGTATACTTATATCACACAATAAAAACTAATTAGACAATACGGTAGGCTACGAGTGCTCTAAAACATGTTATATATATATATATATATATGAAAATAACAAACTTCAAAGGGTGGTTAACTGTTCCAAACTGTCCAAGCAGGCCCTGTTAAATCTGCAGTAAGGAAGCTGGTCATCAAGGTTGCGTGCGGGCGTTTACGATTTCACCAATTCCCATAAAGCACCCGTAAAATTAGCAATAAAATAAAATAAAACACAGCAGGAAAGGCAACAAAACTGTGCTAGTAGTTTGCTCGGGTTTACGGCTATAGATGTAAGAAAGCGAATATATAATTAACACAACAAACGTGGGTCGTAACGCCAGCGAAACTGGAGTTTAGGACCTGTAAAAGTTTAGGAGCTCTAAATACAGAGCGACTAGGGCAGGGGCCATAGACATCATACTGGCAGTTGCTAAACTATGGTGTAACGTCTGAACCGCCAATCACATTCCGTGGAACAGTGAGGTGGGCGTTGCAAAAACTACGGGGAAATAAAATAATTCTCTAAAGAATTGAACGTTTAACAGAGGGGGGGGGGGTGATCGGAAGTTCTGGAAACTTCCAACCTGGGTTATAGCAAACACGAATCTTCCATAAGGTTAATATTACAATTGTTCAAATCAAGATCATGGATACTATGAAAGTAATTCTAGTAAGTATTTGTTGATTAGCTAATATTTGGTAAATTGTGGAAATATGTTTATTATTGATTGATTTTTCTTGTTCAAAATCAATGGGGTTTTCATTTCAACTATTTTTTTAGTTTGAACGATCTTAAGAGGAGGCAAAATAATAACCTTTAAATAACTTTTAACTAATATCCTTCATTGTAGGCCTACTATTGATGCACTTGATGTAATCTATCCTAACATTAACTATTACCAAATAAACAGTGTCAGAGTAGTAGTATTGGATTTAAATTGTTGACATAACATTCATTTTTAAATTAAATTAATATAATAACATATAAATCTTCAAGTATATTACTGACAGTTAGTTAATGTCTGATAGGCAGTGCCAACTGCAGCCTAATGTAAACATCTAACTATTTTGACAGTCTTTTATCACTTCGTATAATCTTGTGGCTTGTCTTTGGCACAACAAATGTTCCCTTTGAGGTCTCAAATAGCATGTGACTATTTTCTTTAAAATTATTCGAAGCAGTATTCATCACTACTCCACTGACCATAATGACTTCAAAGTGAAACTTAACATGTCGTTAATAACATTTATCAATTTAAGAGAGGGTTGAAGTGATAGAAAGCTTTACCAAACGAATCTCTCCCGCCAGGCTGAAGATGATATTACTATGCACAGAATATCATAAGTAAGCGGAACTAGAATACTTTAAGATTTATATATTGTTTTGTTAATTTGGAATGTAAATGAATGTTATGTTCACAATTAGGCCTAGTGTTCTTATTAGGGCACCCTTTACTAATGTTTCAGTAACACAAATTAATGTTATATATATATATATATATATATATATATATATATATATATATATATATATATATATATATATATATATATATTGTCGGAATGGCTGATATTTTTTGTAGTTACACTAGCAAGTTGCTGTGCAAATATTTTATTTATTTAAATAGGAATATATTTACAAAATTCAAATAAAAACAGCATCAAACATTTTTAGTTGGTTTTTCAATCGCAGTTCAGTCTAAAACATTTCAAAACAGTCCTCATATACATTTCTCGTTTCAAAAAAATAATGTTAGTTTGCAAAAGATAGTTTCTTAAGTTTTGTGGTTCCTGTAGGTTTTCATTTAGCTCAAACTTAAAGGTCACCATCAAACTGTCACAGACTTACTTTATAAGCTAATGATGCTCTTGGTGTTTTGCCAACGGAGAAGGATGGTTGAAATAGTTCTGAACATTTCTGGTTCCTGGCATGTGAATTATCTAGAATTCGCATCAAATTCGCACTGAATTTGGTATAAGAATCTCACCGGTTTTATTATTTTACCCATGCGGAGTGACATTGATATGCATATACGTCAGGTTTCTAAACAGTTTTTAAAAATTATGAGACATCCTGCTGATAGAGTGAAAGTTCGACGTTCCCCGTTATGTTGGAATCAACTAGTTTATTACTACACATTTTTGAAAAAAGGCTGAAGGAGGAGGGAGTTAGATTAAACTCGAATTGTAACTAAGATTAATGGTATTATTTTAAACATCTTATTAGTTTGTTTTACTATGTTCCATAAAAATTTGAGCAACTGCATAATAGTTATAAAAATATCTGAGACACAGGCAATGTGGCTTTACATAGACCTCGTCATGAGTTAAACATAGCACTAACTTCCTTTCTAAAATACCTAACTATAAAATTATAAATACTTTAGTATAATGAATCTGTTAGGCATTGTGACTTCATAACGTTTAAAGTCTAAAATTAAATATTCATAACACCAGAAAATAAACATTATTAGCCCTATTACAGTTAATTTACCTTAAACATTATTAGCCCTATTACAGTTAATTTACCTTAAACATTATTAGCCCTATTACAGTTAATTTACCTTAAACATTATTAGCCCTATTACAGTTAATTTACCTTAAACATTATCAGCCCTATTACAGTTAATTTACCTTAAACATTATCAGCCCTATTACAGTTAATTTACCTTAAACATTATCAGCCCTATTACAGTTGATTTACCTTAAACATTATTAGCCCTATTACAGTTAATTTACCTTAAACATTATCAGCCCTATTACAGTTGATTTACCTTAAACATTATTAGCCCTATTACAGTTAATTTACCTTAAACATTATCAGCCCTATTACAGTTAATTTACCTTAAACATTATCAGCCCTATTACAGTTAATTTACCTTAAACATTATTAGCCCTATTACAGTTAATTTACCTTAAACATTATTGAACGTTTTTGCAATTTTCCCTCTTCAATTTGTACTCTAATCTGACTACAGTAAAATTCCGTTATGTGGATAGCCTTAATGAGTGTTAAGCTGCCTTCAAGTTAATACAATAAGGAAGATCTTAGGCTAGGCTAATTATAAATCAAATTATCTTTAATTAATCTTATTTCAATTACGATTATTATGAAATCATGAAACCATTCAAAGTTCATTTTCTCTAATACTTAAAAAACATCTGACATTGAAAATCTAGATTGATCTATTTATCAATCTATTTATCACCTACATAATTTGGTGAATTGTGTGATTAAATTTACTAAATAACAATTTCACATGTTAGAGACCCTAAACCTTTTTTCCTCATAAAACGCGTTTTTATGATATATAATTTCTACCGATTCATCTCGACCATAGCCGATAGGAATCTGCGACGGTTGAGGAGTATGGTAGTTGGGAGGACTTTATCACATTGTTGGTGGCATTTATTTCTAACCTACCCTTGAAAATTTTACGGGTAGGTTTAAACGGATTCAAACAGTTTAAAATGCAATCCAAATTAAATAAGCTTATACACCTAAACTCATATACCTAAAGTAGAAGAAAGTGTGCAATGAGCCACTCAATTGAGCGTATGCATCAGAGCATTCTTTAACAGTGTTAAATTGTGTCCTCCAACCAAACAATTGCTACTGTTATGGTATAGTTAAATTCTGGGATATAAAAAGTCTAAATATAAGGACTTGTGTGAGAAAACTAAAGAAAGCAGGGTCAGGAAACCACTTTAAACTGTAATCTGCAATATTTAGAGGAGATTCTCATACCCAGAGGCAAGACTATGACGTAACCAGTTAACCCTAATTGGTCGCTATTAGTTAGAAAACTTAAATCTGCCCTGACATGAACATTAATTGTATATATTCCTTTAATTGCATATATAACCATGCAAAATGGTTAAGCCGACATTTTACCTCCTTTTCAGATAAAGTTCTGTTTGATATATAGATAGAACATAAATTCCTTTATTTGTAAGATGTTTACAAAAAGGCGAAGTTAGGGCCTCATGGCCCTTTCTTACACTTAACCTTATAAGTAATTTTTTAGGTATTATAGTATAGAAAGAAAATTGTTAGCGCATTTTTCTTAAGGTTTTTTTGTTTATTTACTTAACAGTTCTCAAATTTTCAGGATAAAGACTGGTTAATTGCACTTAAAATTAATGGAATATTAACGAATCCTTTTGATTTATACAAAAGTTACAACAATATTATAATACCAAAAGTTAATAATGACTGCAAGTTATATCATAATATTCTCCATATCCATCAACATAAACTATCATTATTTTATCATTCTCACTACTGATAAGCTATACTGCTCAAATGATATCTTGTCATCTTTCAAATACTTCTATACACACCATAAAGTAGGATTTGAACTGATCGATCTCTCTAACGTTAAACAAAGAACTGCTAATTTAATTAACGAGTTTTCTCCAGATATATCAAATTACCAATAGATTTGGTGCATAATTTTATTTCCTTGAAAGAATATAAAAGTGGAAATTTCAGAATATCAAATTACTCCTTAACTCGTCTAGTGCGGTGGTAACCAATTAGTTGGTTTGTTACGCGTCGGTTATTCTAAATGTATTATTAGAAAAATAGTGGTACAATTATCTTTATATTCACTTAACATACTTTCTGTTGTTGAATTTGCATGTTGTTAATAAGGTGTTTTCATATCATCAATGTTTATTTACATCTAATTTGTGAATAAAAAGTAGTAAACGTGGACTGATGCTGACATGAAGATAGGCATATGTAAACATTATACTGTACATAAACTTGTTAAGTACAATTTCTAACAATTATAAGGTAATTAATTACAAAATTAAAATCCAAACTGTATATAAGTCTTTTATAATTTTTGTTTGTTTGTCTATGAATTACTTTATTATATTGTTGTTTCATAACTAGGTTAGTATTTACGTCTTCCCAATTAATCAAGTCAAGTAGTTCAATAAATATTTCAATTACGTATTTGCAGTATTTATTGAATTATCAAGTTTTTCTTCTCAAGTTGTTTGGAGACAATATTGCTAACAGATATGTATGACTAATAAAAAGTTGCATTTATTACAGAATATATAAACGACAAAAAACCAGAAAAATGATGGGTAGTGAATATTTTACTATATAAATGACGTGGAATATATTTTATCAAATATATAAGGTTTATAGTATTACCTCCTCCATTTCCTGGTTTGAACTGGTTTCAGGGCGGAGAACGTGACAAACTTCTTCCTCTCTAGTTTTTCATAAAACATTTTTTCCAAACATTTTACTTTCTAGTTCCTTTGGAATATTGACTACATGCAATAAGAGAACCGATAATCACAGTTTAAGTCTTGCCTCACGATAACGGGAGACTTTTGGTGTAATTTATCCATCCGGAACCCCGGGAAGTGAACCCTGGATCCCAAAAGCCCAGCCATTGGGCTCCTATGTACAATATATTATACAAAATTTGCATGGACTTTAAAAAAGTCTTTTACTGCTTTGTGGGGTTTTAGGAAGTAAACTAAATATTTTTTAAGGAATCAATAATACGTTGTAGGATAACAGTTATAATGATACCATCCATTAACGGCAATCAAGCCAGACCTGTGCCGTAGTGCAGTGCTCAGCTACTTGTGGGTAAGTTTTAAAGATAATCGTTAAAGGAGGGGTTTCTTACCAATGGACTCAATTTACGTAAATTGAGGGCTAAAAAGTACTCTATACTACTTATTTGGGATTACAGGTGGTAACCTTTACCCAGTCCTCTTAGTATCAAAATAGTGGTTAATCAATGGTTGCCATTGTAGTGGAGACAACACTTATAGAGAAGTCTGGGGTGTAAGTAAACCCCCTGGCAGTTGTTGTGAAGAGGAGAGAATCGATACATACTTGTCAGTTAGCCAAAATCGTAATAGTACAACGTGGTTCAGATTACACAATAATCCGTACATTTATTGCTTTCCGTGGCCATAGGGTTATTAAAAGATGGCACTTTCTTAGGAACAGTCCTATGTATTTCATTATTATTATTTATTATTCATTAGTAAGACACCGATCGTCAAGATCTGGGTAAATATGAGGGGCGAATGAGGATGTGATGAATGTTGATGAAATAGTCATTGTTACTAACTAGGTCGAATGTTCCTCAGAAAGAGCTATTTTATTAATAGCCTAATAGGCAACTAAGGGACCTACAGTTCTACGTAGAATCCGAACCACGTAGTGTTGGTCTGATTTTCAGCATACTTACAAGCCTGACACTCAGTTTTCTTCCCTACACAACTTCTTAAACTTGATTACAATCCAACATGGACTCACCAGACTTCTTATCAATATATTAAAAAAAATATAAAAAAAGTTAAATAAATGGTATGTGTTTTTCTTATGTATAAAAAATTAAGTGAAATATATTCATACGTTAAGCCGAACTGTTAAATACACTACTGTACACACGTATTGGAATGAGTCCATAACTCTAGCTAGTTTTCTACCTTCATGATATACTGTAAATTCAGAATGGATTCAATGCTGCAACTCTCGTAGCTCCAAGACGATGCATTCATTGTATTCGCGCCGCGACCCGGCAGGTAGGTCAGATTTCAACACAGAATTACAGAGGGTAGGACAGGACGATGAGGTGTCAGTGGTGACGTAACGCTTATGAGCTGATCCTTATTGACTTTTAATTTTACTACGGTCGTAATGGTGCTGTGACCGGTCTACAGATGGCAACCAATTAGGGTTGACTGGTTACGTCATAGTCTTGCCTCTGGGTACGAGAATCTCCTCTAAACATTGCAGATTACAGTTTAAAGTGGTTTCCTGGCCCTATTTTCTTTAGTATCCTCACACAAGTCCTTATATTTAGACTTTTTATATCCCTTTGCATCCTTATACGTGAAGAATTTTTTTTATTAACATAACTTTTCCGTTATTTCTTGACCAATTTCAACGGTTTAGGTGTTAAAAAAATTTTGCCTATTCGTAGTTGTGCAATAAGATCTCAATTATTCAATATTTTCACCCTAAATGACAAAGAAAGCCCTCAAAGTATGTTTTTTGGCCATACGAATAATATAGAGAGATTTAAATGATTCGAAAAGTAACAACTATTCATCATTAATCCAGTACACGTATGACTGGACTTATTAGGGTCTTCTTTATGTTGTAATACTAAACATTTCGCCAATACCACTATTACCCCTTAACTGCCCTGTGTGTCCAAATGGACACACTTGCAGGGAATTTTTGTTTTGTACGTGGGAATTTTTATTTTAACTTTTAATCTGTTGGTACCTGTTTTCTTTCTTCCAAACTATCCAGACTTTGCTTACAGAGGTTGGCTGTTGAATTTTTTCTTACCAGAATACATACGCCATTCTGAATCTGCTCATGACTTTAGTGTGGCAGAATTATGGAAATTGATGAAATGTAAGTACAATATTACTTATAAATATATCATTTTTGAAGCTATTGCCATATATAACTAATTAATATGAACTACTGTAAGCCCTAGAATAGGTTGTGTTGCGCCATGTGTGCTTGGTACTTATTCAGATCAGTGTTAGCATTGCCTGTCCAAATGGACACGCTGGGTAGCAAGAATATCAATTTGATTTTAGTGTTGATTTTTATTTTTTGCAATATAAATTTATATGAATAACTAAAAAAGTGTTTTTTATTCTATACTCGAAATTGTAATAACTTTATACATAAAGAATATATCTAACTGTTTTTTCTTGTTTCAGTGAGATTGAAGGATTGGCCCCAGAGATGACTGTTCAAGAAGCTCGTGATATATTATTTGGACAAGATGATGAATACAGTACACCTGAGACTGACACCCTTTACATTGCTCTACCCGACCAAGCACTTCTTAGTGATGATTATTCAGGTGACGAGGACACTGGTGGTACAACTGATAATTTAAATGCAAGGCAACTGACGGCTCAAGCTGAAATTCACTACAGTGATCGAGTTGAATTTGAAGCCATACCTACAAAAACACCTCGGATATAGTATAGTGGATATTTTGAACTCAACCTGCACAGATTTTCCAACATCATTAATTATAATAAGTATAAAGATCATTCATTAGTTGTACTATTCGCATTGTTCATAGATGAAGAAATTATTGATTTATTCGTAAATGAGTCTAATCGCTATGCATTGCCAACATTGCTGAAACCCCTAATATAACCGCTGATAAAATTAGGTGTTTAGTAGTGATTTTACTTTTAAGGCCTAAAATTCACTAATAAATAAACAATTGTATTGGAATAACCAAGATGACACCAGAAATATTTTGGTATTAAACTCCATGAGGCATAACCGCTTTGAACAGATATTGAGATTTTAGATTGCCAGGATAACACTCTGATAGACCATAAGAATAAAATGTGGAAATTACAGCTTATAATTGATAAGATAAAATGTAAGTTCCTGAAGCATTTCGTCCATCAACAAAATTTATCCTATGATGAGTAAACTGTCAAATATTACGGGAAACACTCTTGCTAACAGTTTATCAGAAATAAGCCCATAATATGTGGATACAAAATTAGGAGACTGTATAATTCTGAGGGATATCTACTCAATTTTTAAATTTATCAAGGTAAACATGTAAATAGTAACACTGAGTACCAAAAAACCATTGAAAAATCCACTGTACTAATATTATAAATGATTAAAGATTTTCCACTTGAAACAAAAAAAACTACCTTGCCACCTCTTTTTTGACAACCTATTCACTAGCCTAAATTAGTTGTCCTTTTTCCGAAAGAATCAGTATGGATTTACTGAAACAATGTAGTCCAACAAATTATCAAGTCTTTCTCTTTACAGCCTCTAAAGATTTTGTAAAAGCAGATAGGCAAACTAACGAATGCGCAATATCTAAAGATGATGATGTTATATTACTAAAGTGGAAAGATAACTCAGTGATTACAGTAGCATCAAATTGTTTGACTGTGGAACCAGTTTCCAATGTAAAGAGGTTTTCCCAATCTAAAAAAAATCTTACAGGTTCCTAGACCCATATTAGTTGGGAATTCCATCAATGAATGGGCGGAGTCGATCGATTGGATCAAAATATAGTAAATTACAGGATCCAAATAAGAAATAAAAAGTTGTATTGGGCTATATTGACATGGCTATTGGATGCGGCAACTCAAAACGCTTGGCCAATTGTAAGTCACACTGAGGCGTCTCACAAGATAAACCAACTTGATTTTCACCGTGAGATTGTACAAGTGTACTTAAAAAGGTATGGCTGCCCAGGGAGATGAGAAGGAAGGCCTGCTGCCAAGATAGGTACATCAAAATTGTCCGAATCACTGCACTATGATGAAGAGATCACGTAATTCAAAAGCTGGTGAAAAAAGGAGATGTGCTGGAGATAGATGCATAGCTAAGTAATCTGTTGTACGTACCTAATGTGGTAAATGTGGCGAAGGATTATGTGTTGATTGTTTGGAAGAATTGCATAAAATTAAGTAAAATCAGTAACATTTTGGATGAAATGTATTCTCTGTAACAGTAAAACAACTAGAAATAAAAATGTTAACAATTTAACGATTTTGGTCATTGCACTGGCCAACCTGTCCATATGGATACGGCTTATCACTGACAACAGTTTTTAAAAATATTTTCAAAATTTACATTAGTCCTATCTGAAGACATGAAACTAAAATATTCCGAATTTAAAAAAAAAAAAATTCGGGCAGTTAAAGGTATGCCTGTACTTTTTTGTTCCAACTTGGATAACAATTATTAAAACTTATAGTAACATTTAGGTATAATGCAAATTTATACGTAAAATTAAACGACAAAAACAGTGGTGTGATTGAATTGGTCATAGGCCACTCAGTTTCTTAGTAAATAACCTTCAAACTCGGGTACACATAATTTCTGCACCGACAGTAACTAGTTTTTATGTGCATCAACTTTACTATTTTACTATCAATTCCATTGCACGTTTCTGTGTGGGTGACGCCATTTCAGGTGTTGAAGATCTCTAAATACAGTGCTTTATTCAAATTCGTAATGGATACTAAAAATTCAATCATTATTGGTGTCCAGGTTGGTTGGTGGTACAGCTATCAATTCATTGGGTTGTTAGTTCTATGCGTTTATATAGCCAGTCATGTTTTAGTTAACAACAATAACATTTTACTCATTACGCACCCATAAACGTACAGTGGATACACCCATAAACATGTCCAATAAAAACCATATGGGCATGTTTAACAACCTTTTTGTTACATGTAATCTTTTTTGGTAGACATGCAACAAAAAAGATCTAATATGTTTTTTATCTTTCGTATAGTTAGCAAAATAGTATTACGATTTTTCATGATAAAACTTGATGATGTTTCTTGTTTACTTTTAGAAAATGTCTCAAGGCATAAATATAAATTCTGATATCTCATTATACAGTTTATTATATAAATTAAAAACCTCCAAAGACTATCTTAACGCTTTGAATTTATGTTATTGACCATTACAAATATTCTTGATGTTGTTTTTCACATTATTTAACTTCTAAATTACTAGTCTAATAATGTACGTACCAAATGTTATTCCAATTATTTAGTTTTCATTTTCTTTTTACTGACAATATAAAATACATGTCTAATCACTGCAACTGTCAAATAATCCTTCAGTACCTACAGTTAGGCTGGTGGGCTTGCAATCTTGAATCTAATTCTATATATATGAATTGTTACGAATACCAAATAATATAAATTGAAAGACAATATTTAACTTATTTCAAATAATTATTATATGATTTAACAGTTATTTTATTGAAAAATGTTTATTTATTAGTTTATTTTAATTCTTGTATTACACTTACTTAGCATTTTTCTAATTAAAAAAAGTTATTCAAATGAAAAACTAAAAATAAATAAAAATTGATTAATTATTCCAGAATTGATCGAAATTGAAACCCTTAATATAAGCCATTGAAGACACGCTTTAAGGAATTTAAATGGAGTTGCCGGCGTGGTGGCTCAGTGGCTAAGGCTTCAGACTGTGGAGGTTACTGTTCAAGTTTCGAATGAAGTACCCTACTGAGCTAACAGTTGGTACTTCACTCAAGGAATAAAGTTCACGCACAGGACTGCATACCCATATGAGCTGGCCAGTGAAGTTTGTTTTAATAACTTTTTATAATAGAGCTTATTTTGACAACATTATTATTAGTCTTAGGGATAATAGGTTGGTGCTTGCCGAAAACTAAGGTAGAAGTCCGTATTGTTATCCGTATTGTCCTATCCATCCAGTCTCCTTGATTTTACTGTAGGGAAGAGAAAAGATACATGTTTATTAGTTTTTTTAAATAAAATATTCTAAAATTTGTTTCCAGATAAAAATACACTCTAAGAGAACGTCTGTGGAAGACAAGATTTTGTCAACATTTAGATAGTTACATAAAGCCAATACACAAACGCTTTATGGGAGTATCTAAGAAGTGGTAGATACCTAATAATTTTAATAAAAACAACACAATAAAAAATAAATTCCGTCTGATCTATGATGGATTCGTTATGACCGAAAATGAGCCCGAGAGTGGTCTGAATTCTCGATCACCAATCCCCTCCCCCTATTTAGCTGTCCTCGATATTTACGTAGTTTTTATGAGATATAAAAAGTGCCAAACTTTACTGTAAACTGACCATCGACTACCACTGTCCCCAAGTATTCCATGCTGGTGTTGACAGTAGTTGTGACCTCGCCAACGGCTACAACCGGTCACGTAAACAAATTAGCTGCTGGTAGAACACGTCCAGTCGTCGCAACGCTCGATCTGACAGACCGATATCTTGATGAATCGGAATGGGAAAAATATTTACCAAATGAACTCAGAACTGTGAAATATTTCTGACATGTATTAGCAGTTCAAATTCAATAATCAAAATAACTTTGCAAATCTTTCTTAGAGAATTCACACATACTGTCATTGTTAGGCCAGTTACCAATCCACATGGCCTACAAAGAAGTATGTTACTTTTATTGGCTTTTTTTAGGTTGATTTAAACATTTAAGTAAGTTTACATTAAACGTTATCAAATATTCCATAAAGGAACACTAAATTTTATTTGTTGTATTAAATATTTTTTTACTAAGATAACAGTTTTTGCCTTACAAGGTATTGAACAGAGTAATAAACATGTTTTGGTAAAAAGGTTTTTTTTTAATTGATCGATTCAGAGATTTGGGTACATAAAAAGTTGACTTTAAATATATGTCAAGTTTATTTTAAAGGTTAAGTTATAACATATCCTTAATTTTTTACAGTGCTCAATAAAGGAGTGTGTTTAATATATCTACAGTCTGTTATCATTAAAGTACGTAAAATTTTTATATAATTATTATTGTAAAGGTATACAAATTAATGCAAATAATTAGATTATTTTGAGATTATTTATATTTAGCTAAAAATATAAATAGGAAGTACAATGTAACATGAGTGTTTAGTTATTTATTACTTCTTTGAAGTGTTGATGCCGGAGTAAATTGTCAACGTTTGTAACATCGTGAATTTTAACCAAATAATCATGGACATATGAAAATACTATTGACATTAAATTACTTCTTTACTGAATAGCTTCCAAGTAAAGAAACCTAAAGTAAAGAAAATAATAAAATAAGGAACCAATAAACTGAAAATGGCTAATAACCTGTAACGATTTCAAATTATATTTATATCTTTTTTGTTAACTTCTTTAATTTATTATTTTAAAGTGATTTTGTGAGTAATTTGTAACTTTATTATTACAGAATATATAAATACAACAGATTCTGTAATAACCTACGCAATGTGTATATGATTCAGTAATATGGATATTTTCAAATATTCAGTTTTTACTGAATATTTGTCAAAAAATTAAATGTTAGAGTATAATTTAATTTTAAATTTTACACTTGTATGATTTTGTATAGTCAACCCTCACAATTATTATTTGACTTTTTTATCTTAAAGTACGATTTGAAAATTGTCCTGATGTCTTAGTTCAATTGGGAATGAATTATAACCCTCCTCCAATATATGAGTAGAACCGTGTATTACGTACATCATGTTATCGTAATATTGAAACATATGCACTTCTTGTTAATGTTCATGTAACAATGATGTTAATCAATAAATAAACATGCTTTTATATCTAAATGAACAACACGAAAACAGATCATTAGCAGACACGTCAACAGCGTGTTGTGTCCAATTTGATCTGATATCGAATACAAATGAATTGGGGGAATACGAAATAAATAATAATGAGAGTAATAATGAAATGCACAACTAAAGAAATCTTTCACTTAGTAATACAAATATAATTCTGGAAGCCCTCTGCGATTGTTAAAACTTAAGCAGTCAATCGATAAGATAAATGTAAGTGTTTTATATTCTCAAAAGCACATAGAAAAAAAACTAAGATTGTATTAGTTTAATTATATCTTAGAATTATTGATTTAAATCATATATTTCAATTAAAACAAACTAATTGTGGACCCCAAAATACCCTAACTAACAAACCGTATATAAAATGGGTGGTTGAGACACCTTTTTGAACGGGCATTAGTATTATATTTATTTATTTATACGTTTCAATAAAAGGACCTGGGGTTAAGTATGTACATTTTCCATTTTCTTGACTGCTTGATCTAGTTAGTGCCTGGTAATATTACAATAGTTAACGTTAAACTCATATTAATGGTATTATTGTTTGGAAAATCAACTCAAATAAGTCACATTCATTAATAAATTCAAGAATATGAAACATTTTTCATCTTACTTTGTAATCTGAAGGAATAAACACTCAGAAAATCCAATAAAAAGTACAAAAAAATATACTTGAGACTTTTCAATTTGCTTGTTAAAAACAACAAGCAACTAAAACATTATTTTTATATTGTGCTTGCTATTACTTTGGGAAAATTTAAACCTTACTTTCGAAAGCCCTAAAATATATGATTAGGTAAACATTTTATAGTAAACTTTTTTTGTGAGATTTTTATTTTTGCCAATTACAAGAAAAATCAAAAACAATACGTAAGTTTCTTCATCGTGTTACTGTACCAGCTCGTTTGACCGGTACATGTTTGGTTACTGTACCAGCTCGTTTGACCGGTACATGTTTGGTTACTGTACCAGCTCGTTTGACCGGTACATGTTTGGTTACTGTACCAGCTCGTTTGACCGGTACATGTTTGGTTACTGTACTAGCTCGTTTGACCGGTACATGTTTGGTTACTGTACCAGCTCGTTTGACCGGTACATGTCTGGTTACTGTACCAGCTCGTTTGACCGGTACATGTTTGGTTACTGTACTAGCTCGTTTGACCGGTACATGTTTGGTTACTGTACCAGCTCGTTTGTCCGGTACATGTTTGGTTACTGTACCAGCTCGTTTGACCGGTACATGTTTGGTTACTGTACCAACTCGTTTGACCGGTACATGTTTGGTTACTGTACCAGCTTGTTTGACCGGTACATGTTTGGTTACTGTACCAGCTCGTTTGACCGGTACATGTTTGGATACTGTACCAGCTCGTTTGACCGGTACATGTTTGGTTACTGTACCAGCTCGTTTGACCGGTACATGTTTGGTTACTGTACCAGCTCGTTTGACCGGTACATGTTTGGTTACTGTACTAGCTCGTTTGACCGGTACATGTTTGGTTACTGTACCAGCTCGTTTGACCGGTACATGTTTGGTTACTGTACCAGCTCGTTTGACCGGTACATGTTTGGTTACTGTACTAGCTCGTTTGACCGGTACATGTTTGGTTACTGTACCAGCTCGTTTGACCGGTACATGTTTGGTTACTGTACCAGCTCGTTTGACCGGTACATGTTTGGTTACTGTACTAGCTCGTTTGACCGGTACATGTTTGGTTACTGTACCAGCTCGTTTGACCGGTACATGTTTGGTTACTGTACCAGCTCGTTTGACCGGTACATGTTTGGTTACTGTACTAGCTCGTTTGACCGGTACATGTTTGGTTACTGTACCAGCTCGTTTGACCGGTACATGTTTGGTTACTGTACCAGCTCGTTTGACCGGTACATGTTTGGTTACTGTACCAGCTCGTTTGACCGGTACATGTTTGGTTACTGTACTAGCTCGTTTGACCGGTACATGTTTGGTTACTGTACCAGCTCGTTTGACCGGTACATGTTTGGTTACTGTACCAGCTCGTTTGACCGGTACATGTTTGGTTACTGTACCAGCTCGTTTGACCGGTACATGTTTGGTTACTGTACCAGCTCGTTTGACCGGTACATGTTTGGTTACTGTACCAGCTCGTTGGACCGGTACATGTTTGGTTACTGTACTAGCTCGTTTGACCGGTACATGTTTGGTTACTGTACCAGCTCGTTTTACCGGTACATGTTTGGTTACTGTACCAGCTCGTTTGACCGGTACATGTTTGGTTACTTTTCGTTGTGGTTTGTCGGGCTGCCTGAGATCACCAGCTCAAAAAAAAAAAAAAAAAAAAAACTCCTTTCATCAAGAACTTTTCATTCTTATGCTGTCGATAGTTTACTTTCATGGCCGTTGGCTTGGACTCTGGTGTTACCGTGATTCCAGCTCTCGGTCTGTCTGGTGATCCAGTCCTTACGCTTGTCTGCTTCATCCACCCGTACCAGCAGCTATGTCTGACTAATTGATCTTAACGTAAGTGTTCAATTTTGTTTAATTTTGAAAACCTGTTCACCCTTTTGGTGAAAATATTTTGTTTGAATAATAATCTGGTATATTTGTTATTTTCAGTATGTTGTTAGATTGTTTGTGTCCTTTGTCTAGGTGATGGTTAACCTAGGTTCGAGCCCATGTGCTCAATGTTATTTTTATCATTTATTTCTTTATTATATTTATGTTTTATGTTAAATGTTAGTTCTACATCATTTTTGTTGAGCATTTTCAGTTTGAGTTAACTTTTTACTATATTTCTGTTCTTTAACAATTACCTATTCTACCTGTTCAACCTTGTTGTTTCCTGTAAAGTATTTCCTTTTAAAAAAAGTGTGTTAAATCTATTTATTTTATGTAGAATTATTTGTAAAAAGATTATAGGAACAGATATATTTTTTCATGTGTCAGTTTGTTGATTAAATTTTATTTAAAAATTCTTTAAGATTTATTTGTAAGATTATTTATTTTCTGCATTATTTATTATGTTGTTGTTTTTGTGTGGCGTTTAGCTTTGCTCTGAACTAATAAGCTGTGTTTGGACTGTTCAGTCCAGGGTCCTTGAGTGGGACGTTTGACCCTCAGCCTGCTGTCCGGCCGAATTTCTGCCATCTCGACTGTGCTAGCCTTGCCTGGGGACCATGATATAGTTGGCTAAGTTTCGTTTCCGCTGCCCTATCTACATCTTTGGGTGGGATTCTTCTGTCCTCAGGTCAGTGCGTTCCTTTTTATTCCCGGCGGCCGAGCTGGGGATGAACATTGAACTTTTATCCATGTTGGAACAGTTAATAATAGGCCTTGGCCTATGAACTGTTTAATGTTAAAAAAATTTACACAACCAATAATACTAAAATTGCTGCGTTACACTATGCAAAATGTATCTTGATAAAGCTACTTTCCTTTAAACAGATAATATCTAATTTATTTATTTATTTATCCTCATCTCCTGTTACTATCTAACCACGAAGTCTGAGAAAGACATACTGTACTGTATTATCTGTTGTGCTTCAGTTTGTATAAGTAATGTGTGGTATTAATGTTGGCAGCTCGTAGGATCCCACCTGGGTGGCAACATGTTTCCCTTTATCAGCCTTTGTATCTTGCTGTGATGTAACTATCTATATATCACGTATGCTTATTGCCTTGTTCTCACCCAGACCTTTTATTTGTCATCGCGCTATGGTTATTCTCTTGTATCTTCCGACAATTGACCGTGCTAATGTTCGGAAACTGGTTTTATTCAGAACTATCCTCTCAATTTCAATTGAGCCGAAGAGGAACCGACCGGGTCTAAGGTACAGTACGTTGGGACTTGACTCAGCCATGAAATATGGTTAAAGTTTTAATGTAGCTAAACAAGGATTAGCTATGTCCTTGACGGGGAGAAATATGGAGGTTATATTGAAGGCCAATAACTACATGTTTATTCAAATATGCAACAACTTAATTGAAACATTGTATGTTTGCATATTAAGCTGGGTCTACTGATTGTCTACTGATGCAATTTAAAGAGTCTGTATTTAGATTACATAAATATATCATTAGGCCTAAATTGAAGTAAAATACATAGACGTTTAAATTAATTACATTTAAGCCTGAAAAAATGTTTATGTTTGAAAAAAAAATTAATAAGGGTATTCTCATTCTTTGTATATGTTTATCTATCAAATTTACTATTTAAGTATAGTCAAACGCTTTTAAGTAAAAACATACAAAAAATAAATAAATGAATTGCTTTGCAATTATACCTAATTTGAATCAATCTGTAATTTTTATTTGGATATACAATTGAAATTCAATGTCTTGTAAAATGTTTATAAGTGACTTAAAAGTGAATATATTAAGTGATTTCCCACAAAACCTTTAATATGGTCGTTTGCTAAACTGCCGAGCCTCCACTGGGGTGTTGACAGCCCTATAGCATATAGCAAATAATGACTTAACGCTAGTAGATTCAATCATGCTTGTCAATGGAAACCATAAGGCTCAAGTTTATCATTATAATTTGTTAAAGTAAACTATTTAATTACTCAAGAACCGATTTAACTATACGTTGATTCTATGAGTTATTTTAAATGTTTAAGTCATCACGATTGACATTTCATATCACACTTTTAACTACACATGTACTGTATTTAACTACACATTTACTGTATTTAACTACACATGTACTGTATTTAACTACACATTTACTGTATTTAACTACACATTTACTGTATTTAACTACACATGTACTGTATTTAACTACACATGTATAGTATTTAACTACACATTTACTGTATTTAACTACACATTTACTGTATTTAACTACACATTTACTGTATTTAACTACACATGTACTGTATTTAACTACACATTTACTGTATTTAACTACACATGTACTCTATTTAACTACACATTTACTGTATTTAACTACACATGTACTGTATTTAACTACACATTTACTGTATTTAACTACACATTTACTGTATTTAACTACACATGTACTGTATTTAACTACACATTTACTGTATTTAACTACACATGTACTCTATTTAACTACACATTTACTGTATTTAACTACACATGTACTGTATTTAACTACACATTTACTGTATTTAACTACACATACACTGTATTTAACTACACATTTACTGTATTTAACTACACATATACTGTATTTAACTACACATTTACTGCATTAAACTACACGTCATGTACTGTATTTAAATACACGTTTACTGTATTTAACGATACATGTACTGTATTTAACTACACATTTACTGTATTTAACTACACAAATACTGTATTTAACTACACATATACTGTATTTAACTACAGATATACTGTATTTAACTACACATATAGTATATTTTAAAAATCTTACTGTCCACTAAAACAGTTCTGTAACTATCAAATACCACTTGAATTGTTAATATGCCACAATTATTGTTATGTTTTGAATCCTTTAAATAAAACCCATATTATGCGTTTTCCTGAAGCAAAACTGACCCCTTAATTTTAACCAAGCCCTAGGTGATTAAATTACCACCGGTTTTTCACAATAATGGCTCAATAAAGGAGTGCAATAATATATATAACTGACTCCTTTTAAATATAGATGCAATAATTTGAATTATTACCATTTCCAAATTCGTCATTTATATTCCCACCACAGATTACTTCATCACCCACCTATACCTCTAAATGGCCCCCTTTTCGTACTCCAATACCGGTTATTACTTCAAGTTTATGCCCCGTAACTCGGTAGGAACAGGAACCAGTTTTGCCAACGACAATCCCCGTGAATTTATTAGGATGATTTAATCTGGTGCTCGCTGCAAGAACGGAAATAAGACCTAACAACATGGCTATGGCAAGGGTGGGAGGTGGTCGACCCATATAGATTACTGGCTGATGAACGACCTAGGGTGACCTATGCACCAGCTGTGGACACTTGCCAGCAGACATGTGGAGGTCACCTTTAGTCTCAGACCAGATTGTATTGTTAAATTGCTGTACCAGAGCTTTAGTAAATGATTTCTTGGTGCATAGGGAAGACATGTAACCTGTATGAACAATATTCCCACGACAGCTTGTCCCTGAACGAAAATTTAATTATGTTTTAATCACATAATAATAGTGTTGTTTTTGAACCAGACATACGATCACGTGTATCGAACTTAAACAGGTATTTTTAAATGGAATTTGTTCTAAATAAATTGTATTTTATCAAGAAAGAGTTTGCGTGTTGGAAGTGCATTACTAATTCCTAATTAGTTTTGAAACAAAAAATTATTAAAAATGTTGAGTTTGAAGTTTTTATTTTCACCTATATTTTCAACTAAAACTTGTTGATATTTTGAATACAGCTAGTGTATGTATTCAAAATATCAAATGCAAATCCTATGCGCAATATGACAAACTTTAAAATGACACATCATACACATATTTTGGTCAAGAAATAACGAAAATATATGAGTTCGCAAAAAAAGTATTTGCTGCTCACTTAGGTGCACAAAAGGTTTTAGCCTATAAACAACTAAGTGATGCTGGAGAAATAAAAAAAATCTTGTGACCTCAAGCCTGATTTTCGATCAGCATAAGGCAACTCTCCACAACACTAATATTACATTTTCTCAAATGAAGCAAAACATAGATCCTAAGATAATCCTTTAAACATTTATTCTTTAGCCGATGATACTGGTTTGAATATTTAAAAATTATTCCATAGATGCTGAATGTGGACGGATTATTAGTTTTTCCAATTTGACGATATTGTTGTTTTAACAAATTTCCTTGATTACCAAAGTGTTAAGAACGTGTATTACAAACGTTTCAATAAATAAATAAATACAATAAACACTCTATATTCTTCAATACTTACAATATGAAAAATAAAATGTACCTTTATCAGAAAAATACGTAATATATTAACATATTAAATATAAAACTAATCGTATAAACACTATAAAAAGAGGCTGACCACTCCAGATTCGTCGACACTACGAGTTTCATAGTACAACACAATTTTTTATTCAGAATAACTTGTCTTACTCTGACATGTATATTTTTGTTATAGTCCGAATCCTTTAAATAAAAACCCATGTTTTGTGTTTTCATTGAATTTAGTACATGTAAAATGTTCATTAAATTATTAAAAATGATACATTCATAACTATTGAACATGTCCTATTATACACTAAGAAGGTCAAATAGCTACACATCCTACAGTGCATGACAGATTGTCAGCTGATTAGTACTGTAAGAGTAACTTCAACTATGACTAAACACTGTGACTTATAAAAAAAAGATGCTGCTGAGCCATGCAGACCAAATAAAGGTTGCTTTTTAGAATTTGTACTGGCTCAAAATGAGGAGTCAAAATATCGAAATACATAAATGGTTACAAAGTGTTGGAGAGATTATAGGCGATATTTTCTATTCTCGGTCCTCTTAATAATACTGACATTTCTACATATTAAGGCCTCTTGCTAGCTTAGTGGTTAGCACTTCTGCTTCGTATGCAGACGGTCACGGGTTCAAATCCCAGAAGGTCCATTAAAAAAACTGCTTGATGGATTTGGACCACTATCCCACAACAACGTTTGTAGAATAAGTTAAAATGCCATTGGTGTAAATTTACAACAAAAATCATCCTCTCAATGGTTGCCATCAATGTAGACAGTACTAGGTGTCAGTATTGTGTGGTATTCAAGGTTCAAGATGTTGTGTAGGGAAAATAACTGCGTATCTGGCTTATCAGTTACCTTAATTTAATAACAGTACCACTTGGTTCGGATTCCATGTAAAAGTAGGCCCCAGAGTTTCTCATTGGCTATTGGGCTATTTATAAATTTCCCTCCCATAGTGACTACAGTCGAAGTTAGTTAGTAACAATGCCTAAACTCGTTCATCAATGTTCAACACAGTCATTCACCCATATCTCAACTATCGGTGTCTGAACAATCAATAATGTACAGTAGAATTTACTATGTCGGAAAAATATTGTTTATGATTTTAAATATGTTTTCTTGAACTATTAAAAATAGTTAACACTTAAACGGTTTTGAAGAAAGTGTTCACAAACTTTAATGACAATCGATAAAAAAATCTTCCGAATTTGATGACATTCACTTATAAAATTATAGTTTTCTAATTTATCAACTACTTGTAATGTATGTGGCAAGTGAAAAGTTTGTTGTGACCACTCTCAAGATAGAGGTGAAACAGGCTCTTGAAACAATTTCCTGTTATATAACACAGCAATTATTACAAACAGTTATTCCTTTATTTATTTTTGATTATAAGTAACGTGTTTTATTAATAAAACTCTTACAATTTTGTTTACTATAAATAGTCTCATATATTTTATGCTAACGTAATTTTAGAAATATTTTACTACGTTATTATAGTTTTTTTTTGCATTTAGCCAATAATTTGAAAAAAGCAATAAAAATTTACACTTGTACAAATATAGTAAAGAAATTTATTTTGAGGCATAAAAATCTTTTAAAGTCTTATTTTCCAATAAAATTATTGAAATCAGTCAATATAAGTTATTCTTGAACTACAATCCACGAAGGTATAACCAGTTTTATGTCTTGAAGCATTTCAGTTGAAAAACAAATAACCTTGGTTCAAAAGGCTTACTCACATTCTGTTTATTTTATTCTATCCATGATAATAACACCGATGTCAACGGTCCAAATATGGTCGAATATTGATTGTAGGCAACTTAGAATGGACTAATATCACCTTGGTTGGGCTTAAAAACAACTTCTTCTTTTAGAAATAAGTGGATCAATTATTTTTAACAAGTCAAGACGTTAATATTAAACAGAATTAAACTTTTCTAGCTTTATTTTATTGAAATTTCAAAACTAAAATAAACTAGCCCTCCACTAATTAAGGAATTAGGAATCTTTGAGAAATACAAAATTATCCACATATTCAGATTTGCCCCCCTCTCTCAAACAGTTTTTTTTTTTTTTTTTTTTTTTTTTTTTTTTTTTTTTTTTTTTTTAACTTTACTCGCTAGTTGACATGGGCATACAGGCCTATGCGTCAACTTTATTCAACAAGTGAAGTACCGACCGTTGGCTCAGTGGGGATTCGAACCTTGGACCTTGCCCTCCGCAGTCCGAAGCCTTAGCCACTGAGCCACCTAATTTATTATCAGTTTTTCTACTGATATCAGAGTTATCAGAGCAACTAATTTATTCTGTTTTTACAATTCCCTTTTTAAAGTCATTTTTTATAAATAATTATACATATATTGCTATTTTTAAATAAAAAAACTAAAATATATACTTAGATATATATTGTAATTGTCTGGTTAACAATCTTATGTTAATTTACAATAAATTAACAAACTATTAGGCCCTAATACAATATCAGATTAGTGCAAAATATAGTCAAAGCAACAAAATTGTCATTAGATATATTTGTACAAAGTTCTAATTATGATATGTTTGTAAGTTGTTTAACTCCAGTAAAATTCATATTAAGTAACTTGTTGAAAATGAAAAGCACGTTATTTTTTGCGGGATACCCGATAAAAGTGTTTAAAAACACAAACGTAAATACTGGTCAGCTAAATTGAGAATCATTTGAACTTGGCAATGAAAAGTCTCTACTGGTACTTCAGACATAAATACTACATCATGTAATATGTACATATTAACAGATTACATAATGGAATATATAAACATGAAAGATACAAGGTGATTATATTTATTATGTATTCTTCAATGAGACACCAATCTATGTGTGAATATAGCTTCATAAAGATATGGGCGAACATGACAAACGAGTCAGGGTATATGAAAGGGTGTAGTCATTGTTACTAACCAAAGTCAACTGTTCCTTATAATAAGCCATTTATTAATAACCTAATAGTAATGTTAACGGAGGGCTTTACAGCTTTACGTGGTATCCATATTACGTAGCATGGTCTACTGTTCAGCTAATTGACAAGACTGGTACTTGATTATCTTTCCTAAACAACATCCAAGCCCTAACTACCACCCAACACGGACACCCCACACTTCTGTAGTAGAGTCCATGGATATAGTAACCATTGAGTGAATGCAGTCTCAGTATATAACATACCGCCTACAATCTTCACAGCACTTTGTCCTCAAGTAGCTCACCAATTCTGCAGACAGTGTTTATTTATTATTGATTATATTTTAACCTTCATGAAAAAAAGTAATGGTAGGCAGGATAAAGAAATGTTCAAGTATCCTCGCGGAATGAATTTGTATTATGTACTGTATTTGTATGTATTGTACTGGATTTTGAGAGACTTTTATAATATTAGCCTATGTTAGTATACTTTTTCTATGTATTGTATAAGTAGGATTCTTTAGGAGCATAATCTACAAGGGAGCTTGAACTGAAACTTGGTGACTGATTTTTGTTGTAAGACACGTAAAAATATGTATTTTGTATTTATTACTCTTCTAAAAGGTGTATCATGACATTTAAAAATTTGTTTAAAAAATGTGTCAAATCTTGTAATCAAAAACAACAAGGTAATATCGGGCAGTTGTTGAAAAATCAATTTTGCGTAGGAATGCAGATTACTACATTATTTATGAAACTTTCTCCTCCGTCCGCGGTGGCGGGAACGTTAACTGGCAGACACTAGCGCTCCCAGCGGCTGGCCTTGCAAGCCATAACTGACACCTTGGTCCTAATGTCCAGGAAGTAATCATGAAATCGTTAAATTTGATAATTACGGTTAGTTTTATTTTCCTGATCCTTTTTTTCTCTAAAATGAGATCATTTTGTGACTTCAGAATTGAATACTATAAATTTAATGTGTTTTAGACATTAGACATTTCAAGGATATATTAGGGAAACTAGAAAACTATAATTGTAATAATAAATCATTGATGTAAGTAACTTAAGTATATATTTTTAATCAATCAGACGATTGATACATTTCAAATGTTAAAATAATATTTAATTTTGATAAAGTATTATGAATAATGCTCGTTATAAAGTTACATTGTAAGTATTCTCAAGATTAATATTATTAGGGTAACACCATATTATTTACTAATTTATTAATTACTTAAGGATATTTTGTTGTAAGAATAGATATTATTTCCCTTATTTAGCAATAGACCTTTATATACGCAAATATTGTACCACCCTACTGCCCCAGGACTACTTTACCGCAGATATTGTATTACCCTACTGCCCTAGAACTACTGTACCGCAAATATCGTAGCACCGTACGGCCCTAGAACTACTGTACGACAAATATTGTACCACCGTACTGCCCCAGGACTACTGTACCGCAAATATTGTACCACCATACTGCCCCAAGACTACTGTACCACAAATAATGTACCACCCTACTGCCCCAGGACTACTTTACCGTAAATATTGTACTACCCTACTAGCCTAGAACTACTGTACCACAAATATTGTACCACCGTACTGCCCCAGGACTACTGTACCGAAAATATTGTACAACCCTACTGCCCCAAGACTATTGTACCGCAAATATTGTACCATCCTACTGCCCCAAGACTACTTTACCACAAATACTGTATCATCCTACTACCCAAGGACTACTTTACCGCAAATATTGTATCACCCTACTGCCCCAAGACTACTGTACCGCAAATATTGTATCACCCTACTGCCCCAAGACTACTGTACCGCAAGTATTGTATCACCCTACTGCCCAAGGACTACTGTACCGCAAATATTGTATCACCCTACTGCCCCAAGACTACTGTACCGCAAATATTGTATTAACCTACTGCCCAAGGACTACTGTACCGCAAATATTGTAAACCCTACTGCCCCAAGACTACTGTACTACAAATATTGTACCACCCTACTGCCCCAAGACTACTGTACCACAAATATTGTACCACCCTACTGCCCCAACTTCCCCAAGACTATTGTACTGCAAATATTGTATCCCCCTACTGCCCCAGGACTACTGTGCCGCAAATATTGTACCACCCTACTGGCCCAAGACTATTGTACCGCAAATATTGTACCACCCTACTGCCCCAAGACTATTGTACCGCAAATATTGTACCATCCTACTACCCCAAATAATCTATTAAAACTTGTCTATACAAATTCCTTTGTTGAAGCTTCAACCCAGACTACTTAAATATATAAATAATGGGACTTTATTGGTTTGTTAAACATCACTACAAACAGTTCCTATAAGGGGGGGGGGTGAAATCAGACACTCTGGCATTCCTAACTTGGTTTCCGGTCAGCTCGAATCTCACCTCCATTATTCCAGAGTTGGGAATTCTCATATCAAACAAAAACCCTAGCTTATTAACTGAAATTTAATCCCTAAAGAGCTTTGACCAATAGACGAACTTAAAAATTTTACTTTAAAATATTCTTGAATAATTGCTCAATGTTCCTTGATATGAGTTTTTTTTTAATTGTATGGTATTTTTATTGTATCTAATTTTATAAATTAGATCAATTTTAAGTACATGTGAGAGAAGTTAAATTCAATAAAGTACACAAACCAATCTAGATTGTCGACTACAATATTAACAACATTAAATATGAGATACCATTTTATCAAAATAAATATCGTTAAAAACTGGTCGTACGAAGATCTGATTCAAGACTGACCACTCTACAGTCCTTCTTTTCTGTACTATTAAGGACAGCATTTAACTTGATACATTAAAAAATTATTTGAACAGTTTCATTCAAGACGAAATGGTTATTAGGAGAAAATTATTTTCAAAACTAAACATGTTACGATCGACTTTTGATTTATTTTTCAAATTGCCTCAAGAGGCATGCGTACGTAACATCTGACGATGATTTTATGATAATTCAAAAGCAAAATCATTATCAAAATATGCGCTTCTACTTATATGTTTACTGACAAATCTTGACAATACAATATGCTTATGACCACCTTACGGAACGGTGATGAATCATACATTTTCTTAATATACATAGGACAGATATTAGGAGTCATTAAATGTATTGCATCTATGAACTTTGATAAAATACTATGTACAATGTAGTGGTTGTTAATGATTTTACAACTACGTACTTATTTGCAAAAGTTATTCATCTCAATTAATTTGCTACACATCACTTTTTTAAAAATATTTTCCCACTTACAATCTAAAGGCCTTTTCAAATATTTAACAATATACAAAGTTTATGTTGTTAAGTGTTAGAAAATGGCTTCAAATTGTAAGCCGAAATATAAAAATTACAAAACAAATTTAAAATACTATTTGATGTGTCACCAATTATTTTAGGTCAATAATGTATACTATCACAAACAGCACATACCATCAAGAATTAATATATAAGATCATTAAAGAGAGAAATTGAGGAATTACGGACGGCGTCGGCACTAGTCAAATTACGAGTGCATTTCGGTTGTCAGCGGTAACCGTCTGACGCACTGGCGCAGCATTCCGGCCCAGATACTGGGCCCGGATAACCCGTTTGAAATATGTAAATGCCTTGTTGGTACATTGACAGGGTGACAGGTGAAAGTTCTGAGTATTTGTTTAATCTTGTTACTTTTTCATTTTTTACATTAATTATTTTTGAGATGGGTAAATTTAAGAATAATATTTTGTGTTATAATCGATAAAACAAATATAAAAATTAATATAACAAATGATACCATCATACAAATACAAAATTAACTCAGCCGTATTATTTGTTTGTTGTATGGTGTGGGAATCAGCTGTAAATCAGTTTGAATAAATTAAATAGCCTACATCCTATAAGTAATAACTGAACTATCAAGTTATATTACAAATAGTATACAGTATATGAAGGTATCTCATACTGGCTGAACAGTGTGACTTTTTCACACTGTCAAACTGGATGCTATTTGGATATTTTCCACATTGAAGAACGATTTTAAGAAAATATTTATTTTTCTACTCAAATTGACTTATGGGCCTATAAGCTCGAATGCAAACTTTATGAAGTACTGATCTTTAGCTTTGTTGGGGATTCGAACCTTGACCCTTGCACTCCACAGTCCGACGCCTTGGCTACTGATTACACTACACTGGCCTGCCTTATTTCTGCACAGTTTGAAATAAAACACCTGTATATATAGTCAGTATATATGTTACAGCATATACACACATATAGTTTAATTCTTATTTTATTGAAGTAACATATTTATTATTTCAAGCTTATTGTCTTTGGGATAGTTATTAAATATCAATCAACAATACCTGTTCTTTATTTGCAATCAGAAACTTTTGAACGAACTAAACATTTTATTATTTACTTAATACAAAATAATTTATTCGTAATAATATACTCCAGAAACCTAAAATAAAAATTATTTAGTTCAGATATAATAACAATAACAATAATAACATGTTTGAATAAGGTACCTACATACAGTTTTATAAAATTCAAACAAATAATTAAAATAAAGTTCCACACATTCTCCATCCTCAGGACTGACCAAATCAAAAACTAAATGCATCAACTTCAAAAACTACGAACTATTATTACAACTACTATACCCTACAACTATCTTACGAATACATATAATTACAAACATAATGAGAATAAGAATAAGTCACAATCGAAGCATTGAAATAAAATTGTATTAATTCTGAATAAATAATGAGAATTAAAAGGAAAAATTATGCAATACATAGGTTTAATTAGCAAACAAAAATGTACATTAAGTAAAAATTGAAAACTAAAAGTTCTACCCAAGGAAAATATAGGGCCTCTGAGGCACAAAAGCCTGATTAGAGGTTTCATTATATGCTTGTACCAAAATCTAATCAGTAAAATACAAGATTTTTTTATTGATCAGCCAAAATAAAAAATGCTTTATTTGATTAAACATATTGTATTAATTCAAAACATTAAGATTGTGTATTGCTAAGTGATAAAAATGAATGATGATTACAACTAAAACAATGCCTTATGTACTAATATTTATATAACACCTAACTACTCTTGCAATTTACATTTTAAAAAATACACATTCTCACAACAATTGTACAATTTTGATGCAATAAAGAGAGAAATAAAAAATAGAATCGTATAATAGTAATCAAAATTTAGTAATATTTTCTACACAAGGTAATGAAAAAAGCCAATTCCGAAACGCCCTTATAAATGTATTCTGTGATTTACAAGTGTTTAGCATGAGGAGGTAGCACATTAAATATTCTTGGTCCCAAAAACTAAAAATGTTTTTGAAATAAGTAAGTGTAACGTTAATATTTAACGTTTGAATAAATACAATATAGTATGTTATTTATGTTATTTTATAAAAATATATGAATATGTATTTAACAATAAAAATATGTTTAATGAAATGTTCACTGATAGAATATAGTCATACACACCAATAAATTCACATATGTGTCTTTTACAGAGTTTTCCATGTCCTGGTGTAAGAACAGTTTATAAATGTGGGAAACACGAGACGTTCTTGATAGCGTTTCTCTCTCATTTTCCCCAAGTTAAACATTTCCGATACAGTAATATGTCAAGACTAGGAAAACTCTTTCAAAGTGTATTTTCCGATCAGTAGTTCGATTCTCTAAGTTGACATATCGCAGCTCTGTTGAATTTAGTGAAATTACGGACGATGATGAAACCATTAACTCAGAACTCTGCAGTTGTTAAATTCTTGAGAACAGGACCTGTGTACTTTGTGTGAAACCGTGATACAGATAAATAAAGCAGATAGGAAGATGATGGGATATTATAAAAAGCAAGTTAGCCACTGACACTTACCACTTTATGAAACTTTAACATTAGGAACAAACACTATAAAAATGCCACATTCAACACAGTTCCGGTTCGAAAAGATATTGCTTTTGTAAGTACAACCAATGCAACGACTTCATCTGGCAGTGCTCTTGTAGAAATTACATCAATTGAAAAAATACTTAGTTAAAAAGAAGATTGTTGCTACAATAAAATAATATGCAAGATTTTTCTGTAAGGGTCTTTACATTTTATGTGTTTATTACTCTGATAGGAAAACTTTTAAACAATTCATTTATAATATCATTATTGTGATGTCATAACAATGATAGTAATTTTTAAATATAGTATAATCACTTAAAGCATTCAAAATTTCCGAGATAAATATTTTTTAAAGCTACAATTAATTCATTTGTAAAAAATTACGTGTTATGTTAAATAAAAAGAACATACTTTCCTAAATCTGTGAAAATAAATCAGATATTAATTCGGGAAATGTTTTCTCACCCTACAGTATATAACTCTTTCAAAATGTCAACTTTCAAATATTATCAGTTATGATTAATATTTTTACTTATATTTTAAAATGAAAACTGTCTGGCTAAAACACTAGGCATTGTTAACATTATGCATAAAGAAGTACATTATAAACCTTAGCTAAGGTATTTTTTCAATGTAAGTCTATACTATTTTTGATATGTAAATGTGAGTATTAAACATATTTAAAAAATATACATAGATATACATTCAAGATGCTTGTATGAACATATTTAAAAAATGACTAATGTGCAATTATCAGAAGATGAAAACAATATGAAATGGCACTCACATTTTGACCCCTTTTGCAGAAAGCAGAATTCTTCCATTTATGCTTTAGATCCAACTATATTCTATTGGAACAGAAATCTATCCTGCCCCGTTGAATATTTTCTTGAGGATGCACAAGCCAATTCCGTGCTATGTCCCACCCGTGCTACCTACCACCTAGTCTCTTGACGAGGGTTGACAGGTACTATTTCTTAGAAATGACAAGCTCAAAGAGCCCGTGACTAATGCTTATATGGCAGGGTATATTATAATACAAAATCGACTTTGAATCGGCCGTTCAGGAAGTTTTGGCTGAAGTTTTTTTTACTAAAGTAACAATATGTACATATAGTTTTAATCAATATTAACATATTGTCCCAAAGGGCTCTTTACTGTCTTTATGGGCTTTGACGCGTTTAATTTTATTTTAAATATGGTTAACTGTGTTTTGTACTTTAAAGTTTATTTTTTTATATTTGTTTCGCTTGCATCGAAATATTTTTATTATATAAATAGAGAATTTGAATGTGAAGAGCTTGGTAATTTCAATGTCTTAAGTGTGAAAAATGTTAACAAAGTGAAAATTAAAGACTTAAGAGATCACAGTGGACTGAAAATATGACAAATACTGTGAAAGTAAAAAAAAGAAATCTTTAACATGGCCCAAGGCACACTGAGACAAAAAAGCAGATTCTTGTTTCTAAAAAAAAGTATAAGAGCAAATAAAAAGTATAACTTATATTAGTTTCGCATGGAAAATTCCGTAATATTGATGTTGAAGATATTTACTTTAAACGTTTTTCTAAGTTTCACTTGTTTTGAGTTATATTAACTCATACTCATATAACTCATAGAGTTTCTGACATCGATGAGGAATGACACTTGAAAATGCATGAATTCGTTATGAATTAGAGAAGGCATTCTACATTCTTAAGTAATTGAAGGTAGGTCAAAAACGAATACGTGCTTTCATACTGACTCAATCCCCAAAGCTATTTGAACTTTGCCCTTGCCGGTGTATTGTAAAGCCAAAACGAACAAGACGTAATGGAAATGTATAGTAAAGTGATAGGCCATGACGTTGAAATCAGAGTAAAGCTTTGATTACGGAGCCCACAAAGGATTGATCCCAAAGGTTACCTAGGTACTGTCGAATGAGGTGAGAACGGGTCTTCTCCAATTACCCAGCGGGTGTCAAAGGGATCAAAGAGTGAAGTGACACCGCGGTTGAGGCTGGTTCACAACTGGTCCCGTTAACAGTAACGAGGATGACGTCAGAGGCACGTGAGTCGCGTTGTGAACAGGCCTGTAATGAGGTGCAGTCCATTGTTGTTGGGCAGGGTTCGTCAGCTGTTGGCTTCTGTCACAGACTAGATACTGCTGGTGAAGAGAGAAAATGGACGAGATTTGTTAAAGTTAATTCTGAAAGATCACAATGGAAAACCTTACTAAATCTATAAATACATAAAAGGATATGTCTATAAACAGATAAGGGTTTTCCGATTTAACTTATCAGAATGAATATGTAAAAGTCTCCTCCATTTTATCCTTTAATCCTGGTTTTTACAGAAGTGAGTATAAACAGAGCATCAAACGTACCATGATCAAATTATATAAGGTAACGTAATGATGGAGATGATAAATTAAGTAATGATACAAGAAAAGAGTGTATAATCTGTGTTCTATGGCTGTAATGAATTCAAAAAAAGTGGAAGTAACCCAACTCAAATTTACTTTAAGTTCAAAATATTATAATAACTGATTACGGTAAAACTTGCTGAGACCTGAGGGATTCACAAAGGACTCTACTGAATTCAAGCTCGACTTTGATTTACCACCTCATATCACTTGATTCCTTCGTAAATCCCTCTGGTATGAGAGAGGTAACTATAGTTTACCGAAATCGATCACTATAATATTTTGTACATTTTGTACTTATATTACATTGAATTTGTTTTGTGTGACGTTTACTTGTTTTCTTATTCCTAACAACACGTAAAACGATAACTAAGAAACTGTTTGTAATTAATTATAAATAATAATTAGTGGATGGTGTAACAGGTGAAAAATTATATAAGAAAAGAGAGGGGAATAGGAAATGTTATCAAAAAGAGGTATTGATAGAACAAAAGTGGTGGCAGTATGCACCTTGGTTGTATGTCTGAAAGGTAATGAAAGGATAGTAATGATATATGACGTAATGTTATAAGATAGAAACATTTGATATTTACTATGGATTTAAATTAGTTCTTAAAGTTAGTAAAAGGATGATAATGATGGAAGAAAATGAAAGTATTATTTATGATGGTGAAGTAATAGTGATGGCATTGACAACATTAAAATAAATTTTATGACAGCAAATTATACTCTTGTTTATGATTAGTACTATTTAGGAGGTGTTACGTACTGTCGATTTTAATAATAATGATAGAGGAGAATATATTTTTTTTTAAATACGTCATGATGATGCTGATAGAGTTATTGTGATAAACATTTGGATCTTTATTAAAAGCAAGTAATAAAGCCACTACAGACATACATAACATATTATCTGTAAAGTTTACTATACTGTTGTGATGTGTTTGGAAAGTATTTGAGGATGAAAGAAATTCCCAATCACCAAGTATTTTATAAATCCACAGTTAGATGATTTTAATTGATATAATTATTAAACTCAATAACCTAGGAAGGATAGAAAATACCTCCTTAAGTAAATTACAGTTAGTATCGTGTAAATTTGTTTATTTTTTAAACAGTTTAATATTGGTTGATAAAAAAAGCCAAACAAATGTTTATTATACCCTGGACCGTTTTGACAATACCACATGACACTTATACTGACCAATGTTTATTACATCCTGGACCGTTTTGACAATACTGAGTTGGTTGACACTTATATTGACCAATGTTTATTACACCCTGGACCGTTTTGACAATACTGAGTTGGTTGACACTTATATTGACCAATGTTTATTACACCCTGGACCGTTTTGACAATACTGAGTTGGTTGACACTTATACTGACCAATGTTTATTACACCCTGGACCCTTTTGACAATACTGAGTTGGTTGATACTTATATTGACCAATGTTTATTACACCCTGGACCGTTTTGACAATACTGAGTTCGTTGACACTTATATTGACAAATGTTTATTACATCCTGGACCGTTTTGACAATACTGAGTTGGTTGACACTTATATTGACAAATGTTTATTACATCCTGGACCGTTTTGACAAAACTGAGTTCGTTGACACTTATATTGACAAATGTTTATTACATCCTGGACCGTTTTGACAATACTGAGTTCGTTGACACTTATATTGACAAATGTTTATTACATCCTGGACCGTTTTGACAATACTGAGTTCGTTGACACTTATATTGACAAATGTTTATTACATCCTGGACCGTTTTGACAATACTGAGTTGGTTGACACTTATATTGACCAATGTTTATTACACCCTGGACCATTTTGACAATACTGAGTTGGTGACACTTATATTGACCAATGTTTATTACATCCTGGACCGTTTAGCCAATATTGAGTTGGTTGACACTTATACTGACCAATGTTTATTACACCCTGGACCGTTTTGACAATATTGAGTTGGTTGACACTTATATTGACAAATGTTTATTACATCCTGGACCGTTTTGACAATACTGAGTTGGTTGACACTTATATTGACAAATGTTTATTACACCCTGGACCGTTTTGACAATACTGAGTTCGTTGACACTTATATTGACAAATGTTTATTACATCCTGGACCGTTTAGCCAATATTGAGTTGGTTGACACTTATACTGACCAATGTTTATTACACCCTGGACAGTTTTGAGAATACTGAGTTGGTTGACACTTATATTGACCAATGTTTATTACACCCTGGACCGTTTTGACAGTACTGAGTTGGTTGACACTTATACTGACCAATGTTTATTACACCCTGGACCGTTTTGACAATACTGAGTTGGTTGACACTTAAATTGACAAATGTTTATTACATCCTGGACCGTTTAGCCAATATTGAGTTGGTTGACACTTATACTGACCAATGTTTATTACACCCTGGACCGGTTTGACAATACTGAGTTGGTTGACACTTATATTGACAAATGTTTATTACACCCTGGACCGTTTTGACAATACTGAGTTGGTTGACACTTATATTGACAAATGTTTATTACACCCTGGACCGTTTTGACAATACTGAGTTGGTTGACACTTATATTGACAAATGTTTATTACATCCTGGACCGTTTAGCCAATATTGAGTTGGTTGACACTTATACTGACCAATGTTTATTACACCCTGGACAGTTTTGACAATACTGAGTTGGTTGACACTTATATTGACCAATGTTTATTACACCCTGGACCGTTTTGACAATACTGAGTTGGTTGACAATTATATTGACAAATGTTTATTACATCCTGGACCGTTTAGCCAATATTGAGTTGGTTGACACTTATATTGACCAATGTTTATTACATCCTGGACCGTTTTGACAATACTGAGTTGGTCTACACTTATATTGACCTATTTTTATTACGTATTTCCCCGTTTAATGTTATTCTGAATATCTGATTAATTGAAAATTCTCTCTCTATACATACCTGTCAAACGACTTCTTTCAGCTTTTTTGGAACCGTTTTTAAATATTTTTTGTATTGTATCCCATTTGCTTTTAATGTATTTTTGGACTTGATGCTTAGCAGGAATTTTATTCGGTTCAATACCTTATTCCGAATAAAGTATCAAACTCAAATTTTTAAGTATCAAAACGAAGTTAGTGATAGATATTAATTAAAATATGTTTTCTATGTTTTTCTAAGTATCAGAAAGCATATTTATCTCGTGTATATTAGTATGGTCATCAGTAATAAGGTTTACAACTGTAAAGTGGACATTTGTACTTGGTTTAATAATATTCTTGTTTGTGAATTTGTTTTTACTTATGCAAACTTGGGTAACATACAGATCAAGTGATCATCCAACAGATTTTTTCTTTCTAAAAGGAAAATGCTATCGCTGTAGAGACCCAGAACACAGAGCGAACATATGCCCATGTGTAAACAAGATATGTGGCTCATGTAATAAGAAGGGTCATGTTACCCGAGTTTGCATGAGTAAAAACAAATTCACAAACAAGAATATAATTAAACCAAGTACAAATGTGCACTTTACAGATGTAAACCTTATTACTGATGACCATACTAATATACACGAGATAAATATGCATTCTGATACTAAGAAAAACAACTTTATCTCTTGAACCAAGGAGGGTTCAAGCTAGATGCTATACCAGAGGAAACCCTAAGTGGAAATTTGGTGTAATCATTGGAAAAGAAGGAACATCCTTATATTTAGTAAAATTGGATAGTGGTGAGATTTGGCGGAGACATGTCAACCAACTGTTGAGCTCAAAATTCAAGGGGGAGAAATGATAGATATTAATTAACATCTGTTTTCTATAAGTTGTTTTGATTATGTGTTGCTAGGTAACACAAACATTGTATTACTTTGTTATTATGATGTATGTTACTGAAATAAAGTTACTAAGTTAATTCTTTATAAATTATTTAATTACTACAAGATATGACAGTTAGTTAAATTAGTCAAATATGACAGTTAGTTAAATTAAATGTAATTATTACAAAGGCACTTACCGAATAAAGTTATATTGATTGTTCAAACTCTAAGTAGCTTTACAAGGATTCTTTTGGTTACCTAAAACAAATACAAAATAGTAAAAACAAGAAAAGTTAAGGGGGAAAAGTGAAAATAGTAAACATATTTAAATTCATATTCATATAATTCTTGTAATTTTGTTGTAATAAAATTCATGAATAAGAGATGTAGAATATAACTAAGATAACTCATTCATATCCTTATTTTTATCATATTATTGTTAAACGTGTATGTAAACGTAACGTGTTGTTAAACGTAAAACAAATGTAAACAAATATTTTACATTATAATGTAAAATATTTGTTTTTAAGGAATATGAGTCATACATTTAATCGTGATTTAGTCAATCTACTAAAGATTTATTACAGAAAAATAATAAATTTGTTTATGAATGAAACAGTCTGTACAATCTAATATTAGTGAAATATATACATCCCCACATATATTATGGAATGCTGTTTACAATAAAAATTTCCTAAATTATTGCGAAAGTTTGACACATGATAAAATACGCATTTTAATGGTATAACATACAATGGAATTGATATAATAGAAAAGGCATGGAACAATACATTCATCACAGAAAAATTTAGAAAAAATATGTTCAGTAAATATGGAGTGGCCAAGTTTAATTTGTAGACTTAATGAACACATGTAACTACAAAGTAAGAACATCACTCGAGTAAGGCGAGGGTATAGTCATTTACAAAGGTTCGCTGACGCAATCTTAGGTTAGTGAGTCATCTAGTCGTTCATCTTTAATGACTCAATCACTTAACAGCTTCTAGGTAAAGTTCATATTTGCTATTTCTAGCGCGTCCGCTAGAAATAGCAAATATGTTAGTTAGTGCTTTTTATTGTTAGTTTGTGCTATTGTCTCTCGACAGACTGAAAATGTGCAGCAAAATCCTTTATGACTCATAATAAATTTATATTGGTTTTAACATCAAAAGTAAAAAATTTGTAAGATATTTATTAATTTATAAATCACAAGATAACGGAGCCAAACTACATCCAGCCTATCCCTTGGATGGGTGACGGTCTGAGCGATCCCGTACTTGCACGCAGCCCGCCTGCCCGGTCACTGGTGGTGGTTCGGAAGTCACCCTAAGCCGTTGGTCTCCAGGTTAAGTGTTAGAAAGGGCTTCTTAGCCCTAACTTCACCTGGTAAAATAAGACAATCTTCAACGTTAACTTTTATATAATTTTCAAGTTATAGTTGACAGTATGTAATAAATATTCGGTTACATTTGCCATAACTTTCCACTTCATGTTAATTAATAACTATAATTAAATTCACACTACTTTCAGAACTATAGGGATGAATTAAAAGCATGTAGATTTACAGTTTTGTTGTAAAACTAAAAATTATATTTAAGTGCGCAAGCTTTAAAATTATTGATTTTTTAATTCTACAATAATATACACTTGTTAATTTTAAAAGTCTACAACATAACTACTGCATGTACTATAATTTAAAATAGGTTATTTGTCATGGCATACAACAAAGGAAAAATAGTTTGTTGCTCCTATTATTTAATTCCAATGTTATCCACAATGTCAAGGAGAAGCATAGAGGAGCCCCTTATACTGTTTAGTCTGTCGTTCAAATGAAAATGAATCAGTAAGTTAAGTTATTATATGATGAAACAAAAATCATCATATAATACCTTATTTCCGCTTACTATACTATAGTGTTAGTATCGTATTCATACAAATGAAAAATAGTCTAAACAAAATTAAGAATTAAAATTGGAAATAAAGAAATACATAGCAGAAATTGGCATCAGAGAACACAAAACCCAAAATAGAAACTTACTTTGAAAGAAAATCGACCAACACCAATAATAATTAGGTAAACTTAAACTAAAAATAGGAGGAATGTGACATGGAAATAAGTCAAGTTCAAAGGATTTCAGGAAGCAAAGAAGATAAATACTCGCAAAAAATAAATTGGGTTCATTATTACCTTAGAGTTTTAAATAAATTTCAATTCTAAAATTGCAATAATATACATGTTTAACAGATTTCAACATAAACTTGTAAACTCTTTTAAAATACATATCTTCTGAGTTAACGTTAGATCCAAATTATAAGTATGGTATCTAATCTGTAGGTAGTAATTTACTATCAATTTGCATTGAAGTTGTATGTTTAAAATTGCTTTTAGTGCTACATCTGCATGTTCAACTTATGTGTTTTAATATATTCAAATTTGCCAATAAAGCACATTCCTTGAAAGTTAGTGGCTTTAAACTAGGAATGACCTACCATGGTATTTAGGTCATTTGTAAAACATTACCAACTGGTCACTGACCAAGGGTCTCGAACTCTAGACCTTTAACACTTCGTATCATGCTGTGAGTATTCATATAAATACCTCAATTACATATTTTACAGGGTTAAGGGGCGATAAATGACACTGGAATCTACAATGTTGTATGGTGTAAAATGACAAGTCACGTTTTTCTCAATGGCCCTGTCATATTAAATAGTTTTCCTTATAGTACAGTACCGGTTGCTAGTGTCGGACTGTACTGTCCACAGAACTGGCAGTATAACTGTTGCAACCAAACTTTGATAATCTCAATAAATGCATATGGTTTATTAATTAAATAACAAGGATTAAAGTACATTTAATTACTCTAAATGAAACTGGTGATTGAGATTTAAATAAAATTGTTTCTTAAATTGTTATAAAATGTGTATACAAAGGATAAGACTGTATTATATAACATAAAAGGTTGTACCTATTACTAATGACTACAGTGTTTAGGTAGGCAATAGAGCCTAATTCACTGATTTCCCACCCGCCCATCCATGCATATACGTTAGTATTGATGTATAAATAATGTATGTGAGGTTTAAATAGAGCGAATATTTCTCTTATAATATCAGGTTTATTTCCCCAGTTTTTTTTATTCCATAAATTTTATCCGAGTTCCTATGAAATAAATTATTGTTGTATTCCCATTGATTAGGTACTGTAGCTGTCATTGCTGTACAAAGATAGCAAAGTGTCCAAAGATAAAATATATAGTTCTTCTTAATTATTTTACGTTTTTTCTATGCCAATGCCATTTTTAACTCGGAAAAAGTTGCTATCGTTGACTTTTAGCTTCGTTTTGATGGATCTTCTGAGATTGATTGCGTCAACCTGTGCGTTGGACTCGATGGAAAATGGTTAGTAATAAATAGCACATATACGAATGGGTTTATTCTTGTTAAGTAACATATATATACAATAAGTTATACGTTGAGCAGAACGCTAAATATAATTACAAGATTGTAATACTAAAAACTAAGGCATTATACAATGTAATATTTAGCTATTGAAAATAACAAGCAAATAACATATCCTTATGCCTGCTTAGTTTTGAATTGATTTGAAAGAAATATTGTAACATACGACCTAGTGATTGCTAACCACTAGGCTAAAATGATGATAAATTTTTATTGATATAAAGACAGAGGGCAGTTCTCTTCACAGATGTATCTTAAAAAGCATCTGATAGGCATGTATCTTACAGGCACCTGACCAAAAAGTTTAAAAAACAGTAAGCAAGGATGATGTAAATTAAAAGTCCAATAGTGCTTCCTGACTGTGAGTATTTGCTAGGCACATTCAATGCCAGGATCTGTGTCTGACAGTTTGTATATCAAAAGTGGGGTGCCCTCTCCCTTATCTGAAAGTTGAAGTTACGCCCATGGTCCATACTATATGGTTGAATCTTATCTTGATTTTAAAACACTATAGAAAAACCACTACTTATTTGAAATTCAATACCTTTATAGTATAAATGCGTAAAAACCAGCGTTTCAAGAGTAAATTTCAATATGTCAACTAATACTTCAATTTAAAAGTTACAAATGATCAACATGACATCCAATATTATCTTTGGACTATCCAATCACTAAATGGAAAAATTACGTTAGCTTGTAAATGGGATTTTAAATATTTTGACAGACAAAACAATCTACATCACCTAATATAAACAACAACCATATTTAACATTCCTAGTGGTTAAAATATCATTTAAAAAACTTATTATCATGTTTTTAATGGTATTACCTAATAACATACAATAAACGTTTTTACAGCTTTAAATTGTTTTAGTTTAACTGTATTTCTGTACAATAATTTTTGAAAAAAAATTCATGATATAGTTAGGAATGTTTAGGAAGCATTTCCGTAAGTTATCTGTTATAATAAATTTCAATTTTAAAAATGCCTACCAGACCAATCTTTTTTATTTTAAAATCATTCTGTTGCTGCTTTTTCCACAAAGAGTGCAGCGGATTTAATGTAGTATACATTAAAGTCATATTCATAGTTTCAATCACAAAATTGTTTTAAAACTCGGGTTTAGGATTAATAAGTGGGGGGAGGGGAAGGTGAGGGGTATGTGAGTTATGGGTACTAAGTTTAATTTAATGAGCTGTAAAAAATGATGTTTACCTCTAGTAAGTGTGTAATATTTTTATTATTTATGCTTGTAAAAATATCAGGGTATGGTAGATCAATGATAAATATGAAAGCCATTTTCATAACAATGCATGTATCTGGGCCTTAAATTAAATAAACTTTTAAAAACGAAAGCGTATGAAAGCAAGTGAGCCTTAATCAATATGCATTATCCTCTTGTTTTATGAAAGTCACGCTAATGTGAATTAGTCACCTGGTTAATTGATAAAGTAATCAAATTCGGTAGTTCAGATGGAATCGTAAAACTCCATCATACTTCAAAAGCGTGCTACTGTGGTTAATTATACCGAAGAGATATATATGACCTATAAAATAGTAAATGAGCAATAAAAAGGGTTCCGGAGTGCTGCATTGTGGCAGTCCCGACTTTGTTTCTTTGGTTAATTAGCCTCTTAGTGAGGGGAAAGAGCAGGATAAAATCTCACAGGTAATTATATATAGTTAACCCTGTGTTCCTCATGTTCATGAGTTGCTTTTACGAAAATGATTTCCCTCTTTAATTAGGCATTTGTTAGGGTCAGTAGTTAAATTACGCCAAAACAAATAGGGTAATAGGGTAAAAACTTTATGCGAGTCACAGAACTAAATTTCACTCACTAAACTAATTTTGATTACAGGGAACTCACAATACTGATGTAAACAATTAAGATGTTAACAATAATAAAAATGTACAATAGTGTATTGTTTATTCATACCAAACAGGCCATTATAATTATGAGAACAAGAACTCATAGACTTTAATTGTTCTGTTTGTCATGAATTACTTCGTAATTTTGGTTAATTGGTTAATTTTTTGTTCTACCACTTCTAGTACGTTTTTAAAACACCTAACTTATCTAATGAACATATTGTATTGAACAATGGATGGATGACTAACAGGATGGATCAATTTTCCTAACCAAATTAATATGTACCTATGAATTTGTCATTTAGTAGAAGAACCATTCGTACTAAAAGACTTTCTTGTGCTTTTACATCAATATGCGTATAAATTCTTATTTACTCTGCGTTCCTCAAATAAGTTTATATTCCTATGATATATCCAATAGAAAACACACATTTAATTGCAATTCATTCTTCAAAATATTCATAAACACTATAAAATCGTTATTTTATATTATTTTTTAATGTTCCCTTTTATTATTTATCCATTCAAAGAGTTTCGCTCCATCAACAAGGGAGTTCTGTTATAAATTAGGATCTCAGTAATTGGTTTTTAATCAACTTTTTTATTTCAACTGATTCACCAACCTTAATTAATTTCCATTTGAAGTGAAATATATTATAACTACTACAGATCCTCTCTATCATTGTAAATTCGACATAAGGAAGGAAGTTATAACAACAAATTCAATCAGTTCCCAAAGCTGTAACAACTGTTTACCAATAAAGAGAAGTTTATGTTTTTGCCTGAGTAAAGAAGAGATAACAAGATTCTAATCAATTTTCATCTAGCTCATAGAGTCCATAATGTTTCTACTCCATTACATTTGGATTCTATACCATTTTCTTTGAGAAGGGTGTACCTTCATGACATCGGTTGGTCAGTGCTCCTTCTTATTGTCAGTGGTATCTTTATGCGCGTAAGAAGGTTCTCCGCTACATGTCGTGACGGATGAGGAGCGTGAGTAGTAGAAGCCAGGAGTCGAGAGAAAGCGATCAAATTGCAGCAGACCGACGACGGATAGACGGACATCTTCATAGAGTTAATGACGGGTTGGGGATGAGAGATGGTCGTCTGAAACCACGATGGTTAGCACGTCCGGCGTTTGGATGAGGAGACTTTCAACCCAAGATCGCTCATGATTGAAGACAAGGAGGACAAGAATGCGTAACTTTGTGATTGAGAAAAATTGTGGTAGAATGGAAACGTTGGGGACTTCCATCACAAAACTTGCCATGATCGAAGACAAGAACGCGTTGATTTGAGGATTTTCGGGAGTTTCATCCCAAGAACTCCCATGTTTGAAGGTAATAACACGTTGATTTGTGATTGTGAAACGTTGAGGAAACATAAAAAATTTGGGGAATTTTATCACAAGAACTCTATGATCGAAGACGAGGAAGACAAGAACGCGTTGATTTGTGATTGAGAAAAATCAAAGGAGAATTAAGACTAGCGATTTACAACCCAAAAACGCCCGTGTTTGAAGTCTAGGAAGACACAAAGGAGTATTTTATTATTCAGAAACATTAAATAAGACTTAAAACTAACCATAAATTTAACCAAAGAATACTAATCACTAAAGATGATACTAATGAGAATTCATTAAAATCTCATTTAAGACATTCTATGGGAATTGGGACTTAGATGACTTTCAACCCAAGATACCCATTATTAAAGGCATTATTTTTTTATTAAAAACATTGGGTGAATTAAGATAGAATGTTTTGGAGTAATGATTGACTGCAGACTTAATAAATGGAAAGTGTATGTTTTTGGATAAAGATTCCTTGAGTGAATGTGGAGCAAAACTTGTTTATAGTTTTCAGTGCTCTCGGAATACTAATGAAGTGAAATCAGTGGTTTTAATTGTGATCCAGAATTCCTTATTATAAATCTATGAGATAAAAATGAATGAGCGTCATAATATAGAAATCTCTTTCGGTGGAGAAAATTGTCTATTAACATATGATAAACATTCTGTTTGAGATTTTAGATATCTTATTTCATTGGAATAACCGATTTTATAGATGTGTGAAAGTACACATTTTTTATCAGTTTCAAAAATTCACCAAGAAAAAATATGATGTAAAATGTTGCTAGACATGTTTACTATCTTTTTTATGGGAAGAAATTGGTCGGTACAATTCCATTGTTTTGATTCGTTACTTTTCTATTCTATTCTACTTACTATTCATGGGTACCACAAGAGCTACTTATAGAAACTTTACTGTTTCCGTTTTCCCGCCTTCTGAATTACGGCCAGGAAAGAACTAATTCAATGAGAGCGTTTCCCCTTGAGAAAGCCACAGAGTATCGGCGACCATGGCCGCTCGTCAGTTGTCAATTAGGCTGCTAGAATGCGCGTGTGCAGTGGCGTGGGAACCTGCCTTATTTGTTTACACACATTTACACACATTTTCACGGAAAGCTTCAATGACCTACAACTCTAGTCCGATGCCAGACGGATGCAATTAATTGTGGTCTAGTTTCCATTAGTCACTCTTGTTGTTGTGTCGCTTAGCCGACTATTTCCAGTGGCAAGGACGTTTGCACAGCTTGTGCTCAACAAAAGAAATTATTGTTCTCTACTAATACTAGTCGTTAGATACAAACTACTACTATTTGGATTGTACTTTGCCTTTTTGTCGTTTTAGACCACTGCAATAATATTAGTCATATTATAACAAAAACCATAATAAGATATCTATACAAATGTTGTACTATTGGAAAGTAACAATTACATGGTACAGATGCTGAAACTCACGGTAAGTGAGTAGACACAAACTGAGGTAACCTGACTTACCGGAAAAGGGTATATGGTGGTTGTGTTACATGCTTGATCTGCTCATATAAATTTGAATTAAATGTTCTGCAAGCTCATGACACGAGCCTAATTTGCACGTTCGAATGTGAGTTAATCATAGGTATGTAAACTTATGAGACGAGCCTAATTTACACGTTTGACGTGAGTTAACCATAGATATGCAAACTCATGGCATGATCCTGATTTCGCACGTTTGAACATTAGGTACTATTGATTTAAAAGCTCATGACATGAGAATGATTTAGACGTTTTAACGGGAGCTACTTTTCATCTAAAATCTCACGATATGTGCCTGATTTGCATGCTTGAACATTAAATAACTGTACTATGAGTTCATGACGTGAGCCTAAAACTTTTGTATACAATACTTTCATAAAATGTTTTATTAGAACATAAAAAAAGTTTTTTTTTTGTACTAGTGCGTCTTGGTTTAATGTTAATACTTTGAATTTAGTTGCCCATATCAATATTGTGTCTTTAATTTGCAGCGCCAGGCTTAGTATTACTCTGGATTGTTACTTGGCAAGCGTTTTTGTTCTCACTACACAGGCTGAGCAATATAGTTACCTTGGGTGTTATGAAACCGTTATATGTGCATAGGTGTAGTAAAGCGACAATGCAGCTTCTACCTCGAGATGGAGCATTAGGCAGTGCTCCAGCTCGCCCACGTGACCTAGCGGTGGCAATAGGTACTTCTTTGTCAGCAAATTCATCCTATGTACGAGTTAAGTGATTCATCAGTGGTAGTTATTTGTCACTGATTGTTACAGTGACAAGTGTTTTATACACTTGTTTATATATTACTTTATTCAACAAATACTGGAAGATATTCCCTTAGCTTTACTTCCAGTGATACAACGTACAAACTTTTACCTGAATAACTCTATCGTAGTTTAAGTCGAGGATGATTTCTCGGACTGATTTTCAATTTAAGTAGCTAGGTATGTTTAAACAAAAAATCACTTAACACATTCTTATTTATGTTTACAGTTAATTACGATTATTGTTAATTAATCGTGATAAATGTAGTTTTAAGACAAAATTATTTGATCTGAACAATCACAGAAAAGACATTTTTTTATTTTATACGCCTACTTTAGACCTATGTTTTTCAGGGAGAGAAACTCATCTTCTACTGAACTGTAGCTCAATACCATAGTTATTTTAATGCATTGATCTCAGCCACAAGTAATGTTGGATTAATAAATGTTATACATCAAAACTACTTAGTTCAAAGCATCTGATAAGGGTTCAATTAAAGCCTGCTTTATAAATGAGAAGAAAATAAGTATCGATGATTACTGCATTGACCGTTCGTCAAATAGTAATGTTTAATCAGTAGGCCTATTTTTAGCTGCTATGGTTTGATTGAGTAAGAAGAAATGGCTTGACACTGCGCTTTCTTAGTCATGTATATTAATTTTAATATATTATTAAATTTGTCACGATTACCATAATCTATTTTTTAGCTTTCTTTTAGGAAGGAGCCTTCCAATAATTCATTTTAAAGCTTTGAATGACATTAATATTTATCTGATCAGAAGTTGTCGAGTGCAAATTATGCTAAACCTTACAGCTTATGACAGGTTGGTTTTTTTTTTTTTTTTTTAAGAAAATGTTATACCTGTACGTATAAACTTTATTTGAAGTTATAGATTACTTAATTTTTGTATTTTGATTATAAATGACAATGAGGCAGGACGTTTTAAAGCTTGAAATCGGATTCTACGTAAATACCAATAATAGGAAACACACAAAGAAACAAAACCGGTATACTCTACAATACATACGTAGGAATAATATGTGCGTTTAAATCGAATCGTTACAAAACATTTTAATATTCGTCGCCATAACACTCTTACATAGTATAAACACTTTAACATTTTTTATTTGTATTTATAAGTTAAATTGTATTCTAGTTAATTTCTAACCTTAAAAATCATATGCCTGTTTCAGGTTAAAAAATATCAATTCTAATATGATATTTTTACTAAAGTATTATTCAGTCTTGTTCTATGATTATTCACATATCTAAAATGAATTTAAAATAAAACTCAATTTCAACTTTAAAACTTTTATAATATTCCAAGTACCTCATACTACATAATACAATATCACTCAACAATATTATTCAAGTAATACTAATCTACTACGTTAGAGTATACATATGTGTCATGTACGCTCATGTTGTAACTGGGATACCCTAAGGTTCTAACTCTGGGCCGATAATATTTTCTGTTGACTAGTGTATTTATTCTAACAATCAGACAGTTGAATCAAATGGCCATTAGCCGACCATTAAATGGCTATCAGGTGATAAAGCACGTATCTGGTGATCTGTGTCACACATAATGGCGGCTATGTCAAGGTATTAGTTGCTGGGGCAAGGGTACCATGCTGTGGGGCAACAGAGTGACGTATTTTGGCCACTGTCAGGCAAGGCGAGGTCAATCGTTGACCTCTCTCTATCACTCAGCTGATACCTAACTCACTGACTAATTATATGAAAGTTGTATCACTTTTTAATGTATATATGATACGCAATTAAACTAGAGTAATTATATGTTCCTATCCTTGTCCATTAAATGAAATAAAATGTTATTTGATGCAGAAAATTACTTAAGCTCAATTCACTTCAGTGGAGCTTAAGTGATTGGCCAACAATGATGATATGAAAACATAAATTTATTTTTACAAAATTCCAACATAGTATTTGACTAAAAAATGTATGTTTTACCCAACCATTGTCTTTATTCTACATAAAACCATTGCATAACTGATTAACATATTTTATGTTTGTTTCACCGATAAAATTATGTTTGATTTGTCATTTTTTCAATGATGTAACCGGGAATTTTGATTGCTTATTTTATTTAAGCAGAGTAAACTACAAACAATTTACTCTGACGTGAGATATGGTTTATGGGTGTTTCTTACGGGGGTTTCAAAGACAACATTAGATACTATATATCAGTAAAACGAATAGAACAGGATATTTTAGTAAAACACAACAATTTTGCAGTAAAACGAGTAAAATTAATTTCAAAAACAAAGGATATTTTATGCCTATGTCTGAGGTAATTGGCCCACCCACCTGCTCATACACGTATGTTAGTATAGCTCCACCCTCTCATCCACAAACTTACGAAAGTATTGGTACGTGAAGGATCAATATAATATTGATTCCACTTAAAATATTTTTTGAAGTAAAACCCCCAATGAATTGGAAAATCCAATAAGAAATCAAATTATGAATTTATCTAAGAATTTGCAAACTTTAAATCGTTTACATAACACTATGAATACACCAGTGAAGTTACATTTTTGCTTAATTTGAGAAAATTAAAAATCGGTCATTTTGGGATTACATTTAATCTGACTAGATACTTCAACTAGCCTACAATAACTTAATTTGCCACTTAAATCCAATTCATTGATAATGTTATGTGATCTTCTGAAAACTCGAAAACAGGCCGCGGAATAACATTACATTGAACAATGCGATTGAACTTCAGTATAACAGTAGTTCATTTTAGTCGTAAAACTAAGCCGTTATTCTTATTTTACGCTATCAGTGGTTTGAATAAAATTAATTCATGCTAGCAATTAATTGACGTTCTCGTGTACTTGAAGTTGATTCCCTCTGACCACGTTAACTATGTTGTATCCATAGCTCTAGTAATGTGGATTGCCAACTATTTTAATGACAAGCAAGCCATCTTGACTATGACACATTTACTGGGAATAAGGGACCGGGTATTAACAGATGTAGCAATCGAGGCCAATCTGAGGAAATTCCTCCCATGGTTGGTGTGGAATTTACTGGAGCTTGGCATACTGGAGTCTGCCTAGAACCTAATTTACCACCTTTGATAGCTTGTCTGTTGTAATTGCCATTACATAGTATTTTTATATAGGCCTCGAAATTGTGCAGCCAGCTTTTAGTTTACACTGTATTCAAGTTATATCGGATTTAGTACAGCTGATGTTATGTATAATCAATCAATTAATATAGCTCCATAAGAATACCATGGGAATTTTGTAGGCCAGTGGGACGGAGTCCTGAGGTCGGAGAGGAAAATTCTTTCTTAGTTAGCCTTTAGAGACCGAAAAATAAACATACGTATAACATTTCAAGACAGTTGGACGTATAGTTTTGGAGTAATAGTTATGAGTGGGGAATAGCTTTTATATATTATATAGATTTAGTACATCTGATGTCATGAATAATTTACTACTCTACTAAATTATTTTTATTTGTAAAAGTTTAGCTTACCGCAATTATATTCAATATGGTTTTATTTAACATCTGTTTATTAAATAAATCAATCCACTAATATAGCTCCATAAGAATACCATGGGAATTTTGGAGGGCAGTGGGATGGAGTCTGAAATTGGAGAGGAAAATGTTTTCTTATTGAGCCTCTAGGGACAAAGATAAACCTTTAAACTAAGTTTCAAGTCAATTGTATATATAAACATGCATACTCATAATAGACGTAACTCGGCTAATAATATGTACTCTCGACTCCATTGATAATGTTACACAGGTGGCTTTAAAAGCAAGAAAAAACAAATATTGTAATGATTGTAATATTTTCTTCGCTCATCAAATAGTTTGACGGAAGTGTGGGAAAACTGCTACGCATTTACTGGTGAAGTCAATCAAAATATTTAAATAATACTTGCTTATGTTTATACGAAGTACAAAGCCAGTTTAAGTTATTAAGAAATAAAATGATTTCCTTTCTTGGAAACGGCCTTCATGCAAGTGATTCTTCTCGGAAATAGTTGTACGTTGGTAACATTGTTTGTTTAGCGAGTGTAGTTCTAGATTTATAGCCTTGATGTTGTTTGTTCAGTCTTAAAAATAGTTATGGCTGTTTTACACAAGGAAACTGCTATAAAGTTCAACGCACAGAACGGCAGAAGCAGTTTACTGCCGTTGTCGACGTCAGTGCTTAACGTGCTGTAACGTTTGGTCCATAGTATAAATGATTTAATAAAGTAAATGATCGTGAAGAGTTTTTACGAATCGATGTATCTTGTAATTAATCTCCAAGATTTTTAAGATATATATTCTAATAAAGGCTAATGGAATGAAAACAAACCTATGAAAACGCATAAGGGTTTAGATAAATACATTTTTAACAGTTATTTTGAATTTAAAAATGTAGCATACTCAATATCTTCAACATTTATATCCATTATTCTTCAACCTCATGTTTGTGATTTTCAGGCACATAACGTAGTTACACATTTACCCATAAAATTAATGTAAATATGCATTAAAGTTTTTTTCAAGCCGTCAATATACACCAAAGACTACATATTGTAGTCTTATTGTAGTGTATATGAGCTCCCGAAGAAAACATTTTTCTTGAAAATAAACTTTGAACAAATGTTTTATATTGATGTTAAGTAGGAACTTGAACAGTTCATTTAGAGTTCTCCAAGTACAGTTGGCGAACCTGTAAATGGCTAACGTCAACTTTATTTGAGAGACAAACGCCAATATTGTTAGGTGTTCATCGTCGTATAATTTGCCCCATGGCTGCCTACGCTGCGTGTTATGGTAATTTGAACAACGGCTCAGTGACTCTCTGAGCTTAATTGATATTAGGAACGATTGTTAGGGGCTTTGGAAAGAAATCTGTTCCACTGGCTACTCACTGTTATTATGTTCTAAGAAACCGATTTCTTCATGGAAATACTTCGAGTCTTCTTAGTAGTTTCAGCTCATAAATGATTTCGGAGTATGTTTTGTCTAGAAATTACCAGAGTGCAATAAATGTAACATTTTTCACAATGAATTTAAGAAATAACGAAAAGATAATTCAATCACTTTATGGCAAAGAGAAAACTAAATTAAACAATTATTTTATATATTGGTATGAATAATCCTAATCTTATAATCAGTAGTGGCCAATATCAGATGTTGGTGTCATTTGCCTTCATCCTCTTATTCCTTGTTTTGCTTAACATTTTGACATTAAGTATACATGTTTATGAAAGGGAAATTAACACCGGTAGAACATTTTAGGTACTGAATGTAGGGGGGGGGGGGGCTGAAAGGTCTACATAAGTTGTTAATGTGGAGAAGGTAGAATAGAATACTAGAGGATATAAACTATAAAACACTTGACATAAGACTTAAGGAAAGTGAGTTTGCATTGATAGGATAGCTCTCTCTTTTGGCTACCGTAATAAAAAATACATTGGTTGAGGTATTTTGAGTTTCATAACTTGCTTACTAAACTGACGTTCAAGCTGCTCACTTTCACAATCGGCCGTATATTTACCATACAAAATACAACATCTTAGATAAAATATTAGTAGACTTATGGTTAAAGGTTTAGTAAATATATATATATATATATATATATATATATATATATATATAGGCTACACAGGGTGATTTTTAAGTAAGTTTCACCATTACCTATTCCCTGAGTTTATCAAACTTTTTTTCAGTATTTAAATAAGTTAATATTGACTCACACTAGATTTAGAGTGTTTCAATGTTATTAGGAATATCTTGGGGTACAATTTCCAGCAGTTAAATTCAACATTTTCAATAGGAACTTGATGATATATTATTTAACAACACCGCTTCAAGCTAAAACCGATAGTGCAATCAGAATTTCAATATGATATGTTGTCCTTTATTCATGATTTATTTTGTCATTTTATTTAATTGGTCATCACCTATGTATTTTTGAACTAAAACTGCTTTTAAATGCATTACAAATTAATACTAAACCAAAACTTTGATAAAAACGCTAATTTACTTTTGTTTTAATCAAGACAAATCAGTTTTAATCAGGAAAAATGTAGGTGATAACCAATTACAAAATAAAATAACAAAATAATTAATAACTTAAGAAAGATACATACTTTTTGAAATCTAATTATGTTATCATTATCAGCTTGAAATGGTGGTGTTAAATGACATATTACATGACCAAATTATTGTTTAAAATGTTGAAGTTAGATATTGGACCCCTAGACATTTCTAATAATACTACAACTCTGAAGGTAGTGTGAGTTAATATCAATTTAATGGCAAATACAACAATCAAACTGCAGTGTAGGGGATAACTGACTGCTTAAATGACAAAGCAGTTTTAATTAGGAAAATATATAGCCAATGAAAAATTTAAAACTAAATAACGACTCATCATTTTTAAAATCTGACTACTCTATCGTCGTCAGCTTGAAATGTAGGTGTCAAATGACATTTCGCATGACCACGTTCCTATATATAATATTAGAGTTATCTTCTTGATCTTGGACTCCAAGTGATCCCTAATTGCATTGAAATACTCTACTTGTAGAGAGGGTCAATATCGATGCAATGGCATATTAAAAAAACAAGTACTTTTTAAACTAAAGAAACGAGATAGGGGGTAACAAAAGTGTTCCAGCTGTGAGCAAGCGAATCCCTTTACTCAAATACACATAATAGAAAATTCAGAATTTAAAATATGTATAAAACATAACAAGCCATACAAAATAATGTGCTAGTAAACTCCATATTGCTAAAAATTGCTATTATAACTCTTACTCAAACCAAAATGTGTTTACCAGCGATTTTCCTGACAAGAATCGGAAAAAGGCTGTTACCGAATTAAAATACCAGAACATTGTGCGACTCGCAAATACCAAGGGTATTTCGAAACAGAGGCTCAAGGGCAGAGGAAAATCGTGGGATTTTCAACCTCGCTGTTGTCGATTTTGCGAAGTGGAGCGCGAAGATTGGGAAACTGCCGGCCTTGGGTTGCGGATTGATTCGTCAGTCCGGCTCGACTCGATCAATCGGTTATTCTGTTGGTCTATGGAAATGGATTGCTCGATTTCCCCATTGTGTTGTATCCGACACAAGGAAACACTTGCAGACACACGTCACTTCACAGACAACGTGCATAGAGAGTAATTGAATGTGGAAATAGATTTATTCAAATATTCATATCTTAAACACAGACATAACCAAGGAAACAGTTATATAGATTAATATTGAACTAGATTCATAATTAAACATGTTTCCTAAATACTAATATCAGTATCTGACTTGCACTGCAAAGTACTTTCAATAACATAATTTAATTACTGAATATTTATCCATTTTAGCGAATGTAAAAAATGAAGTAGATGAGAATAAAGAAGGAAAGTGATTGAGGGACTTATTAGCTGAGCAGCATAAGGCTTCAGGACTTGCGCCTAAGGGATCCACAGCTGTGCAAGTTCGAAAGCGGGTCTAGGCTGGAAGTATTTATCAGTAATGTTCATCTTATCCTGTACTGGTTGTCCCCTTTCATCTGAATTAGTTCTTAGCACTAATCAATAGCCTGTGGGAAATGAACTGGGTAAGCTTAAAAAGGATATCTGTCCATCCTCTTATGAAAAAATTAGGAATGTCATCAGAAACTAACAGAAAACTCTATTTTAAAATATTTGTCATCTTTAAAAATATAATGAAGTAATCGACTGATCAAAAACATTAAAAGAAGAATAAAACCAAACGGCTGGAATCTACGAAGCTGTATTTTATAACTACATTGTAAACCACCGTTTAGCTTTGGCAAATATCCTTACATATAAAATACGAGATTAGCGGAAGGAAATATGGTGAACATATTTGAGTACTCATCAATCATGCCTAATCACAATTTAGATCCACTATACGTGTCTGCAATGGTATACACAGTACCAAAAATATGGTGAACATATTTGAGTACTCATCAATCATGCCTAATCACAATTTAGATCCACTATACGTGTCTGCAGTGGTATACACAGTACCAAAAATAAGGTGAACATATTTGAGTACTCATCAATCATGCCTAATCACAATTTAGATCCACTATACGTATCTGCAATGGTATACACAGTACCAAAAATATGGTGAACATATTTGAGTACTCATCAATCATGCCTTATCACAATTTAGATCCAATATACGTGTCTGCAATGGTAGGCTATACACAGTACCAAAAATATGGTGAACATATTTAAGTACTCATCAATCATGCCTAATCACAATTTAGATCCACTATACGTGTCTGCAATGGTATACACAGTACCAAAAATATGGTGAACATATTTGAGTACTCATCAATCATGCCTAATCACAATTTAGATCCACTATACGTGTCTGCAATGGTAGGCTATACACAGTACCAAAAATATGGTGAACATATTTAAGTACTCATCAATCATGCCTAATCACAATTTAGATCCACTATACGTGTCTGCAATGGTATACACAGTACCAAAAATATGGTGAACATATTTGAGTACTCATCAATCATGCCTAATCATAATTTAGATCCACTATACGTGTCTGCAATGGTATACACAGTACCAAAAATATGGTGAACATATTTGAGTACTCATCAATCATGCATAATCACAATTTAGATCCACTATACGTGTCTGCAATGGTATACACAGTACCAAAAATATGGTGAACATATTTGAGTACTCATCAATCATGCCTAATCACAATTTAGATCCACTATACGTGTCTGCAGTGGTATACACAGTACCAAAAATATGGTGAACATATTTGAGTACTCATCAATCATGCCTAATCACAATTTAGATCCACTATACGTGTCTGCAATGGTATACACAGTACCAAAAATATGGTGAACATATTTCAGTACTCATCAATCATACCTAATCACAATTTAGATCCACTATACGTGTCTGCAATGGTATACACAGTACCAAAAATATGGTGAACATATTTGAGTACTCATCAATCGTGCCTAATCACAATTTAGATCCACTATACGTGTCTGCATTGGTATACACTGTACCAAAAATATGGTAAACATATTTGAGTACTCATCAATCATGCCTAATCACAATTTAGATCCACTATACGTGTCTGCAATGGTATACACAGTACCAAAAATATGGTGAACATATTTGAGTACTCATCAATCATGACTAATCACAATTTAGATCCACTATACGTGTCTGCAATGGTATACACAGTACCAAAAATATGGTGAACATATTTGAGTACTCATCAATCATGCCTAATCACAATTTAAATCCACTATACGTGGCTGCAATGGTATACACAGTACCAAAAATATGGTGAACATATTTGAGTACTCATCAATCATGCATAATCACAATTTAGATCCACTATACGTGTCTGCAATGGTATACACAGTACCAAAAATATGGTGAACATATTTGAGTACTCATCAATCATGCCTAATCACAATTTAGATCCACTATACGTGTCTGCAATGGTATACACAGTACCAAAAATATGGTGAACATATTTGAGTACTCATCAATCATGCCTAATCACAATTTAGATCCACTATACGTGACTGCAGTGGTATACACAGTACCAAAAATATGGTGAACATATTTGAGTACTCATCAATCATGCCTAATCACAATTTAGATCCACTATACGTGTCTGCAATGGTATACACAGTACCAAAAATATGGTGAACATATTTGAGTACTCATCAATCATGCCTAATCACAATTTAGATCCACTATACGTGTCTGCAATGGTATACACAGTACCAAAAATATGGTGAACATATTTGAGTACTCATCAATCATGCCTAATCACAATTTAGATCCACTATACGTGTCTGCATTGGTATACACAGTACCAAAAATATGGTAGACATATTTGAGTACTCATCAATCATGCCTAATCACAATTTAGATCCACTATACGTGTCTGCAATGTTATACACAGTACCAAAAATATGGTGAACATATTTGAGTACTCATCAATCATGCCTAATCACAATTTAGATCCACTATACGTGTCTGCAATGGTATACACAGTACCAAAAATATGGTGAACATATTTGAGTACTCATCAATCATGCCTAATCACAATTTAGATCCACTATACGTGTCTGCAATGGTATACACAGTACCAAAAATATGGTGAACATATTTGAGTACTCATCAATCATGCCTAATCACAATTTAGATCCACTATACGTGTCTGCAATGGTATACACAGTACCAAAAATATGGTGAACATATTTGAGTACTCATCAATCATGCCTAATCACAATTTAGATCCACTATACGTGTCTGCAATGGTATACACAGTACCAAAAATATGGTGAACATATTTGAGTACTCATCAATCATGCCTAATCACAATTTAGATCCACTATACGTGTCTGCAATGGTATACACAGTACCAAAAATATGGTGAACATATTTGAGTACTCATCAATCATGCCTAATCACAATTTAGATCCACTATACGTGTCTGCAATGGTATACACAGTACCAAAAATATGGTGAACATATTTGAGTACTCATCAATCATGCCTAATCACAATTTAGATCCACTATACGTGTCTGCAATGGTATACACAGTACCAAAAATATGGTGAACATATTTGAGTACTCATCAATCATGCCTAATCACAATTTAGATCCACTATACGTGTCTGCAATGGTATACACAGTACCAAAAATATGGTGAACATATTTGAGTACTCATCAATCATGCCTAATCACAATTTAGATCCACTATACGTGTCTGCAATGGTATACACAGTACCAAAAATATGGTGAACATATTTGAGTACTCATCAATCATGCCTAATCACAATTTAGATCCACTATACGTGTCTGCAATGGTATACACAGTACCAAAAATATGGTGAACATATTTGAGTACTCATCAATCATGCCTAATCACAATTTAGATCCACTATACGTGTCTGCAATGGTATACACAGTACCAAAAATATGGTGAACATATTTGAGTACTCATCAATCATGCCTAATCACAATTTAGATCCACTATACGTGTCTGCAATGGTATACACAGTACCAAAAATATGGTGAACATATTTGAGTACTCATCAATCATGCATAATCACAATTTAGATCCACTATACGTGTCTGCAATGGTATACACAGTACCAAAAATATGGTGAACATATTTGAGTACTCATCAATCATGCCTAATCACAATTTAGATCCACTATACGTGTCTGCAATGGTATACACAGTACCAAAAATATGGTGAACATATTTGAGTACTCATCAATCATGCCTAATCACAATTTAGATCCACTATACGTGTAAGCAATGTTATACACAGTACCAAAAATATGGTGAACATATTTGAGTACTCATCAATCATGCCTAATCACAATTTAGATCCACTATACGTGTCTGCAATGGTATACACAGTACCAAAAATATGGTGAACATATTTGAGTACTCATCAATCATGCCTAATCACAATTTAGATCCACTATACGTGTCTGCAATGGTATACACAGTACCAAAAATATGGTGAACATATTTGAGTACTCATCAATCATGCCTAATCACAATTTAGATCCACTATACGTGTCTGCAATGGTATACACAGTACCAAAAATATGGTGAACATATTTGAGTACTCATCAATCATGCCTAATCACAATTTAGATCCACTATACGTGTCTGCAATGGTATACACAGTACCAAAAATATGGTGAACATATTTGAGTACTCATCAATCATGCCTAATCACAATTTAGATCCACTATACGTGTCTGCAAGTGGTATACACAGTATCAAAAATACGGTGAACATATTTGAGTACTCATCAATCATGCCTAATCACAATTTAGATCCACTATACGTGTCTGCATTGGTATACACAGTACCAAAAATATGGTGAACATATTTGAGTACTCATCAATCATGACTAATCACAATTTAGATCCACTATACGTGTCTGCAATGGTATACACAGTACCAAAAATATGGTGAACATATTTGAGTACTCATCAATCATGCCTAATCACAATTTAGATCCACTATACGTGTCTGCAATGGTATAAACAGTACCAAAAATATGGTGAACATATTTGAGTACTCATCAATCATGCCTAATCACAATTTAGATCCACTATACTTGTCTGCAATGGTATACACAGTACCAAAAATATGGTGAACATATTTGAGTACTCATCAATCATGCCTAATCACAATTTAGATCCACTATACGTGTCTGCAATGGTATACACAGTACCAAAAATATGGTGAACATATTTGAGTACTCATCAATCATGCCTAATCACAATTTAGATCCACTATACGTGTCTGCAATGGTATACACAGTATCAAAAATACGGTGAACATATTTGAGTACTCATCAATCATGCCTAATCACAATTTAGATCCACTATACGTGTCTGCAGTGGTATACACAGTTCCAAAAATAAGATGAACATATTTGAGTACTCATCAATCATGCCTAATCACAATTTAGATCCACTATACGTGTCTGCAATGGTATACACAGTACCAAAAATATGGTAAACATATTTGAGTACTCATCAATCATGCCTAATCACAATTTAGATCCACTATACGTGTCTGCAATGGTATACACAGTACCAAAAATATGGTAAACATATTTGAGTACTCATCAATCATGCCTAATCACAATTTAGATCCACTATACGTGTCTGCAATGTTATACACAGTACCAAAAAAATGGTGAACATATTTGAGTACTCATCAATCATGCCTAATCACAATTTAGATCCACTATACGTGTCTGCAATGGTATACACAGTACCAAAAATATGGTGAACATATTTGAGTACTCATCAATCATGCCTAATCACAATTTAGATCCACTATACGTGTCTGCAATGGTATACACAGTACCAAAAATATGGTGAACATATTTGAGTACTCATCAATCATGCCTAATCACAATTTAGATCCACTATACGTGTCTGCTTTGGTATACACAGTACCAAAAATATGGTAGACATATTTGAGTACTCATCAATCATGCCTAATCACAATTTAGATCCACTATACATGTCTGCAATGTTATACACAGTACCAAAAATATGGTGAACATATTTGAGTACTCATCAATCATGCCTAATCACAATTTAGATCCACTATACGTGTCTGCAATGGTATACACAGTACCAAAAATATGGTGAACATATTTGAGTACTCATCAATCATGCCTAATCACAATTTAGATCCACTATACGTGTCTGCATTGGTATACACAGTACCAAAAATATGGTAAACATATTTGAGTACTCATCAATCATGCCTAATCACAATTTAGATCCACTATACGTGTCTGCAATGGTATACACAGTACCAAAAATATGGTGAACATATTTGAGTACTCATCAATCATGCCTAATCACAATTTAGATCCACTATACGTGTCTGCAATGGTATACACAGTACCAAAAATATGGTGAACATATTTGAGTACTCATCAATCATGCCTAATCACAATTTAGATCCACTATACGTGTCTGCAATGGTATACACAGTACCAAAAATATGGTGAACATATTTGAGTACTCATCAATCATGCCTAATCACAATTTAGATCCACTATACGTGTCTGCAATGGTATACACAGTATCAAAAATACGGTGAACATATTTGAGTACTCATCAATCATGCTTAATCACAATTTAGATCCACTATACGTGTCTGCAATGGTATACACAGTACCAAAAATATGGTGAACATATTTGAGTACTCATGAATCATGCCTAATCACAATTTAGATCCACTATACGTGTCTGCAATGGTATACACAGTACCAAAAATATGGTGAACATATTTGAGTACTCATCATTCATGCCTAATCACAATTTAGATCCACTATACGTGTCTGCAATGGTATACACAGTACCAAAAATATGGTGAACATATTTGAGTACTCATCAATCATGCCTAATCACAATTTAGATCCACTATACGTGTCTGCAATGGTATACACAGTACCAAAAATATGGTGAACATATTTGAGTACTCATCAATCATGCCTAATCACAATTTAGATCCACTATACGTGTCTGCAATGGTATACACAGTACCAAAAATATGGTGAACATATTTGAGTACTCATCAATCATGCCTAATCACAATTTAGATCCACTATACGTGTCCGCAATGGTATACACAGTACCAAAAATATGGTGAACATATTTGAGTACTCATCAATCATGCCTAATCACAATTTAGATCCACTATACGTGTCTGCAGTGGTATACACAGTACCAAAAATATGGTGAACATATTTGAGTACTTATCAATCATGCCTAATCACAATTTAGATCCACTATACGTGTCTGCAATGGTATACACAGTACCAAAAATATGGTGAACATATTTGAGTACTCATAAATCATACCTAATCACAATTTAGATCCACTATACGTGTCTGCAATGGTATACACAGTACCAAAAATATGGTGAACATATTTGAGTACTCATCAATCATGCATAATCACAATTTAGATCCACTATACGTGTCTGCAATGGTATACACAGTACCAAAAATATTGTGAACATATTTGAGTACTCATCAATCATGCCTAATCACAATTTAGATCCACTATACGTGTCTGCAATGGTATACACAGTACAAAAAATATGGTGAACATATTTGAGTACTCATCAATCATGACTAATCACAATTTAGATCCACTATACGTGTCTGCAATGGTATACACAGTACCAAAAATATGGTGAACATATTTGAGTACTCATCAATCATGACTAATCACAATTTAGATCCACTATACGTGTCTGCAATGGTATACACAGTACCAAAAATAGCATTTATGAAGAAAATACTACTGGTAAAATCGTGAAAGGAGATTTTTTAACAAGCCAGAAGAATATATATTTAGAAGAATCTTTTGGAACTGTTTTAAGACAAATAATGATAATATGCTCCAACTTATTGCTATTGCATTGTTAAATTATTATTATTATTAAAATATTGCAAAACTAAATAATTTAAAATACACGGAAACAAGTTAGCCTACAGCAATTAAAACATCCTAACATAATATTACTTAAATTAATTAGCAAACAAATATCTCGGACAATAAGTAATAACAAAGTTTCAACAACAAAATTAAGAGAAAACTTACTAAAATCATGTAAAGGAAATATTATTTATTTAGCTTACTAAAGAAAAACATATCGTGAAAGCAACATATATTCTTAATATAGTAGAAAATCAATCAAAAACAAAGAAATCCAAAATATACCAAGAAAAGGAAACAAAATACAGAGTGTTGATAATTACTTGAGTTTACTAAGGAAATCATAAGTTATTTTATCATGGCAATATAAGTGACACAAAGACATGCAATATAAAAGAAAACGTTTCGAAAAGCCGAACAAAAACCTTCCTTGCAGTGGTTTGAAACCATGTTTGAAGGTAGCAGGTGCAGGCACCTTGAAAAACAAGGACCGTAGATTCATGCAGCAGGGACTTCATCAGCAGTCTGCTATCACTGACATCTAATCTGGCAGTCTATCTCGGCTTTCTATTATCTAGACGAGCGCTCTGCTATTTTATTGCATCGGACGTATGTTTTTGCCCCTGCACGTACGTATGCACGTAACGGTCCGGACTGTCGATGGCAGCGTTCTTCAGTATGAGATACGGTGTTATAAACTACATCTTCTCACCGCAGGTGGCTAGCAAGAACAGAATTGGACCTATTAGTCATCTCGGTGAACCATCCAACAATCGGTTGTAGTTTCCGTGTCATGTAGTCTCAACGTTGAATAGCTAACTAGCATGTCCAATCCGTAAAGTGGATAATTTACTCACATGAATTAGTTTAGGTGGTATAATAGTAAATCATTCATAAAAATAATTCATGTAAATTGTTAAATGCAAACGCTTCTAAATTTATAAATCTTATCTACTCCTTCAAAAGTTTATAGATTTATAACTAAACATGGCTTGATTTAAAATACCGTATAGTAACTTTTGAACAGTTCACAAGGATATCCTGTTTTCCACTACCAAAACATTTATAGCATTCATACGTCTTGTGTACGATTGTTTTTTTCAATTTATATGGTAATAATCATTTAAACCATCTAAAATGTATTAGTAGTTTATATTTTTTATAATCAGTGCATTATTAATCGAGAATTACCTTGCCACATACAATTTTACAATTGTGCTCTGTGTCATTTTATATAAAATATCGTGATTAATACCTGTTAAGAATATAGGTACACAGATGTAAGTTTAAGCATAAGAAAAATCTATTCACATTTTATAGATGATATGTATGTGATAGGTACTACGCAAATAATAAATATTTAAATTTATATGAATAAACCAAATCATAGCTTAGCATTGGCAAAAGGTTTTTCGTGTATTTCGCTAATAAATATTTAATAAAAAAGAAAAACAACAAAAACAAAAAATGTTTTTGTTGATTGAAAATTCCATAAATTACTATAGCTATTATTATAGCTGCAAATCGTAACCTGAAAAATATCCCTGTTGTATTTTTACTTCATTCTCACAGTAATATATAATTAACACTCGTTTATAAATGTCATTGATACCATGGCATTTAACAAATAATACCAGCCCAATTTTGACAAAAGCCAAGGCTGGCCAGTTGAAATGCGTGATTGCAAAGGTTCAAGGATCAACAACTCGCCCTTGGGGCAGTTCACGACCTGTGAAATATTTATATTCTTTGACCGAGCTCCGCCATGGATCAGTAAATATTTCATAACTAACTCGCCCACTCTGTTACTAATGGTGTTTATTTTGATCCAATTAAAACAGATCGGAGAGAGATTTATTCTGTTTTGCAATGAAACCACTGCAATCTGAATTATTGAGTTTCATAAATAATAGAATTCGTGACAGTAAATTTATTTGTAATAATTTACAGTAAATCACAATCTTTTTCCTTTAAAGTCTTGTATTAATTGAAACAGGGTAATATCTGAATATTGTCGTGTCAGAAACGTTGCATCTCTTTCTATTGTTTGTAAATTGTTCAATAACGCTAGACGAAACATTCAATCACAGCTTCATTTTAAGACATTTACCCAAAACAGCTAGTAACATTAAAAAATGTATCAATTATGCTAAAAAAAATAATAAATTTATTCATTGCACATTGTTGTTATTGATTGTATTCTAAACACATAGATGACTCATACAATTTTAATTTTTCTGACCCAAACTATCAACTGTTTTAGTGGTTCACTGTGGAGCACTAGTGCAGTCCAATGTAAATTTAATGCAGTTTAACCAGATGTGGCGGAATACCTATCTAATTAACCAAATGACAAGTACAAATATTCCTATTTGATGAGATATCTATTGTAGGTGTATGTACTTAATGCTTCTATGTAATCGGAAACGGTCACAAAGAGCAAAAATTACTTCATATTTAATTTTTACCTATATAATTTGATGAATCGGAGAGTATAACACTAAATGTTTGGTTATTTCGATGCTTTAATAGAAATTTGGGACTCGTGTGGTTTACATTTAACGGTATCTTCCTCATGAATCCGATTATTTGCAGAATACGGTAAAGTAAAACCTGCAGAAATCTGAATGATCCTTGACATTTCTTGACTTTATGGTTCCTTATATAAAAAGATCGTTTGGTATAATACGTTGGTGTCCTGCTTGAGGGTTTATGTGTTTATATTATTGTAGGCGTAAGAGAAAACACTCTTGAGTAAGCATCTATTTTGGTTTTTTCTTGTGTCGTAGAGTCTATATAAAAAAACTTTAAGAAAATACTTTTTGAATACTTTGATGTTCTCCCCCAAGCGAATACTGCTTAGAAAACAGCAAAAATTGATAGAATTTAGCGTAAACACAAACATGTTTACTTCGTCAAGTTATTCTTTTCTTATATCTCTTAATTATAGCCAGTTAGCATAAAGTATGGTCAACCTCAACTAAACAAACAGGTGCCTGCTTTGTTTTCTACGTCCAGTGGAGATACCTGCTTATGCAAGGTGGTTTCCCAATGGCTTGGGTCTATGGATGTGATTAACCAGTGACGAAATTCGCCTTGTGCATGTTCGCCAGTCAAAATACACCGCAGCCGGCTGACTCATCGTTCGCTTTGTCTCGACGTCTCTCTCTTGTTTGTTGAGCGATGATTGAGCAGATCTCGTTCTGTCTTTGAGTTTTCACAACAGCTACAACTCCTCACTCCAGCCGATTTCTTCTGGCAATACTACAGGAAGAGCCATACCTAAATGGATTAGGAACTATTTATAATGTTACTGTTACGAAATTGCCACTAAAGGTTTCTTAACTGTCTACTGTACTGATATGAGTACACTAAGTAGTTAACAATCTGTCTAATTATCTTTACCTTAACTACTTTACGTGTTGTGATTGTTGGTCTTTGGTGGCTCGGAAGCTAAGTATTTAGCATTTGGAGTGCAAGGTTCTCAAACTCTGATAGTCAGTATCTCATTCGATGAATGATGTTCACGCACAGGCCCACTGGCCAATATTAAACTTATGAGTTTTTTTAGTTAGAAAACAAAATGTTGGGTCTAAAAAAATTTTTTTCTGCATTAGTTTTAAGAATATTGTAGTCTATGATGGTAATAATCCTATGTTTCAATTAATTAAATTTTCCTCATTATATCACGTTAAATTCCCATATACACGCACAAATCTACAAATAGGATATATACCTGGTATCTTCTGGTGATACTAAGTATCTATGATATGACGAAGGTTAAAATATGAGTCTCTAATACAGTTTTAAATTTACAAATCAGTTGTTAATGGCTGTCTTATTACATTACAATTTATTCACTGAAAATGTATAGTGAGGAATGTCGTAATTTAATGTTTGATTGTCAATAAAATACCTTCCAAGAAAATGTTTCTTAATTAAATTAATTGTATCTGTATTATGCACACAATCCCTATTTATATTCAATATTTCGTATTTAAAAACGACTCCCTAATTTATTCACTCAGGCCTAATAATCTATTAGTTACTAAGATTTATTTCTTTAATCCTACATTTGTATCCCTATAAGTGCTCTGATGTTTGGTATGACCTCTATAATGTACACAAAAACACAGACAGTAAATATAAGTAATTTTTAGTTTTACCTAATGCACTGCAACAGGTGTTGTTAGATATATTTTACATATCCAAACATTAAGTAAAGTTTGTTTACCGAGAAAATATATTTTATTAACAGGCTCAGTAAATGAAAAAAATGTAGGAATCGTTAAATCAAAATATGATAAAATCATACATTTCGATTGCGCATACAGTCTAACAATTAAAAAAAAAAATGTTTAGGCTAATCAGTTCAAACGCTAGGATAGCCAAGCAGACAAAGAATACATTTCAGGATTATGATTTAAAACTATTCCGGAAATCACAGAAAATGAGTCACCGGAAATTAACCAAACGATGATTTTACGGAAGCATATTAAAACTAAAATTGGCTTCCTTCTCCTAAATTGTAGACTAACTAAAGGTCGCATGATTCCCGTCTTCCAAATCCGTTAATTCCTGGGCCTAGCCTGGTGCGTGCATGTCCGTGTCCTTCAACCTGGCAACAATCAGGAGATCTCGCCATACATCACGGGGTGCCATTGTACCAGCTCGTTAGCTTCTGTGCCACTGCTACTTTATACTGCAGTCAGCTGACGTTAACTCTTAATAGGGTGGTGTCCAACGCAATTATCAGCTGTTCATCACAGATTGGCTGGAGCTTTCAATTAACGAGGGAATTATTGGTTACAAGAGACCGAGAATGTTTTAATATTTCCACTTGAAGGCGTTTTGTTGATAATGCTCTGACACACCTACTTTGTTACTTTAGTATGTTTTACACTGAAATGTATTGATTTTGTTACAAGTAATCGTTTGTTTACTTTTTTAAATCAATCGTTTACATTAGTTTAAATGGTGGGAATGTTTGTGCAGATGCGTAATTATAAGTATTTCGTCTACAAACAAGAATGTTTTTGCATGTAGATCGGCACTATTATGATAAAAGAAAATGTTACTTTTATAATAGTGGGGGTTTTCTTAGGTCTAGGTAGAAACAAACTATATGTTGCAAATTTAAGAGTAACTTTAAAAACAGCAAGCCAATTAAGAATAATTTTAAAACTAAACTATGAACATTTTGTTAGTTAAAAAATACCTGGTGTTGTATCATTTTGACAAGGTCAAACAGAAACAGTAGAAGCGGGTTCAGTTCATAAAAATATTTATCAAAAACAGGATCAAAAAGTATATATAATCGAGTTTGAAAATTAACTGTGTAGAAAATATAAGGTGTTAGACAGCTAAATTACCATCAAACTTTTCGTCATTTATTTCTACGCTTATGAGTGTACATTTTATATTTGTACTTTTATTCATTTTTTTAAATCATGTTTAGAGTGAAAAATACACCATTTTTACAGTATCAGATTACTTGTGATGTTTGAACATTCACTGTAGTAAAAATATTGACCAGATCATTTTGCAACTTAAATAGCCTGTAAATAGTCTTACTTTAATTGAGACCACATATACGAAGTTTCAGAATTTTCTTTGGCGCAAAAAATTCTATTATCAATTCTTTAAAGTAATTTTATCTCGACACTAAAAAGAGATACGAACTGGAGACAAGAAAAAATAAACCTATAAACAGAATAAATAAAATTAAGCAACAAAAAAATAAATTATTTATTCAATAAGATTACTTATATATGGATATTTTTTCATTTAAGTAATTTTCTTGTAACCTATGAGAGATTGATTGATTTGAAAATTCCAAACTGGGGTTTCAGATATCTGATGTCAGTAATTCGAATATATATTTATTTTTATTATATCAATACTGATTGATTTTATATTGCTTTATTAAGCTTTGAGGTGTCATGTGCACCGCACCGTGTAATCGCGGCCATCCCTGGCCACCCGGCGGGCGAAACTTTATGTAACGTTGCCGCGTTGTTACAGTTGGCGCGCCTCTTCCAACCAGGTTGTTGTGGGAGTTTCTAAATAACTTTGTGTCACGAATGCTTGACTATATGAGTTTCTTTAAACACTTACATTTTAGACCTTTAGATCTCTTTTATCAGATATGTTAGAGTTAAAAAGCATTAAATCAATTGACATAAACTGTTTCAATCAGCTTTTCACATGAGGGCTTTGGACCTCCAATGGCAGGTTTAAAATGTTTTCTTTTTACAATATTTACAATTAAATATTTACAACATGTACACAAGTTAATACTTACAATCTTAAATTTTGAGAGGTGTTTGCTTATTTCAAAATATATTTTACTCATTGTCCTCACTGAAGTCATCAATACTGTCATCTGAAAAATCAGATGAAGTATCGTCCAAATTGACTATAATTAGTTCATTTAGTCGTAACTCATATACTAGGTCATCTAGTTTCGAACATTTAATGCATTGTTTCCAAGGGTCGAGAGTAACAGCTTGTAAGGATTCCTTGCATAAACTATTCATTACGTCCATTGATCTTCCTTTCTCCGCTTGGTTGGCCATGTTAATTTAGCTATACATTGTATATTTACTATGTATATACAAAGTTATCTGTACATACTGTAAAAATAAAACACTTTAAAACCTGCCATTGGAGGTCCAAAGCCCCCATGTGAAAAGCTGATGGGAAATGTTTATGTCAATTGATTTATTGGTTTTTAATTCTAACATGTCTTATAACAGACAATTTAAAGGTCCAAAACTTAAGTATTTTGAGAAATTCACATAGTCAAGAATTCGTTACACAAAGTTATTTAGAAACTCCCACTAACACCTGGTTGGAAGAGGCACGCCAACTGTAAAAACGTGGCAACGTTGCATCCAGTTTCGCCCGCCGGGTGGCCGGGGAAGGCCGCGATTACACGGTCCGGTGCACATGACACCTCAAAGATTAATAAAGCGATATAAAATCAATCAGTATTGATACAATAAAAATAAATATATTTGAATTACTGACATCAGATATCTGAAACTATAGTTTGTCTCAAGTTCTTTGTTTCTCTTTTCAGTGTCGAGTTACTTTAGAAAATTGATAATTGAACTTTTTATGCTCCAAAAAATTCTGAAACTTCGTATATGTGGTCTCAATTAAATTACCTACAGGATATTAAAGTTGCAAAATGATCTGGTCAATACTTTTACTACAGTGAATGTTCAAACATCACAATTAATCTGATCCTGTCAAAATTGTGTATTTCTTTCACTCTATACACGATTTTTTTTAAATTAGAAAAGGTAAAAACATAAAATTTACATTCATAAACGCAAAAATAAATGATAAAATTTTGATGGTAATTTAATTGTCTTACGTCATACTTTCTACACAGTTGATCTTCAAACTCGAGTATCTATTTTTTTATCCTACAGTAGGCAGTTGTGCATAAATAGTGTTAATAGTCCCTATACTTGTTTTAAATGTTACGTCATTCAAGAAACAAATTTAAATTATTCCTTGATGTAAAACTATGTTAGTTAATCATTTTACGTTTTTAGTTTTTACATGTTAAATCATTTTTATTAAAACATCAGATGTTTTTAGTTTTTGTATGTAATATTATAAAATTTTCTGTAGGAGCAAAGACAAGTATAAGTTTATAATTTTCTTTAGGATTCATAATAAGATAATATCTTGCAACTCTGTTTCCAAACAGATTTTGTTTAATGTTTGGTTTATTAAGGTTAGTTATACTAGATTATTTTGCGTTATATAAATTACATGTTACATTACATTTGATATGTTTGGTTGGGTTATGTTTCTTTAGGTTAGGTGCAACATATGGTTTTCGTTGAGTTCGAAATACTAAAGAACGTTTAATAGTTAGGTTAGATGACCTATGGACGTTAGGCTATGTCGTAATGTATTACGCCATATTGGTAGGTAAAACATGCTAGGGTGCCCATGATGGTAGAAAAATTTATTCAATCAAATGAATTTTTAGTAAGATAAACAAATGTCATTGAATTTCATTTTCATAAAAGGTTTTAAAAGATTTATCTCATAGCCTATAACCGATAAAATTGAACGAATCTATTAAAGTTAATGTTGACTAAAAACACTCGATCTCATTTGATTCTATGTGGGTTGGAAAATAGTAGCTTTGAAATGTTTAAATCAATACCTGACTATAATAACGCATAGGACTGACCTTATTGAATAAAATACTATTATAAAAGTATTTATCTTCAATATTGTACACTTTGACAAAATTTCTTGCTATAATAATAATAATAATAGAATCTCATTATAGAAAAAAACGCATTTTAATATGTATCCCACTATATTAATATTCTTTTCATACAAATTAATCAACTTAATCATATATATTTTACGGCTTTCAATTTGCAATTTGGTAAAACAAGATTACCAAATAAGGCATTACAAATTCTCTCGTCTGTCGATAGTAATTATCGATTATTACTTCTAAGTATCCATGATTCTTCGGAGTGAGTAACTGGTCACAAAAGGTTCCTCACATAAAAAAACGATTTACCGATTCCAACATGCCGTGAAAAGTTGTGTTTCAAAACAGGCTTTGTGGTGACCCCGAGGTTACTTCGTGTGAGCAGATACTCAATAAGGCAAACATTGATGATGATGGTAACCAGTTATGCAGCGGGAGTTAAGGTAAATATTTGTTAAAAACTGAGAGGAAAAAAGGACGCGTTGAAGATTTAAAGATTAGGGAGTCAATATACGTGTGAGAAACTTAGGTTTATAGAAATAGCCTGGAACTGTGGAATTGGAACGGCAATTTAGCGTTACTTTATGGTCTTTTGTTTACGTTATGAAAAGATTCACACTACCTGTTTAATTAAATCGTGGGAATTAGCTAAATTTTTTGTTCAACAAATTATTCTGGAGCAGTCTTAAAAAGCGTGTTACTGATTATATTATTTAAATACACTCCCAAACAACATGATTAAATATAATAAGTTGAATGCCATAAGCATTTATTGTCATACAACTATTTACAACATATAATGAACGGAAATACATAATACTGTAATGAAAATGAATACCCAAGAACTTTTTGTGTAACAGATTTTCCTAATGAAAATAAAATGAACTAGGCCCTAAGTATTTGCAAGGAACTAAAGATGTATATTCCTAGTTGTAAATAGAAAAAGATATCACTAAACTTCTTGAAGGCTAATCTCACTTAGGTCAGAAAAATATTACTTCTCATTAAAAAATAAATTTCAACTAACCACTTATCCTGTTTATAGCACACTATTTTCTAAGTGTGAACAATACACTTTACTCAAGATCTATTCAGATTTTACATAAAAATTTCAACATAAGATACAATCGCCCAAAACATAACGGACATCCCACTTACCATTTTTATTAAGTCTAAGAAATGTTTTCCTGTAACAAGAAAATTATAAAATACTCTTTCTTATAGGAAATTCTGATTTTGACCTTGATTCTGGTAGACCTAATCATCGGCTCAACTAAATATATTACAAATTACAATATCAGTTTATATTTTGATAATTTTTCTGTTTTCATTTTATATCAAAACATTTTATAACGAGTTTAATTTTACCTCTAACTCAATAGGTACTGAATTTTATGAATTCACCTTTTTTTATCTTATTCCACCTAGTTTATGTGATGGAGATCAGACATAAAGGAACTATTTTATAAGAAATTACTCTCAGTTGAAGCAAATTAGTTTTGTAAAAACATGAGTTTGCAAATAAATATATTACTGTTCTTATAAACGCCGAGAAAACCACTGCAATATCACACAACCTAATTGAAATTCAGCTAGAGCACAGATCAATTAGTTGAAATTACTAACGACAACCTTACTTAAATACTTTGTCGATACAACATAGTTAGACTTACCAGTAAGTCCCAATTGTGACTACTGACAGAATACTAACTACTGTAGTATCTGACGTAGGGGAACTTAAGGCATGAAAAGTAAAATCTCAAGCATTTACTTAGACCATTAATATCTCCTTATAAGCCGTCCAAGGAGAAATAACGCGGTAGAAAGTGGCGGTAAATAACCCACCACATAAAAACAACTCCGTGGGATGATTAGTTGAGTATGTAATGAAAAGTGCAATGTACGGCTGCCCAAACTGGTGGAGGTTGTTAGACTAATGAGAATTTGGGGTATTCGGCAATTGGGTGGAGTGGCGGGCGCGCTGGAGCGTCGCGGACAGAAGAACTTACTCGCCCGTCTGCTTTTTACCACAAATGTTCACGCTTCAAACTAGCGGAGAATAGACCTTGGTACTTCGTGGGAAAAGAAAGCTTAACAGGAGGGTTGGGTCAGCCGGATATTTCAATTGAACGAAGTGCATTACTATGTTGTCTCTACATTCATTGTTAGTAGTGCAAGGAAACATAACGAAAATGTTTTAGAGACAAAGCGATTTTAATACATTCCAATATCTACGTAAGTTTTGATTATATGTTCTTAAATATTTACTAAAATAATACACATAATTAACAGTCATGTGAGTTAGGAATCCGGTTCGGTGCCTAATTCGATACCTGAAGCACTGTCCAACAAATGTAAATGTATTAATATCATAAACATAGATGCATCAATACACAAACACAAACACAAGCTGAATGGATAAATTAGCTTAGTAAGTAATGTAACATATGGTGATGTGTTACTTATCCGTGTCAGCCTCTGGTATCCGATTCAAAGAATTTGATAATGTTCGCACTACTACAAAATATTTTATCTATCTAGTGTCTTGCGTGTATCACTTAGAAATAACTATTGACACAGATATATCTTGATCATGTAGAACTAACGTTTTAAAACATAAACTTACGTGTTATCCTACGAAGAAAACGCTATAATTTAATTATGTTGAAATGACAGTATAACTCTATAATATTAACATAATAGTGTTATCTTACTAAGTTAATAAAAATACACATAACTTAAAAACGTTTTCTTTACACGTAACGTAATCAAGATCTCTCTGTTTCAAAGTTCTATTTTTCATGAAAAAAATGTTATTGCTGACAAATCTGAAGAATAGTCTAATATTTTTCTCATTTATAGTTATCTTTTTCCTTGATAATACTTTGTCAATGGCACAGGATAAGACTACTCAGCTAGAATATAGGCATGATGAACGTGAGTTTTTCGGTTCATATTTAAGAATGTATACACAAGTAAGTATTCTTACAAGAGCTATTAACACGGAATAGGTTTCAATGAGATTGGCATTTATAACATGTTGCTTTGGTGTTCAGGATGCGACACAGTAATCGCAGAATAACTACTATCTTATTAAGAAAAAACACTTAAAAACTTGAAAGGTTGATTCAATAAAAACGTATTGTACTATTTTTTAAATTGAACTTAACTTTAGACCTAAAGTACAACATGGAAAAGAAATGATTTCATAGTCCATAGTTTCATATTTATTGAAAAGTTTTTATGTAGAATGTATTGAAAGATATATATTGTATTATAAAGTTATTTCATTAGTTGCTTTTTAAAAACATATTCTTATTTAATAAATTTATTCTTGTTTTACAATATATAAAACCATACTGTAAAATAGACGCATATCCTGTTAATTTTGAAGTATCTAGTGACCAGTTGCTCGAATAATATTTTAGTTTAATGGTAGTAAACTTGTACTAAACAAAACAAAGTACTAAACATAATTCGTCCATTCATACTCCAATGCATAGTATAATATCAAATTAAGACTTCACCCCTTTTAATCGGAGCTCTTTATGTTGGCGTTTTGGAAACATTGTGCTTGATTAAAATCAGTAGAACATTTAAAAACTATAATGTAAACTGTTAAAAAGCTAGAAACTCCTTTACTCGGCTCCATTAATATTTTCTCAGTCTTGTATTCGTCTGGTAGCTGTAAGGGTTTCTATGAGTTACGGTACTCAGAGTGTTTTGGACGGATGACATCAAGTGTTTTTAATGGGGCTGTGAAGTTTTTTTAAAACATTTGCAACAAAAAAAATGAACTAGAGCTCAATAAAACAACCAATTGGTTTTATCAGTCTTAATACAAAACCTTGTTAGAATTTTTTTAAATTTAGATTACATTAATAAAGCAAGGGTGCAAAAACTCTTTATTGAAAGGCGATATAATAAAACACCCAGTAAATTGGTAAAATAAAATAAATCAAAATTATCATACGTATTTACGGCGAATGATAGATTTATTTCTATACTTTACGAAACGGTATCGTAGAGATCAAATGTTACTACATTTGAAACGAGAACTCTTTTTCACAAACTACATACCCGAATAGAGTCGTATAACTAATTTATGCTAATCAGGTCATCTGAATTCTCTTAGCTTTCTTTAAATGTTTTCCTCGTAGTAAGAATGTGAAAAGTTGGCCAAAATGTAAGCGGTCCTCTTAACGCTCTGTATCACAGTTTAACAGTGTTAATAGCCTATTCACAGGGTCCCTCTAATTATCGTTACCGGAACCTCTACTTGTTCCTGTTTCTCTACAGGAAACAGTGGTCTGAAACATGGCCTCACACTGGGTTCCGGCAAAGGCTGAGAAAGAGTACCTGCCAGCCAGGAATTTGAATCTAGGATTTCTCTTGTCTCTAAAGAAATATTTCACTTCTTATTAAAATCTGAAACATTTCCTTTTAAGATTATTTTAATATAAATGGATTGAAACGTTATAGTTAATAATATTATATTGGATATTTTTAGGCCTATTTATATATAATTTGGCTTCGACAGTTCTATCTAATGGGTGTTTTAGGTTATGTATAAGCATACTTGAAACATTTAATGGATAAAGATAAGGACAAACTTCTAACCATTAATCAGAAATCGGCAGGTCGATGTGTTGAATTGATACATACGTTCCTTTGGTACACTATGTAGGGTTAATCCGTAATCATTAAATAGAACATTGCTGCCATTTTATTTAACGTTATGTAAAATAGTTCTTAAGTATTATAGTACCAAATTAAGTTATATAATACAGTCCAGTTGATAAAATGAAATCTTATGCACTGATCCATAATGTTTTTTTTGTTCGTCTCATGATTGTATTATTGGAAAAATTAATTGTTGTGTATGGATCCAATCCTTCAACCAATGTACAATTGAAATACATTAATTCTAAAAAATTAAAAATAAATCAAATAATTATAAACATATTTTCCTTATTTTGATTTTATGAAACTATAACATTAAAATTGTAATACGAGAAAATATAATATTTATAAGGGATTACAACTTAAGGGAGTATAAATATTTGATTGTAATAAATCTATATTCTGGCCGGTTTCACATTCGTAACACACATACGGAAAAAGTGAAATGGAAATCCTACAGAGAAACTGCAAGAAGTGTTAAGTGGAAGAGAGGACTAAATAGTCCTAACTTCGCCACACTAATAAAGATATTTTTCATTTCATTTCAAAAGAAGGATTGATTTAACACGAACGTTGTTCAGATTAAATAGCGTACTTAATTTGCATTTTTCAAGTCGAGCACATTACTTGGGTTTCTCGAGTTAACAATCCCACGAGTTCCAACAAGGATAATTTTTATATGTTTGATTATACAGGGTATTTCAAAAGTCCGTGGATGGTTGAATATTGTTTAGACCGTTACAGATAAAGGTATAAAACTTTGCACATTGCTGCTGGACATAACAAGCTATTTTACCATGTATTTAGTGATCCACTACCTTCGTAGGAGGATGGCCTACTAGGATTCGTAAGAAAATCTAAAATTTGAGTATAGGTTGATATGCATACCATTTAAATGACTTAACTAGTAGGATATCATGCCGCAAATTTATTCAAAAATGTTAATTCTGAACAAAATGGTGGTGCTTGAAAGTTCAATATTGGTCTTATGTGCCAGATTTTAGACCACTGCCATTTTGTGAACGATGAGACTTTTTAAGTGTGGTTTGTGGCATTATTCTTTGCTTTACCAGCCGTTTAAAATGATTTGCATATCAGCCTATGTTTACTTTAAAACCTTTCTACTGACTCCTTGTGGAACGTTCACATAGAAGAATAGTAGGACACTGAATACATCTTAAAGTATGTTTTTTACAGTAATCATGTGTGAAGTTTGTAGATTAATCTGATATGGTCACATTAAAATTAAGCCATTCTTGAACATGCACATAAGATCAGTATGGAAACTTTCGAGCGTCGCCATTTTGTTTAGAATCTAATTTAATCCTTTTGAGATCAAATTTTCGGTGTAATGTTCTATTAAATAAGACCTTTAACATTTTACGCATATCAACCTTGGCTTACCTTTAAGATTTTCTTCCGACTCCTAGTAGACCGTCCCCCTATGAAGGTAGTGGATCACTGGATACACGGTCAAAGAGCTTTTTATGTCCAGCAGCAATGTGCAAAGTTTTATTCCTTCATATGTAACGGTCTAAGCAATATTCAACCGTCCCCGGACGTTTGGATCAACCTGTATAATGACTGGTTAGAGCGTCTAAAGGGTTCCAGACCCGTAGGACTTATCATGCGTGGTTTTTTAATTAAAGATGCTTCAATAATCGGTCCGAGAACTTCCCGGACATTTGACATAAAACCATTAAGAAGTTTGTTCAGGTGTATTTAACTGTTATCTTCTTCTTACTTCGTAATTTATAATAGAAACAGAAGCTAAGGAGTATAAGAAGTAAGGTCTTTTAGCTTAAGTTGGACATATGTTACTGTTTTTAAACATCTCACGTTCGAATCTTAGCCAAGAAGTTTTATCAATTCATTTATATTCACCTTTACTGTACTGGATCCTCCCCTTACTCTGTATAGCTAAGATTCCCACTTACAATAATAATCTATGGGGAATAGGCAAAGAAGAGTAAAGACTCAAAGAAATGAATTTTTACAAACTTCTATCGTTACACTCAGCGTTATCAAATATCATAGCCATATATTAATCAATCAAACATGACTTGTTTTCAGAAAAATACATTTTTACTATGGAAACAGTCAAATATGTACTAACATTTATTTTCTTAAGAAACTTGCTAATATATTTTTCTATTTTAATTTCAAGAGGTAAATCATTTCAGTTTTCATTGTAGAATAAATTGACTAATTCTGTGAGAAATGGATTAGGACTTTTAGGAATGGTTATAATTTGTCTATGGCGTAATTAGGTCTTGATATTTGTTTAGATTATTAGTGAAAAATGTCACGCACCTAATAAAAATGTAAGGCTTTCAAGAAGTGTTGAGATGGAAAAGTCAAAAGGTTGTTATTAAAAAAATAAAAATTAGACATGAGTGGTAGCTGCTTTATTAAAACTTAATGTATTTAAATGTCCACTTTTAATCCCTAAATGGAAAGAGTATAACTCAGATGTAGAAAAATACCTCCATATTAAAACCTAATAAGAATGCCCTCACTGTCGAAAATGAATACATATAAATATGTAACATAACAATACTACTTGATAACTTGTTGAAACCTTCACAAGATCGAGAGACACATTGAGATTTATTTTGTTCGTCTATAGAGTATAGACGACCAAATACCACCGTCTGGGCCACGGAATTCCAATCCTCCTAAGTCTAGCGGTGACATCAGCTAGAAAACAATCAAGCAGGTGTGATATTCCAGATAAATGTTATCGATTAGATGTAACGATAAAAATCATGTACAACTCTCATACAACTGATTACATTGAGGCCTAAAGCTACCATAAATAATAAAAAATTAATACCGTACCACATTTCCATAATATCGAGAGTTGCAAGTTAGTACAGGCTATATAATTTATAGTCGCGTCTATCATAATTACACTGTCTAATATATGAATATGTTTTTTTGATAGTTTGCCATGTTCATGTAATAGTTAGATTATGTTACAAATATTGTAATTACAATATTACATGTAGGTCAACTATGAGTCAAATATACACCTACTAGGTTTATAATCGATTTTACCCTGTTCAGCCAACTACCTGAGTTTATAATGATATGCTGTTATGTAAAAACATTCCGTTCTAGACATGTAAATTATAATTACTCACTTATAATTACTGATTTTATTAATGAACTATTTTATGCATTAATGTGTGGCTACATAAAACATTTTAATGTCATGCAATATATTTAAATTAGTAAACTTATTACATTTTACAATGTATTTACATTGTATTCATCATAAGACAAATGTTTACACATACAAGTTATAGGTGGTAATCCATCAATTAGACATCAGTATTATCAAACAATTGAAGGGTAAAGATTCAGACATACAATGAATCTACTGTTAAATATTCAACTACCATTTCAATTAACTAGGCATGAATAGTTTAAATGAATGCTTGAAGTGAATTTGACCTCTCTGTTAATAAGTGAAAGGGTGTAAATGAGGTAAGAGGATTTAAACAAGGGCAAAGAATTTGAACTTAAATGTATGATAATGAGTGTTTAATAGATAATGAGTGTTTAATAGATAAACCGCTCACAACTAGAGCATCAGAGTTCGAAAGCTTGATGGTTTCCAATGAATTAGGTTTTTAGTGTAACATTCCAAACACTTTTTTACGCTAACTAAGTGTAAGTCAATTAGTTAGTTTCAATCGTCTGTTTAAGGTGGACATGAGTGGTCTGGAATCTTTTAGTAGTTTCTATAGTCTGTTTAAGGGGGACAGGAGTGGTCAGGAATATTTGATACATTCTCCATAATACCATTGTTTAACGTACGAGATGATTTTCAAATTACTGCTTTCCAATAGAATTATGTTTGATGTGTCATTTTCTAGGTATTGTATTGATTGTTTAGTGATTCATTGGTGAACTTCAATATTTATGATACACATTAATAAAATTGTTGTATTTTCGAAAATTAATTAAAGCAAAAACACATGCGATTTAAAAAAAAGAAGAAACTAATGGGAAAGTTAAAATAAGCATTTATTTTGATTTGTAATAATTTATATCGTTAAATTTGGCAAAGAGCAAAGGCTTGTACTATTAATAGAACTATGTTTTTGTTTAGTTTGAAAAAAAAAAACATTGCTTTTAAGGAAAATAAATGTGGGCTGACCGAAACCCAGCTTTGCAAGCGTGGTGACGCAGTGGCTGAAGCTTCTGACTGTGGAGGGTTCGAACCCCAACGGATCAAACAATCAGTACTTCCATTGAAACATATTTATGCACAGTTATACAGGCCTATGAGATGGTTAGTGAAAGCGTTTTATGACAAATTAAACAATATGTCTTTTAATTTCAGCCTGCCCTTAAAAATAAATATAGAATAAGGTGTGGAATGTTAAAGACCCTTATCTTCAATCATTGTAGATACACACTTAGTTTAGTTATTTCGAAAATGTTTCGTATATTGTCGAGATAATAAACATCTTTAGAGCTACGTCATTACAAATACAATGCCTGGATGTTAACAAGTGTAGGACTTGTTCCCGAATAGGCAAGACTCTTCAGCCGGACACTTGTAACTCCGATAGCATTGTGCAAGAAGAGAGTGAAGTGGAAGTCTCACTGGTAAGGCGTTGATGTGCGCCTGTTTCACCAATCATAGAGACTAACCTCTTAACCCCGAATGAGCAACTTTTACCATTTCCAGACAAGCTGGAGACAGGAATTTAGTACTTTGTAAACTTTATCTATAGTCACTGACCAATGTGAGAACTGATTGGGAAGTAGAACTCAGAGTTTGATGACCTCAAGTTTTCAGACACGCCATTTTATTTTCAGTCTTCCCAAGTGAACACTAACACTATTGAGAGTTAGATGAAGCAAATAAAATATAACTAATAGAAAAAAATCGTTGTATACATAAATTAGAAGGGAGTTCCTTCGGCCAAACGAAAGTCCTTTTTTCAAAATAAATTTAACAAAATTAGAAAATTTTACTTTTGAGATAATTATCAATAATAAAAGACGTCCCATCAATATAGTATAATAAAAATTATTAGAAAATTTTTATAAATAAAAACTATCCAGTGAGTGAATTACTGATGAATATGAAAAATATCACAAGGCTTTTAACTAGCTACATAAATAATATAGAGGAGGAGATAAATTCCAAACATCAGGAGAGAAATTGTATTTGTAGACATTGGGAGAAAGTCAAATATAGACTTATCCCTTGTAATTTGGGCTCTTAATTAGTCTATAGTTTGAAGAAATAAATACGTTAATTAAAACTAAGTTATGAGCTCAAGTTATATTAAAACTTGATATGTATTTCTGCTGTATTTAACAAATAAATAAATATACAATTTGGTATCTATACAGGGAATAAATGAACAGAGTTTGCATTCAATAATGCACCAAATGTGTGTTGAGTAGTTATTTCTCCAGTTTACCGTGTAGATGGTAGGGCTAGCACCTTGTCAGGCCCTCCCTTTATACCCAGAAATCCTCAAGGATAAATGTATTAATACAGATTTATAAAGATATACACTAGTTGAAACCGACGTATAACTGCCGCTTAGGCGTTCTCTGTGGCCATAAGAAAGATACCTATATTGTTTTATTATCTGTGGTACTTATTATTTTCATTACGCAAGATTATTAAATCTTTCTTGAAATTAAAACACTTACTTATAAAGTCACAGCCGTATTATTTGAGCCCTCTAGCTTGGATTTGTTTGACCTGTGTTGTGTTTATTCTTAGGCAAGTGTATTTTTAGAGAACTTTACCATTATAGCAACAGTTATCTTTAAATTTATTCAGGTAACTTTGTTTTAGTAAATCTTTCATATTCGAATAATATTTTCAATTCTTTACATCTCTAGATTCATCAAGAGGATACTCTTTTGACGAGTCGTTTAAATCAACAAAACGATCAACCCTAGGCTGAACTGTTGGACACGCCTCACTAGACGGCGCACACGTGCTCGAGCTGTGGCGTGGTGGTTACTTTATAGCTGGTAATTGCTGAGGGCTAGAGAGAAACTCATAACTGCAATAGTAAATAGTCCAATTGGTAAAATCGACATCAGGGCTATATAAAACCTCTATTAAATTACATTCGATTCCAAACGGTTTACAACGTTTATATTTGCTTTTTCTTTAAATAATAGGTATATATATTTTAGTATATTTTAGTCTGTCGCTTATTTACATACCTGAATTAAGGAGGAAATTCAAATGTTATGAATACTATGTATTTATTGTTACTATAAATGTATTACAAGTAATACAATTATATCGAGACTTAAGTGTAATGGCTTTTCAACGAGAATACTATTAGGAATTTGGCACACATCTTAACAAACCATGAGTTTATTTTGATAAAAGTAATTTCTTCAGTATTCTTTCGTATGTATATGCTATCGTACAACACAGATCAGATGTATCTTTCGTGTATTATGGAGGGAAGTGATTTTGTACAAGTAACTAAAAAACGTAAAAGATGTGGTGAGATTCTGTGCAGTTTATGTGGTGGAGCATTTTATGAATTGAAACTAATCTATTTTCAAATTTAGAGTGAAATAAATCTTAGTATATTACTATCACTGTTTAGTAACGAAATATGCATATTTACTTTATTTAGAAACATATATAAAATGTTTGTAAGATAATGACACTACATTCTATTAACATGAAAATACAAGTGTGGTATACAAATTTATTTCGTTATTATAAATAATTCAGTAAAAAATAATTTAATATCTATGTACTATTTATTCTAAGCAAATTTACAAGGAAAACGAATCACAATATTTCTTAACCAACTTTTGAATCAACCGGGTGTACATTCTGAACTAGAATGATGGTAAGCGTGTTTAGACCAATACATTTAATTGGCTTCAAGATCCAATCCATTGTAAGACTAGTTAGCTCGTTCAATTACCTCCCTGATTGGAAAGTTGTCGCCTCACATAAGGTAACTGCAGATGTTCGAATGACCGCAAGCGGTAGGGACATTCCAAACTAAGTACGTATAGTACTCGTACAAAAAGTACGCAACGAGGGTTACACATGTTTGTTCGTGAATCTTCTGCTAACGTAAAGGTCTTATTTTTTAATGAATTAGTAAATAAATTTCAATAAGATTAGTGCCGGCGCAAAATAAAAGCCTACGCATAACAATATTAACTACCATAAAAGTCAACTCATACCGTAAGTTGGATTTCCTTTTTGTTGGAAAAGACAGTCATCGATTATAATCTACTTAACATTTCCGAACAATGTATCAGTGCGAACCAGGTAATCTATCTAACTTGTGGCTAATTGTTGTGGAGATTTTAGAACACATCGTTATGTTCTCAGTCCTCTTGAAAATGAGAGGATAACAACTTGTTGATTTCTGTCAGAATAAACACTTCAGTAGAGGTATTAGGTTTCCATTCTGGGTAATGGCCAGCATCTTACGGATTTCTACAGGGAAGAAAACTGAATCAAGCTTAAAATCATACAATTCTATGATGTTTAGATTACCTAATAAGTTGTAGATCCCTTAGTTGGCCTGAATATTGGGTTATTAATAATTGTTACTTTCTAAGAATCAGTTGAACTTAGAAACAGAGACTGCACAATCATATTCATCATACTAATAAGTAGTCAAAATTTACCTAATCTTGATGATCGGTGTATTGATTTCATTTATATTTTAGCCAGAAGAGGTTGCTATACAATCAGCTCATATGAAGAACTATGCGTCCACTCTTGACTATAATCTTATTATTTGATATGGGTCTATAAATCATATGAACTAATGGATGGATGATTTGTTATTGTCCAAAGTGTTTCATTCCTTGCGTGTGAAAAGCTAGTTGTAGAGTACCTATAATCCCACCAGTGGAGTTGCACACTAGTCCAAAGACTACACGTTGTGTCATCAATAACTAGGACATATAATGGCTGATTTATAAGACGATCTTTCTTAGGACTAATCTTGAAGGATGATCATCGCGTTCTTGATTTAAAAGTACTATTGAAATAGGGAGTCTTGAAAAATAAGATAATAGTATTAATTAAATAGATTCAGCTATCAATTTTATACAGCAAAGCAAGGCTACATATACGTGTAACGCCGATTTGTAAGTCACTTTTGAGACTCAATCTCGTAAATATACCAAGTTACATCAAAACCCTCTCCTATCATCAGTGGCTGTTGTACCATCTAGTTCGAACACGAGTAAGCCTTGTTCTATGGAAATGTAACGGTTCCCTTTTGCCACGCACAGATCTCCGCAGATTCCCACCGACCTCACGATGCGATGTTTAATGGGTTCATTCATAAAATCTGCAGGCGGATCTGCAGAGCGTCACAGCCCAGTTGGCGTGGGTGGCCGCAGGGCAGCGTTCTGGGCCCGACACTGTACATCATGACCAACAATACCCAGCCCACGAACACATTTCCACAGGAGAAATACTACACATGAACTCTGGATCAGTTACTGTGACGTGCTGTTAACATTTAAGATTCCTTATTGCCAGTCCTCGTTATGAACAATAAAAAGCGGATTTTGCTCTAGCACAAATTACAATTTAAAATGTTCTTATTTCACGACCATCTTTGAATTTATCATTAATGGCAAATAAGGAGACTCACGAAGAGGTGATTTTGATAAGCAATAAGATCATAGAAATTTAGCACATTGCCTTGATAAAATTTCGTGTTACATGAACGAACAACTTCAGGCCATGCAATAATATTGTACTTAGCCACTTTAAAAAAAGGCCACTTAAGTTTTATTATAACATTTAAGATACGAAGAAAACTTTAAAAATTACAAACTTTGTAAAATAAAATATGTAATAGCAAAGTAAACAAGTCGTTTTAATTGAAATAAATAAAATCACCTAAGTTGTTGAGAAAATCAAATAACACTAAGAACTATTTGTAGTTCATAAAACTTTTTTTTATTTGTGTAAATTCTCCACCATATCAAATGTCCAGATATTTTATAATATTAGTCTGAAAAAGGTTTGGTCAAAGACCAAATCCATTATTGAGAAATGACCTATTAGTACTCCATTACAAAATATTTTATATAATTTTTTTGAGAAAATCATACAAATATTGTGAACATTATGTTAGTTTGTATTAAAAATATTTCATTTGAGCTTAGTAATTTACGATATTTATAATGATGTTATATTGAATGTCTGCATACTGAAATACATTGAGAAGAAAATCAGTTTTTACATTTGTGCAAAGCATAATCCATTGTATTTTTATATTATAACTTAATAAATATTACTTACTGTTGAACTGAAAATATTTTCATTTCAGTGTTAATTTTAAAATATGCTGCTAGAATACATGAAATATTTTGATATAATAATTCATCAAATTACAATTCGTAACTGACTAGTATTTGCAGCACAGTTGCTTTCAATGATACAAGTAATCTCCCTTGGCCGCAAAACCAGAATCAAGAAGTAGCAGACCACAGTAAAATTGGTGGTCAGGAGTGAGTTAATTGAAAGAAACTGCAAGGAATGTCCTTAGTTGGCTATGTGATGGGAACTTAGTCTAGAGATCTGAGACTAGCTTACATTTGATCATGTAATTTGATTTCATGTTCAGTTATTGAGCTGGTGGCTTGCCAATGAGTGGTAGTGGTTGGACTACCAGCACCAACCACCCTTAGATCTATGACAGATGTCGAGTAACATAGCTTGATACAAGACTGGGCAACAAATATTTCTTATCGGCAGGAATGAATGGCTATTGGTAACCGTTTGAGTGTTTTCTTATAGCGTACCAGTTTTTATAAAAGGTTATGTTCATGAAGTGCGCCATTCACTTAACTATTTAAATGTCAGAGTAAAATATACTTTACTGACCTCTCGTATGTATTTAGGTTTTCCTATATATATATATATATATATATATATATAAATTATAGTTTTCCATGTAACACATAGGTTTAAAATATATAATATTAGCTATAATTTATTCTTTGAACGATTTACTGAAATGAGTTATAATATATACATACATATACGTACGATGGTATTGACCTTCTTACTCACCCCAAGACGAACAATGGAATTGACTCACCCACCAGCCCATACAAATACAATAGTATTCACCCACCCACCCTCCCATCCACGTACAGTAGTATTCACCCACCCCCTGGCCATACACGTACAGTGGTATTGACCCACCCATCCGCCCATACACGTACAGTGGTATTGACCCACCCGCCCAACCATACACGTCCATGCAGTACGTGTACATCAAGTGGTATTGGCCATAATAATTGCCCACCCACCCTACCATACACATATGGTGGTATTGCCTACCCACCCTCCCATACACATATAGCGGTATTGCCGGCCCACCCTCCCATATACATATGGTGGTATTGCCTGCCCACCCTCCCAAACACATATGGTGGTATTGCCTGCCCACCCTCCCATACACATATGGTGGTATTTCCTGCCCACTCGACCATACACGTACGGTGATAGTGACCCACTCACTCACCCATACACGTACAGTGGTAGTGATCCACCCACCCACCCATACACGTACAGTGGAAAAGACCCACCCACCCTCCCATACACTTATGCCATTATTGCCTGCCCACTCACCCATACACGTACGGTGATAGTGACCCACTCACTCCCCCATACACGTACAGTGGAAGTGACCCACCCACCCACCTATACATGTACAGTGGAAGTGACCCACTTACCCACCCATACATGTACAGTGGTATTGACCCACCCACTCATCCATACACGAACAGTGGTATTGACCCACCCGCCCAACCATACACGTACATTGTTATTGACCAATCCACCGCTACACGTACAGTGGTATTAACTTAATGTATAGGTGGGTAACTACCACTGTACGTGTATGAGTGGGTTACTACAACTGTACGTATGCAAATAGTCATACACTTTATTTAAACATACTTAAAATAGTTTGATTCAACCTGGAGTTGCGCTAATTCACATTCCTCTAAAGTAAACTTAGAGAGGGTGTTCTCGAATATGAAACTTTGCTGTTTAGGAGAACGGCAGCAGGCTGAGCTTTTATATCTCTGTGATCATTTAGAGAGAACCATGGAGGGAAGGGTAAGCAAGCAAATAGAATACATCACTTGAATAACTTTCGTAGTTCTTAATTATTCCCTCATTATTGCCATGGTCAACATACAGAACAGTTAACTTACGTCCATTGTAATTCTTGATAAATAGACATGGTTCATCATCACTTTTGTCCAGTCCCACTGATTTTATTATGTTGTAAAATTTAATTACGATGTGTTTAAGAATATTTTACAAATAGTAAACAAGAAACAAATTAACTGAATATAACGTTAGTTGATACATTTTGGTAATACACGTTTATCATCATATAAGACAAAGAATTATTTTCATAGTTTTCTTTCAAAATGTTATTGTAAATGAGTTTATCTTTATTTATTTCAGTGTGAATAACTCGTTTCAATAAATCGTTTCAAAGAATAAATTATTATAACTAATATTATATATTTTACACCTATGTGTTATGTGGAAAATATAATGTGTTTCTAAAGTATAATAGGACAGTAAGAATTGGGGCCGAGAATTCATTTAGAAAGTGTTTTGCTGTTAAACTTAATAATAGTTTGAAAATAAAAATAACGTATTATGTGACCATGTGATTTGTAGCCATCTTTTCATCATAACCTTTACTATGTAGGACTACAACTTATTAATTAATATCTAGTGGTGAGCATTTCAGTTTTCAAACCAGAAGATCAGGGTTGGGACAGTTCTCCACAACAAACATGTGAATATAATGCAAATTCCATATACCTCAAAATTGGGAAGTAATGTTTTCAAATAGAATCATACTTTTTTGTCATTTTTCAATTATATGTCTGGATAAAAATAAATTCTTCAAAACTAAAGGTGTACTTATAATCACATTAATTTTTGTGTAGATGTTTGGTTAGCAAGCTTCTTCTAACATTAAAACATAGTCTATTCTGTACGTTAAAAGTAACCCAAACAATACGATGGCTAATCTCACACAAATGCTACTAACCGGCAGTCGGATTTATGACAATATAGGTATGTTTGCTAGTCCCATAGTGTATATAAATTAACAAATTGAAAAAAAAAAATTTAAAAAACAGCGAAACCGATAATGAAGTATTACATAGTATCACATACCTTTAGCTTATTTTCTGTCATATGCTTCTAAAACCCTATCGAATATACGAAGATCAACTCTTCTGAGCTTACAAGCAACGACTCGTGTGCGTTTAACTCAGTTCACAGTATAACAGTGGTATAATTACTAACTCTTATTTATTTGTAGGAGCTATACGCCGAGAGTGTCTGCCTCACGTTTTATCAAGACTTCACAAGAGAACTTTTCAGTTATATGAACTTCCAAATTGCTAATGAGATATACCCACTAAAAAATTGCTTTTCTCAAAAGATGTTTTTGCATGTTCACAAAGAAGAAAGAAACATTTGTAGCAGCCAATAGTTCACCGAATGGATATTAGTTAGAAAATTGGGGTGTCGACAACTTAGTTCTCCAGTTCACATTGTGGATGGCTGGGCCAGTAGCACCGCTGTCAATCCCTTCCCTCTTCCCTCAAAATGCTCAAGGATAAACGTAGTTATTAAGACTACAGATTTATAAAGATATATATACGTTATAATACATTTCTAATTATCTCTTAGGTATTTTCTGTGGTTATAAGAAAGTGACCTCCACGTATTTTTTCTCTGTAGCATATTAAAAAATAAGGCAAACATTTTCATTTCCAGTCTTTAGTTGTACTAAAAAAAATGCTCTTGAAGGTTTAATTTCTGGGAAATATCTTGCAGCACACAACGGTTGTCTGCTGAGATACTTATTTGTGGAGGAGGTTGACAGACAGTCCAAGCTGCTGCCGTGGATGTGCGCTTACACCAACACTAATCATCAGTGGCTGCGGTCTCATTTAACGACATCCGGGCCGGACACCTGAATGGGCTGTGGTTGCGCCTAACTAACTGTCCTGCGCTCTGTGTCGACCAGTGAAATCCGGCACAGTCACAAGAGGGAAGTCTTTTCACTCTGCTCAAACGTCAACAGAAGACAGACTCAGTTTGTTTGGAAGTTGAGGTTTATTTAGTCCCCCTTTATTTTCCTCTGTGTTATATATATATAAAACATTGACGGAACACATCAGGTAACAAACTCCTCTTTGTTTACAATAGACTTACTTCACAACATACAACATACGATTAAAGTTTAGAACACATTAAGCAACAATAATACTTTCTTGACACATAAATTATTACTTAAACTTTATTATATTATTATAAAGGTAACAAACAACCATATGTTCCTAACGTCACATAAAGTAAGAAGCACACCCTAGTAACAAATGGCTCTAAGCAAAGTTTTTGACACATAAAGTAAAAAAACAAACATATGATAGTAATTTATTATTGTTGTTATTATTATTTATTCATTATATGTGTAAAATAAGCTATTTTGCACATATAATGAAGATATTTATATAATGAACAACCCATAGTTCACAACACTAAGACTAACAAAGTCTATGTTTAAAGGTTTTAAAAATATATCAATTTCTTCTTTATTTATCCAGAATGTATGAAAATATGTTGCTTATCCAGTATGTATCTTTAATTATTCAACGAAATACTTAAACTATCTAATACTGAAAGTTCAGGTTTTGACAATGAACAAAAGAGTTTTAGTAAAAATCTTTTTCAAATAATTAAAAACAACTTTTTGGTGTATTAGTTATCAATTAACTGTGTATTGTTGTTACTGATATAAATTTGAAGGTATCTAGTAAAAGAAATAGAACCAGATATTTAATTATTTGTTTGTTTGGTTTTGAAGTACATGTAGTGAAAAATTCCTTAGGCTTACGCTAGAAATTTATTTTTATTCCAGCATGCCTAGCAACATAATCACGTGGTGTTCTCCAATGATAATATGAAATTATGTAGTGCGCTTGCAATCATTTCATAAAGATTTGGTAATTATATATTGATAGGATTAACACGATATTCATTTGAATTCATAGTATACAGGCAGCCAACAAATAAACTATCATTATCTTACACATACGAATAAAAAGGATAAAGATGACACGTTAGGCTCTGCAACTTAAGCCTACATTCTAGTCTGCATTCATATGGCATTCTAGGTTGCGGGAACCTGTACTTTATGACTCGTAAAATAACAAACAGCCCTATATGTTTGACTCACAAAGCAAAACAACTATATGTTATGAAGTAAATATATAAACTATGCTTGAAACACAAACTTACAAAAATAACCTACGCTAATAACACACAAGATAACAAATAAGTTTACGGTTAAAATCATAAGATAAAAAAAGATTATACTTTTAGAACATATAAAATATTGTTCAACTTTACTTTTAAGATTGTAAATATAACGAACAACTTCACGTTTAAGATTCACAAGATAATGAACAATTCTACGTTTAATATTTACAAGTTTTTAATCCATGTATATTTGTATGGGTGAGTCAATACCACCTCAAGTGTATGAGTGGGTGGGTCATCACCAACGTTTGTTGATGGGCCTTTACCACTGAATGTTCAAGATTTATAAATTAACTATGCTTTAAATAGTTTATCAAAACTAAAATTGACTGTTGCAATGCATGTTATGTTCATTGCAATAAAACTGATTACATTTGAGTAACGAAAAAATTTTCGTTCAAGATTTATAAGATACTGAACAAATCCATATTAACAACTTATAAAGTAAAAAATCTACGTTCACAAATGGCAAAATAATGGTATTCTGGTAGCTGGTAAAAACTTCTGGTTTTACGATTTATAAGATAATGAATAACCCTTAAGATAATGAATGTTCATGAAAGTTATATTAATCTGTGTTCATGACACGTAAATTTACAGTCAAACCAACATTTACTAAACATATTTTTAGTATATTTAGTTATTTTAAATGCAACTTACAGTGCATCCTATTTAACGAAGTTTAATTTTCCAAGCTTTGTAGTTTGTACACACCTACTGTAATATTTTCTAAGCTTTGTAGTTTGTACACACCTACTGTAATATTTTCCAAGCTTTGTAGTTTGTACACACCTACTGTAATATTTTCCAAGCTTTGTAGTTTGTACACACCTACTGTAATATTTTTTTGTTTAAAGAGTAAGTAAAATATAATATTATGTTACAAATGAGGTTTCTCCTGTTTCTTCGGATTAGCAATATCGAATAGCAGACAAGTAAGTGTTTGCGTTTGAATATAAAACTAAATCAGCATTGCAGATTTGTACTCATGTAGTAAATGTGTATTCATTGATTCCGGACATATATGAAATGCTATTAACAACGATTCTCATTTGCCACTTCTTGCAAAAACAATCAAGAACTTCTATTAATTGGATGTTTAAGTATAAGTTGTATGTTTCCATGACATACAAGTAAAGTAGGTCAGAGACAGATTGAGTCAAGGTGTATGTCACCATGCATTTTGAGGCTATATTACATGCACGTTACAGATTAAATCTCATAAGCACTCTAGGCAAAGTTTAAATATTAAAATTGTGTGTTATTATGCTCTTAAAATAAGTTTAGTGACTCTAGAAGTGAGCAGTCCTGTAGGCATTGAAATTGATTGAAATTTTAAGCGTTTGTATATCCCTTCTGGATCTATAAATTACAGACCCAGCATAATCATATTTCATTTTTATTTTAACCCTTTCCCTCCTGTATAAATATGCAAAAGGTGATGTGCTTATTCAAACCATAAGTTTTCCATAAAATTTACTATAATGATTACAGTATCTTAAAATTTTACTTACGTAATATATACTTAAAAAACTATAAAAAACGAAATATTATTTAGTTTTGTGAAAACAGTCCTCCATAACCGCTTAATGAATATTTATTTTAAAGCAGAAAAATTTATTTAAATTTTGTTGTGAATTAAAGCATTTAACTAAATATGACTTTTCCTGTTGTTTAAAATAGTTACAAAGGGTTATGCCACAACTAAATAACACAAAGCAAGTACAATGTAACAACACATTTTGTCTGAAATATTACAGCATACAAGTATAATTTAGAAAATTAAGAGATATATGTTAACTAAAAGAATATAAATTTAAAACTAACTTGTGCGTAATCTTTTCAAACGGATTTCTTAATATTATTATACAAAAATGTTTGCATCATAATAATTTTCAATTGATAACGCTGGAGTATAATATTAGTTCGTTGCACTAATAATGATGGCGTAGATATATATATATATAAAATTTCCATAACCTAAGACTAATAATAATATAAGACTAATAAGAGTAAAATTGTAATAAAAATAACGCATAGTAATAAGGAATCAATAAATGAATCTTAAAACTGCCGTATATCAACAGATTGACATGATATACGGATCCCATGACATATTTTTCAATACTTGGAGAGGGAGTGAAGCGAACGACGGGGTAGGCAAGCAATGCGCGCAGGTTAGTTGTGGATATATTTTGAACTGTAAAACTGTTAAACAAATTCATGCTATGAAATATTTTACTGTATCTTATTGTGCTGTACTTGTGTTTGAGAAAATTATTTTACTATGTTATTGATTATCTTATTATTACTGTTATTATTATTACTATTCTGTTTACTGTTTATTAAACAAAGAAATAACTATAAAATGTACATATATATTTCTTAAACTAATAATGCTGCTCATGTAAATGTTTACTTTGATTAATTATACTATATGTGTTAGATTTTATCCGTTTAAAAACAGACGGTTTCAACTGGTGTACGTTTGAAATGTGATTTTTCGACTTAGGCTATGTAAAAGTTGGTGTACAAGCCTTATCTGTGATAAAACATAACCAGTGACTTTAACTTATTATAAAGATTTGAACTCAAAGTATTAATATAAATAAATAAAAATAGCATGTAAATTTTTATATTATTGAGAACAACAGTCAATTGTAAATATACATATTTTCATCTTATTTTTATTTTAGACAAAATATTTCATCTTTTATTACAAATTAACCTACGAACAATCAACACTTGAGAAAACTCTATTTTTATCCTTTTTCCACGAAATAGTATTTTATACAAGGCACATTCAAGTGACAATGCATTATTACTTTACACAGAAATATCACTCCCGCCCATGTCATGCCTAACCTAAGAGACCTTCCTACTTCCATGACACAGCAGGGGTACGACGACCGTTCATCAACGTAATACATCGTCAAAGATCCATTGCCTGATGCAGTAGGAGGTTAAATAAAGTTGCCTTTACACATAAGTATCACTCCCGCCCATGTCATGTCTAACCTAAGAGACCTTCCTACTTCCATGAAATACACGGGTATGACGACCGTTCATCAACAAAGATCCATTGCCTGACGCGGTAGGAGGTTAAACAAGGTTGCCTTTACACATAAGTATCACTACCGCCCATGTCATGTCTAACCTAAGAGACCTTCCTACTTCCATGAAATACACGGGTATGACGACCGTTCATCAACAAAGATCCATTGCCTGACGCGGTAGGAGGTTAAACAAAGTTGTCTTTACACATAAGTATAACTCTTCATGTCGTAACCTAAGAGACCTTCCTACTTCCATGAAATACACGGGTATGACGACCGTTCATCAACAAAGATCCATTGCCTGACGCGGTAGGAGGTTAAACAAAGTTGTCTTTACACATAAGTATAACTCCCGCCCATGTCATGTCTAACCTAAGAGACCTTCCTACTTCCATGAAATACACGGGTATGACGACCGTTCATCAACAAAGATCCATTGCCTGACGCTCATAATACATCGTCAAAGATCCATTGCCTGATGCAGTAGGAGGTTAAACAAAGTTGTCTTTACACATAAGTATCACTCCCGCCCATGTCATGTCTAACCTAACACACCCACCTACTTCCATGACACAACACGGGTACGACGACCGTTCATCAACATAATACATCGTCAAAGATCCATTGCCTGATGCTGTAGGAGGTTAAACAAAGTTGTCTTTACACATAAGTATCACTCCCGCCCATTTCATGTCTAACCTAAGAGACCTTCCTACTTCCATGAAATACACGGGTATGACGACCGTTCATCAACAAAGATCCATTGCCTGACGCGGTAGGAGGTTAAACAAGGTTGCCTTTACACATAAGTATCACTACCGCCCATGTCATGTCTAACCTAAGAGACCCACCTACTTCCATGACACAACACGGGTACGACGACCGTTCATCAACATAATACATCGTCAAAGATCCATTGCCTGATGCAGTAGGAGGTTAAACAAATTCCTACCTCTTCCATGAAATACACGGTATGACGACCGTTCATCAACAAAGATCCATTGCCTGACGCGGTAGGAGGTTAAACAAGGTTGCCTTTACACATAAGTATCACTACCGCCCATGTCATGTCTAACCTAAGAGACCCTCCTACTTCCATGACACAACACGGGTATGACGACCGTTCATCAACAAAGATCCATTGCCTGACGCGGTAGGAGGTTAAACAAGGTTGCCTTTACACATAAGTATCACTACCGCCCATGTCATGTCTAACCTAAGAGACCCACCTACTTCCATGACACAACACGGGTATGACGACCGTTCATCAACAAAGATCCATTGCCTGACGCGGTAGGAGGTTAAACAAGGTTGCCTTTACACATAAGTATCACTACCGCCCATGTCATGTCTAACCTAAGAGACCCACCTACTTCCATGACACAACACGGGTATGACGACCGTTCATCAACAAAGATCCATTGCTGACGCGGTAGGAGGTTAAACAAGGTTGCCTTTACACATAAGTATCACTACCGCCCATGTCATGTCTAACCTAAGAGACCCACCTACTTCCATGACACAACACGGGTATGACGACCGTTCATCAACAAAGATCCATTGCCTGACGCGGTAGGAGGTTAAACAAGGTTGCCTTTACACATAAGTATCACTACCGCCCATGTCATGTCTAACCTAAGAGACCCACCTACTTCCATGACACAACACGGGTATGACGACCGTTCATCAACAAAGATCCATTGCCTGACGCGGTAGGATGTTAAACAAGGTTGCCTTTACACATAAGTATCACTACCGCCCATGTCATGTCTAACCTAAGAGACCCACCTACTTCCATGACACAACACGGGTATGACGACCGTTCATCGTCAAAGATCCATCGTCTGACGCAGTAGGAGGTTAAACAAGGTTGCCTTTACACATAAGTATCACTCCTACCCATGGACCCTCCTACTTCCAAGACACAATATCGTTACGACGACCGTTCATTACCGTACAATCATCGTCAAAGATCCATCGTCTGACGCAGCAAGAGCTTAAGCAAGGTTACCTTTATACAGAAGTATCACTCCCGCACATGTTTTGTTTGACATAACAGACCTTCTGAATTCCATGACACAACTCGAGTACGACGGCCATTCATCATGGTACACCCATTGTGAAATCCCAAAATGTATGCTGCTATTGCCTAAAGGAGACTACAGTTTAAGCAATGCTGCCTATAATTTACCGATCGAAGAAAACTAATGTTGAACTCTGCTTTTGTTGACCAGTTTAGCGGAAGTCTGCGTAAACAAGTGTCATAATAGAAGCTAACCTATACAGTTGCCTGTTAGTGGCAAGTGTAATTGGAAGTTTTGAAAACATCTGAATGTTTTAATATTATACTTCGAATGAAAATTCTTTTAATTAGTTATTTTTAAGATGTTGAGAGTATGTTTACATTTATTAGTTGATACATATTACTATTGAGTGTTAACGTCGATCATTATGTAATAAAAAAAGTTATAACGAAATAAAATACATCTGTAGTGAGATCAAAATTTAGCTATGTATTAAAGTTTTTATTTTGGAAACATATTAATCTATGGCATTTTAAAATATAAACTATGGATTAGCTTATATCGAAGGTATACACGGTTATCTTTAATTTTGAATAAGTGGATTAGATCAGAATATACTCTCAACTGTAAATAGAATAATTATTGATTAATTTTTTATAGTTATAGAATAAAAAGTATAATCAATAGAATTGTTTAAATAAACTATATATTCTTTAAAAATTGATAAAATATATTCAGAAGCATTAGATGATGATTTTTCACTTGTTGGCTTATAACTGATTTGTATGTAATATTTATAAATATAACATAATTTTGTAATTATCTATAAAGTTAAAGAAGTAAAATTATTCGAGTTTAGCTTGTACCATATAGATATATAAAGTAACCAATTAGAGTGTATATTAAACCTAAAATGACTAATTTTACTATCGATTGTAATACAATATAATGCACTTTTAGTGACAAATATTTTCCTTAATACTACACTTTGGCTAAGTACTTTTGAACAACTTAACGCGAACTATACATGACATTTCTAACAGTTTAAGAGAAGTCTAGCAAACATATTAATTATATGGTAAAAACAAAAAAATATACCTAATATATTTAATTGTTCATAAGATATTACTGTTTAGCCGGACTAGGGTATAGAACTAAATTTACATTTAGCTACGATTTTATTTGGCAAGTTTTCAAATAGAAAATTATTAGTATATTTGATAGTATGTTTTAGAAAAAAAACTATTCACTTAACTTAATATTTCCATTAAAATACTGACAGTCAAACTGTTCCAGTGTATTAAAGATTTATTTTTATAAATTGTTTTTAATCTAGTAGAATGACATTTAGCCGAAAAATATATTTATTATAATATAGTCTACGTTTTTTTTAACTAATTGTTTTAAAATAATTGCCTAAAGTGGATTGATATAATGTGCTATTTGATTGATATACTTTAATTATCCTACAAATGCCTTGTTTAAATATATTATTTTATACGTTTTGTCAATAAGCATTGTGAAAGAACACGTTTTACTATTATATAAGATTCCATTTAACTAACAAAATTTAAGACATGTGATCCTAAAGTTTTTATAATTTTTAGGCTGAACAAAAAAACATGTATTTAGTAAAAATATGTTTTATATATGGTAATAACCTGGATGGATGGTAATCTTTATAAAATATCTTGCTTTGTTGTGGCTTTACAACAGTTTACTGACAAGGTGTGCACGATGAAATGTAGGACTATTTTTAATTTTTTAACGTTCTTCGTCCATTAAATTATCTAAATATTAACACAAGTTTCATTATGGTTTTTACTATGGTGTCTTTAGTAGTAAACATTTAATACTTCTGCAAAAAAATAAACTGCAATACTTTATCCTTTTACTTTACATATTGGCTGTAATGAATGTCGTATTTTAAAAGGATAAAGAGGTAAATTAGATATTGCATTTGGTTTTTTAATTAGCTTAAATTTTTCTAAATAAAAATATACTGCATATTTCAAATAACCTATTCGATTTGTTTGTTTAGTCGTAGATTTTAATGTATGTTTCATTAATATTCCAAACGTAGAAATTATTTGATGCCTTGAAAAAGGTTCCAATGGAAAATTGTTGGAATATATTTTAGCCAGTTTTAGATATATGAACTAATAATTAAATAAATAAATGGTGATGATTTATGCAATTAGGTACTGTATTACTGATATAATTAGTGAAACCCCCGGTCTTCTATATTCCAACCGTTAAAGTCTCCAGATTGCATATTGACAAAAAAAACACTGTAAATGAAATAAGGGGCTGTTTTTCCTCAACTAATTATTTACTGATACTCATACAAATATATAGTTTGCTGTATGTATAAATATTATATTATAAATGATGGTAATTAATAGTGACCGGTGCATGATGTTGATCAGTGAAAATATTTACTAATGACTACAAGTACCGGCATTTGATTGTCATTAGTATAATAAGGTACTACAGCATGAGTCACCTTGTTATCTGTACAATCCAGGGGCGGCGGCCGGTGAACACACCAACACAGTAACACAGTTCACACACAACACAACACACTCGCCGAATCAGCAATATCAGTCCAGACTCCAGCAGCAGTCGGGTCACTCACTTAGCGCCCCTACTGGTCTACTGGCGGACTGCTGAGCCACCTCCCCTCCACTCACCGGCTGCACCAGCCAATCCAGGCCTACAGACCTAGTTTCCCCCTCTTGCCGACCTTGAGGGGCCATGGACCTGCTCTGCCTCCAACTCCTCAACCACCTCACCATACTATTTTTAATCCCTCAGTTCCTCTCTATCTCTGGACCAAGCTGTTCCTGCAGATGAGAAGACCGGGTGTCCTTCAACGCTTCCTGTTTTACTGTTTTAACGGTGCATCTGAACGCCCCTGTGGCTTCCCCCACTCGTTTCTAGCACATTGTAGGATCTTCCATTATGGGTAAAGTGCCGTCTGATGCCACCGGCGAGATTGATGCTTGTTTACTTGAACGGGTGGCATTCTATTGTTTGCATACCCTATAGAAGTATGTGTTAACTGCGCAACTTGAGTAAACACCATCGTTGTTGACACAAAGGGTTAATTTTCACTCATACTTCGGTAGAGTACAATAGAAATTGTAGTAACTCTAGGAACTTTTAAAAATATAAACTACTTGAAAAAAAAATACATGAAATATAAGTTATTATATACAACATTTATTCAGTAATATGCCTACTAAGACAGGTAATTTTGTGTTTCATGAGAAAATGAACAGGAATAAAACAAAAACACATATTAAGAAAATGAAGAAATCTACAGTGATTTTGTCCTATAGAACACTTTACTATAGGACATATGACATTATATATAGTTCATCATGTGCCTGATTATGCCATTTCAACATGAATATAATTGTAATGTCTATTATGTTTATGTTGAAGCATGCAAAATATGAACATGCCTTGAATTTTAATATCTTCTTGGGCCCTTAGTACATTGTATGATCTATGAAAAATGAATATTTGTTTAATATTAGACGAAATATTTAAATAGTGTGTCTATAACTTCCTAATTTAATATAACTCTCCATAAACAGGCAGGATAAAATCATCTTACTTACAAAATGTTCGATATGTAATTAAAATGCAGTTTAGATATAAAATATTTATATAATATTTTATTTGTTATTGTTATTTGTAAATTTTATACTGAGGATGTTTAAAATATCTCGTCTCAAATATCTAGTGGTCAAATAACTTTTAGCAGATACTTATAGAAAGATAAATATTGTTTAACAGTTGTATTCTCCCTTACAAATTAAACCCCCTGTCTAAAAAGTATAGGGGAATAAAATGCCAAAGATGGTTTCCATTCCCTATAGATGTCCAAAGAGCAAGTTGTTCTTTTCCAGGCTGAGTTAAATTCATCTGCTGAACAATGAAAAAACCACAAAAATAATTCACTATTAAAACCACAAATTTCAATTGGGGGCATGTCCTCTTCCCCAATAATTTTGTTCCACAATACTTCACAAATTTTTTTCACAATAATTCAATATCCTCGATTATAAAACTCCCAGTATTCAATTCGCATCGGGGATCACCCTCATAAGACTCGTGGTGTAGTGATTGTATGTAGAAATTTTGTATGATCGCATTTCATATTTTTTCAAAATCCACTACATAGCCGTTGCAATACCATAGGTTACAATTAGTTGAAAAACGTGATAGAAATGGAGCTATTCATCAGGAAATATCTTTCCATACAAATGCTATATTTCTAACTAATATTTCAAACATATTAACACCTTTTTAACGGCATATAACATTTTAAAATTATTTTGATATAATCTTCAACCAAAGTAAAAAATACACTTCTAAGTGATAAGCGCAATCTTTTTAAAAGAAGACCAATAATAGGCATTGGAAAAAACTTAATTCACGCAAACGAAGCTTGACCCAGAAAAACAAAAAATCTATAGTAACTAATAGTTATCCTCTTCAACTGTCGCTTGTCAATTCTACTGTAATTTTATATTGGGTGGCAAATATTTTTCTAAAAAAATATTTAAGTTACAAAATAAAACAGAGCCATCAGGTTCTGGACTTTTGGAAAAAGATAGTGAAATTTGTTGCTCTAAGAAATATTCTCAGGCAGCAAGTAGTTTACTAGTAACAATGGAAGTACCTTGTAGTCTAACTAGCGATAAAAACTGATGTAGTGACACTGCAGTGTGTGAAAACTGCTATAAAATGTTTTATCGTCCTTCAAAGCTATCAACAAGTGTGTTGAACTATCAGTATTTAATGGGGTGTGTCGGCGGCATCAAAGGAAAGGGATTCCGCGAGAGTCACGTGATTAGAATCACCACACGAGGGGACTTTTACAAGACTGAAATGGGTCTACAGGTTGTGTCCTTTGGAAACGCTAGTAAACACTCCGAACAACTTTAATCGTTGTCTGTTGTGTTGGAACAGACCAAACGAGCAAGAAAACCCAAATAAAACTGAGAATTTGCAAATAAAATAAAGAGGTTTTAAGGGGTGCTGGAGTAGTCGGTCATCTTGGATCCTTAAGACAAATGATAATTGAATAATCCTATAGTTTTCGTACTTCTTCCAATATAGTTATGTTTAATATGTTTTAAATAGGTATCGTAATAGATAATGTTGATGTCTTTGCTTATTTAACTTTTTTCAACGACACACTTGAATCTGTTCTTATTTTGAAAATTAGTTGAAACAAAAACAGTAGTAAATTGAAAAAAAAATAACGATCGATCAACATTAATAAATTTTTTTTTTAACATTTCAAAATTGTAATCTATAATATTCTTTTGAGCTTAAACATTTAAATAATTAACATTGAGGCTATGTTTTTGCTTGATTTGATGAAACTTAACCTTGATTTTTTCGAAAATAAGTTCGTAAATACTAGGTACCTTTTTTAACGATATTATTTTAAAATCTGTCTCCAAACGGACAAACTCTCTAAGAGAACGTTTATGGAAGACTGTTATTAATGCGAGGTTGTGTGTTGATTCAAGTACTCTCTGCAAAGAGAGATGGGTGTCCAGGTATGTTATCTTCTGGAATCTCCAGGATGATAGTGAATGGTGATTGAGAGGGGAGAGGGGTGGACAGCAGACGATTAGATGATATCTGAGTGAGGTTGTACCTGTCCAGCGAGAGTAGAGGCCGTGCCTACATTCTTGTCTCTAAGTGCACCTGATGGTGGGTTATTTGTTCATCCAAGTGTTACTGTATGATTATGAAACACAGTTTTATGGGTTTTATGGGAACTAGTTCCATGATTTATAGTCGAGTACTCTTTGGTGCTGAGCGTATAAGTATTGTTTGAACTTGACAAGAAGGAGTTAAGACAAGGGTTTTGAAATGCATACATTAAGAATAACTTGTAAAACCAGCTCGTATAGGCCCAAATAAAAGATGGTGTATAGCCAGTATGTCGGATAGAAAAACATTTTATATTCAGCAACACGTGAGCCATATTTTTGTGTGTTTGGATATTAGTAATAATCTTAGAAATTATAATAAACATTCTAAATTTTAGAAGAGGTTTAATTTTCTATTCGTAGTAGTTTTTTAACTTCTTTTCGTGCTAATATATCGTTCATAATACGGTATCACTATTCATAAATACATCATATTTGCAAGTACAGAATCATATCTTAATGTGTAATTTAAAATATTTGGCTCAATGAATATTATAATTTATACATTCCTATTATACAATTTTAAATGTCCTTGTCTTACTTTTTAGACACAACAAAAATAAATAGTTTCGTAATTTTTATCTGATTATTTTAGGATAATTTAGTTTACATTTAAATCAAAGTAGACTACTTCGTATTCTTTATATGCTGGCCTTTGTTATTTGATAATTTAATGGAAATTATTTTAGATTACAAATAATGAAAGTTATATATTAAAATTAATTAATTATTTAATAACTTTAAAACGTATAAATTTGTATAATACTTTAATTGAGCTCATTTGGCATCTATATTGATATTATTAGTTGGTAGATGGAATACGATAATAAATGTTCCTTTAAATGTATCGCTCAGAGTGATGTGAACAAACTTGAGCGCTTCATAAATGACATGTTCATTCGTTTAATATTTTAAATGGTTAGCAGACTCACTGACACGTTTGTAATTCAGTTTTTTCAGCCTGTTGTTACAATAATAATAAGTAAATTGTGGGTAATTAGCATCAAATGATTTTCGATGTGTCAGTAAACTAAAACTGACTAGCAATTATAGCCAAACTTAACACATGAATGTTATAAACAATCATAAACCCTATCTGCAATAGTCTGATTTGGTATTAAACTCAACTACGAGGATACCAAGATTGTTTCACTACTAAATTCAAACCATTGATATGTTATGAGTGCACATACAGGTTTAAGAAATGTTATACATTGAGATTGATTCGAATAGGTGCAGCAATAAGAAATTTCTCATACTTTAGTGATTACTACTGCTGGTGTGCATTCTGTTGTATGATGGTACTTCATCGTTGTAGCTCACAGTACGTATATAAACGCCACTCAGTTACCCGATGTAGTACTTTGCCGACGTGGTGGCTCAGTGGCAAAGGCTTCGGGCTATGGATGGCAATCCCCAGCCGAGTTAACGGTCGTGTCACTCGTTCAATATAGTTCACAAACAGGTATGAATTCTCATGTAAACTGGTGAGAGAGATTTCAAATTAAAATTAAAAACTATAAAATAATAATTATAGTGAAACTGCCAGCTAATTGGAACTGGGCTTAGGTTTCAACTTCTAATATAGCAACATCATCATTCAACCCATTCATGAATGATGAACCCATTCATCATAACCATTCAAATATAATACAAAATAAAAACTAGTACACTAGGCAAGCATTTATCTGGAACGCTATACACAAACAGTGGTACTGACCCACCCGCCCACCCATACACGAACAGTAGTACTGACTTACCCGCCCACCCACATACGTACAGTGGTACTGACCCAATCGCCCACTAATACATGTACAGTGGTACTGACCCATCCGTCCAACCATACACGAACAGTAGTTCTGACTTACCCGCCCACCCATAAGTTATACGTACAGTGGTACTGACCCAATCGCCCACCCATACATGTACAGTGGTACTGACCCATACATTTACAATGGTACTGACCCACCCGCCCACCCATACACGAACAGTAGTACTGACTTACCCGACCACCCATACACGTACAGTGGTACTGACACATTCGCCAATATTTTACTGTAAACCTTTAGAGCCTTATAAAATGTGTTGAAAGGTCTTTTATACCTTATACACTATAAGTACATTAAATATACTCAAATTTGGTATGTATGTTTTATATACATATCCATTCACATAATGTGTATGAGTAAGATTTGGATATTTACAAATTTTAGAATTGTTTTCTTAAGTAGTCATTTAGTACATGTTTTTCATATTTTATACTAAGAAGTTGGATTTAAGATGAATATACTGCATCCATCTTAGACAGTATTCTATTCCTAGCAAAGAAAGGGCCACTACAAACCCTCTAATTATTTCTAACGTAATCATAGATGTGCATCAAATGGTAATTTCAATAGTTTACATCACATTTGCAGGATAGATGACTGAATTGGATATATTTTGTATAGTCTTTGAAGTTGAAGAATTCAACTTCTCTTGGATCTACCTCTCTTGGATCGACATGTCAGCTTAACTGAATTTCATTGTATCTGTATTCCACTTAAAACTTCTGATTGATACACGCAGGCAATACTCGTCTACTTATCCTCCGGTATGCCATTATTCATAACGTTTCCAAACAAATATCCTTTATTGTAAAAGTTTTGTACTGAATTGCGTCAATATAATAGTGTCAGTATACATGATAACAAATTTCAATACTAAAATAAAAATCACCAAAGATATAAAATATTCTTATCCTTAAATGAACCAAACATTATGACACTGATGGGCACTTCAGGAATTTTTTAATACTACAAAAGCAATGTGATACCTTTTAGAAAATACATTCACTTTACGTTCTGCTTTGAGTGAGGCTGGCAAATCGTTAAATAGTTTGATCCCGTTAAATGATAGAAATTTTTCGAAGAGGCGCATTTTATGTGGAAGTGTTGTCATGTTCATGCCTAATCTGATTTTTTTCGGGTTAGTTTGTTTTAAAAAGGTAAAAATTGCTATGCACGAATGTTCATCTTTTTATGCAGGTGGACACTGTGGATGTAAATAGATGGAAATGTAAAAAGTTGGATCAGGAATATTTTTGTTAAAATGTATTTCTTCTTTTATGGATAGTAAGACTTCACTTGCTATATACTATGGGCTAATTTATCCGGTTTTGGGTTATGGAATCCAAATCTGGGGACATTAGTGCAAAGAAACTAACTTTTTGTTTAAATTGCAAAAGAAGGCAATTTTTAGAACAGTATTTGGTAAGCATAATGATTTTTCTTGTAGGTCTCTTTACAAATATTTTGACATTTTTTATGCCTGATCTGTACACACCAGTATGTGTTACAAAATAAGCCGTTGTTAAAAAAATACCATCGTTTTATTAAAAAGGAGAGTGCGGCTGTGTAATAGCTAAAAGGAAGTTGGAAGATGAGTGGAAAGATTTGGATCCTGGTGATCCCAGCTATGGAGCAGGATGCCACCGAATCTGCAGTTACAACTTACCAAGAAACACCATTTGTATATGTTGACTTTGTTTTTGATTTCCGAAATTTATTTTTTTGTCTTACTTATGTACCTTTTCTCAGGAAGTATTAGATTGATCCTTATGAAAAAAGTCACTTGGACATTCCACCAATAAAAAAAATATTAAGTGCCAGACATTGTGAAAAGAGCTTTAATAATCACTCTAAAAAATAACATGACATTTATTCGAAAATATATATACTCGTATGTATAAAAACATATTTTTTATTAGTAAATTTGCTTAAAAACTAAATTATTTACGCTCTATTTCATAATAAAAATCTAAAAAAATAACAAATATCAATTTTATTGTAATTGAACCAGTGGTTCCTGAGAAAAAGTTACATAAAATATAGGAACATATTATTGTAAGGATAGGGCCTTCGGAAACCCCTTACGTAAAGCCAGTTTTAATAATCCTGTTCTTTTAAATCACGTTACCGGATCCAAAAGAACGTATTATTAAGATAGTGAGATAAAAATCAATAAGTACAAACATTCATCACTCAGTAACAGGTCACACAGGAGAATTGTCCTTCCGCGAGGAACGGAAAGTTGACAATTACGTAGCCTATAACCTTAATTACAATTTATCGATTTCATTTTACCAAGGACTTGCAATAAATGAATCACGACTCCAGAGTTCGTTACATTACATCCGTATTTGAACAACCTCCTCTTGAATGTGCATTCTAACTAGATCCGTCCTTGTGGACGTTGAATTAATTCCATCGCCCAGAGTACGGGTTTCCCCGAGATGTCGAAACATCCTTCGCGCAATTCCTGTTCAGATCGAACGGCAGTGATAGGTTGCAGAAGCTGCCAGATGGAGGCAGGTCTCTGGTTGAGCTGTAGCCAAGTTGGTACTCAACAATACTGGCCAATGATGTACTGTATTGCTGTTAGTGTATCAATGCCAAGCATAACTCGACCTCATAGAATGCCTGGCCTCCATTGAACTAATTGCTTTAATAAAAAACTCATTTGTAATGAACGCTATTACAGACGTGTTTATTACGCGTTAAAACCAATTCGTGTAATCACTGTGCTCTTACTGTGGTTATAGCTTGGATAATTTAATGTACTCATAAGGATAGGCCAGAATGCGCCTTTATAGACTGCGTTAAACATTGGTGGATGGGATAATCATTAAGAGTCATGTGTGATTGTTGGGAGGGAAGGTCCCAAAGAATCGTGTGTGAAGGTTTGGTCTTCAAGAGTTGTGTGTGATTTGGGACGGTACATAGAAACCCACTTGTGTACAGTGTGATAAAAGTTAAACGACTGAAAGGCAGTAATGAGGGTCCTTTTACCAACCCATCACACTTAACTCTTGTAGATTTTTGCACCGTCCCACCACAAATGAATCTTGAAGATCCTTTCACCTACCTTTGACACACAACTTTTTAGGATCCTCCCATCCACCCAAAACACATACACACATATTGCACTCTTCAACCAATTTCCTTTTCTTTGCCCATTCTCCTCACTTCATTATTATCTCCATATTCCTGCAAATGAACATCTCCATGGCTTCCAATCTCTTCTCGTATGCTTTCCTCATATTAGTCCATGTTTCTGCTTCATACAATAAAATACATAAAATAAAAAAGTTTCACAAATATTTTTCTCAACTTCTTATCTACCGGTCTACAAAGTAAACTAGTACTGTTATTAAATATTTCTTTTTCCGTAGACATTAATTGTTACTTTTATTTCTTTTTGAAAATCATATCTCCTTCAATCAGACCTCCTAGATATTTAAAACTAAGTACTCATATAAATGGGGTTCACTAGCTCTTCATATCTTCATATTACCATAATCTTTGTTTTAATTATGTTAATTTTCATACCGTACTTTTCACTTATTGTATTAACATTGTTTACAATTATTTCTATAAGCACTTTTATTTACTACTACAGCCATATTGGCATCAAAGTTAATGCAGTAAATTCTTTCACCATTTCTATTTAGTCTACTCCCATATTTCCTTTTAAAACGTCCTTCATTAGTTTGTTGTAAATACACATTAAAGAGAGAAGGCGATAAATTTCACACTTGTCTAGCACGGATTCCCATGTAAACTTCTCCAGTTAAGTCATTAAATTTTATTACTCTTGACATTTGTTTCATTTTACAGCTCTATGATCTATATTATTTCTTTCTAGTCTATTCTAATGCTTCTTAGACTTCAAATACCTTTTTCCATTGTACTTTTTCGAAAGCTTTTTCAAGAGCGACTAAAATTACATATATCTTCCAGTTCATCTCTATATATCTTTCATTTTTGTCCTAATCAGTTCAACAGCATCCCTAATTCTACCACTTTTCTAAAACTAATCTGTCTTCTCTAATATTTTATCTATGTCGCACTTATTCTTCTGTTAATTGTTCTTTGTACATTTTTTCTGTACCTGCTATTAATCTTATTTTTCTAAATTCCTCAGATTGTCTTACATTTTTCTTCTTCAGAATAGGTATGAAAACATCCATAAACTCTTTAGGCCACTTCCCTTTTCATACATTTGTCAGCACAGATTTGAATAACGATAAGAAATAGAAATTATAACGAACCCTCCCCAAGTTGGTTATTCTACTTGCAAGACTTTGTCCACTCATCCGTTTACTCACAGGTGCTTTCTTCCTACACATGGTAAGCAATACCTACCTCTTACCATATGTACATAACTTGTCTCTTAATAGCCCATGTCAATTGCTGGAAAATTAAGCAACTTTATCATTTGGCTAAATCTATATAAATATTATTACTTTAGTATTATGATGTTCACGTGTTTTGTTTTTCTACCATCACGTAACGTATTATACCAAAATACTGTTACAAATTCTAAAAAAGACACATGCCCAGTCTATTTTATCGTCACATATAGGGTGAATGACGAGGATAAAAAATTCGTACACAACTCCTAGGTTCAAAAGTAGGCCTGATAAAAAAATCTTTTACAGTGGCATTGTTATAATATATTGTTTATATAAGTTTATAGCTCGGAAAGTTAGACAATGAGATGGTACTCATCCTTTCTGTGTAGACTATTTAAATAACATAATTTATTTCCATGACACTGCAGATTTTACATACTCGTAATAGTTACAACTACTATGATATCCCTAGTGTCTATTACATAAATCTATTTAGTTTCTTTATCTCATTCCTTCCAATTTACTCTCAAGAAAATCGTTTCTTTAGTGTTTGTCACTATAATATTTGTTTCGGTATCTTATGAAAATAGCTGCCAGTCACCAATTATTCGATGATATGATGGTATATGTACTATTTTGTTTCGTATTCTGGTGAAAAACGCAGGTCTGTTATGATTACCGAAAAGGAGATGCTTTTTATATTAATAACGAGTTCAAGTTTGAGGGATGATGTGAAATTTGAATACTCACAAGCAAAAATAAGACGACGTACATGAAATAATGCTCCTTGCACGGTATTGGTTCAATTAAGAATTGATATTGATGTACTTTAAATGTGACTTTTATCACCAACTATATGCTAGAACATGTTTCAATATCAGATCTATTAGTTGTACAAATTTTCTGGAATTGAAGTCAGTTTATTTCTCTTGAAATCTCACATTTTCAGGATTATATTATTTAAAACTTTCCGTTCAATATCCTCTAGAAACTGGGTTAGAAGAACCAATCAAATTCAAGTAATCTTTTCTACTTGCGAATGACCCTTGATTTGATAATCTAGAGGTAATTCTATTCAATGATTATACGACGGTGTTTCTTCAATTCATCTTACTGAAAACATAACCGATCAACGCTATACTCACTGTTATCCATACAACGATACATATTACGTAATACATGAGTATTTAAGGATGGAATAATAACTTGCATCCTTTCGTCCAAATCAAATACCAACTAAACGCATCAATAATTATTATTTTAGTTTAAAATATTTGAAAATTTTACTACGTAATATCAGTCAAGAAGTGGTACATCAAGAACTTTGCTAAGATGTTACCTTTCGAAACTATAGTATCATTTTCGATATCTCGATATAGTGTCTATGAATTAGTATGTTTTTATTTTCGAACTAAAAACTATATATATATATATATATATATATATATATATATATATATTATATTTATTATTATATATGATTTATTTATTTATTGATTCTTAAGATGGGGATCGTCAAGATATGGGTGAATATGGATTTCAAATGAGTGTGATGATTGTAGGTATGCAAATGTAGTTAATGTTTATAACTAAGGCCGACTACTTCTTAGAAAGTGTCATTAATTAGTCCAATGACAAATGAACTTCCGGTGGCTATCAGCTAATACCACTCAAACTTTGTTATGAATCTGAATGCAACTGAAATAAAAACCTGTAATAATATTATGTACTCAATGTTTCCATTTCCTATCTTCTAAGAAAAAAGTCATCATCTTCTTATCTTTTAATTTAATCGTAAGGACAAGATTAATATTAATTATTTACTTAATTCTAAACAATCCAAATATGAACATACCTTCCCATTTTAATTAAGTGGGAAAGTTGGCCAGCAATTAAACACCTCGCATCGAACATTGCATGAATTAAAATTAATTGTACTTTATGTGGAAAATTATCTTTATTCTTCTAAACTGTATTACAATTTCTAAATCACCAATTAACCATTTAAATGGTTACATCCGTGTACAAAGTCGATATTCATAGACACGCCTATTGTTTGTCGTGTTTAATCAACACAGACAAAGATAGACAGTAAAGGTCACTCAGAGACAAGATAAGGTGAAATTACCTTTTCGTGGCTAGGTAGTAGTTCTTTAATACCTTTCACAACCACTGGGTTTATGATATGACCATTAATACAACTGTGACTATACCATACTTTATTTACTACAAGGTTGCTTTATTTTTAAACACAAATAAAACTACATGCACGATTTTGTCAGAACACCAAAATGCCAAATAGCTTGTACTTGATGATAGATAGTCTAGTAAGTGTAGCACTTTACACGTTATCGCGTTAGGCTTAAAACGTTTCCTAAACATTTTTGTGAGAAATACCACGCAAGTTTACAACAATCATGATTTCCGAAGTACATTTGTGAGGTATTAACATAAGTCCGGTGATTTAGCTAACTAATGCATATAAAAGTATAACAAGTCTAAGTTAACTTACTAAACACACTTTAAAAACAAATATGAAAATGTATAAAACAATTCTATCCATTCAACTTTAGAACACAGTAAATTAAAAATGAAACTAACATTTGTCTATAAGGAATAATTATCCAACAGCATTGTACTTAAGGTGCTCGTTTCCCGTGCTGCAAAACCACCGCACGAAAGTTACTAGCCGTACAGTAGCTATACGGATAAAATATGATTTTTGATTTCATTATTATTTATTATTAATTATTATCATTTCAAGCGTATGGATCATTTTTTTTCTTTAAAGTTAGGTAAAGTAAACACTGAATGTTTATTAAAGTATAATCTGGTGGAGCATATCATAATTTTAGTTAGTATAAAATTGACAAGAATTATACTTAAAGTTTTAAACATTTAAGAGTAAATTTTTAATATAATAATCTGATGGTCCACTTTAACGGTTCTTCATCTATTAAATTACTCTTCAATTGTTACTAAACAATCGTTATTGCGGACCAAACTCTTGAAATAGGAACCCATGATTTTGGCATTTTTCGTTAAACGAAACGCCCTCTTAAAAATAAGTGTGTGTAAGAGAACTGCCACTCTTAGTTAGTTACTTTCAGCTCTAGTGTAACAAAATATTTATTCATAGACCACAATGTCACTACATCCAGGAGAATGTAACATATTTTGGATTGATAATATTTTACAGAGATTCCGGTGTAATAATTTCTTAGTTAACACTACATTGTATAAAGTTTATAGAGAAGTTGAATATATAGAAATGTGAACTATATAAATGTCTGGAGGAATTTACTTTATATTTCATTCTTAAATATTTTTTCATTGCGGAATATGGACCTTTGTAACGAGAATTGTGAGCATCGAGTTGATTGGACATGTTATTGGTATGAGTTGAATACATAAAAACAACTTATATGTCGTGATTGGATGTAATTACCTGCAAATTATCGAGTCAAGAGCCATTAGCACGTGGGGAGGATCGCTAGTTGATGTGATTGGTTCATCGGACGAGTCAAGAGCCATTAGCACGTGGGGAGGATCGCTAGAAGTTTATGTGATTGGTTCATCGGACGAGTCAAGAGCCATTAGCACGTGGGGAGGATCGCTAGAAGTTGATGTGATTGGTTCATCGGACGAGTCAAGAGCCATCAGCACGTAGGGAGGATCACTAGAAGTTGATGTGATTGGTTCATCGGACGAGTCAAGAGCCATTAACACGTGGGGAGGATCGCTAGAAGTTGATGTGATTGGTTCATCGGACGAGTCAAGAGCCATTAGCACGTGGGGAGGATCGCTAGAAGTTGATGTGATTGGTTCATCGGACGAGTCAAGAGCCATTAGCACGTTGGGAGGATCGCTAGAAGTTGATGTGATTGGTTCATCGGACGAGTCAAGAGCCATCAGCACGTAGGGAGGATCACTAGAAGTTGATGTGATTGGTTCATCGGACGAGTCAAGAGCCATTAACACGTGGGGAGGATCGCTAGAAGTTGATGTGATTGGTTCATCGGACGAGTCAAGAGCCATTAGCACGTGGGGAGGATCGCTAGAAGTTGATGTGATTGGTTCATCGGACGAGTCAAGAGCCATTAGCACGTTGGGAGGATCGCTAGAAGTTGATGTGATTGGTTCATCGGACAAGTCAAGAGCCATTAGCACGTGGGGAGGATCGCTAGAAGTTGATGTGATTGGTTCATCGGACGAGTCAAGAGCCATTAGCACGTGGGAAGGATCGCTAGAAGTTGATGTGATTGGTTCATCGGACGAGTCAAGAGCCATTAGCACGTGGGGAGGATCGCTAGAAGTTGATGTGATTGGTTCATCGGACGCAGTTCTAAAGGTTATTTAGCAGAAGTGAACGTTTTCAAACTTGTGAAGGTTTTCAATGACCTTAATGAAGTAGATTTTCAAATTACAAACATGAGTTTTCTTTAGACATTATCTGCTTTCATCTCACAGTAAAATTGTACAATCATTTGATCCAAATTAACAAATTTTCTACCATGTAAATGGCTTGTTAAAAGTCACACGTATGTACAGGAATTTTAAGTTTCCATTAATCCTATGCCTTCAAATTCCTGTAAAGGAGTTTGTATAAAATAGCAATATCAGTGCCATACCACTCGAAGTGAAAATCAGTGCTATTTACACCTTCTAATGGAATATGGTGTACTCAAACAAGTCTTATGAATCTCTTTTGGACAGCTTCCACACGACCGATGACATTCGCTGTACATGGAGACTGATTGTGTATTCAAACCTTGTCGAACTATAAAGCAGTATTAACATTTCTATGGTCTTCCATAGTAAATCCCATTAGAAATCCTTAAACCATATTCCAGCATTTTGTTTATTAATAACTATAATAACTATAATTATTTTAAATTTCTTATAAAATATCATTTATAATCTTCTAATCAACATGGTTCACATTGAGATCGCAGATAAATAGCACCACACAACACTTGGCCGAGAGGTTTGCCAGCACGCGTGAATCGGGGAGTCCGCAACTAAAAAGGTGCTAAAGTTAAAATGTTATACCCACGTTATGAATAGATAAATGCCAACATTCGCAAGGCATAGAGTAGAAGTTATTTTATACTGTTAATTTAATAAAAAATAAAGATTCGCTACATAAGACATTTCTATAATCACAATTAGTCAGATGTTTCACTTTTCCATCTAGATCAGAATATGTGTACCTATGTTGAAGTATAGACCAATTCAACAACCAAAGTATAGGGCAATTCAACAACAGTGTCAAAATCAATGTTAAAAAAAACGTTATTCATGCCAGTACAGAGTTGTACATTAAATAGTGTCAAGTTAAATTCACTAAAATAAGTACAATAATCTACACAACTTTGTAAAGAAATAATTAATAATCAAAATACTAGTCTAAAGAAAATAAGGACTCTTAGATAAAGTATGACTTAAGTCGGGTTTTGAAATTAACAGTCACATGTACTTTTTCATTCATTAGGCAGAACATTAATAAACTTAGCCCCTACTGCAGAGGTTTTCTTTTTGTACGTTTCTGGTCTTTTCTAACTTTTAACCAACCTCCAGATTATCTGAACTACTGCTAAAATTAAAAAAATTTTATATAAAAAATAAATTACATTGATTTGCTCAATTAATCGAGGACATTTCTATCTTGAATATTGTAATTATATATATATATATATATATATATATATATATTATATAATACAATATATATTATATATATATATTATATAATACAATTATATATTATATATATAATTTGTAATTATATATTAAATATATATAATTACAATATTCAAGATAGAAATATCCTCGATTAATTGAGCAAATCAATGTAATTTATTTTTTATAAAATATTTTTACATTTATAGGCTATATATGTGTGTGTGTAGGGTAGTCAAATTACGTGTTACTTATTGTTTCCATAATTATATTTTACTCCATATTGAAGTTTTTACATTTTACCTATACAAAATTTTTATTATTGCTAATTTTTTCTGTAATATAATTGATACATTCTTATCTATAAACAGTATATTAGGTCGTTATACGAGATAAATATGTTTGTGTTAAAGATAAGCACTGCAGAAGGCTTACCGCTAATAATAATAATAATAATAATAATTTTCCAAGACTTTTGGACTTTTTGGTTATAATAATAACTCCAATTTGGTTTTTTTGTACGTGTTTGAAAACCTTTCCACACTACTGCATGAATTTGTCAGATAATCTCTCGTTAATGACATGTGTTATATTGGTAAATATTATGAGAATAAAATAGTAATTCATTCATTAACAATGTATTTATTTAAATCATTTGTGTAAAATAACATACGTATAAAATTCCTTACATAGGAGACAAAAATAAGAGAACTTAATTTACTTTAATGAAAGTAGCGCAGTATTGTAACTTAGCTACTGAAGGGTAAAGTGATGAGAAGGTAGGCGATAGATTTGTCCCCGGCTCTCCTTAATATTGAGACGGCGTTCACTCAATGGTTATTATCGACGAGTATATTGGTGAATAATCTGGAGTTTCCATGCTGGGTGGTAGTCAGGGTCCGGATCATGTCTGCGAAACCAAGTACCAGGTTTGTCAATTAGCAGCAAATCAGACCTATGCTACGTTGTTTGGATTCCACATAACGCTGTAGATTCCTTGGCTACCCTAGCTAGTGGGTTAGTGATAAATGACTTGTTCTAAGGAACAATTGACTTTATTTAGTAACAATGACTACGCCCATTGATCTACAATGACACTTATTCGCCCATTATGTGTTAGAGAAAAGATATAAACTATTTTACGACGCATATATTCTAGCACTAACCTTAAAATACTATATTGCTAATCGCTTTATGTTGTTGATCATCCCAACTAGTATCATAAATTAGTACACTAAGTTATTAAGAGTCTGTAGAGGATGTCGACCATTTTTGTTTTAATCCAATAACAATAATATTATTTTCGAATCCATATTCTTTATTGACCAAAAGCTGTGTATCATTTTAAACATAAGCATACTGTGCATTGGGTTTGCTTTTGTCGTTTTGAATACATACGTCTTGAAATCCACAAAATCTTGAAAAATAGATGAAAATAAAACTTCAATCTAAATATTTTTATATCTCTTTCCATGAAACTAATTGGACATTCGCAAAACGATTCCAACTTGCAGTTTCGCTCTTGATAAAATGCTATTCGTTTGGAAATATCCATGTATTAATAACTATTTAATTCGGATACGCGTTATCGTATGTCCACTTCGAAAGTAACATTGTTCTTATGGGATTAAAACCAACATGGCCGACAGCCTCTGCAGACTCTGCAAAATCCTAAGCTTTTTTCATTCATCTACAGTGCTTAAAAATTATAAATAAAACAAAACATTGCTCAGAGGAAGTTTCTATGTTATATTATTTATATATTTAACACAATATTGTAAGTTCGTGCGAGATTGAGACATAATTCTAATATTCTAACCGTATCTGATATGACGTTTTGACCATAAAAAACATGTGTTACCATAACCTCTTACATACTAGCCAATGGCAATACTTCAGAAACCAATCAAGCTCTCTCTCAGTGTGGACAAGTTCATTAGTTTTAGTGCCACATGAAATACGCCAATTGCCGTAACTCAAACTCCTACACTGCCTTCTGTATCTCTTGGTTTGGAATTATTAATTCAAGCTGATTAATAAATCTGTAACGCAGTGAATGTCGTTCAGCTGTTTTCTAGCTAACTATTATTGTTACCTACCAATAGCAGTGACATTTGACCGATATTTCACGAACAGTAGTTTTAATTAGTCTTACATAACTTTGGTTGGTTGTCTTAGTTAACATATAAATAACATCCATCTATTTCATAGTTTCATTACGGTTGTCAATCATTTTATTATTTTTCTTTAGAATTAACAAATAAATGTGTTTAGTGGAGTGTCTCCAATAAACAAAATCTTATTTTATTTTATTTTATTTATTTATTCTTAAGACGCCGATCGTCAAGATATGGGCGAATATGGATTTCGAAGAGTGTGATGAGTGTAGATGAGCTAATGTAGTAGTCATTGTTAAAAACTAAGGCCGACTATTCCTTAGAAAGTGTCATTAATTATTAGCCCAATGACAAATGAACAGCCGGTGGTTATCAGCTGATCCTTCTCAAAATGTATTGACTCTGATTGGGATCGAACTGAGAACCTTTAGCTTAAGTAATCTTAATTAATTTTGATTCATAGTTAACAATTAGTATAATAACATAATATTTTGTACCAACATGGATGCGGTATGGAGTGTTTGGAAGTACATGCCGGCGAGGTGGCTTAGTGGGTGCGGCTACGTTCCGAAGTTCGAAATCCCAACAGAGACAAACGGGTTGATATTTCACTCGCCGAGTAAAGTATAATCATTGATGAGTAAATACTTAAATGAAAGACTTATTTTGATCAAAATAAATTCAAATAAACAACATTTTTCGGTTATTCTGACGCTTAAAAAATCTATTTCTTGATCCACAAAGTTAAAACACTTAGTGGAACGTTTTATTTGGTTTTATACGGTGGATTAGTCAGCATAACATTACGACATTAGTAATATTATAGCATTAAGTGCTATAATATTACAACATTAGGAAGATTATAACATTAAGTAGCATAACATGACGACAATAGTAAGATTATAACATTAAATAGTATAACATTACAACATTAGTAAGATTATAACATTAAGTAGTATAACATGATGACAATAATAAGATTATAACATTAACTAGTATAACATTACAACATTAGTAAGATTATAACATTAAGTAGTATAACATGGCGACAATAATAATATTATAACATTAGGTAGTATTATATTACAACAATAGTAAGAATATAACATTAAGTAGTATAACATGACGACATTATTAAGATTATAACATTAAGTAGTATAACATGACGACATTAATAAGAAATGACATTAGGAAAATATGCTATTAACTTCTAAAAACTATGTTTAATATCTATCTATTGGATATCTGCTTTAGTGGACACTAAAACTCGTTAATTGAAATTAAACTAATAACTGATCGATATGTATATATATATATATCCATAAAATACCTACAACACGTAAAAAGTATGAATTACAATTTTCTAACCTATTTCAATGGGTAAACATTATTTGTTGATGGAAAACTTTACATCAACTCAATTATTTCACAGTGATCTATTATTCAAACTATTGCTAATGAATTGTTAAATTCCACCAATATTTAGAATTCATGACCCTATAAGTGCAATTCACTCACCTCAAAGGTAGAATTCACTCACCCACCCATACATATACGTACAGTGTTATTCACCCACCCGCCCATACATATACGTACAGTGGTATTCACCCACCCGCCCATACATATACGTACAGTGTTATTCACCCACCCGCCCATACATATACGTACAGTGGTATTCACCCACCCGCCCATACATATACGTACAGTGGTATTCACCCACCCGCCCATACATACATACGTACAGTGGTATTCACCCACCCGCCCATACATATAAGTACAGTGGTATTCACCCACCCGCCCATACATACACGTGCACTGGTATTCACCCATCCACCCATACATACATGTGCACTGGTATTCATCCACCCACCCATACATACACGTGCACTTGTATTCACCTAGCCGCCCAATTATTCACGTACAGTGGTATTTTCCCACTTGCCTACCCTAGCACGTAGTGGTATTCACTTGTGTGTTTGTGTGTCCCTTCCTCAAGAACTTCTGTCCGTTCCCTAAGAATCTATGTAAAATACCTAAAAGGACCTGTCTGTTTCTCATGAAGTTCTGTCCGAACCATAAAAGCTTTGTCTACAAAATTATGGTAAAGAGGTATACCTAGGAAGCTGGTATATTAAATATACAGGGGTGAGTCTTTAGTATTCATTTCTACATAATGGGTAATATCAATGTGTGCAGGGCAAAGCAATACATCTAACACATAATTCATACATAGTCCTAACACTTAAGCTTGCTATTACGAAGTGTTTACATTAATCGACTCGACCACTTCTCTTGCATAATAAATGACGCAGTTAACTATCAATCGAAGTAGACTTAAATTGCATACAAATCCCGTGTGAGTGACAGTCCGATGTAAGATTGAACAAGCACGTGTAGTCATAAATGTTGATGATTGAGGGAGTCGTGTTTGGTATTCAGCAGACGTCCTCAGCAACCAATCAGTAACGATAAATATTAAGGGCCGGCCTGCTGCTGCGTGACTGAGTCTGTCGGTGCTGGGAACAGCGAATTAGCAGCACTCAGGCGTCACGATGATGAAAACTACAACCAATACTTCCTGGTCACAGCGGGTCACGAAAAACTGCTACATTAAATACGGGTTATCGAACCAATTATAATTTGAATTGTGTTAGATTTACAAAAACTTTCCAAGATGGTTTTATTCACAAACAACTTTAGCTAAGTATTGTCACTATGGAAGAATTGTGTTAGTAAACCAACACAATTAAAAGTTAACTTTTTTCTTGAATCTACTTCTTAATTCTTCTTAAATCTGCCTAATTTCTTTATATTAGTTGGCATAGTAAATACATAGTAGAAATTGTCTTAGTGAAAGAAAACATCATAGAAAATATACAATAAATATAGCAACTAAATACTGGAGATTAGAAAACTTTAATTTAAAAAATAACAAAATTCAAACGGTAAGTGCACAAATAATACAAAATTATGATCAATCAAAATCCAATTTATTCTTTTTTTTAAGAGAGACATTAGTAAAACATATCTAAAAATATAGTAGTAAATTATTATTAAAATAAATACCCCATATCACCAGTCATATTACAAAACAGGATGACTTGAAAATAAATAAAAATATAAGCTAACAAATCAAAAAATAACAAAAATTTCAACGACACATAATACTATATGTATTAAATGGCTAAATGGAATGATAATAAGATAGCAAGTTACAAGAAATTTGATCCTAGGGTTATTTGTATTTTGATCCAAGGGTAGAAGGGAATCAGTTGGCATATGAATGAGTTAAAACCAATGCCTGTGTTTCCCACAACATGTGAAAATGTTGCTTTATATAGAATATATCCCACCTCTTTATAACTTTTTATTTCTTTCCTTGGTAAGATATGAACAAATTGTCGTTCCCTCTCTCAGTCATAATAAAGTAAGTGACATTTCGTTTTTTAAGAATAACAACAATAGAAGTGTATTTTTAGAAGATGAGATCTTGACATGGCGGAATAGTGGCATCCAATGTCCAAGGTTTGAATCCTCGACTGAGATGACAGTTGGTACTTAACTCGCTACATAAAGGTTACGCACAGATTTGTGATCAAAATGAACTAATCAGAAAAGTTTTCATAAAAAAAGTAAATTAAATAATAGACATTCTGACAGTCTGGTTCATACACAATGTTTGAACAGTCTTTAACATGTTTGAAACTAGTTACCATACCAACTGTTTGCACGAAAGTAAGATTTATATATTTAAATTCTACACTACAACTTATTATGATATGTTCCTGCTTTTAGCTGGAATAGATACCAGTTATATTTAATTTGATTGGATAAAAAAATATGTTTTAGAACTTTACTTTTTAAACTACTTAAGAGTATTTTTAAATAAATACTCTCAAAACAAAAAGGGTCAAATGCAAATTTAAAACTGTTACGAATCTCACTGTATAGTGCCTCAGTTACAAAGAGATGCTTTAGCAACCAGCATGTATAGGTAAAATAAAAATAAGATTTATGCAATCAAGCTTAATTCAGTTGGATTAGACCTTGTGGAAACTTCGAAGATTGTACCTTCAGCTAAGGCAGACCTTGTGCTGAAACATCTCTCTCACCATAAGAATCTTTGTACAGTAAGTTGAACGAAGAAGAAATTGATCCTGACGATTACCAACACCATGGGAACAATTAGAAATGATAATTGTGGGTGACTACAGTGATTTTTACGTTAAACTTATTAACTTTGCTTTGTTATGTGATCGAAGAATTTCACACCACTTGAATGAAAGCGTTTGGTTTTAATCCATTAAATCGTACACCTATACGGGATTAGCGTGGCAGACGATGCCAAAGTAAACAAGATGTTCAGATTTATTAACAGATTTTAAATAATTAGTATTTATTTTATTAGTTTCAATATGCACGAGTAAGACTATCAATTCCCGTCATATGAGACAAAATATGAATGAATGAGATATTATAATATTTTATGAATGAATTTAACCCTTGTTTCACATTATTAAGATATAATTTTTATTACTCACCAGTTAAATTAGACAAAGTGATGTTAAATATTAACTAAACTTATGAGCTGAGAAGATACCCAAACACCTATCCATAAGCAGAAGCATGGAAAAAAACATTTCATAATTTGCATTATCCACCAAAATAACAGAAGATTATAGGAACAGGGAGTGTTAAAACTCCAGTAGAATATAAGTATTTGACTGTTTATCGACTCTTGTTCATTGTCACGTGTTTTTCAGTCATTTTTTGTTGAATATTTGCTGTTTTCACAACTTTCTGGAAAAAGTATGAGAAAGTATTTTAATGGGGGGGGGGGAGGAGTCGGTTAGTTAAAATATTACTTTTAAAACTTTACAATTTTTACTGCAGTTTTTGAACCGTCTGAAGTATTCAAAAAGAATAAAAATTTATATGGTGAAAACACATTGATAGAGTAGTTTAGGTGTACGATTGTAAAACTAAATTATTATAACGTAAATTTCTGTAAATTACCTGAAAACTATTTTATATGATTTTATCTCAAGTTATATATTACTATTTGCTTATATTTATTAATATATTTAGAGTTTTTTGTTTACAAGATAAATAGTAGGAAAAAAATCGTATGTTTATGATCATTACAGTGATCTGTATATTTTGTAACTGACCTGGTAGGTAATGCTGTACTATAAGAAAATAGTTTACTGTCTTAAACACGTATCTACATTGTTTTATTGACTTTCTGGTATTTAGGCCCACGTCGTTAGAACATGACCAAACATGTCCACGACGATTTAACGACCTCCACTTGAGTTTTAATTCACCTCTACACAAGCTACAATGTTCATGGGTACGAACAGTAACATAAACCTTCCCGGCAACAGGTTCTAAATAATGCAACAGTAAATAAAATATGATTAACATTAAATCAAGCCGTGTTCACTTTCTGTTTCCAATGTACAACGTTTGCGTGGACCTACAAGTCCATGTCAATGCCATAAACAATAATTACACTACAACATCGTTCATACGTGTATACAATCAAGAACACGACTGGAGAAACACGCTCGGTGGCGAATTGTAGTGACTTTCAGAAAATGGGTTAAAACATGTGAACTGCGATCGACACGACTATAATGATATAAAATGAACTAGTTTTACTTTCACACGACTCCGTCCTCAGCTATCTTTGCTGGAGGTTGGTGCCGAATTGTTTGTGAGTTTAGTAAATATTTGACAACGTGAGACTTTTCAGTTGTGTCAGCAATTTTGTATAGTGATAAATACAATTAATTATACAAGCTGAATCCTTTATTAAAGAGGGTAGTTGCAGAGAATAGTTTTGCAAAGTTTATTCGCATGCAGTACCTCTTTTACGGTTAGGTTAGGCTATACAAATTAGTTCAAGATTCATCCGGTTAGATAAGGTAGGTTATTTTGTTCAGCAATACGTTGAAACAGCCTTATTCAGCAGATCCTTACAATAAAAACAAATTCACTTATTTGGCCGTATATATAAATGTTAATGAACTGCAACTCTTAATTGCTCTATGACATCCTTTTTATGCTGTGATAGAGATTTTAAGAACGTTATTTTAAATAGGAGAAATTATTTGTACAGTACAAAAACATTATGCAAATACCTGCATCTAAAAATAGAGTAGTGTAATATGTTTTAGAAAAAAAAGTTAATCATACAATATATATATCTTGTCTATTTCAAAGTATTAAGTCATTTAATTAAAAATACATGCTAATAGTAATGAGTGCTTAATAATAAATAAACAGGTGGGATACATGATGAGTTAGACGATAAAAATTGGGAGGCAGAGTACATTGGACAGATTATGAAGCAAAAAATAACATAACAAATTTTAGGTGTAATAACACTGAAAAAATGAAATTGTGTGCAAAAAATGTGGATAAAACCTATAAACATAATTCTGGATATTTTTCTGAATTTTTTATAATTTGGTAACACTTCCTGTTAAAATAGAACTAGTTACAAACAAATTAACTTTGAATTGACTTTGGTTTTAACCAACAAGAAGTTGATAAGTGTTATCGCTTTAATTATAATTCTCTATTATTGGTTTGCAGATTGGGTTAGGTCGGAATTAAATAGATAATGAGAAACTAGTTACTCAATAATATTCACATGTCACTTGCTAAGTTAAATTTTGGGACATTGCAACAAAGACCCGTATTCTTTTGAAAAAAAAACCTTCACTTTTAATTTCTTTGCTTTCTCTTGTACACATTGTAGGAGAACTACTTTTCAGTATCGAATACGGTAATGGATATGGCGAAAAAGTTGTTAGTTGTAACGGCATCTGGTGACTTTTTTTGAAAAAAAGAAAAACTTGTGGCAGCTTTCCTGCAAGACATTGCTTACAAGTCACATACTCTCCTTGACAAATCACTTTAGCACATTGTGTGTGAAAGGTTTTCACACAAATTGCTGTGGTCAAACAGAATACTTGAACACTAATTCATAGAACAACGGTTCGTCGTTAAGTTCTTGTACAGATTCTACATCAGAACCTGTGCGGCGTAGTAGCGAGACTGGGTGGTAGGTGGGTCATCCGGCACAAAAACTGACCGACACCTCAGCGGAGTCGTAAACGAGGGAAATTACAGCGAGCGCAAACGAAGAGAAATCTTTCCTTTAATTTAAGTAATATACATAAATGGAGCCATTCCTTTGTTCCGTTTCCCGACCAAGCTCTTTGCTCACTACTGCCTCCCCCCTCTTTGTCTACCCCATACTTTCCGTTTGCAACTGCTTTCTTACGCACATACCGTACTCTTTTTATAATTTTGAAATTAAGATGTAGGAAGTATTAGTTGTGAATCAATTTTACTTTTGTGATCTGAGTAGTAGTGTTGAAATATTTATTTATTTATTTATTGAAATTTTACATGTTACAATACAGATATAAAACCAATTACATTGCAACATATTAATAAAAGCTTCTACTAATCCTAGTTTACAAGTGGAAATAAATTAAAATATATTTGTTTCAATCAAAGTCCATGCATCATGCTCCTCATATCTTCAATAGTATTAAGAAATATATGTACAGTATATATATAAATATAAACAAATATAAATAGACCTTTTAAACCCATTAAGCTTAAATCTATAATAAATACATCCCAGCACACACAAATAACTACACTAACAATACAAATACACTTAAAAATGATGATTTAAATATCTTAGTAACTTTAATTTGAAAGTAACAAGCAGCAATGTTAGAATTCAAAGCAGTGTCTGACACTCGTAGTGAAAGAGGTCAAGGTCGATGACAACACATCAACACTATCAGGTAGAGCGTTGTACAGCTGCATCATAGTATTAATGGGGGAGTGAGCACCAAGATTTGAATGAGCAAAATGAGGTCTGAACAACGCTCGAGTTCTTGACGAGGGGCGGGGGACATTAAAGTTCAAACGAGCAAGCAGGCCACTGCAGTTCACCTTCCCAATTAACAATTTCTTCAAGAAAGCAAGCAAACTCACACAACGTCGCCTACGCAAGCTCTCGAACTCGAACAATGTTAATAATTCGGCATAAGGTACCAAGTAAGTGTAAACTCGGAATATTTTAAAATACAAAAACCTCAAAAACTTGATTTGTATTTGTTCTACCATTTCAATTAAATAACATTGGAAGGGGTTCCAAATTACACAAGCAAACTCAAGTTTTGATCTAATTAAAGCAAAATACACAAGTTTTAATGTTGAGACATTTGCGCAGATTTCACTAAATCTGCATAAGAAACCATATGTTTTATAAGCTGATTTACAAATATCAATTATGTGACTCGAAAATGAGAAAGTAGTATCAAAAATTACCCCCAAATCTTTGAAATTTGAACAGACCGATAAAAAAGTGTTATTTAAGGAGTAATTAAAGTGTACTACATTCATTGTTTTTCTAGTGTACCTCACTACAACACACTTGTCAGCATTAAATCGCAGACCAGTTTGGCTCCATATGAATAAACGATCCAAGTCATCTTGCAGCAATTCACAATCATTAAAAGTTTTGACCTCACGAAATATTTTCATATCGTCTGCGTACAACAAGACTTTACTATTTTTCACACACTTCACAATGTCATTTATGAATAAAATGAATAGTAATGGGCCAAGGTTGGAGCCCTGAGGCACACCAGATTGAACATAAAATTCGTTCGAAAAACACCCATTATATGTCACTATCTGCTTTCTTTTTGCGAGGTATGATGAAAAAAATTTAATAGCATTTTCCGAGAACCCAAAAAATAACAATTTTTTCAATAATTCCAAATGATTGACCTTATCAAAAGCTTTTGAGAAATCAGTATAAACCACATCAACCTGACCCCCTTGATCTAAAACCAAAGAGCAGAAATCTGTAAAATACATAAGATTTGTATTAATAGAGCGCCCAGAAAAAAATCCATGCTGAAAGGGGGTAATATAATTTTGCACGTGATGAAAAATTCTATTGTATAAAATTGACTCGAATAACTTAGCTGGAGTTGATAACAAAGCGACAGGTCTATAATTTTTAATATCGCTTTTCAAGCCTTTTTTAAAAATTGGAACCACTTTGGTTAGTTTCCAGCGCTCAGGAAAGTAATTTAATTTAATCGAGACATTAAACAAGTGTTTTAAAGGAATTAATAGAGACTCAATGCAACCTTTAAAGATAAAAGAGGGAATGCCGTCTGGACCAAATGATCGCTTGGACTTGAGTTTTTTTAAATGCTAATAACATCTCCTGATCAGTAACAGCATCTAGTGTAAAACAGTCAATATCGGAATGAACAGGAGAGCCCAGCGCCATGGTCGCCAGCTGATCACAGTCCAGGGCAGAGTTATCATACACTGATCTAAAATACTGAGCAAAGGCCTCTGCTATCTCTACACTACCCTCCACCTCCCCCCCATCCACAGTCATTGTTGTTGTCCCGCTATCAGTCGACCTCAACCTCCTCACCGCACTCCAGAATGACATAGGATTGTTGACAATGTCTTGTTCTAAAGAGGAAGTATAATTTAGATAATCAACGTTTATACACCGCTTTGATTCAGCTCTAATCAATTTATATTCATTCAACAGATATTGAAATTTTAGCTTTTTATACTGCTTGCGTAACCTTTCTTTCCTTTTGATAATTTGTATTGTACCATATGAAAACCAAATAGGATATTTAATTTTTTTCTGCCTAGACAAAGGTATATGTTCATTTATCTTAGAAAACAATAAACTATAAAACATATTAACACCCTCATCAACATCACACGTTTTTAACACATTTTCCCAGTTCAGACTATTAACTGAATTATAAAGAGCCAAATAATCACCTTGTCTAAAATTATACCCACAATTGTTAATAAAAAAACCTTTTGTCTTATTTAGAACACATTCAAAATTAATAAGCAATGGCGGGTGATAAATATCCAATCTAACCAAAGGCTCTTCTTCAACCACGTCTAGATCAGGTATATCAGTCAAGACTAGATCCAAAGTTCTCCCAGAACAATTTAAAACATTGTTCTTTAATTTAAGATTAAACATTTGAATAGAAAACAATAACTGTCTGCACGTTTCTCCTCCATCCGTTAAATTAAAATTAATTCCAGAAATTGCTGGAATATTAAAATCCCCAACGACTAAAAACTGTTCAATTTTGGAAAGTTTAAAGTGTTCTAACTTTTCGAAAAACCCTTTATATAGTGAAATTGACGAATTTGGAGGAAAATATGCTACACCTAGAATAATAGAAAAAGATTTATTAACATTAATTCGCACCCAGACGTGTTCCCCACTAGTTTCTAAACTATATATGCGACTAGAATTTAAATTATTTTTTACTGCTACCAGGACACCCCCACCCATTACACCTGGACCTCCTCTATCCCTCCTGTATACTTTATAGCAATCATTAAACAATTCTGAGGAACTTATAGACTCGTTAAGCCATGTTTCTGTAAGTGCAATGATTTTATAACTGTTATTCATGACACCCAATCTAAAATCCACTGTTTTGGTCCTAAGACCCCTCACATTTTGATAATAAATATTCATGTTACTACCCATTCTTACATTCTTATTCTTATGTACAATCTTTAAATACAATTAGAACAAATTACAAAAAAACCTAAAAAAAGTCGGTAATTTTGTTTCTTAACTAGTTTAAATGGAACAGTAGATTATAGAAAATTTATAAACAAACACCTAACACAGAAAAATAAATAACATATGCAATAATAAATAATAACAATAAAAACACACATGCATATCTATAATAAATAGGAAGATTAAATACGTTATAAGTAACACATGCATATTTATAATAAACAGAATTAATAAATTAAATAGAAATAAAACAAACTCTGAAGATGCGATGACAGCAGCTGGCAGCTCAACCGTCGGTGTGACTCTCCTCATCCTTCTTGTGCCTCTCCTCATTCTTCACCGATTCTGTCACTGGTACCTTCCGCGGGACACGTCTCAGGCGCTGCAGGTCCGAGTGGTCTTCTATCAACACAGGTCGATCTCCCTCTGATTTCCGCAGAAATATCTTTCCGGTGGCGGTGATCCACACAAATTTATAACGCAGCTCATCCTTCAGTTTGCGAGTATCTGCCCACAGAATTCTTGTTTCGCGAGTCATCGCCAGGTTCACATACACTGTCAGATCACTGGAGAAGCCCAAGTTTGAAGCCGAGAAGCCTTTCTTCTTGATGGCCAGGCGGCGTACTTGCTCCATGTCAAAACGGCGACAAAACTTCACTATAATGTGTCTTGGACCATTTCTTCCGGGAATGGGAGCCAATCGATGTGCCGCGTCTATCATTGTAGGAACCATGTTAAGTCCCAAGACACCAGCCACTGCTATTACCAAATCAGTCACATTTTCCGTTTTACTTTCCGGGACTCCTTGAATCTCTAAACAATTACTTTTTAAGTACTGCGCATTAGCGTTGAGTTTTTTCTTCAGGATAGAGACCTCTTGCCTGAGCGAAATGTTGTCACTTTTTAACGTGTCAATGCATTCATCGTGAATTTTCACTTTGGTGTTAGTATGTTCTAAATTATTTTCGACATCGGACAGCTTTTCAGAATAAAAATCAAGCGTTTTATTAATCTCAGCCGTGAATTTTTTAGTGTCTTCTTTAATTGAATTAATATCAACTTTAAATGAGGCGCTGTCAGATTCAATTTGAGTTATCTTAGAAAGTATAAGGTCTAATTTCTCTTCAATGGATTGCATTTCATTGGCACTACGAGCACGGGTACGTACGGTCTTGTTATCATTCATCGTAGCAGACGACAGGTAACAACTGTTGACAGATGACAGTTGATACGTCTCCTCAGCCGACCTGACTCACGTGCACCAACTGGCGTCTCAGCTCCCAACACTACTAACCTCACTTTGCACAAGGCAATGCGGTTATCACAGTTAAATAGGTTTATCGACGATAATCCACAAAAATTAACTAACAGGTAAGAGTTTACGTTCGAAGTAACACAATAGACATAATCTTTTCTAGCAACCCTTACATAAACCTCTATAAAAACTGAAAAATTACCGAGCCGAGACAACGCACGTTTACTCCACTTGCATGCTAGCACTCCACTCCAATATCTATCAAATGTACACAGTTTTACTACTGCTATTTACTTATTTTTATTTTTCAATGAAAAACTAAATTGCGTTCCCTTGTGTTTTTAAACAAAGAAAAGTTTGTGTTTTGTTTTATAAAACAAATTACAATCTTCTGTTAAAGTTTATTACAATAATTTATTCTAACAAACAGCACTTACCACATGTCCTCTGACTCTACAAGACTTATTCAAGCACAGTCAAACTCAGTATTTTCTATGATATTTCAATTCATGCAAAGATCTATATGAAATCTGCAGGGGTTTTCATATGAAAATTCATAGTAGTTTTGTTTATTTATCCATTTTTTTTATTTTATAACAAATTTTAGTTAAAGATTCCGTTTTTATTTCAATAATTCAAACGCCATTCTTTAGCTTTTTTTTAAAAAAAGGTTAGAGATGAAAGGCATAACTATTCAGATTGTTACAATGTTTTAAGCAATATACATTTTTAAATTTAATTATGTATTTCATATTCACAATTTACACAGAATATTATAGCAAATTATTTTACTATACGTTTAATTAGGTCAACCTAATTCTACGTATTTTTTGTACATAATTTTTACACGAGTCTATTCTGTACAGCCACAACTCTTCCATCTTATACATCAGTTTATGTACGAGTATATAAAAGAAATTAGATAACTGAGCAACTTCAAAACAACCAAACAAAAAAAAAAAAAAAAAAAAAACAGTTCAACATCATCAACTGAGACAAAATATCAGTTAAGGCTTGGAAACCCGAGAGTGTAACCAAAAGGGATTTTGAAACAATAATAAACTTCCGAAGCAAGTGACACCCGCTGACAACCTAAGCTGAAACACTTAGCGTTCCAGTAAGCAGTAAAAGTCTCTGCGTGAACCTGGATCCTCATGAAAGGAAATTTAACGTTCCTGCCAAAACTCTCGATTCAAGCTATTAACATCGATTCCAACAGCGTTGTCAAATCCGTGCAAGGCCCACAAAACCAGTTAGTTGTCTGACCCTTTTTTGCTCTTGGCATCTTCGTCAGCACAGAAGAACGAGGCTTTTTTACTTGAATGTGACATGGATTTTTTAACCTACTGGAAAGGATAACATAGACCTTAGAACATTCTGGAGAAAGTGACATGGACATACCTGAGAGGCTGCTAGGGACCTTAGAATATAATTGGGAAATGTCTTGGAACTTTAAACCTACTGTATAGAGTGACATGTTTTAAAAACTAGTGAGGAGAGTAACGTGGGTCTCAAGAGTTACTGCAGGGGCTGACTTGGATCTTAGAGTATAATGCAAAAGGTGTCTTGGAACTTAGCCTACTGAAGAGGGTGACATAATTTAAGACCTACTGAAGTGAGTGACATAGATTTAAAGACTTATTGGAGAGGGTGACATAGATCTTAGAACGTGCTGGAAAGGCTGAAATGGACTTTAATATTATAATGGAGAAGGTACCGTAGGTTTTAAGAGCTACTGGTTGAGATGAAGTGAATCTTAGGTCTTACTGGAGAGGTTGACATGGATATTACTACCTACTTGAGAGTATTAAATACATGAATTAATATTTTTTTTAGTAATATACATATTACATACTGTACCTACTTGCAAAGATCACATTGATCTTTAAGCCTACTCGTGAAAGGAATATTTTCTAGAACCACACAGTTAATTGATTTATCAACACTATAAATGAAAAGAACACGTTAAAGATAGGATACAATTTTCTTAACGCTTCTAGACACACCTAGCCATGTTACAGATTTCGTCATGGCAGTGGAAGGAGTTATCTTAAGTGGCTTGGAATTTATTAACGTACAGTATCCAAAAAGCACTATTATACATATAAACCTGTTTCTAAGTGCTGATTGACCCATTACTTGACTCACAATGTAGGCTATTAGCAAGCAATTTGCCACCTCTTAGATAATGTCACGACTCAGCTGAGATTGTTAATAAAATATGAAATTTATTGGGTTGCATTAATGTAATTCTGATTGGTATGAATTTTTAACAACAGCCCTACACAGGGTGTGCAAAAATGTTGGTCAACATTTTGGAATGTGGTATAACAAGTAAAAATAAACATAAAAGTTCCTCTAACAATATGGTATGGAATGTCTCTCTTCGCTTAATTAAAATATAGTGTTGTAATTTTACGTAATTTTTTTTTAATCAACGCTTAACTTTATATTGAAATAAAAAGTAAATATTAGAGTATTACTTTGAAAAAGGCGGCCTTCTAAATATTTTAAAGTGAAATGTTATGGAAATTGACTAGAGGAGAAAAAACTGTGAAGACACATTAAAAACAAATCATGAAAATAAAAAAATTTGAATACCTTATTCGTAACTAATGGATAGTAAATAATAGAATTAATCTATTTTTACCATATTCATGTAATTACATTCTTAACTAATATATTTTGGAAATACATACATGACTGTAGTAAAAATGTGTTAATTTCATTTTTTATTGTCCATTTGTTACGAATAAGGTATTCAAATTTTTGTATTTTCATGAGCTATTCGTAATGTACGAGTATATTCACAATTTTTCCCTCTGGCTAATGATCATGAAATTTCGCTTTAAATCATTAATAAAGCCACCATTTTGAAAAATTTGGCGATATTTATTTTTAATTTCAGCATCAATTTGGGTTTGATGAGACATACCATTACAACCTGTAGCTAAATCCGTCTTCGAATAAGGATTTTTAATAAAAAAAATAATACACAAACAGACAGGTGCTAAACAAATTGATATGGACCAGTGTTTGTGGACCAGATGGATCAGATGGAACTTTTATGTTTATTTTTACTTGTTATTCCACGTCCCTAAATATTGTCCCACATTTTTTTAACACACTGTATAATGATTATAAACTTGTTTATGACTTAATTTTTAACCTTTACAAATTAAAAATAATTCCTTGAATTCACCCACTAAAATTAACGTATAGACCTCGAACGAGAGGAATTTGAATATTAGTAAACATTTTATGACCGTATGACTCAAAAATTGCATTGTTAAGCTTAAATAAACGTTCCATTTAGTATTCTTCACATTCTGCTGTTCTACATCAAAGGAATACATAAATTCCGTGTATTGAAATATATTCAACTCTGCAAATATACCTATGACGTGATTGACACTAGAACATTTGTATAATGCAAATCTATATTTATGCATTGTACACGTTCCACAAGATTCTCACAAAACAAATTTCGAAATTGTGTCTTTTAAGAGAGGTTTATTTTTCAAAGCCTAGGAAATATATTTAAAATGTTATAAATTGTTACTTAAACGTTTTAACATTATGAGTTAATATGTAACAATGTTTTGTTACATTACTTTAAAAAAATGAAAATACGTTACATGAAATTTCGTAGCTCTGCTATAATATTTTCATATGCTTTCAAAATGCCAGATTGTATTTCCTCATCTTCTAAAGTTGTCTTTAATTTAAAATTTATATTTTCGTTATAAACTTTTAGTTTTTGGTCCCAGACATTTTGACGGAGTTAATAGGCACCTTTAAAAGTATCCGGAGAATTTAATATGAATCTTAAAACATTTTTGTTCCCCCATTCAATTGAAAATGCCAACAACGTGACTGTGTGCTACGTGATGTCCACGGTGAATTCAACCTTCAAGTTTTGATGTCGACTAAGTGTTTGGGAAGGAAAATAGTAAAAAATAAATCATTCAGCGTTCGTAAGTCCATTCACACTATTACATTTTCATTGAAGTAAATAGTTTAAAATTGATATTTATTATTCTCTTCTCATAGTGTTGTGCTTTGTTTGCTTTGCTATTTACAAATGGGGTTTTTACAAAAGATTCAAGTAAACATTTAAATACAGTAAAAAATATTATTTGAAAATGGTTGCTCATGTGTAATTCTAATCCATGAAATAAGGGGGGAATATATTTACCTCAAGAATTAATAACAACTGTGTTTGAATATTAATGCGAAAAAATGAAAATACGTAACAAATCATAAAACACATAAAATCATAGTATTATAGAAAATAATCTAATGTAGAATATTAAAAAGATATATAAATTATTATAAATTTTTTTGACACGTTAAAAGTTAATTTTATTTTATACCATTATTTGAGTAAAGTTTTTAGTTTGTTTTTTAATTTTGAACAAAGTCTTTTGAAAATAAATTAATATTTTTACTTTGTTGAAGAAGTTCTATTTTATTTTATTTTAAATTAAATTTTACTAAAGATGTAACAGTTTAAGATTTATTATTTGCTCCTGTGTGTGTTTTTTAAGACGTAAACAAAAAATAGTTGCTGAATTTTAAAATGTACAATTTTTATGTTTTAATGGTGTATTTGTATAAAACAAATTATAATATAAAATAAAAACAAAAATATTATTACCAATAAATCAGTTATCCCAACCAAATAACATACTAATGTTGAAAAAACGAAAATTTAAATTCAAATAAGTGTAGCGTTGTTATAGAAGGTTAAAGTTAAAGAATTACTGGAGCTGGTAGTCCTATAATAGTTAACAGTAGCAAAAGCTAACAAAAAGAAAATAAAGTAATTTTCTATGAAAATGAACAGTAATTAATCATATACTAGTATATGGTGATCAAAAAAAGAAAGCAATAGATCTTAAATACTCTTATATAGTTTTTGAAAGTGCTGTCAAACCAAACGTTCCCACGTGATTTACATTTTAAATAAAAATTACTAAATTGTACACAAGCTTTTATTGGTCCTCCATAGGTTTTATAATTTCGAATTATAAAAGAACGCGTGCGGTTTCGTTAATTTTTTTAACCGAATACATAATTAATCTGGTGACCTTACACAATATAATGTTATTCAAGGTTAGCCCTTACAAAATTGAAAGTGATTTTCATTTTACTTTTTCATGATTAAAAAATTGTTTTCATTTCAGAAAATTGACATCAAGAGTTTTTTTAACCCAAGGAAAAATTTACTTTTTATGTTAGATTTATACATGTTGATTGATACATAATTACTAAAGTTCATAATGATAAAACTATGATTAGTGCATAGGATTATGATTCGAAAAGAAATTGTACTGTAAATTAAATTTTAAGTGTGCAGACGTTTCCGGATCAAGGATTTACATGCACTTCATCTACTTTTCCCTTTCTTTTGAAATTGGGCCAAGGTGTTGTTTTTTCATGTTATCTCAAGATCAGCCAAGATTATTCATTGGTCCACAAATTACGTATACAATGTTTTTTTTTTTTTTTATAATCGAGATCAAAAACATCACACCGAATGTAAGAAAGACCAAATGTAGTTCAGTGTGGGAAGACAACGTAACATTTGCACGTGGACACTGTTTTTAGCCACTGGACATTCATTCCAGGTTTTTATCCAAGATAAATCTTGCCGAAAGTCCCCAATGCCATTAATCAACGCGTTCGGCCCACCTTTTTATAGCGTCTTTCAAGATACTGACTCCAGTTCTTTTGGCTTCAGCCAATAAAAACATGTTTCCCCTAATTCAAATTCTATTTTATCTGCTTCTTTAAAATGTCCAACATTTCTGAACCAGATTAACTTCGAAAAACTTAATTATTTGAATTGAATGTTTTGACAATGCCAACATATCAGTCCTTATGGTCAGTGTGGTCAATAATTCGAAACTCTCATTTTTAGGTCATTGCTTTATTAAAAATCGGTACAAATCTACATCTTAATATATAATTAATTTCTCAGTGAAGATACGGTTCATTAGTTTTTTTGACCTCGTATAATATGTTTCTTTTTCTCTTATATGTGTTGTCATTTGCTTTAACATTTCACACCATAATTCCCACAATGCCTCGGGGCCTCTATTCCATAACTCAAAGGCCCTTTCTACCCTTATCCTTGACTAAGTTCAGCCGTGTTACTATTTCACGACTAATACAAGTCATGTCCTGCAGCAAACCTTTCATAAGTAATCCTAAATTCTGATTTAAAAACAAAATTGTTCATGGTTCATATGAATATAATTTTAAAAATATGTCAGAAGTAATTGTATTTATATTGTATTTTATCTGTTTTCTATCATCGAAAAACACTAAAATTTAAAAAGTTACTTAGTGTTTTTACTATTAATTATAAACGTCGATTTTCTGTAACCTAAAAAAAAAAAAAACATTTAACTCTAATGACTACCTTAACTTAGTTAAGTGTTTAGATTAAAATAATTATACTTTTACAAGTGTTTCATTCTAAACATAGTAAATAATATTTATCAGGAAAATAGATTTAAAATGACCATTATTATCATAAGTAAGCTATTAATTATTACAAATATTTAACATTTCAAACTAAAACTAGAGTATACTAGTATAGAAGTAAGTTATATAAGTCTTGTTTAAGAGATTAAATCAACATTTGTAAAATAGTGTTGATTTAATAACTCGCAAAATACATTTTGTAAAATTTATAAACAAGGAAAATGAACCTGATAGTGACATTTTGTACAAACATTAGTGATTGTGTTTTTCCTTTGAGGAAGAAAAAATTTTAATTAATTTTTAATTGCATGAAATATCGACGTTAATAAAGCACAGACTTTACGATTTATGTGTTTTTATTACACTTGAACATTTATAGAGAAATTAACGTTAAAGTTATAAATGCAGTCACAGCCCTGGATTCTATGCGAGTGCTAATGTTTTCTAACCGAGTATGTTGATTAAAGTTGGCTTTCTTACAAGTTTCTAGATCCAACATTCCATTTCGTTCAACCCTCTCTATAAGGGACTTGTTAACATGGCAAGTCAAATTTGACCTCAGGTAAGAAGTTCTCAATTTTTTGCACTCGATTTAAAAATTTAAAGTGAAATCAGGTACTAAAATTCTTTTACTAAAGATTACTGTGTACCTTCCATCCCACTTAATAATGGCAGCAGTAATCGTTCCTCGTCAAATACTTATAAAGTCAAATTCGGTGTTGACAAAAATATGATTTAAGGTGAAAAAAACACGAAAACAAGTTTCCATATTTGTATAATTACGCCAAATTTGTGCTTTGGAACGGATATCAAAATACTAAAGTTTGCGTCTATGATGAATCAATGAAATATTACTGACAAAAATAACACACAGTAGTATAGAAACACAGCATACGCATCTTTCGGATATACTTCAGTTTTTCCCAACGCAGTAAATAGTTAATTTAGCATATTGTTGTATTTTTAGATATTGCAATCTTCCCAGTTGTCATATATTTCATTAAGAGACAGTTTTTTGAATAACTTTTTTAATTTATTTTAAAGATTTTGTGTATTATTTCATTATTAGGAATGTTTCCTTTTTTATTTTGAATCATGTTTATTCGGAAGTACTATTTTAGTAATCCTAACTTTACACACTTTTGTGAAAATAATTTTCATCTGGAAATTATATATGGGTGAATCACTCTGGCTGGAAGAATATTGACGTATTTTACCGAAAGTAATCATCGTGGTACATTTTAATCATATAAAATATGTTTGTTGTGTGATATTCACTCATTTTACATTTGTATAAAACACTAGTAATGATTTGCCATTGTCATATTCAAAACCCAGAAATATCAATATTTTCAAATTTAACCCATTGGTTCAATATTTCAAACAATTAAAACAAATTGTAACGTTATGCTGTAACAGTTGTTTTAATGAATAGTTATTATTACTGAAATGTTACTCATTTCCAGCTTACTAATTTTAACATAGGCCTTACATGTGTGAGTAATTTAATCAAATATTTTATTTTGTTCAAATAAGTTGTAACATTACACCTTCGATCACTTTGTCACATTTCTAATGATGTGGAAATTGGTTTTGCTTATTCAAAGTGGTGCGCTAAGAACTTGTTAACGGAGTAAAATTCTTTTGATGCCAAGAGACGTTTTAGTTACACTTAAAATCTTATTGGAATTACGGTTTCTTAGATGCTCTCAGAAAACAAGTTTATTAGTATGACAAACTAAAATGGAAGTTTCTTAAGCACATTCGTTCTATGAAGCTATGTTGGATAGCTTTCCTTCACTTAATCCTTTAGGTGATTAAAATGAAATTACAATCATTATCATGAATTTTACTGTGTTATTCATTGTGCATATACTATAAGGGTACTAACAGACAACCTATATCGCTCAGAGCACTACGATGCTATCAGGGATGTGTGGGATAACCTCTATACTTTGCAGCAGGTCGTGGAGGGATATTTGTTTCTCGGCCAAACCACTGGTTGGAAACGCCAAGCAAATTGCTTAACTGAGGACAGAAACAAACGGAAACAGCGGTTCCCCGTCATTACCGGTTGTTTTGAAAGAGATCAGCTGTTGTGCCCAGGTCACAATTGGTTGAGATAATCTGGCAGTAACAATAGCATAGGCCCTAGCACAGACCCCTGAGGCACACCCATTGGTACAGTGTACATTGAATGTTTTTGCACTATGCACTATGCTAGTTCAAACTGCTTTTGTATTAATGGCACCTTACAATAGTAACTCGACCTTTTAATTAACTATTCCGCCTACTTTACGGGGACTATTTAATCCGCGAGTCTAAACCGGTTTTATGATGAAGGATTTCCGAATCAACAGGTTATTGAAAGATAACCCAATGTTATATCGATAACAAGATCTTTACCAAATGGGCTATTAGAGGTTATTTCAGTTTGACAGTTTTTATGTCGAATTGATTTTTCTTATTTTCCTGCTGTAGCACATTCTTAAGTGCAATTTGCTTATATTTTATGTTTTCCTGTACCATAAGAGAATAAAAGATATAAATGTATGTGGTTATCATTTTATTGCATTTTGTATACACCCCTAAGTAAAAGTATAATTTTATCTTTTATCTCTTCACATATAGGTACACTGGAGTAACGCCCTGCTTTCATCAGCTTGCTAAAGTAACATTTTCAGGTAAAGTTAATTAATGCTCAAATACTTTCCTTAGGTTGAAGCGGTCTTCTTCGTGTCTATGTGACCCGACCTCAAAACATTATAAGTCAGTAAATAGGAAGTATTAAAAGGATTTCTTAGTTACTGAATGAATTGACTAAGTATAAAAGGGTAGACTAGCCTAGAGATCTTATCGTTTACATTAGAAAAGGGCAGACATGTTTTCGTTCACTCCAGGTGTTATTTAAAAACAAAGGAATATTATTGTTTTTGATCATTTTTATGTTTGTTGTAATAAAATATCTTAGAGGGAAACAAGATTTAAACATTTCAGTAAAGGGATTCAATAACGAGTTTAGAGTTCAATGAATGATTTGTAACTTGTAATAGTTAAACGCAGTACTGATAATACTTTATATAAATACGCATAAATACAGTTAACGAATACTTTTTGAAAAATCTATTGTTCATTTAATTTTGTGTTTCATTTTGTTTCATTTTTTTTTTTTTAATTTCACTCACCAGTATACATGGGCCGTAGGCCTGTGCGTGAACTTTATTCAACGATGGAAGTGACGACCGTTAGCTCATTGGGGATTCGAACCTTGGAAATTTCTCTCCGTAGTACGAAACATTAGCCACATAGCCACCACGCCATCAAAAGTAGTTTCAATATAAGTCTATACAACACTTTATAATATTAAGATTGTTTTGTACATTTTAATTTTAATCATTTGGTCACTAATTGTAATGAATTTGGGCTGTATGACGGTCACTTGCATATCTAACTTCACTAAGATAGCTAATAGACCATAATTATAATTACATTTGTATCACTGTTAGTATCACGGCTTAGTATTAAATTATAATTTTTTTAACGCTTCCATCAAATAACATACAGAAATATATACAATGTACATTTGCCACTTATAGAAATAAAAACTCATAAGTGATCAGCAATTAATTTAATAGAAAAAATGCCATTACTTAAACTTTGTGTTTTTATCTTATCAAATAAATTTTTTAAATATTTTTTAGTAAGTTATAAGCTCTTCCAAAGCTGTTGATAGTGTTTTACAAAGTTTTTTTCAGCAAATGTTATTCGAACACAAAGAAATCCTTTTCTACTTCCTCTTCCTGAACTCCCTCGTGCTACAAATTGTTTCTTTTATAAAAATGTAACATATTATTGGTCGTTCTGCATCAGGAACGAGATTTACGAGTATTTCTTAACATATGGTTTTTTTTTTAAAGCACTGATCCTCAATACCCTTTCATCTATATAAAAGATATTATTCAAACGTAGATGTCTAGGTGTGATATATTATTCATACGTAGGTGTCTAGGTGTGACATATTATTCATACGTAGGTGTCTAGGTGTGATATATTATTCATACGTAGGTGTCTAGGTGTGATATATTATTCATACGTAGGTGTCTAGGTGTCATATATTATTCATACGTATGTGTCTAGGTGTGACATATTATTCATACGTAGGTGTCTAGGTGTGATATATTATTCATGCGTAGGTGTCTAGGTGTGATACATTATTCTTACGTAGGTGTCTAGGTGTGATATATTATTCATACGTAGGTGTCTAGGTGTGATACATTATTCATACGTTGGTGTCTAGGTGTGATATTATTCATACGTAGGTGTCTAGGTGTGATATATTATTCATACGTATGTGTCTAGGTGTGAGACATTATTCTTACGTAGGTGTCTAGGTGTGATATATTATTCATACGTAGGTGTCTAGGTGTGATACATTATTCTTACGTAGGTGTCTAGGTGTGATATATTATTCATACGTATGTGTCTAGGTGTGATACATTATTCATACGTAGGTGTCTAGGTGTGATATATTATTCATACGTAGGTGTCTAGGTGTGATATATTATTCATACGTATGTGTCTAGGTGTGATACATTATTCATACGTAGGAGTCTAGGTGTGATATATTATTCATACGTAGGTGTCTAGGTATGATACATTATGCTTACGTAGGTGTCTAGTTGTGATATATTATTCATACGTATCTGTCTAGGTGTGATACATTATTCTTACGTAGGTGTCTAGGTGTGATATATTATTCATACGTACGTGTCTAGGTGTGATATATTATTCATACGTAGGTGTCTAGGTGTGATATATTATTCTTACGTAGGTGTCTAGGTGTGATATATTATTCATACGTATGTGTCTAGGTGTGATATATTATTCATACGTAGGTGTCTAGGTGTGATATATTATTCATACGTAGGTGTCTAGGTGTGATATATTATTCATACGTATGTGTCTAGGTGTGATATATTATTCATACGTACGTGTCTAGGTGTGATATATTATTCATACGTAGGTGTCTAGGTGTGATATATTATTTATACGTAGGTGTCTAGGTGTGATATATTATTCATACGTAGGTGTCTAGGTGTGATATATTATTCATACGTATGTGTCTAGGTGTGATATATTATTCATACGTAGGTGTCTAGGTGTGATATATTATTCATACGTAGGTGTCTAGGTGTGATATATTATTCATACGTATGTGTCTAGGTGTGATATATTATTCATACGTATGTGTCTAGGTGTGATATATTATTCATACGTATGTGTCTAGGTGTGACATATTATTCATACGTAGGTGTCTAGGTGTGATATATTATTCATACGTAGGTGTCTAGGTGTGATATATTATTCATACGTAGGTGTCTAGGTGTGATATATTATTCATACGTATGTGTCTAGGTGTGATATATTATTCATACGTAGGTGTCTAGGTGTGATATATTATTCATACGTAGGTGTCTAGGTGTGATATATTATTCATACGTAGGTGTCTAGGTGTGATATATTATTCATACGTATGTGTCTAGGTGTGATATATTATTCATACGTAGGTGTCTAGGTGTGATATATTATTCATACGTATGTGTCTAGGTGTGATATATTATTCATACGTAGGTGTCTAGGTGTGATATATTATTCATACGTAGGTGTCTAGGTGTGATAATATTATTCATACGTAGATGTCTAGGTGTGATATATTATTCATACGTAGGTGTCTAGGTGTGATATATTATTCATACGTATGTGTCTAGGTGTGATATATTATTCATACGTAGGTGTCTAGGTGTGATATATTATTCATACGTAGGTGTCTAGGTGTGATATATTATTCATACGTACGTGTCTAGGTGTGATATATTATTCATACGTAGGTGTCTAGGTGTGATATATTATTCATACGTACGTGTCTAGGTGTGATATATTATTCATACGTATGTGTCTAGGTGTGATATATTATTCATACGTAGGTGTCTAGGTGTGATATATTATTCATACGTAGGTGTCTAGGTGTGATATATTATTCATACGTATGTGTCTAGGTGTGATAAATTATTCATACGTAGGTGTCTAGGTGTGATATATTATTCATACGTAGGTGTCTAGGTGTGATACATTATTCATACGTAGGTGTCTAGGTGTGATATATTATTCATACGTAGGTGTCTAGGTGTGATATATTATTCATACGTAGGTGTCTAGGTATGATACATTATGCTTACGTAGGTGTCTAGGTGTGATATATTATTCATACGTATCTGTCTAGGTGTGATAGTATTCATACGTAGGTGTCTAGGTGTGATATATTATTCTTACGTAGGTGTCTAGGTGTGATATATTATTCTTACGTAGGTGTCTAGGTGTGATATTATTCATACGTAGGTGTCTAGGTGTGATATATTATTCATACGTAGGTGTCTAGGTGTGATATATTATTCATACGTAGGTGTCTAGGTGTGATATATTATTCATACGTATGTGTCTAGGTGTGATATATTTTTCCCTTATAAATAGTATGTTGTACAGAATGTTTTTACTGTAATGGATTCATATTTATTTACTATTACTAACCATACAGGTTTAGAATACATTTTTATGCCAACATTATACATAAAGCTGTACCTAGCTACAAAATACATTTCTGAATAAAAACTAAAGTTTAATTAAAGAGTTTGGAAAAAAGATTTTGAATCACTGTAGATTTACCTAACTTGTAAAATTTACAATAAACTTATGTTTTACAGGTCCAAGGTTTCCTGTCTTTCGTTTTAAACTGCAGTAAATAGAACTTGAAATATCGTTTCTATTGTATTTGCTCTTTTCTGTTCTTTTTTTGTAAAAAAGAAATATCTGCAGTTAAATGTAATGAAAATATACAGGGTGTCTCAAAGGTGCAATACCAAACTTTAGGATAAGGTTCTTAGAATAAAAATAAGAAAATAACGTCCATAAAAATATGATCAAAAACCATTAAATAACCAGCTAGTTGCCATTTTGTATTTTTCAATAAAAACGATGTATCTAAAATGATGTCACACTGAAACAATGTGTTGCTAAATGATTCTTGTTTGAGTGATAGATGCAGGCAAGTTTATTTTAATTTTTGATGGAACAAGCTGCTTGACTTGCCTGGCTTGACACTTCTTGTTTGTCTGAGTGTTGAAAGTAGGCAAGACCTTTAATGTGTGAAGTGGTTGATAGTTCTAAACCCAGTCCACTCACGTTTATTCCATGAAAATTTACACTTCTAGTGAAATATATAATGATGAGGTTAATATGTGGCCAAAGTTTAAAGTTTATCTAAGTAAGAGTTTAAGTTTAAGCTTATCTAATGGCTATTAAATATCATAAAAGTGGTTTCGGTTTCACAATAAGCGTTGGAATCCAACTTTGCTGGTCAGTAGACTGCTACTTAATGCTCATTTATTTTTTATTTCTCTTTGAGTTTATAAATATATTTATGATTATTGTTGCTATTTTTCTTAGGATATCTTAATATATTACGTATTGATAACGTAATGTAATTCTTGCGATAAATTGTCTTTTTTACTGAAAAATCGGATGATGTTCGTAAAGCACCGTTTAGTTAAAGTGCATGCTCAAGTCTGTTTAAAATTGTTATAGTTAGGAAAATTATAAAATTGAATGTAGGTAGTAGACTTTATAGTGATTACCCTCTACAAATCTTCAAGATCATGGTACTTTAGCTAATCATAAAACTAAGGTCTCCTCATCTTTAATTTTAAAAAGTGGAACTTTGTATTATTGTGTTAATTGACTTTTCAAAATAAATTAGTACACAAAGATGTTATTTCGATTAGGAAATACTTAGTACATTTTTTAAAAGAGATTTACCGATTAATTTGATGAAATAAATTGTGTTTAAGAGATTTACCGATTGATATTATGAAATATATAGTGTTAAAAGTACGAGTCTTCAGTCTTTGTTTACTCTGCTAAAGCCAGATCAGAAACACGCACCTCAGTGATAGTTTAGTTAGTGATTATTATCTTATGCTCATTACCAACACAATTTACATCTGTTTGAATGTTTGTTAGTAGGTAATGTGAGCACAATGGTATTTTAAAAGAACTCATACGCATAAAAAGTATATTATGTGTGAAAAATCAAGAAAGACGTAAAAATAGCTTATAACTATATCATGAACGAGAAATAAGAAGTAATATTAATAATAAATGTGTTTGGGAAACTGTAGGCGACAGGTTCCCTGCTTGGTCGTCTTAATACCGACACGGCGTCCGCTCGATGGTTGCCATCGACGTGGACACTACTAGAGAATTCTGGGGAGTCCATGTTGGATGGTAGTCAAGGTTCGGATGTTGTGTAGGAAAGAAAACTGAGTGTCAGGCTTGTCAGTTAGCTGAAAATCAGACCAACACTACGTGGTTCGAATTCCACGTAAAGTTGTATGTCCCTTAGTTGCCCTGGCTGTTGGGCTATTTGCCCTTTCTGAGGAACAGTTGAACTCAGTTAGTAACCAGACTACAATCATCCTACACTCATATTATCATTCATATTCACCTTAAAATGTGCACAACGTTGTGTCGGCGTCTCATAGGTAAGAATAAGAATCTATAAGGAGGTTCTACCGATGACTCAACAAAACTTTCATTTGAATTTCAGTATTTTAATTTTCTCTATTTCGATTTAAATATATCTTTATGTATATCTAAATTCAAAGCATTCTAAGACAGTATAGGGCTATGTATTGTTCACAAATTAAAATACAAACTACAGAATGTTTCTCTCCAACTTTTTCAAAATTCTAGTAAATTATGATAAACAAAACATAACACTTTTAATTGTTAAAATTTATGGGTAGTATTATTTACGTAATTATGTAAGTGATGGAATCAATCCATTTAGAAACGTAATCTATTCAAAACAGTACCTATCATAAAGGGTAAATTCTCTAAGGCGTTATGAAAGAGGTAGCTTTGCCAATCGTCAATACTTCAACAAACTGAAACCTGAAATTAAGTTGTTCTTTTGCCTGCGGTCGGATTTAGTACAGATTGTGCTGACCACAGATATATGTGGTTTTCGCTTGGGGACTTACCCCACTACGTGTGGCTAATCATTGGTTTTGAAATAAACAAACATGGTAATTATGAGGTTTGACTCAATTTCAGAGCAAAAAACAGAAGGTTATTTTTTCAAATCAGGAAAGTGCAAATTATATAATGTGAGTGTGTTAAAAATATGTGCAAAAACAAACATCTGTATTTCCGATGCGTGAAACTGCTATTTTATATATGCTTTATGGGTTAAATGACTGTAAATAAGCCGGAACTGTAGTGAAGTGTTGTAGTTCAGCGAGTACGGTGCTGTGGATATTTTAGGCAATATGCTTTGTTATCAGTACTCTTTGATTAGGTGCTCAATCTATGCTTTCGACGTGGGTAGTACTAAAGATATCTAAGGTGTCCATGTTGGTGGGTTCAAAAGTTCTCTAGGGAAGGATAGAGGCTTGCAAGTTGTGGTTCAGATTCCACGCTAAGTTTTAGGCCTCTTAGTTGCTCTAACTACTGCCGCTATAAATAAAGCATTTTACTTAAGGAATAGTTACTTAAGTTATTAACAGTGACTAAACTTGTACAACTAAACTAATTTACCTCCCATATTCATCCATATTTTTACTTCGGCGTCTTATTATTTAGTAAAATATATATCATATATTTACCTCCCTATAAACTTTAAAACACTGGTTGGTAGTATACGTCATGACAGATACACCCATACACGTATGGGCACTATGCCAGGAATTAGTATATTGGAGAGATAGGACAACAGCAAACTTACCATAGAAAACAACTACCACCCGCTCACCTATAGACGTGCAGTGGTAGTAGTGGGTATAATTTTGACTTATATTAAAACATTAAATTTGCCACCCTAAGGAGGTGGAATTCAAATAATTATTACACCTTTCTAAGAAAATGTTGTACATTTTACAAATGATAACATGGAATAAGTTCCAGAGTTTCAACACATAGTCTACCATCCATCCACCCATACATGTAAATGTGATGAAATACACGTACAGTGGTGATGGCCCACCACCCATCCACACATGTGCAGTGGTGATGGCCCACCCACCCAACCATACACGTGCAGTGGTATTGGTGGGTGGGCCATCTTATCACTACCACTGTATATGTAAGGATGAGCGCGTGGGTCACTAACACTATATATGTAGGGGTGGGTCACTATCACTATATGTGTAAGGGTGAATGATGAAATGAATTATAATGGAAAGTTTGAAATACGATTCAAGCTTTCCATCTATCTTACAACCATTTAAGAGTGGTTTGTCATAATATTACGGAATGGCTTATTACTCCAAAATACACCGAGACACCCTCAGTGTTACGAGTGGCCTGAGGCATTGTACAATGCTCAGTATTATCAGTTTGAACCCAGCTGCGACTGTGTAGAGGCACTGGTCTGTGGCTTAGTGGTGGTGTCCAGCATGGTGGGTGAAAGTTGACGGGATTAGTGTTTCTATTATAATTGCACGTAACAACACGGTTTTAAACATTTTAACTGATAAAAAGAGAAGGAGAATGAATATTAGTGTATTTTTCTCTCATTTTTAAACTTCTGTTTTTTATTGATTTAGACTTGTCAAAAGTGTATTGGAAACTTAAAAGACATATAAATAACTATATATATTTATACATGTACAAATATATATATATATAAGTATATATTATATATGTGGATTAATTTGAATAGATATATAAAATTAAAAAAATGATACAAAAACACAAACATTAAAATTATAAAATAAAAAGTAGGTTAAATAAATATAATTCCAATTCTGAAGGGTTATTAGTAATTTGATGTCCAAAATAAAACGGAAAGTATTAGAGTATGGTAATCAAATATTACTATGGTACTGTATACCTAAAAAAAAATAAATAAATAAAAGTAGGATTCTAATACTATCAGTACTTGAAAACCAAGTCTAAGAAAGAGTGAAAATGAAAACCAAACAAGTTGCCTTCGCGAATGTAATCAACACCTGAGGTAAGGAATAATAACAGTTTGTGGTACAATGAAGATGATTGACTGTCAAGATAGAATCAATGTAATCAGAAGGATCACAAGTTACTTATGTCTAACGGCATAGTACCACAAACTGTACTGCAATCACATGTATTACAGCTTCAACAACGTAATTTCATATGATACATGGTTCTAAACCATTGTCGTAATGACGTTATAGCTGACTGCATAGAGTAAACCAACAACAGTTCAAATCTTACACTATACAGTATACCATCTGTTAGGTTACCACATAGCACTCTGTAGTATAGTGGAGAATCCACTACCATGATACATGGTTCTAAACAATTGTCGTAATGACGGTATAACTGACTGCGGAGAGTAAACCAACAACAGTTCGATCTTACACTATACAGTATACCATCTGTTTCACTCTGTACTATAGTGGAGAATCCATTACCATGATACATGGTTCTAAACCATTGTCGTAATGACGTTATAACTGACTGCGGAGAGTAAACCAACAACAGTTCGATCTTACACTATACAGTATACCATCTGTTTCACTCTGTACTATAGTGGAGAATCCATTACCATGATACATGGTTCTAAACCATTGTCGTAATGACGTTATAACTGACTGCGGAGAGTAAACCAACAACAGTTCGATCTTACACTATACAGTATACCATCTGTTTCACTCTGTACTATAGTGGAGAATCCATTACCATGATACATGGTTCTAAACCATTGTCGTAATGACGTTATAACTGACTGCGGAGAGTAAACCAACAACAGTTCGTTCTTACACTATACAGTATACCATCTGTTTCACTCTGTACTATAGTGGAGAATCCATTACCATGATACATGGTTCTAAACCATTGTCGTAATGACGTTATAACTGACTGCGGAGAGTAAACCAACAACAGTTCGATCTTACACTATACGGTATACCATCTGTTTCACTCTGTAGTATTGTGGAGAATCCATTACCATGATACATGGTTCTAAACCATTGTCGTAATGACGTTATAACTGACTGCGGAGAGTAAACCAACAACAGTTCGTTCTTACACTATACAGTATACCATCTGTTTCACTCTGTAGTATTGTGGAGAATCCATTACCATGATACATGGTTCTAAACCATTGTCATAATGACGTTATAGCTGACTGCGGAGAGTAAACCAACAACAGTTTGACCTTACACTATACAGTATACCATCTGTTTCACTCTGTACTATAGTGGAGAATCCATTACCAAAATACATGGTTCTAAACCATTGTCGTAATGACGTTATAGCTGACTGCATAGAGTAAGCCAACAACATTTCAAATCTTACACTATACAGTATACCATCTGTTAGGTTACCACATAGCACTCTGTAGTATAGTGGAGAATCCATTACCATGATACATGGTTCTAAACCATTGTCGTAATGACGTTATAGCTGACTGCATAGAGTAAACCAACAACAGTTCGTTCTTACACTATACAGTATACCATCTGTTTCACTCTGTAGTATTGTGGAGAATCCATTACCATGATACATGGTTCTAAACCATTGTCGTAATGACGTTATAACTGACTGCGGAGAGTAAACCAACAACAGTTCGTTCTTACACTATACAGTATACCATCTGTTTCACTCTGTAGTATTGTGGAGAATCCATTACCATGATACATGGTTCTAAACCATTGTCGTAATGACGTTATAACTGACTGCGGAGAGTAAACCAACAACAGTTTGATCTTACACTATACAGTATACCATCTGTTTCACTCTGTACTATAGTGGAGAATCCATTACCATGATACATGGTTCTAAACCATTGTCGTAATGACGTTATAACTGACTGCGGAGAGTAAACCAACAACAGTTCGTTCTTACACTATACAGTATACCATCTGTTTCACTCTGTAGTATTGTGGAGAATCCATTACCATGATACATGGTAAAAAAAGATGATATAGATGTGTAGTCGTTAATAAACAATAATTTATTTTAACAATTATTTTCTTATTTGATGTTTTCTTATCTAACCTAGACATTATTTATTGTAGTTTTATAAGTAGACCTAGTCATTCTATAGGAAAATATGCATTTAGTACACTTATGTGTGTCTTTTCTAAATATTTTTCTTCCTTCTTCTTCTTCTTCTTCTTCAACAATTTTTCAATGGACAAAATGTTAAACTATAAGAAACTAAGTTTATTGGAACATAACATACCTAAATCAGACTTGCTCTATAAACTGTCTCAATAGTTTATGTATATCTACTACAATCTGTTTAAGATACATTGAGATTAATTAAAAGCTTTAAATAATTATTCTAGTAACAGTTGATGTATATCTGATGTAGAATGAAATTGAATAAATTGCATTTCATAGCTTAGGAGAGAGAATGGTCAGACGTTGAAAGAGGCATAATGCACCATCCGAACGTAAGTATTGCAATGGACATGGATTAAAAAAAATCAGCTACTTGTGGAATGAACTACACGAACGGTATGGAAATGGTGATGAAATAGATTTAAAATGTCACCAATTAAATTATTATAAATATTTGTTTTACAAGGTAATTTGCAACATTAATTATAATCAAGTATTTAATAATTGAACACACTTATTAGGCTCAAACTGCTCTAAATGCCTAACAAGTGAATCGAGTGAGGTTAATTATACTAATTGCTCTTTTAACGTCATTATTAAGTCATTTAAATTGACTTTATAAAGATAATCAATGTTAATGTCCATGTAAAGATTTACTTTTGAATACTGTTCGTGAAGTGCTTTAAGAACGGAATATAAAATTTTACTTTGATTATGACACTCTTTAGGTGCAGGACAGGTTGGTTCAGTATGATCTTGTACTTAAAATTAGATCTTAAAGCATTTTGAAAAAAACTCAAATAAAATTTATTGTTTAAAGGAACAAAAACAGGGATTTTCATGCATGTAAAACATTTTCCTACTACTATTTTGCTAAGAGGTACAGTTTTGTCAAGCATAGATTCATCGTTAATAAACATACAATGTTAAACTAGAATTATACTGGGTTTCCTTTTTCATATTTCCGTAAACATGAATGTTCCCAACAGAAAAATTAAAACAAACGTTTGAAGATCAGCATAACATATGTACATATTATTATAAACATAATTATATCTCACTGATTTTACCATACAATACGTTAACTTCCCATATTCGTTATTCCTAATGGATAAATGACTTATGACCGTTTTTGAATACAAGGAAAATACCAAACAATTTAGACATAAATAGCTCCAGCTGGCTGCACGACATTTAATTGACGTGGTAGGCCTTGTATAGGAACAGGCTGCTATCTAACTACACTAAGTACAAGCACATCTACGGTTAACGTCAACACTTAGGATTCCTATGACATGACATCAGCACCTTTTAATTAAGTTGCTCGCTAATCAGTACACAGTAATTAATATTCATTGCAACACTTTTTGTTCCATGTAATCACTCCTGTTTTGTAACAGTGGCGCCTTTTAGTTATTGTGAATGTTGTAATGGAATAGTCCAATTGCAGCCAGCTACTTGAGGCTGATTGTTGTCGATGCTCCATGATGATTTCTATCAGCGTGTACTACCGTAGACGTCATCAAACTTCCTCACAGTTTGGGAGGAAAAAGAAGAGGGCGTCAGCTAAAACTAAATGGTTCGGATACCAAGATAGACTATATGTCCCCTACGTGCCCTCTATTATTAAATGTAAAAAAGTATCTTTATAAATATCAAGCAATTATAATCAGTAACAAAGACTACACCCACTCATCTACACTCATAACCTATAATACTAAATAAGTAAACATTGCAATTAAATGTGACAGCACACATTTATTACAATATAAGCACAAAATGCACAAATCACATTACAAAATACTCCAATATATCACAACTTAAGGAAGTTTATATACTCTCATTTAGTCTGCTTCCGCTAAATGTACAGTGGTATTGACCCACCCACCCACCCATACACGTACAGTGGTTGATATAATTAATGAACCAATGAGTCAACGCACATACAAGTACAGTGGTAATGCTCCACCCACCCACCTAGGCACGTACAGTGATCATGACCCACTCACCCACAGAGACACGCACAGTGGTAATGTCCCACTCACCCGCCCACCCAGATACGTACTGTGGCACAAATATACACAGTACAAGTAAAAAATGCACAAATATAGCACAATATAAGCTCAAAATGCACAAATATTTAAAATTATTTATTTTGTGAATCCGTCTGGTGTGAGGAAGTGAACAAGGTTCGCCGAAATCGATCATCATAATATTTTTTGCATTTTGTGCTTATATTGTGATATATTTGTGCATGTTGTATTTGTACTGAAGTATATTTGTACATATTGTAATACATTTTTATTGTGGGATGTTGACTTGTCCTGTGTAGGTACCATTACATATTATGCTAATTAATAAACCATAAATAAGTGTATATTTTTATTACCTCCATGGACTGCATTATTCCAAATCATCCAGAAGTTTTAAAGCTTTTTTAAAAAGCTGCTATTTGATATTTAGTAAAAAGTGGCTTTAACGGAAACTGAAGAGAGATTTTACAGGTTTTTCGGTTCAATATACCTACCGTAAAATTTATAGTGAAATACGAGCTTATCTGAAGCGTATATTTTTATTGACGTTTAGATGATCTTTTCACTCATTCGATTCAAGAACCAGTCATTTCTTTCAAATAACCTATTGCGTATATAGATATTTCCAGCATAAAATAATGATTTAAAGTTTAAAAACAAACTCATTTTTCGTGGCTAAAATATTAAAAATGGTTACAATAAGTATAAAAAAATTTAATTTTTTTCTTTTTTAATTTCTTAAATCCATCAAACTAAATCCATCAACGAAATCCTCTTGTTACGTCAGCGTAATAAATACATTTTGTAACAACAACAACCGCCATTTTCACTACAGTTTAAGTCACCTGTATCTATTTATAAGTTCAAATTATGACCACAAAATATTTATCCATCTGGATTTTTTTCTTTATTTCTATTGATTTATCTTTGTTGCCTGATTACACATTCTGAATTATATATATATATGTGTTTCAAAACCATTTTACGCCTTTGGTCAGCAAAAGGAATTATTTCCCAACTTGTAATTTTTTCCAAATCCAACATATGTCATTTGGTTTTCTAAAGTTATACTTTTGCTCTTTCTGAATTAATGATAATTTTCAGGTAAAGAACAGGAATGACAAGCCAATACGATTGACGGTTTAAAATTTTTTCCATGAATCTAGAAGTTGATATTAACTGAGGTTTATAATTCAGATGAATAGTGGAGAACACTGGTTTGAACATAATCTGAAATCATTTTATTCACAAATATTCATTATAAATAGCAAATTGTATACCCAAAATTTAAAATACTTCCACCACTTTCTAGCTACCCACTCATCATACTTCAAATCACTATGAAAAAAAATAATAATAATAATAATTTACATAACAGAATGTTCAGAAATATTTGTATGTGTTGCGATAGTTAATAAACTGTGTTAATTGATTAATCATTCATATAATTTTGAACGATATTTTATATTGCTTAGAAAAATCATTATATATATTTTAAAATTTATTTATATGATCCTAATTTCCTCAATATTTACTTAGTAGTTTGATGATACTACGGTCTTAAACCTTTATATATCTCCCCAAAGACGACGTTTCGGTTCTGTTTTAATAAGCGGATTTGGAATTGTGTATCATTAAATAACAGAATTTTTATAATATTCCCTTTACATAATCTAGTAAAGTATTAGTAGTTAGCTAAACTAGTTACAATTAAATGTCTTTAAAACAATTTCAAGTTATATTCAGTGAGGCATATGTAGTATACGTACATTTATCCTATATACTATCTCTAAACAGTATATAGGAATGAGATATGTACATTTCAATTTAAAAAAAAATGTATTACTTGAAGTAAATAAAACATACCTTTTTACATATTACTTGAATCATAACCAAATATCACTTCGTACTGTCCAAAATAAATACGGTTCATGGAGTACCAGGTTTTATATAGTACATAAGACAATATAAGTGGAAAGTGTAATGTGCAAGTGGTAACTTGCAGATTACGGAAACGTATAGATCTTCTGGAAAATACTTAACAGCATTAAGTACAGAAACCTTAATGGGGGATGATGTTGTTCGCGTCCACAGCAAATCTTTAAGTATGTACGTATCCCCTGGGTAGTTTTAAACGAGCAACAAATGTGATAGCTGTACTGTCACAAATTTGTTATCTCCCAGCTATGGCAGCTACCACACGAAATAAAAAAGGCCCTTTTGAGGACTAAGCTAATTTTAAATTAATAGGTTCCGTTTTAAACGTAGTGCATTTTAACGCTGAGGGCTTGAGCAAGGCTAAGAGTGAGTGTATCAGTAGGGTCTTCATGAAAACAATGTTGATATCCTTGCACTCCAAGAGACCCACATTGTAGATAATAATAGTGCAAAAAGCAATATTTCTGTATACAGACACGGTGATGCTACAGGGCATAGGTTAAATGGTATTTCAACTTACGTGAAGCAGGACATTTACAATGTGTCAGTTACTCACAAGAGCTCTGATGGTGACATCTTTGTCTTGGCAATCAGTGTCAGACACTACAATAGTCAATGTTTATAAGCCTCCTAGCATCCAATGGCCTGACAATAGGACTTTGCCAAGTTTTGAACATCCTGTCCTCTATGTGGGGGACTTTAACAGTCACCATAGCCAATGGGGTTACAACACTGACGATGAGAATGGCAGAAAACTTGGTAACTGGGCTGAAATAAACAACCTTTTCCTGATCTTGGATGCTAAAGATTAAGCCACTTTTTATTCAGCTCGTTGGCGTCGAGGTTACTCTCCCCACTTAAGCTTATCCTCATGTGAACGATCATAAGTCCAAAACCAATTAGAAAGGTTCTTGATGCTTTTCCCCACTCTCAACATAGGCTAGTACTGGTTTCATTGGGGATCCCAATTCCCTTAATTCGATCTTTACCACGGCCTATATGGAGTTTTAATAAAACACACTGGGAGGCCTTTGCCACCAGGCTTGATGATAGCATCAGGTTCATTCCTCCTAGAATAATAAATTACGATCGTTTTACAAATCTCGTCTCGTCAATTGCTAAAGCTTGCATACCAAGAGGATACAGAAAGGAGTACATACCAGGACGGAGTAGGGCATCAGATGACCTTTACAAGGAGTTTAATGCTACCGAAAACTCCAATACGGCTAATATGTTGCTGCAATCTCTAGACACTGCAGAAGAGAAAATGGGTGAAAACTGTTGAAGATATAAACTTTAGCCACAGCAGTAAAAAAGCGTGGTCACTTTTAAGAAAACTCTACTGGTAAATCTCTAAATAAAATAGAAGTGCTTCACCCAAAGTCCTCTGATATAGCTAAACGGAAAGTCAGCTCGCCAACCTTCAGACAAACACGTGCTTTACCGGCTGAGTGAAATAAAAATAGCACACATACAAAAGTGATTCAAATTAAATCAAATCCTTTATTAACACATAATATTTGTTACAATTATAAATTTTATTCGTACAAATTTTGTGTCTTGTCAAATTAACTATAACTACTACTAATATAATACTGTATTAATTAATTAATATTTAATAATATTGTACTACAGACATGTGAGGTAGTCGAATGTATGAAATAATTGTAAATTTGAACACTCAAAATATATATTTAAGCATACATTGAATAATGTTGCCAAATGGATCAAACTGTTATATATAAATTAAAACAACTTAAAACAATCAAAACTTGGCTCTTTCCATATTAAGATAATCCTTTACACTGTAGAAGACATGCGAAAGAAGAAAGGACTTAACTAAATCTTTAAATTTTGAAATGTTGTTTTCTTTTTTAATTTTTAGTGGCAATTTGTTAAAAAAATGTAATCCCATATAAGCTGGGCCTTTTTCAAATTTTATTGTCCTATGATTTGGGTAGCATAGTGCCTCCCCATGCCTTGTATTGTATGAATGGAAATTTCCTATTTTGGCCTCAGCGTCAATATTGTTGAATGTTAAAATTAAAACCTCAAATATATCAAAGGAATGAATGGTCATTATTTTATTTTCTATAAACAGGCTTTTGCATGAATGAGAGTCAGTGACGTCGAAAATTATCCTTAAGATCTTTTTTTGACATTTGAGAACTCCTTCCAGAGAGGATGAACCTCCCCAGATAGCCAATCCATAGCGAATTATGCTCTCACAATAAGCTCGGTACACGTCAAGAAGGATATCTCTACTACACGAAGATTTTAATATTCTTATTGAAAAGGTACCTGAATTGATACGACGCATGAGTTTTTTGATGTGCGGTCTCCAGCAAACAGTCTCGTCAACAGTCACACCGAGGAACACTACAGATGTGTCGTTCTGTAGAGTTTGTTTAGGGTTCACAATTATGTCGTCACAAATATTATGTGATTTATTTTTAGCATTTTTTGTAGTAAAATTAATATATTTTGTTTTATTTATGTTCAACAACAAACCATTTTCCTCAAACCATTCATTTACCTCTGTGACTACCCGAGAAACACTTGCTCTCAATTCAATTGCATCTCTACTTGACAACAACAGAGAAACATCATCAGCGTACATCACTATATTTGCATTGTTCTCTGTACTAGATAAATCATTTATATAAAGTAAAATTAGAATAGGGGAGAGAATGCAACCCTGTGGAACACCCATATGCACCTCGGCCCAAGAAGACTCACAGGAGTGATGCGGACCATTAACAAAGGTGCACTGTTTTCTGCCGGACAGGAAAGATTTGAACCAATTCAAGGCTACACCCCTAATTCCATAATGGTTGAGTTTTAAGAACAAAACTGTGTGATCAATACAATCAAAGGCCTTTGACAGGTCACAGAAAATACCCAGAGTCTTCCGTGACCCATCCAAGGCGCTAAGTACATGATTTGTAAAATCATATAAAGCTGATAGTGTGGACTTACTCTGTTGAAACCCATGTTGATTTTTGGAAATTACAGAAAACTTTGATAAATGAGAACTTAGTCGGGTAAGAATGGTTTTCTCGAACACTATAGAAATTGTTGGGACCAAGCAATTGGCCTGTAATTGCCGATAATTGATCTATTGTCTTTTTTATGAAGGGGTTTGATGATTGAATATTTTAATTTTGAGGGGAATTCGCCAGATAAAAATGATTGATTTATAAGAAAAGTTAGAGGCAAAGCTAATTTATGAGAACAGAATTTAAGAAGATTCGGTGAAATCTCATCCCAACCGAATGAGTTCTTCGATTTTAAGGATGCAATCACATCAGATACCTCTTTTATACTAGTTGGAGCCAGGAAAATGGATGATGAAACTGGAGTGCAGCGATGGCGGAGCCTATCTAAGGCTAGAGTGGGGTTCGCTTTGGGGGCCAAAGATTGAGGATCATTTATGAAAAAATTGTTGAAATGCTCAGCAATCGTGTTTGTGTTAGTCACCTTTTCTCCCCCAATTGCAATATTGTCAATGAGTCCCCTAACCGTCTCTCTTCCTGTTTCCTTTTTAACAATTTCCCATATTGTTTTTGATTTATTATTGGAGTTTTTTATTGATTGACGTCCAACGTAATAGTGCTATGAGAGCTATTAGTCTACTCTCATGACAATTACTTAAGGAATTCAATAAGATCTTGAATGCCCCTCACCTTTCTATTACTCAGAACGGTCGCTTAAAATCTCTAAACCTACCTCTACTTACTGCTTCCCAGTTGAGCAGTTAAACATTTTCGCCCAATACTACCTGGGCCATAGCGTGGAACGGTTTTGATGGACGTAATAAGTTACTTGTTAATGCTCCATCAATACCTGTATGTGGATTGAACCTCCCTCGGAGGGAATGGACACTTTTGAATCAGTTTCAAACTGACATGGGTAGATGTAACTACTGGAAATATAAATGGGGATTTACACTAGATCAGTCAGTCATCTGACTGTGGGAAGTGTACCCAAACAATGAATCACATAGTTACAGAGTGTCCCCTGCGTTCTTTCACGGAGGTATTGGCTAGTATAAACAGAATAAGTGAGACAAGTTGTAAATTGATCGATGGATTGGATTTAGCTTTGTGACAGGAGATCAATTTTATTTTATATTATATATTACATGACTTTTAGATCTTAATATAAATATATATTACAGCTTAAAGAAAAAAATTACTAAATGGAAGCTGACAAAAAAAATCATAAGATATATATACAGAAACCTTAAATATTAATAAAAGATTGCCTTATAAAACGTTTCTAGATGGTTCGTAGATTGATAATAACTTTGCTACAATGAGGCATACATGTATCAATATCATTTGGTCCATGTATGATTAGAAATTTAAGTATTAAAATTAATTATCTTAATTGACCTCCACAGGTAAAAGTTTACACCACATACGATGTATTTAATCACCACTTTTTTATGACTTTACCTGCCAATGAAGATAATGTTGCATGTTTTTTATTTTAATTTCGTAGATTGCAATGTTAATAATTCAAGCTTTGGTTATATTTGGCATTATATATGTGACTGATTAATTAAAATGATATTTTTTTAAATAACATACAATTACGTTTTTCTAGGTTTTCTGCAGATAAAAAAATGTCAGTATACAAACCTCATTTACTACATTCTTCCATGACTATTCGAAAGTTTTAAAGATTAAAATCAGTATCTATAACACTATTCAATGTTTGTGGAGAGGCATAATGTTATTAATTTTGTTTGAAATGTGTTCAGTTTTCACTGTATGTCTTAAAGAAAATACACGCCGTGATAACATTAAGTAGATACTTCGGTTACTTTCAACATAGCTGTAATAATATGTAAAGTATTATAAATTAATGTCATTAATAAGTAAAAATATTTATTAATAAAGGAAATTCAGCCCATTCCACATTTGTTAGTTTTACATCTTTCTCTTAAAATTAAATTATATTTTAATGTAGATTATTAACGTGTGTATCGTATATTTTCAGACAAAAATACAAATTGTCTAATTAGACAGAAATAGATAATATCTTCTTTGATCTTCTTTTTATTTTTCTTATATAATTTTATGCATATCTTTGACACATTTGTCATAGGTTTTAATGAATTTCAATCATAAACAAAATATACATCTGAATCTTAAGAGATGATTGTATAGTATAGTTGGAGATTTATTTGTAGATATTAATTATTTATCCTGCATGTTTACAGGCATGTCTCTGGCACATTTGCTATAGATTTTACCACAGTTCTAATCTTTGAGAAAAATATACAGGATCTGAATCTTAAGATCCTATTTTTATTCATCTAGTATTTATTTTTCCCATACCTTTGCCACTTTATTCGTAGGTTTTATCAGAATATTACAATCTCCAAACAAAAATATATGGGACCTGAATCCGAATATCCTTTTTTATTCATCCCGTATATTTTTTATGCAGTTATTTTGCAAATTTGTAGTAGATTTCATGACTCTCTACGTTCTCTATACAAAAATATACATGATCTAAATCTTAACATTTTTTATTTACTAATCGCGTACATTTCTCACAGATTGTTCATAGATTTTACTAATATCTACAATCTGTAAACAAAACGATACAGGATCTGACACGTCTTAATGGTCCTATTATTCACAGTCTAGGATGCAATGGTGATTTAACTGGTGCAGTAGGAGAGTTAGGTGGAAGGACTTAACCTTCACACACCTTATACGTTTCACCTTGTTTATGGGCCACATAAAGGATACTAATTGGGACAATATATGCGGGGGTGGCAGTCCTGGCCGAGTGTGAAACACATTATAGTCTATATCACAACTCAAAGTGTCACTAGACACCGTTTGCACATTTTTCTGTCAAAACTGGGTCACATATGCAGTGACAGTTGTTCTTTATAACAATGTGTTCCTTCGCCGTTATTTACTAACGCACATTTCACTTCACAGACTATTTTTACGTCTTTTGTAGTAAACAACACTGTGGATTTATTGTAAAAGACATGAAAACAACGACTATTTAAGTGGATTAATTATCTTAATGTTATGTGATTTTTACTGCTATTTATTCTATCAAACAGGGACTTTTTGACTATAATTTAAAATTTTAAACGCGTAAATTTGATTACTTCGAACTACATTTATCAAAGTAAAAAAACAAGCTTATATATTTTCCTTTACAGTTACTAAGAAAATCGTGATATTAGTTCATGTATTTAGTCATGTATAAGTAATATGACAACTTACTTTACAAATAAAAAAAAAAATCCAAGCTTATAAACATTATTAAGGAGGCCAATAGACGAGATTATCTTGAAAATTGTGTTCAAACTAGTATTTTTTTAAATATTTTTTTTTGGGTTACTTGGATTACTTTTCGTTAGGTGGATTCACGTTTTCGATTGCATTTATCACTTTAACCCTACTACCGGCGGCTATATTTTCCTAAACCGGCGGGCTGTTTTTCCTCATTTCGTTAATTTTTTTTATAAAATTCATAAAAAATAGCAAAATATAATAAACCTGGTTGTATTATATATCCTTGCACTCACCATGAACCAGGCAATCATATTAGCATGCAAATTGTGCATATAAAATATGTATGTTTTTTCTGACGTTTGAAATTTACAAAAATGCATTAGTAAAAATAAAAAAAGGGTGGGTATGCCTATAAAATTATATAATACTTATAAATTTTATATTCCAAGATAGACAATTTGTAGCAAATGTTGTCTAGTTTTAGAAAATATACAATATATAGAGATATGTTTATGAATAAAAGTTGTATAATAATATCCGTGACTACTACATAAACCTAAAATTTTGTTACCATGGAAATCATTGTAAATAAAAATTCATAAATAATTGACTATCACATCTACAGACATATAATTAGTCTTAAAATTACCATAATGGTATTTTCTAACATAATATAAATAGTTATATGAGAATATTTACAACAAATTACAACACAATTACAACAAAAACAACACAACAAATGACTGACAGCGTCTACTTTGGAGTAATGGTGACCAGTCCCAGATGCTTCTTTCAAAGTTTCTTCTTTTTCATCACTTTGTAACATCGATGCAAAGACATTGAAACAATAATCGATGTATACCATCGGATTTGGTATATTTCGATGATTACAATGGTGAAAGAATCATATCGATACAGCTAACGTTTATTTTGTGACAAGTGATTATGTCGCGTGCTGTCAAACTGCGGAATTTCCGCAGTCTACCGGTTTTAAGATAAGACAAACTGCGGAAATTCCGCAGCGTACCGGTATTAGGGTTAAAGTGTGTCAATATTGTTGACACATAACAAAAGCCTACTAAATACAAATAACATACGTATCAAACAATATTTTATTAACTGTCTATTATTCATACTGTGTAATAAGCTACTTGGTTTGTAGTTTGTGACAGTTTGGACGTTCATTAGGGATTGAACGTTAAATGTATTTACAATAAATCATGTAAATATAATAGGCTTAATGTTACAATTTAACCATTTAAATTAACCACCGATCAATCGATTAAGATAGGAAAATAAATAATAGATTTCGGCTTACAAAGAATAACAATTTAATGTAATATTTGAGAATATACATTTCTTTTATAATCTTCTACTAATTGAAACTCACAGATATTTGAGTTATCGTTTGCGTTATGTAATTCTACAATTCCAGAAACAAACAAAAATCTTGTACTATTTATTGACTAATTGTAATAAATCTTTAACACGATATTATTTTTCTAATTAGCTGGCAATAAACCACAGTTAAGGTAGAATATGCCATTAAAACTCCTCAAAACGTGCAAGAACATCGTTTAAAACTCTTGATGGTATCGAATTGCACGATTGCAACCACTGATAAATCCGTAAATCAGAGTTTGAATGAGCGATGAATCAAAATAATTGGTGGTGCGCACACATAAAATTGGGGTCAGACAGTGAGAATATTTTGACGACTAGATTGAGTTGCGGGGAGAATATTAATTTTCTTGCAGACGGTAACGGGTCAGCCGATCCACCTGATGAAGGTGGTAGACCAGTCACGAAACGTGGATGCTAACAGTTGCCGATGAACTTTTTAACCTCTCTCTTTCGCAAAAAACATACGAAGTGTTATTTATTAACGGATTCTCTTGATTGTTCGGAAGAGCCATATATCTTGTAGGTGGCACGATTGAGAGATCTTCCACATGACATACAAGACACAAAGAGAAGGGGAAGGTAAACACATAGTGGAAAATATATGTAAATCGTATCTACTAGAAGAATAAAACTATGTAAGTTTTAAGAATGTTATTTAGTTTATTTCAAGGAGTTTTTCTCACATTAGTGAATTATAAACTCATTCTCAGCTAGTATAGCTCATTCTCTTGAGTGTTACATGCTTGGCCATAGGAGCTGTTTTTGACAATTAGGAGTTCTAGTGGTTAGTGTTATTTATTGGCCATTGAGACGATGTGAGCGAGATCCTTAAAAACTAAAGTCAATAATGTATATTTAATTTCCGGTAGTTCGTATTCTCATGATGTCTGGTTGCAAAATCGTATCAAGCAAACTGTAGATTATAAGATATAGATAAATAAATAATAGTAAAATAAATACCTTTATCATTATTTAGCTTTTAATATATACTGTTGTTAACTACTAACGCATTATGATAAATATTTATTAAGCATTGTTTATGTCACTAAATATTGTTAATACACATTGACTATATCTAATTTCAATCAATTCTCCATCACATATATTTAAATTGTAATTTTTTACTTAAATTCTTATAGATATCATAATTGGACTATTAAATATAAAGCTATTTCTAAGGTTCGTTCTTAAAATTGAATAGACTAACTCAGACTCGATCATACACTAGAACAATATTATACATCAGATAATGAACGTGCGGTATCGTTTGTGGATTAAGTTTTTCTCTGAGTTGGATTTATATTTTTTAGTCTGTCTTTTCTTACTATCGAGAAGAATAAGACATCTGAGCAAGTTAAGATGAAACAAAATAGGTACGAGAGTGACGCCTTGTGGCCACCCGAGATCCTTTACCGATAGCCATTAGTGTTTATCGAGCCAACAATCACGATCTTTAATATTTCAGAAACTCTACCGATACTATCGAAGTTTTTGATAAAGTGGATTAAGACATAAAGAGTAGGAGGGGCGGAGCAGGATCCACTTTCGTCCTCCACTGCAGGAATTTACGGTAGGCTTAAAAACTGACTTCCCTTTTTCTAAGAGGTGTGGAATGGAACAGCTGTGATTAATGAAGAAGTTTAGAATCACTTAATATAGGCTTTCAATTTGAAAGGCCTAATTTGTTCTTAATTTACATGAGACCTGGTTTTTTTTACATTTTCCTTTTATCTAATACTCGTTTCTCATTAATACCAAAATTTTATTTTATGCTTTTAACCTGATGGAGTAAGAGTTTTCAAAAGATGTGTATGTTTGACAAAAATTTATTAAAACCCTTTTTTTATTAGATATAAATGCAATTTTATGTACTCATAATTGGTATTTTATTCAGTTATTTATTCAACTACGCATTGTACAGTGACCAATTTATTCGTGAACTAATCATTTCTCTCGATACACTTGAGAAAGCTTCAGTGATATATTTTATTTGGAATATTGCAATAGTCTTGGGTATTGGAGAAGAGTGTTTTCTATACATTCTAAAAATCGTCATGGACTCCTTATTTACATTCATTTACGAATTATTTTATTTAAAAGTAAGAGTTACTAAATAATTTCAATTATCTCTTTAGCAGGTTTAGTGCTTAAAATATAGTAGATTTTCATAATTTAATGTTTACTAATTGTAAAAGCAAAAAAAATCTTCAATTTAATGTCACCTGCAAAAAAAGTAGGATATTAGTATGTGAAGATTCGCCACTAGTCGTAAAAGTATTAACTGAAAATAGCAAAACAATATCCTTCCAAATTAATATAAATTATTAGGACAATCCACTCTAATTTTGGATTATATTTTGAACTACGCAAAATCTTCTTCAAATTTGGAAAGAGACAATCTAAAACCCTCACCAGTATTTAAAATAGAAGAGTTAAATAACACTTGTATTTATATGTTACATTTCTTTTTCTAAAAAAAAGTATTTATTAATTTGTTTAATACTTTTTTTAAATAAAAACAACAGCTATACCATAGTTATTTGAAATCTGAAAAAAATTCTTGTGTGAACAAACAATCTTTACAAAAAATACACCTGTTGAACAGCGAATATTCTCATTTATAATTTTATCAATGATATAAATTTCAACTTAACATTTGAAATTCTGTACTTTGGGTATAGGGATACCATTTTCATAATGTCCATCCTCTTGTAAAAGAGTCGGTCGAATACTATAAGAAATACAAGTAGTACTTGACGTGCTCACAGGAGAGATTTCCGTGCAACACGGCTAATTAAAAAGCGCTCACTTTCTCCCGTCAATAAATGATACAGCTACCATCTGTCGTCAGACTGGGGAACTTCAAGACTTCCACAATGTTATGGATCTCTCTACTTCTATTTTCCCTACAATTGTAACTGTCCATGGGGATTGTGTGCCTTTTATACTTTGTATCCTTTTGTTTCCTATTCTTAGTAGTACTTATATATATATATATATATATATATATATATATATATATATATATATATATATATATAATACACTGTTTGGACTTATACATTTTTATGCGAGTTATTTAGATATTTTAAATTCTACTCATTTATTAACAAACCATTTAAATTCAACTTTTCTAAACATTTTATGAATTAGTATTTACGTGCGATAAAAGGTTGACAATTGGCATGTATATTATTAAAGATGTTTTGGATTTCTTGTTATATTGATAACGAAAGGGAAAATACCCAAATCAGTTACATTTACTAGTGGGAGTGCCATAAATGTCTGTTTGTTTTAGTATGTAATGGATGGTGTATGAGTAGGGTTGGATAGTGTCCCTTTGAATTTATTCTTGTCAAAAGGTTTGTATATGGCAATAAAATTACCAAAGTTCAATAAATTAAGATAATGATCTACTTTCAATACCTGAATTTTAAAGACCTTCATGGATTACACTTAAGAGTCTGTAGAGGTTCTCCACCGTTTTGGTTTTAATCCCATTAGAACAATGTTATTTGTAAATCCATATTTTTTCGTTATTTATATCTAAAATTGTGTATGAGGAGTCATTTTAAATGTTATCACATTGTGCATTGGGTTTGCTTTAAATGTTTTTAATACATAGTATTCAAAGTTATTTATTTCTAATGGACATTTACATGAATCAAGAATGGTCAATATATTTAAATTAGCTAAATAGTAACATATCTGCATTAGTCAGTAATAACTGCATTAAGAGATAAAAATAACAGTATTGTACATACTGTTTACTGGTATTGTTAGTTGGGCACAACAATTCAGAGAGTGAATAAAACAGTTTTTTACGAGAAAATCTGTTAGGTTATTTTAAATTATCTGGCAATCTGTCATAAACTATGGGTTCTAAATATGATTGACGGAACATGTTATTACTATGACGGGGTACAAATAAATTGTTTTTATTTTTGGTAGAATATGTATAATTATGGGTAGGAACTGTTTGAATATGTTTAAAAGTGTAAACTGATATGGAGTACATAAAAATAGAAGGAAGGGTTAGGATACGTTCTCGCATAAACACTTGCCTACAGCTCTCCAGATCCCCCAGACCAAACACTAAACGTACAGCCCTCTTTTACAACTTGAAGACCTTTTGTAAGAAAGAAAATGAAGTGGGTCCCCATAAAATTATGCCGTACGACGTCACAGAAGCAAAGTAGCCATGATATCCAATTTTTAGTGCACTACTCCTCAGGAAATGAGAATCTCAAGGAAAACAATATGGAGTCGAGCAAAGAGCAAACGTTCGACATGCTGGTGCTAAGAAAAACCAGCACCAAATGAAAACCAAAGAAACAGACTGATTCAACCTCAGTGATGTCGAACTCGTCCAAAGTAAGAACGCTCTTAGAAACTGTCTGAGATCGAAAGTGTAAAATGGAAGTTTTGTCATCATTAATGAATAAATCGTTACTAGTGAACCAAGAATTGATTTTTTTATTGCAGAGTTTAATTGAATATTTAATCCTATTGAAGTGTCTGCCTGAACGATGACTGTAGTATCATCAGCATGTATAGAAATCGTTCAAATATAATGCAAAGAGAAGAGCCCCCAAAATATACCCTGGAGGAACACCCATTGGGATCTCTAAGAAATCTGACCTTGCCGTGCCAATAGAGTTAATAACCTGTACACTCTGGTTACGATTTGACAGATAAGACCTGGACCACTGCAGGGGACAGCCTCTGATGCCATAGCGTACCAACTTATTAAGACGTTTCATATGGTTAACTGTGTCGAATGCTCTCGTAACGTCACAAAAAACATCAGATACGTGATTTTGATTATTAAGATTAGATTAAACACGTTTAGTAAATTAGGCAACAGCATCGGTGGTGGACTTAAACGGAATAAATCCAAATTGAGTGTCAGTTAAAATGGAATTCTTGAGTAGGAAGCCAGTGAGTCTAATATGAATGAGACGTTCGAAAACTTTACTTGTGGTTAGTAAATTAGAAATGGAACGGTTCGTTGAGGTGAAGATCTACAGCCTTTATTTAACCTAAATGCAAACCTTATTAATTATTTAAAAATAGGTGAAAACAAAAACTTCAAATTAAAATTGTGTTATATTGTTTTCTATAAAACTAATTGAGAATTCGCAAAGCAAATTCAACGTGCAATTTCATTCTTGATCAAATGAGATTTTATTTGGAAAATATCCAATTAAAAATAATTGTTTGGTTTGCATACGCGTGATAGTAAGTCCAGTTCGAAAGTAACGTTGTTCTTATGAGATTAAATCCAACATGGCCGACAGCCTCTGCAGAATCTTAATCGAAAAACATTTTTTCCATGTCTAGTATTTTTTAGGGACTTTGTTGTAGTAGTATTATTCAAATTATTATAATTTGATATAACTAATTTTTACATGCATTTTTAACCAAAATTTTAGATTTTCGGTGATTAAATTGTTTTATAATAGTATATTAGATTTAGTACTGTAGGGTAGTTTCATTTATACCAAGAGCAACTAAATATGTAGTTGTTATTTTTAGATTATTAAAAATATTTTAAAACTTACTGATAGTAAGTATTATCTATATTAATCATTTATTAAAATTCTCTAAACACTTTATTTCTATCGTAGCTATTGTAAAAATGTTTATTGTTTAGTAAATGGGATTAACTTTCTTAGCTCTGTAGTGGGATTTGTAAGTGTAGCTGGTCATGTTGATTATATTTGAGAACAACTCCATTTATAAAATAATAATGTGTATTTTTTTATTGATTATAGTCAGAAAATGAAAGCTCCATTAAAGTAGAATGATTGAAACTACTGAGCTAACGGTCTATACATCATTTAAATAAGACTCAGACACTGGACGTAATCCGAGAACCGGTGTGCAAAGTTTTTATAACGTTATTTATCTTTTTGCTCTCATTTCTTAGACTACGCTTGATGCTTTTTACTATGATACACCTAGTAAGAAGTGTTTACAGTTTATTACTATTAATACGAAGTATAGAATGTTCGTTGAAATGTTATCTGGTACATAAATTGAACCCTAAATTAGGCAACAATATAGTAGTTAAGCAAGGATGTTAATTCTATTATTAAATAATAAAATGAATGAAGGTTTGATATAGATCAAATAAGTTCTAGGTATATTGTAACAGATTTTACTAGCAACTAAAAACCAATGAGCTGTCAAGTAATTTTTATTCTTATATAAAGCAATCCATCTTCAAATATAGGCCATCTTGGCCCAAAAGGCACCACGCCAGCCGTAGGTGTCACATATCTCTGCTAGAGATTCTCCTCCAGACATAAATGATACCAAAAAGAGCCATCGAGGTGAATGTGAGATTCGTTGCTTCCTCGGGGTTATAATCAGCCACTTACACTCCCATTGACCAATACCTAGCAACTAGGAACTCGACAATCATTGTATTCACCTTGTATGCCAGCAACTAACTAGCTGTGTTACCCCGACAATAAAAGTTAATGTGACAGTCGTCTGTGTGGGATAACCTGAGGCATGATGCCTCTCTGTTAACTTCGCTGTCAAAAGGTTAAGCTACCACTGGCCATTAAGTAGCAACTGGGAACTCGACTAGCAATTGACGATAGTCTAGCAACTAGGAACTCGACAATCATTGTATTCACCTTGTATGCCAGCAACTAGCTGTGTTACCCCGACAATAAAAGTTAATGTGACAGTCGTCTGTGTGGGATAACATGAGGCATGATGCCTCTCTGTTAACTTCGCTGTCAAAAGGTTAAGCTACCACTGGCCATTAAGTAGCAACTGGGAACTCGACTAGCGATTGACGATAGTCTAGCAACTAGGAACTCGACAATCATTGTATTCACCTTGTATGCCAGCAACTAGCTGTGTTACCCCGACAATAAAAGTTAATGTGACAGTCGTCTGTGTGGGATAACATGAGGCATGATGCCTCTCTGTTAACTTCGCTGTCAAATGGTTAAGCTACCACTGGCCATTAAGTAGCAACTGGGAACTCGACTAGCGATTGACGATAGTCTAGCAACTAGGAACTCGACAATCATTGTATTCACCTTGTATGCCAGCAACTATCTATGTTACCTAAACAATAAAATCTGTTAGTGAGACAGTCGTCTTGTGTGAGGAGAACATGAGGCCAATATCACACTTACACATTCTGGCTGCGATTGACGATAGTCTAGCAACTATGAACTCGACAATCATTGCATCCATCTTGTATACCAGCACCTAGCTGTGTTACACCGACAATAAAAGTTAATGTGACAGTCGTCTGTGTGGGATAACCTGAGGCATGATGCCTCTCTGTTAACTTCGCTGTCAAATGGTTAAACTACCACTGGCCATTAACTAGCAAGTGGGAACTCGACTAGCCATTGACGATAGTCTAGCAACTAGGAACTCGACAATCATTGTATTCACCTTGTATGCCAGCAACTATCTATGTTACCTAAACAATAAAATCTGTTAGTGAGACAGTCGTCTTGTGTGAGGAGAACATGAGGCCAATATCACACTTACACATTCAGGCTGCGATTGACGATAGTCTAGCAACTAGAAACTCGACAATCATTGTATTCACCTTGTATGCCAGCAACTATCTATGTTACCTAAACAATAAAATCTGTTAGTGAGACAGTCGTTTTGTGTGAGGAGAACATGAGGCCAATATCACACTTACACATTCAGGCTGCGATTGACGATAGTCTAGCAACTAGGAACTCGACAATCATTGTATTCACCTTGTATGCCAGCAAAAAGCTATGTTACCTAAACAATAAAATCTGTCAGTGAGACAGTCGTCTTGTGTGAGGAGAACATGAGGCCAATATCACACTTACACATGTAGGCTGAGATTGACGATAGTCTAGCAACTAGGAACTCGGCAATCATTGTATTCACCTTGTATGCCAGCAACAAGCTATATTACTTAAACAATAAAATCTGTCAGTAAGACATTCGTCTTTTGTGAGGAGAATGCGAGGCTAGTTAACAGTCTGTCAATATCACACTTACACGGTCAGGCTTCGACCTTAGCCTAACAACTGGGATCTCAACAATCTTCACATTTCACCTATACTGTGATGCTACATCACATTATGGGAAAACGTATGGTTAATTTGTAAATAATGTTCATAGCACGTTGACGCGGTTGTCACGGAAAGATATAGATTTTAGTTATGACACCGGTCGCTTAAGCCTAAGTTCTAAAATCTTCACACTAGTGTTTTTCATCGGCAACTAGCTGTGTTACAACAACCATAAACGACACCAAGAAAACCTCAGGTCCATTACCTCTCCGTTATAATCAAACGTACTACACTGTCAGACTGTTTTGTTACGATAATGTATTATACCACAAAAGTTTAGTTTTAATAAAAATTGTCCTATTAAATAAGGCATTAAAATTGTATGTGTAAATTTGTTTGTTGAAATAAATTCATTTAGTTATGGATCGGTTGGTATTTCACGTTTAATTACCAATAGAGTTACTATCAGACAGCAAGTTGTTATTTTTTGATGACATACTCCTTTTCAGAGTTCATGTAGTCATAATAAATCTTTTTATACATCAGTTTTGAGATTATAGGTTTGATAAAAATACTATTCTTGTATAATTTATTAATTTTTCTTTTATTTATTTACAATTTTGTCGGTTAGTCACTTCTAGTTGTGGTTTTAAAGTGAATTGGTAAAAATAATGAACATTTCAAACCAACTTAGCCGTTAAACCTAAATAACTTAATTTTGGTTATATATACAAAATATTAGTAAATTAGGCTCATTTATCTAAATGTATACTGATTTTGTGTTGGGTTGCTGTTTAATTTAAGTAAATTAGTGTCTTTTGTATAATATTTTGTTTTTATTACTATCACATTTAAATTATTGTGTTTTATCAGTTATTTAAACTATAACTGCAGAGGCAACCCATCATCTTGTAAACCAGATTTCGTTTAGTTACCCTAGTTTACCATTATTATTTATACTGTTTCATTTGTTTATTTATTATTTTAAAATGTATCGCCGTTGATTTAAAACAAATATACACTAGTTTATTTAAACAATAAACGAATTTAAATTAAGTCTATGTAGATACGAAATTATTCATAGGAATGTTCTACCATATTATTTTCATTTTCGTAAAAAAATGAACTTAGATTATGCTCTTGATTCCTGAAAAGTTTTTACAATTTTAAATTAGTATAAAAATAATAAAAGTGTAACTAAACTTATAAATGCAATAAAAAAATGTTCAAAGACTTTTTTATTAATCCTTACAAAAAATTCTCAACCGAAACGAAACGCCCTGTACTTTTGCCACTAAAGCAGTAACATTCTAATTTAAAAAATAGCCTTGTAACGTATAATACGTTACAAGGCTATTTATGTACTTTTAAAATATTTGTACCTGTTTTACTTATATTATAACATGTTTGTATTACGTGACGTTAAGTTATATTGTATTTGTACCAACACGTGTTATGCTAATTAAAAGACTATTTTTATGAATAAAACTAAATGTGACTGAGTTTGATTTGTGTAAACTGTTGTTAGGCCCTCTGGTCGATTGTCAACCCCCTTGTTACCTATACTGTATTCAATTTATCCTATATTTGTGTTAGTACTTCTACCAACACGTAGTACGCTGGTTAATGAACTACTTTACTAATAAAATATTAAAGTAAAGACTTCGACAAAAAGTTTGAATAAATTAAACCATCAAATCACCTGATATTCTACATAACAATAAAACTTCTAGATTTAAATCTATATTATATATCTTTCTCAATTAACTCTGATAGGTGTTGCACAGGGTCACCGTTTACGAGTGCCCGACCAGGGGAAGGAATGTAAGATCGTATGCAAGGAGGTCTGAGGGGAGGGATCGTAAACCCAGCGATTGAAGACCAGTCTGCCGACCTCTGACCTAGGAGAAAGCCCCACGTGATAATTAAACGCAGGAGTCAGTGTTTCTGCAGGCGATCGCAGTGCGGGATGAGCCCAACATGACTGGTCGCAAACGAGTCCTCGCTCTCCTGTCAAGTGCGACAGCCGTTCACCGTATTTCAATTACTAGACAAATTGAAGAAAACTTGTTAGACGCAACAACTCAAGAGAAATTGGCCAATTCTACACGCTGATTGAAAATTACTTGAACGTATTTTTAGACCGTGCCACAAACCTTATCGTGTATTAATGTTAAAAATTTAATAACTTTTGTAGTAGTCTTTTTTTTAATTTTATTTCATTTTACACAATAAAATAGATTTATATTCTAATGCTACAATTTGTGTATCTTATCATAAAAACATCTGAGGATGCTCCCGAGTGTAATCCCATGGCCACAGTCCCAAGTGTACTCCATGGCCATAGTCCCAAGTGTACTCCCATGAACATAGTCCCAAGTGTACTCCCATGGCCATGGTCCCAAGTGTACTCCCATGGCCATAGTCTCAAGTGTACTCCCATTAACATAGTCCCAAGTGTACTCCCATGGCCACAGTCCCAAGTGTACTCCCATGGCCATAGTCCCAAGTATACTCCCATGGCCATAGTCCCAAGTATACTTCCATGGCCACAGTCCCAAGTGTACTCCCATGAACATAGTCCCAAGTGTACTCCCATGGCCATAGTCCCAAGTGTACTCCCATGGCCATAGTCCCAAGTATACTCCCATGGCCATAGTCCCAAGTATACTCCCATGGCCACAGTCCCAAGTGTACTCCCATGAACATAGTCCCAAGTGTACTCCCATGGCCATAGTTCCAAGTATACTCCCATGGCCATAGTCCCAAGTATACTCCCATGGCCACAGTCCCAAGTATACTCCCATGACCACAGTCCCAAGTGTACTCCATGGCCATAGTCCCAAGTGTACTCCCATGAACATAGTCCCAAGTGTACTCCAATGGCCATAGTCCCAAGTTTTAATCTAGCCATGGTAGCAAACCTCAATAACTTATCGAATGAGTAGCATAAGAGATTCATTAGATATCTATTAGTAAGTAATTAATAAGGTTAATTAAACATTATTTAATTCACTAAACATAAGACATTCTTTTACTAGATAATTGGCAATGTTCTCTTTCAAAACAACTAACCTAATGTAAGATGGTTATATACTAAGGTATGTTTTATCATATTTGAGTTGAATTATTATTATTGTCAGGTTATTCTTATAAACGTGATACAGTTTCAATTTTGATTAAATGAGTGATATAATATGTTATTTATATGTATTTTGGTGGGTTTAGATTGAATTTTTATATGAATTTGTTAAGTTATATGACTATGGAGTATATAGCAGCCTTAGATACTTCTTTCAAGGGCCAACCAACGTAAATAGCATGTATAAATACAATGCAGTTGTACATTCAACTATGTTCAAAAGTGAAAATTGATTACATACTTCGACATACAGAACCAGATCAAGGTAGCAATCTACGACGAAATAAGTAAAATGCCAATTTGAAATTCATGTATCCCGATCATAAAATCTGTATGATAATATTTTGTTTACAGTAAAATAACAACTTGTTGCCAAGTCATAGCCAATTAATATCGTAAATATTTGTTGAATGGACTGAATAAAGAATTTATTAAATATTGCTTCTACTTACTTTTTTTATCATATTAGTTAAAACACCGCGGACGCCTTCAATAGCATAGGTGGTGGGTCAGTACCACATTATGTGTAGGGAAGATGGGTGGGTAAGTGCTAAGGTACTTGCAAGGGAGGGTGGGAGGTATCTAGTAATAGGAATATGTGCATACCTAATCACCTTTTTTATTTACTTCCGTGTTTTAATCAATCCATTGGATAACTTGACTACACGTTTCAAGTAAAAATAAAAAACATTGTCTGCGTCGGACCAGACGGGGGAAGTTATACCGTAGACCTTCTATTATCTATATATATATATAAAATCCAATGTATGTTTGTTTGTCTGTCTATCCTTTATGCGCTACCAAACCGTCCAGCCGATCACCATGAAACTTGGGGAAGTTGTTCTATATCCCCCAGGGAAGGTTTCTGTCCTATTCCCGTTTCTTTAATCCCTCAGGGCTCCATCCCTTGGACTTCTAAAGTTTCAATGTTAATCAAATAGCAGGATGCATAAAGGTATAATAAGTCAAATATAAAAAGAATATCAGCTGTGGGTTTTAAATATGTCAAAATTATACTGTTTATATTTTTATGTTTTGATTTCTTGTGAAGCTATATTAATTGATTGATTTATTTGATTAACAGCTGTTAAATAAAACAATCGATTAATCGATAGTTCTTAAAAATTTGTTCTTAATTTTCAGCGTGACGCGGTTTCTCGACCAACATCCCATCCCAAAGTGTCTAACGGGCGCAAAGAAGTATAACTTAAAAAACTCATCATCAGGTCACTTGTTCTTGTTAAGATGAAATTGAAACCCATTTCATATAAAGTTCACACACGCAAAAACACATTATGTCACGCACCGATACAGTTCTGTGGGCCATTGTTAGACAAAAATTGGAGTATACTTCAGTTATCCCCTTCTTTACCTATTTCATTGTTTTGATTAAGATCAGCTGTGACCTTTGATTTTGTTTAGTTTATGAAGGTGTTTAATAATATATTGGATTCTAAATGTATCTTGTCATTGAGTAAATGTGGATTATTTTTAGACTTGTAAATTTCGTATAGTACTTTACTTCTGGTGTGTTTAATAATTTATTTTTAATAGTCTAATTGTTATAATTACTGTTGTTTTTACTATCACAAATCACCACAAAAGTATATTATATATTTTTGTATATTATATATAAAATTTTTAATATATTTTTAAGGAGTGACAGCTTAGTTAGTCTTCAGGTCACTCGCTGTTTTCTATAATTAGATGTTGGTTTTTTTAATCTACCCTTCCGAGTATTATTTTATTTTTTCTTGAATGTACTGTACCAATAAAAGTAGAATCTACTTGGATGTGTGTCATTCTCTGTTGGCTTTTATGTCTGTTTTTAGTTGAACTTTATGCTAAAAGGTCACGTCCAATATAAACTATTATTGTCTTTTATAAATTCTATTACTAAAATTGCTAAATTTACTATGGTTAAAAAATTATCATTTAAATATGTATGCCTAATTCATTTATTTAACAAAATAGTTAATTTTAAGACATCATTTAAAGTATAGAGTTAGTTCTAAGATTAAAGCTGTCTGATGAATGCTCAGATTAGGTATTTTTATACATATCGGTAACATTTCTTTTTGGATAATAAAACCGTTTAATAATCAAATATTTTCTGTCTGAAGAGAATAAAATCAAGAACATGTTTTCCTTTACCTTTTAGCATTATCGAACAAGACTTCCAAAAATGTTGTTACCAAATAAATAAAAGGCAATATATTTATGATAATGATCTTGTACAGTATTGATGTATCTTTATAAAATAAATGTTACATTATTAATAAATATATTAGTTTATTCATTTTTTTAAATTGTAATTTACTTTAAAGACCGTTGTGTGTAATAATAGGATGTACAAATTCATAATGTAAAAACTGTTACACAGAAGAAACCCGGAAGTTGGGAATTGCCAAAAAACTTTAAGTGTTTATTTTCTACTTATACTCTGTACTAGATAAAGTCCATAAACATAGGCTTGTTCAGATACCTATAGACTGGCAGTGATTGCCAGTTGCACTTCTTGCTTGTAAATATCTCCGTACTTTAATACACCCCTTCCGCCCTCACAACTCCGACTGTAAAAGCAATTATTAGTCTTTTTCTCTCGTGCTCAAGAATAGAAAGCTATTCCGTTAATGTTTTTTCTCATAGATTGGCTGCACCTTTTTTTAATTTTACGCTGTGTTTGTGATGATTTAGTTGTTTGTTTTAGTCGTCCACTAAGTTATGTAATAACTGGTATAATGCGTTTTGTTTTACCGACCGTTAAAGTCTCTTTCTCCACACCTTGTAGTGTACGTTGAATTTCTCTTGCTTTTAATTCATCATACTTATTTTTCTTCAATTAAATTGTAAATATTATTCAAGTGTGCATTAGTATATTTTGTACACGCTTCTGCTGTGTGGACTATATACAAACTATAGTACTTAGAAAGGACTACGTATATCAGGAGGCAAATACTGGAAATATATTCACACTAAATAATAAATTTATTTTGAAACATACTCGTATATTATCAAATATATGATTCTAAATACTAGTAAAACGTTTGAGCAGATAATAATTTTATTAAAATAAAATGAAGTAAATCAGTGTGGTTTAGATATGTATACATGGTACAATGAAATGACTTTTTTGTTAAAATAACTTTCAGAAAACACACAATAATTAGATATATTAATTGACGAGCATAATATAGATTATTTAAATAGTTCCCAAGCATATCTAAACGTTAAAGACGTGTCAGTCTTTGCTCATTTAAGTAAGATTAACAAGTGTAAATGTTTACTTTGGACAAACTATGGAAGTTAAATTATTTCAAAATTATGTATTATTTTCATGATTAACCAATTTTCATCTATGTATATATCGTGATTGAATTTCAAAAGTCTTATTTTGTAGAAAATACAACAGCATCGTTTATTTGAATTTATGAAACATGCAATAATATCCTATGGAAAGCGTATCTCAGCCATACATAACAACTTACTGTAGACATGTGGATTCTAATTGAAAAAATATGGTGAGTTTGAATGCATTTGATCTATATATATATCTGTATCAATGATTTATACATTAATAATCTTTAAAAACTACACAGAATAGAATACAATTAATTCAATACATATGTTCTAGTTTAGGAATATATTTTTTTGTTTTATTGTTGTTAGTTTAATATATACATATATTGTTCAGAATGTAACAATAGGCTACTCAAGTTAATAAAAGTGACTATAAGATATACACTATTGCTATGCTTCTTTTTTCTACTAAATTTAATAATCTGTTTAATATAAAACACGTTATTCTAAAATACAATAAACAACTGACAACAAATTGCAATAATTATCATGGATAGTCATGAAATCTGTGGAAATTGGTTTGGAACAAAAATTATTAAAGTTAGTAACTTAAGTTTCTGCGTCTAAGTAGTTTTAAAAAAAACTCAATATATATTCAATAAAATGTATTATAGTCTGTTCAAAAAACTCCTATACTAATACAATGCTTATTACAACTTTAATATTTTACTAAGGTATATTAAATTGAGACTTAATAGTAATTTATAGCAATATTTTGTTCATTTGTTCGCTTGTGTTTAAATCTTTATTTTGTGGTTAAATCCACTTTAGGAAACATTAATGCTCTTAATGATATTACATTACAAAAATGTATTGTTTAAATATTAAATATTACTGTCTTCAAGGTTTGAAAAAGGAAAAACTATATAACTTCACTGCATATCTTGAATCATAAAATTAAGTAAAATACGTTGGATCCCAAAGTATTTATTTGTGATAGTGTAATATGGAAATATGATTGCACATACACTAATTTTCCAATACATTATTACAAAATTAACTTATATTTGTGTGACGAGTTGATTTTCACGAATTTGACAAATTCACATAGTACTATATTTACTTATTTTATTACTGATTACACGTTTAAGTTATTGTTTGGTTTACTAACCAGTTTTGTTTCTTATATTTTTGTTTCTTTCGTAAAGTGGCAAATATTTGACTTGAATATTGTGGTCATTATAAAATTACCATAATATTTGTGCATTTTGTGCTTATATTGCAATATATTTGTGCTGTGTGACGTTTATTTGTACTGTTAAGTCTAATTTATTTATTGTCATAGTTGTTATTTAGATTTTATTGTTATTTTTTATTAACTTATCAGATTCTTTCTGTTTTAAATGAATTATTTGTTTCTATTATTGTATCAAATACCCAATAGTGTGGTAAATTCTTGTTTTCTACGTGATACTGTCAATGCACTTTATAATTAGTACCAGACCCTTTATATTACTACGTTTTCCATTTCTTTGATGACCTAGTTTATATTATTGTTAGGATAAATTATTTGTATCACTTCGTGTATATATTTGTACAAAAAGGCACTGCTGTTGGTTGAATAAATAACATAAATACACTTACTTGTTATAGATTGATCGATTTCTCGATGTGGAATAATCGATAATCGGCCTCGAAATATCCAAGGCCAGTAACGGTGGGTCTTAGACGTTCACGAGTTTAATAAAGAACTCACAGAACAATGGTCGCCTTCGGTCAGCAGCCTTGGTTAGATAAACGGATACAGTCATAGAAAATGTGAAAATTATTAATACATTACAATAAAATGTCATGATAGTAATGTTGTAACGATAGTAATTAACATATATTTAAATTTATTACATGCTATGACTATATGAGGCCTTAAATAAGAAAATAATCAAAAATAAATATATAGCAATTTTGTACCCAATTAACAAGGATCGTCTTCACTTAATATTTGAACTTTGGAAGTTGGATGTGTCGATAATTTAAAACTTAATAGTGATATATTTATTTTTAACTATCAATTATTTCTTTGAATAAACATTAAGTAAAATTTGGATATAACTTTAGTAAACATTACTTAATTTACTTTTGACAAAAACCGTTTTAATTATAATTGGATACTACTTTTGAAGGGGAATTTAAACACTACCTTGCCATAAATATTGCATAGGTGTATGGCGCATGGCTTTTCTCAGTCAGAAAAAATTAATTTATGAAACTTAGAAAAAGCCGGATAAAAATGAACGGATCAGCTCCTAACAAGTCAGTGCCTTAGCCTAGTGGTTATTCAGTCTCATCCTAATACTAATTGACCTATTAAAGTCATGGTCTACTTGCACTTATAAATTGAACTAACTAACTGTGAAATTTGACAATATTACGTATTTGTTACTTTGTAACGTGAAATAGTATATATCATGTGAGTGTAAAAGTTATACCAACTTCCGTTTTCTTTCAAATTGAAGTTATCTTTTGATTTATAAATATTCTAACGGATATATTATTTTAATTTAGTAAAACATACAGTGGCCAAACAATTACTTGACAGTGTATTATAATATGTCTACGTAAACCATTTTAGTTTATATAACACACATATTTTGATTATCATTTAGTTGTATACAGCCCACAACCAAATAATAGAGAAATAAATAATGCACTTCTGATGGAACAATAGATGAATAAAAAGTGAAAACGATTAATAAGTGATGGCCAGGCCGATTCACACGAAACCCGTGACCCCGACACACGACCGCCTGTGAAGCGATCGTATCTGCTATTGATTTCCTACGAAAACAGTTACAGTAAGAAGGCGTTTAAAACAGTTAACTTCCGTTTCTCGCTCGAACAGCACTTCCTCTGGCGGGAACTAGGCCGGCCCTCCTCGAACATGTATGTACATTGGGGCTGTTTTGCATTCTTTGTTTGTTTCCCAGGTAGTTCACTTATCAGTCCGTAGATTTCCCTATCACTCATCTGCCGCGGTGGCTTCTGACTTCTCACCCGGAGAAATCTAGGCTACGACCAACAGCCGTGTAGTAGCAGCTAACTATAACTCATGCAAAGTCGTTAAAATGGTGTTTATGACTCGGCCGACGTTCGACTGTGAAATGGTAACGATTGTTTCAAGTTGTTTTAGTAGTACGAATCGTTTAAAATACATTTAACATCATTCAAGACAGTTTCTTACAATAGTGTTGGCTAAGTTTAATACGCTATAAAGTTATTTTTTAACTTCTTTACTAATACAGTTTTCTTGCGAAGTGCCTAAGGATAATTATTTTTGCCGGGAACCTCACTGGCTCTGAGTTTATAAGTAGATGTTCGTTTAGTAGACATGACTTTAAAGGGCATTTGCATAACATTTCCTTTGAAATGTGACTGTAAAGTCCTTTATTTATAGATTATTTAACATGAATCATACAATTTCCTTGAAGATATCTTAATTGTTTTGTGAAATCTGAGAAAATTTTTTGTAGATTATAAAATAATTTAAGAAAATATTACATTTTCAAATGAGAAAAAAGGAATTATCAGGTAATTATTCAACTCTCTGCAGTATGCTTTGATATAAAATGAAATGATGTTACATTAAATTAAACAAAAATGGACAGGAGTGTAGGACATAAAGAGATAAAGTTAGATGTATGTATTGAGACTTGCACATTACAGAAGTCAGTATTTAATAAAAATAATTTAAAATGTTTAAAAAAAATTACTAAAAATATGGCAAACGAACTCGTGAAACAAATGTTGACTTCAACTAGAAGCATTATTGCTTCAACCAGTCACAATGAACGGAAGCTTTAAAAAAGGGTCTTTTCCATTAATTTACTACCACTAATTTTTTGTTTCACTACCGCTTGATAAATATCATATTGCTCAAAAAACTGTTATCTAATCATTTTTACGTCCACTCTGGTACTGTATTTCTTATCCGCTAGGAATGCAATATCGCTAACCAACTCTTATCGCTTTCCAAGAACTTACACACGGATAGCGCATTCGGTGGTAAGCCAATTATTGGATTTACCAGTTTGTGATCAACTTAAGTAACCGTCTATCCTACCCGTAATTGCGATAAAAAAATTGTGGTAGTGAAGTAACGGAAAAGGTCCAAAGAAAATATTGACTTAATTACTACATTTACATTCCATAGTATAAAAACTAATGTAAACCAAGAACGAAGACCCAAGAACCAAGAAAGAACACGACATAAGTAAAATATAAAAGAGAGTTTATCAGAACTGATTGTCACAGCAATATGCTTCCATATCGATTTCAATAGACGATAAAGTAATTCAAGAAGATCAGAATATTTATCAGTTTTTTAAATAAATACTGAGGATTTTAAGGCTTATTAATCGGCTTTATCTTCAAATCCGATCAATCAAACTCAGCTCTTCCTGCTACTTTTCAACATCTTACGGGATTACTGCCAACTGCGCTTTGAGGTCCTAGAGTCGAATGGTACTGTACGATCATGGTAACATAAATGTAATCTCCTTACGTGACGGTGAAGGAAAAGAAAGGACGAACTTGACACTGACACCTTGGAGGCATTCCAGAGGTACCTGACAATTACAGTAATATGTCAGAGGACTTTCACTCAATTCTGGCTGGCCGGACAGTTCAACAATTAGATCAAGACGTGAGTGAGGAAGTTCCTGATTGAAGTATCTGTTCTCGCTCTAGATTCTGCCTCAACCAGTTTCAGTACAAGGAAGAGTTAGGAAATAAAAGTGATGATTTTTACTAACTTACTCTTAACCTTAACTGTTCATTATGTGTTATAGAGAAAACCCTACATAGATATATCTTTTGTAATAAATTAGCGTATGTTTTTGTCAGCTACATTTTTTTTTAAATTAAAGTTTTATCATTTTCAATAATGATCCACAAAAAAATAACACATTCTTGTTCTTTACCAAAGTTTGCAATTTATTAAAAAATATATGTTTTTTTAATTAAAATGTAGGCTAATTGGTATTTGAACTTATATAATTTGTAGCCTTAATTAAGCTACTATTTATTTTTGATATGTTGAACAACTTAAATGAGAGATTAAAATAAAAATTCTTCAATGATAAAAATTTTTCTTTATTTTCTTCGTATAACTTCAACGAAATAAAATTGGATTTCTTCTACAAATAATGATAAAAACGAAAATAAAAGATCTTTCTTTATTTAATTAACGGAACACAAATAAATTAAAAATCAAAAACAAATCAAATATCTTCAGACCAGAAACTTTTTTATTAATTCAACTGTTTCAATAAAATTTTTTATTTATTTATTAAATCAATAATTTCAAAATTCCTTTAAAATTGCAAAATTGTTTAAATTGAAAATTTCTTTAAAAATGGAAAAAATTCTTCCTTTAAAAATGGAAAATATTGCTTTTAAAAATTGAAAAATTGCCTCTAAAAATCGCCCTTAAAAATTTTAAAATTGCCTTTAAAAATTTTAAAATTGCCTTTAAAAATTGCCTTTAAAAATTTGCCTCCGGGAGATCTGGAACCAAAAGAAATAACCAGCTTTTAGTGACTTAAAACATTTTCCTTTTTACAAAATTTTTAAACAGAAAACAAAGCACTCTAAAAACTGTCACTAGAAGAGTGACTACAAACAAGAAACAACTTTTAACCGCGCATGCTTGGTGGATCTTACCCTATCTACTAAAACCCTTCAGAAAAACCTAACTAAAGAAAACTTGTCAAAATTACTTACGTAGCTGTCCTGGAGGTATCAACCCAAAATGTGACCACAACAAAGCGCGCCATACGCTCACTCACTCACAAGCGAAAAAGAAAATTGCCGAAACGGAAGACAACTCCGAACGGTTAAAATCGCCGTGAAGAACTAACGTGGTCACGCAACGAACGAAAACTTCAAACTGACCGAACGCTCGCAACCCTTCCACCAACGGACTTACCCCCTCTTTACTCTAGAAGCTAAAACAACCAATTAGAACCCTCTAAACCAGGACAAATGAACAGGTAAGGCTCACCAAACATGTTGACTTCAGAAAACATGTCGCATGAAATTGACAGGAAATTAACAACGTGAATACACTGGTTATTTAGCTAATTTAAATGGGAAAAAACTACTTTTTTATTTGAAAGGGGAAGATTCTGAATTTTTCTCAAAACTTGGAGAATTTATATCGAAAACTTTTGGTAAAAGAACCAAACACTTAACCCTCTCCGTTCTTACAATATTTAACATTTTCTAAACACAATTCTCTAAAATAATTATAATGTGACAATTAACAATTGTTACAAACTTAATTAATGATTAAGTTAATTTAATTATTTGATTTAGTGGATAGTTTTGGTTATGACGTATTTAAGTAATAACGCCGAAAGATTTCCCTCCCAGTTAATACCATGTGACAAACAGCTAAGGTCTCACTTATACAATATAAACCAATCTACCCAAATAGGGGGACATCTTGAAATAATACAACAGTTCTGTTTTGTTTGAATAAATGTGCCTATACAAAATGTATTAAAATGTTCAGGGAAAACTGTATTACAAATTAAAATAGTGCAATGCATGTTTAAAAGAAGAAATTATTATTTAACAAATTTCAAAACTATCATGAAACAAAATTAAAATCTGTAGCAAAGAAAACATTTTTAATCAGACATTTTCTTAAGCATTGTTGCTTAACAGGAACTGCATCGTTTTGTAACTCATTGCAAGGATTCATACAAATATCACGTACAATAACATAAAAATAAATTTAAAAATTGCTACAAAATCAGAAATCACAAGTACCGATTACATATAACTTGATACATTTACACAAATTAAAATATCATTATACATTATTCTTTAAGTAAAAAGAATAAAATAAAAAGTAAATTTGTATGATAAATAAATTAAAATCAATTTTCGTTTTCTAGTATTTTTCCACAGAAATAAACTGTATATTTTGATCCTCAAAATACGTTGTTTAAAACTAAAATGATAAAAATAGTAAATATCATCTTACTGTTATCAATAAAAATGATTTCGTGAGCTTCAGGCGAACAATATTGGTATATTTTGTTCCTAAATGAAGTACATCCTGTAGAAAGTGTGGTACGAGCCAAGGTTTTACCTCGGAAAGTCAAATTAATGCCTCGGCTATGAAATGCAAGCTGTGCCGGCTTCTTTATAACACGTTAGTCAATCCTTTCAATCAAGCAGCTGATGTATTACGAACCGGTGACTTTAATGCTACGTGTCCCGAGTGAGTGGGCCATAGTATGTTATTATGTACAATGTAGCCTCCGAGAACATTTCATTTCCCTCTAAGAAGTTTGTTCTCCATTGTCGTTAGGTTCCTCGATACATACATAATATATATAGAGAGATATGAACATTTTTACTATAAAACTTAGGTTACATTTGTTAATTTAGGTTAGTTTAGATATGTAACATTGTTTGTCGTTAGTTTATGAAACGTATGTTAACAAGTTAAATATATTGGGATATGTTTTGTTAGATTATATGTGTAAGTTACGTTTTGTTGAGTAAGTGAGGTTAGTTTTAATAGATTAGATAAATTTGCATTCCACCAGATATATGTTCTGCTAGTTGTGTTACTTTGGTTTGGACAGATTATGTTAGCCATGTATATGTTGTACAGATAAAACGTTTCATACAAGTTTCATGCAATGTAAGGAAATAATACTCGGATATATCCTGTTACATTGGGACGAAATTCACATAAAGGTTTTTAATTTAAAGTATTTATTGAACCTTGCTACTGTAATCTAACCTATGGTAAATAAACAGCAATACAATCATGTCATCTTAAACACAGACGTAAACAAACCACACGTTCATTAGACCGTGGCCACATACGAAGCTTACTCATCATAAAGGTTCCACCTGCTCGAAACTAGTGCTCCTAGTGGTCGTGAAGCAGCACTACGGCAGCTCTCCGCTAGATAGCATGGCAGTTCTTTTATGTTCTAATACAGTGGAGTATAAATCATTGAATTTTCAGAAATAAAATACGTTTTATGACACTATTATTGACATAAAGAACAGTCAGCTTAACACACCAGCTGACTGCCTTACCACCACTTGGAGCGCTAACATCGCATGGTTGGCAAGTAAACTGGCCGAGCCTCGCTATTGCATGTTATTACTTTGCACTGTGTTATTGATGTGTGCTGATGTGGATGTAACAAAAACAGTGGGTGGTAACACGTTATTTTGTCATCTATTTCCATATGTCACTGATAACAACTAATGATAGATAATAGAACTGCTTGGGTTATATTTTGTGCAAAGGTGCTCCTATTTATTTATTATATAATTTAGATTATATATAAGGTTGGTACAGTTAGGAGCGGATGATGAATCACCCTAGTGTTTTTTTCGCACGGTTCATCGCGAATGTCTGATCGCTTGCGCTGTCATAAAAGGTTGAATGTATTGGTGTTTTGTAAGAGTAACATTCATAATCTGTCGGATGACGAACACTTTCTTTTCAGATTTCTAACGGATATCACTCGGTATTTAAGGTGATATCCGATTGACCTTTGAATGTTAATTTTACGGAAGGATAAAACATATAATTGGTTATTTAAAATCTGCTGTTGTTATTACAGTAACAATAATTTACATTAACGATTAATGGGTAGAAACAAGTTCCAAGTAACAAATATTGATACTTATATACATCCAATTAATTTCAAACAATATTATAACTGCCATTAAGACATATATTACTAGCAATTTGGTAGATGTGTCATTAAAATAATGTATATCTTATGATGGACTAGGACAAACGGATATTTTACTATGCTATTATTTATTAAGTTATTATAAAGCAAACTTAATTACTATACATATAAACTATATATTTTTATGATTGTATAGTAGCTAATAGTAAAAAGTTTCTATATTGATAAATTTACTATATTTTAGATTGCCATAGGTTCCCAAAAATTTATATTTACACTAGAGGTGTGCCAGACAGTACCAATGAGGGAACCAGCTGCAACTGCGACGGTGCCGGCCGTGAGACAGTTCCACGACTCATGAGCCACTCTCTTTGGTACTTTTAGCTTTGATGGTTTCAGTTCTACACAGTACCAGTACCACAATGGTTGTAGATTTTTAATCATAATTTCAGTTCCAGCTTGGTACTTATAAGATAAACAGTTACTACTACTCTGTTACTTATACAGTTACTTATTTACTCTGTTAAACACATGTTTGATTTTAATACTACATAAATATTCATCTACAAGGTCCATTTTTATGGATACATCGATAAAATGCATATGACTGTAAATATTAAAAAGAAATAATCTCAGGAATAATAAGATTAAAAAAATAAAGAGGATAGTACGATTTATTTTTCAAAAAATACAGTTAACATTTTTAGGCCTATATATGAACAAAATTTTAAATATAGCCTACTTTTTGACATAGTTATAATTCGTATTTAAATATACGAGTTTCCCAACTTTTGTAGGTTTCAACTGAGTTCGTCTTTCATTAATTATTAAACCTGTCTTCGAAAAAATACGTTCACATGGAACAGATGTGGCAATGAAACATAAGTATTGTTTAGCCAGAGTACTTAGTGATGGGTATAATTGGCCATGGGTCCTCCACCACGTACTGTTGACGTCTGGAACTGTCTCGCGGTACTGTCTCACGGCCGGCACCGTCGCAGTTGCATTGGTACTGTTTGGCACACCTCTACTGTTGACGTTGCCGGGACTGTATCGCTGGTGCTGTGGAGTTGGAACTGTTGGAAGTTGAAACTGGGAGTTCCAAATTTTGTAGCGGAACTGTCGCAGTTACGAGCGTGAAACAGTACCAACGAGATAGTTCCAGTTACTTTGACCCACCTCTAATTTACACCCTTCGTTCAAATATTACACGACAAAATTTCAATAGAGTATTAGTACAATTTCCTACTGATTATCGTTATTGAAAAATCACGTGAACCAACCTCAGACCCAAAGGTTTCGTAAAGTAACTGCTTTTGCTTACAATAGAAGAATCTAATGGGCATATTTACAACAGAAGAATCTAATGGGCATATTTACAACATAAGATCTAACACACAGTTCATTTTTACGTATCTGTAAACGGCCTGACAAAAACCTCTTCAATTTAGCATGTGTCAGTCAAGAAAAATGTAACAGATGTATTACCTTAAACCTCACGCAATACACCAATACTTAACTGTCTAAGTCTGTTTAACTGTCTGTCCAATCATTACATCTAAGAGCAAAACAGATAGAATATTTACTAACAACTAAATAACAGTCAATTAGTTATAAGGTAAACAAATCTAATAACTAGCATTGTGTAGACCTTTAATTCTCACAAGCCATTTAAGGAAGCTTGGCTCTCTTATATAGAATAATCACAAAAACCAATATTGTATATTTCTTTCTATATTATTTTTAGGAGTAGGCCTATGCATGTATTATGTGTTCAGTACTAAATCGTTGTTGAAAATTTAGTATTGCACTTATTAATATTCAAATGTGATCTCTTTTTTGGTCTTTTTATTAGATTCTAGTTGACCGCTTTTGCTTCTCGAGTAGTATTGATTTTGATTATTTTACTGATTTAACTCCGGTTTTTATAGTTGATGGATCTCTTCATACTTTGTTAATTTACACTGTTGAATTATGTTTTTTGTTGATGCATTATTACCTTTTTTATTGTCTTATTTTTAGGTAATAAATCTTGTTGTGATAGTGTTAAGACTTTTTTGTATTCTTAGAATTGTTACTTATTCATATTACTAACCACATAATGGTACTTGGATTGTTATTGTAACTATCAAAGGCATTTATACGTATACTAGCTGTACCGACCCGCTTCGCCGGTCATAATATTAATTTTGATTATATAATCAAAATGTGCAGCAAACTTTCAATTTACACTGCATCCAATTTATATGCATTTGGTCAAATTTAATTGTAAATTTTCCGATTAAAATCTGTTTTTCTCTTAGATAAAAATTTTTCGAAGTCTATAGAAATCTGTAAGTCTACTTTTAGAGGGCACAGAGTACAGTATTTGACTTTGAATCAATAAAATATTGTGTTTCTTGCCATGTTTAGCCATGTCCTATGATCTGGATATGAAATATTTAAAGCTAAATTGTTAATTTTCCCATTGAAAACAGGTTGTTCTCCTAGATAACAAAGTTTCATAATCTAGAAAAATCTGTAGGTCCACTTTTAGAGGGCGCAAAATACGGTAATTGACTCTGAATCAGTGAAATATTGTATTTCTAGCCATTTAGCCATATCCTATGACCAGGCTATACATGTGTTTGGAATAAATTGTATATTTTTCCATTGAATACAGTATGTTCTCCTAAATAACAAAGTTTCACAGTCTAGAAAAATCTGTAAGTTTACTTTTAGAGGCCGTAAATTAACCAATTTGGATTACACACACAAATTTAAAATCTAGCTCTAGCTTAAGGATGAAGGAGGTGAGATAGAGCAAAAAGTCATAGGTCCAAAGTTGTAGATCGTCTCAAATAAGGTCCAGGAAATGGTGTTAGTTTTGTTGTAGAACAGTTCATTTAGCCGCTACAGTCCAATTAAAGAAACGCTGTTTTTTGCATTTAAAATTTGTTGCACTAAAGAGGCTGCCATCTTCGATTTACTAAGAATGCTTCAGATTCCCTTTTTATTGCACATTACAACATAAGACCTTTGACTCTACAAAATTTCAGCCTCGTAAGCTTAGTACTTTTTTAGTTACAGCGATGAATGAATGAGTCAGTGGTATTTCCCTTTTATAAGTATATATTAGTAATTTTGGTTTTTTTCCTCCTCAGCTTTGTTTAACTAATAGCATTTTTATGTGTTAATTTATCTCTGTACTGCCTTATGGCTTTGGCATGCGTAAATAAAGTATAGAACTCCTGATGCAAAATCAAAGAAAACAAAGGGTGAGCCGGTGGCCGAGCGATCTAAAGCGTTAATCATCAATGTTGATTATAATGATGATGCTGTTGATATGGTATTTCATTTAGTCTGTATACATTTAATTCACAGACAGCATAGTCGGTCATCTTAGATCTTATCCTCATTTTACCAGTATTAAGTCGTTAAGGCCATATTTTAGGTGATTTTTTGAACAAATTACATTGGAATCATATAGGTCATTTTGTTATTATTCCAATTAGGAATGCTGTTTTTTTACTGTATTATATTATATTTTGAGAAAGGTGGTGGCACAGTGGTCTAAGGTGTCAGGAATGTGCGCCCGAGTTAGGATAGCACCGGCTCGAATCCGGCTCGAATTAATAATGTTCACCCTCTATTGTACTGATTCTACCCCTTACTCTGTGTTAGTAAGTTCCTCCCACAGATCAATAATCTATGGGGAAGGTGTGAAGTAAGCAAAGAAAAAGATGGGTCTCTACTTAAATAAATAAATCAATAATAATTATGAATCCATTTGCACACTATGCAGATCCTCTTCCAGCAAGAATTACCGCTGGAATAACGTGCGCCCCCTCCCTCAAGTACAGTTTTCCATTTAAAAAGCAGAAATATTTCGTTCAATAGCAAATAGTTATTATCATCGGAGTTTCTCGTTGAACGGAACAAATTCTTTGATCTAATGAAAGCATCCGTTGGTTTGGACGTTGAAGAAATGGGTTTTACTGAATCGATATTGAACTGGAATTGGTAGATGCAATTCATGGAAGTTTAAATGAGCCATGACGCAAAACCAGTTATGTGATTGCGGTGTTCAGCCATTATTGTTAAAGCTCCTTGTTAATGGCCACCATTAGGTTGTCGTAAGGGTATTTTCATTTGAAGTATGTCGAAGAGTATTGAGGGAGTAAATGATTTGGACTTTATTTATTGACAAGATAGAAATATTTACAGTTAAGGTAAATATTAATATATAAAATCCAAAAACGATGTTCTCACTCATCACGACATGTCCGGAACCACCAGAAAAATGTGGATGAAATATAGGGAAGTTACATTTTGAATCGTTGAGACCCTCTAAGTAGATTTCTCAAAATGCCATTCCTTTATGGTAGAATCACTCCCTCGACGTTTCCTTCTTTTCAATAAGAGTAACATTGGCATAATCATTTATTTCAAATAACTGATACAAAAACATAACATAACACGAAAGCCTGACTACTTTGGTATTAATTGTGAAATGTCATTTATACTAGCTCTGACTACTTTGGTATTAATTGTGAAATGTCATTTATACTAGCTCTGACTACTTTGGTATTAATTGTGAAATGTCATTTATACTAGCTCTGACTACTTAGGTATTAATTGTGAAATGTCATTTATACTAGCTCTGACTACTTTGGTATTAATTGTGAAATGTCATTTATACTAGCTCTGACTACTTTGGTATTAATTGTGAAATGTCATTTATACTAGCTCTGACTACTTTGGTATTAATTGTGAAATGTCATTTATACTAGCTCTGACTACTTTGGTATTAATTGTGAAATGTCATTTATACTAGCTCTGACTACTTTGGTATTAATTGTGAAATGTCATTTATACTAGCTCTGACTACTTTGGTATTAATTGTGAAATGTCATTTATACTAGCTCTGACTACTTTGGTATTAATTGTGAAATATCATTTATACTAGCTCTGACTACTTTGGTATTAATTGTGAAATGTCATTTATACTAGCTCTGACTACTTTGGTATTAATTGTGAAATGTCATTTATACTAGCTCTGACTACTTTGGTATTAATTGTGAAATGTCATTTATACTAGCTCTGACTACTTTGGTATTAATTGTGAAATGTCATTTATACTAGCTCTGACTACTTTGGTATTAATTGTGAAATGTCATTTATACTAGCTCTGACTACTTTGGTATTAATTGTGAAATGTCATTTATACTAGCTCTGACTACTTAGGTATTAATTGTGAAATGTCATTTATACTAGCTCTGACTACTTTGGTATTAATTGTGAAATGTCATTTATACTAGCTCTGACTACTTTGGTATTAATTGTGAAATGTCATTTATACTAGCTCTGACTTAGTTGCACTACTTCACATGCCTCTAAATTAAACTTATAGGGTTTTCTACACCATAAAACTTTGTTTTAGAGGGCACTGTCAGCAGGCTGAGCTTTTATTTTGATGTGGTGGTTTAGGGAGAATTATAGAGGGAAGTAGGCATATAGAACCATAGAATGTATAGGGGTAGTGAAATAAGGGCTGTCGGCGTGAGGTATTGACCCACCCGCACCCCCATACACGCACATTGTTATACAAAAATAACATAACGGAACAAACCAAACTTAAGTTATAGACACGTAACCTAACCTATATAATCTAACCTATATACAGTATATGTTATGATATGTATAATAATAATAAGCAATGAAAGTCCCTGAATCTAGTCAAAATCAAATTATTCCAAACTAGCTGATAATCGATTATTCCATAATAGATAATAAAATTCATAAATCCTAGAAACCAGCGGGAAACATTTCCATATGGATCACATGGGCCTATGAGTGGAACAAAAATTTTTTGTTTTTCTTTTCATTAGAAAACAAAGACAAAAAATTTGGCCATTAGGCAATTTAATTATGATTTTTGACGATTCAAAACTATGAAAATAAGTCTAGTTGTACCTCTCGGAATATTAACCCATTACAACATGCACTGAAGTCAGGAGAGGTAGCCACTAGGCTAGCAAGAGGTCGTTAGTTTATATATATATGTTTATTAGAACGTGTACTGAAGTCAGGAGAGGTAGCCACTAGGCTAGCAAGAGGTCGTTAGTTTATATAAATGTTTATTAGAACATGCACTGAAGTGAGGAGAGGTAGCCACTTAGCTAGCAAGAGGTCGTTAGTTTATATATATGTTTATTACAACATGCACTGCAGTCAGGAGAGGTAGCCACTAGGCTAGCAAGAGGTCGTTAGTTTATATATATGTTTATTACAACATGCACTGCAGTCAGAAGAGGTAGCCTCTAGGCTAGCAAGAGGTCGTTAGTTTATATATATGTCTATTGCAACATGCACTGCAGTCAGGAGAGGTAGCCACTAGGCTAGCAAGAGGTCGTTAGTTTATATAAATGTTTATTACAACATGCACTGAAGTCAGGAGAGGTAGCCACTAGGCTAGCAAGAGGTTGTTAGTTTATATACTTGTTTATTACAACATGCACTGAAGTCAGGAGAGGTAGCCACTAGGCTAGCAAGAGGTTGTTAGTTTATATAAATATTTTTTTAGCAACATACAATTTTTTAAATACATATTTGAGAATATCATTTAAAAAATAATCACTACCGATAAATTTAAATAATTAGTGTTAATAATCATTATGAGTATTTTCAAAAAAATCATATAAACAGTTTTCTATCTCAACATACAAAGTACTAATATGTTTCATAACATTTTAATACGGTAAATTTAACAACATGTTAATTGTTACCAAATAGTTCTTCTTTCCTTTGTTTCTACGCTGGGAATTTGTGTCCTAGACCCTAACGAATTTAATTAGATTAATTAAAACATAATAAAACTTGATCCACAGTAAAACATTACGGCTCTACACAGAGACACTCATGCCCTGATTGTCAGATAAACCAGGAAGGATCAACGCACTTAATATTTTACAAAATGAATGATTCCTTGTAGGGGTTTTAAACAAAAATCTCAAATCAGTTTTATCAGTTCATTAAATATTGTATTATTTCAAAATTAACAATAGTTTTATTGTTTCATGCAAAAATTTATGAGATAAAACAAATGTTTACATTATTATCTTATTTCTGTTAATGTTTTTTCTTGTATTTAATTTAAATATTCAAGAAATAATGCGTAAAAATACAACATGTTATGTTTTATTTATATGTCTAGTTGCATTTGATAATGGAAACCTTGTATGCGAAAGTCGACAAATATATATTTCAAATTTGAGTGTATTATGAGTGTTATTTATTCTTTAAAATATTTAGTAAGTGAGTTTCTTTCATGTTTAGGCCTCCATACTTGATGTTGTATTACTCGACGGATCACAAAGGTAAATAACCTACTATATAGAGTTTCTTTCACCTTAAGACAATACTACTAAATTTCAAATATAGTGAATAATTGTTATAAGTAATGATTACTTACAAGTAAATCATCGTACTTGCCAGTTTTTAAATTTGTTCTTGAAATTTCAGATTAAAACGAGATAGTTTGGCAACTTTATGAAGTTGATAGTAAATTGCTATAGTGGTTAAAAGGCATTATGCTATATAACTGATCTACCAGAAAAATGAATGGTATTATGTAACTCGCACAAACCTTCTCCCTTCTAAGGAATGTACAGAAAAAGCACATATTTTATATAAATAGAAGTATAGAAAACAAAACACGAAGTTCAATTAACTAAAGAGCCATTTTTGTAAATATCTGTCAACAACTTGAGTTGAGGCTTCCGGCTGTCGGCTCCAGCCTCAGATTATTGGGGTGGTAATTAAAATATTTTCATTTTTAATTTGCATCTTGACTGAAAGTATAAAAAGTTTGGAGTGTCTATTTTGGGTGGTAATGATTGTACGGATGTTGTGTGGGAATAGAACTGAGTATCAGGCTTGTCAATTAGCTGAAAATCAGACCAACACTTCGTGATTCAGATTCCACGTAGAGCTGGAGATCCCTTAATTTCTCTGGCTATTGGGCCCAGAGACAAAATGCCCTTTCTGAAGAACAGTTGAACTCGTCCACACTACACTTTTCCACGCTCATCTTAACCCATATCATCAATAATATTCACCTTAAAATATGCACAACGATATGTCGGTGTCTCATATGTAAGATTATAAAAAAAATTAAAATCGTTAGAAGAAAGCTTGAAAAGTTGTATTTTTTATGTTTTTTCTGCCGTAAATAAAATTTTACCACTTAAAAGGTATTAGCGTTAGGGATATGCGGTTTTTGGTAAAATATTTTAAACTATGATTCACATCTTTCATACAAATTTAATGAAAATCTTTAAAGCCGTTTCTGAGAAAAAATCAACTGTGTACGTTATTTAACCATACAAATTATAAAAAACTAATATTTCAACAAAATAAAATTGAAAAACTATCTTGAGATATTAGCTGAATACACATGCATACTTAATGTCATAAAAATATATCCATCCTTTTGGTCTCAGTGAAGTGCACAGACATACACCCGTATGTAGATACCGTACGTACACTAAATTTGTTTAACCACTTTTTTTGGGTTCAGGAGACCCTGAAATCAATTTTTAGACCAATTTTAAAAAATTAACTTTGCTAGATGGGGAAACAACAAAGCCTCTTTAATGTGGCTCAGTTTTATAGATTGCTTAAAGGTTAAGTTTAGGGACGAACTAATTAGTCCTAGCTTTTCTTTTACGAATAAACCATTATCATTTCAATAAACGTGGTATTCTACGTTGTGGTCCTCAGTAAGTTTGATATATGTACTTACTTAAAACGAAATTTGAATTTTCTACATCGAAATATCAAAAAGTATAAAGTGAATTTCATCAACATTCCTTAAAGATATGCCGTAACTTATCGCATATTTTCAGTTTCCTTCTTTTTTTGGCAAAATTATTCATGTAGTTTTAATTGTTTTATGTATTTTACTTATGTGTTTTTAATTGTTTAAACAATTAAGCTTAATCGGTTTCTGTCGTTTAAAGTCCATCTTCCTAAAACGACAGCTGAAATCAAAGCTGTCATCAATTTGCTACATCATATTTCTGAAACAACTTGGGGAGCACACGTCTCTCGTACAACTGCTTTGTTACTGGTATCTTCAACTGTTGAATACAGTGCTTCCGTATGGCTAAATAGCATAAATACTAAAGATATTGATGTCGAACTTAACATGGTCATGAAAGTTATAAGTAGCACTCTCGTGGCACTTCTTTGGTTCCTGGTGCTATGAAACATGGCTCCTTAAGGGATGTAAATGTCAGGAGGCATTACTTAAGGCAGTTTGTTCGAACAGAATTTGGATTTTTTTCGATTTCAATGTCTTTACATCAGCTACTAAACGCCTCCCAAGTAGTTCTTTCATTGGAATTATATTTATATCTATAAATACAGTACATCAAAGATGTGAATTTGGGCTTTCTTGGTACATTCACAATTAAGAAACTATTTTCCCGATCATTGCCAAATTTTAAAAACAGACCTTCACAGGACAGGTGCTGCTCATCAGTAATTTCAAACCTAATTTTACTGCAAATTAGCACATTTTATTTTAAATAATTAGTGTTATATGTTTGTTTTTATTTTATTACGATGAGAAATACAATGTCATGTTTGGTATCATATGCTTTTTAATATTACTCAATTAATTTACAAATCGGCCGGTCCCTAATTCTGGCCGAACCACCTTAAAGATCTTCAATGCTTTGAACCTCCTCATTAAACTGGATCTCCCACGTCGAAACGGTAGCATAAAACCTATAAACCCACCTCTACGTACTGCTTTTAGTTGATCAGATCAAATTTATCGTCCAATACTAACTGGGTCATAGCGTGGAACAGTTTGGACAGACGAAATAAGTTCCTTTAATATCTAACCGTCAATACATGTAGGTAGGATGAACCTCCATCGTAGGTATTATAAACTATTAAATCTCTCCCGTACTGGAGTAGGCAGACTTATCTACTGGAAGTATAAATGTAGATGGACAGACAGATAAATGGAGATTCAGTCATGTGATTGCGGGAATCTATTCTGACAATGGATCACATAGTTACAGAGTTTCATATGTGCTTTTTAAGGAGGGATTAGCTAGCATAAATATAATCAGTGAGGCAGGTATTAAATGGCTTTATCAATTAGATTTACCTTAGTGAAAGGATCACTTTATTATTTCTATCAACAAATAACACGACTTTTGGATCTTGTTCTGAATATACAGGGTGGGAAAATTATAGAAACGCTTTTTTAACTGTTGTACGACTTCACTGGTAACAGTGAAATCTTGTACATTATCATGGTTACAAAGGACACACTTTTTACGCCATTAGCGATATTTCATCTTTTCGGGGGACGGCCCACAAGGAGTTAAATTGAAAATCTTTAATGATAACCTAGATCGAGTTTGGTATTAAATGTAAGGTCTTTTTAATATAATTTAATGGCCGCAAACCAGACTTCGAAAGTAGGGGTCCAGAGTAGCAGTCATTTGAATTTCCATGTAACTAATTTTAACAATAAAATTTCTACGCCATTAAACGGTTTCAAGTAAATTATTCAGATTGAAAACTATACTTTATGGAACACCATTATTTGAAAAATTAAATGATCAAATAACGTTGTTTTGAAAGCGTTTCAATTTTTTCCACCCTGTGTATTATTGCTTTTTAAAAATTAACTAATGGTAGTTTACTGAAACCATACCCTATACATACAGCTGACAATATGTGTAGAGCTAGCTGTAACTCACAATTAAATGTTGGCCAAAGTTTTGTTATTTTATCTGAGGAAAGGCTTGTCAGAAAGCCGAAAACTATTCCAATACTACGTGATTCGCATATGATAAAGTGTAGGTCTCTAGATCACTTGACTATTGGCCTATTACTAAACAGCCCTTTCTCAGGTTAATTATATCTCAGTAACAAAAGCAATTATTATTGTTGATCAATGTAAATTGGTATTGCTATTGGAATGAATAAATAAATAAAGACTTCATTCGTTTTAATGTATCTGGCTCATTCTTGAAACATAGTTGCCGGCATCTTGGCCATTCGTAGCTAAAACATGTGTAAATAAAAATAAACTATACCTAACCTAGCTATTAGTTAACAATCACTATTATCACCATTGGATCTATGAAGTCATAAGTTCAAAGAAACAGAGTTAATCATGCAATACTTACTATCTGTGAATAAATTACATTGGAAAGTTCACCATAATTTATAGAAACAGAATTACACGTCAGGTCTCAGTACTTAATTGAGTCGTGTCCATCGACAAGTCCCTCAAGGATAGAAGTGTCCTTGTCAGTCACTTGTGGACCAATATCCTCCCACGCTCGGTGGGCTCGTCCGACCCCAGCAGCCTGCTCCAGTGACCCCTGCCTCGGGCAGACTCAAATTTGACAAATGGAGCCGCCACCTCACGCAAGGAGGCGTTCAAAATGCAAATGCGATTTCGTGACCGAGCTCATAATTCACTGAGTCGAGGGCCACGGCTTCTGTGTTGCCGAGAGGGTGGATTTCGTCAGGATCACTATAGGTTAAGGTGAGGGTGACCGAAAGGACACCTGATCTTATACCCAAGACCTTAGCGATACTGAAGTGAAGTTATTTGTCAATCCGGGATCTGTTAAATATTACCCAATACTAGCTGTATACTATGGTGGAAGGTATATTGTACTATTATATATATATATATATATATATATATATATATATATATATATATATATATATATATATATATATATATAACAACTAATAAATCATCGATAAAAACCACCTATTGGAAAGAAAAAAAGTTAGATATAAACTTCATACATCAGGAAATTGTGATGTTGCCATTTATAATTTAATATTTATCATTTATACTTTGCCAGTTAATTTTTTCGAGAACTACGTTGTAGTTTGCCTTACTACTGTCTCCTTTCATTTGTTTTATATTTAACTCTGATTTCATTGTATTTTAGTACTTTTATTCATTCAAGATTTTTGTTTTATATTTTAGGCCTTCTTTAGGTAAACCAAGTGCTTCTACAGTATAGCTCAATGTATTTAATTTAGTCAATAAACCTTATTGACTAACTTTGATAAATTTGTTAGTGATTTGTTTTATTTGTTCGTCAGAAATTTTTTTCTTCTCTGCAATCTGTTATTATTAATTTTGAGCTTCTTGTAAAATTTATCGTAGAGTTTCATTGTAAATTTTTCTTGTGTGTAGACAGTTTGTTGTGTATGCATATCAAATAACATATTTCGTGTATGCTACTCTTTTCCGTTTTCCAGGTGTATGTTCTTAGTGTTCCCCTGTATAGCATTTTCCTATATTTTCAAATGTGTAGGGTGTTGATGCTATACTTTCTTACTTTTTAAATATATTCTTCCCCTATCTCCTTCTGTATCCCTTATTTTGTATTTACTCATATAGGTACGTCAAATATGGATACGTAATATACCTAATGGGTTTTCTCTTCTTAATATCAAGCGTTGACATGTAGTTTCCTTAACTTCATCACTGTGGTTGTTTGGTAATAACCTAGTTATAAGATAATCACAGGCCTGCGGGGGCAAGAGATAAAGTGGCTACACTCTATACAATGGTGTGAGAGGTGAACCATTATCATCCCAGACAAAGGGACCGCCTAGTATTTGGGCTGCCTGAGCCCACTCTATAATTACTGTCATCGGTTTGAAGTCTCTCTCTAAGGTACTTGCTTTCACATTTCATTTCAAATATAACAAAGCACAATTTCGTTTGGTTTTGGAAGTTAAACTATGATATATTGAGGTCAAAGGGCTCTCTTTAGGTTTTAAAAGCATCAAATGCTCGTATATTATTACAATTATTTAGAATATACACGCTGATACAGCTAGTGCATATTATAAGACAAATTAATAGTTGTATTTATTTCTTCCAACAGATGGTATATTTATTTATACTATTCAACTAAAATAAAGCAACATTTTTCTTGCTTTATTTTTGCAATAAACCGAGGTGCGTTTTATCCTCGAAATGATTTTCCTCCATAAACTCCTGAAGTTGCTCTCCATTATTGAAGTTTTAAACTCCATGGATTGCTTTGATGTGTGAAGTTAAACTCAGGGTGACTTCTAGAACTCGTTCCGACGAAGAAGTCAAAGAAATTATCAATAAAACAATAGCTAGGATACTGTGTGTTGATTTCTTCAACGACAGCTCTACCTCTGTGCAGATACTCCTGAATCGCCTACGTGTTGATGAGGAGTGTGCTCTTCTATTCTCCATACCATACGCAGGGGTCTTTTCCTGATCAGCATAACTTAAATCTGGTTTGGATAGTCATTTTTTTTTCGTATGCACATAATATACTATATCTTTTTATGATTATGTATTTCAGTTCAGTAGAACAGCTGATTGAAAACTTTACCCAACTGAATTTGCCTATTGATTAAAATTCATACGTTGCATTTGTTTTTATTGATTGATCTTTGTATATTTCTAGTTTACCTAGATTCGTTATTATAGTTTATGATATTCAATAGTACGTCGCTTAAATGTACGTATCGTAATTTTTTCCTTCACGTGTGTTATTTCGTTTCACCACATAGCAGCATTAATAACTTCCCGACCATTAGTTACTATGCTGGTTTGAGCTAGTTTATACAGAGGTGTGTTCTCTTTTATATACATTCCCACATATTACTATCCTCAAAAACTTTAATTTATGTATATTTATTAAAAAAAAAATTGGAATTTGTTCTGCCACTGAAATGTAATAAAATAAATATATGGTGAAATTTTACGTTGATGAATAATTTAGTAAATATTTTCTTAGATAGAATACTATATGTTGGTAGACACACAAACCTATAACAATATGAGTACAAAATGTATATAAATATATATTTTGGTGATCGATTACGGTAAACCCCACGCTAACCATTCTCAGACCTGAGGGGCTCACAAATGAATTACTATTGGTTGGAATCATTAAAATGGTGACTGGTTAAATATGATTCATTAACTACTACTGGATGGTAGCTAATAGTATTGGACAAAGTTTCAAACGCTGCCGACGAATCAAATTTCCTTAACAATTTGACAGTGCTGATATTTCAGGTTAGGGTGGGAATAATGTTGGAATGTATGGCATTTACAACAATAACTGTGATATGTTTTGCGTAGGTAAAATTGTAATTCTCAAGATAGATATATGAATCATATATTTGAACTTAAAAAATAGGAAGTTCAGAGATAAAAATTAAAGAAAAACGCTTTAACCACATTTTAAATTCGAATGTTTTAAAATAAGTTTAATGATTTAAATTATCTTTAAAGCTTTTAATAATGGTCGGATTATTATAATTATTTAGAATTACTATATGGAATTAATTAATAAGATGTTTAAGAAGAGACTCTTCAAATATCTAATCTCAAACTGTTTTTACAGTGTCTCAGACTACCTGGACTCCAAGTCAGGACGGGTGGTTTACCAGTAGCGGAAACTTTTATTTTGTGTATCTTTGTTATATATTTATTGTTGTTTTATATTGTTTTTTATTACTATTGTAACTTGACAAGTCATCTACCTAGCTATGTTTTAGCGTATAAGGTGTCTTTGACTATTATTCATAAATAAATAAAAATAATTTTAAGGGACAATTTAAGGATCGTAACAAAGTTATTAATGTACAAGTTAATTTTAAATATAAAATAATTTGTCAATAATTTTTTTGAAAATAGAAAATGTAAGCCAACAAACTATTTAAATCAGCCAATAATGTTTAAACAGTCACAAATGTCATGATTCCAGAAAATCTTCTTGATAGTCTCTGCCATGATGAGTTAAGAATTAGGTTGCGTTAATTGGACACCAAGCTCCGTTATTTATAATTGAATTTTGATAAACAAGCGATAGTTGAGTTTATAATTGAATTATTGACCATTTTATACCTTGTAAAGTTTACTCTACATCTTAAGTTTTTTATTAATTGTTAGTTAACATATTTAAAGCACCGACATTAAAGAAGAATTAAACGCATAGTAAAATTTATTATTATAATCGAATAAAATTTAAACATTAGAGCAATTCAACCTCAGTGTTTCTAAAGTTACTAAATACTGACAGATGAATGACAACACATTTTAAGGCCTATATTTTTGAAATGCGTTTCTTATTTCGACCCAAGGAACCATATTCTTAACAATGACAGTGCTTTAAGGACATACAATAGTTATATTTAAGTTGTAAAGCAGTTTGAAAATGACGAGCGTCGGTAGTTATGGAGGTAAGGCTGTGGATTTCAGGGCAAGTATTCCGGGTTCGATTCCCAGAGTGTGTCCATAACATTTTACCCCTGTGCCACGTCCAACGAGGCTGACAAACAAAAGTGGGCTCGTCAAAGCAGGTGAGGGGAGCTGTCTCTAATTGGGTATCTCCCCCAACTTAAATTTAGTTTGAAATTATGTAACTTCGGTTTAAAAAAAATATTAATAAGAAATAATCCCGTTGATTTTGCATATTTAATTAAAATACTTCAAGGATGTGGAGGTTGGCGCAAAAGAGAATTTCATTAATGTTCGGGAAATTACTCAATTAGTCTGGAAGAAGCTGCTGAAGATAAATTAGACTTATAATTACCCTACACACATGTAACAGGTTTTAGGGCGGTTTGTGGGTGTTAGGGAAATCAAGACTCCCTAAATAGCTTCTGTCTGTAACCTGCGACCTCCCAGTACACGTAATGGTTCCTGAAGGTGTGGGCTGTTTGAGAAAGCTTCCATTCTACAGCTGCATTAATACGTTCTCAAATAACCGAACCTGTTTGGCTGATTAGCAACATATTTTATGAGTCATGCAATTTGTTAATATACAAAAAAAATTAAATTACATAATTTGTTACCTTTATCTGTAGGCAATATACAGGGTGGACGTGGAAATGCGTTCACAACCACGTCATTGTTTATAGATAGTGTGTTAAATTAATTTTTTTAACAATCGTGTTAAATATAGTGTAATTTTTGATCAGAATAATTTACTTGAAACCATTACATAGTGGAGAAACAATATTGTTCAAATTAGTTACATTGAAATTCAAACTACGGCTACTCTGGAAAGGATAAACCTTTCGAAGTCCAGTTTGCGGCAATTAATTTCTCTTGAATAGACCTTTCATTTGATACCAAACTCGATTTAGACTCACATTGAATGTTTTCGTTAAAATCCTCGTCCCCCTGAAAAGATGAATTGTCACTAATGGCGTCAAAAAGTGTGTTCTTTGTAACCATGATGAAGTACAATATTCCACTTTTACAAGTGAAGTCATACAAAAGTCGTGAAAGCTTTTCCATTTTTCCCCACCTTGTGTATAAAATAAATAAAAATTTCTTTGTATATTAACGGCGGTTATATCTAAGGATTGCTTATATTTTATTTATTATAATCTACAATTCATATAGTTTTATTTTTGTTTACATTCTTTTAGTGCTTATTTACTCACAGTTACTTAGTATTATTTGTTTAGCATAAATAATACATTATATTTTATATAATTGCTGAATCAATTTTTAATGGTGTATTTTCTGGAGTGTCTGATGTTCGCTACAGAACAAGAAATGAAACTTTATGCCTTATTCGTCTCAGAACTGAGTTTGCTTGCCGCTCCGGTTTAGGAGAAAGGAATTTAACAATTAAATACACAGTATAAACTGCGTTCCTAAGATAGTGGAGGCAAAAAACGCTAAAGTTCCAACGGTACTGCACAACTCAATTTACTTAACAAAATGTTAATGGTATTTCCTATAAACTAAATCTCTTGGACAATATGATACTCATTTGTTTATATAATATTGTTATTTTTACTGAAAAACTTGAACGTTTCTGCATTGTCATCTGATGTTGGCTTTGATGGCATTGTTGTATATCACAGGAACCCTTCAGCTCTTACCAGTGCCAAACGGGATGAAGGGAGGACTTTGATTGCTGTTCACAAGACATTCCACTCCTTTCTTGTTGTGCAGTCTAACTTGGCGATTGAAACCCTGTATGTTAAGCTTAGTTGTCATGTGAAGATCCGAATTAGTGATGTCTACATTCCCCAACAATCCAATACTTTGACTTACTCCCTCTTTGCTGAGTCACTCACAGAATCTATTTCGACCTGACAAAACTATGACGATCTACTTATTGTGGGGAATTTTAACATGTCTCACTTGAACTGGACTAACGCTGATCCCTCTGTCGCGTCGCTCCCTGTGAGAGCTCTACTGGAACTTGCCTGTCAACTGGATATATCACAGATTAGTAATATACTCAATGACAGGTGTGTCCAATTGAATATGATTTTTGAGGCCGAACATCTATTTACTGTATCTCTATCAAATGAGCCCCTTCTTACCTGTGAGCACCACCATCCTGGCCTTTACGTCTCTAGTAAGATTGAATATCATAGATATTCAATCTATGCTACACACGATCAAATACTCATCCAGTCTTCCTTTGGAACGTTGAAAAGTGTTAATTGGACGGTGTAAGGTGATATCTGTGGCATGGTATCATAAGCCTTGACTTCAACAACTGTGTTGACGCAAACATAATTTTTTCTAGGTTTTGTGAGCAGCTTGTGTCTCAATCTCCTTGGAAGCGTGTCGGACAATCTATTTTCCCTATGTGGTTATCTGGAGAACTTCACATTATTCTAAATAAATTACTTCATAAAAAGTTTAAGCAGTCTCATAAATTTAGGGACTATTATGAATAAATTCTCCAGGATGCAATCGTACTGTAGGGCCGTTGCTCGTGAATGTAGAGCCAACTACATCAACAACGTCAACTCTGACATTTCTACGAATGTCAAGGTTTCCTGTAGTTTTAACAGGATTCTCAATCGTGATACCACCGAAATTTGTGGTTATACTAAAGCTTCTTGTTCCTAGGAGATAAGTGTTCGCCGCATATTGTTCGAGGTGTTCGATGGTCTCATCTTGGACATTATGCAGCCTCTTTTTAAACAAATTACCATTGATGAGCAGCATGGTTTCTTTGCTGGCAGGTCTACTGAAACTAATATGCTTTCTCTTAAGTACTACGTTATGGACAGACTGTCACAGAGGCCAAATTGATTCAATGTATATCAATTTAGGATTAGTCATTCTCACCTCCCGGCAAAACTTGAAGAGTCGTTGGTGCAGTGCTCTGATGGTTTAGAAGTCATAAGTAATTTATTCAGCCAAGATTATTAACAAATACGTACATTGCATTGGCTAAGTCTAGGTAAAACTAGAGAAATTTAAGTATTTTAAAACTCATATCTAAAACTGGAATAACATGGTTGCTAAAACAAATAAAATGTATAACTGCCTAAATTAAAGAACTAAAACTAGGATTCTCCACCAGCCAGAAACTCTTGGACGCTGTAGTAGCTAGGAAGCTACTACCATTTTAAGCCTATTACTAAAACCATTTGTTTTAGAAAAAGGCTTAAACTTATGCTACAGGAAGGATCCTGTAGCATAAGTGTAAGCCTTATTCTAAATTTATTATAGTTTGTTTCCAGCTTAAGGCCATTAGGCAGTTTATTGCGCAAAATGGTTCCGTTGTAAAATAGGTGTTTTTTGGAAAAAAGAGGAAGAGTGAGCCGGAATTTTTAAATCACTACTGTTTCGAAATTGAAAACGTGAATTTTGTTTAGTCAAAAAAGTGAAAGGTTTTCTTTGACAAAACTTAGTGTTTCCAAGATGTAAATAGAAGGAAATGTTAACAATTTTAGTGATTTAAAAACATTTTTACAGTGATGATTTCGATGCAGTGAGTAGATTATTCGAACAGCCTTTTTTTGAAGTCTAAATAAATAGTGTCCGATGGTTCTCACTACCCCACACTGGTACGGCATACATTAGGAGTGGATAGAGCAAACCATAGTATGCTGTGAGGAGGACATCGGTGTTAACTGTCTTTGCAAGACTACGCAAAAGGAAAAGGCATGTGCTCACTCGATGGCAAACCATCTCAATATATGAGTGTGGAAATTTAATTTTTCATCAAGAATTACGCCCAGACGTTTTACTGATTCAGTTTTAGAAGAAACTGTAAATTCTAAGGCCAAAAACTGAGTTTACTAATGAATTTTTTATTTTGAAGTTAAGTAATTGGGTTTTTGAAGCGTTGAGCTTAAGCTTATTGTTATCAAACCATTGGAGTAGGATATTTGACTCCAGAAATGCTTGTTTCTTCAATGCAAGCCTATTAGGACTAGACAATGAGAGGGAGGTGTCATCCGCAAAGAGGCAAATATTTGAGTTTGTTATACGAGATGGAATCTGATTAATAAATAAAACAAAAAGTATTGGCCCGAGAATTGAGCCTTGAGGCACTCCACTAACAATACAGGCCTCAGCAGAGGTGTAGCACAAGTGATATCCAGCTTCATCAACAGCTGGTATTTCCATACGACCCCGAAGGTAGGAATGAAACCAATCTAAAGCTAGCCCCATTATTCCAGCATCGCTCATCTTTTGTATCATCAATGAATGGTCAACGGTGTCTAACGCCTTGCTAAGGTCAAATAATATACCTGCTGCTTGATTCTTTTTGTCTAAAGCTGTAACAATATCATTGAAAAAGCTAAAGATAGCATCCACCGTTGGCCTTCCCTTCATAAAACCAAACTGTTTTTCAAAAATTATTCTGTGTTTTTCTACAAAACGACAAAGTCTAATAAGGACCACATGTTCAAAAATCTTTGATAGTGTTGATGTGATGGAGATTGGCCTATAGTTGTCACATAGTTGATTATCACCTTTCTTTGGTATAGGTCTTCCAACAGATAACTTGAGTGCGCTAGGAAATATACCACTTGCAAATGAGTTGTTGATCAAAAACGTTAGAGGAACTGCTAGTAAATCTGGGATTTCTGTAACCAGTAAAGCAGACAGCTCATCAGCATCTGAGGACTTCTTCTTTTTGAGATTTATTAGAACATTTTTAATTTCATTCTCAGATGTAGGGTACAGGAAGAGAGAGTTTCGGCCTTGCATTTTTTTAGTGGACTTGGAACTATACTTTTTGCTGTCTTTATCTGGTTTCTTTTCCCCACATCTATAAAGAAACTATTAAGGGTGTTAGCTACTCCTTCGGGGTCTTTCACTATTTTACCATCATTATTTATTACGTGGATTTCATTAGCTTCCTTTTTATTCCCGCCATATCTGGTTTCATTGACTACATTCCACACAGCCTTTGATTTACAATCTGATTTTTCAATCTTTCTTTTAATATTAGTTGATTTTGCCTGACGTATTAGACATCTGTATCTTTTCTTTAGTCTTAAGTAATATTGGCGTGAAAAGTGATCTGAACTTAAGTCTTTTGTTCTCATGTACATCTGAAATACTTCTTCCTTAATATCTAAAACGTCTTGGCTCAGTTTTATTCTTTTTTCTTGGCCACATTTGATTTTTACGACTTTTTTGGAAAATGCTAACTCAAAATGATGCCTCAGGGAATCGTAAAAAGCAGTAAACTGGTCATAAAAATCTCTTGACTTGAACATTTCCTCCAATTTCTCCTTAATTAATAGATTTCTAAAAGTCTGGATATTTTCTGTAGAGAAACTTCTGCTTAATCTAAACTTGGCCACGTTTTTATTCGTCTGAGCTTCCATTTACATATTAGCTGTAATAGCTTGGTGGTCGGATAGAGCAGATATCACGACTGCACTTTCAGTGGTTTGGTCAATGGTAAAAATGTGGTTTATCTTGGATCCTAGAAACTCTCTAGTGTAAGATCTTATCATATTTTAAAGACCATAAGTGCACATCAAATTCAACCACTTTAAAGCTTTGACTGAGTCTTTTGAAAGGTCTATCTTGCTAGAAGCTATCTTGCTGGCCGTAAGCAGCATATTTATTAATGCCATCAAGAGATACATCAATGTTCTGTTTCTACTTTTTGCTGACCCATCATCGACTGCCAATCCTTACAGTGAGCCCTTTACGGTGTTCTTAACTGGTGCACTTCAAATTTAATGTCTGTGAATCCTGTCAATCGAAGATAATTACATTTAGTAGAAAGGTGAACGTAGTCGGAGCTGACTACTTCTTGGTTGGTACCCTGGTGGAGAGGTGTAATGTGATCACGGATCATGGAATATGGATTGACTCCTCCTTCGGATTCGGTCTCCACATGGGTAATATCAGTTACAGAGCTTCTTGGACCTTGGGGCTGGTCATTCGGACCGTCAAGCATGAGTTAGATTCTGATGCTGCAGTGTTGCTGTTCAGGATGCTTGTTCACCCGCTCCTCGAATACTCTTCTGTAGTCTGGTTACCTACCACATCAGGTCGGACGTATTAATCAACTCCAGTCTGTCCATAGCACTTCGTAAGGTTTTTTTGTTTCTCGTGAAGACCTTAACTAATTCGAGGTCCCTGTTGATGATCTTTTGGTGATGCTCGATCTTCATAGTTTGAGGGGAAGAATAAAAGTGGCGAATATTTCCTTTCTATAAAAGATTATGAGCAACAAACTGCCCTGATTTACTGGAGAGAATTCGTTTTCATGTACTGACCCCGACATCAGCACCTTTGTGATATTGGCTTTACTGGCAGGAACTACTCATATCACACCCATATTCCTCGAATGAGGCATCTTGGAAACAGAATATGTACGCCTAAAGAGACGTACAATCGACCGGCTCAACCAATGAGAGGTGGTTCCATATTATGGGATCTATTGCTGTTTTGTTTTCTCTTTTTTTAAATTTTTGCATTGTTTATATATGGTTTATATATCATATCTTTATAGTCTTTTTCATTTATTGTTAATTTATTAGTGTTTTGATTCGTTTCACTCAAGTTTGTTGCTATTATTTGGACAGTTTATCTTTGTTAGTTATTGTTTAATGGATCATTATTGTAGATTACTGATTAATGGAATTATTGGAGATATCTATATTACTATTTGTAAATTAGTTTTATGCCGTTGGTATAGTAAAAAAATAAATGTACATACAGTAATTATACAATTTTAAGACACTCAAGAAATATAAGTTATGTAAAAAATGCAACAGCTTTTATTTATTATTGTTTTCACGATAACGTTCATCTCTTGTGTACATATATTTATTTATTCTTATTTCTGTGTGTTGTGTTTATAGTCTAATTAATAATCTTAGTTATATTCTTACTTTTATGCACATTGCACATATTTTTATTTATTCATTTTATACGGCTACACTATTTTAAATAGATAATATAGTTTGAATTAATTAAATGATACAAATAATTTCTTTAATAACTAATTATTAAATGAGGCATACAGTTCATTAATCAAAGAACATAAAGAGTTCCCTTTTAAAAGTAACCTCAGACATGGCGAATAAATCAACATGATCAGCTATGCTATTTCCCAGGCGATGGAGACGTGTTATTGAACAGTGATAAGAATATAGTGTTTGATAATATTTCTTCGCAAACATATGTTTAGTTCTAGATGATCTTGAGTAGCGAAAATCTATTCTTTCGAGTAGGTCAGGAGAATCCACTGTAGCAGTGACAATCTTTTTGAGAAGAAGTAAGTCATTGACCATGCGCCTGGTGTTCAGAGATTGAAGGACGGCTGATGTCCTCGAAGGGAACCTCCGAATATCGAAAGCCAAGAATTCGAAGAAATTTCTTCTGTATGCTCTCAAGAGAATCTATATGTCCCACTTAATATGGTGACCACAATGGTGAACAGTACTCTAAGATAGGGCGTACAAGTTGAACAAACAGTGTTCCAAGTGCTTCAGGGGAAAATCCGTCCTTGGACACCCTAATAATAAATCCAAGAGCTGAATTTGCCTTTCGGCTAGTACAGTTTACGTGATTTGTAGGATTATGTGAAGATGTCATAGTCACCCCAAGATCCTTAATCATTGAACATCTGCTGAGGTTTCTTCTCCAAGAGAGTACTCTAAGGTAATCATATTAGTATGTCGGGAGAATGTAGGTACAGAGCATTTAGATACATTTAACCTTTATCTCATTTCTACAACACCACATTAATACATTATTCAAATTCTTCTCCAGATCTCTGCAACAAAGTTTTGAAGTGGCCTTTTTATACAGTTTGGCATCATCTGCAAAGAGTAATATTTTGGAGTGTTTAATGATAGCAATTATAAAAATAATATACATGGAAAATAATAAAGGCCCCAGGAGGGAACCATGGGTGACTACAGAAAGTACACTGAAGACTTTGGATTTTGATCCATTGCATCTAACCACTTGTCGACGATCACTCAAATAACTTCGAAACCATCACAGCATGGGACCAGTAATACCCAAATTACTAAATTTAGCTAGTAGATGGTCTTGACTAATTCTATCAAAAGCCTTTGATAGGTCAATGTAGATACTATCTATTTTAATTCCTCTATTAAAAAGAGAATATGATGACATCCTGATAAATAATGAGATTTGTTGTCAGGATTATCTTCCTTTTAAGAAACCATACTGGGCTGTAGATATACTGTTTTTGACAAAAAGGGAGTCTTTTTAAAACTAAAGTTTCAAATAACTTGACAAGAGTCAATTGAATAGAAATTATTGTTGCATTGAATAGAAAGGCCTGTAACTTTTTATATCTGAAACATTTCCACTCTTATAAATGTGTGTAACAAAGCTAGTCTTCAGGCAGCCAGGCAAAATTCCTAAATTCACAAACAAATTGAAATATATCGTTAAGTGAGGAGCCAGAATACAGTTACAGTATCTTAATATTGACGGAGGTATCTCATCTGGCCCCATTCCTTTATTAACAATAATGGAAGTCAGTACCCTTTTAAGTTCCTCACAAGAAGTAAACTCTGCGAGAGAGGAAGTATTGACAGGTCCTCATATGAAGGACCTCCAATTGCCAACTTAAAGACAGATGAAAAATGCTCAGAAAAAAGATTGCTTATTTACTATCGATTTTATTGAAAATCAGCAATTAAGTTTTTTTATTCAAAAATTAAAACGTAATAATATTGTTTAAATATATATGTTTTAGATTACTGTAATTAACAAAATCACCTGTAATGTAACATTGAAAGTTCAATTAAATAAAACCTGGATTCATAACTGGCAATATATATTAATTTATATGTTAGAGTTCCCCTCAAATAGCTTACTGTATATAGAGCATATAAAAAGCACAACTATTGAAATGATTGCACATTTTCATACGATTGGAGAATATTAGTTAATATTTCATCATGCTATTTTAATCGTTGACTATTATATATGAATATGTATTTTTCACAAAGTAAGCATGCTATCTCAAAGCCTTGTAAATTAAGTTATTGGACGGGTTTGTCTTACCATTTTTTTTGTTACAAACTTATATTTTACAAATAGAAACCATGATGAATATTACTTTTGATAAATTAAACCGTACTACACTTCTGAAGAACTTTTATAACTCCTAAAATGTATTGCATCTGTTTTAAAATATTCAGGTAAGTTTAATTAATGTATGTACATTGCCAAAAAGTTAGTAAGTGCCTCCTACATAAAACAATCTCTCTATCCCCTATTATCTATGTAGACAATCTGCATGATTCATTCGGAGTTGTGTATCATAACGTGCAGTAGGGAATACTAACTGATGTTAATCATGTAATTAAAGCTAAAGATTCATCGACTAATAGTTGTTATTTATTATTATTATTATTTATTATATTATTATTACTATCCACCTCTACTAGGAGTTGCTAGTTAACTATCTCTTTCGTGTAAAGGGCTTATTATTTAACAGGTTGGCCTGCAGGTCTTTTTTGGTGACAGTTAATCATGTTATTAAAGCTAATAATTAATCAGATGATAGTTGTTACCCCTATCCCTTGCTACTACGAGCTGACAGTTAATCATGTTATTAAAGCTAGGAATTAATCAGATGATAGTTGTTACCCCTATCCCTTGTTACCACGAGCTGACAGTTAATCATGTTATTAAAGCTAATAATTAATCAGATGATAGTTGTTACCCCTATCCCTTGCTACCACGAGCTGACAGTTAATCATGTTATTAAAGCTAGGAATTAATCAGATGATAGTTGTTACCCCTATCCCTTGCTACCACTAGCTGACAGTTAATCATGTTATTAAAGCTGAGAATTAATCAGATGATAGTTGTTACCCCTGTCCCTTGTTACCACGAGCTGACAGTTAATCATGTTATTAAAGCTAAGAATTAATCAAATGATAGTTGCTATCCCTATCCCTTGCTACCACGAGCTGAAAGTTAATTATGTTATTAAAGCTAAGAATTAATCAAATGATAGTTGTTACCCCTATCCCCTGCTACCACGAGCTGACAGTTAATCATGTTATTAAAGCTAGGAATTAATCAGATGATAGTTGTTACCCCTATCCCTTGCTACCACTAGCTGTCAGTTAATCATGTTATTAAAGCTGAGAATTAATCAGATGATAGTTGTTACCCCTATCCCTTGCTACTACGAGCTGACAGTTAATCATGTTATTAAAGCTAAGAATTAATCAGATGATAGTTGTTACCCCTATCCCTTGTTACCACGAGCTGACAGTTAATCTTGTTATTAAAGCTAAGAATTAATCAGATGATAGTTGTTACCCCTATCCCTTGCTACCGCGAGCTGACAGTTAATCATGTTATTAAAGCTGAGAATTAATCAGATGATAGTTGTTACCCCTGTCCTTTGTTACCACGAGCTGACAGTTAATCATGTTATTAAAGCTAAGAATTAATCAAATGACAGTTGCTATCCCTATCCCTTGCTACCACGAGCTGACAGTTAATCATGTTATTAAAGCTGAGAATTAATCAGATGATAGTTGTTACCCCTATCCCTTGTTACCACGAGCTGACAGTTAATCATGTTATTAAAGCTGAGAATTAATCAGATGATAGTTGTTACCCCTATCCCTTGTTACCACAAGCTGACAGTTAATCATGTTATTAAAGCTAAGAATTAATCAAATGATAGTTGCTATCCCTATCCCTTGCTACCACGAGCTGACAGTTAATCATGTTATTAAAGCTGAGAATTAATCAGATGATAGTTGTTACCCCTATCCCTTGTTACCACAAGCTGACAATTAATCATGTTATTAAAGCTAAGAATTAATCAAATGATAGTTGCTATCCCTATCCCTTGCTATCACGAGCTGACAGTTAATCATGTTATTAAAGCTGAGAATTAATCAGATGATAGTTGTTACCCCTATCCCTTGTTACCACGAGCTGACAGTTAATCATGTTATTGAAGCTAAGAATTAATTAAATGATAGTTGCTACCCCTATCCCTTGCTACCACGAGCTGACAGTTAATCATGTTATTAAAGCTGAGAATTAATCAGATGATAGTTGTTACCCCTATTCCTTGCTACCACTAGCTGACAGTTAATCATGTTATTAAAGCTAAGAATTAATCAGATGATAGTTGTTACCCCTATCCCTTGCTACCACTAGCTGAGAGTTAATCATGCTATTAAAGCTGAGAATTAATCAGATGATAGTTGTTACCCCTATCCCCTGTTACCACAAGCAGACAGTTAATCATGTTATTAAAGCTAAGAATTAATCAGATGATAGTTGTTACCCCTATCCCCTGTTACCACAAGCTGACAGTTAATCATGTTATTAAAGCTAAGAATTAATCAGATGATAGTTGTTACCCCTATCCCTTGTTACCACGAGCTGACAGTTAATCATGTTATTAAAGCTAAGAATTAATCAGATGATAGTTGTTACCCCTATCCCTTGCTACCACGAGCTGACAGTTAATCATGTTATTAAAGCTAGGAATTAATCAGATGATAGTTGTTACCCCTATCCCTTGCTACCACTAGCTGACAGTTAATCATGTTATTAAAGCTGAGAATTAATCAGATGATAGTTGTTACCCCTGTCCCTTGTTACCACGAGCTGACAGTTAATCATGTTATTAAAGCTAAGAATTAATCAAATGATAGTTGCTATCCCTATCCCTTGCTACCACGAGCTGAAAGTTAATTATGTTATTAAAGCTAAGAATTAATCAAATGATAGTTGTTACCCCTATCCCTTGCTACCACGAGCTGACAGTTAATCATGTTATTAAAGCTAGGAATTAATCAGATGATAGTTGTTACCCCTATCCCTTGCTACCACTAGCTGACAGTTAATCATGTTATTAAAGCTGAGAATTAATCAGATGATAGTTGTTACCCCTATCCCTTGCTACTACGAGCTGACAGTTAATCATGTTATTAAAGCTAAGAATTAATCAGATGATAGTTGTTACCCCTATCCCTTGTTACCACGAGCTGACAGTTAATCTTGTTATTAAAGCTAAGAATTAATCAGATGATAGTTGTTACCCCTATCCCTTGTTACCACGAGCTGACAGTTAATAATTTTATTAAAGCTAAGAATTACTGTAATCAGATGATAGTTGTTACCCCTATCCCTTGCTACTACGAGCTGACAGTTAATCATGTTTTTAAAGCTAAGAATTAATCAGATGATAGTTGTTACCCCTATCCCTTGCTACCACGAGCTGACAGTTAATCATGTTATTAAAGCTAAGAATTAATCAGATGATAGTTGTTACACCTATCCCTTGCTACCACGAGCTGACAGTTAATCATGTTATTAAAGCTAAGAATTAATCAGATGATAGTTGTTACCCCTATCCCTTGCTACTACGAGCTGACAGTTAATCATGTTATTAAAGCTAAGAATTAATCAGATGATAGTTGTTACCTCTATCCCTTGCTACCACGAGCTGACAGTTAATCATGTTATTAAAGCTAAGAATTAATCAGATGATAGTTGTTACCCCTATCCCTTGCTACCACGAGCTGACAGTTAATCATGTTATTAAAGCTAAGAATTAATCAGATGATAGTTGTTACCCCTATCCCTTGCTACTACGAGCTGACAGTTAATCATGTTATTAAAGCTAAGAATTAATCAGATGATAGTTGTTACCCCTATCCCTTGCTACTACGAGCTGACAGTTAATCATGTTATTAAAGCTAAGAATTAATCAGATGATAGTTGTTACCCCTATCCCTTGTTACCACGAGCTGACAGTTAATCATTACTTTCACATTTGATCTCACTATCTATAAGACCATAAAGTGTAAGATCAACAAATTAATAGAAAAATAATATTTCTTTCATAAAATAAAATATAGAGTACTATATCAACTTCATACATTAAATTATGACCTCGGAAGTCCAATAAAGACCATTATTAAGAAATTATTTTAAAATTCATAGAAATAGTGATGAAAGACCAAAATTATGAAATAATTTGTTCTATATTCTAGTCGGCGAGAGTTGATAGTGAAGATCCACCCACTGCTGGTGTGACATAGGCACTAGGCTGATTCACAGGTAGTAATTACCTCTCCTTTCTGCTTACAAGAACCTGTTCTGTTGTAAATAAAGAGTCTACGTGTACACCCTATTTTTTTAGGCCGGAGTCCTTGTGATAGGGACATTCTAGACGAGGTCACACTCTCAATTCTCGCCGAACTGAATATAATGATCTACGCACTTATGATCATTTGTTGAAAACGTTAAATTACACCTATGGAAGTCTCAATACTCCACTGTTAATGCCAATATGAGCCAGAATGTTCAAAATGTGTGAGAACTGGCCAGCAATTTAACATTTTCACTCGAGGGTATGAGTATTGTGAGTGACTTCAAACAAAATAACTGTGACTGTAGTTTCCCAACCTTACAAAGTGAACATCCACTGCTGTTATGTGGTGGCATTCCAATCCCAGTCAGTATCTACCTCCTGTCATCCAAACTGATGAAATTTCTTTGCTGGTCCTGCATAATCCACTAGCAATTCTTCCTTTACATTATAATGAAATTATTTGTTAACCTTAACCTGCTTTAGGAGTGGAAAATTGTTCGTTTTTTGAACTAACTGTAGATTAAAATGTTATTGATATTTCTGAAAAACAGATGTTGGTTCTAGATATTCTTTCAGGCCAAGTTAAATTAGTATAAATATGCAGATGTGACAATTCCATTGTTTATGATGCATTAGCTTGTTATGCTAAAATAACAGTGAGAGTTGATTTGGCGCTATTACAAATTCCGAAGGTCACTTCGTATATTTAAGAACGGAGGTTTTTTATATTATGGTGCAAAATACATTGATTTTATATATTGCGTTTCAATCTTATATTCTTTGTTTTTCAGTATAATATTCTTTGTTGTTACAGCGTGTTTTACAAGAATTTGGGACTGTCAAAATAATCCTCAATTAATTTTTTTATTCGATTTTTGAGATCACACACAACATTTAGGAGGTGTTTAAGATACCCTTAATTTAAGTTTGTTGGTGTTGGAACAAGAGAATACGTGTGATAGATCTATTTTCACAACAAGAGCAAGAGAGAGCGCTGCATCAGGTTTGTAAGCATCTTGTTGCAACATGTTCCGTCTCTTCTTATTTAGTCTTTTGTTTTTTTACTAGATTCTTTCTTATAATATGCTAGTAAAAAGAGTAAGGTATACCGATTCATCATTTTCAATATTTAAGTACAATTATTTCATCAACAGTAAGACTAAAAATGCATATTGATTTCATAAATATGTATTATACAGTATCCAATATTACATCCAAGTATTAACAATAATTTACCTTTCGAACAGGTTATTATTTATACTTTAAAATTTCACATCATTGTAAGCAAATAACTATATAAAAGTTATAGGTAACGCTACGAATAACTATTAACATTAATGTTTATGTAATATATATTATATTGAAAGACATATGTAGGCCTTACTTAAATAGAAGTCCAGTTGACTTAACAAGAGATGAAGTCAGAGTAAGTTATTTAGTATAATACTGTTGTAGTATTTATTTTTTATATTATTTTATTTTAATATTTGTAAATTTAGCCTACTGCCACTATGTAAATAGTACTAACCACAAATTTACTTCCACGATATAATTTCTGAAAGTATTCTACCTTCTAGCTCGTAAATTTCCGAGTGAAGCTTGCAAGATTTACATACTAATTACTTTTAATAGTACAAATAAAACTCAGCTTAGTAATACTGTAATTAGCAAATTCTATCTTAAGTCTGCAACTAGGAGTAACACATTATAAACGGTCTCCGCCCACCGCATCTTCGATGACCCTTTTGCAGGGGTTAGTTCGCTTTCATATTCCTTCATTCGTCACAGAAAGACATTTAACTAGGTAAAATACCCACTGGCATGCAGCCAAGCTTGAAATTAATTATAAAAGGCCATTAATTATGTCAAATGTAGCTATTTAAATCTGTGTGCAAATGTTAAGACTTAATATTCTTTATGTAATTGAGAAAATGTACCTTATATTTTTAAAGAGGATAACAAGGATAAGTATAAGCCTTGTCAATTAGCTGAAAATCAGACTAATTCTACGTGGTTTGGATTCCACGTAAAGCTGTAGGACCTTTAGTTGCCCTGGAAATAGTGCTTTTAATAAATGGGCCTTTCTAATATTTTACATTTCTTAGAACTGGAATCTTAAAAATATTTTGTTCAATAATAGTTTCTAAAGTAGCTTATTACTATTTGAGATTAAAATTACAAAATTTTGAATAAAGAGGATAGTTTGATTTTTTTATATTGTCGGTAAATACAAGCTGTAAAAACAAATGAAGAATTGTCAATAGTAAAGACATGCGAAAAGTTATTCAGTCTCTTGATTTAAAAAGTTCAGAATCCTGATGAAGAACTTGTTGTAAGTACTACTTGTTGGATGGCAAGGACAATACAGATCTCTCACTCAGGATTATGATTAGTACTAAAAGAGCAGCTTCATTATCCTTACTATATGCAGCATGTACAAGCTCATAATCCTGCTAACTTCCCAGCGCATGTGGCTTATTGAAACTGGTATCTTCATAAATTTACGAGAAGTCCAGAATTTTTATCTTCAATAACATGCACATATGAAAATACCTTATCCATAGATGGTATTGTGAACACACACACACACACACACACACACACACACACACACACACACACACACACACACACACACACACACACACACACACACACACACACACACACACACACACACACACACACACACACACACACACACACACACACACACACACACACACACACACACACACACACACACGCACACACACACACACACACACACACACACACACACACACACACACACACACACACACACACACACACACACACACACACACACACACGCACGCACGCACACACACACACACACACACACACACACACACACACACACACACACTTTAAATGATTTGGTTTTTCCTCTTGGATTTGCCAATAATAGATATAAATCAGATCATTCTTCTTCTTCTTCACACTAAATGCTGTATTGTAATTTATCCCATATATTAATTAACTAGTAACACGTGCAAAAGCCTAAAAGGTGCCATTTTTATATTTCAGTTATGAGTATTAACTGCATCAAAATAAAATAATAAAAAAAATATTTTGAACTTTCACCTTATGGGTTGGAAACAGGACACGGCAAATTGTTCTTGACAAATTTCATAACAATGCATGTTTTTTTGGTCAGTTCACTAAAAAAAGAAACATGACCGCCATTTTGAAGTTGAATATGTCAATGAGTTCATTATTTTTTATGATACAAATCTTTCTGAGATTGAGAACATTATAAAATTTCAATTTAATCCACAAATATATATCACGTAATAAAAAAATAAAAAAAAAAAACTAAATGTTGGATGTATGAGAATAGATGAAGCATTTCAGGATATATTTTTACAGGCAATTTTTTGTCTTTATTTTGGCCCATATGATCAGGCCCTGAAATATGTCCTCAAATATGTCCATGTATTACAGATATAAATATTTTTTTCAAACTGCATTAATTTCCCCAAAGTTATTCTGTGTGATGTTTCATAATTTTGTTTTCATCGAAATATGCAGTTTTTTAAAAATCTTGTTAACTAATAAAGAATAATAATACTATTGACTATATCAGCCTGAGTTATTGGTATGTTGTGTTTGCATGCATAAATAAGTGAATTAATTATAAGCTGATATATTTTTCTGTGTATGTTTGTGAGCGTTTGTCTGTAATTAGTATTGCATTAACATATAACATTAAATATTTTCTGTTCAGTTTTAATATGAAAAGGGTTAGGTACTGTATGTTAAATTTAAATTCTATGCCTGTATATACAGGTATGGATCTTTAAATTTGAACATGTGTTTTTTTTTCTTGTTAACTCTTGTAAATATGTATCAACTATAAGTTTTTTATTTTTACTTGGTACAAAATAAAATTGTGATTATTATTTGTATGAACTTTCCACATGAGGACTTAAAGGACCAATTTAAAGGAGTTGCTGTATTGAAGCCAAATTATTATACAGATTGAGCTTCTGAAGAGATAAATCAATAACAGCTTTTCTTCAAAGATCAGCCCTTTTAACACTCTACCGTAATTCTTGTAATTATGTTCTTTCAATAACAACTTATTGATGATAATGCACTTGAAGAGATGCTCTTCAGTTAATGACATATTCTGGAGGTGTTTTAGTGAAGTGTAATAATATACTTATTTGTCCTTTCCTTTTGTGGCTTTTAATTTGAAATTACTGACAAAAGTATGCCTAATTTGCAGGATCAGACTGCCAAAGAACAGATCCTTTACCCACCAATAAGGCCCTTGGTCTAATACAGCTGTAGAAAGTACTTTATCTACAGTATACTAGCCACCTGTTAGGATATAAACATACAGACTAAAGAGCGTATAGGCTACTTGCTTGAAAAATACCAAGTAAAAAATCAAATATATTATTTTACAAAATATGATTGTATACAGTTGTAACACTTGAAAACAACTTTTCATTCCAAGTAACGGACTGATATTCATTTAATTATTTCGAATATTAGGACATTTATACGAGAAAACATAAACTGACACAAAAAAATTTTAATGTTTGATTTAAATATTTAGGTTTAGTTAAATATACAAAAGTGTATCACTAATGTATATATTTAACGGCAAAAATATGCAACATTTTAAATACAAAAAAAAAAAACAATAAATAATAGTGTGTATATATATATAGCAGTTTAACAACCGCATCCTTGATTAAGTTCATTAATAATATTAGTAGTAATATTATGTTCAAAATGTTTTTCCATGAACATTGCCTCATTTACATTTGAAACATATTTATTGAGACAGCGGCATTATATAATTAAATACATAGTAATTTCCCTTAAAGTATACAAAAGATAAAACTTCATGTCGACACATATCCACATACAACTATTGTTGCACTGTTGTAAGAAAGAAATAACACCTGTAAAACATGTTTGCTGCCAATATTGAACCAAGCCAACTTTCACCAAGATAATTATAAAAAAAAGATAATTGTTATAAAACGTCCCGATCTTATATACATTTAGTTATAGATTTACTTATAGATTTACGCAGTTGTTATCCTAAGTATTTCAGCCTCTCAAACATTGTTTATTGTATTTTTCCTACAGGACAAAAACGTATTTCACAATAACTATGACTACAAGTTGGCACTAGTGGCGCAGTGCTGTAACCCAGCCACTTGGTGACAAAGTGTTTAGGAGATTATAGGCGATAGGTTCTATGCTCGGTCCTGTTAATACGACACGATATCCTCTCAATGGCGGCTATTGTCATCGACACTACTAGAGAAATCGGTCGTGTCCATTTTGGGTGGTTGTCAAGACCCAGATGTTGTATAGAGGAGAGGACTACTATCCGTAACAAAACTTTGGAGACTCGAGTTTGGATGACTATAACAACGAAACTAATAAAGCTATGGTGATGGGATTTGAACCAAAATTTTCACAATTTCATTGTGCGTTTATTGATGTAAACCAAAAAATTTTCATGCAACATTTGCATATTTTTAATGCGTGCCGAACAAAAAAATACACGATTTTACACGCCTTTCAACCAAATCTCGACTTTAAAAAATCGCTGAATAAAAACCCGTGCATGAATCGTTTTGAAACTTTAATACGTGATTGGTTATAGTATTGATAACGTAATACTAAAATATAAAAATTGTTCGTTCATTAGAAAAAAAGTTGTTGTAGATTTTGTACAACAACTTTTTATCAGCAATGACTGATCGGAATAAGTTCAACTTTACACTGTTATACAAAGCTAATTTTACATATTCAACTACAAATTGTGATAATCGTTTATAGTCCATCATGTATTTTGTAGCGATTTTTATTTGATAGCGTAGCGATGTGCACTCAGCCGTGAGTAACAAGCTCGGCGGGATTGCGACGTTGCCGAGTCGCTGCCAGTCCTGCCGTCATCCTGGCTTGTACAAGAGAAGCTCTCAAGCTTGCGTTAATTTTCGAAATCGCCAGTGGAGAAACAATACCGCCTATCAGAAAAATCGAAAATTTTACAGGAGAGACGAAAAACTGTTTAGTTTTTACAGAAGATAACCATACACATACAAATAAATGCTCTGTGTTTTAACAGTAATATTTTTTATATTTTTAATCGCCTATGATATATATTCATACATATGTTTTGGTCAAACATTAAAGTCAAATTAATTGTTAAAATAGTTAATGTAGGCGGTATTGTTTCTTCTCTGACTGTACGTATTTTGTTAATTTTTATAGTTTTATAGTTTCAAGACATTCTTTTACTGCGGAGGGTAGAGGGTGGTGGACATACCGCTGTGACTCACCGTGTTCGACAGTTCAACCGGGCAACCCCGCATTCCGGACGAATACCGGCGGACCAGGCGCATCGGTGGGGTCGGTTACTCACGGCTGAGTGCACATCGCTACGCTATCAAATAAAAATCGCTACAAAATACATGATGGACTATAAACGATTATCACAATTTGTAGTTGAATATGTAAAATTAGCTTTGTATAACAGTGTAAAGTTGAACTTATTCCGATCAGTCATTGCTGATAAAAAGTTGTTGTACAAAATCTACAACAACTTTTTTTCTAATGAACGAACAATTTTTATATTTTAGTATTACGTTATCAATACTATAACCAATCAAGTATTAAAGTTTCAAAACGATTCATGCACGGGTTTTTATTCAGCGATTTTTTAAAGTCGAGATTTGGTTGAAAGGCGTGTAAAATCGTGTATTTTTTTTGTTCGGCACGCATTAAAAATATGCAAATGTTGCATGAAAACTTTTTGGTTTACATCAGTAAACGCACAATGAAATTGTAAAAATTTTGGTACAAGTCCCATCACCATAGCTTTATTAGTTTCGTTGTTATAGTCATCCAAACTCGAGTCTCCAAAGTTTTGTTACGGATAGTAAGTGTCATGCTTCTCAGTTTCCTGAAAATCAGATCAAACACACGTGGTTTGGATTTTACATAAACCCGTTGGTCCTTTAGCTGCTCCTAGCTATTGGGCTAATTAATCAATGGCCCATTCTAAGGAACAGTCGACATTTTTAAGTAACAATAAATACACCCGTTCATATACACTCTCATTTTCACACTAACTTGTATTCTCGGCTTCTTAATTATGTATAAGGAATGGAAAATAACACTAATTGTTTTGGGTGTTAAATTTATTTTCATGTTACAATTACGTGAATGTCAGTAAACAAAGTATAATAAGTTTGTAGTAATTATATAGAACAGGGACCTTGTCGTTCTTTTGGATGCAATTTTATTCACAGTAAATACATGGTTAAGAAACAAGAATATGGTAGTTTTTCAGCGGAAAAGCCAAAATATAGGGAAAATGCAGAAAAACGGAAATGTTTTTACCTAACTGTGGCGGTTTTGGTACTCAAATTCTGCGGAAAGTTGTCCTGATTAGAAATAAGAAAAGGTCTTTGCTATCGAACTTATTATATGCACGTTAATGCCGGAACTGTGCCGATTTCAGTAAGGTTACGTTCTGTTATATTATGTATATTATGTTATGTTAGGTTGGGATAGGTTATGTTGGTTTTGGTCCATATAATCCTAAGCAAACCTAACCTTTCAATACCCATCCTAGCTCTATATTCTAATATTCTAAAAGAAAGTAGCCTTACTGAAATCGGTACATTTCCGGCGCTTATGTTCTTATTAATAGTTCGATATCATTAAGTACGATGTCTTAAGCATACGAACATACCTTATATTCGTAATTAAGACAACATTCTGCACAGTTTGAGTACCCACATCACTATGTGTACAAAAACTAGTATTTTCCATTATTCCTCATTTCCGTAATTTTTCCGGCTTTTCAGCTGAAAAAAAACAATCATACCCTTGTTCCTGAGTTATGTATCTAAAATGAAAAAAAAATGTCAGCCAAAAAATCGACAAGGCTTCTGTTCATTTGGTTTAATTTATGAGGGAGGATTAAACTGAATAAATAATTCAAACATAATTGGGAAGGTGGATATGATATGATAATATGAAGTTGGTAATCGGAAAAACCAAATATATTTAATAGAGTATTCAATTCTCTTTTTGAAATCAGTTACTTGGTTATTTTGGTTTTATTGGATAGATTGTAGCACTGAGAAATAATAATAATCAGACAATCTTTCTTGCTAACCGTAAACCCACATTATTAATGGAAATAGAAAAGAATCGTCTTATCGATTATTAGAATTGGTTTTTACAATTTATTTTGAGCCGATTTTGTGTTATGAATATTTCAATCATAAACAGTGAAGAGTTCATTCACGGAAGCTCTATCGATTTTTATTTAATATTTACAATATAAATAGTAGTCTTTACTCGATTCAGAACTCAGCCGCTGAAACAGAATTTATTTAAAATTCTTGGTTTATTGTTTTTTATACAATTATTTTAAAGTATTTGTAGTAAAAATTACAAAAAATTTTAATTAACAGCATAAAAATTATATTGCTAATAAAAGTTATAAATTATATTGAAAACACATCAATTTTATTATTTATGCATAACATTTCAAGACCAAATGGTTGGTTAACAGCATTGGCAAGTGGATTAACACTTTAGGTTATTGTTAAGTTATAATAAATTATTAAAATATTTGTGTAACTCTGTCAAAACGATCAAAATTTTTATCACGCCTAAAGAGAAAGCTGAGATCACGGATCCTTACTGTTACTTGGCTGATACTGTCGCATTTGTCATTTACAGTTTTAGTATTTGCTTTTTAGTAACTAGAATTGAATGACAATTTTCATTCACATTATTTTTATAAAAAGTGCTCAGGCAATAAAGTAAAATTAATCATGAATTGCTATGAAAGGACGTTCCTTACTTTTCATCAGATGGAATGTTTCCACATGGTTTGAAAGAACATACAAAAGAGTTTGAATAATCCTAAACATATAAATAATTTACAATTTGTAATCTGAAGAGCAGTTAAAAATAGAAACAGATTATAGTAAGTACATCACAAAATAGTATGAATTATGAAACTGGTCAACATGCACTTACAAAATTGAGTGCTAGTGACAGGCCGCTAACACTGGTACTCGTACTCTAACCAGTTTTTTGATAAGCCATTTTAATTTATCTCTATGTTAGTTCATTTACAACAAAATATTCAGTGTTAGTTATTTAATATTTATATAAATTGACTTTTTTATGACACATTTATGCATTTAATATGAACAAACCAATTTGTTAGAAAGCATGTCTGTGTTAGACCAGTTTAGATAAATTGGCAGGTGAACTTTATTTTGTTTTTGTTATGTGCGTTTTGAGATAATACTAAATTATTTCAAATATAGAGTAATATTTATAGAATAAATGTAAGATATACCATTATGATACCATAGGGACTAAATGCTTCACTGTGCTAATTAAAATCAGTGTTAGTCAAACTAAATGATTGCTGTCTATCTACACCGAGTATACTCAGTGAATATCCTGACTTGATATGATCATGCTTAGTGTTATTAAAGGGAAGGTCTTGCCAAAAGCACATTGCGTCTGGCAATATATAACAATACATAAACAAAAAGGAATAAATATTATAAAAAAGGAAAATCTACATTTATAAAATACATACACGTACACAACATCACAATTCAAACAAAGTTATTGGACATGTTTAAATAAAGGATTGAAATGTGATATATATGCAAGGTATTGTATGGCAATGGCTGACTAATATTGGCATGCCATTGCTCCTACAATTCCCATCCTCTCCGTAGTTGCAGCACTTATTGTAGGAGCTCTCTGAAGTAAAGTGGGGAGGTTCGGTAAATGGCTATATTGAGAGAATGTGTACAAAGACTGTTGCACAATCTTCCCTTTGTGTCGGTTGAGTGGATCTAGTTGTTTGTATCAGAACATATATTTTAGAATTCTGTGTTAGGTGTAAGGTGGCTTGATGATTGTGCTGCTATAATATTGTCTTCTTCTCTAATTGGTTATTTGGAAGTAGTTTTGAATGTCATTTCAAATATGAGAAAAAGAATGCATATAACAGATCTTGACATAGCTTATTTAAAAACCTATTACAAGTTCCATAACAATAGGCTAATTGTTTTATAGTTTCAAACCCATACTTCCAACACACATACATTAAACGTATCATTTTAAAAATTGATATTAAACATGGCCGAAAGCATAAAGCAAAAATAACCTTTGGTTTCTTTCATTGTCAATAGGGAAAGTTAATCCAACTTTGAGTTGAGGTGAGGTGCGATTAATGTAGCCTTAAACATAGAAATGATGTATAACATATATAAGGCGTATGGTTTGTTGTCATCTACTATCTATTAATATAAAACCCCAGTATTATATATTTGGAGCAAGATCCAAGAATCGTGTAATTTATTTATAGAAACGATTAAAATATCTCATGTCACAATTAAATCCAATCCGAATCATTTAAGACCTGCCTGACTTAATGTATTTACGTTAGCTAATCCTTCGGTTCAATAGCACAAGAAACTTTCCGTAACTATGAGATCCATTGTTTATATTGACTCACCGCAATCATATGATGGTCTGGTGTTAATCCCCATTTATATTTCCAGTAGTTACACCTGCCCAAACCATTTCGTAAATGATTTATCAGTATTCATTCACTACTATGGAGGTTTATCCCATTTATCACATATACAGTTAGTAAATGTCTATTTCGTCCAAAAAAAAAAAACAAAACTGTTCTACACTATGTCCAAGATAGTATCGGGCGAGATATTTGATCTACTCGAATGGAAAGCAGTACGTTGAGGTGGGTTTCGGCCGTTCTAACGCTAGAGATCCAGCAGTATATAATGGTGAGGTATGGGGCATACAAGTTTATTGAATTCTTTAAGTGGTGCCTCCTGACGTCTTATCTGTGAAGGAGCTATATTGCACAGTACAATGGAAAGTATGAAACTGGTTTTGAGGTTGTAAGGTTAAATTATCAGATAAAGTAATTACATAAAATCACCTTTACATATCACGAAAAAACATTAATGGGAGGTTTGTTTACAATAAAGATAGGAAACGATAATATTTGTTTTTATTACTTCAAATCTATAATCAACAAGTCGTTTATAAATAACGTAACATTGGAACGTTATAAGAACGTTAGTAATCATGAGAATACACCAATTTAACCTTATGCGTATTTCACAAGAGGTTCTATTAGGTGTACAGGTTATTTCTTAAGTACCTCTAATTGATTTTATTTTATTTTATGTTTAAGTAACTTTAATCGGAAATTTAAAAAGTAAGATTAAGTATAGAAAGTATTATTCGAAATTAGTAAATATTTTGTGTATTTACGAAATAAAACTGTATTTATAATTTAAACATATTATGCACACTTGTATACATTTAAATAACTTGAAACTTGTACTTTAGGTTTCTTGATGGCTTAATAGTTAGTACTTCTGCTTACAGTGTAGAAGGTCATGGATTCAATTCCCTGGTACCAAATGGATCTGAGCCGTTGTCTCTTAGTAACGTTTGCTTACAATTGTATAACATGCCACTGGGGTAGAAAAGTAGTAAAAAATAAATTTGGCACAATAGGTTTATTTGATTGGATTTTTATGTAGGAAACATAGACAAACATAATTCATAAATAATAAATAATTAGTGTTGTTTTATGTTTTATTCATAAAAATTTTCTCTCGTGTATCAAGTTTATTACTGTAAATGTTTATAATGACGTAGTAAACAATATATCCTAAATAAATAAAAAAACCCTTAAACTTATTTATTTATAGTCCTAATGGATATTCTATCTCCTCATTGTTCTCCAAATTTATAATATAGGTTTGAGATAGGTTTTAGATTTATAATATAGATCGAATTAGATAAAAAAATTTAAAACGTAGAATTTGAAATAATTGAAAAATGATATATTCTTACAGTCCTCATACTTACAAGTTAACTCATTTCATAAGTGATTGGTTCTGAAGCACAATTAACAATAGCAAATTAATTAAAGTAGAAAGTTTCCGTGATAAGGTTATCTAACATACAGGTTATTCTGGTCTATAGTAGCTCACCTGTAAAATGTCAAGTAAATCAGGTAGAAATATTACTGATAACTTACGTTATTGGTCGCGAGTTATATGGCCTGTGGCCAGCAGCGACTTCAGCTACAGTAGATTTTAAATGAGTTACAATTATTTACGTGTAATGTATCGCTATTTGACGCAAGATATTTATAATTACACTTTATTGTCAATGCCACCCGAAGTATTTTATGGCCAAGAAAAATATGTTAATTTAACTTGTCGTCTAACACTTCAAAATTTAATAGACTCAAGTTTTGAAGTTTATAATCGATTTCCTTCCATCGCTTGTTTCCTCTCAAACGGACTTTCCCTTTACGATAACTGTTTATCAATACCTGTAACTTAAATTATTATAGTTTTAGTTTCATATAATAATTCTTATAATATATATAATAATAATTCTATATAATTCTCATATAATAAGTCTTAAACTTAAATTAAGTTACACATCTTATTAGCTACAAGAATAATTTAAACTGCGATAACCTCTCTTATACAAAGTTATAAGTTCAAGATTAGATAAAAATATATATCAATAGCTTGATGAATCGATTTCAAACTAAATATTTGCTCTATACACTTAACTTTTATTTTTTTTACACTAAAAACGATTTGTTATTGCTTATACTTTTACTGATAGGTATTTGCAAATCACTTCTAAGAGATATGAAATGGTGTTTGTCTTTCACCTTTAAACACATTTAAATCATCAGTAATACTTTTTTTAATTTTATACTTTATGTAATATCATAGTTAATCATATATAAAATCACATTTATACTGTATGTAGTATCATAGTTTATCATAGATAAAATCACATTTATACCATATGACGTTTGTAAGTTCTATATTTCTATCAATCCACTAATGAAGAATATTTGTTGTGCTTTTTATATATAGCCATCATATGATCATTGACTGTGTGACTAAACACACATTCAGCCAGTAAACCCAAACACTCTAGTGGGTTTCATGTTTTGGCCTGAAGGCTGCTTTGGACACTTGCTATTTCAATTGGTCCGTGTCATATATACTTTTCAGAGATACTCAGTAAGAAAGTTTATTTAAGTAACAAAACAACATACAAATCCATATACATACCTGATTAATTCGAAATATATGCAAAACGTTGTGAGAGAGACAAGCCTGTGGGCGCTAAGGAAATTAAGCCGGTCTAAATCGCTTCTGTCTTTGAACTTTGACCTCTGTAGAAAACATAATGATGGTTGGAGGTGTCAGCTAGTTAAAGGAGGCCAACACCTTCATGTCATCATTAAGGAATGGCTAAGTAACCATTTGGTGCCGCCATTTTGGCTTATATGACGTGCAGAATAATATAAAATGTTACAGTAGTTTTGAAATTAGGGATATAAAAATAACTGACCATGCAGAACAATGTGTCTTTCTTTATTTGACAATTGAGCATTATTTTGTTCAATACTAAGACGCCGATGGTAGACAAATGGGAGTATTTGAGAGGAGATGAATCAGTGAAGTAATTGTTACTGACTAAGATCAACTGTTCTTCAGAACTATTTATTTATTAGCCCAATAATCAGGGCAATCTAAACCACGTAGTAGTGGTCTGACTTTCAACTACCTTACCACCTCTCTCCCCTACACAACATGTGGACTCTGACTATCACCCAGTGACTCCCTAATAGTGTCCACGCCGACGGGGACCCTTTAGCGGACACCGTGTTAATATTAAAAGGACATAGAATAGAAACTATCACCTACAATCTACATAACACTTTCCCAAGTGGCTGGATCACAACACTGTCCCACTATACTTTATTTAATAAAGTGTTGTCTGAACACGTTTAAGGACATTTAAGCGTAGTTCTGACACGCAACGCTGCTAAGGGAACTGCGTTTGATATATGACAAAAAATAATGTATTACTTGTTGAGATAGAAATTCACTAGCAGATTTTTCATTGATTCAATAAATACTTTAAAACAACACAATAAAATGTAAATAATGTTACAGTAATTATCTTTAAAGAATATGAAACATAAATAAACAATAAGAAACTCGACGCTCATATTATGACTTCCCACACTAAAATGTTCTATATCAAACGAGTAGGTTATAAAACAGGTGAATTTAGAGGATGGAAAAGTGGCAACAACGATATTCGTAAACGCGTTGTTATGGATTCGGCTGGCTTACATTATAATACTGTATGCAGCATTCCCAAACCACGTAGTTCTAGCATTTGCTGTAAGAGCGCTCTGAAGTCAAGTTGGGTCATTAGGTAAACAAAAATGCTGACAGTTTTTCTGTCTTTATTTTCAATCCTGTCAGCTTAACATCAAAATATTTTGTATGTTGCTGTTTCATACAAAAGTGGAACTGCCCATGAAATTTATTTAGATAACATCGTAGGAACGACTGGGAAAACGCCACGTTAATTTTTGTGTGGGTGATTTAACTCACTTATATTAGTACAGCATGTCTTTTTTTGTGATCTCACACATACACACGCACGCACGCATGTACCCACGCACGCACACACGCACCAACGCACCCACACACGCACACGCACACGCACACACGCACACACGCACATATATGGAAAATTATTGGAATAAAGCTAGACATCAATAAATAAAATAAAAATGCTGTTTATATATTTTAATTTATTTCTAGATTTATTATCAATCCATTTCATTTTTCATGAGCCGTACGTCGCTGCGTGCCGTAGCAGTGCCTTAGAATGAGATTTGTTTTATTTCAGAATGCATTATTTAGATTTTTTGTTCTTTTAGCTTTTAGCTATGTGCTTTATATAATAATTGTTAACCATTCAAAGCTATTTATTAAATATTAAAATTTAGTAATTTAATAAAATTTTCTTGATGGCGATGTATTACGTGTTATACAAGTGAACACAACCTATAACCAATAATACAAGTATAACATTTATAAATACTATAATTGTGATTGATCTCAGTATACCGAGTTTACCTAAATCGATAACCACAATATCTGCACATTTTACACTTTTATTGTAAAAAGTTATGTGATAGACCCTCCCGTCGTGTTAAGCTATAATTTTACTGAATAAAAACAGTTAATCCCAAGCCTTTAATATATGAACACATATATAATTATATAAAATATAGCAATTACATAGTAGATTAGGTTACGTCACATGACATAAAAAGTTATGTCATATTATCCCTTTGTTTAAATATTTCTCTTGACTGCAAAAATATTTGTAAACAGTTATTTAATTTTATTCTCTAACCTCAGTTTAATGCCAATAATTTAAATAAAATGTCAGTAGCGTAGTTAGTAGTACGTGCTACAGTCAACCAATCCCATCCCCCCTTATCTCTGTCGACAATCTGCACGGTTCATACAGAGATGTGTCATAACATGCAGTCAGGAATACAAACTACTATTAATCATGTAATTAAAGCTAAAGATTCATCGACTAATAATTGTTATTTATATCCACCACTACTAGTTGTTGCTAGTTAACTATCTCTTTCGTGTAAAGGCCTAATAATTTAACAGGTTGGCCTGCAGGTCTTTTTTAGTGACATTTCACGGGGGACCATGTGTATCACATGTACTGCATACTTCCTGTCACTAGCGGACCGTGTGTATTACATGTGCGGTATACTTCCTGTCACTAGCGGACCGTGTGTATTACATGTGCGGTATACTTCCTGTCACTAGCGGACCGTGTGTATTACATGTGCGGTATACTTCCTGTCACTAGCGGACCGTGTGTATTACATGTACTGCATACTTACTGTCACTAGCGGACCGTGTGTATTACATGTGCGGTATACTTCCTGTTACTGGCAGACCATGTGTATCACATGTGCTGCATACTTCCTGTCACTGACAGACCATCTGTATTACATGTACTGCATACTTCCTGTCACTAGCGGACCGTGTGTATTACATGTGCGGTATACTTCCTGTTACTGGCAGACCATGTGTATCACATGTGCTGCATACTTCCTGTCACTGACAGACCATCTGTATTACATGTACTGCATACTTCCTGTCACTAGCGGACCGTGTGTATTACATGTGCGGTATACTTCCTGTTACTGGCAGACCATGTGTATCACATGTGCTGCATACTTCCTGTCACTGACAGACCATGTGTATTACATGTACTGCATACTTCCTGTCACTAGCGGACCGTGTGTATTTCATGTGCGGTATACTTCCTGTTACTGGCAGACCATGTGTATCACATGTGCTGCATACTTCCTGTCACTGACAGACCATGTGTATCACATGTACTGCATACTTCCTGTCACTAGCGGACCGTGTGTATTACATGTGCTGTATACTTCCTGTTAATGGCAGACCATGTGTATCACGTGTGCTGCATACTTCCTGTCACTGAAAGACCATGTGTATTATATGTGCGGTATACTTCCTGTCACTGGCAGACCATGTGTATCACATGTGTTGTATACTTCCTGTCACAGGCAGACCATGTTTATCACATATGCTGCATACTTCCTGTCACTGGTAGACCGTGTGTATTATCTGTGCGGTATACTTCCTGTCACTGGCAGACCATGTGTATAACATGTGCTGCATACTTCCTGTCACTGGTAGATCGTGTGTATTACATGTGCGGCATACTTCCTGTCACTGCATACCATGTTTATTAAATGTGCGGTATACTTCCTGTCACTGGCAGACCATGTGTATCACATGTGCTGTATACCTCCTTTCACTGGCAGACCGTGTGTATTATCTGTGCGGTATACTTCCTGTCACTGGTAGATCGTGTGTATAATCTGCGCGGTATACTTCCTGTCACTGGCAGACCATGTGTATCATATGTGCTGCTTACTTCCTGTCACTGGCAGACCATGTGTATCACATGTGCTACATACTTCCTGTCACTGATAGTTCGTGTGTATTACATGTGCCGCATACTTCCTGTCACTGGTAGATCGAGTGTATTATCTGTGCGGTATCCTTCCTGTCACTGGCAGACCATGTGTATCACATGTGCTGCATACTTCCTGTCACTGGCAGACCATGTGTAACACATGTGCTGTATACTTCCGTATTGCATGTGCGGTATACTTCCTGTCACTGGCAGACCATGTGTATCACATGTGCTGCCTATTTCCTATCTGCGGTATACTTCCTGTTAATGGCAGACCATGTGTATCACGTGTGCTGCATACTTCCTGTCACTGAAAGACCATGTGTATTATTTGTGCGGTATACTTCCTGTCACTGGCAAACCATGTGTATCACATGTGCTGCATACTTCATGTCACTGGTAGTTCCTGTGTATTACATGTGCTGCATACTTCCTGTCACTGGCAGACCATGTGTATCACATGTGCTGCATACTTCCTGTCACTGGTAGATCGTGTGAATTACATGTGCGGTATACTTCCTGTCACTGACAGATTATGTGTATTACATGTGCGCTATACTTCCCGTCACTGGCAGACCATGTGTATTACATGTGCGGTATACTTCCTGTCACTGGCAGACCATGTGTATCACATGTGCTGCATACTACCTGTCAATTGTAGTTCGTGTGTATTACATGTGATGCATACTTCCTGTCACTGGGACACCATGTGTATCACATGTGCTACATACTTCCTGTCACTGGCAGACCATGTGTATCACATGTGCTGTATACTTCCTGTCACTGGCAGACCATGTGTATTACATGTGCGGTATACTTCCTGTCACTGGCAGACCATGTGTATCACATGTGCTGCATACTTCCTGTCCATTGTAGTTCGTGTGTATTACATGTGATGCATACTTCCTGTCACTGGCAGACCATGTGTATCATATGTGCTGCTTACTTCCTGTCACTGGCAGACCATGTGTATCACATGTGCTACATACTTCCTGTCACTGATAGTTCGTGTGTATTACATGTGCCGCATACTTCCTGTCACTGGTAGATCGAGTGTATTATCTGTGCGGTATCCTTCCTGTCACTGGCAGACCATGTGTATCACATGTGCTGCATACTTCCTGTCACTGGCAGACCATGTGTAACACATGTGCTGTATACTTCCGTATTGCATGTGCGGTATACTTCCTGTCACTGGCAGACCATGTGTATCACATGTGCTGCCTATTTCCTATCTGCGGTATACTTCCTGTTAATGCAGACCATGTGTATCACGTGTGCTGCATACTTCCTGTCACTGAAAGACCATGTGTATTATTTGTGCGGTATACTTCCTGTCACTGGCAAACCATGTGTATCACATGTGCTGCATACTTCATGTCACTGGTAGTTCCTGTGTATTACATGTGCTGCATACTTCCTGTCACTGGCAGACCATGTGTATCACATGTGCTGCATACTTCCTGTCACTGGTAGATCGTGTGAATTACATGTGCGGTATACTTCCTGTCACTGACAGATTATGTGTATTACATGTGCGCTATACTTCCCGTCACTGGCAGACCATGTGTATTACATGTGCGGTATACTTCCTGTCACTGGCAGACCATGTGTATCACATGTGCTGCATACTACCTGTCAATTGTAGTTCGTGTGTATTACATGTGATGCATACTTCCTGTCACTGGGACACCATGTGTATCACATGTGCTACATACTTCCTGTCACTGGCAGACCATGTGTATCACATGTGCTGTATACTTCCTGTCACTGGCAGACCATGTGTATTACATGTGCGGTATACTTCCTGTCACTGGCAGACCATGTGTATCACATGTGCTGCATACTTCCTGTCAATTGTAGTTCGTGTGTATTACATGTGATGCATACTTCCTGTCACTGGGACACCATGTGTTTCACATGTGCTACATACTTCCTGTCACTGGCAGACCATGTGTATCACATGTGCTGTATACTTCCTGTCACTGGCAGACCATGTGTATCAGATTTGCTGCATACTTCCTGTCACTGGTAGACTGTGTGTATTACATACGATCACACAGCTTGGCCTTGTTTTTCTCTACACTAATCGTATTAGCTGCACGTTCATTTCCTTCACTATGTTTATTGCCCGGTCTGTGGTTACAGAAATGGGGATGTTTGTACTACTGCTACCCCCACCACCATCCCAAGTCACATTCTACACTTTTAGTCTCTAGTCTGCTAGTAAAGATTATGAATATTTGTATGGTCAGTGACAGAAGTTTGTCATGCAGCACATGTAATGCACACGGTGCTCAACCTAAAGAACCATACAATAGCTGACAAATAACACAAAATCATAACCTTGTAAATTCAGTAACACCGTTCAGTATTTCTATTTAGAATTGAAAAACAGATTTTTAAGTTTTTTACTGTGTGAATATATAAATATAAAATAAATTAACAATTATAACAGGATTGTTAAGCAGAACAGGACGATATTTTAACGCATGTTACTACTTATACATTAGATTCTTTATTGTTACGCTATTATAATTTTATTTATTCCCAAAACACGTATTATCAATATATGGGGATGACCATTGATTTAAAAATATATATACCGATATATTTCTCGTCCAATTTAAAATTGTGTGCCACAAATTATCAGCTGTTTTGTGGTCCATTGTGGAGTGACAGACATCTCTAACTAACTAAATTACAGGCACAGATATTCTATTTTATATATCTATTTGTAGGTAATATAATCAAGAATAAGACATAATGCACTTCGTATTATGAACTGAGGCCCACTAGAGAGCCTGTGACAAGGGTAATTAATAATAATTAATCATTAATAACAAATCATCAGCTGGTTATCAGCTGATCCACTTCAAACGTATTTGATTGTTCAAAATCAAGACCTGTTCAAAGAATAATGCACCTAATTGAATGCGAGTATGATGGAAATGTTACATTAACATTATTTTCCGTTATGCAGCTGTACGAATCTAGAGATAAGGTAACTTTTACAACTTTCCTTAGCTCTATGTATCTTAATTATATGATAGACAGCATAAGTTTGACAGGCAGTTTTACATTTAAATATAATGGACCTAGCAGTCAGTAATAAACAGAATATTTGTGGAGTGATTGTACTGTATATCATAGACTTCAATATATTATTTTTTTCAATCATGCTTTTCGATTGCAACACCTAAATCCTAAAAGCACATCATTGAAGATATGTTTTATAGTAATCTCTAAATCAAACATTATCACTGCCTGAACTAAAAAACATATATCAAAAACTCTTCGAACCTACAACTCTACATATTACCTTGAACGGATATTTGCTTCATGTTACCAGTTTTGTGGTTGAGGCTGTTTAAAGTAATTTTGCTTATATTATATTAGAGTTATGTGTGTGATTGTCTAATAATTATATCAGGAATGTTAATTATTATACGTACTTAAATTTCTTTATGTTTCTTATGCTCTTACGTGAAATTTTACCAATATAAAAAAAATATTGAAATGAAAATATCGGCAAATTAAAAGGATTAAATGCGTCATGAGTTGCCGAGTGATGGCTAAGAGGTTAGGCTGCGGACTGCGGGGTCCGTTGTGACGGTAAGTTCTTAAAGGCCTTAAAGGCCTGCGGCCTATGTGAAATGGTGAATGAAGTCATAAACAATGAATAAAAGAGGAAGTAGAAGATAAAGTAAAAACAAATGAAATTCATATAAATTGTTCATACTAGATATGTTTAAAACTTTAATCGTTAAAATCAGATTATCAATGAAATATTTTTAAGTATTTGCAGTGTAGTTTTTTGCAGATTTAAGAAAGTTCCAGATAGAGAACAAATTGTAAATTGAGAACAAATTCACGCTGACAAGAAATTAAGGCTCCAGGATTTTCGATCACTCTACCCATAAAATATTGTTTCGTTGTTGCAGAAATACTTAGGACCGGTTAGATATTATGATGACACATCAACACTACAAGCACCACAGCCAGCAGGCATCTTACAATGTATGTAAGACATTAATAATGTAACATACAACACTAGTTACACGCACGCACGACTCTGAATTGATACAAGCATGCCAACAAGCTTCAGAGATAGAGACAACTGATATACTTGAAAGAGAATACTTAGTTCATTATTTGTCATTATTATGAAATAATTTACTTATAAAAACGATCAGTGATATAGTCTCCAATGATATTCTAAAAATAACAAATATATATAACTCGTGTAATCTCTAAACAATATATTTATTTAAAATAATGAAATTAACTAATATAAACAGAAAAATTTTGTATTACGTATAGCAAAATATTTTGAAACTAGAAAAAAATGTGTGAAGTTAGCATGGGTAAAATTCTCAAACTGGAAAATTACTAACAGGAAATATACGTTATTTTGAGGAGTAACTATGTAAGGAGGTGAGAGTAGAGCAACACCACCGTCTCAATTGTTTGAGTGATGTATAGAATGTGGTAGAAGTATAGCGTCAGAGGAGATGTAAATTGATTACTGATACCTTACTCCTTTATAATACAGTCTTATATTCGAACCTTGGCTTCTCCAACAACAAAGCATGTGTTATCAGTAACTTACAGTCTGTATCTCTTCATTGTCAACCTTCTCATGTCTCACTTATTATCCACTAGCCATCTTCAGTTTTGTAATCTTTTAAAAGTCTTCCATCTGACCGACCTTCAAAGCTTTCGTAATCCCTCTCTCTTTCTTTTTCCTCACTTCATTTTTTATTTTTAATAGTGTTATATTAATTTTTATTGCATAAGTAGTTTAAGATTGATTTATTTTACACATTTAAATTCTAAAATTATTGTTCCATAAATATTTGTCACTATTGTCCTACTTTACTTATAAAATTAGATTATTATTATTTTTAATTTGTATTGGTAGTTATTTATGTTCTTTCATCGTCCATATAAGAACATTGGCGGCTTAAATAAAGTAGTTTTTAATTAATTTCTCTCCTCTACTATTTATTCTCTTCTTATAATTAAACCATCATACTTATTTCTGTTGCTTCGCTAATAATCACCTATTTATGATCGGTATTTTTCAATATATTTGTATTATTTGTTATAACTCCACTTAAAATGTCACACCCACAAATCTAACTGGGTCAAATCAAAATCTGTTTCATTGTTGGGATCGATCTGGAACTGTAAGCTTTTGAACCAAGACTGATCACTGCGATACTATTTATTTGTGGTTATTTATTTATTACTCTCCTAACACCCACTTATTTATGATTACATAGTACGGGTGTATACGCAACATCTGTGTCCTGCTGTCGATGGCATTCACTTCATCAGTTTTTGTGTCACTAGAATACACAACTATTGAAAGGACACTTTCTTCAAAGCCAGTTATTTAATCTCTATCGTTTATCAGTTGTTTCATATATGCCTGACCAAATAAAACTAGTTTTATCTTAGTCTAGCTGCACGACTGAAAAAACAGAATAACTACTAAAATGCTTCTAAAGTGCTAGAAAGTAGTGTTGGCAGTAAAATTGAGTATAATATAGGTTATCTTTATAATATACAAGGTGGAAAAAAGTATGGAAACGCTTTCATAACTTTTGTATGACTTCGCTTGTAACAGTTAAATCTTGTACATCATCATGGTTACGAATAACACACTTTTTGACGCCATTAGCGCAATTTCATCTTTTCAGGGGGATGGCCCACGAGGAGTTTAAAAAATCTTCAAGGTAAGCCTACGTTGAGTTTGGTATTTAATGAAAGGTATATTCAAGAGAAAAATTATTCTGATCAGAAATGATACTTTATAGAACCCATTTTTAAAATAAATTATTTATGGAAAAAAATAACTTTGTTGTGAAAGCGTTTCCATATTTTTTCACCCTTTATACAGTTTTGTAGAACAGTAATAAAAAAACCACATGTGACTAATGGAACTGGAAACAAGGCACCGGTAATATTTAATACCAACTTAATACAACCTCATCTACCAGATATGATGTATCCAGGTAGATAGTATATTGTGATTCGTGGCTACACTGCAGTGGTGTGGGTGAACTCGAATAAGTAAGGTATTCGATGCCGATTACTCGATCCGAATTGCGTGTTCGTCCGCGTAGAAAGCATGCCTGTAATGGGGGAGAGCAATCACGTAATTTGGAGGTTTGCACAAACGGTTTATAAATCATTACGTGCTTCTAATACAGAATAAAATCTAAATTATGATTATATTAGGCCTACTACAAAAAATTTTGGATAGTTAGAAAAAAAATTACCGCATACAAAAAAGGTTTACATCCTCGCTACTATGTATTACTTGCCTTACGATTACAAAACAATAGAAATATTTAACTGAATTAAAAAATTCAAATAAAATATAAGCTACATAATATTTTTGTCTTAGTTCTAAAATAAACTTCCTGTCACAGATATGTCTTAAGACAGAGTATATAATTTATCTCTACTCTGTGGTCCAAGTTCCATTGCCTTTACGAAAAACGGGTAAAACATGACTTTTTATAAGTTTTTTATATAAGGAGACATATAGATAACTACAAATATTCTATTACGTTTCTTTCAATAGTTTCAAATGAATGAATATATTGCAAACTTTTTCGCAACCCTGTACAAGGATACTTCGTTCGTAAATGAAATCGTATGAATAATTAATATATTTATAAGATTACTAAGTTGTTTTCACTTTACTTGTTTAAATTTTAGGAATAGTCAGTGCCAATTTTTATTTTCAATTTTGTGTATAAAGTTTCAATTAATATTTGTAATAGGACACCGTTCCCGATATATTAGAATGCCTTAATACCAGTTTGTAATTCACGTTTTAATGTTCAAGTCATCCGGTGAGCTGTGCATCTCGTACTTTTACTTTAAAATGTTATTTTTTTGTCTCTCTTCTATGTGTTCCCTAATTATATATGTAGTTTTATCAGTTCTTCATACGCCTTTTTCAATCTTGTAGCTGTAACAGTTATTTTAACATTTTTGTGTCCGTAAAATATGTTTGTATTTTGTCAAATGTTCTCTGATAATATCAATAGTTCTGATGTTAATTAAGTGACAGACAAAAGAAATAATGTAATTTTACTTTAAATGTATCTTTTTATTGTAATATTATCTTAGTTTGTTGTCAATAGGGCTGTAATATTTATTACTTTGGACATCTGATTCATCCCTTAAGGATTGCAATTTCAAATAAATGTTACTGTTGGGTTTTAAGTTTTTTATTAGCTAATCTCCGCCTAAAAACACATTATTTTCTCTACTAAATAAGGATGACAAATAAACCACTATCAAAAACAACAAACTTGTCTTAAAAATATCTAATGTTTTGGAATAAGGCTCAACCGATACATAAAATAGTGACGAACACAATATTAACATAAGGACACTCTTACTGTGTAATTTCCTGTAGAACTAAGATGGAAAATGTGGTTGACGAAATTACCTGATAGCCTATACACAAGCACAACTGATGTACCTATAACAATTAAAATACATTAGTAGTGTACTAGATGATAAATAGGACATGATGTGTTACTTGTTTTTAATATTATGTTATTTAGAAAAATATTAACATCCAAGAAGATGAATATTTAAATCTTGTTACAAGTATAAAGATGTTTGCTTTCACTTAAGAACCATGCTTAACTGTATATTTGTTTGTCAAATCATTTTTACGATATATCAGGCCAACAAACTTTTATAACAAATAAAAATACTAACTAATCCAATAAATTATACGTTTTTTGTTCATGGCAATATTTTTTTCTGCTGTTCATGATAGAATTTTTTTATCAAAGTTTACAAACTGTTTTACATATATTTTTAAGCGAAGTATTTATAATACTCAACCTTTATCGTAATTAACACTATTACTAAATAACGTCCTCCGTAGAGTGGTCGATGGCATTTGTGGTGTAGTCAATTGAGAAATAATACATGTCACGATATATGAGTAGTAAAAATATCTTAGAACTTAGGCTTAAGCCTAAGTCAAAAATGTGTTAAGAACTTGCTAGGTATAATTATTGTTTTAGTTTTAATTGCTTAGTGAATTTTTAAAGTTTTTTCATCACAATCGTTTTTATCTATCCCGAAAAATATTTTGTATTAAAGACACATTATTAACATATTTTGTAACATGTAACTTTCACTAACCATAACTCAATTGTTAGCCGTATTCCATGCTTTATGAACATTTTAGGTGTGGGTTTATCAGTTTAATAATGTAAACGTTTATAAATTAAAGCAACAAGAATACTGTTTTTGACCTGCTTTATAATAAACAAAATGACATTCCAGTAAACAAAACCCATTTATTTATATAACAATAAGACTAAAAGGATCTGACGTCAGATCTCTATGACGTAACCTCACTGGGATGTGCGGCTAAAATTGTAAACTGGAGCGCTAGCGTCGCTGGTCACTAAACGTTTCACTTATTGTCGGCCGATTTGTTTTGAGGTTATGGTCCCACTGTTTTTAAGAGTTACAGCTTATGGCAGTGCAGATAATCATTATTTGATAAGTAAGTATAGATATTATATTTAGTTTTGTTATATGTGCAAAATTTCCAATCATTAATACTTGTAATTGTAAAGGAAAGTTATTGTAATAGTGGTAAAGTGTAAGTTTTAATTTTGCTACTAGCCTTGAAATAAAATAAAAATAGTATTACGGCCTAGATAATGCTCGACGGAGACTAATTATAATAACATTACATAGAAGACGTCAGGTTGATTACTATGCATTCAGTTCGACAAAGTCACAGCAAGATTGAAAATTATTTCAAATATATTTTTAATCGGAATAGTTAAAATAGGCTGCCTATATTATTATCATTAACTAATATCCCCCGTATGGTGATCGATGGAGTTTTTTGAATATTGATTAATTTTAATTGCTTCGTGATATTCAGGGGTTTTTTTGTCGCAATAATTTATTAATATATACCGGACATTATTTTGTTAAAGGCAAATTAATTAAACCATTTTAAACATGCAAATTTGACTAACCTGAACTTTATAGTGTGCTCAGTCAACATAACGATTGGGAGTGGGTTTAGTATTAAAAGTTATACCTAAACTTCATGTTCATACCTAACCTCTCTCTTTGATTTAAAATTTTCAAAAATACTACTTTACAGATAGGAAATTCTGGCTTTAGAATTTTCGTTGTTGTTAGCTATAGCTTATATATATTGTAAAAAATATTCAATGACAAATAAATATATGATTTATTAATTATGTAAGTTCAAAAAGTAACTGCTGTCCAACCCAAAACGCTGACAATACTAGTGTCCTATTATGCTCGCCCCGTATCATAGACCATGAGAGCAAACTGCGCCTTACTATCCATAGTTTAAAAACAACTAGTTTTCATATATTAAGTTCTATCCTAATCAAGTTTAAACTCAAGCAAAAGTAACAATTACCGGTCAAGTTCTTCCTATAGTTCAATCTACTAAGTTGTTGGGTATCTTTATTGATTCATTTTCCAAATGGGTAACTCATATAAAACAGCTATGTTTGAGGTTAAGTAGATCATTTTTGCACTCAGATATCTGTTTCTTTTCTTTTAAAAATCTGTTCTTAAGTATTTTTATTTTGGATATTTCCACAGTTTGTTAATTTATGGTTGTATATTCTGAGGCACTGCTCCAAAATACAAATTGATAGTGTTTAAGCTAAGAAAAAAGAGCATTTGGGAATTGAATGTGGACGAAAGACAGTTGCAAAGCTACTTTTTATCAGAGGGAAAAATGGGTTTGCCTTCAATTATAGTGTACTCTGTGTCTCTACTTGTTTGGAAGAATTTCACTTAGTTTCCCATGAATGTCATACATAATACACGAAGTAGACGTAATCTGTCTATCCCCCTATGCAAGAAAACTTCAAGTAGTATAATTCCACTTACACCTACTATTTATAATAATTTACCTTCTATTGTAAAAAATGCTATATCTACAAATTCGTTCAAAAAGTTGTTCAAATTACTTAGACAATTCATTTTATATTATAGTCGACTATTTGAGCTGAATCTTGGTGAATATGTGTCTAGTACTTAAAATTTAAACGTTTCTCGTACGTATCTTATCGTAAGCAGTTTAAAGACTTTTTTTAATAGTATACAAATTCATAGTAATAAAACACCATTATCTTCAAAACAATATTGTATTATGAACAATAAACGGTTATAATTTGATTTTATAGCTGCATATTTTATACCCACACTAAAATCAATACTTAAGATCTTTCCTTCAGCACAAGTAGAAAAAAATATCGTTTTTTAAAAATAGAAGAAAGACTCTGCTTTGTGTTTTAGTTTAATAAGACTAACAGTTACTAGATGTTAGTGTAGATATTAACCCACCCGCCCACCCATACACGTACAGTGGTGTTAACCCACCCGCCCACCCATACACGTACAATATCACTGTACGTATATGGGTGGGTGGGTGGGTCAATATCACTGTACATGTATGGGTGGGCGGGGGGGTCAATATCACTGTACGTGTATGGGTGGGCGGGTGGGTCAATATTACAGTGCATGTATGGGTGGGCGGGTGGGTCAATAACCCGCCCACCTATAAACATAGAGATGTATTGACCCACCTGCCCACCCATAAATATACAGATGATAGATTGCCTGAAATATGTTAATAAGAATATTTAAAACTATAAATTTTATTATTTCTTTTTTTTAAGGAGAGGCCAGTCTCCTCCTTAACCTTACTCTGCCCATTCCTCAAAGACTATTGATCTGTGCGAGGAACTTATTCAGATAGAGTAAGGGGGCGAACCAGTACAGTACAAGGTGAATATTACTGATACATTTTTCAGTTTAGGCTGGATTCGAACCAGTGCTATCTCTAACTCAAGCTCTAAGAGTCCACCGACTCGCCCAACCTGAACTGATAAATTAAAAAAATTACTGTTTATGTCAGCCTTAGTAAAAATATTATTAATTTATAACCTACTGTCTTACTTTATCATGCTTGCTCATTATTAATTCATATAGTGGTAATATAAATAAGTTTCTAATAATAATAAATTATATCTGCATTCGAGAGTATTGCGGAAACCCTAGTGCTTACTCTTTCGTTGAATCCATGTTCTTACCTGCATAACAAACTGTGCAGTTTTTATTTCCATGTTACTTATTGTTCATCATTAATAAAACTATTCATGTTTTGTTGTAAAAAAATTACAAAAACACAGTTTTTCCTAAAGTACATTTTTATTTCTTAATCAGCTTTAAACATTACCTTTAACAATAAACGATTTGAAATAATTGAAATGTTGCTCTTACAACTTATAGCCCATAATAAATATAGTATTAAATTGATTAATAGAGAATAAAATCTTCACATAAGCTGAACTGTATGTAAATCACGCTCATTAAATAAAGTAAACCAGTTTGTAAAATTGTCTATATATAGAAGAAAATAAGATTGTAAAATGCTCTGCAAACAGGTACTGGTATGTTATTCCTAATCTATTATGTTCAGAAACATCATAGGTGTCTCTAAAGATTGACAAACCGTATTTCCAAAGGTTGAAAAGTCAGTAGTCTTGCCTATATTTTAAAGGCTTACACAAGTGGCATTCGACATCTCAAAAAATAAATTTTAATTCTGTGCCTAAATCACAAACGCTAGTAAATCTTTGTCAATGTAAATAAAGTATGACAGATTACAATTATTCAAGTTATCAAATTATTTTCCCATAAATCGACGTTTCTCGCAAATGTAAGTAAGAGTAATTATGGTTTGTATTATGAGTTACTTAGCTACGGTCATATTGACAGAGTATTTTTCATTTGTATTATGAGTTACTTAGCTACCGTGATATTGGTGGTTATCGCACGGCAGAGTAATTGTTGTTGTATTATGAGTTACTTAGCTACCGTGATATTGGTGGTTATCGCACGGCAGAGTAATTGTTGTTGTATTATGAGTTACTTAGCTACCGTGATATTGGTGGTTATCGCACGGCAGAGTAATTGTTGTTGTATTATGAGTTACTTAGCTACCGTGATATTAGTGGTTATCGCACGGCAGAGTAATTGTTGTTGTATTATGAGTTACTTAGCTACCGTGATATTGGTGGTTATCGCACGGCAGAGTAATTGTTGTTGTATTATGAGTTACTTAGCTACCGTGATATTGGTGGTTATCGCACGGCAGAGTAATTGTTGTTGTATTATGAGTTACTTAGCTACCGTGATATTGGTGGTTATCGCACGGCAGAGTAATTGTTGTTGTATTATGAGTTACTTAGCTACCGTCATATTGACAGAGTATTTTTCATTTGTATTATGAGTTACTTAGCTACCGTGATATTGGTGGTTATCGCACGGCAGAGTAATTGTTGTTGTATTATGAGTTACTTAGCTACCGTCATATTGACAGAGTATTTTTCATTTGTATTATGAGTTACTTAGCTACCGTGATATTGGTGGTTATCGCACGGCAGAGTAATTGTTGTTGTATTATGAGTTACTTAGCTACCGTCATATTGACAGAGTATTTTTCATTTGTATTATGAGTTACTTAGCTACCGTGATATTGACAGAGTATTTTTCATCTGTATTATGAGTTACTTAGCTACCGTGATATTGGTGGTTATCGCACGGCAGAGTAATTGTGGTTTGTATTATGAGTTACTTAGCTACCGTGATATTGGTGGTTATCGCACGGCAGAGTAATTGTGGTTTGTATTATGAGTTACTTAGCTACCGTGATATTGGTGGTTATCGCACGGCAGAGTAATTGTTGTTGTATTATGAGTTACTTAGCTACCGTGATATTGGTGGTTATCGCACGGCAGAGTAATTGTTGTTGTATTATGAGTTACTTAGCTACCGTGATATTGGTGGTTATCGCACGGCAGAGTAATTGTTGTTGTATTATGAGTTACTTAGCTACCGTGATATTGGTGGTTATCGCACGGCAGAGTAATTGTTGTTGTATTATGAGTTACTTAGCTACCGTGATATTGACAGAGTATTTTTCATTTGTATTATGAGTTACTTAGCTACCGTGATATTGGTGGTTATCGCACGGCAGAGTAATTGTTGTTGTATTATGAGTTACTTAGCTACCGTCATATTGACAGAGTATTTTCATTTGTATTATGAGTTACTTAGCTACCGTGATATTGACAGAGTATTTTTCATTTGTATTATGAGTTACTTAGCTGCCATGATATTGACAGATTATTTTTCATCTTTATTATGAGTTCCTAGCTGCCATGATATTGGCGGCTATCGCACGACAGAGTAATTGTGGTTTGTATATGAGTTACTTAGCTACCATGATATTGACAGAGTATTTTTCATTTGTATTATGAATTACTTAGCTACCGTGATATTGGTGGCTATCGCACGGCAGAGTAATTGTGGTTTGTATTATGAATTACTTAGCTACCGTGATATTGGTGGCTATCGCACGGTAGAGTATTTGTGGTTTGTATTATGAGTTACTTAGCTACCGTGATATTGACGGCTATCGCACGGTAGAGTATTTGTGGTTTGTATTATGAATTACTTAGCTACCGTGATATTGGTGGCTATCGCACGGCAGAGTATTTGTGGTTTGTATTATGAATTACTTAGCTTCCGTGATATTGACGGTTATCGCATGGCAGAGTAATTGTGGTTTGTATTATGAATTACTTAGCTACCGTGATATTGACGGCTATCGCACGGCAGAGTATTTGTGGTTTGTATTATGAATTACTTAGTTACCGTGATATTGATAGAGTAATTTTCATTTGTATTATGAGTTACCTAGCTACCATGATAATGACAGAGTATTTGTCATTTGTATTATGAGTTACTTAGCTACCGTGATATATACGGTTATCGCACGGCAGAGTAATTGTGGTTTGTATTATGAGTTACCTAGTTACCGTAATATTGACGGTTATCGCACGGCAGAGTAATTGTGGTTTGTATTATGAGTTACTTAGCTACCGTGATATTGACGGTTATCGCACGGCAGAGTATTTGTGGTTTGTATTATGAATTACTTAGCTACCGTAATATTGATGGTTATCGCACGGCAGAGTAATTGTGGTTTGTATTATGAGTTACTTAGTTACCGTGATATTGATAGAGTAATTTTCATTTGTATTATGAGTTACCTAGCTACCATGATAATGACAGAGTATTTGTCATTTGTATTATGAGTTACTTAGCTACCGTGATATTGACGGTTATCGCACGGCAGAGTAATTGTGGTTTGTATTATGAGTTACCTAGTTACCGTGATATTGACAGAGAAATTTTCATTTGTATTATGAGTTACTTAGCTACCGTGATATTGACGGTTATCGCACGGCAGAGTAATTGTGGTTTGTATTATGAGTTACTTAGTTACCGTGATATTGACAGAGTAATTTTCATTTGTATTATGAGTTACTTAGCTGCTGTGATTGGCGCCTATCACACGGCAGAGTAATTGGGTACGATTGTTTACAGACGTTTTTAGCGAACAATATACAGGTCTGAACAAACTGTAAATCATCAATTCAGTACACATAACTGTTTTGCACTTTTAAGTATGAATTTAACGTATTAAAACATACAAAACATGTTTTCACATAACTTACTGGTGTTCAAATAGGGATGAAGATTTACATACGTAAAATAATCTTTAATAACGATTATTTTTGTTAATTCAATCATACCCGGCTTTTTTCATGCATTTAAGTTAAATGGACTGATGTCATAAAAACAAGAATATTCTTTTTTTAAGCTTTTATTTCAAGAATAGAAGCAATGTGATCACTTGTAAACTATAGAACTTTGTACCTATAAATTTAAAGTTAATTAAATCATTTTAAGCCATAATTGATATTGAATGTTCCAAATATCATGATTTTGTACTTGGTGAAATGCATAGACAATTTATTTATCTTATTTTCACCATAGAACATTAGTTAATTTCAATCAAGGCTATTTTATTACGTTTGTCTTTAATGTAAATTTATTAATAGTTGCACTTAGTTTTATAACTAGTAACACTTAGGTTTTAACTAACATACGTTTATACATGTTTGGGCGAGCCTATGGGTAAGTCAGTGGGTCATCAACGTCTTATGTTGAACTTTTCATCTGGAGCAATCGTTGTAGTACGTAATTACGACCATTAATCACTATTTACTTATGCGTTTTGTGAATATTTTAAATATTTTTAATGATCAAATCACTTTAGCTCCCCTCGAAGCTCAAACTATGTTATATATCAGTAACTATCAAATTAACTTTTGTATCAGCTATTAGGAAGGTGATAAATACTTCTATCAATATCAGCCTTATACTAACAAAACCTAACCTAATCACGGTTTCAATATGTTTTTATGACATATTTTTATACATTGGCCTCCGTGTTAAATAATTACAACTGATACTCCTACAACAAATATTATTTTATTAAATTAATATATTTGTAGAAAAATATTTTGAGTTTGGAGAGCAGTTAAAGAAATTTAACCACAAATATAAGAACATTGTACATTTCGCTCTGTCCCTGCAATTGTTTAGTAATGCTTAGTCGTCAAACAAAATAGACAGTTCACGTGTTATATAAGCAAATAACACGTGAACATTCAGTCCTAACCTAACCAAACAACCCACGGAGGATGTTCTTAAAAAGTAGGCCTAAAAGAACCTAAATACCAGAATGTGCTGATTAATAATAAATTGTCAGTCATCTTCATGAGCCGAATCTAGAAGGAGTCTTGGGGTTTTAAACTCACAGAGCTCTTGCCTATATATTGAATTACAGTACTTCCTGTAAAAATACCATCGTTTACGATTTCTCATTTTACGTTTTTCTGCCTCAGCTAGGAATAAACTCTCAAGCTTTAAATACGGCTGTTAACTACCTGTGTGACTCCTGACCTATACATCAGGATATATTATTAAATGTTATTACCAAGTTTCCGTCCAGTTTGACTTTGATGATGTCTATAACCTCCAACATCGGCCATCACACAACCTGATCTGGTCTGGTGGTGCAAGTCGAGGGCTCAAAAGTAGGGTATGCGTCCTCCTTGGGTAGTAAATTATCCTTAAACCAATCATCATTCAAATGCACCCAGTGCATAAGAATTGTGCACTGCTAAGCTAGTTTTATTGGCCTTTATAATGGTATTCTTATAATTTAACCACGTCGTCCCTGAACGTGAATACGCTATGGCTGGACACAGTGTTGAAAATCCAAGTAGATCCTATACGGGGATACAGCTAAGGCTGGTCACAATACTCAAGAACCACGCCGTCCCCGGACGGGGATACATTTAAGGGTGGTCTGTGATCACAGTACTCAAAAGCCACGCTATCCAAGGACGAGATACAGTTAACAACAGTTAAGAGCCACGCCACCCCTAGATTTGGAGACAAATAAAAGAAGTTAAAGATCGTATTATTTAACAAGGTGAAGTTAGGGCTAATTAGCCTACTCTAACACTTAACCTGGGAAACAATGGTTTTACGTCTTCCGAACCACAAGATTGGTCACCGGCTGGAAAATACTGTTAGAGGTCATATCGGGAATAGAACCCGGAAGAACTGAGTGGCAAGACACTGCCTTGGCCCCTGGAACGGTCACTCCAAACTAAGTGTCCAGAGCTGGATGTCAACCTATCCCTGGACCGGGAGATAACTATGGATTCATTGCTGGAGGTCAAGCTATCCTGAATCGGGAGACAGCAAAGTCTGTGGTCACAGTGCTGGGGGTCACGCTATCCCTAGCTAAGTCTGGTCACAGTGCTTAAGACCCACTCCGCCCCTTGACCGGGAGACAGCTAAGGCTGGTCACAGTCACAGTGTTAGATATCAAATTATCCCTGGACGGAGGGACAGCTAAGGCCTGCCAATGCCCTGAAGTACCACGCTGCCTCTAGACTGGAAGACATCTAAGGCTGGTCAGCTAAGGTACGCTGTCCCTATACCGGAAGACAGCTAGGACTGGTCACACTGCTAAAGAGCCACGCCGCCCTTATACTGGGAGACAGGTAGGACTAGTCACACTGCTGAAGAGCCACACCACCCTTAGACTGGGAAACAGGTAGGACTAGTCGCACTGCTGAAGATCCACGCCATTCTTTGACCGGGAGACAGCTAGGACTAGTCACACTGCTAATGAGCCACGCCACCCTTAGACCGGGAGACAGGTAGGACTGATCAAGTGCTGAAGATCCACGCCATTCCTTGACCGGGAGACAGCTAGGACTAGTCACGCTGCAGAAGAGCCACGCCGTCCCTAGATCTAGAGACAGCTAGGACTGATCAAAGTGCTGAAGAGCCACGCCATTCCTTGACCGGGAGACAGCTAGGACTAGTCACGCTGCAGAAGAGCCACGCTGTACCTAGACCTAGAGACAGCTAGGATTGGTCCAAGTGCTGAAGATCCACGCCATTCCTTGGCCGGGAGACAGCTAGGACTAGTCACGCTGCAGAAGAGCCACGCCGTCCCTAGATCTAGAGACAGCTAGGACTGATCAAAGTGCTGAAGAGCCACGCCATTCCTTGGCCGGGAGACAGCTAGGACTAGTCACGCTGCAGAAGAGCCACGCCGTCCCTAGATCTAGAGACAGCTAGGACTGATCAAAGTGCTGAAGAGCCACGCCATTCCTTGACAGGGAGACAGCTAGGACTAGTCACATTGCTGAAGAGCCACGCTGTCCCTAGACCTAGAGACAGCTAGGATTGGTCAAAGTGCTGAAGATCCACGCTTTTCCTGAACGCTGGACTGGGTCATAGAGTTGAATACCCATGTCGTCCCTTCAACGGGGATACAGATAAAGCTGGCTACAATGCTGAAGAGCCACGCTGTCCCTGGACCGGGAGACAGCTATGGCTGATCCCACAATTAATGAAGTAATCTGGGCTCACGACATCGTGCATGTGAGCAGCCTCCTGGTTAATGACGACTGGTTCACAGGCGGCTCCTTCCGAGTCGCACAACCCTAATCCACTCCATATTTATTTTATGTGTCGTACTCCAGGAAATTGAGTGATTCGTCTGCAGACTTTTTCACAGACTTTCTAATGTCATCTAAAGTTGACAACATGTGCAAAGCGTCATACAGAACTAGTAATCGACCTCTCATAGACGATCACTGCCAACATTTGATCCAATAACCGTGCAGTTACTGGACTGTGCTCCAAGTTATCAATCATGCTGAGTAAAAGTTGCCTTAGTTTGTTAATTATGTTTGTCATACGTGGAATGAAATATTGTGCACATAACAGGATTTAATGGATTCATATTCATAAAATGGAATATTCGTAACTATTCTGTCTCATTATCTCTTGAAAACTAAATAAATCTATTGAAATTAAATTATGTAAACTTTGCATAAAACTTATTATATGCACTGTAAAGATATTGTTTTAAATCTTTAAAACTAACCTGCAATTTTAACCCCTAACATTAAACACCCTCTCTTTATCCCCAATATTTGTTCTTAATTTTAATGTTGGAAAATTAATGTAATGTGAATGCATATAAAACAGTCCTTTTGAAGTGTTAATAAGATACACGCACTTTCATATATTAGGTCAACGTAGCATATATTGTCAAAGCAATTATTATTATATATGTGTTGCCCTACTGCATAGTTATCTATTAAACGAGATATGTCCAGCATTAAAAAATGTTTCCAAAGGGAATCAACAAAATGTTATCCAAAATAGATGTCTAATCAACCTAATACACCAGTTCATATAGTTTTTGTTTGTATGATGTATATTTGTAGGCTCATCAATTCAATAAATATTTATATAATAGTTCAACCATCAATCAAGTCATTCCAAACTCCAGTATTTTTTTTAATTATTTTTTTTAAGATTTTCAGTAGTTTTTGATGTTATTTTGCGATGTACGAGTATCTAACACATTATGGATAGTACAGACCTTTTAATGCCTCCCCTAACAATATTCCTTAGGGTGCACCCATCCATCCCAAGAACATGTGGGGGAGGGAAAGCGGAGCATGTGGGATGGAGAGCGATATTTTACAACACATAAAAGACAGTTTACTATCTTATTAGTTTTCCAGGCAACATTTTTTAGTAGTCTGTAGTAAGGATTTCTCAGGCCACTTACTAGTTTGTACAAAATTAATTTGCAGTTTTACACGTATAAAACGTCCAGAGATACGAAATACATACATAACATTGAAAATAAAAAGTTGTCATAACAAATGGGTAATATTTACAAATGAGCCATCACTTGAAATGTTTTGTGGAAACCTAGCATTTGCATGATGTCTTCATAATATATCACGCGAAGAAAGATTAGTTTACACAAGTTCAGGATAGGTTATAGGAGGTCTAATACATTGATCTACTATCAATACATTCATCGTAAACGTAGCCTACTCTACATGACCTAACCTAACCTACCCCTACCTAACCTACCTATAACAATTTATTATACGTAAAATATTTCAAGAGAATGACCCTTTTCTAAAAAAGAACAACTACAATATTTTCGGCTTATTACCACACAACATGTTTCTTGTTATTAAACGATTCCTAATGTTCCATTAGGTAATTAAGGAACCCCCAATATTGGCATGGGACGAGAACAAGTCGTGTTGGCCGACGAAGTTGCATCTATGATTGCGGCAACGGGACGTGAAGTACATACGTTATCAGTGACCACCAAGGAAAGAGGTCAAAAGGTCACCCACTTCCGTGTCCACAATTTGCATGCCACCTTTACACGGTGCATCACCATCCAATTGGTATTGGTAATTGGTAAGCGCAAATTGAATATTCAACAAACATCAATAGCAGTATTATTAAACAAAATGTCCTGGAGGGCAATTACGAGTAATCAATTTCATTGAGGTGCGGCTGGACTTGCCTCCATAGAGAAACAACGTCTTTTCGTGCGTGGGAGTCAAATAGCTAGCTCTTATTTATTGTTAATTGAAATGTTATAAAACCCATATCTTTATATACTGTATGTAGTGGTTGGACATATCACTCACTCACTGACTAACTCACCACGATCCACTGCAAAAGTATACTCCCACTTGACTTGGAATGCTGAGTTAATGCATATTTTGTCACCTAGATGTGCATCGTGAAAAGATTTTTGTACATTCAATTTCAGAAGGGCTGGACAAACTTCTCAGAGACCTCCTTTCCCCATAAGAATAATATTGTTAATAGGCAGCTTGAAACAAAACAAAAAACATTCACAGTGATCATTTACTAAGCTAATATTAGCTAATGAAAATATGACCATGCAGAGATTTAAATTACTGTAACAATATTTTTTTTAAGAAGTTAAGGTGTAATTTAGGTTTTAATCACAAACAAAACATATATTCCAATAAACTAAGAGCTGTAAATATAGCTATTAAGTATGAATAATCCATTATCTTTTAAGAGCTCATTAGAACGATTTATTTCATTATTTGGAATCCTAACAAAGTTATGAAAACACGTACTACATGAGTATGGAAGTAATATTTTACTTCAAAATAACGATTAAAGGAATAACATTAATAAATCAATTAGTAATTATTGTTGTCTCAAGTACAAATCCATAAAACTGTAATTATACAAAAACTTCTTAGAAATAGATCGTCTAAAAGACAGACACTTGTGTGTGAAAGGAACGGGTATTTAAAGTCGTATCGTCTCTAACACTAAACAAAATTATGTTTAAATACAGTTACATATATGGATACACTGTATAAAAACCATATGTAAAATGAAATGAATAATAAAAGTGTATAAAAGCAAAATGAATAAGGAAAAACAACGTAGCAACTAAAAAAAAAAAAACTATCAAAGAAATTTAATTTATAGGAACAACATAGATATATAATTATTAAAATAATAATGATATATAAAAATGGCAAAAAAACTAATCTTGACTAAGATGTAGACCATATCCGTACCAAGAAATAGAATCGTAAAGCAAGATTATTTTATATGAAAAAAGACTTGCTATGAAAGTGATAGAACAACTTAAATCACTAATCAATATAATTGTCAGTTTACTAAATGGTATGCAATAGTAATTCACGAACATAAAATTAAACATCGATTGTTAATAAGTGTACCTTCTGATACAGTTTGTGCTCTAGGTCTGAACCGTAAGTATTATGAACTGTGACACCATTCGTGTTCGGTTAAATACGATACTAGATAGTGAAGTGGACAATAGAGATGTGATAAACCAGATAAATACTGCATAGACAGGCATCATAATATCTCTGTCGGACATTAATTGTGAAACTATTTTCAGAGCTCATTTGCTATTCAAATACACGTACGCAGTCTCCTTCCATGGCACAAACTGGGACTGAGAGATACATATCTTAAGGGTGCATTTGTTTAAGTCGATCATATCAAGTGATCTTGAGAATTCAAAGGAGTTGATTAGTGAATACAGTTACGGATGTTCTAGAACGGTGTTCAATAATGGGTCAATCCCACTTCATGACCTTGAGAAAGTAAATGAGTTGATTAGTATATATATATAGTAGAGTATCCGTAAAGGTATCTATATAGTTATCACTTGCACTTTCTCAAGATTATGAAATGATCGACCTAATGTATAATACTGATCTAGGATATCCGTAAAGTTATATATACTTTACGGATTCTCTAGATAAGTATTATACATTAGGTCGATCATTTCATAACCTTGAGAAAGTGCAAGTGATAACTATATAGATACCTTTACGGATATTCTAGATCAGTATTATACATTAGGTCGATCATTTCATGACCTTGAGAAAGTGCAGGTGATAACTATATAGATACCTTTACGGATATTCTAGATCAGTATTATACATTAGGTCGATCATTTCATGACCTTGAGAAAGTGCAGGTGATAACTATATAGATACCTTTACGGATATTCTAGATCAGTATTATACATTAGGTCGATCATTTCATGACCTAGAGAAAGTGCAAGTGATAACTATATAGATACCTTTACGGATATTCTAGATCAGTATTATACATTAGGTCGATCATTTCATGACCTTGAGAAAGTGCAGGTGATAACTATATAGATACCTTTACGGATATTCTAGATCAGTATTATACATTAGGTCGATCATTTCATGACCTAGAGAAAGTGCAAGTGATAACTATATAGATACCTTTACGGATATTCTAGATCAGTATTATACATTAGGTCGATCATTTCATGACCTAGAGAAAGTGCAAGTGATAACTGTATAGATACCTTTACGGATATTCTAGATCAGTATTATACATTAGGTCGATCATTTCATGACCTTGAGAAAGTGCAGGTGATAACTATATAGATACCTTTACGGATATTCTAGATCAGTATTATACATTAGGTCGATCATTTCATGACCTAGAGAAAGTGCAAGTGATAACTATATAGATACCTTTACGGATATTCTAGATCAGTATTATACATTAGGTCGATCATTTCATGACCTTGAGAAAGTGCAGGTGATAACTATATAGATACCTTTACGGATATTCTAGATCAGTATTATACATTAGGTCGATCATTTCATGACCTTGAGAAAGTGCAGGTGATAACTATATAGATACCTTTACGGATACTCTAGATCAGTATTATACATTAAGTTGATCGTTTCATGACCTTGAGAAAGTGCAAGTGATAACTATATACATACCTTTACGGATACTTACATCAGTATTATACATTAGGTCGATCATTTCATGACCTTGAGAAAGTGCAGGTGATAACTATATAGATACCTTTACGGATATTCTAGATCAGTATTATACATTAGGTCGATCATTTCATGACCTTGAGAAAGTGCAGGTGATAACTATATAGATACCTTTACGGATATTCTAGATCAGTATTATACATTAGGTCGATCATTTCATGACCTTGAGAAAGTGCAAGTGATAACTATATAGATACCTTTACGGATATTCTAGATCAGTATTATACATTAGGTCGATCATTTCATGACCTTGAGAAAGTGCAGGTGATAACTATATAGATACCTTTACGGATATTCTAGATCAGTATTATACATTAGGTCGATCATTTCATGACCTAGAGAAAGTGCAAGTGATACCTAACTATATAGATACCTTTACGGATATTCTAGATCAGTATTATACATTAGGTCGATTATTTCATAACCTTGAGAAAGTGCAAGTGATAACTATATAAATACCTTTACGGATATTCTAGATCAGTATTATACATTAGGTCGATCATTTCATGACATTGAGAAAGTACAAGTGATAACTGTATAGATACCTTTATGGATATTCTAGATCAGTATTATGCATTAGGTTGATTATTTCATGACCTTGAGAAAGTGCAAGTGATAACTATATAGATACCTTTACGGATATTCTAGATCAGTATTATACATTAGGTCGATCATTTCATAACCTTGAGAAAGTGCAAGTGATAACTATATAAATACCTTTACGGATATTCTAGATCAGTATTATACATTAGGTCGATCATTTCATGACCTTGAGAAAGTGCAAGTGATAACTATATAAATACCTTTACGGATATTCCAGATCAGTATTATACATTAGGTCGATCATTTCATGACCTAGAGAAAGTGCAAGTGATACCTAACTATATAGATACCTTTACGGATATTCTAGATCAGTATTATACATTAGGTCGATTATTTCATGACCTAGAGAAAGTTCAAGCGATTAGTCTATTAAAGCAACAACCGTTATAATGACTGATTTGTCATAGGCCTAGAATATCAATTTTGTAGATTAAGTAGGAATTATGTACCTTGTATTATCTTATGATACCATAGTAAGCGATTAGACCTCTACTAATATTCTGGATCAGTATTATACATTAGATCGATCACTTCATGACCTTGAGAAAGTGCAAGTGATAACTATATAGATACCTTTACGGATATTCTAGATCAGTATTATACATTAGGTCGATCATTTCATGACATTGAGAAAGTGCAAGTGATAACTATATAGATACCTTTACGGATATTCTAGATCAGTATTATACATTAGGTCGATCATTTCATGACCTTGAGAAAGTGCAAGTGATAACTATATAGATACCTTTACGGATATTCTAGATCAGAATTATACATTAGGTCGATCATTTCATGACCTTGAGAAAGTGCAAGTGATAACTATATAGATACCTTTACGGATATTCTAGATCAGTATTATATATTAGGTCGATCATCTCATGACATTGAGAAAGTACAAGTGATAACTGTATAGATACCTTTATGGATATTCTAGATCAGTATTATGCATTAGGTTGATTATTTCATGATCTAGAGAAAGTGCAAGTGATAACTATATAGATACCTTTACGGATATTCTAGATCAGTATTATACATTAGGTCGACTTTAGTATTACCTTTTATTAGTTAATTATTTATTGTACAACGTTGTATTTATACATTATTGTATTGTAAAGATTTCACGTGTTCTTTGTAAATGTACATTTGAACGAATAAACTGAATACTGAATACTGATCATTTAATTACCTAGAGAAAGTACAAGCGATTAGTATATAGATACCTTTACGGATATTCTAGATCAGTATTATACATTAGGTTGAACAATTCATGACACTGAGAAAGCGTGATAGATATTTTTGTGGATGTTCCAGAAAGCGTTAAACATTTTTACGATCATTTCATGATCTTGAGACAGTGCAGGAGTTGATTACTTTACACCTTTATCTATGTTCCAGAATGTTAATCCACACTAAGTCGATCATATCACGTGACCTTGAGAAAATGCAAGAGTTGATTAGTGGATACTCTTACGGATGTTCCCCAGCCACCTGTCTACTGTTACAGAGCGGACTCTTCCTAGTGAAAGTGGATGCCAGCATGTTAAAGTTTATTGCTTAATCAATATTTGCATGTGTCTGTAAACAGGTTTCAATAACGGCCAGCTGCATAGATAAATTGACAGGTCTCTCTGGGAGTAATATTAGTTGTGGGGGTTCCGCATGGAAGTCGTTAAATATTTATTACAAACATCTATGCTCAGAGAATATTTGATTTCTAAGTATATTGGAACATGAAAGAAAAGGCTATACTTCTAATTAGTTAACCGAGTTAGTGCACTATAACAACAGGTTTTTATATGAAATTAAATTGCATAAGTGGGAGACCTAATTAAATCAATTACGTACAGTTCATAATATATACAAAATAGGTAATATAATTTTTAGCCAGCGAAAATCTGGCTTTCTAACTGGAAGTGATATGCAGCTATAGATTAAAATATGATTTTTAATTGTTGATTTTTCTAGTTTTGGAACAGTCAAATAATAACTGAATCACACTTAGAGATTTTTGAAACCTGTAAAAAAGTATTAACCAGAATAAAACATGTGTTCATTAAGATTTAAATGATTATTTTGTTAGACTTTCTTTGTTCGTAAAGGCAGTCAAGATTGTGTAATATTACCAGTAATTTGAATAATTTAGTCAGATATAATAAATAACTTATCGTTAAGGTGAATCTACAACTGCCGTTCTGACAAAAGAACAAATATTTAAGCCTTATTATGATCTTAATTGAAAACCTTATAAACCACTTGATTTTTTACAGCTTTAATAACCTTATAATTAGCTGGTCTACAAAAATAGTCCATAATGTTTTACTAGTGAAAACATTGAAACATTTTTATAGGTCATCAAAATTAAAATATACCTTCTCTTCATAATGAACGAGAATGCATCAAAATGTAAAATTAACCTGAAAATATCTAAGTTACTAGAGTTTGGAATGACTAAACTGATGTTAAAACTGTAATAAAAGTATTTATTGGCTTGATTTGCCAAGAAATACACATCATACAGAGCCCGCAATTTTGAATTGTCCGACATGCAGCTCCCTCCCTATGATCCCTCTGCCAATTGATATAAAACACTTTATTTTCCTTTTTGTGGCTCACGAATATTTAATGAATTAACGCAAATTTATGGTTTTATGAATAACGACTAGCTCAGTACAGCTTACACGTGTTGTGAAGTTTTACTCGCGTCGAGACAATTTGTAGCAAGGCATCGTAGACGTTCTTTTCTGTATACGGGCAAATAGGACCTCAGCGTAAACAAGCAGAAGTAACCTAAACTGGCTACAATACTGTAGTGAAGCACCCGCAAAGTCACGTGGCGTAACGGTGTGTCCCTTCAAATTTATGTCTCAAGCCTGACAATTTGATCGGCGCATGCACGTAGTGTTGGTTTGCCACGTGGTTCTGTTTTCGTCTGCCACCAGAGCTACTCTACAGTATTTGTCCTGCCAGTCAGTGTTGTGTTGTATTTTTTAGTTTTTGTGGTTAAGTGTAATCAATTTTCTGTCAATTTAATTGATCACTATTATGAGGGTGAATATATAATTTAAATACAAAAGAACACCATAACTCAGATTTCACTACAAATCCCTGGAAAATTTTACTAGTCTTTGAGTGTGTGCTTTGTTTTTTTCTTTTTTATATATAGCCAAAACACTCTTACTGAGATTATATTCGTAATCATACCATAGATTAGGTTCAGCAAATTATCAAATGTTAGTATTTCATTTATAGGTCGAAATCATTCATCTTTGGCAGAGTTTTGGTTTAATAACCAAACAAATTATCATAACATCCTGTCTACTTCAATGTCTTCATTGTCCTTGCTGACGTTATCTTTTAGAGCATTTCCACACAAACTCTTGAAGAAAGCATAACATTCAATGCACGATCATTGCAGATGATGTACTATTTTACTTACTGGGTTGTTTTGTTAGGCACAAAACAAAACATCACAAAGGTCTCTCACAATGGTTGACTCACCTTTGTGACCCAGCCTTACGACGAACTTTCTTGCTCAAGTGAAATAGATGAATGGGTGAGAACTCCAACATTTTTCGTTAGCATAGGAGACGAAAAGCTCTTTGACAGAACAGTAAATACAAACCATGACGAAGCATATACATGACGTTTCACTTGTTACGTAATGGTTAAAGGCAGACTGCAAACTCCAAAACAATCTGTACTATTCCAAAAAGTGAATGCACCTTGATTTATGCATGGAACCATATAGTAGCTACATCTTGACACCATATGTACCAAATTTACTGAAACATAATATTGTAATATGTTACAAAAAGGCTATAGAACATATTCCAACAGATAATATAGTACAAATGTATGAGTAATTAATTAATTGTAAAATTAAATGTGTATTTTAAATAAATAAAAATATATGTATCCTAACTATAGATTATCAAAAATATACTAATTTATTGAAATAATTGTCTACTATATTTACTGCTTAGTTAATTGTTCACACTCCAACATTATTACAAGATCACATAATATACAATTTGTTTTTAACCAGGAAGTGTATTACTGAAGCTTTTCTTAATGATAAGAATTACATTTGTGAACTAACACTCAATGCTTAGGGTTTTAAAATACATCTCCTTGCAAAAAGGGATTTGAGTTTTTCATATTTTATTTATCTTGAAATATAAATGTTCTTGCTGTAATGTGTTCTGCATTTACAGTTTTCAACATCAATATTCATGTTGATGTTGGGTTGGATAAATGCAACCACGCCAAGTGGAGATATATGTTTTCGACCGGGGGAGTTCAGCACATTCACCAACCAGGTCCACAGTAATCAATGATGATGTAGCACTGGCTTCAGCACTAACTATCTTGATATAAGCTGGAAGACGTCGGACCGGCGTTTTACAGTCGATTCCAGGAGGTGAAAGGTTAGCACAACCCTCATATTCAAATACAGCTTTCCTTAATGCGTATCTTTACAGCAGTTGAATGGATAATATCTCAGGGTATATCTGCGTTCCAGTCAGTTCTTCAACACTTGAAATAAAATTATCTTAGCTTCTTAAAAATTGTTTTAAATATTTCGTGGATCCTCGTCAGTACCGGAGACTTTTTAAAGTCAGCCACAGTTTACATCTCTATTTGTATTCGTGCATAAGAAAAAACAGCCAAATTTTGTCTGAAACTACTCAAGAGGAGTGAATAGAAGATTCGTATTAAATGTAAATATTAAAGTGTAAATAAGTGAGAAGCTATATTTAGGTAAATCCAAGCCATTGTATTTTCACCAATTCAGTTTTTTTTTAGTAGAGCATGGATACATTGAATCTGGCCAGTGAGTTTTCTTCAACAATCTTCATCGGCTTTATCCCATTTCAATATTAAGTATAACTAGGATAATAGTAATAAGTACCTAACACACTGAGTTTGAGTGATTAATTAAACTTATAATTGGTTTACCCAAACTTTTGTAAGTTATCAAGTTAATTATAAGTAAAATAGTTAATAGGCATTATATGTAATAAATAATACGTCCATGAAATTCAAACTACGCTCAACTTTAGTAATGACTTTGATATTTGTAAAAGTATAACTGAGTGTAATTGTAAAAATACATCACAACTGTACATTTGTAACCATCATAACATCACACTACTACAAAAACAATACTTGTAGACATTGATATAGTTATCTCCCTCCTCTCTTGAAACTAATATGTGGGGTTGGCATGTGTACTTTACGTGCTCTTATCTTTTTTCCACGTAACAATCTTTCCAAGTTATGTGGATGAACCCTATGAGATCATATACATCCTCCATTATATGTATATGTATAAATAGGGTGGGTAGTTTGACCATGCGTAGTTTTCCTCATTATTCTAGAAGTTTTATGAAAGTGAAGATGAGAGGAGCCTGTAAATTAATGAACATTCCCCAGGAATCATGAGATGATTCGGGGTACTAAATGGTGGGGAGGGTTGTGGTTTACTTACTTTATGAGTTATGTGCAGAGTGATTGCGTCCTAAGTACCGAGGGGGATAGTCTAAGGGGCCCCCTTGAAAGGTGAATCACAGAGGGGAAACAAATAGAGGTCACAATCAATAGTGCGCTGAACGGGTGTCGAGTAGTTAGTTTTGCAGTTCACAGTGAAGCAGTATCAGTATCATTGTCAGTTCTTTCCGTTTCTCTTCCAAATATAAAACTTAGTAATTATTACTTCAGGTCTTTAAAGGTGTACATTAGTATTAACAAATTTCTAATTGTCATTGACCTGTTCACTACTGCTATTAGAAAGCGACATATGTTTCTTTTTTTCTCAGTGGGTAAGTCGATAAATCTTAAATGCTAGTGTTCCTTTTTCCATGAATCGTGTAAGTAGTAGGTGTTGGATTTTGATTAGCCGTGTCCTCATGAGGCTAGCACAAGAGAATTAGAGTAGTGTTTGTTTGTTAACATGGTAACAAATCATTTTAACGTTGTTTTAGAAATTCCTCTCTCATTCCTCTTGTTAAAATAAAGTAGTAATGTTAATTTTACTTTTCAAGTAATATTCCAATAACTGCTTCATTGGCGTTTCAAGTTCCGATCTTGTAATCATTAACTCGCCGATATCTCGGGCCGAGCCACCAAGGTGGCAATGTAAAAGGTCCCCTCCGTCCTTCGACCAGTCTTCCTAGAACCACCGTGTCTGTGCAGAACAAAGGTGGTATCACCTGAGTAGCTGCAGGCGAGTGTTATCAGTCCAGCCACCGTGGAAGCCTCACCAGACCCATTTCCCACAGATTGTTGCCTGTAATTACTGTAAGGAGATCGAGAGTCGTGACCTGCGAGGTCGATAGACGTATAAGGCTGTCGATTGTCGATCATAGGCCTTCGTCAGCAAGGTCCACTTCGTGATGTACTTTTATTTCCAAGAAGTAAATCAACAGTGGGTTCAAAGGCATTAAATCAATGAGAACGATGCTTCTGAAGATATATGCAGTTTTTTCTTTTCATCACAGTTTTTACGAAGATAAATTTGCTATCCTGAACTTCAATACTGATTGTAAACTTAAATGCGTTTGTATATAGCACTTAGCTTTTAGATATAATTCAGGCATCCAAGTAAGTTTCCAAGGCTCTTTTAAACCTTACTCTTCGTAATCCCAAAATACTACTGATATGTGCGGGTTACTAATTCAGACAGAAAGTAAGGGAGAGAACCAATGCAGTACAAGATGTTGTGGATATATGTAATAAATACTTCCAGTCCATTCTAGAATTCAAAACGGCGCTATCTCTGACTAAGACTAAAAGTCCGAACACTTCAAATGTTCGGCCACCAGTTCATCTAAAACGTCACTTATACAAAAAACTTTAGCTTAGAAAGTTGTTGAGTGTAAAATCATGGTAGGTAAATACAATTAGAGTAAAATTTATCTTAAAAAGAAGTTGCATTTGGATTTTTCAAAACCCTGTGTGCAAGGTTAGAACATTTTAAATGATGAGAATCTAATTCAAACATACGAACATAACTACAATCTGTCCACCGAGTATCTTATAATTCAAAAGTGCTCAAGGAGAAGTAGAAACCACGATTAGCATAACCATCCAAACAGATAATGTATGCTAGATATTCAAAGCAATGACTGGACCCGCCTGACCACTACGGGCCCCCGCAACAATCCAACTGGGTGTTTGCACAGGAATACGCTCAACTATTTGGCCTACCTGTCATAAATCGTCGACCAAACAGGTTTTTCTTTACAGCAACTGTCATTAATAAAGTGTTGAAAAACTACAGCACTATGTCATAGCGTGTAACTAGCTACGAAACTAACTATAAACACAACCGTTTATTTTCTTTATACTCTCATTAAAAAACGACTCGTGTGATGTAACGCTCTCTGTATGTATATATACCAACTTACTTTGTTATGTTATGGTGAATCTTACAGATGCAAACTGTTGATAAACTCCTTTGTACCCATTCATCTACTTGCAAATGTTTATAAGTGTGTTAGACAGTAAAGACGCAATGTGAGTGGGATTACCGTTGAGTCGTTTGAGTGCGATTAGTTAGTAGGAGAGCTATCAAGGAACGTATTAGTGTGTGAAGTAGTGTGTGGGTATCATGTTGGTTGGCAAAGGTGTGACAGGAGCCGATACAAGAGGAAGTGGCTTGCACAGTTTGTTGTTGTGTCGTTATACTTCATTACACTTTGATTGGAAATAATCATTTGATTGTGTGTCAAATAAGGATCTTTGTGATGTAGCAGATTTTTATGTGGCTAAAGAGCGATACAAGCTTTTAACATTTATTTAAAAAGGTAGTAGGTGACATTTCTTTGTAAAATTATTTCGAATTGATCTCTTTTGTAGGTTATGTTAGATTGTTTTATGAAGTGGGTTAAGTAAGGTTAGGTTCTCGGTAGGTTAGTTTCTTTAGGTTAGACTGTTTAGATTAGGTTTTTAAGGCATTTTTAACGTAGCCAGTTATTAAAACCAACATTTTTTTGCATTTTATTCCAATAAAATATGTCCAAGGGTTGCTTTCATGTAACCAAAGTGATTATCAAATATGTTGCTTTTACTATCAAATTACAATATCGCTGCATGGATAAAGACAAGTACAAGTGTCTACCTCCATTAAGGAGGATAAATAGCGAGAATGTCTTACGAAGTTTATTCAATTTGGTTTTTGTCTTGGTTAACTTAAAATTTGTTAGATATGTTGCATTGGGTAATTTACAGAAAGTTAGGTAATATTAGCCATGCTAACACTCCTTTCCAATAAATCATTTGCTACAGTATTTTCTCCTAATACATGTAGAACATTTTCTAGGATTTCTGAAATATAGATCCAAACATAGGGTGCATTTATGATTTCATCACATCAATGTTATTTTACCAAGCAGTATTCATTGTAATTAAAGCAAAGAAATATTCATCTCTATCATAATAGCATATTTGTGTTAAAAAAAAACAAAAAAACTGCTAAGCATTGATACTACTACTAACTATGTAATTTAGTAGCTATGAATATTAGTTATTCATATCACAAACTGTTACTGTTGTCTACCATTGGTCAAGACGATCAGTCCTCCAGAAAAACCGAGTTGAATTTGTTAGTTTCACAAATTAGACATCTTCAGAGAGAATATTACAAATTGATACAATGAATTTATTGAACCAATCAACAATATCAAACTATTACAGGTTACGTCAGTACTACAGCTAAGAGTTTATAGGCTTCATGCCAGTAATATACAAGCTCAGTATATACAATGGTCACTACTTCTAAGCCATGCACAAACAGAAGAAAAACTAAAAAACAGAAAATTAAATCCATGCGGCAAAACTACTTTCATAAAACAGCCTTTCAAGCAAGTACATGCACAAGTAAGCAGAAGCGAATTACATTAACTAACCAATAGGTAAAAAAATTCATCAATCTTGTACATCAGATTTTGTACTAGCCAAGACAGGATGGTGTTTTTAAAACTTTTCTTTTCCATGTCTCTTACTTCACTAGGTAAGTGTTTAAAAAAATGTATCCCTGAAACAGAAAAAGACTTGTCTCTTTTATCTGTCCTTGACCTGGGTATTACAAGTTTTGTACTGAACCTAGGATCATGATTATGTATTGAACTAGTAACAATAAAATCATCCAAATTGTCCTCAATCCTAAGAAGACATTAAAATATATACAAATTGACTACAGTAAGAACTCTCTGCTCCTTAAATAGTGGTCTACAGTAATCTCTATACTGAGCATGGCTTAAAATTCTAATAGCCTTTTTTTTGCAATAGTAAGATTTTATGAACTTTGGGTGAGTGGCCCCAGAGAATCAATCCATAGGACACATGGGATTGGAAAAGGCAAAGAAGGCCAATCTCAAGGTATGTTGAGGCAGTTGTTCTCTTAGGCGCCTAAGAAGGTATAGGACCCTGCCAAGTTTGGTGCATAGTTGGTTAATATGGTCCAGCCAACTAAGACACGGGTCAAGTATAATACCAAGGCGTTTTACGGATTCTTGGGTAAGGAGAGCAGGGGGTTTACAAAGGCTAAATGTTATGATCTGAGTTTTTTCATTATTAAGTGCTAACCTATTATCAATAAACCATTGAGAGGCTACATCATAAAGTACATTTACAGCCAGCTCAGCCTGCTCACGACTATTTTTACAAGCTATAAGGGATGTGTCGTCGGCATAAAGCAAACATTTGCCATCCAGTTGCCAATAGAGGTCATTTATGATCACTAAAAAGAGCAAGGGTCCAAGATGGAGCCCTGAGGGACTCCATGCCTTACAGCGATCGGACTTGACATGCTACTGTTCCAACTTACCATCTGATGACGGTCACTAAGGTGGATCTATCAGATCTGATCTATCAGATGTGGAGACACTAACTGTTTCGCAACCATACCTAGTTATTTTTTAATCTCAATATTATTTCCTCAAACTAAAAGCGATTTTCTAATTTAACATAACCTTAATATTTGAAATTCATAAACGATGTACAGTGAGTACACCAAGTGAGAACACGAAATCATTTTGATGAAATTTTGAGGGAAGTTAGACTTTTATCATAAAGACCCACTAAGAAAGTGTTTCTCGAAGTTCTATATCTAAGAAACTAGTGGCGCAGTGCTGTAACCCAGCTACTTGGGAACAAAGTTTTAAGGAGAATATCGGTGATATATTCCATTCTCGGTTCTCTTAATTCCCAGTGTCCGCTAAATGGTTGACATCAACGTGAGCACAACTAGAGAAGCCTAGGGTGTCCATGTTGGTTGGTATTCAAGGGTCAGATGTTGTTTAGGTAATGGAACTGATTGTTAAGCATGTCAGTAAGCTGAAAATCATACAAACACTACGTGGTTCGGATTTCACGTAAAGCTATAGTTCTCTTAGTTGCTCTGGCTATTGGGATATTAAAAAAAGCTCATACTGAGGAACAGTCGACCATAGTAACAATTGCTGTACTCGTTCATCTACACTTATTAAACTCATTTTCCCCCATTTTCGCCCATCTTGGCGTGTTACTAATGAACAATAATGATTAATGAATTAATATGGGGTAGAAACAGCACCTGAGCATTTCCTTTTTACCATAAGAGTAATATCTGGATTAATTTAACAATTTATTTAAACAGCTGATACAAAAAAAGATAAACATAACACAAAAGCTTGGCTGATTTGCTTTTCCTTGTGAAATGTTGATGGTCATTTTTACTAACTCTGATACGATTTCACTCGATTGCATCCTCCCTAAAGTAGACTTATCAAATTTTCTAGACTATTAAACTTAGTTATCTAGGAGAATGGTAGCAGTCTGAGCTTTTTTATGTATGTGATAGTTTAGATAGAACCACGGAGAGAAGGGTAAGCAAGCCTAAAGAACTACACCATATCAAAGCAAGGGCTGTCGGTTAGTATTCCTTTTTTTTCTGGCATAAACAGTGGATATGATTCAGAAGCAGATATGGAACTAACACACTGCATGGTCTTGTGGAAGTCGAGTCATCATCACCAACAACGCAGTCTGCATCCACATGTGTGCGACACCTGCCCTCTGCCCAGGTCACCCCGGCTGGGCAGCCCAAAGAGTGGTAGACATCCGTCAGGGGTGTAGGAGTTCGATCCGTGAGGTCAGGTTAGGACCGTCGTAAAAGTGTCAACCTTACTGATATCTCCTCTAGGCGGCGTTTCGATCCGTGATAAGGAGAAAGTGAGACTGCCGAACAGGGAGCAGGCACGTAGCCAGGATTACACTTCGGGGGTTGTCCGGGGCGGCTTGCCTCCCGGTAAGCAGGGGGGTTCCGGGGGGGGGGAAATTTTTGGTTTTTATGAATTAAAAACTCATGTTTTGGTCATTTACAGCACTAAAAAATGGTACCCTAATTTCGGGCCCCTCTTCATTCTTAACTCTTTATTTTCACGTGTCGTACATGGCCACCTGGCAGTGAACAATGATCTTATTACATAGATAAATAATACATAGACACACAAAGCAAAGTCCGTCTGGAAGTTTTAATGTTTTATAAAAGTAATCGTCTTTTCTGCTTCTTTGCCATCACGTCCAAAACTGCTTCCGCGTCAGGGTGCAACTGTGGGTGACAGGAAAGTACAGCAAGTGAACTCAAACGCTCGTTGCTTGTTCTATTACGAATAAATGATTTTATTCGTTTCATTGTAGAAAATGTCCTTTCTACACTACAAGTGGTAACTGGGAGTGTTGCAAAAACCTGAAGGAGCTGGTAAATATGTGGGAGAAAAGACTTGTTGCATGCTTCCATTACTTCTAAAATGTCTGAGGGTTTCTTGACATTTTTTGATGAGTTGCACCATACCCTGTATTCATCTGTAAGTGAGTAAGTGAGCTGTCATCAGGACTATCACTGGACGAAAGGTAAGCTAACAGGCATTCCAACATGTCTTCTTTCTTTGGCGAAGCAAATCCTGGTAATAATGCTTGGAAAGACTTTATGATGTTTTCATTGTTTGAAAATCATTCTTTCATATTTGTTATAATGCTATCCAAACATGGCACAAAAATCGAAACTCGAAAATACTCTTCAGTTGACTTAACAATATGATTAGAGCGATGTTGTAGTCGTTTATTTATTCTTGGTGCTTCTAATTCCTTATTAAATATTTCTTGAGACATAGTTGAAATACAGTTGAAAATATCTTTAAATACTTTATCAGCTGAATCTCTTAGGTCTTGTAACGATTGAATAACCTCATTAGCAGAACTTACGACTGCTGCAAGGTCGTACCTTTCATGCTGGAGGTATACTGAAAGGGGTAAAGTTATGCTGAATATTTTTTCACACACTAACAAAGATAATAAAAAAGTGCTTTTTTCCATTGCCGCTTGAAAGGCAGCTGCAGCCCCAGCAATTTTTCTTCTTGAGTTGGAAATTTCCTCAAGACTTGCATACACAGGTTCAATTAGTTCCCCACCCTCGTACATCAACGGCGATCGTCAAGCGTGTGTTGCCTACCTGCTATGTGACAAAATGGTCTAGAGCAGGGGTCCTCATTAGGATTTCTTAGAGCCAAATAGTCCGTATCAAATTTTACTTAGGGCCGCAAGTACAAAATGTATAATTTATTACTTAGCTTGATTACTAAATAGATTATTTATTATTGCCTAACTAAACCAAAAAAAGGTGGTAAATAACTTACAAAGAATATGATCACAACATAAGTTTATTACATCAATAAAATAAATTGTTTTGCATATAAAAAAGCAGAAAAACATATTTTACTTGAATTCATTATTCCTTTGAAGTTGATGGACGAAATCTTTCACAGCTTTCTAGTATGCTATCAATGTTAGCACGTTGGGAAGAAACTGAAATCCTCAAAATGTTCTCAACGTTCTCACACGTTAACCTGGATCTGTACTTGTTTTTTATAAACTTAAGCTTACTGAAAGTAGAATCACAAACATACGTAGATGCAAAAACACACAAAATTTTTAGAGCACAGTCAATTAAGTTAGGAAATTTGTCTTCGTCAACTGCTTTCCAAAACTCATAGTGAACTTTTTCATTCTTTTTTTCTTGAAAAATACTTTTGAGTTCCGTATCATTCTGAAGATCAATTAACTCATTTTTCAAATCCCTAGCTTCGTATCCAAACACAGAAAGATAGCTATATTTGCTGTTGTTATTGCCCATGGGTTTTCCACCAAGCGAAATGGTTCTTGGTACTTCCTGAAATCACTAAATCTCACAGACATTTCGTCCCTGAGATTTGTCAACAGCTTTAGTAAGTCAGAAACATCGTGACTTTCATCTGGATTTTCATCAAATAGAGTTTTAACACAAGGAAAGCTGGAATAATCACTGTATGACAATTCTTCAATATACATATTGAGCTTCTGTTCCTGTGAAAATACAACACTCATCATTTTTGTTACAATTTTATTGTAGTCTCCTTGCAATCGAGTCAGTGTTTCATTCATAATGCCCATTGTATCAGTAAGAAAAGCTACTTTAAGCCACCAACCAAAATGATAAATATCAGCATACTCTTTTTTCTTTGTAGCCAAAAACAGAGTAATCTCATGACGAATGCTGAAGAAACGTTCCAAAACTTTACCCTTACTTAGCCATCTCACTTCTGTGTGGTAAAGAACGTCCCCGTATTGCGACGTGAGTTCTTTCAAAAACTCTTGAAATGTTCTATGATTAAGTTCATTAGATCTTATAAAGTTCACGATCCTTACAACCGTTTTCATAACCTCGCTGAAATTTTCACCAAACTTAGCAGCTAAGCTCTCCTGATGAATAATGCAATGAAAGCTTAATAAATGATCATTTCCTATATGTTCTTTCAACAACTGAACGAATCCTACATTTTTCCCTACCATCGATGGGCACCTATCGGTACACACCGAAAAAATCTTTTTCACGTCAATGCTACGCTCTTTAAAAAAACTTACTATTGTGTTCAAATAATCAACACCTCGAGTCTGTCCAGTCATGGGAATCATTCCCAAAAAGTCTTCTTTAAGATCACAATCCTTGGATATATACTTGACAAATATTAGCAATTGAGAAATTGAGGTTATATCAGTGGAAGAGTCGAGTGCAAGACTAAAATATTTGCTTTGCTGAAGTTCATTGGTAAGATTAAGTGAAATATTTGCTGCTAAATCCTGGGACCGTCTCATGAAAGTTGAGTCAGACAACTGAAGTTTTGAAACTTCTAATATTTGCTTACCATTTGATAAGTTTGAAAACAAAGTTTTACAAATGGTGACAACACACTCTTTTACAATTTCTGCATCAGAAAACGGCTTCATCTTTTTTGCTAAAATTTCTGTTACTTGGTAGGATGCTTTTGTAGTAAGCTCATTCTTGTTCATTGCATTAAAAAGTGTACTACGTTCAAAAGCAAAAGACTTTTTTAAAGATTGCAATTTTTCCTCTCGTACCTTAGATTTTTTCGGGTATTTTTCGTCAAATTGCGAATGGATTGTAGTGTAGTGTCTGTTCAAATTATAACGTTTGTATCCATTTACCGTTTCACGACATATGAAACATAGATATGTCCCATCTTTCTTACCTTTTGTAAAAAAGAATTCACTCTCCCATTCAGGTTGGAACTCACGGTTTTCATCCTCAATTTTTCGTTTACGACCTTTTGAGCAAACTCCTGCCATATTTAATATGGGGATTCAAGCACTTAAATATATGATATGTCAATAAAATATAGTTAACCGAACTATAATCACAATAACACTGGCGCAATTTATACAAGTCTGCACTGAGCTAAGTAAAACTGCACTACACACTATAGTAGACATCCATCACAATCACACAGACTACTGACTGAAAGCGGCGGAGTTGAGAGTAGCGCGTTGGTGTCGGCTCAGTGGCCGAGCAGCTGACTCACTCCAGTCAGCTGTGCATTCGTGTAGCGACAGGCACGAAGCACTGCTGCCACCCCTTGCCCACCAACGCCTGAGCGGTAAAGCTCTTTATTACATGTTACAGTCGCAGAAATGTAGAATATTACAAAATTGTAAACCTTTTAAAAATAAAAAAAACATTCAATAAATATGCGTTTTAAAATAACGAAATTCGGTGGACAAACAAATATTATTCTCGCGTTAGTGAGCCGCAAGAAATCGGCCCACGGGCCGCAAGCGGCCCGCGGGCCGCGTAGTGAGTATCCCTGGCTAGAGGCTACTCGGCACATGCACACGATATTTGATACGTGGATTTTTAATATGTGGATCATCTCATCTCCAATGATGAATTACTTACCTTAATTGTATGATATTGTTTTATTTTTTACATTCATAAAAATGTAGTAGACCTTAAAAATAAAACATTTTAAAAATTTCGGGGGGGTCCGGACACCTAGGACCCCACCCCCCTTGGATATGTGCCTGACAGGGAGGGAAGGTAGCAGTGGATGGGGAATTATAGGGTAAACAACCGGGTGGTAACATGCCGCTGGTCAATTGGCAGAAACATTTTCCCTAACAAAGTCATATATATTTGCATTAGGTATACTGATTCTGCAATAGTATTGACTCTCATTACAGTTGCTTGATGTCTGAAACATATCCTTATTACTTATAGTGTGATTAATTTACTAATTTCATTATTGAATATTTATAATAAAATTATGTCCACCAATGGCTATTAAACGTTTTGAATTATTTTGAATTTTTAATCTAATGGTTACATTTTAATAATAATGATAATCGGCCCCATAAACTTTTTTTAAACAATCTACGTTGCATTGCAATTAAATTCATAAAGTAAACATTATAACTTTCCACTAGCGTGATTAAAAATAATAAGAAAAGAAAGTCAATATAAGCACATTTCACCTGAAGCAGAATGTACATTTTCCACTACAAATATGAAAAAATGTGTAACGCTGTAACAAAAATGTATAACTATGATTAATGAGTTATAATGAGGATTGTGTATAATTTTTCCACAAAACTGAAAAATCACTTGCTATGTTAATTTAATTATTATACAATTTAATAATCTGTAATGGTGGTTTTTTCACTTTCATTATTTTTTAGTATAATGAAAAGTCATATTTATCAGTCTATGGAATGCAGCTTACTCCAATTTCAAGTACTTAAGAGTCTGCAGAGGCTTTCGGCTATATATTTTATTGATGTTTAATTAAATATTGTAAATATTAATATTAGTGAGGTTTGCCATGTAAAATTACTAACAGTATTTAAAATTTTAAATTATCACCGTGGCTACAAAATGGTTATATTGGATTGATTTCTGAATTTTAATAAATCAGGTAGTAGGGAAAGTGTCCTTAAACTCAATCAACCCTTCCAGGAGATATTGCAATTATGTTCACTGAAAAAACAAAGCGCTATACATAGATGAAAGTCTCATTTGAAATATACATTTAATACTTTAATAATGTAATAAACATTGATATATGTTATAAAACTATTCATTATTGTATCATAATACAATTTTACCCACAAATTAAACTGTATAGTTTAAAATATAATATATGTCAACAGGTATGACACACATGGGACCCTTTTATTCATAAAAGGTCACTTAGATGAAACATGTACAGTAAAATGAATAGTTTATATTGTTATTGTTTGTCAATTCACTATTCCTCTGCTAAAAAGTTTTAAAGTTTAAAGATGAAAGTTAGTTATGTTACGACTTATTTTAAAGGAGGTTAAAGTATATTTTTGAAAGTTTGTCCCTCCTTGTGTCCCTCACTCTCGCCACCCCTCAAACTTTCACTTTTTGGTTTGCGGATCGAAACGCCACCTGAGCGGCAAAGGAATTAGTAGGAATATTTATGACGGTCTGTACCTGACCCCACGGATCGAAATTCCGTCTCCCTCCGTCAGGTACCTTGGATTTTGGCTGGGTGACAAATTGGATGCCAATTCAGCTGACTAAAATTGGAGTCCATGTCACGTCCAATGTTCCATTATCATTTAGATTTTCTTACATCATTCCCTGGATAATCATTCTCCACTGTCCCTACCAAGTGCTCATCCTCATGACACCTTACCAGCTTCGAACTGCAGAGGGCATGGGCAAAGGTTCGAATACCCAAATGAGCTAACGGTCGGTACTTCACCTGTTTAGTAAATTTCAGGAACAGGTTTCCAGGCCCATGTGAACTGGCGAGCGATGTTTTTATTCTTTTAAATACAACTCTCTTTATAACCTGATGGCTTTCTATGTAGTTACTCCAACAAAACACTTGGGGTTGATATAGAGGTTCTCGGACATCCATGAACACAATGAAGGATATATAAAAACATACATATCATATATGTTGTTCTGACAATGTAAGCATGGGAAAGGCTAGATTTAAATGAATTAAAAGTCAATGATATAAGAGTGACAGAATAATTACTTTTTATAGTATTAATAAAAAATATGATCTAGGCCCTAGGCAATTATCAAGAATAGTAAACTTTTACATTATTGGGCTCAGCAATGGGCATGAATGTTGACTGGAAGCCGAAATGTTGAGACTGAGTTGAAGACTTTATTAGCCAGACCATCCGTCTTGATCTTGGCACTGGGCTGTCACATGTCATCACCTGGTGATGTGCCAAAAGATCGATCCATCATTCTCCAACTCGGTGGGCGAGACGTTAACTAGACAGTCCTCCACAAGGACACTTCTCAGATTGGTTTTAATATTTATAACTCATGCTGGGCCATTGAATGGTCTTTGTAAACAAGTCCGAAAAACATGAACAAATTTGAGGAGTGAGGTTTATATTAGATATACAGAAGAACATTCAGTATTACAATTTTGAATTATTATCATACACGGCTGTCAAAATGAAACAATCGGTGTTATATTTTTTTTTTCAGTCACTATCGATCTTGCGCAACACTTTGTCAGTTTGATATTTAACTTAGTCAAAATAAATCACATGGACAACATTCAAATAAATCTCAATAAATTAACATAAATCACAAAATAACGTCCAGTTTACAAAAACAAAATTTCAAATTTATACTACAATAATTTGTTTCTTTATTTTAAACAAATCAACTAAATGTGAGTTAGTATGATCTATGATTGTATTTTATTTCAAAATTTAAATAAGTACGATATCACTTAAATTAATATCTCGGAAAACTACACATGTAAGATAAGGCAATTTTAAATTTATGTAATTTAATAAAATTTATGTTATAACCTAGTTAGACCTTGACATAAACACTAACCTTATATTTGTAATCTATTCAATAAAGCCTAAAATCCAATAAAAAATTGGATAGTACCCTTAAAACCAATTCTTTTTATGGATACTCTTCCTGTTTGCTGGCCAACGCACCTACTTTTGGATTGATATGTCACTCTTAATAACGTGTTCTCATTGTAAATGACCCAACCTGAATATGGGTATTTTCCTGATAGCCAACTCATACTACTCATGGATGTTAACTTGACCTTGAAATAGACACAACCATTCATGGCTTACAGTGGCTTTCCATTCAACGTCCGTAAAAAGCGTCGTCTTCTAATCACTGTACGATAACCATAATTTTACTCTGCCAACTTTCTCAGCTGCAGCTCACATACAACGTCTTCATTACTCTCCATACATCTGAAGTTCTAGATTTACATACAACTATCTGGCCTAGTTCACAAGAAGTAACAGCAACATTGACGAGACCAACTCCCGCGAAAGATGTCATTACACACCCTTAGTATTTTATGGACGTCAGGTCATGTAGTAAACGCTGAAACAAACAATGTTGTATTGTTATGGGATGTGATTAGGGAGAGCTGGTGGCTGATCAGTCTAAGGCGTTAGAACTTTTATCCTGAGTTATTAGTTAACATTGTTAAGTTAAAAAAGCTTATTAAAAAGCTACCTGAGTAAATAGCTGAAAAACATTATTGCATTGTTATGGGATTATGGATGTGATTTGGGGGAGCGGTTGGCCGAATAGTAGTAAGGCCTTAGGACTATGAGGATGAGTTCAAAGAGACGCAGGTTCGAATCCTAGCCTTCACTGGAATATATTATCATTATTATTTACTCTATAATGTACCATACTGATTCTCCCTATGAATAAGTGCCTTTCTCAGATTAATAATTTAATACCAGAATCACATAAACCCAGTGGAATGGACAGAGTATGTTAGAATGAAGATAGACCATTCATTGTTAGATCATAAATAATATAAACAAGACGTTTACCTAATGGAGCAAGCATTAGCAAGGTGATTTGCTGCAACTATTTCATCTTCTTTTTTAGTAATGTATAAAAAATCTTAATAGCATTTACTATGGAAACAAACACACTGCCTAAGGCAACGTATTTGCTGCATTGGTGCCCGCACCTGTGATGCTATCAATTGGTGATTGTTTTCAAGTAAATGCTCTGACATCAATTGTCATAATATTAGCTCAGCTTTTAGTCACTTCAACGTGTCTGGAGAGAGACAAAACGTGGGATGTAGAGAGATAAAGAAGGTGAGACTGATGGCACTACAAAATTGGAAAACGAACATGAAAAAATTTTATCGAAAAGCAAAACTGGTTTCACGGGACCCTTATGAACGGGCAGGTCTTGTTTGTATAGTTAAACAGACCAAAGGTTTTGTGATATTAGTTTTTGCTGATTCCCAATGTGTTTTATGTTATATGGCCAGCATGCCAAGTCTCACCAGTTCCCAGACAATAGAAAGATGTGTCACAGCTTCACTTGCCCCAGACATTAGCTCCAGGGCTCAGCGGAAATTCGAGATCAATTGAAAGTGAAAACAACGAGAAGGTCGGGTCGAGAAAGGTCGAGGGCGCAGCTCGGTCGTGCGCTGTGGGGCATTGTTGCTGGCAGTCCTCTGGTCATTATTTCGATGGTCGACATGACCGGGTCGGGTCGGCCACCGCCAGATGTTTTGATTGGAATCAAATGGTTTTCTTTGCCATTAACCGGTTGTTTCATCAGCCGGACCACTAACAGAATTGGATTTTAATATGCCAATTTAGTTGTCTTTGATACCTGACCTTACGTGGCCTATGGCCTCGGGGTCTTCTCTGTTCTTCTTTTCTAGGTCCTAATATGTTCACTGCATGGCACGTTTTAAACCTCATTTTAACTTTCATTTCGAATTCTAGAATTCTACAAAACTCATTCATGTTTCATGCGATCACATCTGTAATATTATTTTATGTTTACATTATTTATTCTACTAATTTTAAACAAGTTTTTCTTCGTAATTATAGCAAAGAATGTTAATCAGTCTTCCTGTAAATTAATTGTTAAGTAATTCAAAACGTTGTTCTTAAATAATCTCAGCTCACAATCATACAAAAACAATACTTTCTACTGCACCACAAGAACTCCCAGGTGCACTTATTCCCATGATACATAACAGTTATATAAATTGGCTAAATAGTTGGTATGTGCACGAACCTGCCATTGTATCAAGTATAAAATTATATAAACTTTGAGTTCATGCAGACATCAATTAATTGTGAGAACTAATCTTAATTCCAAGACAAACCTGATCACGAAAACAAATTTAGTTTTGTCTCATGTGATAAAGATTTGTAAACAATACTAAATCACAACCAAGGAAGTTTACGGAATACAGTAATATTATGTTATTTAAATGTAAGAGTAATAATATCCAAACTTTGTAATTTATAATCAATATTTATTTATACTAAATAATTTATATTAAACCCCATATGATTTCCTCTTCATTTCCCTTGTTTGCTGAGATTTTCATTACTGTTTTAAAACTAAATTATTGAGGAATACAAAGGTTGTTAAACATTTGCCATCATTTCGTGAAAAATACCAATCACGATGTTTCGATTTGGTAAAACCCACACATTTTTCAAGTGCTAAAAACTAAATTACATCTACACAAACATGTTATAAAACTACGTTCTTAAACTATCTACATCAATAATTATCTATATTTTTTACCTAGATCCTAGAATGGGGTACGTGTAAATGAACTTCTACTAAATATAAAAATGTTAACAGGGTGAAATTAACATAACCAATTAGGCGCTGCCAAGATCATGATATTAACGGGAAAATGTTAAAACACAATTAAATTAATATTCTAATCAGACTGAAATGAGATTACATTAACTAGGCATGATTAAAAAAAAATTTATTTATGCTCAATGTTTTTATTCCTCATCTGATACTCCATCATTAACAGATTTCAAAATTAACTAGATTATTGTTTAATATAATGTCTACAGACGCAGAAGTATGTTCACTATTTGTCTTTAAGCTGTACCAAAAAGAAACTAAAAAAAATCGACATCAGAACCAATTTAAAAATTATATCAACAGCTGAAATAAAAATGTAATTTTAAAATATAAATAAAAGTTGTGATTTTCTAAGAAAAACCAAAATAAATATGGACAGCTAATATTTTGTTTGCCAGATTTCATAAAATTTTATGAATTTTTGCCAGAATTGTACAAAGTTTGCTTTAGAAAATAACTGTTATTTTACTGAAACAATGGCTTGTATGTTTTAAAACTGTAATTAGTGTTCCTGGTACAAATTAATGGAAAGATAATCATCCTTTGAAATATAAAATACTTAATCCACTATGCTGGGTGACACCTCTGCACGCTAAGCTTTACAACTCCTAAATTCAAGTTTAGTTCTAGAATTCCCTGTTCCTGAAAATTAGACTTGGTTATACCCTTTTTCATCAATAAAAGAGTATACTGTAAGAGAGGACCCATTAAACCTAAGTTCATCTTATTGTATACAAACATATTTTGTGCAATAAATCCATTATTATTACTATTGACCTACCCGTACCCAAACACGTACCGTAGTATTGTCCCTCCCTCACCCATATACATACAGTGCCATTGACCTACCCGTCGACCCACACACCTACCGTAATATTGACTCCCCTCACACATATACGTACAATAGTATTGACCTACCCGTTGACCCACACATGTAGGCCTACCTTGGTATTGTCCCCGCCTCACACATATACTCACAGAGCCATTGAATTACCCGTCGACCCACACACGTACCGTGTTATTGTCCCACACCCATATACGTACAATGCCATTGACCTACCCGGCGACCTTCATACTTACTGTTGTATAGTCTCTCCCTCACCCATATACCTACAATGCCATTGACCTACCCGTCGACCTACACACTTACCATGGTATTGTCTCGCTCTCACCCATATACATACAGTGCCATTGGGCTACCCGTAGACTCATACACGTACTGTGGTATTGTCTCGGCCCTCTCCTATATACGTACAATATTATTGATTTACCAGTCAACCCATACACGTACCGTGGTATTGTCTTCCCCCTCAAATATATACGTAAAATAATATTGTTCTGCCTGTCGACCCACATACGTACCGTGGTATTGTGTACAACCCTCACCTATATACATACAATGGTATAATCTACCCGTCAACCCATACACCTACCATGGTATTGTCTCCCCCTCACTCATATACATACAGTGCTATTGATCTACCCTTTGACCCACACCCGTACCCTGCTCACCCATATACGTACAGTTCCATTGACCTACCCGTTGACCCACACACGTACCATTACATTGTCTCCCCCCCACCCATAAACATACAGTGCCATTGACTTATCTGTCGATCCACACACGTACCGTGGAATTGTCCCTCCTCACCCATATGGTACAGTACTATATACGTACTCCTCATATAAACGTACAGTACTATTGACCTACCCGTCGACCCATACACGTACCGTGGTATTATCTCCCCCTCATTTATATACATACAGTGCCATTGACCTACCCGTCGACCCACACACGTACCGTTTTATTGTCCCTCACCAATATACATACAATGGTATTGACCTACTAGTCTACCTATACACGTACGGGGTATTGTCTCCTTCCTCACCCATATAAGTACAATGGTATAGAACTATCTTTCTACATGGGTATTGACACGTACTGTGGTATTGTCTCCCCCTCATTTATATACATACAGTGCCATTGACCTACCCGTCGACCCACACACGTACCGTTTTATTGTCCCTCACCAATATACATACAATGGTATTGACCTACTAGTCTACCTATACACGTACGGGGTATTGTCTCCTTCCTCACCCATATAAGTACAATGGTATAGAACTATCTTTCTACATGGGTATGGACACGTACCGTGGTATTGTCTCCCCCTCATTTATATACATACAGTGCCATTGACCTACCCGTCGACCCACACACGTACCGTTTTATTGTCCCTCACCAATATACATACAATGGTATTGACCTACTAGTCTACCTATACACGTACGGGGTATTGTCTCCTTCCTCACCCATATAAGTACAATGGTATAGAACTATCTTTCTACATGGGTATGGACACGTACTGTGGTATTGTCTCCCTCCCTCACCCTTCTACATACAGTGCAATTAATTTACCTGTCGACCCATTTGCGTACTGTGGTATTGTCCTTCCCTCACCCATATACGTACAATGGTATTGTCCTACCAGTCTACCCATTTTTTGTTGACCTGGTAGTGAGACAGATTTTGTTCCATACTATGACCGGGTCCCGGCCCCTGGACTTTCCAAACATGATCTCCTCTTCTGTGTTTGTAAATTACATCCACCAAAAACTAAACTAAGTTTTATCCAGTATAAGGATATGAAGAGTATTAATAAGGAGAAACTTCTGGCAGATTCGTTTTCTTGACCTTGGCATGAAATCCTTCAGAGCTTACCGAAGTCGTGATATGGCTAATCTTTAAAATTTTCATTTAAATACTCTTCTTGAGGAACATGCCCCTCTTGTTACTAAGGGAATAACTAAAAGACCTGCTCCATGGATCAATGATTGCATTTGTAGATTGCAAAACTACGTAATGCATCATTCCGCAAGGCCAAGTGAAGTAAATCTGCTGTAAACTGGGCAGCCTATAAAAACCTTCGTAATCAAACACAACAACAGATTCGTAACTCAAATATTCGTTACTATTACCAAACATTATCTAATAATTTTAAATCTACAAAATTCCTTTGGTCTAAAGTCAAAGAGCTTGGCCTTGATAAATCAGATACTTCAGCTCCAATTACTACAAATCTTAATGAAGTTTATGACTATTTTGTAAACATCCCTGTTCATACGTCAAGGGCTCTGGACTTTGTCAATCATCTCTGTTCAATCCCACTAACTAGACCTGCCCACCAATTCAACTTCTTTCCAGTAACTGAAGGAGAGGTTTTGAGGGCTATTATGAGAACTACTAGTAATGCTGTTGGATCAGATAGTATTTCAATTAGATTTTTAAAGGATAATTTACTTGCAACACTTCCTATAATTACTGCTATTTTTAATTTATCTTTATCATCTAGTACATTTCCTACTATATGGAAATCAGCTGTTATTTGACCTTTACAGATAAAGGCTAATCCCCTATCTCCTTTAGATTTGCGGCCCATAATTATACTTCCTTACTTCCTGATCTGTCTAAATGTCTTGAAAGAATAGCTCATCAGCAATTTCATAATTACTTAGAGAGTAGTAAATTAATTTCAAATTATCAGTCTGGTTTCCACTACAATCGTAGTACTACTACTGTTCTTTTAAAAATTACTGAGGACATTCGTCAAGCCATGGACAGGAAACCGTTTACAATTTTAACACTTTTTGACTTACCGAAGGCTTTCGATTGTGTTTATCATCCTCTTCTTTTAATTAACTTGAAAAAACTATGGTTTTTCTGATAGTTGTGTTTCCTGGGTTCAGTCCTATCTCTCTGGCCGTCGGCAGTGTGTGAGGACTAAAGATGGAGAGTCAGACTGGAGGCCTGTGGAACGTTGTGTTCTCCAGGGGTCTGTCTTGGGACCCTTTCTTTTTATTCTCTACATTAAAGTTATAACTTCTGTTATAAAAGCCTCCATCTATCCCTTATACGCTGACGACTTACAGATAAACCAACATTTCTCCATCACATAATCCAACATGACTGTATCAAACATGAACCGAGATTCTGTGGCAATCACTTCTTGGGCAAAACGACATGGACTCAAACTTAACGATGATAAGATCCAAACCATTTTAGTTGGACATCCTAGACTATTAACTTATGTTCACAATGATACTTTTCCGAAAATAAGTGTAAACAACTTGACATTGAACTATTGTGACAGAGTTAAGAATCTTGGTCTTACTATAAACAGAACATTAAGTTGGACTGACCAAGTTACTGCTACATGTGGCAGAGTCTTTGGTGGTATCCACAGCTTGAAGTGGTATGTTTCCTGTTTCCCATTCAATGTAAAATTGATGTTGGTTAAGACTCTCATTCTGCCGCACTTTAACTACTGTGACACCGTTATCAATGATATGACTTTTAAGCTCTCGGACAAACTTCAAATGGCACAAAACTACTTGATTAAATTTATTTTTAATCTACGTCGTGAGGATCATGTTACACCATTTTTTCGCCAAATATCTGTTTTGAAGTTGAAACAGCTTCGAAATTATCACATAATTACTCTTCTTCATAAAGTTTTAAATTATAGAACTCAAATCTATCTATCCAAGCGTTTCAAGTTCATGTCTGAAATAAGCATTAGGAACACTCGTCAGGGAGCCTTTATACTATCAGTCCCAATTCATCATACAATAGATATTTTACTGTATCCGGGTGCAGTGCATATGGAATATGCTTCCTGATAATATCAAAATTATAGGCGAGGGCCCTCACTTCGGGGCGGAGCTAAAGGACCTATTTTTGCGGGACCAGTAGACAGAGCGGGTGGGTGCGTTTGGTGGTCTTGGTTTGTGGGTGGTATGTATGAGTTATGGATGATTGTGTTTTTGAAGATTTATATTTTTTTGTCAAGACATTCATTTGTTAGTCATGACTTTAAAGTTAATTTTTCTGTTTGATATGTTGGGTTTTGTTTTTTTAATTGTTGATTACTGATATGTTGCAATTGGTTTATATTGATTAATAATAATCCAATAGAGTTGATGTTTAGCAGCTGCACCTGATTGGATCTGGCACAAAGTTCTTCAATCAAGTTATTGATATGTGCAGTCTGCATATGTACGGGGTGGCCCGCCGGCAGATCGTGTCGTATTGGTAGTGTGGAGACGATAACTGCACTAGATGGAGTGAGGAGAGAGGTGACTATCCTTTCGAGATGATTTTGTACATTCTTGGGAGCTCCTGCTGCAACGTCATTAGTGCCCGCTATCAACACTGTACAGCTCCTTGGTGGTGGTGGACTTCCAGACGACACAGTGACAAGACCTGCTCCGGGCTTACACATCCCACTCACTTTTATCTTGGTGCTGACTTTCTCCTGCAGCATGCTGGCCAGGTGACGAGTGTGGCTGTCTCCCTTGAAGTGCAGTAAATTAAAGATTGGTGGGCTGATGGTGTTTGGTTTGGGATTTAAAACTTGATTTTTATGAATCCTGTGCTGACTGTTACGTTGTTTTTTGTTAGACCTATGTGTCGTCCGATTATGATTGGAACCTGTAGGTGGTGTGATTTTTAGGTAAGGTTCAGGTACTTCTTCCGGCAGCTTTGTGAATCTGTTATGAGTGAGGACTGGAGGTGATTTTTTTCTTTGGCATAAGATCCAGTTTTCCTGTTTTTCTTGTGAGAACCTACTTCCAAACTCGAGCTCCTTTTTTTCCGCTCTCAGGCAACTAACCTCAGCTTCCAGGACTTCGATGGTGGTGCGAAGACTTTTTATGAAGTCTTGTGTATTCTGACAATGTTGACAGATTGTCTGCTGTATCTCACACTGAGTGGAACAGTCCGAACGGGAGACTTGCTTCGGTGAGTCCTCTTGTGATGTGTTGCTGATGAATATCTGGAATATATGTTTTTGGTTATTTATATGATTAATTTTGAACTAAAACAAATTATTCTAGTCCTAACCTTGTCTTAAAAATAAAGTAGTTTTTCATTTCATTACCCATGCACGCACCACGGTATTGACGAATAGAATTTTGTGAATATATCTCTTAGTGGTTCTCCGTTATACAAAAGCTTCCTTCCAAGTTTCATCAAAATCTTGTCAGTGATTCCGGAAATTTCTTGATGAGTATGTATATGAATATATATATATAATCCATAAACAGTGTATTCACTCTTCACGAAATATCCGGAAGTACGGAGCACATTCTGATGAAATTTTGAGGAAAGTTAGCTTTTGTACTATACAAACCCACAAAGAAAGGCTTTCTCAAAATCCCTTTCATAAGTTGTAGACACAGCCCCTCAACGTTGCCTTTTTTCCTTAAGAGTACAATTGGTATTAATTTAATAATTTATTTCAAACACATGATAAAAAAAAAAACTTAAACATGACACTACAGCTTAGCAAATTTGGTTTTCATTGTGAAAAGTTTAAGATCATTTCAATTAACTCTGACATGATTGCTTTAATTTTCACGCCCTAAAGTAACTTATAGTGTTTTCTAAACTTTGTACTATATGAAAATTGCAGTAAGCTGAGCTTTTATACTGACGTGATTGCAGGGACGTTGGCTAATTATACCATTGATTTTATACACAAACTAGGGGACACCCCTGCATGCATCGCGTATCAATTCCATCACTCGCTGCGCTCGGTATGTAACTTTTGAAAACAAATGTGAGTAGTCGAACTGCATTGATTACATTCATAATATTTCATTTAACTTCCAGTAACTCACTTATTGCACTTGGCTACCAACCTATTATCAATTAAATTTAAAAATTCTTTGTATTTTTTATTTGTTATACGGTTTTCAAAAATAAGTTATCGTTATAGTTTGCATTGAAAGCAATAACTTTTACTGTTCTAAAATATCTTTATGCCAAAACATTCGTTTTCTCGTAACTTGGCTTTAAATATTTTAAATGTTTACCATTTTGAAACGGATCTATCAATTTCAACAACAATTTTACTTTAGGGAAAAAATACAAATGTAAAGGAGTAGGCAACATTTTGTTTAAATCTGTTTAGTACTTTTTGATATGGATTTTTAATTGTAAAACGCATACAGACAGACAGGAAACGGAATGAGCTCTTCTTGCTTTACATTTTTTTGTTTCATTCCACCTAAAGAACAAAATCCTAAAGTTTGTGTAAAGGGTTTTGCTACACCCTGTATGTATTACAATCAGGCACTATAAAACACTATATAAAAAATATACAGCCAATTTTTAGGTTACAGATCGTAGTAGAAAATTATTAAAAAATTTGGTGCTAACACACACACACACACACACACACACACACACACACACACACACACACACACACACACACACACACACACACACACACACACACACACACACACACACACACACACACACACACACACACACACACACACACACACACACACACACACACACACACACACACACACACACACACACGCACACGCACACGCACACGCACACGCACACGCACGTGCGTGTTTTTTTGGTTATTTATATGATTAATTTTGAATTAAAACAAATTATTCTAGTCCTAACCTTGTCTTAAAAATAAAGTAGTTTTTCATTTCATTACCCATGCACGCACCACGGTATTGACGAATAGAATTTTGTGAATATATCTCTTAGTGGTTCTCCGTTATACAAAAGCTTCCTTCCAAGTTTCATCAAAATCCTGTCAGTGATTCCGGAAATTTCTTGATGAGTATGTATATCGCTCTCTGATATATATATGGGTTTATAAAATCCATAAACAGTGTAGTCACTCTTCACGAAATATCCGGAAGTACGGAGCACATTCTGATGAAATTTTGAGGAAAGTTAGCTTTTGTACTATACAAACCCACAAAGAAAGGCTTTCTCAAAATCCCTTTCATAAGTTGTAGACACAGCCCCTCAACGTTGCCTTTTTTCCTTAAGAGTACAATTGGTATTAATTTAATAATTTATTTCAAACAGATGATAAAAAAAAAAAACTTAAACATGACACTACAGCTTAGCAAATTTGGTTTTCATTGTGAAAAGTTTAAGATCATTTCAATTAACTCTGACATGATTGCTTTAATTTTCACGCCCTAAAGTAACTTATAGTGTTTTCTAAACTTTGTACTATATGAAAATTGCAGTAGGCTGAGCTTTTATACTGACGTGATTGCAGGGACGTTGGCTAATTATACCATTGATTTTATACACAAACTAGGGGACACCCCTGCATGCATCGCGTATCAATTCCATTACTCGCTGCACTCGGTATATAACTTTTGAAAACAAATGTGAGTAGTCAAACTGCATTGATTACATTCATAATATTTAATTTAATTTCCAGTAGCTCACTTATTGCACTTGGCTACCAACCTATTTTCAATTAAATTTAAAAATTCTTTGTATATTTTTATTTGTTATACGGTTTTCAAAAATAAGTTATCGTTATAGTCTGCATTGAAAACAATAACTTTTACTGTTCTAAAATATCTTTATGCCAAAACATTCGTTTTCTCGTAACTTGGCTTTAAATATTTTAAATGTTTACCATTTTGAAACGGATCTATCAATTTCAACAACAATTTTACTTTAGGGAAAAAATACAAATGTAAAGGAGTAGGCAACATTTTGTTTAAATCTGTTTAGTACTTTTTGATATGGATTTTTAATTGTAAAACGCATACAGACAGACAGGAAACGGAATGAGCTCTTCTTGCTTTACATTTTTTTGTTTCATTCCACCTAAAGAACAAAATCCTAAAGTTTGTGTAAAGGGTTTTGCTACACCCTGTATGTATTACAATCAGGCACTATAAAACACTATATAAAAAATATACAGCCAATTTTTAGGTTACAGATCGTAGTAGAAAATTATTAAAAAATTTGGTGCTAACACACACACACACACACACACACACACACACACACACACACACACACACACACACACACACACACACACACACACACACACACACACACACACACACACACACACACACACACACACACACACACACACACACACACACACACACACACACACACACACACACACACACACGCACACGCACACGCACACGCACACGCACACGCACACGCACACGCACACGCACGCGCACGCGCACGCGCACACGCACACGCACACGCACACACACATTGAAAAATTTATTATCATATTATTGTTGACGAGCTGTTTTAAAGTTTGTACAAAGACGTTTAAGAACGCTTTTATAAATCTAATCTAAATTTCTATAGCTCAATCGTCAGTATAGGACTTCTGAGATTGTAATTGTGTTGTAATTAGTAATAAATTATATGTTGACAGTACATGGCCAGGTTATTTAACATTATTTAACTAAATTTTATGTAATGTTATTTTCATTTTAATAACTATTAAGATTAATACTTGAATGTTATTAAAATTCGTTTTTTTCGAATAACTCATAAACTTGTAGAGATGGAAATAAAGTAAAAATTAGAAAAATGTTTTTTTAAAGACCTTTAATTTGACACGCCACATTACCTATGTTCACATTTAAAAATTGTTGGTTACAGGGCTACAAAGTGTTTTGAATTTGAAAATTTTGGGTATGTGATTGGTAAATTGCAATTATGATCATACGACATGCCGTTTGAAAGCTTATGTTGTGCTCTTTCAAATGAAATAAATTTTATGATTATACATTTAAGTGTTAAAATACCAAAGTAAAAAATCTAAAATTAAAAAATTCAGAAAACCCTGCTATGTCGACAAAACTTCAGATATTTTCAAAACTTGTTGACCATACTGTTCAGCATTCATAAACGTTTAAAATGATATGCCACATGATCTATGTTTCTATTTGAAAATTTCGAGTTTCGAACCTGTGACCACTGTTTCCGTGTACACTCTGTACTTTATAATAATTTTACGATGTTCTCCATATGATATTTACCTGGGTTAAAGTTTATTACATCGCCCTATGTCAAAGGGTTCAACCACAGGAGATTGTGGCCAGGTGGTATGAACACCCTGTATAAAGGGTGTTCAAAAAGTCTGGAAACCCATTACATTTACTATATATTAATAAACACAGAACAATGAAACTCTAAGATTACGTCCTCACTGTAGTTACTGACTTTTTGGTAATTTTAACAGTCCTTTTTCACTTTGGGGACACGTCCTGTGGAGGAAGACTGATAAATCTTAATTGTAAGCATATGTCGATTTATACCTCATTTTAAAGGTCATTGCTACAGGAACACATTACCACAAACCCTACTTATAAAGGACTATTCGATTGGAAATATCAACCTCATAAATTTCTAATGAGGCCTAACTTTGAGAGGCTGCTATTTACAGACTAACAATCATTTTTCAGTCGGAGTTGCGGAAATGTGTTCCTCTAACAATGACCTGTTAAATGAGGTATAACACGACATATGCTTACATTTCAGATTTGTCAGACTTCCTCAACAGGACGTCTCCCTAAAGCGAAAAAGGACAGTCAAAATGGCCAAATAGTTAGTAACCACATTGAGGACGTTATCCTAAAGTTTCCTTGTTCTGTGTTTATTAATACAATAAATATTAGGGTTTTCCATATTTTTTGAACACCCGGTATATAGATAGATTTCCTATTCAATGTTAAATGTTGATTCTAAAAATATCAGCTTTTTTGTTGTCCATTGTAAATGTAGTCCCGTGTAGATGTATAGCAGTTTAAACCAGCTGTGCTTGCGGCGTCACTAACCAACAAAAATACAGGCACAAGTAGATGGAATATCTATTGTAGGTGTATATAAAATGCCCACCTCCATCATTATTGATTCAAAATTTAAAATCCAACAATTTTCCCTGAAACATACATGTGTAAGCATTCAGTCACTTGTGGTAGGAATGTGATCTCACTTCCATGTCGTGTCAACGAGCCACTTGTATTCTCAACAACTCACACATCGACTCTATGTCCAGCATCTTGATGGCCTTCATTCATAATTAAAACTTGTAGAAACAGTTAACTGTGTAAATAAATGTAATTAAACTTTACGAGCTTGTATAAGGTTATGAGAGTTAAAATTGTGTGCGTGACCATCCGTGAACGGCTGATAGCAGTCGACTGCTGACCACTGGAGTGGAAAGGGAAAGCTACGCGCAGACTTGTTCACAGGAATACACGTAAGGTAAGATATAAAATAGGTCTACAAGAACTGTCATACAGGTGATTAATGGGCCATTAAGTTGGTTCTTGATTTATCCACACTTCAACCACAGTACCTTCGTGTTTACTTCAAGGCATTAAAGTGCTTTAAAAACGTGCCTCATTCTTGCGAAGAATCAGCAATAAAAGTCTTAAACAAGGCTAACAGGGATCTTTATCTGAAGGATCACTAATAAAATCCAACTAGTTTATACGGTTACTAATAACATACTAAATACACTAATAATACTAATATTAATACTTAATATACTCTAATAAAAATACTAATACATGGTTGGATAGCGACATTTCTAAGTCTAAACACTGGGCAGAGTTTAGTTACTGGTAGTATAGCAGCCTGTACTCTAACACGGTTTTTATATTCTCTTTATTTATTACTTTAATTGCTGGTAAGTTCATAGTGAAATCTTAGATTGAACACTTTTTATAATTCTTTTCGGAATTTATAAAAAAAATCAAATGTTGATTACGTTACTATTACAGTATATATATGTAACTAAAAGCTATCAATAGATCAAATATTTAAACATGTTTGAGGTGAAATTTGAGGAGTATAAAATAATAAAAAAGTAAGATTAATAAGGGTCATACCACACAAAATTTTACAAAAATACAAATTTTTGTTTGTTATTTAGCCACTTCATTGGCACTTTGTGACTAAAAATGTGTTTCTAATTGGAATATGGTTTTAAAAAAGAAAAATACAACAGTATAAAGTAATATTACATATATAGACAGATGCTAAAAAACATTTTTTGCCGTTTTGGGCTAGTATCTAAAACATGGCCGCACTTTTAAAATTGGTAAAATTTGCGTTTTTTTTAACTAATTTTCCTATTTTGACTAATATTGGAAAATTTGTTGATTTTTTGAAGAAAGTTTATAATAACAACATTTTAGGAGTTGATTTGCCCAACAATGTTTATATATTGATGTGCCTATACAGAGATATGAATGTAGTTATTCGTACTTTTTATCCTAAAATGCCATGATTTAACTTAACAATTTCAAAAAGTTTTAATTTAATTTAAAGAAAGGTCTTTATCATATTTGTTAAGTATAAAATAACCTATTTAATGAGCCTTACTTGTCAAAATATCTTTTACAGAAAAAAGTTATTGATGAAAAGCAATTTTGTTATATTACAAGATTAGTAAACCCTTAAAACTAATGTTTTTATCTAGTTTTATATTTCCCTCATAAAATGTATTATTTTAAAGTCGGTGGATAACAATCCTATATCATATATTCAGTCTTCACAGTTGACAGCTGTCAACAAGCGTAACACAGGTAATTGTTAAATACCTTTTTTATAGCAGTAGTTAAACACGATGGAAATCCAAGAATTTCCATTCTTGACTTAGTATAATATTTGTTTGTAGCTAAAATCAGGATCAAGGACCCGAAACCCTTTATCAACTATTACTAATATAAAATGTAATAATGATTTCCTTGAATTAACTAAGATTTTTCATGCGCTACTTTAATGTATCATTTTGGTGTAAAAATCGTAATAAGCGACCTATGAAACCTTTAGTTAATTATTTGAATATAAATTGCTATTAATATAATTGTTATACTCTCCTCATCCACTATCTTGATTTTTCCAGATTTACCAGCATTCCATTAGTAATCAGCCGCTTTTTATAAGTTCGTAAATATGATTCATATACACAACAATGGGTGTATACACATTGTTCGTACATTTTATTCATAACAATCGTGATATTGATATCACGAACAGTATAATTTTTCATCCGACATTTTATTTTATATCATTTTCGTTGTTAAAATTTACAATAAGTGACTTAAAAACCCCTAGTTTTAAATTGCCATTAAATATGTAATTTATTTTTCGATTTATTAAAATTATTTAATGTTTTTGTTTATTTATTGTTTACTATGTAACTGAGCCATTTCCAGACTTTATATTGGTATATTTCTTATGTTGAGACCTTTCTTAACAAGTTGCAACTCGATTTATCTACGTTCTATTTAATCCGTACTTTCCATCATTTTTTACCTGGTCCCTTGTACTATAGATTTCTAATCTATTGTTAAATATCGTGTTTTAAGGGCCCATTAGTTCAGTTTCACGCAGCCTACAAACGGCAGTAGTCGCAGACCTCACTAACTAATCAGATTAGTGGTACGAATATGTTTGTTAGATGTCGTATCTATTTACAAGTAACTTAGTTATAGATTATACTGAATTTCCAGCAGTTTTATGGTCTTAAAAGTCGGCTATAACATCGTAAAAAAGTTTAAAATGATAATAAAATATGCTACAACTACAAAGAGTTACCAAATAATAATTTAGATGCGTGGTTACCGATTAGCTAGAAGATGCCGTTTATGCCGTGTGCCAGTTATCGACTTTTTCACTTAAAAACATTACTTCGAATTATTTTCAAGTTTCAATTAATCGTCTTTGATTTCTTTGCAAACGTATTGAGCAAGAAGTTTCCTAACTACTAAGTTTAGTGTTGCTGTATTATTCAGTGACTGTTAGATCTTCCAAGCATTAATATGTTAACTGGAGACACTTGGTTTAAATGAGAACAATATAAACTTCTTTTGTATCGTTCACTAGTTATTTGGTTAACACTTGTTTAAATGAGAACAATATAAACTTCTTTTGTATCGTTCACTAGTTATTTGGTTAACACTTGGTTTAAATGAGAACAATATAAACTTCTTTTGTATCGTTCACTAGTTATTTGGTTAACACTTGGTTTAAATGAGAACAATATAAACTTCTTTTGTATCGTTCACTAGTTATTTGGTTAACACTTGGTTTAAATGAGAACAATATAAACTTCTTTTGTATCGTTCACTAGTTATTTGGTTAACACTTGGTTTAAATGAGAACAATATAAACTTCTTTTGTATCGTTCACTAGTTATTTGGTTAACACTTGGTTTAAATGAGAACAATATAAACTTCTTTTGTATCGTTCACTAGTTATTTGGTTAACACTTGGTTTAAATGAGAACAATATAAACTTCTTTTGTATCGTTCACTAGTTATTTGGTTAACACTTGGTTTAAATGAGAACAATATAAACTTCTTTTGTATCGTTCACTAGTTATTTGGTTAACACTTGGTTTAAATGAGAACAATATAAACTTCTTTTGTATCGTTCACTAGTTATTTGGTTAACACTTGGTTTAAATGAGAACAATATAAACTTCTTTTGTATCGTTCACTAGTTATTTGGTTAACACTTGGTTTAAATGAGAACAATATAAACTTCTTTTGTATCGTTCACTAGTTATTTGGTTAACACTTGGTTTAAATGAGAACAATTAAACTTCTTTTGTATCGTTCACTAGTTATTTGGTTAACACTTGGTTTAAATGAGAACAATATAAACTTCTTTTGTATCGTTCACTAGTTATTTGGTTAACACTTGGTTTAAATGAGAACAATATAAATTTCTTTTGTATCGTTCACTAGTTATTTGGTTAACACTTGGTTTAAATGAGAACAATATAAACTTCTTTTGTATCGTTCACTAGTTATTTGGTTAACACTTGGTTTAAATGAGAACAATATAAACTTCTTTTGTATCGTTCACTAGTTATTTGGTTAACACTTGGTTTAAATGAGAACAATATAAACTTCTTTTGTATCGTTCACTAGTTATTTGGTTAACACTTGGTTTAAATGAGAACAATATAAACTTCTTTTGTATCGTTCACTAGTTATTTGGTTAACACTTGGTTTAAATGAGAACTATATAAACTTCTTTTGTATCGTTCGCTAGTTATTTGGTTAACACTTGTTTAGTAAGTATTGAATTTATACAATTAAAAATATATTTTGATTCTTGATTAACCTTTTATCATCCTGGGTTTATCATATATACGTAATAGGCAAGAAGTATTTAGCCTATAGACTTTGTGTATCTCTAATACTACGCAATAAATAATGTCTTTAAAACGTCTTCATACGATCAATCAAACTGATTTAGTCAATATCAGTTTTATTGACCACCGAAACACTTTATACTCATCTTTTTCCAGTTATTAGGTTAACACTTGTTACAATACTGCATTTACGCACTTCTTGTTGTTTTCGAATATTCAGAGCTACCTTAGTTACCGAACTTTTCAAGCCTGTAATACTAATATATTTTTTGATGATATTGACATTTTAATGAAAAATAAAATTACTTGTGGTCCCACAGTGATCCAATGAAACGTACCGTATGGGATGTCATTGACAGTAGGTATTTCACAATCGACACACCGCATTCGGATGCCACCAGGCATTGTACATGATCGTAAACTAAACAATTGATATGGTGATAACGCCGATAAATTCTCTAAGAACAGGTCTCGTAATGTCTGCGTCGGACATTAATTGTATAATTATTATCAGGGCTCATTTGCTATTCAAATCCACGGGGGCTATCTCCTTCCATGGAACAAACTAGGAGCCGGGAGATGCATATCTGAACGGCACACTTGTTTGGGTCGATCAGATCTTGTGACCTTGGAAAAGAAACTGATTAGCAGATACCTTGACGCATGCTGATTTCCAATCCGTTCATCGCTGTAGAAATGTGTAAGATACAGAGTGGCTGGGGTCCTTCCTAACGGTGTTTCATGCAAATATGTTTAAGTTTATGTATTTGTACATGTAAGTACACAAATTAAATTCTGTTATAATTGCAATAACTATTGGTGGCTTACTTTTAGAAAAATATTTGTGGTAAAATATTTTTCTATAAATAAATGTATTTTTCGTGACAAAAGATGTGATGAATGTAATTGCTCGGTGTACTTTATTATATACACATTTCCCACATAAATACGCACAAAGAAAATAAGTGGACCTACCACATACTGCTTTATATGTATTGTAAAAATAGGCCATCTTTATATATTCCTTATATTCACAAATTTATATTAGCCATCCATTGCTGTATTTTCCATGGTCGATACATAATATGTGTAAACCAAGCTACGTGATTCATTTGTTTATAGATAAAAACACATTAAAACTGTAAGGATCTCTTGGTATCAGCCATGCTCCTTACTAGCCTATTTAACTAAGTTACTAACTTATATCCTATGTATACGACTTATGGCGTGCTGTAGTTGCAACACTCGCTTGCAGAGTTGATCAATAAGCATATTATTTAGATGTTATGAACTGTACGCCTAGTAAAATCTGCCAGTGTTATGATAGATTATATAAATAAATTTCGTGTAAATTAACTAAGAAAAATTAGACATTTCATAAATTTGCCATGTTTTAATCATTTCAAAAATATACTATTTTAAATACAACTTTTTAATAAACGACATTGATTTTTTTAATTTTTAATAAATAAAACATATTGAAATCCTTAGTTGTACAAAATAATGTCAATATAGAACATTATGTGAACTGGTTGATTACTAATTATAATATTTACAATTAACACACGTATGACAGCTTTAAAGAGAGAAAATTATTGACATTACCTTATCATAAAGGTTGGCAACTTGCATAGTGGGGAATCGCCCAAGTGACAGTTCAGCTACCAAAAGCACCGTTCATTTAGCATCACCCAGGGGACACGTAAAGCTTAAGGATTGTTACGGACAACAACACTATCACCCATGATCCTCATTGCAACAAGCTCATGGATGGCTTCCAGGGCTGTGCAACATAGCTCCTTCTGAGAAGACGCAAAGAGGCACTACTCAGAGGGTGCAAAAAGATTCTCTCTGCTCCGAGTCTCCCCATTTTGTAAGATATCCCACAACGTGCCGGCCGACTAAATTAAGAAAACTACCTCTTCGACCAGCTTCTCAGTTAATCTCAAATGAACTTTCATCAAAAACAAACTGGGCGTATATTTTGGATATGTTTGACGGTCGAAACATGTTTGTAACAGACCCTAAGATCGCCATCAGTACAATAGACCTCCATCGTAAGGATTATATTATTTTGAGTCGCTTTCGCACGGTTGTACTAATGTGTCGAAATTCCAAGTACGAATTACATAGTTAATTATTACCAACTGCGTTCTTTTCATGTGTGTTGAGTGGTTACGAGATCTATATTTACCATTTTGTGATGGGATATCAATATTTAAAGAATAAGACTCAATTAATCAGTACTTTTATTTTGTTAGTCTTTATTTATCAAAATAATGTTTACTTTGTCGTTCTTCGTCCTTTTCATTTGGTAGCTGGCATTCAATATATACAAATGATGTTAAAACTTTAATTGATAACATTACATCAAGAGGTTATTATTTTAGTATTGGTAGTTTCACATTTATATGAAAAAATTCAACAAATACATTCAAATGAGGATAGGTGTTGGGCCCAAGGAGCTTGTCTTCTCCTGAATACAAGGCATGGAATGTCCTCTGGCTAACTAAACGTTGTTTCATAAACACAGGCTAGCATCTCTTTAAGTACCAACATCGTTTATATTGTACATTTTTTGTTTTAAATATAAATATATTATTGGTGTAAAACTCCATCATAATGATCACCCACAGAACTTTGAAGTAACATTAGATCGATCTCTTACGTTTAAAAGCCATCTTTAAAAAAAACAGCAGCTAAAATTAAAACCAGGGCAAATGTATTACATCCTATTGCCGAAAAAACTTGGGGAGCCAACGCATACGTCCTGCTTTGTCACTGGTTTATTCAGCTGCTGAATACAGTGCTCCTGTATGGATAAATAGTGTTCACACTAAAGCAATTGATGTCCCTCGCACTTAATAGGGTCATGAGAGCTATTAGTTGCACTCTCATGACAACTACACTTCCTTAGCTCCCTATGAATGAATCACTTAGCTCCCTTAGCTAACTATGAAATATAGCTCCTACGGAGAAAAGACGTCAGAGGTACTACTTAAAGAATTCAATAAAATCTTGAGTGCCCCGCACCTCCCCATTACTCAGGATCTCCCATGTTAGAACGGTCACTTAAAATCTCGAAAACCACCTCTACGTACTGCTTTCCAGTTGAGCAAATCAAATTTCTCGCCCTCTACTACCTGGGTCGTATCGTGGATCTTTTGATGGAGAAATAAGTTCCTTATTAACAATCCGTAAGTACCTGTAGGTGGGATGAACCTCCCTCGTATGGAGTGGACACTGTTGAATCGATCCTGAACTGGCGTTAGTACATGCAATTACTGGAAGTATAAATGGGTATTTACATTAGATCAGTCATGTGATTATGGTGAGTCTATCCAAACAATGTATTATATAGTTTCAGAGTGCCCCCTGCGTTCTTTTACGAAGAGATTAACCAGCATAAACAGAATAGTTATGATGAAGAATTTTTTTCAGTTATTAAAATCATGACGTTTGGCTCTTTATACAAATTATATATGGCAGTTTTTTTAAAATTAACGAATCGTAGCTGACAACAACAAACCATAAGATATACTATATTATAGTTATGCTATGCTCATTTGAATGTTGTTGTTACAATTTTTCGTATAAATGTGAAACTACCAATATTAAAATAGTAACCTCTTGATGTAATGTTATGACTTAATGTTTTAACATCATTTGGATATATTGAATGCCAGCTACCAAATGGAAAGGACGAAGAACAAAAAGTAGATATTATTTTGATAAATAAAGACTAATAATATAAAAGTACTGATTAATTTACTCTTATTCTTTAAATATTTATATCCCATCACAAAATGGTAAATATTGGTTTCGTAACCATTCAACATCTGCTTCTAATTGAACATGCTGTTAGATTGTGTATATGTCGCGCAAGTGTAAGGAAGGTTTTGGGCTTTCCCTAGAATATTGCGAGTTTAAGGCAGTAAATATTGGCAACGATTCTCTACAACAAGATAAGACGATACACCTCATTACGTTTAAGGTTACTTATTTCTTCCACAGTCACAGGTCATGGTGTTTTCTCCAATTGATTTAGTATTTATTCAAAACAGGATGAATATGGATGAAGAGAGATCAGGTGATTTTATGCGAACAATAAAACTCTTTCTTGGAGAGAAAAATAATACAAAGAATATATTATTTGTATTGTTTAATTATACTTCCGTTGAAAATTTCTTTAAATATGGTTACTCGTATTTTGGTACGAAACCTCATACAATTCTCAACAATTTTTTTTCAATTTTGGGGAGGGGGATTTTTCTGTACCATAATGATAAGTTATTCCAAAGTCAGTGAATTTGTCAAAGTGTAATTTTCTAGTGATAATTTTATCAAAAAATGAAATTCTTGTCAGTAACATAAAGAACTTGTATGTTGGTAAACTCAAGTTTATAAGGTAAATAATTCAGATACATGGCTGATTATAGTATAAAATGTTAGTATATTTGTATTTAAACAATGTGAACAAAACAAAAGAAATGTGAATCAAGTAGCCTACTGATTACCATTTGGCTGTAACACAGCAAACAGATTACGAGCGCTGTAACAAGTTTGTAGCATATAGCGGTTTAAGCAGCAGAAGGGAATTGTTCCACCTTCTGATGTTGTACAACACGGGTATAACTAATTTCCATTTTCAGCTTCCAGTCTATGTTCAACCTAATCAACAACGTTTAGTTGTACAAAAGCAATTGTTATGAACTATACAAGCTTGTTTTATTGTTATTTGTTGTTATATTGACGTAACAATCCATTGACGTACTATTATTACCAATTATTATTTATTCATTATTCATTATTCATCTCTAAGACACCGATCGAAGAGATATGGGTGAATATGAGGCATCAATGAGTGTGATGAGTGTAGATGAACGAGTGTAGTCATTGTTACTATCTGAGTTTGACTTAGCTCAGAAAGGACTATTTATTAATAGCCCAATAGCCAGGGCAACTATGGGACCTACAGCTTTACGTGGAATCCGAACCACGTAGTGTTGGTCTGATTTTCAGCTAACTGACAAGTTTGACACTTAGTTCTCTTCTCTACACAACACCCGAACCTTGACTACCATTCAACACGGACACTCCAGACTTCTATAGTAGTGTCTATATTGATGACAACCATTGAGCGGACGCCGTGTCGGTATTAAGAGAACCGAGCATGGAACCTATCGTCTACAATCTCCCAAACACTTTGTCCCTAAGTAGCTGAGTTACAGCACTGAGCCACCAATGCCGACGAATAATGATTTAATACTAAATAATGATTTAATCTAATCGTTCTAAGCTTAATTCGTTAATGTTGATCGTAGCTTATTAATATGTGATGGGTGGAGCTGCACTGTGGGCTTGTGGCCTAGAGTCTACCTAGTTTCCATGAAAACTATTAAATGGAATGACACAGTGGGGGAAGAGTAGTTTTCTAGATCACTTCCACCACTCAGTGCATATCTCTCACAACAATGCGTTCAGTAGGTCACAGTTAAAGTGGCCTATCTAAATTCGTAATTAATTGTCCCTTGCAATTTTTGTAATGATAGAATTCTAGTCATAGCATCATTCATTTGCTGCCCATTCAAATAAGGTTAATTTAGGACATAATTAATAAAAGAACACTGAAAGAACTATTGCTTTCCGATTTATGATGCCACTGGAATAATCTTATTCTTATTTTGTAGGGTAAACAAAATTTGGTTTGACCTTGTGTTGCATCATACCTGAGAACAGAGTAAATCGAAACAGATGTTAGTTCGATCAAAACAACGATACACAAAACCGAACTGACAGGCGACCTTCTATGATAAATTAACGATCTCACACTCAGATCATAGCGTCTTGTAACTGACATTGTTTGATTGAATTGGATTCATTGTTTTGGATTTCAAAGCTATTTATCATAAATTAAATTAATTTGTGGAATACTGTATAGAAAACAAACGTATACTGTACAGAAAACAAACGTTATTGTACACTAACGGACACCCCTGCACACCATATGCAATGATCATTGCTCTCTATACCCTTGTCATCTCAACTACAGTTTGTGACTCATGAGTAAAGTAACATCAACAAATCAGCTGCGTTTTATATACCATTAAAAGTAACAGATCATATATTTACTATGGTTTTTTTTTATTATGAACTTTTACCATTGAACTATTGGTAATGCCATTATTATGGGAGAAAGAGTTCATAAAGGGCTGTTATTAGAATGAAATTTTTGTCTACAATTTATGAATGAAATTTAAAAATAGTAATTTTTTAGTGCGTATCTACGACATAAAATACGTATTTTGTTAACATTTGAGCTTAATTGGGCGTGGATTTATAGTTTTGGAGATCTCGTGGTGAGTTAGTGCGTCAGTTAGTGATATTTCACTGTTATTTATAAATGTTTTATCCATATGTATGTATGTATATATGAATGGAAGAACCACCTTAGGTATATATGTTCTGCTAAGTTTAAAACAATTATTTTTAAACTCAGGTATTAAAATCGTATTTCATTTGTAGAATATTGCACACGTTATTAAGTAAATTAGTTTTGAAAATAAGTAACCAATTACTCTAGTCAACGTAAACAATAAATTCTACAGGTATTGTTTATTGCTTACTGGTCGGTACCTGAATTAACTGTATTATACGGTCTAAATATATGGTGTATAACGGTCCATTTAAATGGACAAGATCTGGAGGCTGAAATTTGAAAATAAACTAACACTCAATTCCCTCTTAATAGTTTATCATAGTATTTATCTAGGAAACTATGTAGAACTGTATAGGTTCAAGAAGTTAACTTTGTGGACCTCCTACTTCACCAACCTGCGACTTACAATTACTGACGAGGCTCACAAAATAATTATCATAACAAAAAATAACCCAACGAATGTTCAGCTAAAATGATCAAGTGCACTTTTATGACACTGTACACTTTTTCAATGTCAGGAGCAATTAAAACATATTATACTATATATTGTACTCTAGCGTTTTTGTATTTTTTGCTTACTTCTTGCTGTTGTTAAGTTTATACTGCATTCGTTGTGACTGTTGTGTCGCGCAACACAAATTGTTAATACGTATATATAAATTTATTATTTTCTTTTAATTATTATTTTGGTGCTGTAACTGATAGTATATTCTATGATGGATCCTCTACACAGGCTTTGCCTTAGAGGCCCTATTTATTTCCTTATGTCATGGGTTTTCAGATTTTGTACTCAGATTTAAAGAGTGTATTGTAAAAGCATATTGTACCTGCCTTTGTCAACAAATTTTTTAAGGAAATAAAGATTATTATTATTATTATTTTACAAGATCACATATTACTACGCATTGCAATTAAAACATACTATAACCCACAAAATAATAATTTAACTATAAGAATACATACAGTTTAAGAAAATAGTTTATAATGAATTCAACTTGACTAAATTTGCGTAAATATCATAGCAATTCTTATGTTTATCACGACTAGCATAGCATAAAAATGTATTCCTCGTTAGTACTATAGTAACATAACTAAATTTTAATAAATCCACTGAAACTTGCAAAAACACCAAAATATATACAACATTTATTGAAAAATTGTAAACTTGGGCTAACTGGTTTAATTACATAACAGAATTACCTAGCAAGTATTCAAATGCTTAAATCTCGTTAAAAACAATCAACAGCGCTATAGGCCTATAATTATCTCAAGGTAAACTTGTTAACACCGCTAAGCCCTTTGACATCGCTGACGTCATCCAATAAAACTGTAATCTTATTTAGTTGTTACTAAGCGTATTCCAAGGATATTCAGGCAGTACTATGTAAGCTAAATTCAAAACAAAATGGCTGTAGGTTTGTATTTATAGTAGACAATAAAAAAAACTATTACACAAATTTGTGAGGGTACAATAATGTAGAATTCACTTAAAAGTTTTTATAAAAAATATAAAATTACGGTTGCATAAATATATTTCCTAGAGAATGGACTAAACAAAACAACTGGTCTTAAAAAATACGTCTTAGTTTTTTTTTAATAGAAATAGTAACAGTTCTTATTTCTTAATTTTTCACATAACATGGAATATTATATAAGACAAAACATATTTACAATATTCGTCAGTATTTATATTCTATGCTCAGTTATTATACTCTTATGCCTGGTTAAACTAACACAAATTGTATGTAATAACAAATAGTTTTTTTTACATCAGATGTTTTTAATAATTTTTTCATATTTATATTTTTTGTTTCTTTGGTTATTACATTTTAATTCGATGTTCTGTTCTGATTTGATGAGATTTTCAAGGTACTTTACATTTTCTTATTTCAAATTTGTAGTATATTTGGTTGTTGAATATTTAAATTAAGCTCTAAGCATGCAGCTACTTTTGATTATAGATGTAATCTACACTTGGACCATATTACATTAGATCTAAACTTTTTCTTTCTTCCTACTTTTATTTTGGTAGCTGGAAATTAAGCCCACACGATATACACAGGGTGTCCCTAAAATACGTTCCCAAACTTAAGGGTATGGTTCCTTGGATCAAAATAAGAAAAAAAGTTCCTGTAAACATAGGTCCTAAAATAATTTGGTTGTCCTTATATATGTCTATTTGTGTATTAAAAATAATATTGCAACTCAAAAACCACTAGTTACAGATCTTAAACTTTAAATTTGTATTTAAATGTTGTATAAGATCGACAAATTATGTAAAAAATAATAAATTCACATTTATTTCAAAATATCAGAATTTAACGATACTTTATCTAAAATAGGTAAAAAAAATACAAATATATAATGGCTTTTTACCACTTATGTCTTATGTAGGCACTTAATAGATTAAAACATTAAATTCTCATATTTCGAAAACAAAAACGAATTTATTATTTTTTACATAGTTTGTCGGTCTTATACAATATTTAAATCTGAACGACTAAAGAGTAGTTCGGATATCAATAACTATGTAGACTGAATTGTTTATAAAATTTAGGTTATGTTTCGTTACAACCTAAACAAATGTAAACCTAACCTAAGCAACAAGTTTCAACAATTGTTCCAACAATGCCTCTAGTGAGTAGTGTCCTGACTGAAGCATTAAAATGTTGCATTGATAAAATGTTCTTTAGTTATTTATTATAGGATTTCAACAAACTATGGCTCGTTGGATTTTTAATAAAACATTTCATTGTTTTGCTATTTTCTACGTTGTCGGTTACATTGTAAGCTTTTGAGTAAATCTCAGTTAAAATATTAAAATGAAATCCATTTTATAGAATTGAAACTTATTTTAAAATTGTTATGACCTGTTAAAAGTATATCATATTATTAACTTTTATGCCAAGTTTTAGCTCTTTAACTTTAGTGGTTCTTGAGTAACAAAATTATCTTTAAAATGCACAAATAGACAGATAGACGGACCACAAATAATTTTAGGATTATGTTTATTTGTTTCTTATTCTGACCCAAGGAAGTTTGGGAAAGTATTTCAGATACGCCTTGTTTGTGATATTTTTTGCATTAATGCAGTGATAATATTGAATGCGATTCCTTAATAACTGCACCTACATAAGGACCTGTGAAATGTGTCACGTTTTGTTCATTACTTATATCGATAACTTATTTTAAATATATTATTTGAACCTCATGTATCCGTAATATATATTCAATATGAACTTAAACTAAAAGTGTTAACGATAGAATTTTTAATATGCCTTGTGTGTGTAAATTGAATCATGCACATATCAACTTTTAAGAAGTCATTTCAGTTTTAAAATAAAGTTGAAATGTTTATTATGCAAATAAAATAAATAAAAATTGTTACATTTTGTATCATATTATTATAATTTTACTACAACTTTTCTGAGGCTACCATTTTACTACTAAAGTTTATGCTACATTTCTTATAACAGTTACAAGTATAGGTAATAATTCAAAAGATTTTATGTTCTGTGAATGTATGTAATTTAACAGAATCAGAAACTCATATTATTTTATGTCTCATATTTCACTTCATAAGACATAGCTATGAAGTATAAAATGTTAATACCAGCTTACTACAAAGGACTGTAATCATCTGCTAATTCAGAGAGGTATATATCGACGTGTCTCACGTGAGCACCATATTAGGTGTAGAATGTCTACATCATTTTAAGACTTTTATGGCTTTGAACATAATCACATTAATAAACTTCACGGCTTTACAACCATTCCAAGCCTTTGTTTCCATAATAAGCTATCATAATCGCAAAATCAATCGGATCTGCGAGCTTTCATTTTAAAAGCTGTAGCAGTGTGTCTCTCCAGATACTATCTCATCCAGTTCCTAAAGTCTTTCCGACAAACTGGCCTTTTACGTTGTCCACCTGAGAGGTGGTCAAAGATCAAAATCAGGTATTTTCTTTATCGTAACCTCCTCTGACAAATTCAGTAAAAACCAGTCCTGGAATTTGTCAACCCTGATTTCAGATTTGGCAGTATCCTCGTGATCGATCACATACGTGGAATAAGTGGCTTTTGAAAGTGATTTTACTTGTTGAAATTTTAAGTACAGATCTCAGGAGAAATTCTTCATTGTATGTACTTAAGTATATCTCAAGGAATCAGCATAAATAGCCTGTCATAGTGTTCATGTAACATTTAATGTAACGTCTGTAAATCCCAAATTCAATTATTACGTCTAATATAAATAATTATTAGATATTTATTGACAATTGTTACATATAAAACTGAACTTAGAAAAACATATATATATAACTGAATTAATTAGGTTTATTCATTTCTCATAATTTTTTATGTTATTCTTTTTGAAAGGTATTTAGATATTTTTAAATTTTAAATAAATTACATTAACATAAATTTAATAAAATACTTCATTAAAATACATCTAGCTTTATTTAAATACTACAGAAATGACATTTGAACATGAAGGGGAATAGAAAAAAACACTAGGATGGATAAAGTAAAAATAGAAAATGTACAGAATATAATTACAAAAAAAGAAAAATAATTTTTAAGAGAATCAAATATTCCAACAGCAAGAGTTTCATCGAATCACCAATGTAACAAAAGTTAATATACTAGTTATTTTAAACAGTGATGAATATACTTACTAAATCAATTGAATGATTAAATTTTATGGAAAACCCGAATACAGTACTTTGTGAATTTTACGGTTATATTTCAATCTTACAAGTTAAGTATTACTTTTAACTAATATTAAACATTTATAAATGTTTAATATAAAAAGCTATCTTTTAGTTCTTGATGATCAGTTTCTATAAACATGAGAAGAATTAGTCTCTACAAAATGGCTTATTGTAGCTTCACTGCAGTCAATTTTAACCAATTAATCGATCAGGTTAAATTTAAAAAATAACACCGGTAATATCAGTTTTAGAATTATATTACCCACAGTTCCCATATCTTTTTAACATTTAACACGATAATGAGAAGCAAGACAAACCATAAATAAATATAAATATTTTCAAATTTAAGTTCAACAAAGAAGACATTACAGCGTAACCCTTCAGATTTTCAATCTTCCTTTTACATTAAATTACAAGTGAGCTTTTAATGCAGTTCATTCAATGCATTAATGAACAGCTTAAGAATTTATTTAAATTATATTTTCTTATCAACTTGGAAATTTCGTATTGACTTCATTATGTAACTGAATGAATGAATTGCTTAAAGAATACCCTAAAAATAATTTCTGTAATTTTCATTTTGTGATTTTGAACTATGTACAATAACTAATTTAGAAATTTTAATCTGTATTTCTTGATTATTTAAAATTCAACTTGTAACCCTCATTACTAATTGTATATATTTAGTTTATGTCAGCTAAACCTTTTAAGGCTGATACTTACATTAAGATCTTCACTAATGGAAATGAACGTATTAAGGTGATACACGTTGCCAGTGGTTTTAATATCTGTCCTGGGTTTCTGTAGTGCGTAAACTTTGTAAGGGAGTGTATTCTCCCAGATGATATTCAATTTTATCTCAGCCCTATACATCAAATATTTAACTTATTGCAGAGAACAGACTGTATCAGAATAAAAAAGTTTGCTGAAAATTAAGAGTTCTAAAGATGGCCGTATAAGAATTGGCCAACGTACAATAAATACATTTTAACAGAGAAAAATAAGTTAAATGATCATTCAAATGGCGTAGTGGCACGATAATGGAATAATGTCCACAAAAAGTTGATTATAATATTTGCCACCTCCAACTGTCAAGTTACACTATCTACATGCAAGTATTAATAGTACTGGAGTGCAATTTTAGAGTGTTTTATACAAGCATTACGGTAAATATACTTTACCGTAATTAATTAGTACAGATACAAAACTTAGGAAAAACCCAACGAGATTTCTTTAGCTTGTAAACCATGGCCGGTGAGAATGTAAACAGTATAAAGTCAACTACAGAAAATACATTAAGGAAAAACCCAACGAGTTTCCAGTAGCTCGTAACCCATGGTCGGTGAGAATGCCAACGTTTTACAGTCAACTACAGATACAACAATTAGGAAAACCCAACAAGGTTCCAGTAGTTCGTAAACCATGGTCGGTGAGAATGCCAACGTTTTACAGTCAACTACAGATACAATAATTAGGAAAACCCAGCAAGGTTCCAGTAGTTCGTAAACCATGGTCGGTGAGAATGCCAACGTTTTACAGTCAACTACAGATACAATAATTAGGAAACCCCAACAAGGTTCCAGTAGTTCGTAAACCATGGTCGGTGAGAATGCCAACGTTTTACAGTCAACTACAGATACAATAATTAGGAAAACCCAGCAAGGTTCCAGTAGTTCGTAAACCATGGTCGGTGAGAATGCCAACGTTTTACAGTCAACTACAGATACAATAATTAGGAAAACCCAGCAAGGTTCCAGTAGTTCGTAAACCATGGTCGGTGAGAATGCCAACGTTTTACAGTCAACTACAGATACAATAATTAGGAAAACCCAGCAAGGTTCCAGTAGTTCGTAAACCATGGTCGGTGAGAATGCCAACGTTTTACAGTCAACTACAGATACAATAATTAGGAAAACCCAGCAAGGTTCCAGTAGTTCGTAAACCATGGTCGGTGAGAATGCCAACGTTTTACAGTCAACTACAGATACAATAATTAGGAAAACCCAGCAAGGTTCCAGTAGTTCGTAAATCATGGTCGGTGAGAATGCCAACGTTTTACAGTCAACTACAGATACAATAATTAGGAAAACCCAGCAAGGTTCCAGTAGTTCGTAAACCATGGTCGGTGAGAATGCCAACGTTTTACAGTCAACTACAGATACAACAATTAGGAAAACCCAACAAGGTTGCAGTAGTTCGTAAACCATGGTCGGTGAGAATGCCAACGTTTTACAGTCAACTACAGATACAACAATTAGGAAAACCCAACAAGGTTCCAGTAGTTCGTAACCCATGGTCGGTGAGAATGCCAACGTTTTACAGTCAACTACAGATACAATAATTAGGAAACCCCAACAAGGTTTCAGTAGTTCGTAAACCATGGTCGGTGATAATGCCAACGTTTTACAGTCAACTACAGATACAACAATTAGGAAAACCCAACAAGGTTCCAGTAGTTCGTAAACCATGGTCGGTGAGAATGCCAACGTTTTACAGTCAACTACAGATACAACAATTAGGAAAACCCAACAAGGTTCCAGTAGTTCGTAACCCATGGTCGGTGAGAATGCCAACGTTTTACAGTCAACTACAGATACAACAATTAGGAAAACCCAACAAGGTTCCAGTAGTTCGTAAACCATGGTCGGTGAGAATGCCAACGTTTTACATCAACTACAGATACAACAATTAGGAAAACCCAACAAGGTTCCAGTAGTTCGTAAACCATGGTCGGTGATAATGCCAACGTTTTACAGTCAACTACAGATACAATAATTAGGAAACCCCAACAAGGTTTCAGTAGTTCGTAAACCATGGTCGGTGATAATGCCAACGTTTTACAGTCAACTACAGATACAATAATTAGGAAACCCCAACAAGGTTTCAGTAGTTCGTAAACCATGGTCGGTGATAATGCCAACGTTTTACAGTCAACTACAGATACAATAATTAGGAAACCCCAACAAGGTTTCAGTAGTTCGTAAACCATGGTCGGTGAGAATGCCAACGTTTTACAGTCAACTACAGATACAATAATTAGGAAAACCCAGCAAGGTTCCAGTAGTTCGTAAACCATGGTCGGTGAGAATGCCAACGTTTTACAGTCAACTACAGATACAACAATTAGGAAAACCCAACAAGGTTCCAGTAGTTCGTAAACCATGGTCGGTGAGAATGCCAACGTTTTACAGTCAACTACAGATACAATAATTAGGAAAACCCAACAAGGTTCCAGTAGTTCGTAAACCATGGTCGGTGAGAATGCCAACGTTTTACAGTCAACTACAGATACAACAATTAGGAAAACCCAACAAGGTTCCAGTAGTTCGTAAACCATGGTCGGTGAGAATGCCAACGTTTTACTGTCAACTACAGATACAATAATTAGGAAAACCCAGCAAGGTTCCAGTAGTTCGTAAACCATGGTCGGTGAGAATGCCAACGTTTTACAGTCAACTACAGATACAATAATTAGGAAAACCCAGCAAGGTTCCAGTAGTTCGTAAACCATGGTCGGTGAGAATGCCAACGTTTTACAGTCAACTACAGATACAATAATTAGGAAACCCCAACAAGGTTTCAGTAGTTCGTAAACCATGGTCGGTGATAATGCCAACGTTTTACAGTCAACTACAGATACAACAATTAGGAAAACCCAACAAGGTTCCAGTAGTTCGTAAACCATGGTCGGTGATAATGCCAACGTTTTACAGTCAACTACAGATACAACAATTAGGAAAACCCAACAAGGTTCCAGTAGTTCATAAACCATGGTCGGTGATAATGCCAACGTTTTACAGTCAACTACAGATACAATAATTAGGAAACCCCAACAAGGTTCCAGTAGTTCGTAAACCATGGTCGGTGATAATGCCAACGTTTTACAGTCAACTACAGATACAATAATTAGGAAACCCCAACAAGGTTTCAGTAGTTCGTAAACCATGGTCGGTGATAATGCCAACGTTTTACAGTCAATTATGTTATGATACAACATTTAGGAAAAACCTGAATGTGCAAAGGTCACTTAATGTAACCAACTCACTTGTCTAAGTCTTTAAAATAAGTTGTAAAATGCAACTGGTGTTCAGTATTAACATTTTTTAAATATTTTTAAATGTCTTTAATTTCTTCTGAAGTAAAAATATCATTATAAAGTGCCAAATAAACTGCAGTCGTCCATCTTCCTTTATTTGTTTTGCGTCACACTCTTTAGCTTTTAAAATGCCTTAGTATTATATATGGCTGTTTTTAGCTAGGTTTATTCTATGTCAGGTTTGGGTGTTATCTGCACAGGATCATTTTTGTTGTTAATTCTCAGATTTGGGCTTAATACGATAGATTATGTCATTGCTTATCTTAGTAAGTGGTTAAATTAAATGGCGAGTTAGCTCCGAATGGTAAGAAGATTCAATGGTCACTAAATAAAACCACTCTCCAAACCGTTATGATTGTTCATTTTGTCGCACAAAATAGAGTTTCATTTTATCTGAGGTATAGCGTATGTATAAATAATGTAAACATATATTATATATCCCCCTTCACATGGCCCTGCAAGCCTGTGCACGAACTTTATTCAACAGGAGAAGTACTGATCGTTAACTCTGTTGTGGTTTCGAACCTTGGACCTTTCCCTCTGCAGATACCTCACCTTAGCCACTGAACTACATCGTCGACTAAGCAGATTATTCTTTTGGTTAGATTATTATAAAGTCAATATAACAAAAACACAAATAAACACCAAAGACAAGGTTAAGTAACGGCAAAACTAAGTACTGCATAGTGGTAAATTTAAATGTCATAATTGCTTAATTGAGTAAAATCAATTATGTTTCTTGTTAAAAAAAAACTATCTGAATGATAAAAAGCGTAAAATTAAATTGGTTAATGGTTAAATTGGTTAAATTAATGGCAGACATATTTGTAATAAAAGCACTAATACATGCAACAGATAATAAATTTTACAACCAATAATTTGTGGGAAATTTGTCAAAATTACCTTTTTATCTGCAATGCAATTATTCATTATAATTCATGTAGAAGCCTGGCCACTAAGCGGCTATTATCGCAGTTTAGATCGCGCTGGAACCGGAGGCTGGCGGCGTGCCTTATTAGCTGGAGTTTCCATAAACATCGGCGCCGAATAAACTTTCTCCACAGCAATGAAGTTTGCACACTTGACGTCTCATTCGCTCGTGAGTATTGCTAACTACTTCTTGGTTGATAAGTGAATCTATCACGACACTTCGCTTTTGTATGTTGTTACATTTCTAAGTAAGTTACAATCCAGCCCTGTGATAGGGGTGTCCGGGAGTATTGCATTACATACTGTATTTAGTATTTAATAGTAATAAATATTAAATAGTTTTAGGCTGTATATAAATATCAATTGGTTTTAAGTTGAATTTTTAACTATACTGAGCTAAAAATTAGTATTGATAAGGATTCTTATATTTATTTAATTTGTTCTATAGTTATAATAAATCTGCCTCCATGTTTATAAATCTTTTAATTTGTTCTACAGGTCAGATTTGTATTTAAATTAAACACTTTTCTCCTTATCATTAGTTTTTTTTCTTCTAATCTTAAAGTAAATTTAATTCCTGTTTCCCCTCTTTGTTAGTAGGCCGCTATAATGTAAAGACACTGCAGTGGGCCGCTAAGTTTTGCTAGTTATTTTTACACATTCTAGTGTAAGTTTTTATGTTAAATTATTATGTGCTTGTCATGTGTACTTGACACAATGCCAAGTTATTTCAAGTTTGATATTTTTTTTTTTTGAATAAATATTTTCTTATTCTTATTTTTTATGGTAATGTAATCTTTTGTTTACTTGAAGTAAAGGTTGTGATATGATAAAGATTGTATACAGTGATATAATTTAGTGATAACACTACAGAGGCCGAACACCACTTATCAGTGTACAGTAATTAGAGATTGATAAAAGTTACTTTTATTTTGATGTCCGGCCATCGCAACTGTGAAGGGTGGTCGTGTATATTCCTAGCACATTAAATTATGTATGATGTGTATTGTTATGTAAGGAATAAATATACTTTAATTTCATTACTTACTGCCTACATAAAACAAACGTGATATGTTTGCCTGTTTCACGTGCAAGTATGGCTTCTGTTTGCCATGCACCAAACTAACAACTGAACTCAAGTATCTTGAACACTGATCGCAATCAATTACATATGAACACGAACGCATCTCGCACCCACCATCCCACACCATACGGTTGCTATGAATCGATCCACCCTAACTTGAACGAATTAAATTAATGAAAAATCTGTTTATTTCATTAAATGTACATAAAATATTACATTTTATAATAATAAATGAAATAATACCTCCCCACATAGTCCATGTGCGGCCTGTGCGTGGGTAAGGGAGTTCCTATCTAAAAGAAACAAGAAAATCTATAATACAACTACGTTTGCATAAACATGAAAAACAAACAAGACAACAGTTTTTTCCTACACAGAGTTGCTTTTCATAATTTGAAATTCACAATCAACCTAGGTTCATTGTTGATTGACATTCACAATCAACTTAATCATAGTGGAGAAAAAAAACAACAACAAATATTTACATATCATAATTTGGCTGACAAGGTGACATAGCAAGTACAAGTTCTAAGAAACATTTAAGTAAGTAGGTGCATAGATAGGGCACATGAGAGACTCGGCAAGGTCAGGGCTAAGCCAGAGGAGCCATGTACGTAAAGTGGTATTTTCTACGTACTGTCTACATAATAAAGGGTCGTTTAAGATAAATATTTCAATATTCCAAACATTGACAGGTACCTTTGGTGAGTCCTGGCTAATTATTTTTAATTAGTTATTTTGTTATTTATAGTTTTATTTTTTTAATATAAATTAATAATATATTTTTAACATTAGGCTATAACAGTTTTCCGAGACAGTTATAGCCTAATTTTGTACTAAATAAAATTGTTTTCTCAGACTTTTTTTAAAAACTCACATCTTATTTTATAATATATATAGTTTTAACTTTTTTTACTTTCATATAAATTACCTCGAATAGTGAAACATTTACAATAAATATCAAGTCATAATTTTAAAACTAAACTGAAAAAGATAACAACAATAGTTGTTTACGAGACATTACGGTGATCCAAGACCCAGGAACTGTTGACATGATAATGTCAGCAGTTTGAGTAGTACCACGGGACTCCGTTTGAAATACACAGACATGGGGTGTTTATGTGTACTAATAACCGGAGGAATTACATATATACACTTCCTGCGCTATTATTATAGAACTTTCACCTTTAGTGGTCTGTAGATATTACGTCACACAACCAATTAACTGTCGCTAATAAGGCAATGCCACACGCTGAACATAACGATGTTCACATCGTGTAACGAGACATAAGTACGGTGTTATTCCTGCTAAGTATTAGAAATTACCAGTTTGGTTTTTATCACAAATATTTAACTGGCTGCCTACCCGTGTTCCGCCCGTGCTGCGTAAAAGAAACATCAGATAAATGGTTTTAAATAATAATCTTACAACAGTTATTAGCTTAAAGGATGTTTACTTTCTCCCGTAAGTACAGATTAGAGAAAGGAATGTGGTGACAAAAAAAGTGTATTAATTTAAAGAAAAGAAAATAAAGTTCGTTTAAAAATATATTTAATGGACCTTTAAACTCAAAACAAAGTCATCAAAAGTAAACATACTTAGAGTACCTAAAGCCACATGCGTTTCTAACAAACAGTAATAGTTATTTATGAAAATGACTGTATATTTTCAACGGCGTCCCGAGCTACTACCCAAACTGCTGACATTGTCCTAACAACTCTTCTTGGGTCTTAGATCACCGCACTGTCTCGTAAACAACTACGAGTTGTGCTACGTTTTAGTGTAATAAGCTATTAAATTACAGCTTTGAATAAAAACAACTATCTTTCCATAAGAATAACAGAGTAACTTACTGTGAAACCTGGTGAGATGTTGCCTTCAGGTCCAAGGGTGATCACAATAGTGTTCCTTTTTGAGACCTTAGAACCTTTAATCTAAATATATATGTTCTAGCTAATCGAGAATTTGGAGATTTCATATATCTGAGCTTAGCATTTTTTTTATTTAGATTGTTAACTAAAACGCTAAAACGTGTAAATTTACTGTGATTCTATTTTTTGTAAAATGACTTAATCTAATTGCAATCTGCAAAGTTTTTCTCTTTACACTATAATAAACTCTTTCAACTCAATTTTTTGCTTCAATATTTAGCTATTTCATTGTACCTTTAGTGGAATGTACTAACCGCTCACTATAGGCTGATATCCAGTTGCACCGGCGGTCAAAGGAATTTCCACGGGTCAAAACATTCCTCCGTCCGAAAAGTGTCCAGATGCACCGGTGGTCAAAATCTACCCACCTCACTTATCCCCGCTGCAAATTCCTTCGACCGCCGGAGCCGGTGCAATTGGAAGGCCCCTTCCTTCCCCACCCCACTACATTTCTTAAAACATAGTTTATAAGTGTTTAACAATTTCGCAATGGAATATTCTATCAAACACTTGCCGATGTTTCGTGGCACATACTAATGGTAGACCATAGCAGGTTCTAACTAATAAATATGGTAACTATGTATTTAATGTTTAATTTTGTGTTTATCCGTGGCAACACTAACATCTAACCTAACCTAACCTAACCTAACCTAACCTAACCTAACCTAACCTAACCTAACCTAACCGACTCATGACTCATGTCATAACCAAGGGTGTGGAATTTGGCACGGTCAGCTTGGGGTTACTGTACTAGGAATCCGGCCTGGTTGGACTTTCCCGGCTCATGTCATAAACAAGGGCCTCTGGTGCAATTGGAACACCCCCCAAAAGGGGCTCCGGTGCATCTGGACACATCAGTTTGGGGCCGATCCCTGACCCCGGTGCAATTGGAAATCTCCCTCACTATATCCTTACCTTAACTTTCCTATCCGCGCATGAATACTCATAAACTATGAATATGTTATTTTTCCACAGACCAGTTTGTGAACTTTATTCAACGATCAACTCATTCGGGGATTCGGACGTCGGATATTGGACTACGCAGTCCAAAAAAATAATCGCTATAAAAATTACGAAGGTATGAAAATAATGAAAAATATACCAGTACCTATTCGTTTTATGTTCTCCAACTACAGAAGTAATTAGTCTGAAAATATTTTAAAACATTCTAAAATATGAATCTTTTTCTTTCAAGCTGCAATTGTTGCAAAATTCAAGATCTTTGTCATCTAGTGTCATCTTGGACATTTATTATATTCGGAAGGAACATATTTCATAAATACTCGTACATACATGGATAGTTACAGTTTTCTTGATGGCCCACCGACCCATACATATAGAGTGATTTTGATGACCCTCCCACCCACCCATTCGTGGATGGTTTTATCGATAACCCACCCTGAACCCTACCCATACATGTACATTAGTTTTTATGGCCCAACCTCCCATACATTCAGAGTGATCCTGATGACCCTACCACTCACCCATTTGTGTATGGTGGTATTGATGTCCTACCCATACATGTATGGACGATCTACTCATCCACCCACACATGTATGGTGGTATAGATAATCTACCCACCCATGTACTGATAACCTAAACGACCACTGTACGCGTATGGGCATGCGGGTAGGTCGATACATTGCCACTGTACGTGTATGGGTGGGTAGGTCAATACCACTGTACGCGTATGGGCATGCCCATACCATTGATTCTGTATGGGTGGGCGGATGGTTCAATAACATTGTTTCTGTATGGGTGGGTGGGTGGGTCAATACCATTGTTTCTGTATGGGTGAAAAAACCATACATTTATTGTTGTATTTATGACCTACCCGCCCACCCATACTTTTGTGGTGGTATTGATGACCTACCCATACATGTATGATTGTATTGACGATCTACTCATCCACCCACACATGTATGGTAGTATAGATAATCTACCCACCCACCCACCCACCCATATATGGTGGTATTGATAACCTAAACGACAACCCACACACATATGGTAGTAACCGACCACCTACCCATACATTTATTGTTGTATTGATGACCTACCCGTCCACCCATACTTGTATGGTGGTATTGATGACCTACCCATACATGTACGGTTGTATTGACGATCTACTCATCCACCCATGCATGTATGGTAGTATAGATAACCTACCCACCCACCCACCCATGTATGGTCGTATTGATGACCTACCCATACATGTACGGTTGTATTGACGATCTACTCATCCACCCATACATGTATGGTAGTATGGATAATCTACCCACCCATCCATACATGTACGGTTCTATTGACGATTTACTCATCCACCCACACATGTATGGTAGTATAGATAGATAACCTACCCACCCACTCATACATGTACGGTTGTATTGACGATCTACTCATCCACCCACACATATATGGTAGTATAGATAACCTACCCACCCACCCATACATGTACGGTGGTATTGACAACCTCTCAGCCACTCATACACTTCCGTTGGTACTTTAATTACTAAACATTTTTTCTAAAGCATTTCATTTTCTTACATTCATTTTGCCTTGATCCCTGTGAAGTAAGTTTTGTATTATTTAAACTGAAGAGGTAGATCATTGGCTACAGTTTCTGACTGTGGAATACAAGGTCCAAGGTTTTAATTTACATTTCACCTGACAGTAAGTTATACGAGGTTTGTAGCCCACCTGAAATAGTGAGTGAAGCTAAAATAATAATAATACATGTATAATGTAAGAACAACTTATATAATATGCAAGTTACTTGCTGTCAATAACAATTATTGGTTGTTTCCTCCAAATAAATTTGCTATTAATGCTAAATTAGTCATACAGTGCAGATAATTGCAAGTGAGTTTCATTTTGTAATAGGCAACGGACCAGCCACTGCCTCGGCGACACGTGGGTGAACTACTACAAGTAAGTGTTTTCGATACCAATTACTGATCCTAATTAATTAAACTACAAGATATAAAGTGGAAAGCACACACACCCAATGGATATTGCATAAAGTACTCTGTTTTACATAAATACTTCACGGCCCACAATCTGGAAGAACAGCACTGGTGTCCTCAGCTAATTTACAAAACGGAAATAAAACTTGTGGAGACTCACTTGACAACTAGATGAGTAAAGGATATTTGTTCTCCAATCAGAGATATTCGGTGTTAAGGCTTACCTCTTACGTCATCAACGTCAATGGCCCCCTTAAGCCTGACGTTATGCAATATTACGTTATATCATTCCCGCCAATTATTACACATGTTACGCCTCATCTTAAATTTATGGCAGACATTAATATGTCTAAAGACGTCATCTAGATTAAAATGTAGGGTATTTTTAAACACCCACGTACTAATAATAAAACAATCTGTTTTAATTGCAATATATGTTGAGGAATTTTAGGTTACTTTTAATATTGCTGATAAAATGGGAACAATAAAATTCAGAGTATGATGTAAGTTGGTATGTGTTGCAATAAATATGAGTATACATTTTTCATGTCTTATAGCAAAAAAATGTATGTTATCTAGAATGTATATTTTCCTGTGACAACCGCGTCAATGTGATATCTACACTATTTACAAGATAACCAGACGTTTCGCCCATACTGTGATGTGGCATCCTCAGTGGTATCGCTGAAACCCACAAAAAGGAAATACGTTAAATTTAAATGATTTCTGATACTTTTAATAAGTAATATACAATAAACAATTATTTTTACCAATTTATTTATGTTAAAAATAATCAATGGAACAAATCATATTTAAAATTTATACTGAATCAATTATTCCAGAGAAAATTTGGAAAACAGTCTGGTCATTTATTTACTAAAGCACAGAATATATATTCTATGACTAAAGTAAAGCAGCAAGTACTTGTTCCTTACGTTGAAACAAATGTTCAATGTCAAAATATTGCCTTGATTAACGTATGCTTTAGGCCTATTGAAGTATATTGTATAAGCAGATGCCATCAGCACCTTTATTAAACATAAATAACACATAACACATAAATTATTATTTAAAATTCATTCGAATTTTTCTTCAATAAATACAAAATAAACCTGCAGTTGGCTAATTAAGTTTTTTCTATTTGATCGTGATATTATTTTTAATGTGTTGTTTTTTACTTTACCCATTACATAGATAATGGATAACGTGCAAGGAACGTTAAAGTATGTCGGGTTTTGCCATTTAATTTGTAGTCAGTCTATGCCAATTCCCAATGTGGAATTCTATACGCCATTTTCATAACGATAGCATGTGACATGTTAATGACGGTTGACAAATTTACTTTTGGTGTTGCCATTAAACTATTGAGTGTGTTCTAACTCCTAATGGCCATGAGTTCAGGTTGCTAAACACAAGCTTTCTCAATTAACTTTCACATTTTTCTACTTGTAGGCCTACTACACATTTTAGAATTTGCAATGATTTAGTATATTTTGGGCTAATAATTTAACAAACAATTTAATGATTACAAATGAATGATTTGGACATTTTTCAGCTATTGTATTTGTGTTAAACGTAGCCTATTAGGAGTAAATATATCTGTTATGTTATTGAATATGATATCTGAATGGATTCTAGAATGGAAATAATTATCATTCACAATATTAACCTACTAAACATTTTATCGTATGAATATTGTAAAATAAGTACATTTTACAAAAAGTAAACAAAAATATATCGACCAAAACATGTACAGGTCAATTTTTGTCGATTATCTTAATTATAATTTCTTGCTTAGTTAACGCATTCGAGATATCCATGATTATTATTTTATAAGAAAAACCAATGTGAAAAATATTTGATTAATACAACATACTTCAATAATTTATAAATCAAATAAATCATCTTTTGACTTCATAATATAAATGTTCACTAATTACGGACTGTAGGTTAGGTTATGCATTTTTTAATTTGTAAAATTTTTAGATATTACAAAATACTAAGTCAAAAAATACTAATAAATTAAAATCCTGTATTGGAAATCCTATATAAATTGGAAAATAATATATTAAAATCCTAAAAAACATTAAAAAATATAGTACTAATAGACAACCAAATATATTCATACCCAAGATAAATAAAAGAAAGCAGTAGATTATTTTCAGAAGTAGAGCTACAACGTAGATCCCGAAGAAAGAAGGAACATTAGGAACGGATAAAGCCAAATCACACAAAAAAACAATCCATAAAACTAAAACCTGTTGAGAATAAATGGCATGAAATCAGCAAAGTTCACAAAAATAACTGAAAGAATACTAATATCAATTCCAGCTTCAACGATACATGGAAAAATACTATATCTAACGTATTCTGTGTCCTGTCTCAAGTTCCTCCATCCCACCACCAGTTCCGCCGTTCCTCCTGTCAGCTGGTGATAACACGCCACAACAAAGGTGCTGCCGCTTGCCTCACCGTTGACCAATCTCTAATGATAATAATTCCCGGTGACCCCGATAGCATGGCTTTCGGCATCAATTTTAGGCACGAAGCGTCACCCACCCCTGCCATGCCCCGCCCACGCTCCGACTCCCGCACCCGCTCTTGCCTAACCGATCCCAATCACGGCGCAGACCCTGCGGACATCACTGCCGAATCGACAAAGCTCGGGTCAACTGTAATTAAATGATTTACGATTCAATTTCTCTTCCGAAACTGGGGGAAACAAAACCGATTGTGAAAATCGTGCAAACAAATCGACCAGCTGTTTGATGAATCGATTGGGAAAGCTCTGATTTAGACCGTTCCTTCGCCCTGGGTACCTTTGTTCGGTTTACGAGTATTGTGCCTAATTTAGATCCCGGCCCGCCTCTGTTACTCCAGCAGAACTTACTTCATTATTGTCTGTAACTTGCTATATGATTGTATCTGTTTTTGTTACACACTTAATTTGCGTAATAAAACAAATGAATGCATTTTATAACATAACAATCGAAATGTTTTCTTTATATCAGATGTTAAGTTATTTATTTGTTTCACTTATGTGCAATGAGTTGTCCATATATACCAGAGGCTGGTCTCTAATGTTCTTCAGATATTTCCCTATATTTTCGGTATTCTTTTATACATATCCAATCCCATATATTTCTCAATAATTTTGTTTGTGTATAGTTTGTGTCTGTTTTCTGTCTTTCGTGGTGTAAGAGTATTCGTTTTATTTATATTATTATGATGTTTAATATTTATTATTATTTAATATATTGGAGCATATGTAAGTTATAATTTATATTCTGTTTTTTTATCTAGGCCAATTTGTTTAAATTCTAACTCCAATTTATGGGTTGTGTTTAAATTATATTGAAAGACCTCGAAACATAGTTAATTATCTAATGGTATATTAAACGCAAACCTAATTTATTTTAAATGTGGAATTTTATCTGTATACTCTTTTTGAACAATCATTAGTAGTTATTTTAAATATTGCAGATTTATAAGTTTTTTAACTTTTCAATGATAATTTTTTATATTTTTTAAATATATTTTAGTTCTCAGTTGCGATGAAACAGTAAACTTAGTGCAGTAACGTTTTTACGAATTTTAGATGTTTAATTTTAACTTAGTTTAGTTGTTACAATTAAGCAACAGAAGCATGGTCTTCTGTTTCAATTCAGTGGATAAGGCAGTTGTTTACAGCTTGCGCTATACAGTCATATCGCGCCACACTCACTGCCATGCGCAATATAGTCAGGGTAGCCAGCCGCTAGGTGCGGAACCGTGTGTCGCCTCGTTAGAGCGTTCAGTGAGCAATCCATTGGTTTATATATCGATAGTATTGAACCACCTTCCCACCTACGAGCACAGAATAATAAAAATGCTTGCTATTCTGTGCTCGCTGCTGCCCACTCATACAAGCTCAATGGTATTGACCCTCCACCTATCCACCCATACACGTACAGTGGTACTCAACACCCCAACCCACCCACCCATACACGTAATGTAGCATTGACCCACTTGCCTACCCATACCCGTTCAGGGGTCATGGCCCGCCCGCCCACCTATACACGTGCAGTGATATTGACTCACCCATACACGTACAGTGGTATTGATCCATCCGCCTACCCATATACGTATAGTGGTATTGACCCTCCACCTACCCACCCATACACGTACAGTGGTACTCAACACCCCAACCCACCCACCCATACACGTAATGTAGCATTGACCCACTTGCCTACCCATACCCGTTCAGGGGTCATGGCCCGCCCGCCCACCTATACACGTGCAGTGATATTGACTCACCCATACACGTACAGTGGTATTGATCCATCCGCCTACCCATATACGTATAGTGGTATTGACCCTCCACCTACCCACCCATACACGTACAGTGGTACTCAACACCCCAACCCACCCACCCATACACGTAATGTAGCATTGACCCACTTGCCTACCCATACCCGTTCAGGGGTCATGGCCCGCACACCCACTTATACACGTGCAGTGATATTGATCCACAGGCCTACACACTCATACACATAGAGTGGTATTGATCCACCTGCCCACCCATACACGTACAGTGGTATTGATCCACCTGCCCACCCATATACGTATAGTGGTATTGATCCATCCTCCTACCCATACACGTACAGTGGTATTGACCATCCCACTCGCCCATACACGCGCAGTACACCCCATACCAAATTCTAACTTTAGTACTGTTATATTTTGTCTTTTTCATTGTCAACATAGTGTTACCATGTAGCCTAACAACTTCTGATCGCTGTTAGTGTAATGATTACGGCAGTACAGTTTTTTTTGTTATTGGTTTTACTATTATTATTAAAATTTTGTTGTTGTGTAGTTTACGGTTTACTATATTACAAAAGTATTTGGTTTATTTATAAGTTTGTTATTTTGTTATTTAAATCCAAGATTACGGATTTAAATACCAAAACAAGTTTTTAATGGAAGAATATTTAAGGTAAATAAGTATTGCAGTACATAACTAAGAGTGGTCAAGACGGAAAAAAACATACTCCTTCTGTTATATTAAGCTACCTGAATATAGAACATATATATATATATATATATATATATATATATATATATATATCTGTTAGAGCTCAGAAACAGTAAAGCGTTTTTTTTTTTTTTTTTTTTTTTTTTTTTTTTTTTTATTATTAAGATATAATGTTAAATTAAGATCAGTAGTAATTCAAGAACCGATCTGTATTTAAAGACTACAAAACTTTATATCTGTAACTTTGATTGTTGCTATGATAATGGATATATGTCTTAAACATGGTAGGTTGAACGTGGAATAGGTATGGAGATAACTTGGAAGTTGTAACATCTCACTGACTTACTTACCCAATAGAGATCCCAGTAACTTCTTCAAGTACATTATGAAATATTAACGTGTTAACATTAGTCAGCTAAAATGTTCTAATCTATACCTATTTAAAATCAATTCATCGCTAATTAATAATTTCAAACAAATTGCATGAATGATTCGATAACCCTCCAAAACACGTGTGTGTTGATGGAACCTCCTATATATGGGTAAATTGATGCCCTTTCACCTAACCATAATGACGTTTACTAGCACGATTAGAACTCTGAACATAATAAAGCGATAACGTTCATTTGTCTTAAGTACAACTGAAACTTTCGAATCGAACAAGATAGTGACTCGCCAAAACAAACATATCCAGATATTAATTGTTATTGTCAACCAATAAAATCTTATATTTATATTGCATTGTAAGGGGGATCATACTTTTCATTTAGCTTAATTAAGTAGGCCTGTAAGTTTAAAACACGTGTTCATCTATTTACAAAAGCAATGGCAGTGGAGTGAGATAGACCAATCGTTACTTCTAATCGACACTTCTACTCAGAAATAGACGCTGGTAGGTTCCAAACCGTAGGCTTATATTTCTATCACCAAATCGCGTTACCTGTTTCGGCCATATTTCACACCTAAATTGTTGACATTTTGTCTTTGAGACTGGGTCAATTTGCTTTGCGCAAGTGAGACGAATCCTATTTTCGCCCCGCTCTGGCACGCTGTTGACCTTTCCACTTGTAGTTAGAAGGAACAAAGCCGGCACCTGCATGAGCAGTACGCGCGTGTGCGCGTGGCGTGGGCGTGCGGGGGCTGGTTCAGCGTGGAGCACGCGAGATGGGGAGAGGGGGGCTCACGCCAACTGGGCCTACGGGCACTGGGCACTCCAGATGGGGGCGTTCCAATTTACTCTTAAGTATTGTGAAATAGTGGCAACAAACGTCTAGGTGGCCTAGGACGTAATGATACTGTTCTAAGATCATTTGAGTACCTTATTCCTTAAAATAAAAGGAGATAGCTATGCAATTACGATTATAAAAGGTGATTTGTTGGTACAGATAAAGGTGTTACCAATCTCAACTAACTTCAAACGACGCTAGCCTTCAAACATTTGATCTAATTAGATGTGTAAATGTATCTAAATCATTTTGAAATCGATAATTAATACAAGTAGACCTGCCCTTTCAACTACCCGGTAGATAGGGGTAGGCAAAGAAAAAAAAGGATCCAAGTAGATTAGATCTCCCACTCCCAAACAAAACATATCTAGAAGTGAACTCCCATCAACGTAAGGTACAGGACGTATTAAGCCCTCTGACTAGTCGTATGTACACTGCTTGACTAGGCCACTTAAATACCGAAAGTACATGGTAAGACGAAACTTCCCATTCACACAGTGAGCACGATAAGAAGAGCTCTACCCTCCATACAAGAAAATTACCAAAAGAGTCCTCCCACCCACACAGTCTACACGATGATATGAGATCTATTCTCCATACAAGAAAAATTACTAAAAAGAGTCCTCTCACTCACACAGTGGACTCTATGAGGTGAGATCTATTCTCCGTACAAGCAAAATTACTAAAAGAGTCCTCCCACCTACACAGTGTACACGATGAGATGAGATCTATTCTCCGTACAAGCAAAATTACCGAAAGAGTCCTCCCACCCACACAGTGGACACGATGAGATGAGATCTATTCTCCATCCAAAAATTCCAGAAAAGCCGTCTCATCAATATGGCTGACTGGCCCTTCAACCCTTCTAAGGAGTACGGCTATAAAAACAATGTTCTTAAAAAAAACAAGTGTATTAATGTAAAACCACGTGGAATCCTTGTCGGCTGCATCGATATCGGTACCCGCTTACTTGAGGTACAACAACCACGCCACTAAGATTTACCAGCTGACCAATAAACTCCACAGACTGTTCATAAGCCCTCGGAAACAATGTCCTTTAATGTCTTTAATCGGAAAATTTACGGTCAGAGATTCCATAAATCTAGAGGGATATAAATGTCTTGTGCCATGGACAAGGCAACGTCGCCATGCTGAGCCGATCTGGAGATTTGCTCAATAGGGATTTATATCCGTTGAGTACACATGTAAATTACAAGCATAAAACACCTCTCAACTCACCTGAACGTCAAGTAAATAAATAATAACAAATAAATTCATATCCATGGGATTTTGAGAAAGCAGTAAGATCAATCACAGCAATCTACTGTAAGAGAGGTCTGGTCTTTTCTGTTGTTGTTTTGAAATAAAAGTTCAAACCTTCGAAAAATATAAAAAACTTTCTGTTTTACTTAGGAGGGGGTGCAAATGTGAAAACCCACTTTCTTTTTTATTTATAAAAATTCAGAAATTTCATATTTAAACTTAAGAAATTTCCTCAATATACCTTATAGTGATGAGAATTGGGGACCACATATTATAAGTGATAGAACTAACTTCTTTAAAAGATAAAAAATATGTAGTAAACTTACTACAATTTTCGGTTTTTGAAAAAAGTGCGGGTAATGTGGAAACACCATTTAAATAGTCTAGATCTACAATAAATCAATGTTTATAAACATAAAGGATGTGGAATATTTAACTTTTTTCATAGTAGAATGTATTTTTATTGATTAAAAAACATTATCTGTTGATTAAAATATTACAACAATATATTCAACTGGTTACAACAGTACAAAGTTAAACAAGTTAGCAATGTGAAATAGGCGCAAGAAGCAAATGTCTTTGATTAATTAAACATGTTGTTCCAGACAGATGAATATTCTTCCTACTTGCAGAAATCGAAAATATAATTTTCAGTTTCCGCACCGGCACACTCTGAGTGGCTCCACTCGTCACATAACTGACACTGAATCCATAGTTCACCACGCATATCTTGCGAAAAGGGATTCCCACAAAATATGCATAGGGCATCTTCTTCGGCAGGCTTTTCGTGACCAATCGTAAGCTCTAAGTTAGACTCTCCTGAAGATATGGACTCTTCACCATCCGATCCCTCTTCCAAATGTAGGCGTTTTTTGCATTTTGAAAAAAGAGGAGGAGCTTTGAGTATTTTATTACTTTTCTTTCCAACAGCAGGTTGCTTCAGTTTATTTTTACTCTTAGATAGAGACTCTGTGAGCTGATTTTTATACGGCGACGATGTGAAAACAGCGCTTGAACTTGGCTTACGACCTCTATTGGATGTCTTCTTCTTCAAAGGGGGTATTGGCATTATTTCTTGAGGCGACACATAGTAACCTTTTGAAGAGGTGCTTGGAATGACAGGATTCCCTGAAGGAGTGCTCGGAAAGTTTGGAAACTCTGAAGAGGTGCTCGGTTTAGATACATACTCTTGAGCGGTGTTCGGCAACTCTCGATCCTCTGACTCGATGCTAACTGCAGGTGCTGAGGGAAGGAAATCGACATCACTGAAAACAGTGTGGTCACATGGAAATATGCCAGTCTCAGAGAATCCCTTGGAAGCAATAGAGGCCGTCTGACATTGTAAGTAAGTCTTCCCAAACAGTTCAGCTATATCATATGGTCCTAAGGGTCAGTTGCTGTGCCGCAGCCATTGGCGAACGAACTCGCTGTAGTATGTTTTGAGGGTGCCCATGAATGTTTTATCAAGTGGCTGAGTCTTATGCGAGGTGTGAGGTGGAATACTCACAATTGTAACATGGTTCATCCTTGCACATTCAATGACATCAAGATTTCTCGCGTGGCTATTGTGTCCGTCTAAGATTAGCAAAACAGGTGACTCCACTGTGGGATGCGTCTTGGCGAGAAAATGTTCAAACCATTCGGTAAAAATCTCTGTCTGATTCCAACCAGAAGGGTGGCATTTCCCGACAACTCCAGGTGGTGCTCCTTTCATTAAAGTGTCTGTCCAATTTTTCCTGGGGAATATCATCATTGGCGGGACAAAGGTTCCACCAGCGCTCATGCAACATATAACAGTTACCAGTGATCCTCGCTCAGCAGATGTGATTGCCCCTACTTGACGTTTACCTTTAAGTCCTACCACATGAGGTATCTTGCTTTGTACCACCGTGAGCCCGGTCTCGTCCACGTTGTACACGCGATCAGCTGAGTAATTATGTTTTTCGTACTCAGCCTCCAGCATGTCAAAGAACTTGCATATAGCTTCCTTGTTGAACCCATTGGTACGCGAAAATCAGGTCCCTATAGGCTTATGGATTGTAATTTTGTTTTTATGCCGTCTGATGAAAAGATCAAACCAGGCCCTACCAGCAGCATTTGAGGTAAAAGGATGTTTGATATTATTTTTTTGAGCTAGTTGATAAGCCATTTTTTACGTCTAATCTAGTCAGACCATAAAAACGATTGTCCATTTCTACCAAACATTTTACCAACTGCTCTTCCATATTTTCAGGTAGGACAGGCTTTCGTCCTACTTTTAATCCAATACATTCTTCAGGAGACAAACTGCTCTTTACGAACCGTTGAAGAGTCGTCTGTGGCACTTTAAACTCTTTTACACATCTTCTCAAGCCTATTTTATTTTCTCTATAAGATTTTATAGCTTTAATCATATTATCTGGATCCCTCCTCTTCAAAAGAGCCTGTCGCTTTGGTCCGATGAGTGCCCGTGGCATCTAAAACAAAAGCACATAGCGTTTTGAAAACAATGCACTTGATGAGGGCAATGTGGAAACGTTTCCACATTTCCCTCATGCACATGTTTCCAAGTTACCCACATTTTAGCCATATTGGATTTTAAGAAACATCTCGACCATACGTGATCTTTTGATTCATTGAAATACAACAATATATTCCCTATAATCTCTTTACCAAATAATCTGAAACGAATTACCCTACCTCTATAATAAGTTGAACTAAATAATATCTAAAACTTACCTCTAAAAACTTACAAAAATTGTAAAACAAAAAGCAACGCACCACCGTTAAACACACTATCCAACGCACACCTAGCACTTCCCCGTGAGAAATACAAACTAGAGAAACAGTTTGCGACGTTCGCCACTAGAGGGAAGCACTTTGCAGGCGAAATTCTTGACGTTTCCACAATACCCTCATGTTTCCACATTTGCACCCTCTCCTTCTAATGACATTTTTGGGGATTATCGTGTGTGTGTGAAAAAATCTCAATAACGTATGAAATGAACTCAAGACATTGGAAATAAAAACAAATGTGAACAGATTTCATGTAAGATTGTTGTTTTCGATGGTTTTATATACATATTTTACTGTCCATCTTTTTATTTCTGCTTAGAATTTTTTTCCGCTTTTCACTATTTTACAGCGATTGTGCTTGTTGTTTTATTTTTCAGTACTACTATATGTATGCTCGTAACTACAACTTTTCAAAATTTATTTAATTAGTGATCTAATTATCAAAGATGACACAGTCATGTTCTGCTAAGCCATGAAAGGAAAGTAGACTGAAAGGGGGGTTAGGTTGAGGGACTGTCGCAACAATATCGCCCCGAGTCTGTTCTAGCGTTTGACCAAATTCCACTCTCTCAGGCTCGCAGATCACGATCAAGCCAAACACGGACCAACCAGGAAGTATGGAAAACAATACTCCGGGTTGTCCCTGGGGCAGACTTAGGTAAACAGCTGTATTCACGCGATGTTTGAAGAGAACTATGTTGTTTAGTTGTTTATAATTTGAAAAAATTTATAATTTTCATTTATTAATAATAAGATGCCGATTGACAAGATATGGCCGAATATGAGGTAGTAAACGAGTGTGAGTAGTGTAGATGAACGAGTGTGAGGAGTGTAGATGAACGAGTGCTGTAATTTACTATCTTAGGCCGACTGCTCCTTAGGTACGCTCGCTAATTAATAACCCAATAGCCAGGGCATCCAAGAGACATCAACCAAGCGTGGAATCCGAACAACATGCACCAATAGCAAGGGCATCCAAGGGACATCAACCAAGCGTGGAATCCGAACAACATGCACCAATAGCCAGGGCATCCAAGGGACATCAACCAAGCGTGGAGTCCGAATAACATATTGGTCCGATGTTGGGAAAACCGTCAAGTCTAATATCCAGTTCTCTACCTTGCACATCACGCGATTACTGACGACCATCTCACACAGACAATTCAGACTTTTTAAGTAGTGTCCACTTTAATGATGAATGTACGTCAAGTTGGAGCACTGAGAATATATCATATTGCCTACAACATCCTCAGCACTTAGCCTGTAGCCTAAGTGGTGGGTTACAGCACCGCAGTGCCAGCTTAAATAATGGCTTTGCCTTATACATGATATGCCTTAAATAAGTACTAGGCGTTATATCCTTAGCAAAACTTGGAATAGCATTCAAGTGATGAATTCAATAGTAATTGAATATCAATTTAAAATTTAATTTTGGTATACTTTATGTTTACATCAATTACTCGACAATTAATTTATCTTGCCGTATTTTCTCTATGTATTTATTTCGATCAAAAATTGAGAATAAATTGGACATCATATATTTAGACTCATTAGTAATGTATTATGATTTGTTTATATTACTAATTATGTTAACAATCTATTCTCGCACTCAAATTTCAACTATATTAATTTTTCAAAATTAGTTACTTGATCATCTTGATTAGTAATAGAAAAGTTGTCATAGACATTCTGATGTCCTTGGCATTGAAACCACAATCCACGGTCAATTCAAAATTAAAAAAATGTAATCTTATTTATAAAAACAAACAAATTCGTAGCAAATAAATGTAATATTTATTTGTTCCGTATTATAAAACTTCAGTTTCTCCGTGGTCCAAAGAAATGAACGTCGCAAAAATGCATGGACATGGTTTTAAGCTAGGCAGTCTTATAAAAAAAAGCAAAATTACGCCAAAGTAACGGTTCAAATTGTGAAGGTTCCAGAAGAGCAAAAGTTCCTAAAAGTACCTTACACCGATATTATAGACTAAATAATCAACATCCATTTCAACTTAATGTTTAATTAATTCTGTATAACTGTTCATCATATTAATAGTAAACATATCAAATTACCTGCGTTCGTAAAAAGAAATAATTGAGGGTATTTGTCGTATTTGTTAATTTTTATTTTTAAAACAAATATTCCTTGTTTAAACAGTATTGTTTCCTGATAACAGAATTAACGAAATCCTGGTGTTTTGTTATTTAGGACTATAAATATATAGGACTAAAAATCAATTCCTAAATGGTAAAAACAATCATTAAATGATTCCTTCCCTCATAGTAATACTGGCAATTGAAAGAAAGTTACAAACAAAAACGAGACTAAATATTTAGTTTGTTACTTGGAATGAAATATGAACCGTACATTACAGCTGACCTACTAACGCTGATGTAGTCACGAGTCGCAGCCCGAGGCCGAAGGCCGAGGTGACACGATCGCAGTGGGTGTCAGGTCTTACACGCGATGTGCCCAGTCTAATATATGTCTATTACGGCTAGAAACGTACCTCTGTAAACACGGCTCATGACCTCCTTCGTGGAACTAAACACGTGGCAAATAATAAAAAAACCAACAAACTACCCAGATTAAACTCTCAAAAATGACAAGCTAGTATATTTATCAACATTCTGATTTAAATTATTCAGTGCAGTTCGAAACAGTTTTAAAAAGTAAAATAAAAACATAACTGTGAGAGAATATTTTAAAACTTATCGAAGCCATAACAAAAAAAAAAAAAAAAAAGAAAAACCTGTATAAAACTTGGCTAAATTATAAAAATGTTTAAAATTTGGTCAAAATCTTGTCAAACAACATAAATTTAAACCATGGACCTTAATTGCGAGTAATTATGTTTTACTTCTTACTTAACCATAGGTTCACGCACAAATGATGACTCAAATCATGTTTTTATCTCATTATTTAACCTTTAATGAAACGTATTACCACATACCATTTTACCTTAATTTTAATAAAATATAAACATTCTCCTGATTTTATTTTGTTTTCCTTCTTTATTCATTTGGAAAGTCTCGATATATAAAAGAAATTCATTTGTATCCTTAAAACATTATTTGACAATAAATTTAAACAAACTCCCAATTCATCAACGCCAATATAAAATAAAACCGTAGAATGTTGATCACGTGAATATTAAATTTAATTACAAATCATCAATTAAATTTAGAAAAATAAGTTTAAACAATTCAAGAAGACATTATGTAATATTATGATATACGAATGCCTAAATAAATTTGAAATATTCTACCATATAATATGTTTATACCATAAATTGTTTATACATACAGGACAATCATATTGTTATTTATATAAATATTAGGCCTACTCTCAACATCAAATATTTCAAGTGTAATGGTGCAAGCTAACTAACTATACACAGTACATTTAGTACTTTTAGCTGTGCTCTACATTTTACACAGTACATTTAGCTGTGCTCTCAGACGTAAAGAATATTTTATACTTAATGCCGGCTGCCATTTAGTGAACAATAATCATATCCCTGTATATGAACTAAATTGAAGACCTTTCATTGGTCGTTTAGTGACATTTTAAAAGTTAGTGATTAAGGAAATAAATATATTTTTTACTACTAATAACACAGATTAAAATTATATTCATAAAATGGCCTTTAATATGATTTAGTGCACAGTTTACACCATGCCTCTTTTCAAAGCTATACAAATTAAAATCTAGTTTTTGAGTTCAGGAAACGCAGTGATCATAATATACCTTGGTTATGGCAAAATACTCCTTTAAACTGTGGAGTCCTTAAAGGAATGAGAAAGCAAGTCCTAGGATCTCACGACAGATAATGATTATGATCCAAAATTGGTGGAAAGGATCTCGCATCCTGCAGGAAGCAAAGCTTGCTGCTACTCCCTTGATATCTAGGTCATTTGGGAACATTAAGGAGTAAACAAAATTGTAAAAATATAATTACTACACATTTTCCTTGACATTTTTATAATTAGTATAATACTATTTGTTGTTAGTAATGCATATTACTGATATTCCTTCCGCTCAATGGTTACCATTGGCTTGGACACTACTAGAGATGTCTGGGATGTCAATGTGATGGACTCCAGGGCATAAATGGTGTGCACGGGCGAAAATGAAAATCAGGCTTAGCCAATTGCAAAAAATCAACCCAATACTGAGTGGTTCGGATTCCACGCTAAACTGTTGGTCCCTTAATTGAACTGGCTTTTGTTCGATTATGACATGTCCCTTTCTAAGGAATAGTAATCTTTATTTAGTCACAATGGCTCATTCACCACTAATACTTACATAACGGTTGGTCTTACAAATAAAATAAGACACGCACTTTACCTTTTATTAAACACAAGAAAATGTAAATGAAAAACAACAGCTAAATAACTGTAAATATTCTTCACTTTATCGTGCGATGACTGGTAAAAATATATTATTCAAACACTAATGTCCACTGTCATTCTATTCTTCTATGCGTATATACGAAAATCCTACAGCCATTCAACTGAATCAAAATCCATCTTTTTCAAAACAATTCATTAACCCAATTCTCAAACCTCATCTCTCTACGAGAGTTATAACATTAATCTCTGCGTCATTAAAGTCCGGTTTATACCGGTAATGTAGTTAGTCGAAGAAGATATAATGTGGTGTCTTCAGATGACTAACAATGGAATCAGCTGATTTACAGGAGCACCAACCTGACAGCAGTAAATAAATGATACCGATCGAACCAGTGCTACCGGGCAACCGCAATGACTTATGCCGCAAAGAAGAGCTATGTACAAACCAGATACGGCCTATCTGTAGGTCCAGGATCCGTTTACGTATGTTTCAATTCCCATACAAAAATCAATGTGCATAAATTAATTCTTTTGAAAGGAAAATTTTAAGTAAAATTGTTTTAATTTTTAGAATCATAGTTCAACACTTCAATTAGAATTTTTTTTAATTTACAAAATTTAGAACAAAATCTTTTAATATTTTGATGTATTACAATTGAACAGTTTAAAATATACATAAGACTACCACAGTATAATATTAACATAGAACATTATCCAAGCCCAGACGTTGTACTTGAAAAACAAGCGATCCTTATGGTTGTAAAGTAAAGAGCTGGTGAGGTAAGCAAATAAACGATTTGATTAGAATATTACACTCAATTAACTGTATTTTAACCTAAGGAAACTACCATGCTATCTAGTGGAGAGATGCGGTAACTCTGCTTAGCGTCCACTAGGATCGCCAGCGTCAGCCATTTGGTTTTCTCAAGAGTAAGATTCGCTGATTATGTATATTAGACTTTGGGACTACTCTGTATAAAGATAGTTGGATTAGATTTATAGTTCATTACAATTGTACTAATTTTGAATTGATGTGCCCAACATCTAAAATAAACACATTTTAGATCATACGTGTTACTTAAATGGTTGTATTTACTACTACAAACAGCTCATTACATATATATGTAAATTGTATTTTATTATAGAGTTATTTTGTAGAATTTACTCTTCATGAGATGCAAATATTATTGCTAATGATATAAATGTTCTGAAATTAAACTTCAATTCAAGTTTTTTGCTTTCAATTCTAGGTTTGCTGAATGGCTAATATATCAATGAAAATATTTATTTAATTCCTCGCTTTTGTTATATATATATATGTATACATACATAGGCTGTAACTGAATTACTTGGAAAAACTTCAAGAGGTTGTTCCTGTGGTCAAAACAAACCAAAAATGTCATATAAACATATGTCCTAATATTCACCATTTTCTATATGTCTGTCCGTCTGTGTTTTTACACTATATTTTTTTTCTCAGCAACCATAAAAGGTAAGAGTGCTGAAGTTTGGCACATATGCTATACTAGTAGTATTCTATTACATAAAAAAGATTCGTCCAAAATTTTCAAAATGGTGGCTTGTTAAAACTTTGACGTTGAATTATATAAAAACTACACCCTGTATTAAACAACACAAAAGTAATAAATTGTAGCAAATTTTATTATAAAACTAACAATACCACAAATTATGCATTTTTTGTTTGTTTTGAATAAACAAGGTATCGTTAGTTTTATAATAAAATTTGCTACGATTGATTACTTTTGTGTTTTTTTATACAGGGTGTAGTTTTTATGTACTTTAACGTCAACGTTTTTAACTAGCCACCATTTTGAAAACGTTGGACGAATTTTTTATGTAATAAAGTATTAATAGTAGCCTATAGCATATGTGCCAAACTTCAACACTCTACCTTTTATGGCTGCGGATAAAAAAATTAAACTGTAAAAAACACAGACGGACAGACAGACAGAAAACTGTGCATATGAGGACATTTATTTATATGACAGTTTTGGTTTAGTTTGACTCCAATAAGAACCTCCTCAAGTTTGTATAAGTATTTCAGTTACACCCTCTATAAACTCAACGACAAGGCAACTAAATCTTTCAACTGTGTTACTAAGAAATACGGTGTTCATACTGACTGTAAGCTTCAACAAAGTCTAAATTGAATTAATAACTTTATATTAATAAGAGTTTAAATTTATATTAATAACTTCTAATACGAAACAGTTTGAAGGCTAACTAAACCTAACTGGTTAGGTACCTATTAGGCTGTATTTAAAGGCCTTGACCTTGGACGGGTTGTACAACCCATTCACAAACGTGTATATTTAACGATTATCTTTATTTATCAGTGATATAACTGCTACCGATGGTTTGGTTGGTCACAAATTGGTTGGACTCAGACACTTGTTCTTCCTTTAAAGATTTTACAGCAAGATTGTCGTTTATACTCAAGGACATTGTAAGGAAATTGTCTTGTGTCGTCCTTCAGGACACAAGATGTCCTTCTGTACTACACGTTACATCGTAAGGATACGTCTATTATGTAATAAATAAATGGTTCAATGTGAACAGATATGTTCTAGGTTCACTTCAAGAGATTGCGCACTATTGTATGTAGTAATGTTGCACTCGAAGAAGACCAAAAAAACAGCAGTTGTAATTGGTCAAGTGTAAGAGAGGACATTCAGTCTTAAGTTCACAAATTTCTACATAATTTTTTGTTTCAATTCGGAAATTTCTAATTTAACTTCGTATCAAAACAAAATAAGCACTTTATTTTAACATATAATTTAATTATACTAATTTATAAACAAATATCATGAATCGTCAACAAATGTTACAACTACAAAGATGTATTATTACAATGGCGCAGGTAGACAGGGTGGATTTTAAGTCCTGGAACGATACGTTAATGCACCTATAAATATATTTTAAGTCCTGGAACGATACGTTAATGCACCTATAAATCTATTTTAAGTCCTGGAACGATACGTTAATGCACCTATAAATCTATTTTAAGTCCTGGAACGATACGTTAATGCACCTATAAATCTATTTTAAGTCCTGGAACGATACATTAATGCACCTATAAATCTATTTTAAGTCCTGGAACGATACGTTAATGCACCTATAAATCTATTTTTTTAAGTAACTACCATTTTTCTGTCATATCAGGGGGATGGCTCGCAAGGACTAAGAAGAAAATCTTAAATCAGATCATGGATCAACAAATACATCAAATTAAAGATCTTTAGTAGTTTTAAATGAACCCATACATCTGAGCTCAAAAGGTTATCTATTTAAACAATTACGCTGGTTTAAAGTTTTAAAAAGTTAAAATGGAGGTCCTGTTGTGTAGACAGTTTAATATTCTTTTCTTATCTCAATTTGGGACAGTTAAACTTTGTAAAATCTACTGGACTTATGAAATAGTTTTTTATGTTATTGACTCTTCACATACAATGGAGACTGGTCCACAAGGAGTTCAACAAAAATATCAAACGTAGACCATCCTAGTTTATACAAGAAATGATTATCTGATCACAAACTACTGTTACAACATAATACGTTGTGATATATATATATAGTTGGAATTGGGTTCTAACTAAGTCCCTTTTTAGAATAAAAATGTCACCCATACCTGTGGGTTCAACTCGTGTACATGTTTCCCATGATAACGTCAGTTTAATGTTAGTTTAATATTAAACTGAACCATATATTTTTGGCTAAAAATAAAACTGGTCGGGTCATATGCCCTCCCCCCGCCACTCTATGTGGAAGCATACCCTATCCTAATTAATTTATATACAATTGTATATACAATATACTATATAAATAACAATATAAGGTTCCACCGTGGCTTGCCGTTTAATTAAACCTAGAACGTAGGTGGAAGAGGTCTGCCGTTGGATTCGTGTTCCTCCTTCCTCCGGAGAAGAACTCAGGTAGTTGAGTTTGTTTCTATTGACCATACGGGTTGCCTTCGCTGACATTTTTCTCCTCAAGCTTTGGTTTCAATGGGATCCTCAGGGTTCCATCCTGGGTCCTATTTTGTTTCCACTATTTTTTTAACAACCTCCCCGAAAGTGTTCAGTGCTCAGATATTTGATAGTATGCTGAAGATCCTCTTTATCGATATCTAGCCCTTATGATGAGTTATTGGAGCAGATTTAGTTTCTAAAGTCAGATAGCCTACATCAGTGGCTTAATGAAAATAAATACCACTGTACGTGTATAGGAGGGCGGGTGGGTTAATACTACTATACGTGTATGTGTGGGTGGGTGGGTCAATACCACTGTACGTGTATGTGTGGGCGGGTGGGTCAATACCTCTGTACGTGTATGGGAGGGTGGGTGGGTTAATACTACTATACGTGTATGGGTGGGCGGGTGGGTCAATACCACTGTACGTGTATAGGAGGGCGGGTGGGTTAATACTACTATACGTGTATGGGTGGGTGGGTGGGTCAATACCACTGTACGTGTATGTGTGGGCAAGTACACGCAAAACACAGCTCCTCAAGTTTTCAGTATCGAACATCAGTAGCATAGTTCTATCGTGTTATATCAGAAAGTAAGAAATGTCTTGGTATGATGTTGGGTGAGAGGCTGAGAGTTTGCCACCATATTTATTAGTTAAGAATCCGAATATTCGTAACACAAACAGTCGCACACTACGGCCTTGTCTGTCTCCTTCATGTGTACACAATACATATCTGGGAAAATTAAATTCAAGAACTCTTTTTCTATTAAAGTTAAAAAAAAGAAATTAGAGTGATTTTGTCTTTAAGACATCGCCAGTCATGTAAAGATTCTTTTAAATCGGCAAAAATATTAGCAGTTCCCTCTATATTCTGGAAGTAGTCATCGTCTTCAAACATAACTTCTCCACGTTCACTCCACCAAATAACTGTGTAAACTCATATGCCTTACGAACTAGTTCAAATATTAGCAGTTCCCTCTATATTCTGGAAGTAGTCATCGTCTTCAAACATAACTTCTCCACGTTCACTCCACCAAATAACTGTGTACACTCATATGCCTTACGAACTAGTTCAAATATTAGCAGTTCGCTCTATATTCTGGAAGTAGACATCGTCTTCAAACATAACTTCTCCACGTTCACTCCACCAAATAACTGTGTACACTCATATGCCTTACGAACTAGTTCAAATATTAGCAGTTCCCTCTATATTCTGGAAGTAGTCATCGTCTTCAAACATAACTTCTCCACGTTCACTCCACCAAATAACTGTGTACATTCATATGCCTTACGAACTAGTTCAAATATTAGCAGTTCCCTCTATATTCTGGAAGTAGTCATCGTCTTCAAACATAACTTCTCCACGTTCACTCCACCAAATAACCGTGTACACTCATATGCCTTACGAACTAGTTCAAATATTAGCAGTTCCCTCTATATTCTGGAAGTAGTCATCGTCTTCAAACATAACTTCTCCACGTTCACTCCACCAAATAACTGTGTACACTCATATGCCTTACGAACTAGTTCAAATATTAGCAGTTCCCTCTATATTCTGGAAGTAGTCATCGTCTTCAAACATAACTTCTCCACGTTCACTCCACCAAATAACCGTGTACACTCATATGCCTTACGAACTAGTTCAAATATTAGCAGTTCCCTCTATATTCTGGAAGTAGTCATCGTCTTCAAACATAACTTCTCCACGTTCACTCCACCAAATAACCGTGTACACTCATATGCCTTACGAACTAGTTCAAATTTAAGACTACCCGGACACTAATCGTCCTTCTTTGAAAAACACACATATTGCAATGGATTTTCTTTATTTAGTTGTCTCCCCACCCTTTTGGAGATGGAGATAAACCCACAAACGTTCAGTGATCAGCTAAGAACCCTATTGCTTGACTTCTACTATTACAGTGTCCTGAAATTCAGGGAAATCCGAGTAGGCAATCCCGTAGGAGAATCTATAGGTTACATAGACCACTAATACTTTTTTATCTATTTTTACAATAGTTCTTTTTGACATAATTGTTCCTTATTTGTTATACTCTTTTAATATTTTGTGTTTATATACTAGATCTGATTTATTCATTGTTAAAGTTCCTAAGCTGATATATTTGAAAATATTAAGATTAATTTATCTTATTATTTGTCAAATATACCTTTTATATATGTCGTCTTCAGCTGAAAAATCCTATTTATTGGATTACTGGTTTCGGAGGAAGAATTCCATGGTCACATATACTGTACGTTGTCAAACACCATACATGTTTTTAAGTGTTTGGCAACGTACAGTGAATGTGACCATGGAGTTCTTACTCCGAAACCGGTAATCGAATAAATAGGATTTTGAAGCTGAAACGACAAAGGTACGTTAACCTTATTGTTTGTCATAGATATGATTTGTTTGTAAAATTATTAGCTTTAGTTTACATGGCTTATGCATTGTAAATATGTAAAATGGTGGAGCCTAATAGATCAATTTTAATATATGTACACAAATATCGCAAATGTTAGAAAATATTGTTACATTTTCTTTCTTCCCAAGTTATCTTATTTTTTTCAATAGAATGTGCAGTAGCATTAACTAATAAAATTACTTTCTTAATTTAATTTTGAATGTATTCAAATAAGTTTCCTTTTTATAGTAGGCTATCTATTTTTTGTACAAATCTAAACAAATCATGATCTTACTTTTTCATGTAGAACACGATGTAGACTACGTAAAATGTTTCTTGTAGCCTATTATAATTGTATACCTGAAAATGATTACTAATTTGTATTGGTTTTCTTGATTAATAAAATTCCACTTTAAATAATTATTATTGTTTGATAAATAATCATAAATTATAAGTAACTTAACTTAACGTAAATTAATTTAACCAGACCTAACATAACAAATCCTAATTAACCTTCATGCAGTTACCTATTTTCCAAATTTCCATCGATTATAAAGAAAATATTTTTAAGAGGTTAGCCTTTTTGTAAAAATATCCGTAATATTTAGTGTAACTATTTCTAAAGAATCCATTTTTTTTTTTTACTGTTTATGATTTGGCCGTTGTTGTTGATTTTTGTGATATTTTCTTAACAATCGTAAACTAACATTAAATATATTTTATTTCATCACAAATAAATACTAAAAAGATTTAAAATGGAATTCACGAGTAACCTGTGCGCCCTTTCAAACGATGTAAAAATTGTTAAGTCAAAGTTCCGCACTTGACGTTGCTGTCATGGGATTACATCCAATATGGCGACTGCCTAAGAAATAGCCATATCATTGCAAAAAACAAACAAACAATGACATTTTATAATAACCAGCTGTCTAGTAGGAAGCTGGTAGGAGTGTGGGACTTGCGTCAGAGGCCGTTATTGCAGAAACAGACCAAACAGAAGACAAGAGCGGAGTCACGATGCACACTCCATTCCGAGTCCTACATCCTTAATAGCGGCAGCCACCACTTGTTACAGATAAGACGCGCACAACAATGCTTGACGCAACAATGAAATCAGCTGATTTAGAGCGTTGCCATCGTGACAGCGGTAAATAACCGAGTTCCCGATGTCATGTCACCTTGGGTCTTCGTCTTGTGTTAATCAAGAGAAGGGGTTCAAAAAAGTAAACTGTTATATGAGTACGATTGTATTCAAGATATTTTATAGCTAGTAACAAAAATAACGGATGTTTAAACGAATTATTATTTAGATGAGAATAAAATGTGAAGTAAGTAGTTCAAGTGCAAGTAAAAAGTTATCAGGGCGAAGTTTCAACCTGCGTATTCAATCGACCGGAAAACTCTCATAAAACAGGAAGAGGAAAAACTTTTTGCGTCCACTTCTAGAGAAACGGTACAAAAAGAAAATTGTAATCAGGCTACCACGCGTTGCATGTTGCAGCCTTGCTGGGCGCCCTGCCGAAATATCATTGGATTATGGGTTGCTGATATAGTCATAAGGCCAGATCAAATTACACGCAGCAGTTTGTTATACTGACAAAAACACAATAATCTTGTTGAAAACCACCTGTGTTTGTAAGTAATTATCAGCAAATAATTTATCAGTGTCAGTCTTTTTCATACAAATATATGTGTTAAAAAAATCCAATAATAATAGCTGTCTGACCAATAATTTACCTTAACCATTCAGAAGTGGTCAGTTAGTTTTGACAAGATTTCAGATCCCTGTTAAATCCAAATCCAGTCATGTAGGTTTCAGTTCAAATATATGCAGATTTCTTTACGTTAGTCTAATGAAGTGGTTAGGCTAATCGTTTCTGGTATAATATGCACGAATTAGGAGAGAATTATGGCAAGGTTATAAAATTATAAGCCTATGGAGCAAGTGTGATTACATGTTTGTTTACTTTTTTAAACCTTATATGTCACTTTTTGTGTTTCGGTGGTAGAAGGTTCTTTGGAATTAGAATTACTATTTGTGATACGAGTATTTCGATAAATGATAGTTTCTGTTTGCCGTATGTATTACCATTAGGCCTACTTATATATCCACAACAATTCATACTCGCACAGCATGATTTGTTATAGCTTGATAACAGTAATTTTTTTTAATAAGATACTCAAATGGTGTTACTTTTTGGGCCCTTTTTAGAATCATTCGACTGACTAAAAACATGAGATAGTCCTCACGTTCTGCAATTACATGACCAAATAAGAAAAATGGTAGATAAGTATGAAACTCAAGAAAAACTTAAATAAAAATTTTGTCACGAATAATACCACAGTAATAGAATAAATATAAAATTATAGGTAATAGCCTAAACCAATGTTTAACTTTATTTTAAAGTTAGATGAAATCAATAGCTCCCCAAAACTAAAAAGTAATGACAATGACAAAAACCCAAATATTGTCACGTGAGTTTAATGGATGTATTGTTAATTTTATCAAGACATCATTACCTTCTAGACAACATGTTACACAAATAAAATATTTAACTTTGATCAATAATATAACTTATGTGTGACAAACGATACCTTCGCGTATATTTGGTTATACTACCTATAAGTTACACTGAGTAGAAAGGTTACAAATAAACTGATAAAAACCACTGATCATATTCAAAGTACAAAATAAATATCGGCATTAAAATAATGTAAGACGACAGTAAGTAAAACCAGCATTGTAGTGATTAATTTATCCGCATATGGCACCCCAGATATGGCATATGCGTGTGTTGTGCGTGGAAAGTAGTGCGTGTCTTTCAATTAAAAATACTAATATAATTATTAAGTTACAAAATTTAGATTTCATATCCAACATCCCTTACGGCTGTGTGTATACTGCCTTTACAGTCTACATACCCAGATGCAATCAGATACTAAAGAATACATTGTATTGAAATCATAATTAATTAATTAATGATTTATCATTATAGAGATAAAAAATAAAAGTATCTAGAAACAAAAATCTAACAATAAAAGCATGCTGTTGCCATTGACGTATACACCATTGAATCGTGGTTTTCGGGAATTCAATTTTATAAATACGCTATTTGGAGTTCAGTGTTTATAATTGACAAAAGTTGTAAACCCTGATTTGTTTGTATTATATTGTATTTGTATTGTAAAACCCTGTAAGCTTGTCCAAATATAACTATGAATCAAAAGAATCCTAATTATATGACATAATTTCAGCTACAGTACTTTTAATAATACTTGCCCTTTTGTAACAAAACTTAACGTAAGCAAGTTCTTTTTTATGAACTAGTCGTTTATACCTAAATATAAATAGTAGTGGTCCCACATTTGACGCTTAAGGTACTCCAGCCTTCATAAGTATTTCTTACTCATATGAATTGCAGAACCATTTACATCAACAGTTAGAATTGTACCATTCAGATAACATCTTATAAGATGACAACATACACTTTATTTCCATTTTATACAATTATCACTATAGAATAGTGTACTTAACTGTTTCAAATGAATTACATCAATCCAAAAAACAATTTTATCTACTTTGCTTGCTATAGCAAAGATTGTCGTAAATATTCTTATTTAACACAGCTATAGCATCAATAGTATGTTTGCTTTTTTAGAATCCAAATTCTTTGTCAATAATTAGTTTATGTTTGTGTACAGAATTTTATGATCTTGAAACCAAACATGTTTGAAAAGATTATGAATAAGTACAATAGGACTATAATTAATATATAATAACTATAACAACTATAATTAAGTTGTTAACTTATTTTTTTACCCAATTTTGTATACAATACAAATTTCTTCTTTCCTAAATTGTCTTTAAATTCTACCTCTTATTTTACTTTATTTATAAGAGTAACCAAATAATTGTTTACTCATACGTATTCTATGATTGTTACAATTTGGATATTTGCTCAATCCAAGCAACCATAAAAAGAAAATATATATATATTTATAATAAATTCCTAAAGTGTTATTCGTGAGGAGCCTCTTCCATCAATGTATTTGGTTTACGAATATTACGATCTTTGCTTACCTCAACCTGTTGGTAGTTGAATCAAGTGCCGCTAGAGTTCATGGCTCTTTGTGACCCCTGATTGAGGCTAATCATCGCGTATCTCTCTATCTTCAGTGTAGTCGCCGCGCCGTGCACAACGGGATAGCCGTACCATCTGGGAAGAGTAGAAATCTGGCTTTATTGACAACTGTTGAAGTGTTATTTGAGCGAGTTAGGATTTTTTCACAATATTTTAAGAAATACCAATAAGAAATATTGTATTAGAACTTATATCTACAAGAAAAGCACAAATTATAAAGGCCAAAACGTCTTTTCTAAATTATTTTTAAATTTGGATAGTGCTGTTAAATGAACTCATCTTATATTTAGTAACAAGGAAAATACATTCTACTCTCTATACATTAAAATATTTGTACGATTTATGGTGAACCTTTTTTATAGAAGTTATGAACTGTCATAAATGAAATTAATTGACCTCCAGATGCAATTGAATGTGCTTTCATTTCTAAATATTTGTTGCCAAACATATGCTAACAAGTCTTTAGTAACATGTGTATATCATTAAATATATGTTGCCGTAGCTTGTCCGCAGTCATGCCTGTTTATAGTCAACGAGGTGCAGCCATATGTTGGTATTGTGGTAAATGCATATAGTCAAAAGTATGTTGACAGAGTTCACGATCAGTCACGACTGGTAGTAAAAGGTCACCCAAGCCTTTAGTGAGATTTATATTTGGTGAAATGGTTGCTGCATCACGTTTTAAGGGCCGTTTAGCTTCACAAAAATCACTAAAAATATGGTGAAACGTAAGTTTATTTTTGCAAATTCTTGATTATGTTTTATAACTTTTTACAGTTTAAAATGTGAAATTTTATATGTAAGTATTGGTTTTCTTTCAAATTAAAATACTCATAGTGTCAACTTATTATCACTAGTTTGGACCTTTAATAATCATATAATGTAAACTGTATTTCACTTTAATAATAAACAAGAACAGAATAGTTGAACTAGAACAGCATTGCTTAGCCTACTGCTGTTAAAATTGTATGTCTATCATAAGGCTATAAAACTTTCCAATGGTAGCTAGAAAGTTTGGAAAACGCCCATCTTAAGTCGCACTCGCTTAAATTGATAAGTTGCATTTATTAATAGAACATAGTGTATAAAATGTTTTGGAGCTCTTTCCCTTTCGTCACAACTTGTATTTATCACAACTTGCATCATTGATAAGGAGGATTATAGAGGCATACTATAAAAGGAAGCGACGAATTATGACAGTGGTAGTGGATAATTAAAAAATTCTCGATTTTTGAAGGATGACAGAACGTTAACTATATTTAAGTTACTGTCGAAACAAAGTTTTAATTAATTTTTTTAATTATTTAACTATATAAACACTTTAAATTAGATTAGTAAGTAGACATAACCTAGCTTATCACATTCCTATGGTTTTTAGCAAATGTTTGAAGGGTTACAAACACAGTTTCAATTTCAGTTTCATAAATCAGACATACTTGAATTTATTTAGTGCCTTCAGTAAATACATGCAATTTAACATACGTCACGGTATGCGGCCTGTAAATATCTAGAAGAAGGCGCTTCTGTTTTCGATTACTGGACACTTTCTTGTTTTAATTAACTTGAATATTGTACTAGAATATTTGGTCGTAAAACATTAATTTAATTTCCCTGAATCGAAATTTAAATAAAGATTTGTTTAAATAATGTAACATAAACATTCAATATATACAGTATAATTTGTTAGACTAACAGATTCTGAAAATAAAAATTATCAAAAAAATAAATTAAAACTAAATTTATTTGTTTAACTAGTAACATTTATTAGTTTTCAACCGAATACAATACAATTAACATATGATTGAGGCTCTTACGAGTATTTTCCAATGATTATATGTATACACATACTCACGTATGTTAATTTTTCCCTGCATATAATATGTAGATGTACTTTTAAACTTTTATTCGTATTTCTCAATCTGCTAAAATGTCATATTCTTTATTTACTGTTAAATGTTGCACGTTTTATTCTTTAAATACTCACAGTATCAATATAAAAAAAAAAACACAGTAAAAATCCTCGTAGTTAGTGGAGCCGTTTTTTGTCAACGCGCCTCCTCCCTTATTTGCTTATCAATTTTAACAAAAGATTTGTCCTTTTTCGTTGCTGTGCAATAAGGTCTCAACTTTTCAACATTCTTAGCCTTAAACTAAGAGCAAAAGAAGGGCTCAAAGAACGTTTTTGGACAGAAGAATTACATGGAGAGAGGTTTAAATAAGTCAGCAAAAATGTTAACAAGTCTTGGAATGTAAATAATGATGTTTATAATATAGATCTTTCTTAATTTAAGAAATAATATTAGGTTTTTATATTAAACTATAAAAAAGTTGCAACTTAAGTGCTACTCAAAGGAGCTACTATAAATACATTTTTATATAATTTTACCTTTTAGTCAAAATCCACGCTGAGGATTGACACTTAAAGCGTGCAGGGGTGTTCCCTAGTAATTAAATTAATTACTGACTCACAGTGGATACTCATAATACACCTAGTGGCTGCAACTTCGATTAATTTAAAAAAAACGAACTAAGCTAACACGAATAGTTATTCAAAAGTGAGTATTTCATTTAGGTTAATTTCAACAGGCTGTAGTGGTACTGTATTAAGGAATAGCCAGCTGTATGCTGTGCTCAAAGTAGATCGATTTTAAGTTAAATGTGTTATCAGCATTTAATTGAAAAATATTTAAGTAATTGTAGGTAACTTACATGAACTGAACAGCTATTTAACCCAGGTTTTAGTTTGTTTAGCTAGAATATTTCCTGTTCGTCTATGAATTAAAAAATCGACCCAACCAATTTTAAAGAAACTTCCAACAGTAAGTGTTAAACAACATTTTAACATACCAACATCAGAATTCTCCGTTGAAACCCCAACCACTCAGTCTTTGAAACACGTAAATTGTCTTAGCAAGTTTTACTTAAACATTTTGAATCCTGAGGGGCCGACGACTGCTCGATATTATGATTATATGTTAATAAACTTAACGTGATCCTTTTTTTCTTTGTTCTACCTTGTCCTGTATGCAATTTTTATTACGCTGAGCAGTTAGTAAATAAATTTAAAAATTAATTATATGCTTTTATTGATAAACAGTAGCATCTTCGAATAACTTTAAAAATCTAAAGCTACTAAACGAAGTTTTATTTTGGTCTGATGATGTTTCTTTGACAATGAAATGCCTTATTAAATTATTGGTATTGCGAAGTACAATTATTCTTAAATTAATTATAAATATTTCAAATAAGAAGAGCTTTCGAAAATTATATTAAATAAAGATTTTTTTAAGGAGAAGCCGATCTACTTAGCCCATTCCTCATAGACTATTGATCTGTGCGAGGAACCGACTAGCCGACTAGTAATCAGACAGAGTGAGGGGGCGAACCAGTACAGTAGAAGGTGAATATTACTGATAAATCTTCTAAGTCTAGGCTTGATTGGAACTAGTGCTATCTCCAACCAAGCTCAAAGTCCTGACACCTTAGACCGCTCGGCCTCCAATAGCACTGTACGTGTAAGTGCGGGTGGGTGGGTAAGTAGCACTGTACGTGTAAGGGTAGGTGATTATGTAAGTAGTACTGTACGTGTAGGGGTGGGTGGGTCAGTAAGAAGCACTGTACTAGTAAAGGTGGGTGGAAAGGTAAGTAGCACTGCACATGTGAGAGTGGTTGAGTGGGTAAGTAGCACTGTACGTGTAAGGGTGGGTGGTTAGGTAAGTAGTACTGTACGTGTAAGGGTGGGTGGGTGGGTAAGTAGCACTGTACTAGTAAAAGTGGGTGGAAAGGTAAGTAGCACTGCACATGTCAGAGTGGCTGGGTGGGTAAGTAGCACTGTACGTGTAAGAGTGGGTGATTAGGTAAGTAGTACTTTACGTGTAAGGGTGGGTGGGTAAGTAGCACTGTACTAGCAAAGGTGGGTGGAAAGGTAAGTAGCGCTGTACATGTAAGAGTGGTTGATTAGGTAAGTAGTACTGTACATGTAAGAGTGGGTGATTAGGTAAGTAGCACTGTACTAGCAAAGGTGGGTGGAAAGGTAAGTAGCACTGCACATGCAAGAGTGGTTGGGTGGGTAAGTAGCACTGTACGTGTAAGAGAGGGTGATTAGGTAAGTAGCATTGTACTAGCAAAGGTGGGTGGAAAGGTAAGTAGCACTGTACGTGTAAGGGTGGGTGATTAGGTAAGTAGCACTGTACTTGTAAGGGTGGGTGATTAGGTAAGTAGCACTGTACTTGTAAGGGTGGGTGGTTAGGTAAGTACCACTGTACGTGTAAGGGTGGGTGATTAGGTAAGTAGCACTGTACTAGCAAAGGTGGGTGGAAAGGTAAGTAGCACTGCACATGTGAGAGTGGTTGAGTGGGTAAGTAGCACTGTACGTGTAAGAGTGGTTGATTAAGTAAGTAGTACTGTACATGTAAAGGTGGGTGGGTAAGTAGCACTGTACTTGTAAGGGTGGGTGAAAAGGTAAGTAGCACTGCACATGTGAGAGTGGTTGAGTGGGTAAGTACCACTGTACGTGTAAGGGTGGGTGGTTAGGTAAGTAGCACTGTACGTGTAAGGGTGGGTGGTTAGGTAAGTAGCACTGTACGTGTAAGAGTGGGTGATTAGGTAAGTAGCACTGTACTTGTAAGGGTGGGTGGAAAGGTAAGTAGCACTGTACTTGTAAGGGTGGGTGGTTAGATAAGTAGCACTGTACTTGTAGGGTGGGTGGTTAGGTAAGTAGCACTTTACGTGTAAGGGTGGGTGGAAAGGTAAGTAGCACTGTACTTGTAAGGGTGGGTGATTAGGTAATTTGCACTGTACTTGTAAGGGTGGATGGTTAGATAAGTAGCACTGTACTTGTAAGGGTGGGTGGTTAGGTAAGTAGCACTGTACGTGTGAGGGTGGGTGGAAAGGTAAGTAACACTGCACATGTGAGAGTGGTTGAGTGGGTAAGTACCACTGTACGTGTAAGGGTGGGTGGTTAGGTAAGTACCACTGTACGTGTAAGGGTGGGTGATTAGGTAAGTAGCACTGTACTTGTAAGGGTTGGTGGAAAGGTAAGTAGCACTGTACGTTTAAGGGTGGGTGATTAGGTAAGAAGCACTGTACTTGTAAGGGTGGGTGGTTAGGTAAGTACCACTGTACGTGTAAGGGTGGGTGATTAGGTAAGTAGCACTGTACTTGTAAGGGTGGGTGGATAGGTAAGTACCACTATACTTGTAAGGGTGGGTGGTTAGGTAAGTACCACTGTACGTGTAAGGGTGGGTGATTTGGTAAGTAGCACTGTACTTGTAAGGGTGGGTGATTAGGTAAGTAGCACTGTACTTGTAAGGGTGGGTGGTTAGTTAAGTAGCACTGTACTAGCAAAGGTGGGTGGAAAGGTAAGTAGCACTGCACATGTGAGAGTGGTTGAGTGGGTAAGTAGCACTGTACTTGTAAGGGTTGGTGGTTAGGCAAGTAGCACTGTACATGTAAGGGAGGGTGATTAGGTAAGTAGCACTGTACTTGTAAGGGTGGGTGATTAGGTAAGTAGCACTGTACTTGTAAGGGTGGGTGGTTAGGTAAGTAGCACTGTACTTGTAAGGGTGGGTGGTTAGGTAAGTACCACTGTACGTGTAAGGGTGGGTGATTAGGTAAGTAGCACTTTACTTGTAAGGGTGGGTGATTAGGTAAGTACCACTGTACTTGTAAGGGTGGGTGGTTAGGTAAGTACCACTGTACGTGTAAGGGTGGGTGATTTGGTAAGTAGCACTGTACTTGTAAGGGTGGGTGATTAGGTAAGTAGCACTGTACTTGTAAGGGTGGGTGGTTAGGTAAGTAGCACTGTACTTGTAAGGGTGGGTGGTTAGGTAAGTACCACTGTACGTGTAAGGGTGGGTGATTAGGTAAGTAGCACTGTACTTGTAAGGGTGGGTGATTAGGTAAGTAGCACTGTACTTGTAAGGGTGGGTGGTTAGGTAAGTACCACTGTACGTGTAAGGGTGGGTGATTAGGTAAGTAGCACTGTACTAGCAAAGGTGGGTGGAAAGATAAGTAGCACTGCACATGTGAGAGTGGTTGAGTGGGTAAGTAGCACTGTACGTGTAAGGGTAGGTGGAAAGGTAAGTAGCACTGTACGTGTAAGGGTGGGTGGGTGGGTAAGAAGCCCTGTACTAGTAAAAGTGGGTGGAAAGGTAAGTAGCACTGCACATGTAAGAGTGGTTGGGTGGGTAAGTAGCACTGTACGTGTAACAGTGGGTGATTAGGTAAATAATACTGTATGTGTAAGGGTGGGTGGGTAAGAAGCAGAGTACTAGTAAAGGTGGGTGTGGAAAGGTAAGTAGCACTGCACATGTAAGAGTGGTTGGGTGGGTAAGTAGCACTGTACGTGTAACAGTGGGTGATTAGGTAAATAATACTGTACGTGTAAGGGTGGGTGGGTAAGAAGCAGAGTACTAGTAAAGGTGGGTGTGGAAAGGTAAGTAGCACTGTACATGTAAGAGTGGTTGGGTGGGTAAGTAGCACTGTACTTGTAAGAGTGGGTGATTATCTAAGTAGTACTGTATGTGTAAGGGTGGGTGGGTTGGTAAGAAACTTTAACTACCCTTAAAACAATAATTTAAATTTGCCAACAAAATAGTAAATTAAGTGTACATATTTTTACTCAATATATGTGCTATGTCTTTAAGTATAAATTAAAATGTATTTAACATATTTTTTGAAGAAAATATCTGGAATCATGGGTCTGGAGTTGACAGCCTGCTTTATCTGATCTTCCCATCAGTAAAAAATTGTGACTCAACATTGCTAAAGTTGTAAGTTTGTGTTAGCAATTAGCATGTTTTTTTTATTAATTTGTATATCTTTAGTGTTAGTTTAAATACTCTGAACCATCAATGACCAACATATTGCTAGAAAATATTAATTATTACATTTTTATTTAGATAAGGAAGGTGTTATAAAATTCTTTTTGTTAAAATAGATTAGATTCAAGAGCCCAATTTTAGAATGATTCTCCACTTGCTCCTAAAACTTACGTTCTGGTTTTGATTCCCTAGTTTGAAAATGCATCTTCCCTATTTTATTATTTATTTATTTATTTTTATTTAATCATAAGGCACTGATCGTCAAGATATGGACGAATATGGATTTCGAATGAATGTGATGAGTGTATGTAAGTGAATGTAGTCATTGTTACAAACTAAGGCCGACTATTCCTTAGAAAGTGTCATTAATTAATAGCCCAATTACAAATGAACAGTCGGCGATTATCAGCTGATCCTTCTCAAAATGTATTGACTCTGATTGGGATCGAACTGAGAACCTTTAGCACATGAAGCTGGAATTGAACCAACTATTACATTATCAAATAAAATAGGGAAGCTAAAAGTCTTCAGTTGCATATTCTGGGAATAATTGCTGACTATACAATTATTTAGATCTGATATACTAAACATCCAACCCAAAGAAAAAAAGGCTACCAAGCATATGTGTCCTTAAGACATATCCATATGGTATTATTATTATTAACCCGGGAGTGGTCGTGCCTATTATGCAACCTAATATGGTAGCTGTAGGTCATGGTGACCCGCAATTAAATAGTTTGTATTTTTCCATTGAACTTATTAAAAGCCCTTTCCATTGATTTGATTAATACCTTAGACTCATGGTAGTGATAAAAAAGTGATTTGGTCAAGAATATTCAATGGTACACATTTTTTTGCAAAATTATATGTCAAAAAGTAATTTTTGTCTATATTCAAATTCAAAACTTCTTTATTCACACAATTTGCAAAATTATACACATACAGCTTTACAAATAAAGAATAGCATCAAATAATAAGATACTCTGAAATAAAATGTAAACATAATAAAATTGTTAGTTATTAACTAAAAATAATAATTAATAAGTTCATATTAATAAACTTACTAACTACTTAACATAAATTCCTCAAATGAATATAATGCTTTATTAATTAACACGTTTTTTAGGCGTTTTTAAATGTACTGTTTTTGTGTATCTTAAGTAAATCCCTTAGAATTTTATTTTTGAATTGTATGCCAGCATAGCTTGGTTTTTTATTGTAAAATTCAGTTGAGTGATTTTGTACGGCTAGTTGATCTCTATTTAATGTATTATACGTACTCGTGACAAATTAAGTAAAAGGGTAAAAAGACAGCCTTTTAATCTAACGCTCAAGAATCATTACCGTCACTACAGATTGTTTTTAAGTGTAGGGTTAAAAAATGCTAAGCGCATCTACTATAGAACAATGCTTCATGAATGCAGCAACAAACCTAAGCTTTTTTGGGGAATAATCAATGAACTCTCTGGGGGTAAACAAAAAAAAGATGAGTTTCCAATGGATAAATATCACCCTGATGTTTCACATTTTAATAATAATTTGTTCAAAGAGGTTGCAGATGAGTTTAATATATTTTTCTCGAACGTTGGACAAACCCTGGCACATTCTATTGCCTCAACTGGAGAACTACTAATCACTGACGATGACTACAGACTTGACTGTACTTTCAACTTACATACTGTCACTGAGCTTGAAGTGCTGCGACATGTGACAACGCTGCGCGGCGGCTCGGCGCCGGGTCCTGACAATGTTCCTGCAGCTGTCCTCAAACAGTATTTCCATATTATCTGTACCCCTTTCACCCTCCTGATTAATTTGAGTTTATCTTCTGGCGTTTTCCCCGATATTTATAAGATAGCCAAAGTTCTTCCACTGTATAAAGCTAATGATGTTACGGATAAAAATAATTTCCGCCCCATCTCTCTCCTCAGTGTGTTCTCTAAGGTGATTGAAAAAATTGTCAAAGAACAGCTTGTAGGTTACCTTCACGCCAACCAGATTCTGACAGAGCGTCAGTATGGATTTAGACAGGATAAAACCATCTCGGATGTTCTTTTTGACGTTAATAAAGAAATTCATGATGCAATGTCAGCTGACGACAAAATTATTCTCACCTTTCTGGATATAAAAAAGGCCTTTGATAGTATCGATAGAGACATCTTACTTAGGAAGATGGAATCCATTGGTGTCCGTGGGATTTCTCTTGCTTGGTTCAATAGTTACTTAACGAATAGACGTCAATGTGTTTCCATTTCGCGTGTAAATAGTGACCTTCTTCCAGTAGATTACGGAGTGGTGCAGGGCAGTACGCTTGGACCAATTCTGTTCTTGATATACATAAATAATATTACAAAACTCAAATTAAAGGGTAAATTGTTCTTATTTGCAGATGATACTTTAATCTTTATGAAAGCAAAAACGTGGCACGAGGTTGCCTTGGCGGCACAACATGATCTCTTTTATGTAAAAAAATGGTTTGATCAAAACATTCTTTCGCTTAATGTGTCCAAAACTAAATTCTTGCCACTGTCGTTAAGAACTAATTCAGACTTTAATCTAAAAGATTTAGTGATTCACACCTGTAATAGTTACTTAAATCTTAACTGCGCTTGCGCGACCATTGAGAAAGTTCAGTTCTATAAGTATCTCGGAGTTATCTTTGACAGTCGATTAAATTGGTCCCAGCATATTGTCTACCTAAAAAAGAGGCTGCGCAAATACATTTTTGCTTTTAAAAATCTACGCGATGTACTTGATGAGAAAGAAATCAAATTAGCTTACTTTGCATACGTTCAATCTTTACTCTCCTTTGGTATTATAGCTTGGGGAGGTTCTTTTAATAATCAGTTGAATTCATTGAGTGTTATCCAAAAGTCCATTTTGAAAGTAGGATTTAACAAAGAGAGACGATATCCTACTGACGCTCTGTTTCAAGACACACGGATCTTAAGTATACGCCACATTTACGTTAAAACCATTCTGATATTTATTTTCAAACATTCAAACACCATCTTCAAACCAATTTCTCACTTGTACAATACTAGATATGCACGTCACGTTGGCATTTCTTCTATTCAACTACGCAAAACGCATCTATCAACTAACTCGTTTTATACTTGTAATATTTTGTTCAGGAATTTGTGTAGGGAGGCAAACGTATTAGATGTCTTCAACTGTACGTCCTTATCTAGTTTTAAATGTAAAGTTTCTCAGTGGCTGCTAGGGCTCAGTGTGTCGGGAGTCGAGTCGCTTCTCGCAGCGGAGTACTGACATAAACACACAGACAGACACGCAGACATACATGTATGACTTGACTACAGACAAGAATTGACAGAACGGACACCAGAAACAGACATCCACTGACCCACCGTACCATGCCTCTGCACAGTCACCCACACTGCTCGCCGACCTGTCCTCCCCCTCCTCTGCCTTAGCTTGTGCTCTTATCAGCATAGTTGTTTTTCTCATGTAAAATAGGTTTCTCTTTTTGCCAGCCGTCGCCACTGTTCCTTATATCACCAATCAACTTGTTCCTACTCTGTCTGTCATATCAAACACCACTCATTATTTTCATTGACCATCCGCAAAAAAATTAAAAAAATATAATCGAATGTCTTGATAAGTAGCTCAAGCCTACGCACGGGCTTTGCCTATGTAGGCTTATTTCCATATAATTTAGTTTTTTTTTTCTTACGCTCCTGGAGTGCAACATTGTATGTATGTATATGTATGTATGTATGTGTGTATATATATATATATATATGTATATATATATATATATATATATATATATATATATATATATATATATATATATATATATATATATATATATATATATATATATATATATATTTTTTTTTTTTTTTTTCTGAACTTGGTATTCGAACTCGTTTCTCACTTTCCGTTATTTCGACCTCTTTTTGTATATAGAAACGCACGTACACTTGGTAATCGACCTCTTCAAACTCATTTGCATTTGTATATACATTCTATGACATCATCAAACTCATTTGCATTTGTATATATACTTCCAGAGGTCGTTTCACGGTCATTTGCGTTTGTATATATACTTCAAGAGGTCGTTTCAAGGTTTTATTTTCTATCGGGTAACCGACTGTGTACTCCTGCGGATCCTCGATCCGAGAGATTGTGATATAAATACTTTTACTATATATTATTTTGTAATTTTTGACGGGTAACCGATCGGAACCCCGAACCGAGAGGCATTATATTTTTTCGTTTAGAGATAGTCGTTATTCGACGTGCCATTCAAGATCGGACTCCCGATCGGATCGTGCAATCATTTTACCGAAACACGAGTATTATATAAAGCTGAACTTCACACACTCTTACTCAGTCCTGTTTTGGAATCGATCGAACACATGTGGCACACGTATTTCTGCTATGGATTCTTCTGACTATTCGCGACTACCAAGGTAAGTTTGGTGTTGATTTATTCTAGCTTTACATTTCTTTTTTTGTCATTGACAGTTTGCCTAGCCTTTTCTAACTTCAAAGACTCAGAAGATATATGTATTTGTTTGGTGGTGATTTATTCTAGCTTTAAATTTCTTTTATTTTGTCATTGACAGTTTGCCTAGCCTTTTCTAACTTCAAAGACTCAGAAGATATATGTATTTGTTTGGTGGTGATTTATTCTAGCTTTACATTTCTTTTATTTTGTCATTGACAGTTTGCCTAGTCTTTTCTAACTTCAAAGACTCAGGATATATTTGTATTTGTTTAGTGTTGATCTATTCTAGCTTTACATTTCTTTTTTTTTGCCATTGGCAGTTTGCCTAGTCTTTTCTAACTTCAAAGACTCAGGATATATATGTATTTGTTTAGTGTTGATCTATTCTAGCTTTACATTTCTTTTTTTCTGTCATTGACAGTTTGCCTAATCTATTCTAGCTTCAAATACTCAGAAGATATATGTATTTTTTGAAGGAGTTTTATTTCAATTCGGTCAGTACATTATTTAATGCTTTTTCTTGTTATTTCAGTACTCACCCGCAGATAGTCGACCGATTCAACTTCGGTCTTAGCTACCAAGTATGGGCAGGTCCAAACGACGAATTGCCGCCAACTGTCCCCTTCACTCAATGCACCAAGTGTGGTCGGTGGTACGAGACGAGTAGACACCCGTCAGACCAGCCTCAATTTGATGTACTCACCATCTGTTTGTGTGGCAGACGTGTTGATCCGCCACAGGTCATAGTCGAAGATCCACGCACATGGCCGAAACTCGATACAAGTCCCTGTTACGGACATCGCACTCGGCGGAGAGTAAGGACAAGTACCGCACCGCAACATTCATGAAAATAGTTTTATTTTAACCAAAATATACTCAAATGTCACGAATTATACGTGTACGTTCATTCTTTTCCCACTTCTCCTCCGTGTGACATCTTAGTGCAAGACACATGACGTCACACGAAGGAAATAATGTATTTGCTATCAATCCAAAATTTGAACTAATACGTATGAAATGTCACTTATTAGTACAGATATATGACTACATCGAAGTGAAAATGTGGGTAATGTATTACATAAAACATTTCTTAAAATTACATTTTTGTATAAATTATACATTGTTTTTTCAACCTTTGTAACAATAGCAAATGGTATACTCGAAGTAACAAATGGTCACCAACCGAACACCAAGGTCGCAACCAGATCGTAAATAACAAGCCTGAAACAGTGTGGGTTTTTTGTTGGCTCACGAACAGCATATTAGCACGGTTTTATCATGGTACTTTGGTTTGACACTGGGTTCGCGAACATAGTGGTGAGCCTAGATTTTACGCTTTGGATAAAGTTATCCATCTAAGACTATGCTAAAACGTGGTTCATCACTATGTCCACGAACCAAGTTACGAACCGAGACTCTGGGGATTTTTTTGGATTCATGAACCAACAAAAGCAACTACGTAAAATTACTTTTAAAATGTTTACTCATTTCTCTACAAACTCAATTGACTGGCATGCGGGTTCCAGGTCTGCATGGTGACTGATCACATCGTCAGGCAAAGTATATGGTAAACACTTAGCGAGAGATTTAAAGTTATTTTTCCTTATATTAGAGTATATTTTGTCATGTTTTTTGCCTAGCCATTGATTTTCGTGGAATAAATCATAGGTCTTGCAAACATGATTACTACTTTTTATATTGCGTCGACAGCCATGACATTTCACAGTTGAATATGTAAGTGATATGTTGTATTTGAATACGCTGCAATGACAAAATCTGTTCTTTGCAAGTCGGAAAAACTGCATCTTAGAGTTTAGTAGCGTAGGATGATTTCTTTCCACGATCTTGGTCAATATTTGTTGTACGGATTTATCTCGTTTCCGATTACATGTCCGGTTGTGCTTGAATTGTGATGGCTGTGAATCATTTTCCCCGATGTCGTTTTCTATATTGAAAGTACTGTCTGCTTTGAAGATGTCTTCTTCTGAGCGTGGTCTTTCCACTTCCCGTGTTTCCGAATCAACGTACACCATACAGTCTAATCCACCTACGAAACATTTGGGTTTACTGTAAGTAGACGAAGGATCCATATCTGAGGAAGATAGCATTTAACCGAATACTCCACTCTCGTACTTTTTACAGATAGCGTGGAACATGCGCATCAAATTTGTTTCGTCTTGATTCGGGTAACGTATTGTGAATAACCACCTCATCCAGTATCTTAGAAAACCTTTTAAAACGAACACACAATTTGGTCTTACAGCTTTATTGTATATAGGCCTGGAGACTCGGAACTCGTTAAACACTTCTTCGTCACTGTACACGAGAACAGGCCAAATGGTAATTGTGTCACCAAATCTGGTGGTTAATGTGTTTGCTAACGGTCTTATACAGGTGCTTGTAGAGAACTCTTTCAGTTTGTACCCATGTAACGATATCTGATTAGTTTCACTATACAGCACTTCATTTACCGAGGGGACAAAGACGGTTGAAAACCATTCTACATAGCGTTCAGCGTTTATCGCATCGATATGTTTGAAGCACACGCCGAGTAGGCTGTTTAGTTCCACGGATACACCACGTAATGGGAGGAAATCGTCTCGAACATGTTTCGCTATTACCGACAGTAGAGATTCGATTGTTTTCGCACCCCCCGGGTTGATACCAGATTCACTGGAGTACGACTGCCAGTCTTGACCCTTGCAAACTGTTTTACCATCCGAATAGAGTACAAGATAACGATTTTGGTCGATCAATAAGCATAAGTCAACTTGCCGCAATTTGGGAACGAGACGCAATGGTGAGACAATGTTTCCAAGGCTTGATATAAGTGTATCGATCGTACTGTTGATGGTGGTTTCTAGTTCCTTGCACGTCAGTGAGGCGTCCACATCACATACGCGATTTCCATCGTCTTCTTGGGGTCCGGTGTAAAACAGAGCACCGTCTGTTTGTGAAAGTAATACTGTTTCTGCAGGTATGTTCTGCAACGTACTTAACATGATACTTTTGCACAATGATCTAACAGCGGACGCGCACTGCGGGGAAAACAGATCATTGTACATACTTGTTTTACCGGTACAGCCGTAAATGACGTTCGCAAGTTTCTTGTAGAATAGATTCAACATTCTGTTGCGATTTTTGCGTTTTAATACAAGTCTCTCCATGAGGCGTGCTAAACATCCAACGTAGATTTCAGGCCGGAGAGAAACTACGACGAGATTGCTGTTTATCTCATTGACGTGTCCTATCTGGTGGTAGATTGAAGTCATGATTTTGTCGTGTCGCGACTGTTGAGGACATGAGGAGTTGTTCGTCACAAGAGCTTCTAACTGTTCATCGAGTTTGTTCAACAGCGTTCTGTCCACAATCGTTGTAGTCTCGGGTGATATGTTGTAGAGAACGGTAATACTAGGATAGGCGGATTGTAAGTCAAATTCTATCATATTGTTTCTGTAAAGGCCACGCACCGATTGTGAAATAGGTTTTACATTCTTCTCCTTGGCAAAGAAATCGTTACAAACCGATATTGAACCGCACGTGCCGAAGTATAAGGAAGAGTCCAACAGGGTTTCGACGAATACGCAGTTCGATGCTCTTATAGAATCAAAAACACGATCTTCAGTCGAAGACGATGTTTGATGTGTGTCGTATGAACGTACGTTGTTAGAAATAGATGTCTTTTGGTCTGTGTACTTAATACCAAACACGTCCAACAAGCCAAGCCGCAGTTCAGACGCCATGTCGAACGCCAGTTCCAGTATGCGCTCTGAGCGAAATTCCCATACAAGGCGAGCGTAAATGTTTTGCCTGTGTTCCAACTGCCGGAAAGCATTCTGCTTGACATCTGCGTTTCCGTAAAGGGTTTGGTGGTCAAGACGGATCGATCCGTTGGCCGTCAGAGAAGTGTCTTCCAGGATGCGACGGTAGGATTGTGCGAATTTGCAATTCTTTAGGTCCAAATCGTTGCATAGGCGTGAGCAGTCGAGTGCTATAGAATTTCGGAACATATCTGTGGTCCCGGAAGCCTCGGACGATTGCACCGAACGTTTGTGTTTCGGTAGTAGAAGGTTCTTTGGAATTAGAATTACTATTTGTGATACGAGTATTTCGATAAATGATAGTTTCTGTTTGCCGTATGTATTACCATTAGGCCTACTTATATATCTACAACAATTCATACTCGCACATCATGATATGTTATAGCTTGATAACATTAATTTTTTTTACGAAGATATTCGAATGGTGTTACTTTTTGGGCCCTGTTTAGAATCATTCGACTGACTAAAAACGTGAGATAGTCCTCACGTTCTGCAATTACATGACCAAATAAGAAAAATGGTAGATAAGTATGAAACTCAAGAAAAACTTAAATAAAAATTTTGTCACGAATAATACCACAGTAATAGAATAAATATAAAATTATAGGTAATAGCCTAAACCAAAACTTTAAAATAAAGTTAGATGAAATCAATAGCTCCACCAAAACTAAAAAGTAATGACCAAATATTGTCACGTGAGTTTAATGGATGTACCTATTGTTAATTTTATCAAGACGTCATTACCTTCTAGACAACATGTTACACGAATAAAATATTTAACTTTGATCAATAATATAACTTATGTGTGACAAACGATACCTTCGCGTATATTTGGTTATACTACCTATACACTGAGTAGAAAGGTTACAAATAAACTGATAAAAACCACTGATCATATTCAAAGTACAAAATAAATATCGGCATTAAAATAATGTAAGACGACAGTAAGTAAAACCAGCATTGTAGTGATTAATTTATCCGCATATGGCACCCCAGATATGGCATATGCGTGTGTTGTGCGTGGGAAGTAGTGCGTGTCTTTCAATTAAAAATGTTAATATAATTACAGAATTCAGATTTCATATCCAACATCCCTTACGGGTATGTATATACTGCCTTTACAGTCTACATACCCAGATGCAATCAGATACTAAAGAATACATTGTGTGCGTGCGTGTGTGCGTACGCGTGTGCATTAATTATGATTTCAATGATTTATTGAAATCATAATTAATTAATTAATAATTTATCATTATAGAGATAAAAAATAAAAGTATCTAGAAACAAAACTATAACAATAAAAGCATGCTGTTGCCATTGACGTATACACCATTGAATCGTGGTTTTCGGGAGTTCAATTTTATAAATATGCTATTTGGAGTTCAGTGTTTTTAATTGACAAAAGTTGTAAACCCTGATTTGTTTGTATTATATTGTATTTGTATTGTAAAACCCTGTAAGCTTGTCCAAATATAACTATGAATCAAAAGAATCCTAATTATATGACATAATTTCAGCTACAGTACTTTTAACAATACTTGCCCTTTTGTAACAAAACTTAACGTAAGCAAGTTCTTTTTGATGAACTAATCGTTTATACCTAAATATAAATAGTAGTGGTCCCACATTTGACGCTTAAGGTACTCCAGCCTTCATAAGTATTTCTTACTCATATGAATTGCAGAACCATTTACATCAACAGATAACATCTTATAAGATTCATACACTTTCTTTCCATTTTATACAATTATCACTATAGAATAGTGTACTTAACTGTTTCAAATGAATTACATCAATCCAAAAAACAATTTTATCTACTTTGCTTGCTATAGCAAAGATTGTCGTAAATATTATTATTTAACACAGCTATAGCATCAATGGTATGTTTGCTTTTTTAGAATCCAAATTGTTTGTCAATAATTAGTTTATGTTTGTGTACAGAATTTTATGATCTTGAAACCAAACTTGTTTGAAAAGATTATGAATAAGTGCAATAAGAATATAATTCATACATAATAACTATAACAACTATAATTAAGTTGTTAACTTATTTTTTTTATCCAATTTTGTATACAATACAAATTTCTTCTTTCCTAAATTGTCTTTAAATTCTACCTCTTATTTTACTTTATTTATAAGAGTAACCAAATAATTGTTTACTCATACGTATTCTATGATTGTTACAATTTGGATATTTGCTCAATCCAAGCAACCATAAAAAGAAAAAAAAAGTATATATATATATATATATATAATAAATTCCTAAATTCGTGAGGAGCCTCTTCCATCAATGTATTTGGTTTACGAATATTACGATCTTTGCTTACCTCAACCTGTTGGTAGTTGAATCAAGTGCCGCTAGAGTTCATGGCTCTTTGTGACCCCTGATTGAGGCTAATCATCGCGTATCTCTCTATCTTCAGTGTAGTCGCCGCGCCGTGCACAACGGGATAGCCGTACCATCTGGGAAGAGTAGAAATCTGGCTTTATTGACAACTGTTGAAGTATTATTTGAGCGAGTTAGGATTTTTCACAATATTTTAAGAAATACCAACAAGAAATATTGTATTAGAACTTATATCTACAAGAAAAGCACAAATTATAAAGGCCAAAACATCTTTTCTAAATTATTTTTAAATTTGGATAGTGCTGTTAAATGAACTCATCTTATATTTAGTAGCAAGGAAAATACATTCTACTCTCTATACATTCAAATATTTGTACGATTTATGGTGAACCTTTTTTATAGAAGTTATGAACTGTCATAAATGAAATTAATTGACCTCCAGATGCAATTGAATGTGCTTTCATTTCTAAATATTTGTTGCCAAACATATGCTAACAAGTCTTTAGTAACATGTGTATATCATTAAATATATGTTGCCGTAGCTTGTCCGCAGTCATGCCTGTTTATAGTCAACGAGGTGCAGCCATATGTTGGTATTGTGGTAAATGCATATAGTCAAAAGTATGTTGACAGAGTTCACGATCAGTCACGACTGGTAGTAAAAGGTCACCCAAGCCTTTAGTGAGATTTATATTTGGTGAAATGGTTGCTGCATCACGTTTTAAGGGCCGTTTAGCTTCACAAAAAGCACTAAAAATATGGTGAAACGTAAGTTTATTTTTGCAAATACTTGATTATGTTTTATAACTTTTTACAGTTTAAAATGTGAAAATGTATATGTAAGTATTGGTTTTCTTTCAAATTAAAATACTCATAGTGTCAAATTATTATCACTAGTTTGGACCTTTAATAATCATATAATGTAAACTGTATTTCATTTTAATAATAAACAAGAACAGAATAGTTGAACTAGAACAGCATTGTTTAGCCTACTGCTGGTAAAATTGTATGTCTATCATAAGGCTATAAAAATTTCCAATGGTAGCTAGAAAGTTTGGAAAACGCCCATCTTAAGTCGCACTCGCTTAAATTGATAAGTTGCATTTATTAATAGAACATAGTGTATAAAATGTTTTGGAGCTCTTTCCCTTTCGTCACAACTTGTATTTATCACAACTTGCATCATTGATAAGGAGGATTATAGAGGCATACTATAAAAGGAAGCGACTAATTATGACAGTGGTAGTGGATAATTAAAAATAATTCTCGATTTTTGAAGGATGACAGAACGTTAACTATATTTAAGTTACTGTCGAAACAAAGTTTTAATTAATTTTTTAAATTATTTAACTATATAAACACTTTAAATTAGATTAGTAAGTAGACATAACCTAGCTTATCACATACCTATGGTTTTAGCAAATGTTTGAAGGGTTACAAACACAGTTTCAATTTCAGTTTCATAAATCAGACACACTTGAATTTATTTAGTGCCTTCAGGAAATACATGCAATTTAACATACGTTACGGTATGCGGCCTGTAAATATCTAGAAGAAGGCGTTTCTGTTTTCGATTACTGGACACTTTCTTGTTTTAATTAACTTGAATATTGTACTAGAATATTTGGTCGTAAAACATTAATTTAATTTCCCTGAATCGAAATTTAAATAAAGATTTGTTTAAATAATGTAACATAAACATTCAATATATACAGTATAATTTGTTAGACTAACAGATTCTGAAAATAAAAATTATCAAAAAAATAAACTAAAACTAAATTTATTTGTTTAACTAGTAACATTTATTAGTTTTCAACCGAATACAATACAATTAACATATGATTGAGGCTCTTACGAGTGTTTTCCAATGATTGTATGTATACACATCCTCACGTATGTTAATTTTTCCCTGCATATAATATGTAGGTGTACTTTTAAACTTTTATTCGTATTTCTCAATCTGCTAAAATGTCATATTCTTTATTTACTGTTAAATGTTACACGTTTTATTCTTTAAATACTCACAGTATCAATAAAAAAAAAACACAGTAAAAATCCTCGTAGTAAGTGAAGCCGTTTTTTGTCAACGTACCTCCTCCCTTATTTGCGTATCAATTTTAACAAAAGATTTGTCCTTTTTCGTTGCTGTGCAATAAGGTCTCAACTTTTCAACATTCTTAGCCTTAAACTAAGAGCAAAAGAAGGGCTCAAAGAACGTTCTTGGACAGAAGAATTACATGGAGAGAGGTTTAAATAAGTCAACAAAAATGTTAACAACTCTTGGAATGTAAATAATGATGTTTATAATATAGACAAGGTTAAGATCTTTCTTAATTTTAGAAATAATATTAGGTTTTTATATTAAACTATAAAAAAGTTGCAACTTAAGTGCTACTCAAAGGAGCTACTATAAATACATTTTTATATAATTTTAGTCAAAATCCACGCCGAGGATTGACACTTAAAGCGTGCAGGGGTGTTCCCTAGTAATTAAATTAATTACTGACTCACAGTGGATACTCATAATACACCTAGTGGCTGCAACTTCGATTAATTTAAAAAACGAATTAAGCTAACACGAATAGTTATTCTAAAGTGAGTATTTCATTTAGGTTAATTTCAACAGGCTGTAGTGGTATAAAGGAATAGCCAGCTGTATGCTGTGCTCAAAGTAGATCGATTTTAAGTTAAATGTGTTATCAGCATTTAATTGAAAAATATTTAAGTACATGAACTGTACATGAGGTAACTTACATGAACTGAACAGCTATTTAACCCAGGTTTTAGTTTGTTTAGCTAGAATATTTCCTGTTCGTCTATGAATTAAAAAATCGACCCAACCAATTTTAAAGAAACTTCCAACAGTAAGTGTTAAACAACATTTTAACATACCAACATCAGAATTCTCCGTTGAAACCCCAACCACTCAGTCTTTTAAACACGTAAATTGTCTTAGCAAGTTTTACTTAAACATTTTGAATCCTGAGGGGGCGACTGACTGCTCGATATTATAATTATATGTTAATAAACTTAACGTGATCCTTTTTTTCTTTGTTCTACCTTGTCCTGTATGCAAATTTTAATTACGCTGAGCAGTTAGTAAATAAATTTAAAAATTAATGATATGCTTTTATTGATAAACAGTAGCATCATGGAATAACTTTAAAAATCTAAAGCTACTAAACGAAGTTTTGTTTTGGTCTGATGATGTTTCTTTGACAATGAGATGCCTTATTAAATTATTGGTATTGCGAAGTACAATTATTCTTAAATTAATTATAAATATTTCAAATAAGAAGAATTTTCGGAAATTATATTAAATAAAGATTTTTTTAAGGAGAAGCCGATCTACTTAGCCTTACTATGCCCATTCCTCATAGACTATTGATCTGTGCGAGGAACCGACTAGCCGACAAGTAATCAGACAGAGTGAGGGGGCGAACCAGTACAGTAGAAGGTGAATATTACTGATAAATCTTCATAGTCTAGGCTTGATTGGAACTAGCGCTATCTCCAACCAAGCTCAAAGTCCTGACACCTTAGACCGCTCGGCCACCAGTAGCACTGTACGTGTAAGGGTGGGTGGGTGGGTAAGTAGCACTGTACGTGTAAGGGTGGGTGGATAGGTAAGTAGAACTGTACGTGTAAGAGTGGGTGAGTGGATAAATAGCACTGTACGTGTAAGGGTGGGTGGTTAAGTAGTACTGTACGTGTAAGGGTGGGTGGGACAGTAAGAAGCACTGCACTAGTAAAGGTGGGTGGAAAGGTAAGTAGCACTGCACATGTGAGAGTGGTTGGGTGGGTAAGTAGCACTGTACGTGTAAGGGTGGGTGGTTAGGTAAATAGCACTGTACGTGTAAGAGTGGGTGGGTAAGTAGAACTGTACTAGTAAAGGTGGGTGTGGAAAGGTAAGTAGCACTGTACTTGTAAGAGTGGTTGGGTGGGTAAGTAGCACTGTACTTGTAAGGGTGGGTGGGAAGGTAAGTAGCACTGCACATGTGAGAGTGGTTGAGTGGGTAAGTAGCACTGTACGTGTAAGGGTAGGTGGAATGGTAAGTAGCACTGTACGTGTAAGGGTGGGTGGGTGGGTAAGAAGCCCTGTACTAGTAAAAGTGGGTGGAAAGGTAAGTAGCACTGCACATGTAAGAGTGGTTGGGTGGGTAAGTAGCACTGTACGTGTAACAGTGGGTGATTAGGTAAATAATACTGTACGTGTAAGGGTGGGTGGGTAAGAAGCAGAGTACTAGTAAAGGTGGGTGTGGAAAGGTAAGTAGCACTGTACATGTAAGAGTGGTTGGTTGGGTAAGTAGCACTGTACTTGCAAGAGTGGGTGATTATCTAAGTAGTACTGTATGTGTAAGGGTGGGTGGGTGGGTAAGAAACTTTAACTACCCTTAAAACAATAATTTAAATTTGCCAACAAAATAGTAAATGAAGTGTACATATTTTTACTCAATATATGTGCTATGTCTTTAAGTATAAATTAAAATGTATTTAACATATTTTTTGATGAAAATATCTGGAATCATGGGTCTGGGGTTGACAGCCTGCTTTATCTGATCTTCCCATCAGTAAAAAATTATGACAACATTGCTAAAGCTGTAAGTTTGTGTTAGCAATTAGCATGTTTTTTTTTATTAATTTTTATATCTTTAGTGTTAGTTTAAATACTCTGAACCATCAATGACCAACATATTGCTAGAAAATATTAATTATTACATTTTTATTTAGATAAGGAAGGTGTTATAAAATTCTTTTTGTTAAAATAGATTAGATTCAAGAGCCCAATTTTAGAATGATTCTCTACTTGCTCCTAAAACTTAGGTTCTGGTTTTGATTCCCTAGTTTGAAAATGCATCTTCCCTATTTTATTATTTATTTATTTATTTATTTTTATTTATTTATTCATAAGACGCTGATCGTCAAGATATGGACGAATATGGATTTCGAATGAATGTGATGAGTGTATATGAGTGAATGTAGTCATTGTTACAAACTAAGGCCGACTATCCCTTAGAAAGTGTCATTAATTAATAGCCCAATTACAAATGAACAGTCGGTGATTATCAGCTGATCCTTCCCAAAATGTATTGACTCTGATTGGGATCGAACTGAGAACCTTCAGCACATGAAGCTGGAATTGAACCAACTATTACATTATCATAATAAAATAGGGAAGCTAAAAGTCTTCAGTTGCATATTCTGGGAATAATTGCTGACTATACAATTATTTAGATCTGATATACTAAACATCCAACCCAAAGAAAAAAAGGCTACCAAGCATATGTGTCCTTAAGACATATCCATATGGTATTATTATTATTAACCCGGGAGTGGTCGTGCCTATTATGCAACCTAATATGGTCGCTGTAGGTCATGGTGACCCGCAATTAAATAGTTTGTATTTTTCCATTGAACTTATTAAAAGCCCTTTCCATTGATTTGATTAATACCTTAGACTCATGGTAGTGATAAAAAATGTGATTTGGTCAAGAATATTCAATGGTACACATTTTTTTGCAAAATTAAACAAATTATATGTCAAAAAGTAATTTTTTTCTATATTCAAATTCAAAACTTCTTTATTCATACAATTTGCAAAATTATACACATACAGCTTTACAAATAAAGAATGGCATCAAATAATAAGATACTCTGAAATAAAATGTAAACATAATAAAATTTATAGTTATTAACTAAAAATAATAATTAATAAGTTCATATTAATAAACTTATTAACTACTTAACATAAATTCCTCAAATGAATATAATGCTTTGTTAATTAACAGGTTTTTTAGGCGTTTTTAAATGTACTGTTTTTGTGTATCTTAAGTAAATCCCTTAGAATTTTATTTTTGAATTGTATGCCAGCATAGCTTGGTTTTTTATTGTAAAATTCAGTTGAGTGATTTTGTACGGCTAGTTGATCTCTATTTAATGTATTATAGTTGTGAGTTGTTCCCAATCTTCTGTCCCCACTAGTCCTAACAAACATAACCACATCAAGAATGTACATACTGTAGAGTGTAGATGGTTAATATTCCTAATTTTGTAAAATATTCTTTAATTGAGTCTTGCTTATTTAAATTGATAATTATTCTAATCGCTTTTTCTGGATTTTTAAAATCCTTAGTAAATTTTGTATTGTTTGTGGCCCTATTCAGCACAATGCCAAACAATACGTGGGAATATATGTGAACAAAATTAATGGTTTTTAGTGTTTCTGTAGAGCAGTATTTAGACATTATTTTGAGTGAAAATAATCCTGTAGAAATTTTACTCAACAAATTAGAGACATATTTATTCCAAGATATGTTAGTACTATGATGTATAAAATAAAAAAGTCAATTTTTAAAATTAATTTAGTTTGTGTGGTATAATACTAAGTATAACTAATTAAAAAAGTAGTTTTAACTGCGTCTTATGAGGTAAAATCCTTAAGAAATTACATGATAAAATTGACATTTGATATTATCGATAAATCTATACCTAAAAACTATTACAAGATTTAAATTGAACTAAAATGATTAACATACACTCAAAACAAAAGAAGGCTATTAGGTAATTGATTTTTAAATTTTCTTAGAAGATGATACATTCTATAGTTTAAATGTTTTTTATTGGAAATCTGGAAATTTATAGAACTCGAACTTATACGCAGTGCACTATCGGTTTTATCTTTTTTTTAGATTTTTTCACATTTTGTACTAAAACGTCCAAACGATAGAATTTAATCACAGTGCACTCAAAAAAAAGTCTAAAGATATGATTTTAACAACAAAATAAAAATTATGGGTTTAAAACTTTTGTCAAACTAATTAGTTGCCGCGGTCGTGGTGACCCGCAGCACGTATGTATAACGGCCAAATGAGATGCAGAAACTAAACAAAAACTACTGGTAGTTGTAGGGGGTGGGTAGACAGGAAGATAGAGGGAGATGATGGTTTGGCCTACTGTTGTCAAACTAATTAGTTGCCGCGCATGTCGTGGTGACCCGCAGCACGTATGTATAACGGCCAAATAAGATGCAGAAACTAAACAAAAACTACTGGTAGTTGTAGGGGGTGGGTAGACAGGAAGATAGAGGGAGATGATGGTTTGGCCTACTGTTGTCAAACTAATTAGTTGTCGTGGTCGTGGTGACCCGCAGCACGTATGTATAACGGCCAAATGAGATGCAGAAACTAAACAAAAACTACTGGTAGTTGTAGGGGGTGGGTAGACAGGAGGATAGAGGGAGATGATGGTTTGGCCTACTGTTGTCAAACTAATTAGTTGCCGCGCATGTCGTGGTGACCCGCAGCACGTATGTATAACGGCCAAATGAGATGCAGAAACTAAACAAAAACTACTGGTAGTTGTAGGGGGTGGGTAGACAGGAAGATAGAGGGAGATGATGGTTTGGCCTACTATTGTCAAACTAATTAGTTGCCGCGCATGTCGTGGTGACCCGCAGCACGTATGTATAACGGCCAAATGAGATGCAGAAACTAAACAAAATCTACTGGTAGTTGTAGGGGGTGGGTAGACAGGAAGATAGAGGGAGATGATGATTTGGCCTACTTTTGGTACAGTATGGCAGGCAACAACAGACGCTCACGGGTCACTATGACCCACAGCGACCCCGTGTTAAAAAAGATTTAAATCAAATGTTTAACTTCAATATGGCTATTAGATAATGTGTATCTTTTAATTGCTAATAATAATAATTTCATCTTGTTGTTATGATCTAAATTCTTGTTTTAGGTTGAGTTTTCTTTTTTTACTAAGTTAAAAATAAAAGAGGAAGGATATATCAACTCAGAAAATACTCTTAGTTCAATTATGTATCATTCTATAAAATATTTTATAGTCATAGAAGGGAGTAAACAATAAGCTCAGTTGCGTGGTAATTCCAGGTGCAATTTGCAGAAGACGGCCCTTGATACAAAAAAAAAAAAAAAATCAGCATAGCTATAACTCTATATATGTGGTTTTATAACATATTGTGAAGAAAGGCTCCCCAAGAAAGGGTTGAGGTAAGCGTTTAACTAATTACGATAAATCAGGCACTAGGGGGAAGGGAGGCTATCCGAGAGTGTGAGTGAGAGCTGATCAAAAACTTGGTGGCGAAGGATTCGGTCAAGTAGTCTACCAATATGGGGCTGTCCCTTGGTCAAGTATTTTTGGTTAAGGTGGTTCAGGAACTCACATCGAGTGGTAATATTAAGGATGATGTATTGATTATTGGAACTATGTCTGTGGTCCAAATGGTAGGCTAGGTGCGTAGCACATCACTTGGTTTTTTTCAAGGTTTATGAGATGGTCTGAGAGGATGGTAGTAAGAGCGGGATGTGCATATATCAGGGCAGGGGGAATGTTGGCAGTGTAGTGGCAGGTGATGGTCCTGGCAGAACGACAACATATTCCTGACTTGTATTTCTAAATTGAGCATCTTTGAACATATGGATTTGTATTCAATTCATACAATAATGGATCTCTAAACCTGAAAAAAATAGGTATGAGATTAAATTTTGTTCAAAATGTCTACTATTTGGTTTGTACTAATTCTTGTTATTATAACACCTACTAGTAATTTTTTAACAACATCAATATTTAATTCAAATGTTTTAATTTTGTTCACCTTCAATTGCTCTAATGTTTGGAAAGTAATTGATTTCTAACAGGCGTAATATTGCAGGCCTTGAAAATGCGGAAAACTTATTCCCATTGGGTAAATAAAATCATTTTTTACCAAAAGAACAAAGAAGATAATTATAACAGAGGTCTACTCTTGAAATTGTTTGAAAAACTTCTATAAGGGCTCTATTATGCGCGGCCACTTGAGTGGCTCGCGTCCGCGACTGCTCAGAAGCCAGGCTAGCCACAGGTGTTGCTAGGTCCGGCGTCTGCAGTGGCTAGGGCAGGCGTCTGCAGTGGCTAGGGTAGACGTATGTTATAAAGTTTCTTCACTTTCTTCAGAATGTCGTCAAGTGAAGAAGACGAGTTAATTCTTCTACTTCTACTAAAGCGTCGTAAACGTAGGCGGAAAAAAGCATAGGAGTCCATCCGTTACTCAAAGGAAGGCCTTCAAAAGGAGTTTTTCCACACTATATGATGACTTTACAGAGGACAATATGACGTTTTTTCGGATATTTCAGGATGAAGAAACGCTCCAAAAATAATTACAGACTTTCAAGGGCCCGAAAACACATAGAGTGTACATTCGGAATTCTAGCGAACAAGTGGCGTATTTTTCACAGGCCATTAAATGTGGACCCAAAACTAGCAAACCTCATTATTAAGACATGCTGCACTCCACAATTACGTGATGGATCGTTCAATGACACTCTACTTGTTGAAGGATTTTATGATCTGGTGGCCAACCCCAGGAGGAAGGGTAGCCAACGCAGTGAAACAACAGTTCATGGACTACTTCATGAGCCCGGAAGGAAGTTTGTCGTGGCAATTAAACAAGATTGGGAGCTAGGTGAACAGGAACATGAAGAAAAATTCAACAATCACAGCCAGTGGAGTGCGAATAAATTCATGTAAATAGTCTTTCGAATTGATATTTTTTGTGATTTTTATAAATAAAAGTGGGTGAGCTTTATTTTGTTTAGTGTTTCTGCAAGTTTTAACTTTTGAATTAGTTTGTACAGAATGTAAATAAAAACCCCTTAAGGATTTTAAGGACTGATAGTACACATCGTTTAAAGAAAGATATGTCCAAAAATTTATCGTTTAGCCGCTTGCAACAATTTTGTTTTTTCCATTTTAAAATTTTAGTTCAATAATGGATTGTTGTATTCAGTTCATATTCGGCTTGAATATACTTGACACAAATATCTAACTAAATTTAAAAAAGGTCATTTCCAATGGGTTTTTTTCAAAATGGCGACAACTATTTTTTTTAATCGGTTAGAAAACTAGAGTTGGGTACATTTTTGTCTATGCCTATTTAGGGTAGTATAAACAAAAACTCATAACGATCAAAACTAGCCCTAGTTGATTCTTCTCTCCTAGGGATCTTTAGTCGAACTCTGGGTCTAATTGTGTTCAAACTTTGCGCCACGACTTTTCAATTTCTACGTTGTTTGAGTGTTCTGGTAGTAATGAATTCCAAATTGCGGTCTCCCCTCAATTTGTGAAATAAAATCTTCGATGTTTAATTCATCAAGAATCTTAATAATGTTTTCTTTTTCATCATAATAATTAGAATATAGAAAACGCCACCAGCTCAAAGCACACACAAATCGTAACTGCGGCAAGGGCAGTGAGTGAGGAGGGAGGGGGTGCACTGTGGCTCGAGTGTGTGGCTGCGCATAATAAGCCCTATATGATAACATGGCCCGCTGACTGTGCGACAGTCGCGCGGGCTAGCCACCGGTAGCGAGGGTGCGCGTCTGGAGTGGCCTGTCTAGGCGACAGTCGCCTGCCTGACCACAGCCGTGGCGTCGCTTAATAAGCCCCATATGATAACATGGCCCGCTAAAAGTAGCCTGCCTGTGCGTCTGAGGCAGTCGCGGACCCGAGCCACTCGAGTGGCCGCGCATAATAGGGCTCTAAGCCCTCTGAATATATGGTTTGACATTGCATACTTGATTTGAGTTCAAACAAGAATTTATGTAAACTAACATAATTAAAATGGTAGAAATCATGTGCCTTAGAATCATAGTTTTAGATTTAATGCAATTATAATATTCTCAGATTTTAATTTTTCTCAGTTTCTTTTTAGATAGCCTTTTTACTTGAATTAACCTTAAACAGTCTGCCAATTGTGCTGGTACACAAAATAGAACAAATTTCAGAAGAAAACCTTACTGAAATTAACTGATAATAGGAAATAAACGAGACACATTATAAGTAAAAAATATTATTTATTACTATTAGCTATTTATATTCAAAGATCTGTACATTGTTTCTATTCTAGAAGGGGTTTCGTTGATGTTGGTGAGATCGCAGTTAGAAGTATAGTGTCAAGTTGACCTGGTTTTTTTCTGCAATCCGTTGTTGCAGTTAGAAGTATACTGTCAAGTTGACCTGGTCATTTCTGCAATCTGCTGCCAAAGGAGTGACACTTACGTCTGGATCCAGCTCCGTCTGCTCATGAAAAAATATTCACGTCAGTTTTGAATATAAGATATATAGTATTTAAAACTTTGCAGATTTTATTTTAGAGTATACATACAAAATCGATAAAGTGTTAAATGTTTCTCTTCCCTTGATTATTTTGTACGTTACATTGATTAGTTATTTGAAAACACTACCACATAGAGGAAATTCTCCTTGAGGTTTGCTTAGTCAATTCCTCTGGTTTGAAGAAGGAAAATGTAGTTTTTGGAAATAGATCACCATAATATTTAAACAGTTTGTGCTGTTATTGTATTACATCTGTGTTATGTGATGTTCACATGTATTGTTTTTCTGTTGATACTTTGTATCCTAAGTAAGAAGTTACAAGTCACTGTCCTCGATCTATTCGAGAAAATCTGTAAAAGGGTTTTACAGAATAAACATTACTTACAGTGTAAAAACAGTGTGTGTAAATAAAAAAATATAACTCCACCAGAAAATTTAGTGAATACATTGAAACAAGTACATGAGGTATTCTAAAACACTTTAACTGATCTATATATATATATAAAAAAATAGATTGCAGCTATATTTTACTTTTGTTTTCTATAGTACCAGATTACTTTTTTGTTGCAATTGCCAGGATCTAGTCCAATGACAATACCATTTTCCTCTACGGTTATATGAAATCTGTTAAAAATATTACTTGAAAATATTTATCACAAAATATTTTATGAAGCCAATAATAATTTTAGATAAGTGGTAGATCATCATTTAAATATTTTCAATCAATAACTAATGCTCTTGATTATTGTAGTTAGACAGGCTGTTCTTGTTTTGTTTAACAGCAGAAATGCCAAAACAAATAAATTTACTTAATTATATTAGTTATACCATTGACTATAGAAACAATCAGACAGACCAAGGCAAGGCATGTACTGTGGACACCCGCCTGTGCTGCTATCTAACAGTGAATAATCTGAAATAAGTGCTCAGACGACTGTTTGGCAGTTCTGCTGGAGAAATACAGTGAGTAGAGACCACTTGCACTACCTGTGAAGACAGAACAAGATAGAACTAGGGTATACCCTTGCACACTTTGTGTGCCAACCCTTTCACTAGCTATTCTCGAGACACCTCAGCCCTCGGCCTTGGTAATGCCTGTTAGTACAGTAGTAAGTTTCACTTGCAACGCTCGTGACAACTCAGCATTCAATCTTGGCCTGTGACATTCAACTAAAAATATCCGTAAGAACACTGTATCACGTACAGCCATAATATTAAATTTATTTACAGCAACTCACTCATAGTGCTTGTGTTTCTGCCTACTTATTGGTATAAACATACAATGATATTGCTAAGCCTATTTCAAACTTGTTCATTTCATTTGTTTTGTTTAACAGCTAAATATTAATTTAAAAATATAATAATTGTATTAGATAATCATTGAAACCTTCAAGTCCAGTAGGTCGGAGCCCTAAACTCGGATGTCAATAAAACTATGCGTACATGCTTCCCTGTTTTCGGTCTCTCTACCGGGACTCGCCTATGGGGCAGTCTGGAAAGGTACTGTACGATCTACCAGGCCAAGATCTTTGCCATCCTTGTCTGCGCCCAGCAGAGGCTAGCAAGCAGTCAGGGACAAACAGTTACGGTAAGATTATGAAAGGTCTAACCTCCTCAATATTTCAAACACTATTATTTACATTCCAACAGCTGTTAAAATTGTATGGATATCATTATTTACACTTGAACAGTTGTTACTATTTGATTTATTTGTTTATACATTTCAACGGCAAGCATTTTATAAACAACAGTCAAATAATCCCAATTACACTTATTTAAATCTCTATCCATGTTATTCTTATACCAAAATGTACTATAAGGTTTTAATGTGGCCTTTAGGGTAAAAATATTGCAGAATGATGAAGTCCTTATTGCACAACTACGAACAGAGGTGAGTTTGTTGACACCCCACCTGTTTAAATTGGTCCAGAAATAAGGGATGAGTTGCATTAACAAAAACTGCTTCATGTATTTAAGGATTTTATAGGACAGGTAAACGGGTTTCACAAGACCCATATGAGCAAACATATAACATGTGAGTCTTTTTGTTTCTATAGTCAACGATTATATCCATATTATTAAGTGTAAAGAATCGTTAACTACCTTATTGTTTCGGTGACTGGAGTCACTTTCATCATCCCAGCTGAGTTTTTTCACTCGTCGAGGGATGGAACCTGACGGCCATGCAACTTTGTTGGGAGGGCTGGGGGACCGAGAAGGTGTGCTGGGAGGTACGGTGGGGGGTGCTGGGGCCACTTTCTGCTTGTTAGTACTGTGAGCTGCCACTTGATGGTTAGATAGACGTTTGGGGCTCGCTTGACTCATCCTTGAATTGGAGTTTCTGGACATGATACCTACACAAGCAAGCAAGGAAATCATTGAAATCATATTGAGAATGTAAGTATTGTAATGCTTGAAAATACATTACTATTCTGAAAACATCTAATAAAAATGACTAGAATAAACAAGGCATGTGACAGTGTGTCACACAAAATATATGGTGCAACAACTAAAAAGAATTTAAATAAAATACTATTAATACAGAAAAAAGCCCTCCGTATATTAATGAATGTAAAATCAAGAGACTCAGTTAAAAATTACTTCAATGAATTAGAAATTTTAACAGTATTTTGTCTTTATGTCTTTGAAACCGTCAAGTATGTAAAATGTCTTCAGCTGGCAGGCAATAATGGTAACATTCACCCTTACAATACTAGAAATCACTACAGAACTGAAAAACATCAATTAGAATTTTTCAAAAAGAAACATTTTTGGGTCAACATTTTATGAAACACATACCAAAAGAAATAATATTAAGTACACAACCTTTTTCAAAATTTACATTATGACTTAAGAAATATTCAGTAAGTGCTCCATTTTATTCATTTGAGGATTTGGATCCCCAACAAAGGTTGGTATGTGGTTCACAATCGCCTCACTTTTACATAAAAAAAATTATCATCTTTAAAAAATTATTAGAAAACTTTAATTTCATTTGAAATTAACATTATTGATATATTGTAATATAATCTGAATAGACTGGGCATATAGTAATAAAATGTAAATTAATAATTGGTGTGTGTCAGGGTGAGTAGTGTTGTCAAGAGATGGTTATTGTGAAGGCAATAAATGTAAAAGTGGTAGAATCTGGTAAACTTTCATCTTGTTTCTTTAGATTATATTTAAAATTTAATGTAATATTTTTATTTATTTTGGAATATAGTTTAAGCTACCTAATAAAAATTAAATAAGATATATACCGAGTCCGTATTTACCGTATTTTTGTATTTATGCTTAGTTAATGTAATCTCATTTCAGTATGATGGAATATTAATTTAGTTGTGTTTTATTATGTTTTCGTTGATATCGTGACCTTGGCAGCGTCTAATTGGTTATATTAATTTAAACCTGTTAACATTTTTATGATTAGTAGAAGTTCATTTTGTTGTACCCCATTCTAGGATCTAGGTTAAAATGTAGATAATTATTAATATAGATAAGTTTATTAGTTTAAGAACGTAGTTGTGTAGATGTAATTTAGTTTTTAGCACTTGAAAACGATTTGGGTTTTACCAAATCGGAACGTTGTGATTTGGATGTCATTATCAGAAGTTTTAATAGAACACTACAATGATATATTTATGATTAGCTCATTGTATATATCCTTTGTATATACATTACATTTGTATATACATCCTGGTACGTGTATTCATTACCACTGTATGTTAACATTTTAGAATAGTAATATGTTGACATGCTATTCTAGAATCACTGATTAGATGGCTTTGCTTCATTAAGTTTTTTTTCTCCCTTTAGAGATGATTGATTTTTATGTTTCAAAGCCCCTGCGTTGTAATTTTAAGTTGTTATCAAACCTTTGTTAAACAGGTATAACTTGCTTACAATTATAGTACTCCAAGTTTGTCTAATATAAACATAAAAGAGCCATGTATGTTAGAAGGGAGTGCAGTCCTAACCATCAGTAACATACTGATAACAAAGACTACACTCATACACGTACAGTGGTACTCATACTCTACCGGCCACCGGTACAGTGGTAACGACCCTCCTGCCCACCCATACACGTACAGTGGTATTGATATATCAGTGTACGTGTTTGAGTGGGCGGGTGGGTCAGTATCATTGTACGTGTATGGGTGGGCAGGTGGGTCAATATCACTGTATGTGTATGGGCGGGTGGGTGGGTCTGTATCACTGTGCGTGTATGAGCGGGCGGGTGGGTCCATATCACTGTACGTGTATAGGCGGGTGGGTGGGTCAATATCACTGTACGTGTATAGGCGGATGGGTGGGTCAATATCACTGTACGTGTTTGAGTGGGCGGGTGGGTACAGTATCATTTTACCCTCACAGGTGTGTGTATATGTCTTAATATAGTAATTTTACAATATCTTTTTAGATTGTAAATATGACATTATTTAAATGTGATATTTTGTGCAAATACACATAAAGATGTTTTGAATTGAATTGAAAAACATAATGAGTAAAGGCCTACTTGAAGGGTGGTATTATTGTGGTGGGACTTACTTCATTTACTCATGTCAGCTTTTATTATATTCCAGTATGGCAGAATAAAAACAATATTATAAACATTAGCATAGTTAAGATTAAGACTATATCTAAAATATATCACTTATAATTAAGATACTATAAGCAAATATATATTTATTTAAATTAGTGCAATAAGTTCTCATGCCAAAATGTATAAGATATTCATTATAAAGTAACAAATGTCTCATGTTTTGTTTACCCGTACTTATTCATCTATCTTCCTCTATCACTCATTGTAATCTATATAATATGGAAGTGATTTTAAATGTTTTTAGGAGTTGTTTAATGCTACGGAAAAATTATATTAAAATTTTTATTAAAATTACGTTCAAATTTTTCATTGTATAACTTTTATACTGTTCATAAATATACTAAACTTGAATGCATTGGAAACTATCAAAATATGTTAGGAATTATTATTGTATTTGAATTTCATACTATTTTATTAGTGCAGTAATCTGTCAAATTAAAATTTTACTTCAGTAAAGTAAGTAAAGTCTATTAACCTATGTACAGCTGCTACTCTTAAAAATTACTGAAATTTTTCGAAAAATTTTTTACCACAGTGCTATTACAATGCTCTTATCAAAATCACTCTAGCGTATTTCTTGTTTTAATAAGAGAGTGCAATATAGAATCATCCTTATCAAATTATGATTTAAAAATTGCTTTTTATATTATATTGGAATTATAAGCAGAAACGTATTGAGCCAGAGATATAAGTCGCAGTTGGAGGAGGCTGGTATCTGTGCACCTTGGCCCAAAGACACAGTTGCCATTTGCCACCAGCTCTAAGCCCTAAGCGTGGCTTGCCTGTGACCCACTGCACAAAAAGGCAACATCAGAGCTGAACCTTACTGATGATTGCCAAACTCTACCATCCAATCCAATTCTGATTTTAACACCAGAATAGTATGAGAACTCATCAAGCCAATTTATATGCCTCATTCTATGTAGGCTCGCAGAGGCTATTGGGGAAGGAGGACCTTTCTTTACATTATTTTCACTAACTCTGAGACATACAGGTAAACTTACTTTTTACTGTAGCGGTGTATTGAGAGGAGATTGTCGGGAGTGTTGTTTCGATGATATTTGGCGTTGCATTAAATACAGGGTTTTCTACTTTCGTCCCATTCAATAAGTTGCCATTTTCCGTTGTTTGGTTGTTGGCATTTGGAGGTAGTTTCTCTGGTTCGATTGGCCCAGATGTTTTAGCTTCCTTGTTGTTTTTGGGTTGTTTGCTGAAAAAAGTACAAACAATTCATTCAAAATGTTGAGTAAAACACTCTATTTAAATGAAACTTGAACAGATATGTAAATTTTACTGTCACTTTTTTATAGTTATATTAACAAGTTAACTGGCATAAGCATTTTTGTGATGTTTCTAGTATTACCAGGTAACCTATTATTGTATTGTATAAGTTTGTACAGTTTGTGTTGTTTTAAATTCAATCAGGTTGGCGAAACATAATGTTCTACCAAAGATGAAATAACTATGGAAGTATGGTCTTTAGTTCAATAATCTTTGATTCTATTTAAAAAATAATGCAGCTCCTACTCATTCACTTTGAGATGTAACTTGATTTCATCACACTAGTAGTTTGGTTTCATTGGCAATACTGCTGCAAATTGGCTTCCTGCTACTATTGTTCTGTCATTGGTCTGCCATGAATATTGATTGTGCATAGCATATGGCAATATCACTTTTATTTCTATTTATTTAAAACTTAGTTTACATGATTTTTTACTATTTGGAAATATGTAAACTATTTAATTTACCCATGTATAGCGAGCAAGATCCTGGGCTGGGAAAATTAACTGGAGAGCGAGATAAAATATTTAAAATGGCTCAATTTTAGCTATTGTGATGTGGATGGTGTTTTGAGATTCTCTGTTATGGTCAGAGAAGAAATGCCTGATCCATTAAAAGTGTAAATACCAATATGAATGTAGAAGATGCATGATGAAGTAACTGTTCAGAAAAGTAATTGTAAATGAATGTAGATGAATATGCAATAAATAGCATGGATACTGAAGTACATGTCCATATTGATGTCAAGATAATATTATTGGTCTTAGTTATTAATATAAAACTTATAATTATGATCAATAGTGATCATGGATCAATGAACTTACCCGTTTGAGCATCGGCCAGGCAGTTAACTTATTTAAGTTACATTCAATTCAAAAGGAGATTTTCATAACATTCAGACAATACTACTGTACGTACAGGCGGATAGGTGAATCAATAACCACTGTACGTGTATGGACAGGTGGTTGGGTCAATACCACTGTACGTGTATGGACAGGTGGTTGGGTCAATACTACTTTACGTTTATGGGCGAGCAGGTGGGTCAATACTACTGTACGTACAGGTGGATAGGTGGGTCAATAACCACTGTACGTACAGGTGGATAGGTGGGTCAATACTACTGTACGTACAGGCGGATAGGTGGGTCAATACTACTGTACGTACAGGCGGATAGGTGGGTCAATAACCACTGTACGTGTATGGACAGGTGGTTGGGTCAATACCACTGTACGTGTATGGACAGGTGGTTCAATACCACTGTACGTGTATGGACAGGTGGTTGGGTCAATACTACTGTACGTTTATGGGCGAGCAGGTGGGTCAATACTACTGTACGTACAGGCGGATAGGTGGGTCAATAACCACTGTACGTGTATGGACAGGTGGTTGGGTCAATACCACTGTACGTGTATGGACAGGTGGTTGGGTCAATACTACTGTACGTTTATGGGCGAGCAGGTGGGTCAATACTACTGTACGTACAGGTGGATAGGTGGGTCAATAACCACTGTACGTACAGGTGGATAGGTGGGTCAATACTACTGTACGTACAGGCGGATAGGTGGGTCAATACTACTGTACGTACAGGCGGATAGGTGGGTCAATAACCACTGTACGTGTATGGACAGGTGGTTGGGTCAATACCACTGTACGTGTATGGACAGGTGGTTGGGTCAATACTACTGTACGTTTATGGGCGAGCAGGTGGGTCAATACTACTGTACGTACAGGCGGATAGGTGGGTCAATAACCACTGTACGTGTATGGCCAGGTGGTTGGGTCAATACTACTGTACGTTTATGGGCGAGCAGGTGGGTCAATACTACTGTACATACAGGCGGATAGATGGGTCAATAACCACTGTACGTGTATGGACAGGTGGTTCAATACGACTGTACGTGTATGGACAGGTGGTTCAATACGACTGTACGTGTATGGACAGGTGGGTCAATACGACTGTACGTGTATGGACAGGTGGGTCAATACTACTGTACGTGCAGGCGGATAGGTGGGTCAATAACCACTGTACGTGTATGGACAGGTGGTTCAATACGGCTGTACGTGTATGGACAGGTGGGTGGGTCAATACTACTGTACGTTTATGGGCGAGCAGGTGGGTCAATACTACTGTACCTACAGGCGGATAGGTGGGTCAATAACCACTGTACGTGTATGGACAGGTGGTTGGGTCAATACCACTGTACGTGTATGGGCAGGTGGGTGGGTCAATACTACTGTACGTTTATGGGCGAGCAGGTGGGTCAATACTACTGTATGTACAGGCGGATAGGTGGGTCAATAACCACTGTACGTGTATGGACAGGTGGTTGGGTCAATACCACTGTACAAGTATGGGCAGGTGGGTGGGTCAATACTACTGTACGTACAGGCGGATAGGTGGGTCAATAACCACTGTACGTGTATGGACAGGTGGTTGGGTCAATACTACTGTACGTTTATGGGCGAGCAGGTGGGTCAATACTAATGTACGTACAGGCGGATAGGTGGGTCAATAACCACTGTACGTGTATGGACAGGTGGTTGGGTCAATACCACTGTACGTGTATGGGCAGGTGGGTGGGTCAATACCACTGTACGTGTATGGGCAGGTGGGTTGATCAATACCATTGTACATGTATGGGGCAATACAGAAAAATAGGATGATTTTATTTCGGTGGTTCCTTACCGAATAAAACCACAATATATTGTTAGCTTATCACTATTTCTGACTACGTATCTCCGGTACAATTGCTTTTTTACACTCTGATAATTTTGATAAATAATCTTAATTTTCAAATGTATTGAACTTATCCCCAAATTGAACACTCTATAAACAACTAAATAAATGTAGAAATAAAATACATTTCAACCCTAGATTGCGAATCCTGCCGCTTCGCGTGATATTTTCAAATGTATATGCGATTACTAAATTAGGCAGATTGCATGCTCTTTCGTAAAACTCAATACAACATATGATTATCACAAGTAAGCGCAACAAACTTGATACCAATTGACTCAGAATGTTCTGTTCTGTACATTTCATATTTTTAATAATTTTTTATACAATTTTATAAACGTAGGAATAAAATTAAAACGTGCAATTTGAAATTCCCGCTCAATTCCCGTCCAGCGGGGGATTGGGAGTGGTAAAAATGACTGATGTTTGTCTCATAACTGTACAATAACCAATTGTCGGAATCAGGTGTACAAACTGTCAGTCTGCAGTGAATGAAATACTCTAGCCAACGAAACAGATTGAAATTTTGTAAGTGCTTTGGTTATTTTACAAAAAATGTGTTTATATACCCTTGTTTGCGTATTCTCTAAAAAGCCAGCATTGATGCGTTACAAGCTGTTGTAAAAAGTTGTAGTAAATAAATTGTTTATTGTGATATAAACAAATAAAAAAATTGGGTAGAAAGCCAGAAAGTTCTTGCGTCGGTTGTTACCGTCTAGAGGAAATTTCTTTCTGAACGTTGGCAATGGTCACATGACAACGATGATATAAAAGAGCGGCCGTCAGTTTTCGTTTAGCCATCTTTGCTTATACACAACGCTCTCTCGACCGCTCGTATTTACCATAATAAGTGTAATGAATTGAAATGAAATAAAAGTGAAATGTAGTGAATAGTGTATTGTAGTTCATATATAATATATTTTAGTAACATATATATAATATATATGGAAGTAACATTGCATAAAAGGAAATTAGTTTTAGGCATTGTTCAACAAGTCCTACCACTAATCAACATTACATTATATTTATATAAAAGCACTAGCACTAGCACTTCAAAATTTTAATAATAACAATCCTACATACAAATAATGCAATGTAGGGCTAAAACAGGCTGGAGAACTAAGAGTGAGTAAAATATTTCATTTTTTTTCAGGGTATTTTAGTTTTACTACCATTACGTAGATGTACTAGCCTAAACATTTATTTTTTATCCAACTTGATCAAATAAGACATGTAAAAATATGGTATTGGTTTAGCATTCTCATAATAATCTAAGAACTTGAAAAAAATATAATATGTATTATTTGTGTTTGCTGAAAAGGACGCTTTTATTTTATTTATCAACAACAATATAACGTAGTATGTTATTATCCTACGTCAAAACTTTATTTTGTCAGGAATATAACTGTTTTTTTATATTTTTATTCAGAAATATCTGTTTTATCAGTTTTTGCTCTCAGAAAAAATCCTAAAAAAGTCAATATTTTATACTATGATTACAATATGCACAACGTTTCAAGAGCCGTTTACACAATTTTCGTACTGACTTTTGGTGTTATAAATGTTATACTTTTTGGAATATATTCATATATTTTACATTTTCTTGTATCTAATAGATTGTACTAATAAAGTGCATTTAGCAAAAAATTATACATACCCTTTTTTTATGGATTGTTATATAATTTTTCACAAAATTTGTTCGTTTCCATGATAACATTTTTATTTTCCATAACAAACTAAAAATATAAAACTTTGTTATTGATACAAACAACCTTTTCTTGTCCATTCAATGGTAATTTTTTAGAATTTGTACATGTACTATTTGATTACCTAACATGTACTATAATCATACTTTTTTTCTTTTTTGCGTTTTATGTAAACAAGCAATTAAAAAAAACTAGTAGTTTTTATTAAATGTAACAACATATTATTATAGTGCATAAAATAATAAACAATGCTTTGGCTATCTTAGAATTATTTATAAACATTTCTTAGTGCTCCGGAGGGTTATAAGTTATTTTACGTACAAAATTATAAAGTTTGTTCAGTCTTTTATTTGAACAATTATTGAATTGTTTTTCAATAATTATTTACTATATTTGTTTTTGTTAGTTTTGATGATAGTATGTTAAAGTACAGTTCTTAAGAAGAAAAATGAAATGATAAAATTGACATTTGGAGCATATTTAATATTTTTTATGATTTTTACAAAAAAAGCTTGCAAAGCGCTGAAAAGAAGCATTTTGCAGTTGAGAGTTCATAATGGGCCACCTAATATTCACCATCTGTAGATGATTACTACTAATGCTATTTTTCCTAATAGAGCATTGAGGAAAGTTGAATTTGTTGATGCTTGTTAAACCTAAAAATAGTTGTAAGTGAAATGTTGATCAGGCTGTTATTTATTTATTGTACGTGAGTCATGATCATAATAATATACTAAATATACTCTGCAAATTGTCCGAAAATAGCCTGTTGGTTAGAGAATTTTAACACTGGTTTTAAAAGCACGAATTTCTCATAACCTTGGACTTCAAGTCAGTTATAATAGTATAACAGTTAATGAACAGAAGTTGTATTAATGAGCGGTAATTACATGATAATATTAGTAAATAAAGTTAGTTAAAAAGTTAACTAAATCAGTGTTTCTCAACTTTTTTCATTCAAGGACCACTAGAGATAATAACTTTATAAAATTATTGGCTGACCACAAGATATTTTAAGTTATTTAAATTTAATAAACTTTTACACTTATAAAAATACAGCAAGATTATTTTATAAAATAATATTTCATATTTTAAATTATAAACTCGAAATATATGAATAAATGAATTTATTTCCCATAAGTAATAGGCAGCAATACAATCATGGAAAAAGCGAGAAATTAAACTGGCCACTTTATCCAGTAGCGTGACCAGTTGAAACTATACAAAATATAAAATAAATTAACATAGTAGATCAGAGTCTAGCATTTAGAATACTTAGTTAGAAAAGAAAATCGCCAACTGTAACATCTGTGAGTTCAACTACTTACAAATAATAATTTTGAAAGAAGAAAATAACATTAGTAGATGCATAAGTAATATGATGTAAGTTAAGTAATACATGAAATTAAATTGTAATGAATATGAAAATAGTGAATACATAAAATATTTAATAATAAGTAGGTAATAATTATGCCTAATAAATGGGTTAAAGTTAAATCTTATATAGAAAACTACTCTTAAGAAAATAACAATTATATAACTTGCAGTCAGTTTGTATCATGAAAAACTGGGCCGTAATAAAGTGAAACGATTAAAACATAATAAGAGGCCGACTCTCTGTGACTTCCTGTTTTGCACTATTTTCACTTTTATTACATTAAACATTGAGGATAAATGCCTCTTGTTTTATTTTTATTCAAAAAACTGTGTTTTACTGTCTTATAGCAGAAAGGCTCTTATGATTGAATTCTACAATGCTTTAAAATAACTTCCCTAAAGAAATTATATACTTAAGTTAGCCTACACTGAAAGAAATGTGTAGTGAAACTCTTATGGTCTGTGTATTTTGCAATGCAGTAGTAATAAAATGGTTTATTTAAACCATCTCATAGATCACATAGGACCTTTCTGCAGATCACATAGGACCTTGCTGCAGATCACATAAGACCTTGCTGCAGAGCACAGGTTGGGATCAGTGACTAACTCATCTTTTCAATGTAGGATTGTAAAGCTGGATGGTAGACCAGAGTTTAATATCATTATAGAAGTTAACACTGAAAATGTGGCAATGATTAGTTTGAAAATACAAAAGCATTGGTCCAGCACATGGAGCTTTTAGTATGCATGGTTGCAGGTAGGCTATACTGTTTATTGTTTTTATTGTTAAAAAAGTAGATCCTTACGTTTTATGTATGTACAAGATTAGAATGACGATAATCAACCCAAGAACACCGAGGATTGAAGCGAAGATGAGTACTAGAGTGTGGCTAGAACCCGGCCAGGAGAGTCCTGCTCTCATGACCACAGCTTCTGGCAGATGTACTATCACAGGTACTGATGTCTGTAACAACAGCAGTTCAGTGTTTAACCAATCAATCAATCAATCAAAAATGGCTTTATTCATGTCGTACAAAGATTATACATCGAATAGTGTCAAAGTATGTAGTATACAATATATCACTAAACACTATAAGAACAATTTATAAAAAGAAAAGCAAATCAAGATTTAAAGTTAAATACCTCATCTGTTGAGTATGGAGCACAGTCTAGCAAATACTTTTTTAAACCTTTCTTGAATTTATAATTTGGTGCAATCATGTTCAATTTTTTAGGTAGCATCTGTAGGTACTTTTGTCCAATATAACTTGTCTTTTTTTTATAAAAATCTAGATTATGTCGACTTGTTAATATAACTCTGCCCCTGGTATTGTATCCATGAGAAGGTTGGTTCAAGCCATGTTCTTTCACATACATGATACATTCTAATATGTATAATCCATAAACTGTCATAATATTTAATTTTCTAAAATTTGATTTTACTGATTGTTTAGCTGGTAACCCCAAAATTATTCTTATTGCCTTTTTTTGTAATTTTAGTATTCTCTCCAAATTTTTCTTTGACGTCGCCCCATACAATGTAATTCCATATGAAACATGTGAATGGATATAAGAAAAGTAAATTAATTTTAATGTTTCTAGATTACACAAATAGGACATTTTCTTTAACACATACAAGCCAGAATTTATTTTTGAGCATATTTTTAATACATGTGAATCCCATGAAAGATGTTCATCTATAAATAATCCTAAGTAGTTTGTCTTATCTAAATGTTTAATCGGTTTCCCATCTATTGTGATTTTTGAAACAAACTTTCTTTTATTTTGTTTAGTTGAAAAATATGTGAAATGGGTTTTCTCCAAATTAAAGTGTAAGTTATGGGATAGTAAATAATTTTTAATGTTAATTAATTCGATATGGGATATAGATGTTATCTCTGCCTGTGTATTACTAGACACCTTCAGGTTTGTGTCATCTGCGTATAAATACATGTTTTCTCTCGGAACCAGGGTCAAAGTATTTTGCACACCATTTAGGTAGCACAGGAATAATAATGGGCCAAGTATAGAGCCCTGAGGGACTCCATATTGGCACAGTTTCTTTTTTGACTTAACAGATGTTATCCAATCTCCTTTCTTACATGTGAGTTCTATAAATTGATATCTATTTTGTAGGTAAGATGCAAACCACTTGTATTCCTTGTTATCTACACCCATATCTTTTAATTTCTTTAGTAATGTATTGTGGCATACTCTATCAAATGCTTTGGAGAGATCCATAGAGATTCCAATTACAAGTTCTTTTTTATCTATAGAATCTATTATCGATTCAATATATTGAGTTGCAGCTGTTATTGTAGAAAAACCTGAGCGAAAACCATGCTGGACGCTATCAATTAATGATTTTTCATCTAAATATTTCTTAAACCTGTTATACATTGCTTTCTCATAAATTTTTGAAATAGCTGGGAGCAATGAAATGGGGCGATAATTGGACATATTGGACCTATCCCCTTTCTTAAAGATGGGAATAGTTTTAGATATTTTTAAATTGATTGGAAAAAGGCCTGATATGAAAGAGGAGTTTATTAGATGGGTAAAAATGGGGGCTAATTCTTGTTTTGTATTCTTTATTATTTTCATGGGAATCTCATCATGACCACATGATGCACTATTATTAAGGTTATTAATAATATCTGTGACTTCAACACAACAGATGGGTTTACAACGGAACATTGTAGAGGTGTCTAGTAATTTTTTACTTTCAATATTGGAAAAGGATGATTTTGTTTGTTTACTATTAATGTTTGCTACATTTAAAAAATAATCATTAAAGTGATCACATATTAGACGAGGGTCCTTATAAGCAATACCATTGTGATTAATGACATAGTCAGTAGTGTCGCTGTGAGCTCCATTACCCACTTCCTTATTTATGATATTCCAAGAGGTCTTCATTATATTATGTGACTTTTTCAATTTATTATCATAGTATTGTTTTTTTAACTGCTGAGCTTTTAGTTTGTAAGACTTATATTTATTTTTGACCGTCAAGATTTGCAGTTGGTTTTTTGATTCCCTAGCTAATTTAGACTGTTGAATAATTTCACTTTTTTCTAATTTTAAGGAGTCATTATACCATGCTTTTGGCTGATTGTTTAATTTTCTAATGATTCGAGGAAAAGATGAAATAAAGTGACCTTTAAAGATCCTAAAAAATATATCATACTTGTTGTGAACAGATGCACGATACACATCTTCCCAACTTTCTTCTTTTAAAAGTTCTCTGAAATGTGCCATGTTATCTACAGAAAAGTTGTAACAGTATTTTTTTTTAGGATTAGACTTCCAAGTGTTTTTGGTTTTGACCTTCAGGGTTAGTAACTGAGCATCATGGTCCGATAAGGCAGTGACTATGCCTTCCACGTTAGTATCAGAGCACTTAATATTTGTGAGAAAATTATCTATTGCTGATTTAGTATTTTGAGTTACCCTTGTAGGAAAATCAACCAAGTAAGTAAATCCATGCCTAACTAGTACATCCGAAAACTCAATAACGTTTTTGTCATTTCTTAATACATTAATATTGAAATCCCCTGCAACTAGTGTAACCGTTACAAATTTAACACATTCATAGCTATAGTGTAACCGTAACCTATAAGTTCAATTTAACAAGTACAGAAGTTAAACTATTGAAGAGATGAATCTAGGTCAACCGCTAAACATTGAGGGTTTTGGAGTAATTTGTAAAAGCACTTCTTCCCAATGTGAGGTGGTTTATTGATTGGTTGCAATCTATAACTCTCTGCAAAGTTTGTGTATCTTGTAGTATATGTAAGAGGTTTTTTATGTCAAATGTATTATTTTTCAAATTAAACTGAATGCATTTATAAATAAATAATATAGACTGAATGGACAGATAAAAGACACAGTTACAGATCTACATGATTCCATGGGCTACAATTGTTCTATGTATCTTCTGACCGTTTTTGGTGGCATTATAACCCTGTTTATGTTCTTGTTTGTTGAAAACCTCCATAGGAAAATCAAATAGTTTAAATGTTAATAAATAAGAATAAAAGATATTTAAAGATAGATTAAAATTACCTAATTTAGAAATCCTACAAATAGTTATTCTAAGAAAACTTACCATTAGACGCTGCTTTGATATTACCATAAACATATAGCTTTTTCCTATGATCAGTTGTTTGGAATATCCTATTGATGCATTAAGAGCTTAATCTTTAGCTGTTAAAAACACACAAATGAAATAAACACGTTTGAAATAGTAGTGTGAGTGAAATACTGTAAATAAATTTAATATTGTGACTTTACGTTGTACAGATAATCTACTATTATTTGCAGTCAAAGACACATGCCGAGGTGTATCGAGCACAGCGAGAGCCGGGGTTGGAATTCAAAGCATGCAGGGATGTCCCCTAGTTAAGTATATTTTAATGGCTACTATATTTGTAATAATTGTTTCCATTATTTATCTATTAATGATACATTTATTGATTGTTGAAGAAAAATATTTACAATATTTAAAAGTATTCTTCAGAATATTTCAACAGATCAGTACCTGTCTTGGAGGTAGGCCATTGTCCGTCGCAACTGCGACCAAGTGAGCTGTACTGCTGTTGAGGAGAGAAGGATCCTGAAGTCTTATCTCTCCTGAGTCGTCCACAGAAAACATCCTGAAAGAATACAATACGTTCAAGTATACACATAATGGGGGAAGTTCCTATCTATTGGGAGTGGCCGTAGATAAGGGGCTAAGGCACTGGCTTGCCACGCTGCTGGTCCGGGTTCGATTCCCGATGTGCCCACTAATAGATTTTGCCCTGCCGCTCCCGTGGTTCGGAAGTCACATAAAGCCGTTGGTCCCCAAGTTAAGTGTAAGAGAGGGCTCCTTAGCCCTAACTTCGCCTGGTAAAATAAGACAAACTTTAACTTTTACTCTATTGTCAGTGAATATCTATATTGAGCTCTATAGTACAGAGGAACCTTGACAGCACAAACCTCCATAGCAGGAATGTTTTCTAATCCCCTCGAACCTTACATAACACTCAATGTTAAAATAACCTTTATTACACGAATGTTACGGACCTCAATAACACAAATTTTATTCGATTTTCAAGAAAATGAAAGAACAAAATCAAAACCTCCATAGCACAAATATTAATAGCCAGACACCTCTTTAGCACGAATTCAACCTCTATAAGACGAATTCCCATGGTCAAAATTTCAGTATGACAAAGGAATATTTCCTTTTTATTCATGTCAAAACAGGAAGCCTGACTTCCATTTGGCATGACTACTGGTACAATACCGACCTGGAATTAGACAGTACTTTTCAGTGTGGATTTGTATCTGAGTTTATATACAGAAGTTGGTTTGTTGTTCAGTGCAATATGTTATGGCGAGCATTTCTCAAAGGAAATGAATTATTTTTGCACTCGCAGCAATAAGCCTTTATGTTGATAATTTTATTTCATTACATATGTTTTATAGTTAGTACTTAAATAGTAAATGTGTCATATGGATTTGTGTGTTTATTTCATTTGTGTTTATTATCCCATCATAATATTAAATTGTAATACTACAGTACTGTATTTCAATTCCAAACATAGCGTTTGTTTCTTATAGAACTATTGAATTATTTTTTTCTCATTACAAAATTAATCAGTAGCCTACAGTGCATGGATTTAATCATTTCAACGTGGGAATGTAGTGTATTAATTAAAATAACAATAAACAATTTGTTTCATAAGAAAACCAACCTCTATACAAAGAATTTTGCTTGTTTTAACTTCACTACCCCAAACCTCACTATCATGAATACCTTGATAACACAAATATTTTTCAATCCCCTTCAGATTTGTGGGATCGAGGTTCCACTGTATAAAGATGGAGTTTTAATGACATTTCTAATACAGTGGGGGTGCATTAGTCCGCCACCGCAACAGTCAGACCCCGACTGCCTGCTTGGCATTGCTTACATGGTGAGACAAGTCACCAAAACAGTTGATTTGTCTAATACGTACTATAGTTCATAGGTTGTCAGATGAACATTAGACATGTCTACTGAGCTTGTAATCTTGTGATACAATAGTTATAAGTTCTATTTTATTGTATACTTGAGTGTTAATTTTATATAAAGTAGGCCTTACATACTTGTATAAAACATTTTCTACGCCTAGGTAATGTGCGTTTATTTTTATGTTGTTCATAACTTCTGATTTTTGTAACATATAACAAACATATTGTTGATTATATTATAAATTAGTTGATAATCCTCCTTCTTTATAATTTGAATACCTCAGACAAACAATTAGCCGGATTATGGTGACCTCATTCTAAAGAGAAAAAATTAATTTCTAGTTGATACTGACCTGGCTGAGGGTCCCCTGAGGCTTAGTGTGACATGGTCCCCACGGTCCCCATCAGCCACTTCTACCCTGCCCACTACCCATCCATTCCCGTCTCTGTCCAGAGGTCCCTCGGGCAGGTCCGGTACGAAGAACTCATACTGGAGGTAGCGGAACCTGGGGTCCCAGTCATTGACGTTCAGCACTGAGATGTTGATCTGAGCTGTGGCATTCTGAGTACAATCACAGAATTAATGACAGCACACAAACATGGCGAAACTTTGTTTATGTAGGTTATACAGTTTAGATCCATAAACCCAAACCTTAATAACTTGAATGACTGGATAACTTGAACTACCTGGCTTGGGAAAACACCCTACCACAGGCAGTGACGAAAATGTGTAGTACACTAAATGTGCAAGCAAGGTTATTAAGTTTTTTCAACCAGTTGGTTTTTTGTTTGGTATTTAGGGAATTTGTAAACTGCCATATTCTTAAGCTATAAATACCAGTTTGGTTTCATGAAAAAACTCAATACTATTTTTCTGTTCCCTGATAACCTGCAAATTTAACTAGCATGAACAACATGTTTGGTGTACATTAGTTTGGGCTTGTAGGACTCATCTGTAACAATAGAAAACTACACTTATATTCTGACTCTTGTCAAAAATGTTCTATTGTTTTCCAGGTTACTGTGTCGTTTGTAAGTAAGGTAAGATGTTCAAAATCCAAGGTAAGCTAGGTTGATATTCTCTTTGGTGATTGCATTTGTACATACTTAAGCGTTTTTCTATGTAGATCAATTTAATAAATTAATGGTATTTTCTTCCTAAAGCTATATAAAAAAGATGGATTTATGTCATGTGTGGTAATGGATTATGGCAAAGATTAATGCATAGATTTACAATGCTGTTTGTGTTGTTATAACCCAAAAGACACTGCAAATATCTCCTAAAAGTAATGAATCGAAGGGCGCAAGAAAAAAGTTTAATTTTCTAATATTTCTATGCATCAAACATCAGTTATGGTTTTTAATATGAGGATAAAGGACATTTGGGTGGTTTCAACCATGGAAAACTAATTTTCATTGTTATTCTATAAAAATCTTATATATATATTGTGTTCAGATACAATACATCAGATTTGTATATATAACAAGGAAGACTTTTATAAAACTTGCATCATGTTTGTAAATGTATGGAGAAAAATGTTTAGCACAATATGAGAAATAATCTGGTGGTTAAGATAACAGGGCAGTAGCCATGGAAGTTGAAATTAACTACAAATGCAATAAACAATAGCCATATGAATTGTCTATAAAATGAATAGTGCTAAGATTTCTTTTGACCTCAATGGAATGATTGATGTAGATATTTTATTTGCTTAATTTTGTTAGGTTGACAATAGTAAAGTTGCATGTGCATAAAAACATTCAATTTCAGATATGAGATTCTGTAAACCTTAAACCAAATTATAAATTAGGAATACAATCTTTACTTCACTATGAATTGATTTAGGAGCTATATCACCTGGCTAATGAGTGGGGAGGGTTACTATGGGTTATTAGTCCATACCTACATAGATTTAATTGGAGTATTTTTACTATCCAATAGTGTTTGTCATTTAGCAGTTAGCTATTGTGGTACAGTAAGTGCATTGTTAAATCTGTTGTTTGTATCTATTTATAAGTATCAGCTTATTGTTTATACAGGAAATGGTATGGACTGACTAGAAAGTTTAAGTGGCTAAAAATGCCTAAAGTTTCTAAAAATCGACTTGTATACTATATATATTGATATTCCATCTATATATTTGATATCGATCTGTTTGCCTCCTTCAGTTTAATTTGGAATAAGCATGTTTTGAAATGTGTTCATAAAATAAAAGTAATTTTTTTATAGTTAGTTTGGAAACAACATCTAAATAACTAGTAGCTTATTTTATGGTGCAATGCAATAATATAAAAGTGGGTTCATAGATTATTCATATTCAACTCTTTTCTTAAATTGATACAGGCCTAAAAAGATAATTTACTGAATATCATCCTAAATCCTCATATATAATAAGTGAAGCCATTTTTTTTTTTTTTTTCGTCAACGCAACTCCTCCCTTATTTCTTGACCAATTTAAACGGTTAATGTGTCAAACAATTTCCCTCTATTCAAAGTTGTGCAATGAGGTCATAATTCTTTAATATTTTCACCCTGAAGGGCATGAGAAGCCCTCAAAGTATGTTTTTCGGCCTTAAGAATAACACGGAGATAGAATTAACAAATGTAAATACACTGTATTGATGTTTACAAAATTTTACCAGCTGTTAGAATGTAAATAATGATGTTTATAAAATTGAGAAGGGTATATTATACATTAGTAAGTAATAACATTGAGTGTTTACATTCTAAACTGTGAATAGGCTGCAATTCCAGTGAATTGAGTGATGTACTAGAAATAAAATTACATAGTATGATTTTACTTAACACAGTTGAACCACTAATTTTTGTTGTCAAAAGCCACACGCAGAGGCCTCCGGCCTCAGTTTCACAAGCGCAGCGAGTGATGGGATTGGCATGCAAAGTGTGCAGGGGTGTCCCCTAGTAATATAAGGATAAAACTAAAAGCGCTGATGTTCTAATATCATAACAAACTGATATATTAAAGAGAGAATTTCAAGATCACTTCTTGGGAATGACTAATTTAAATCTAATTAATACCATGCAAAAACCATTATACAGTATACATAAAACTATATATAAACATACCATGTAACCATCAGAGCAGTAGACCTGGAAGACATAAGAGTCTTGGGTCTCGAAGTCCAATGCCTTCTGGAGTATAATGTCTCCTGAAGGGGTTACTCGAAATATGTCCTCATAGTTGTCAATCCAAAATTGGAGGTTCTGAAACAAAAATATGTTTATGAGACGAAGTTTCATAAACATATTAGTGTCATTACAGATTAATTTTTATCTTTGATGAAAACTGGCAGTTCTTGTACTGAAATAATGACACTAAAAAATGTAAAAATTGTATTATTCATTAATAAGACACCGACCATCAAGATATGGGCGAATATGAAGGGCGCATGAGTGTGATGAGTGTAGATGAATTAGTGTAGTAGTTATTGTTACTAATTTGGGTCGACTGTTCCTCAGAAAGAGCTATTTATTAAGGGACCTACAGCTTTACTTAGAAGCCGTATCACGTAGTGTTGGTTTGATTTTAAGCTAACTGACAAGCATGACACTAATCTATCTTCTATTACACAATATCTGAACCCTGACTATACCATCCAACATTGACACCCCATACATCTCTTGTAGTGTCCATGTCGATGGCAACCATTGAGGAGGTGCCATATGTCTGACTTAAGAGGACTGAGCATCGAACCTATCGCCTACAATATCCTTTTAAGAAAATCTATAATACATAGTATAAGATTCAGAGTTTTGGCAACATATAAATATTTTCATTAATTAACTGAAATATAAAAATTTAGTTTAGTGTTTTTACAAGTAAATACAAATAGAAATCTGGAAATAGATCAATATATATATAATTTTTTTTTTTTTTTCTAAGGCCAAAATCTGCAAATTTGGTATGGGGCTATGACTTTAAAATGTTCTTGTGTTAAAAGTAATCTTTATAAACAATCAAATTCCTTATCTGACAGTTTCTTTTTTTATATAAGAAAATAAAAAGATTAAACAATATCTAGTAACAAGTGTATTTGTCACTCTATATTGTGTATTGTGTTCCAAAAGCCTATATTCCAGTTCAATTCTCAGGTGTCCTTTAACTACCATTTCCAGTCCTGTAATGATTTTACAAAGGACATTTTTCTATTTTCTTGTGATAAAAATGTAATGATATGGGATATTTGCGTCACTTTTAGGTATATAATCTGCAAGCTACCAAAATTGTTGCTATATTTAGATGTTCAGTGAGTTTGCTTCAATATTAAAAAAAAAAAAAAACATTGATTTATCAATCTACTTTTTTTAGAGTTCCATGGCTCATACAATGGATGAAAATTTCTTATTTCTAACCTAACTATTGTACTTGCTGATTAAACAATTAGTCTTTGCTCAAGGCTAGTGACAGCTAAACATAGGCAAGCAGTGAATAGGGGGCTCTTTTATCACAACATTAACCCACTCAAATGACTGTCTTGATCAAGTGTCAAACCTATATTATTATTATTAGCTAATGTGTATTATTGTAATATTTGTTAGTAATATGATTAGTATCAACACTGTCATATGCACAGACTAATTGTTCAATCAGTACTGGTGCTGTACTTTATTTATATGTAATCATAGTTACATCAATTTTAAAACTGAAGAGTGTAAATGATTTTGCAAAGCTAACCATGATTATTTACCTTATCACGGTGGCGTGTTGTAATGACAGTAAGCAGGACACTGTTGAGGGGAACTGACTCCAGAACTCCAGCGTAGTAGTCACTCTGGAGAAACTGCAGCTCTTTAAGTGAGGTCCCCGGTCTGCTCACTGCCAGTGTAGATAGGGCATACCTGTCTGGATTGTCATACTGTGTGGCCTGGAACATTTTGGCTGATATTAAATCTCAGACATAAATATTATGTACAACTTTAAACTAACTGAACCCAAATACAGTATGGTTCGGCAAATCCGGACTAATCTGGTCTATTTGTAAAATGTTGTTCAGGTTTTTGAAATGTATGGGATGTTAACAGTTCAGAAATAAAAAGAAGAGAAGTATGAGTTATTTAAAACTATACTCTACCACAAGTTTATTTGTACACTGACAAATTCAACAGTTTACAATTAAAGTTACCCAACTGAACAAAAAGCAACTGTTCAGAAAACTTAGTTACCTTGCACCATTGATTATAGTATATAATCAATGCTTGGACCCACTTCATGCAACATTCATTACTATGTTCTGAGGGTGTTTTCCACCCTCTTCCACGGTTGGTAGGTTATTTAGACCTTCAGGTTTGCAGTATTTTACAGTAAAGCCAGAGTTTTAACTACAGTTAACACTTATTATTTTTGAAATTAATAAGCTATTCTCATGTCTTACAACTTGTAAAGCCTCCTACCAATATTTCAAAAGACGTTTAGGTGATGTCATACCCAAATGTTACAAGATCCTTTATTGTCTGTCTAAATACCCAGATTTTCAATACCCATGAAGTTCTGTAAACCTGCTACTTGAGGGCTTAAAGTATAGTCCATAGGTTTGGGTTTCAGATCTTTTAATACTGACATTGTGTCTGCTTAGTGATTTACATTGACGTGGGCGCTACTGGAGAAGTGTAGTATTTCAGTGTTGTGTAATAACCACAGTTCATATATTGTCAAGGGAGAGAACTTAGCATCAGCTTGTCAGATAGCCAAAAATCAGACCAATACTACATGGTTCTGATGTTAAGAAAAGCTGTAGGTTCCGTAGTTGCTCTAGCTATTTTCTATTAATAAATGGCCCTTTCTAGGAGTAAATTGACCATAATTAATAACAGAAATTGCACTTGTTTATCTTCAATCATCACACATATTGATAACTTATATTTGCTTACATCTTGATGAGTAGATCTTAAAGAGGATTTTAACACACAACACCCATATTTCATTTGATATTGTACTTAATTTATTTCATATAATCACATATTACTTGGCTCAGAATTTACATTCTACTCATATTTTATAAACAGTTCATTGTGACATACCAAATGTTTTGTCCTGACAACCTACACAAAGCTTAGTTGCTCTTATATCCCTCCCCTTCTTACCTCCAACTCTCCATTAATCCCACCCCAATTTCACCTGACTGGTAATTAGTAATTACCATTGTACTCATCCTATTTCTGATTATTTCTCATGATTCTTAGAAGCCATCCTACTCACATGTTAAGTGAATAACCCAAATTAAATACAATTCTAGGTTGGCAATGAATGAATGTAAATATTGCCCAACCCTCGGTAATCTTTGTACCTACCTGAATTTCTCAAGACTTTGAATTATCTTCCACCCAAATTACCCCCGATTTATGGTTTAGTTTAAAAAAATACCTATAGAAAACTAGAATAATGAGATTAGAATTAGATCATTCTAATATATATTAATAAGCAGATGAAATCAAGTTATGTCTTCATTGAAAATAAAAACAAGACAATCAGAAAAAAATCAATTAAAAGACGTTCTGTTTTGTTTATTGGCAAGAGCAAAGATGTTCAGAAAATCTAACATTATGAGAGTTGTATGGATTATGTTTTGCAATTTTCTTTTTTGTTATTAAAGTATTTGAAAATATATAAGTTCTTTACCTTGACCACCAGAGTTGTAGGTTGAAGGAATTCATCATCTGGAATGGTCCGCTTGACAATTACATGACCCGTTGAACTATCAATCTCGAAGAATCTAGTATCGGGTGTATCTGCAATAAAATTAAATTCAATTATTGAGGAAATGTTTTAAATATTCCATTCTTTATTTTTCCTTTACTTTACTCATTTATAATGGAAAGTGCTGTTTCTAAATATTTTAGATGGTTAAAATTCTGTCAGATTAATATTCTTACATAACATTTTAAAAACTATCTGCAGATACTATTAATTAAAACTATCTTAAATCTGCTGCCTAACACTTTAAAATATGACAAGGGATTTAATTGGAAACACTGAAAAATAAATCAGTGATACAACCACAACATAGTTATATTGCTTATAACTAAATCACAAGTAACAAAACAGACAGTCATTTGTAAATGATCTGTTTAGGAACTGAGAACCTACCTGCATTGAAAGAATAGTATATTGCAGCATTAATTGCCACGTCTTGGTCATAGGCAGTGATCTCCCTTGGGAGAATTCTTAGCCTCGTTCCCTACAAAACAACATATTAATTATTGTTGGTATAACAACATACCACCTCCAATCCTTATATATAATACGTGAAGCCGGTTTTTGTCAGTGCAACTCCTCCCTTATTTCTTAAACAATTTAAACCGTTAACATGACAAAAGATTTTCCTCTGATCGTAGATGTGCAATAATGTATTAATTTTTCAATATTTTCACACTGAAGGGCATGTAAAGTCCTCAAAGTATGTTGTTAGGCCATAAGAATAACATGGAGATAGATTTAAATTAATCGAAAAGCAAAAGTTGCTGTTTAAATGTAAATAATAATTTACAAAAAGTTTAAACAGCTGTTGTAATTGAAACAGTGGTGTTTGTGATATTGATGATGTTAAAACAGGAACTTTTTCTAGGTACTGTGGGTTGTAGGCATCGTTTTAATGGTAATCTGATGCAGTTAGTTATTTTATGAATATAATAAATCTTCAGCTGTTAAACAAAAACAAATGAAAAGAACTCGTTTGAAAAATGCAGAGTAATGTCATTGGCTGTTTATGATGATAAAAAGGTAGCAACGCAAGTTATGTAAGTGAGATACTGTAAATAAATTTAATATTGTGATTTTACGTTATACAGTGAACACACTGTTATTTGTAAGTCAAAAATTACAGGCCAAGGTCTGCAGTGAGTGACAGGGTTGGCACACATAGCTTACTGGGGTGTACCCTAATATTGTATAATAAGACATTAAAATGTATGGACAGAATTTTCAACAAATAAGATCACCCTTAAAATATCAAAAGTAACCTTTAATAGTATATTTTCTAAATAGAGGAATGTGATGAGACATAGGTTCAAAAAGGCTTCCTCTTTTGTGTACTGCTGGTTTCCTTTTTATAGCAAGTAGAAAATAAAGTAAGTTTTTACTATTATTATTTTACAGTAACACAATTTGTTATTGCATATTGACCCTTTAAGAAACACCACCTTTCCAGAACTTTACAGACTGAAGGAAATATTTTTATCAAAAATTGTTTTGAATAATTAACAAAAAAGGTCTTCAAAAGTGTGAAAGTGATGTCATTTCTAATGTTTACTCTGTTTTTATTTCTGTTAAAATATATTAAATACGTGGTATTTGCAAATTTTAAGAACTGTTCAGGAGGCCATAGCTCACAGATAGTGACAAAAACATCTAAAACAGTTACAACTCAGTAGACATATGACAGTTTAGGTTATTATATTGATGATAAGTAAGTTGGCATATTTATTTAGAGGGGGTGATACATAACCAGTTTGTTGGTGTATTATTTGAAATAGTTTTAATTAGCATAATACATGTTTGAACATGTAGTAGACTCCTCTTAATTGGCCACCTCAGGATCAGAGGCCGGACCGGATAACGATTTGACCAGTTAAGGCGAGGTGCTCAAAACGTCTTAATATTACAGTTTATCTAAAGCAATTAATTTCTTTATTTATTAGAATATTTTCTGTTCTCACCAAATGAAGTATATTCACAAAACACATACGGTAATTAATCACAAAGGCATGTGATTAAACTCTTTTACCGCCAGGTTATTTTTGCCGGTCGAGTACTCCACTGCTAGAGTCGAGTATTCGCTTTTTACAAGCGTGAATATTAACAATTTTAGGTTAGGTTAAAGGGCACTAGGCCAGGAATTAGTATATTGGAGAGATAGGACATCAGCAAACTTACCTTAGAAGACAAGTTCACTAACACCAGAGTAGTAGTAACATACACAAAATAAACACATAATCTCACAAATTTTCAATGCCACTGGCACTTTCTTCAGGTGAGTAGAGAGAGAGAGAGAGAGACTGACATGGCTTCCACTGGTGTTAGCACTCACAGCCTAACAATATTGAACAATACAAATATTGAACATTTGTAAGATAATGTGTTATTTTGTGTATGTTACTACTACTCTGGTGTTAGTAAACCTGTCTTCTAAGGTAAGTTTGCTGATGTCCAATCTCTCCAATATACTAAGAACATTAACAATTGTAATTCTAATAATTTTAATGATGGATGAATTCTGTTTTAACTGTTTTTTTTTTTCATTAGGAAATTATCTTTAATGTGATGTGCTTTACTAGTTTATTACTCATGCACAACAGTTTTAGCAGATGTGAAAATAAGAAACAAAATACATTTTAGACAACATTTTTTATTTTAGGACATAATAAGTAAAATACAAATGTATTTCTTAAATTTTGTTTTATCTTATTTAGTTTAAAACCTGATTGTGATCAAATGTGTAAGTTTTACTATAGAATATTAAGATTTGTCTGTTTTATAAATGTATAACTAAAATACTACAAAAACTACATTTACGTCCGAATTAGCAATACCAACTCATATAGTGTATAGAAAAATTATTCACATACCGTAGTTATCAAATTAATAATTCTAAAATTGAAAACTTAGACAATGTAAGCATAAAAATAGCATTATTAAAATGTACTTTGCACTAAATGAAATAAAAATTCAACCCTAAATAATCACTAAATATTAAAGTAATTTAATTTTGTTTGTGCCATATTATTCATATTACTGTACTTTTTATTTTTATGATTTGAAAACTAACTTAAGGTATAAATTTCAGTACAAATTATAATTAATGTTTGCAAGGTCTAAAAATGTAATATTTTATATAAAAAGTAGTAAAAATAATTGGAATTATATACGCCTACATTGCCATTCGCAAGAGCTGGGCACTGCCACGTAAATATTCTGAAAGCTTTTATTTGTATGCTATGCAAAAGTGTTAAAATCAACCAAAATATATCATATTCTTGTTGTAAATACTGTTCTGAATATACTCATGTATTTTTAAGTTCAAAATATTACAAATCCATTGTATAACAAATAAAAATGTAAAGGGCCTATATATAGGCTAAACGCGGTTTAGAGTTAACTCTCCCCAGGCCTATAGATAGGCCCTTGGAGGTAAAAGGGTTAAATGAAGATAACCTACAACTATAGTTGTATGATCGGTAAACGTTATCACACCATGGAAGCTAGTAAAAATAATTATAATTCTTTATACGTCTGTAAACACGTTGTGACAGTTTTTCTTATGAATCATGGATATTACTAACGTCACCGACGTCCATTTTCGGCTAATTACTAGTGCTTAAAACTATGTCTCACCAATAAATAGTCATTTAAAAAGGAGTCACTGTTTTGCAAAAGAAGCCGGTTAAAGTAATGGCCAGTTGAAAGGTGGCCGGTTAAGAGGGGTTCTACTGTACACAACACAAATTATGGTAGGCCTATCAATTGAGTTGTTGAAAACCATTTGCCACTTTTTGTGAGCCCCTCTAGTTTCAGAAAGATAAATGCGGTTTGCCGATAATCGCTGTTTATTTCAGCATTAATAATCTCTCACAATTTGTACATTTTATACTTGTTCTGTAGTATATTTGTGCATTTTGTGCTTATAGGTTTAGAAATTAGAGTAATATACAGTAGAACGTCGATAATTCGGACGTCAAAAATCCGGACCGTCAATAATCCGGATTTGTATCTACGTATTACTGCACACCGATTGTGTTTCAAATGTAAATTAATTTTTAAACGGAAATGGATTTTGACATTTTTTACTTTAAATAACTAAAAAAATGATGATAAAGAGGGAGAAGGAGATATTGATGGTGCTGTGAATGAAATAAGAGAAATATGCAGCACTCTTCCGGGATTTGAACAATGCGACAAATATGACGCCATGGAGTCGTTGGCTGTTGATAGCAACAATCCTGGCTACTAGATTTTGACCAACCAAGAAATAGCTGACATGTTAAATGAAGGTATGTAGCATTACTTAAACATACATTACATCCAACGTATTTTTACCTTTGTATTTTAGTCAAACGCCTGAGCTTATTCTAGTTTCATACTGACGTAATTGTTAATTTTCTGTTATAAAATGTTACAGTACACTGTACTGTACAGTACCTATGGTTTTTTGCCAACATTCTGATTGATAATCTTTTGTACGTAACATAGTATGTAAAGGCAGGAAAAGAAAGCATTTATTTTTGGTTGTTTATTTAAGCAATTTCTTTCAGAAGAAACAGAAACAATGGAATCTGACAGTGACGACCCAGAACATGAGACAGAAGAAACAGGGCCAACTCATTCTGAAGCGTTTGTAGCAGCGGAGACACCGATGTCATGGCTAGAGAAACAAAACGAGAGCTCACCCAATCAGCTGATTCTTTTAAAACGAATTAAGGACATAGCTACAAAAAAACAAACCACTACAGCAGTTCAAAAACCTATTACACATTTTTTTAAAAGCTAAAATAGTGTTTGATGTTTTTACTGTACACATGTTGCTACTAACAAATTACAAATATATTTGTATTGCGTGACGTTCATTTGTACTATATTATTGGTAAACAGACTAGCTGAACTGTCTTGGTTGGCAAGATCTTTATCAACTGCTTCCAAAACTTTGAGTTGTACCATATTATCATTCTCCCATGAAAATGGACCATATAATTTATTCGAGTAATTAATTTCAGCCAAACATCTTAGTTTAAACTTTCAGTTTACCAAATTATTACTTTCAAAATTATTATCAAGTACATATGAATAGAAACAATTATATTCCAAAGTCATTGGTGGTATTATCTGAAAGGGTGTTTGTCCACTCTACAGATTTTTCAAAGTATATCAGTTTTTTTTCTTATATTATTCTTCAATAGTAGCTTAACTATATTATTGTTTTTAATTACTCTATAGCTACCAAAGTATTTATATCACTTATTGAGGAATATGAAGATTATAAAAGTTCAGCTATTTGTGCATAATTACAATAAGTTAAATTTCTATTTATTTTATAATTTAATATTGGAAACTCTTAACTAATCAATCTCTTGACTCAAGAACAATAAAACAATTTACAGGAGGTAATATTTATACAAGAATTTACCAACAAATCAACCTAGTTTTACCTGAGTGGCATGGTCTGGAATGATTGCTGAATATCTTTCATCCACAAATTTCGGGTTTTGATCATCTGCATCTATCACATTCACATGAACTTGGGTGTCAGAGAACTGAGGAGGGCTCCCTTGGTCCTAACAAAAACATTATTCTGTCAATACAACATTTTTCTTTGAAAACAAATATTACAGCAATTGATAACTGACATATATGTTAGTAATTAGAGGAATGAAGACACTTTTTTAATAGCCATAGCGTAAACATGTTTGATTATTGTGAAAGTATTGTAGGTTTGGTGAGGACAGAAACAAGTAGTGTTTTGGGCCAAATCCAAAGCACTACTGGACTATAAAATAAATTATAGTAAGCAAGTTTAATTTAACATCAAGTTGGTCTAAGATAAAGTGACCAAATATTTTGTAAAAATGGGACTGTAAAAGTTTTTTTCAAGACTATAAATGTTCTTGAATTTAAATACAGTAATGTTTTATAGTTTTCAAAATAATGTGTATTTTTTTAAACATTAAATTAATACAATCTATTAAACACAAAATGTATTAACAGCTATTGTTATGATAATTCGAAAATCCAAGTTCTATTTTTGGGGGAAAGAGGTTGCCCTTGAAAGCATAGTAGGTAATGTCAACAAATACATATCTATAAGAAACTAAAGAGAGGGAAATAGTCAAACTTCCTATAACAGATTAGCTTAGCGCGGCTGCCGATACACACAGTGCTGGTTGAGTATATCTGCAATTTACTCCTCTCCCAACCCAAACTCTTAGTCTACCATTTCTTTTCTCCCTCATTCTCATTGCGATTTGTAATCTTTCCTCTCTCTCCAGGCGGCTGCGCTGCCCTCTCTGTCATTCTGCCTCACTCTAGGGCTGCGCTGCCCTCTCTGTCATTCTGCCTCACTCTAGGGCTGCGCTGCCCTCTCTGTCATTCTGCCTCACTCTAGGGCTGCGCTGCCCTCTCTGTCATTCTGCCTCACTCTAGGGCTGCGCTGCCCTCTCTGTCATTCTGCCTCACTCTAGGGCTGCGCTGCCCTCTCTGTCATTCTGCCTCACTCTAGGGCTGCGCTGCCCTCTCTGTCATTCTGCCTCACTCTAGGGCTGCGCTGCCCTCTCTGTCATTCTGCCTCACTCTAGGGCTGCGCTGCCCTCTCTGTCATTCTGCCTCACTCTAGGGCTGCGCTGCCCTCTCTGTCATTCTGCCTCACTCTAGGGCTGCGCTGCCCTCTCTGTCATTCTGCCTCACTCTAGGGCTGCGCTGCCCTCTCTGTCATTCTGCCTCACTCTAGGCTGCGCTGCCCTCTCTGTCATTCTGCCTCACTCTAGGGCTGCGCTGCCCTCTCTGTCATTCTGCCTCACTCTAGGGCTGCGCTGCCCTCTCTGACATTCTGCCTCACTCTAGGGCTGCGCTGCCCTCTCTGACATTCTGCCTCACTCTAGGGCTGCACTGCCCTCTCTGTCTTTCTGCCTCACTCTAGGCTGCCGCGCAACAAGATCAATCTAGCAATGGCCAAGCCAAGATACCAAAATTAGAAAAAAGTAGTTTGACTTTTTAATATTGGCTTCTCACTTCTTATAGATGTGTATTCATTGGTAATGACCTGATTTTCTCAGATGGTGTTTTTGACAAAAAGAATATTATATGCAAGACACTTAAGATGTACTAAAAAAATCTACAGTTGCCACCTGTTGCAATATACAGTTATAAATCATAAATATCATAATACTTATGAAGTCCTAAATATTGAACAAAACTAATGCATAGAAAAAAAAGTAGTTTAATAATTTTGTTTATTTCACACTACTTTATTTTGTAGACATTTAATTTTCTTCCCCAATTTATTCAATTCATTTATTTATGGGGTGATGTAATCTTATATTTTACAGTACTCATGATTCCTGTTTTTGTTTTAGTTAAAAAAAGTTAATTGTTGTTAAGAGAAAATTAAACGTTACAATCCACTGACCTGAGCTCTTATGTTGATTGTAAAGTTTGAGAGTGCCTCGTAGTCGAGAGGCTTACGTAGTACTATTGTGCCTTCCAGCTCATTGATAAATACAAAGTAATCCTGAAATATATCAACTTCAAATTAAAATTTGTTATTAAATCACTGAAAACATATGTTTTAAAAATTTAATAACAGAACTACAACAATTTAATGAAAAAAATAACATTAATAAAATTAATTAAATTTATAAATTGATATTAATGCTCATTTTAAAATTAGGACAACACATATTTACAATTTCATAATTTGTTTTTAACATTATATTATGATGGAGGGTTTAGTGGCGGAGTGGTATCAGTCTGACTGTAAGCTCACTTCCAGAGCCTAGGTTCAGATGAAGCAGAAACTTTAGAAAATTTGCATCTCAGGTACTGTATTTCCTAGTGTTGACATAAGGCCATTGGAAAGCCATGGTTAGTTTGGCATTCTGCTCTATGGAGTTGGAAAAACAGAAAAAGGTTGTTCTGACTAGACATCACCCAGCCTACGGCTGGGTCAAATAGGCCTCAAGAACAGTCGTGTAACAGATTTACTGACTTTTATCATCCTATTATGTAACACTCAATTCAAACAAAATAATTGGTAGGTAGCGTAGTTGGTATATGCCAAAATAATTGGCGTAGTTGATAGCCCAGCTTCATAAGCTAAAGGTTCTCAGTTCCAATCAGAGTCATAACAAAATTTGAAAGAGATCAGCTGATAACCCCCAGCTGTTCATTTGTCTTTAAACTATTAATTAATGACATTTTCTAAGGAATAGTCAACCTTGGTTTGTATCAGTAACTACATTCGCTCATTTACATTCATTCTAAATCCATATTCGCCCATATCTTGAAAATTGCTTTCTATTAGTTATTTAATAAATAATAATATTCTTAATTACTACATATCCAGTGGTTCAGAGGAAATATCAAGAATATACATGCATACTATTTGCAGCATGTTGGCAAGCATGTACTGATCTAAAGACTTGATCATGCCAATGTAACTGAGACTGTGAACATCATTATTATCTAAGTCAACAGTTTGTATATTTGTATGTGGCTGCCTTCTGTACCCCCACGTTTTCTTCACAAGAGTAAACTAGCGTGATCTTGATAGTAGTCCTAGCTGATTTCTCTATATGTGCACTTTAGATTTATCACTATGAAAACCAGGCAACTATAAAGTCCGTTTTGATGATGTTCATGGAATTTTTATGTTTGCATAGGATTTGTGCCATTAGCTTTACTGATAGTAAAGCTAATGGCACACATTTATTATATCAATAAACAAACCAGCATTTCGAGTGTACTAAGTGCTACTGAGGCTTGCCTCAGAAGTTTTTAAATCTAGGACAATAATTATAGCATAATGGAGCTGCACAGGTGACTGACCACACTACAGATTATAGTTGTGGATAACTTTGCTATGGATATTTTAATACAAAGTAGGATTGTTTTTCGATTATGTTTTGTACTTGATTTTATGTAGTAACTTTTGACTATTCTTTTAACCCTTGGGCGCACGCAAGATTTTTTGTACCATAAGCACATGTATGGGGTCTTTTCCACCCCATTTTGTTTTTTATTTTGTACATTAAAATATTTCAATTTGTTTCTTTTTTTAATATAGTACTTTATAATGGCTTCTTTTAGAGTGAATTTAAAGTGAATTTTAAGGTATCAGATTGAGTTTTAAATTCTTATGAACTAGAATGTAATTTTCCAAAAATGTTGTATTGTATTTATGACAAATGTTTTTAAAAAAATTCTTGGACAGTAAATATAAAATGAATTACCTTTTCATGGGTTTGAGAAAGGTAATAGAAACAATTTATGAAGGTTCAATTTGTAATACAAATGTTCAAACAAAGTTGTAATAAATAATATTTTATTGTGGTTGGTCAAATTGCATTATAAAATAAAAACTAAATATTAAAAGATAAAAAACATCCACTAATAATTTACCAATGAATTATTGTGTTTGTTTTACAAAGTCTACAAATATTTATTCAAAGAAATACGTTCCAAGTCACTTTCATCATCAGTAATTGTATTAGTTTCTCCCTCACTCTCATATAACATCTCCAAAATCCTCCTTTGTTCTAAATTAAAGCACTCCGTTTTCAATGTTTTTACGATTTGTCTGTATACACTATTTACACAAAAACATAACTAGTAAAATGGTAGTGAAAAACTAAATAGAACTGAAAAAAAAAAAAAAAAATAATGGTTTGAAACTTGAAACGTAAGCACACGCATGCGGTGGAATACACCCTAAGCTAAGTTTAGTGATATGCATTGAGCAAGGGCAAAGTGGAAACTGGTTGAATATTTGTAGACAAGTGGAGGGGTAATAGCGGAAAGGTAAACAGATGGGCATTTGTGTAAACTTAGGGTTATTGCTCTTTTCTTAATAACACATCCGGATGGATTCCACCCCGGTGCGTCTGCTCGAGGGTTAATTGTAGTAAAAACAATATTCAAATGTCAGTGGCATATATGAAGTGAGAACTTGGTCAACCAGTACTCTTGAGATTTGTCTATGCCTGAGTATCAAAATTCTGGCGTAAAGACGTTTAATTACAAAATAAGTAATAAATTTTAACACAAAATAAGGGCCGGACGACATCTTCCTTGCACTGTCCAGTTCCGGCTTAAGATCTCTTGATCAGCTTTTACTCATTGAAAGTAACAGTTGCTTCAGTGGTTTGAAGAAAACTTATTGCTAATTAACACAACCAAAACACAAATCATTTGATTTTCGATAACCAAAAGAGGGCACCTAACAAATAAAAAAACCTTTTAATGGAACTCCTGACAAAACAATCATTTATCCGTCTGAAAACGTAAGATTTCTTGGAGTGACAGTTGATGAAGGTTTGAATTTCTATTCTCATATAGAGTGTGTCTCTAGGAAGGTGAGTAATAGCATTTTCATGCCGAGAAACCTAGCTAAGAAGTGCTTCTTACATCATATTATGGGCTTATCTATCCATATCTAACATATGCAGTACCAGTGTGGGGGAAGTGAGAATCAAAGAACAATTTTCTTATTTAAACTCCAAAAGAGAGCTATGAGGGTAATTTTTTTCTTTAAAAAGACACCAATTTTGTAAAGATTTCTTCAAAAACTTCAATTTATTAACTTCCCCTTCAATTTAAAAACTTGAAACTCTTACCCTTGTTAAACAGAATTACTCAATATTGCTGCACCCAGTAACCATTCATATAACTTTCAATAAAATCACTCCCTTACAGTACGAAAACACTGCACTTAATTTTTAAAAAACACACTCTTTATAATGGTATTGTGCTATGCATCTCCCTTCCACTTTCTTTGCAAGTTGAAACTGACCACTTGAAGTTCAGGAAACAACTAAAGAACCTGCTGCTTAACTTTTGTTGCTACATCGTCCGGTAATTCTGGGCTGCCCCCCCTTGCTAGTTATGTAAATATAACCCACTTATCAGTTTTGTAAATATTTATTAAAAATGTGTGTATTAATTTATAATTTTGAGAGGAAAGATTCACTGTTAATATTAGGTTCTGGATTAGTTTTTCTTAAGTTTACTTATTTAAATGATCACTAATTGTATTAAGAATTATGACTTAGCTAATGCATGTAAATATGTCAATTTAGCTGAATAAAGAATTTTAATTAAAATTTTAAGTAAAACAGTAGGAAAAATAACTAACAAGTGGAATATATTTAGATAACCATTGTATATATATTTTATATACAACAGTATAGACATCAAAATTTAAGGGAGCACAAGCAGACCACACATTTCTGACTGATGAGATATACACTCATTATTATTATTATTCATTCATTATTCATCTCTAAGACGCCGATCGTAGAGATATGGGCGAATATGAGGAGTGAATGAGTGTGATGAGTGTAGATGAACGAGTGTAGTCATTGTTACTATCTGAATTCGGCTTAGCTCAGAAAGGACTATTTATTAATAGCCCAATAGCCAGGGCAACTATGGGACCTACAGCTTTACGTGGAATCCGAACCACGTAGTGTTCGTCTGATTTTCAGCTAACTGACAAGTCTGACATTCAGTTCTCTTCCCTACACAACATCCGAACCTTGACTACCATTCAACATGGACACTCCAGACTTCTCTAGTAGTGTCTATTGATGACAACCATTGAGCGGACGCCGTGTCGGTATTAAGAGAACCGAACATGGAACCTATCGCCTACAATCCCCCAAACACTTTGTCCCCAAGTAGCTGAGTTATTAAACTATTAAAAATCCTGAGCGATAACTCCCAACAGTTCTCACTCATACGTCCTGTTAGTTCTCACTTGCTCCCGATTGTAGTCTATCATTTTAAGTTGAGTTCCCAGAATCACTGGACTATCAACTACAATGTTATCAAGGTCATGCTGTACATCTGGAGTTAATCAATATAACTGCACAATAACAAACTTCCTTACTGACACCAATTAATACAACTGTCTATATCAGGGATGTCCAACTTAAAAAGGCTGGGGGCTGAAACTGTAAGGCAGGGTGGAGCCGGGGGCAACATCTTGAAGGGGAGGGTGTCCAGAAGAAAGCTCACGGGATATATTTGCAGTTTTTTAAACTCATGTTTTAGTTAAGGCCGATTCCAGTTCTGACATTGAAACCCCAGTTGGTTTTTGGCCTCGCCAACAATGCCTCTCCATTCTGCTCTGTTCTTTGCTGCCTCAGGTGTAGTTCCCAATTTGTAAATATCTTTGAGGACCTGATCTCTCCATCTAAGTCTTGGCCTGCCAAGGGGTCTTCTACCGTCTGGGTTCGATCGTTCAATATAATTAATAATGGAGGTATTTTCTCGCCTCCACACATGTCCAGCCCACCTTAGTCTTCTACTTTTCACTAATGCTACTATATCTGGGTGAGTGTATATTTCTCTTAATTCTCTGTTCTTTCTTATTCTCCATACATCTCCTTCGCATACTGGACCAAACACTTTTCTTAATACTCTATTTTCAAATACAATAAGCTTCTTCTCATATTCCTTTGTCAGTGACCATGTTTCAGCTCCATATAGTAACACAGGGAGGACTAGTGTATGGTAGATTTTGATCTTAGTTTTCCTAGACAATATTTTGGATTTAAGTAATTTCTCTACTGAAACACTTATAGATAAAATTAAAATATCTGTGTCATGTAAAACTACTAAATTTTCAAAAATTTTTTAAAAATTAAAATAAAATTAAAAAATTTATAGTTCGAATAGAAAACTGATAAAAGTATTTTTTGCTGGTACTAGCTTTCTTAGACAAAAAGACAATAACACACATTTAAGTACTTACAGCTGATAGAAATTTAACTGTGAAAATAATATAACAAAGTGAATTAACATAAAATATGCTAAAGATTACAAAAGAAATATTTTACAAATAAATTCAGTTCAGTGTGATGGTTGAGGTTGTGCAGCTGCATTTACCAAAGACTGAATATCTACATCCAACTCTGTTGCAGACAACTTCATGAGATGGTGCAGTGAAGTGTCAGTTAGGATTGTTCTGTTTTTATTTTTGGTAAACTTCACGGTTGAAAAGACGCTTTCGCATATGTAGGTGCTTCCGAACATCAATGTCATTTTGGACACCCACCACCAGCTTAGCTTTAATCCTCACACATGTTTTTTGAAATCTTATCGTGGGCCGCATAAAATGGCCTAACGGGCTGAATGTGGCCTGCGGGCCACCAGTTGGACATCCCTGGTCTATATGAAGAACATACTTTATGGCGAAAAGTCAGCATGGATTTTTAGGGTTAATAAGTCATTGGAGAGTGCTCTGTTTTGACTAAAGGTACTGTATGAAAAAGACAGTCAGCTGACAGAGCAATAAAGTCAGAAATAATTGATGCACTCTTTCTCACACACCTGACTTGAAGTCAAATACGCTGCACAATCTACCAGCCTCTGATTGAACTAGTGTTTTCAAGTTCTACGCAGTTTATAATTTGTGGTCTACATTATAGAGATTTAAGTTTATTGCTAATACTTTGGTGATTAATTTGATATAATCATTTATATGGTATACAAAAAATACCTCTCGTCTGCCTAAAATGTAGGAACCAGTCTTATTAAAGGGTTCTAAGCAAATATTACTTTTAAAATTATATTAAACTGTTTACCGAGTTTGGACCAGGGAGGACCGAGTACTGGACAGTGGAGAAAGGTCCCTGTTGGTCGGCATCTACAGTCTTTACAGCTTGAAGAACTCTTGTCCCAACCACAGTCACCTACACAAGTATTAGATGAATTAAAATCAGTTTGTAAACCACTAAGAAAGAGTGCATTACAGTTTCTATGAATATATTTAAAATTGTCTTACCACTTTGATAATATTATTTGATCTGGCAAGAAAAGTATTCTTGACATTTTTGAACTTCCTAAAAATATTGTCAGTCAGTAGCAACTAAAATTCATCTTTTAAACATTAAGTGTTTTCCCACATTTAGAGGATTTTATTTTTTAGGTCAGTCATCTTTTAATTTTGTTTTTAAGTTTGCCTCCTTTATCTTCCTATTCTGAGTAAATAAATATTTAATTTAATATTCCGTAAGTATCTTTTATAGTGTTAGTATTAATCTAAAATCTTATCTCATTTTGTTTTGTTTTTTTAATGTTTGAATATCGTAACTTTTAGAAAACCTGAAGGCATTTGATTTAGGATAAGGATACATTTAATTCGTATTAGTTAAGTCAGTCCCCTATAAGGTACTTTTAACAATATTGAAAACTTCAATTGTTTGGCTCCTGGTATATCGAATGTTTGAATTTCAAAGCAGTGAATCAAATATGTGGTGTTCATTCCTCATATTGCCCACACATATATTGAGTTGTACTATGTTTAATCTTGTAATTTTGAAATTGGGCCACTAAAAACCTTGTTTCTGAATGAGGAGACGGTATGGAACTGTCTTATAAATGGCCGAAAAACTGTTTGAATAAAGTTTAAATTTTTTTTGTTAATTTAGTGCAACCCACATATTATGCCAAATTCCAGATTTACAGTCTGTCGAATAGCCCAAAAATATTGTTTCCAAAAATGCTCTCAAAACTAAAGAGGTTAAGAAATTAACTTAATATAAAAAACATTAATGTTTGAATTGCCCTGAATTTGTTAGATATAGAACTATCTCTTTGCTAGAGATCATATTTATAATCAAATCTTTATCAGGTTCCATTGCTAAGTAAATAATTTTTATGACTATTCCAAACAGATACCTCTGAAATGTTGAGGATGTATGGAGCATTGATGAACACCGGTGCATTATCATTCACATCGGTCACTCTGATGCTGACTGGGATCTCGAAGCCCTATGTAAACAAAATTAATTAAACTACAATGTAGTAAGCCTACATAATAGGTATAGAAAATGGTGTCTACTAATATTAATTTCAACAATAATTCATGTTTTTAAAATTAAAACTCCGATTTTAAATTACATGAGAAATTATTTATACTTCCATTGTGTTCAAATCAAAATTATAATTGGGTGCCTTAATGTAAATTGTTACTTTGTATTTGTATGTTACACTACTCACAAATGAAGTAGTCCAGGATTTTAAATTAACTGAAAATAGGGGTAAATAGGAGAATCCAAGGAAACTTTCTAATTTATAATATTATAAAGTGCATATAACTGTTCTTTACTATCTCTATATTTGTTATTACATTTTTCCAAAGAATAAAATCATAAAGTTCTTCAAAATAACTGGGTAAAATGTACAATTCATATATACAGTTATAAATACTGTAAAGATTCTTGAAAATGTGATAATTTTGTATAACTCATCTCTATGAAATTAAAATACTATCATAACACATATATTATACTGTATAAAAATATTGGGTAGCGCTAACTTTCAACGTCACAAAAGTTCTATTAAACAGTACCTGGATCTATTCCACTAAACAGTATTGGTAAATTTAATAGTTTTATCAGGAACTGAACATTTTAAAATTGTTTTTCATTTTATTTTGAATGGCTAGCTACAGAATGATCTGAAATCTACAATGTTTCTATTTTATAATATTATATGTTTGTGATTTAAATATTGTAAGAAAAATATATTGTAACACACATGTCATGTGATAGCAAAATCTATTGAATAAAACTAACATTTCATCCCAGACCCTCAATCCATCATAATTAGTAAGGTATCAATATCTTAATCAAGTAACATCTCAATTTATTTAACCAACTAAAATATATTTCAGAGTGCATTGGGATAAGATGCATTTAAAACTGATTTAAAAACAACGAGAAAACATTAAGATTTCGGTAATTCTGAGCAATTATCCGGTCAACTCCGATATTTCTCAAACTTAACGATGATATATGTAGAATAGTAAATATCAAAATTCAGACCGAAATAAGAGTCGGAAAAGGAAAATATATTGTGAAACTTACCTTAGTAGTCATCTGACTCGCTATCTGTATCAGCTTCACGAGTGATGTTGTTTTGTAATCAGAGTGCTTTCTTTTAAGCCCGCTACACACGTTCAATTCGGCTTGTCAGTTTGGCTTGTCAGTTAGAACTGTCAATTCTAACTGACGCAGCAATCCCATACACACGTTCAGTTTTGTGCGTCAATTCGATGTGAACTCCGATGTGGTCGTGCTTGTGTTTCGGAAATTGCTAAAATGTTTTCGGACGATGAGTTACTACTGATGTATGGTGCAGTGGCTTGTTTAATTGTGAAAAGAAGAAGGCGTCATTTCAAGCGAAATGTGTGGACTAAAGACTGGCTTTTAAAAAGAACCCAGTACTCCCATGTTAATCTTTTAAAAGAGCTTAGATTTCATCCCAAAGATTGGCATAATTATTTGCGGATGAACGAAGAAACATATCTAGACCTGCTGTCCCGTGTTTCTCCGTTCCTAAAGAAGGAGGACACTGTTATGCGAACAGCAATCACTCCACACGAAAGACTAACAGCTACTCTACGTTACCTAGCAACCGGCAGGTCACTGGAAGACCTAAAATATTCAACAATCGTTTCCCCACAGGCACTTGGTAACATTATAGAGGAAACCTGCAAAGCAATTTTAAAAGTGTTGAAGAATGACTTCTGTAAGGTAAGTAATTTTATTTTGTGTTGTTTAGCCTACAAGTTTTGTTGAAATAAGAATAACTACAGGCACCTCAAACATTGTTGAACATTATATATATATTTACTCATAACACATTTAAATCGTGTTTTAAATTTATTATTACATGTGTAATCGCTGGAGTAATATTATTTCAGTTGCTACAAAAAGAAGGCAATTCCCGAATGAAAAATCATCATTTGTCAGAAACACAAATTTATTTAAATCAAAAAATTAATGTGTTTTATCAAAAACATAAGTACATGTTAACATTTTTAACAGTTAATGATTTGAGTTACATTATTTGAATAATGTAAATTCAATATTTATTTTAATAAATCGTAATGTTTTCAGCTATAAATTTGCTGTCTAAATAACATAAAAACTGAAATTGTTATCATATTTCAAACTTATACCAACTTTTCAGCTTTAAACTTACTGTCAAAATTACCTAAAAACGAAACGTAATAACATACTTCAAACTTTTCAGTTATAAATTTACTGGCAAAATAATATAAAAGCTGAACTTGATATAATATTCCAAACTTAATTTAGATCTGATCACTAGGCATGAAAGAGGAGTAGTAGTCAGAGACATCTGATGGGTTTTGCTGATCTGTGAACAAATTTTGATGTTGCGGGCGTTGTTGGTGGTGGTCATGTGTAGCATCATTAGCAATAAAACTCGGGTTTGCAGGAATTTGGGGTTGCGGACGGTGGGCTGGTGGCTGGTGATAAATGGGTTGAGAAGTAGTGATAGGGTTCGGTGCTACATTTTGGCGGGTAGTCATTGAGTTTCGTTGAAAAGCGTTAAGTTCAGCATCGAACAGAGCATCATTAATTCTTTTCTCAGCGTAGATGCGCTGTTCTTGAGGCAATGCACGAAGTTTAGCTGCTACATTGCGTCCAAATATATCAAACTGATCTTCACGCCTTAATTCAGATAGCTTTTCCCCAACAGTTTGTAATACCTTGTCTTCTACCTTTTTTTGTCGCTTAAACTGATTTGGGGTCACTCGAGAAGTACTGGCGGTGGAAGCGGTGGAAGATGGGCGTGTGGGCGGTGTCTGTGATCGAACGCTTTGGTTGTCCATTAGTTGTGATGCATTTAGAGCAGGGCTGGTAATCAACCCACTTCCATTATTGGTTTCATCAACGTCATCATCATCATTATCATCATTGGCGTCGTCGTCATCAGCAACCTAAAAAATTGCATTAAGGAAATTAATTTCATTTATATACTTTTAGTAATTTCTAATTTATTTTTTTGGTTTTACAGTTTCCTACAAGTGAGGAAGAATGGAAGGCTATCGCTAGAGGATTTCATGAACGATGGAACTTTCCAAATTGTCTGGGGGCAATAGACGGAAAGCATGTGCCTATAGTGCCTCCACCTGGAAGTGGGTCGTTCTTCTTTAATTACAAGAAGTTCCACAGCCAAGTCCTTTTGGCTATTGCAGACTACAACTACAGACTGATATATTTCAGTTTTGGTGTCAACGGACGTGTGTCAGATGGAGGGGTTTTATCGTGTTGTGACATAAATGAGAAAATGTTGAAAAAAACACTGTCAGTGCCCAAACCAACAATGGTCGACGGCACACTACTGCCATACGTATTCGTAGCAGACGAAGCTTTTGAACTGAGAGAAGACCTTATGAAGCCATTTAATGCTAGCGTTCTAAACTATGAGCGACGAATCTGCAACTACAGGTTCTCACGTGCAAGAAGGATCATCGAAAACGTTTTTGGAATTTTAGTGGCTAGGTTTGGAGTTTTCCAAAAGCCTATTAACCTGCGTCTTGATAGAATTACAGATGTCGTGCTTGCGTGCTGCGCTCTACATAACTTTCTGCGAGATACTTCACCAAATAAGTACACCCCTTCTGAATGTTTTGACGAAGAGAGCAATGGAGTAATAATTAATGGGCTACGTATGGAGACGAGAAGGAAACTACAAAAGAATCGAAAAGGAACGAAAGGGAAAGGTGGAAAGAACACAAGGGACAGATTCGTAGAGTATTTTAATGGGAATGGAAAAGTTCCATGGCAGGACAAATATGTGTAATATAGCTCTCTATAAGGCACTGGCTGTGTTACAACTTTTTACGTTTTAATATTATTGCTAGTATAACATAAAAATGTATTATGACCTTGATTTAATCCACTGGTAATGTTTAGTATTGCCATTAAACACATCTTTAATTTATCCTTATATACAATTATATGATTTCTTTTGAGAAAAACCACTGACGATTGAGTTTTTCATTCTGTTAAGTAATTTAATATTATAGAATAATAAAGCTTTACTTACGAAAACTACAAATAGTTTGTTCTAAATTCTTCACACATTTTAATCCCAGCTCCATCAAACTACTTACTGTGTTGTTCAAGAACAGTTTTTTACGTTTAACTCAATTTTTCAGTATAAGTAATTAATAAGCAATTAATTAATTATAAGTAAACAATATAAAGTAGGCCTAATTGATTTACCTTACAGAATAAACAAGTGTTATAACTGTGGAAGAAAAACCACTGAGAATTGAGTTGGTTATTTATACCATATCTTTCCATGTATGATGTGAGTAAATGTTCTACAATGATAAAGCTTCAGTTATAAATAATGAAAGTAATTTTTAATACATTTAACTGATTACAATTAAGACTTACCACATCTGCTGATAACGAAGATTTGGACATCATTGGTACTTCTTGATCCGTCAAGAATAACAACTGATCAAAGTACCATAGTTTGGGTACATAAACGTCATCTGCACTCATTCCACTAACCAAACTTCCTGTTTTACGCAGTTCTTTGCGAAATGCAGTTCTCAAACTGTTTATCTTCTTCGTCACTAGGGTTTTGTTGGCTAGAGGATCGATCTCTTTAACTTTTTGTATGAGCGTTTTATAAGCTGCCTCACGTTTCACTTTATTATGATAATCTTTAGAGGTTATCTTCCATAGGCATTCTTCCCCCCTAAACAACTCTATGAATTGAAGAAGGAAATCCTTACTCCAAGAACTCATTGCACTGTGTTGATAAAAAACAACTTTAACAAAACGTGGTGTCTCTTGAAAAAGGGATATCGATGTCACTGACTACGCACACGGCAAAAAATACGCGGGACAGTTGTTGCTAGACAGACGCCAATCACTGGTGCGCATGCGCAAACAACTGATTTGAGGAACTGAACTGACGCTCCCATACACACGATCAATTCGGCTTGACGTCAAGCCGATGTGTCAAGCAGAAATGATGAATTTACATCATGCCATCAGTTCAAATTTTTGGCTTGAGCTCACATCGATTGGACAAACCTTTGCCTACACACGGTCAATTTGGCTTGTCAGTTCGGCTTGTTCACATCGAATTGACAAGCCGAATTGAACGTGTGTAGCGGGCTTTAAACATAAACTCTGCTAAATGGCCGATAAAATGTTGTTTTCGGTTTCCGTATCGAGGCACGCTTCCCCGCACCTCCCTCCACAAACGTTCAATGTGTTGCGTATGCGCACCAGTCTCGGGGTCGACAAAGTTGTAGCTGTGATTAACTGTCAAATGGGTATATCCTTCAAACTGAAGACAGTTGTATATTTTCCAGCAATCACTAATGACGGTCGTGCCCGGGAGAATGTGCTCTTTTATTATCGGTAGCAACTCAGCGTGACCTCGTGTTGCTACGGGAATCAAAAAACATTTTTTAGATTCTCTTTCAAAACCTCCAAAAACCCATTCACCCTTTATGATTCTACCCCGATTGTATTTACGTTTTCCTATTTTCGCTTCGTCGATTTCGACAGTCTTGCCTGGTCCACCGATCACCTGAGATTCGTCACTACAAACCACTACGCACACTTCTCTTAAGTAGTTACTCCAGTCTACTACTGCATGGTCAGACAGCTCAAGTTCGTGTTTCAACACATCATGACGGGGAGGCTTTAGTAACGCCCAGCAAACGACAAAGCGGCAAATAGTTTGCTTTGATAAATTATGATTTTCAAACCACGTGTTCTTAAACTGAGACACTGATTTCTTGCACTGTTTTTTTTATTTTTTTCTTATGCTTATCTACTGTTGTAATGTAGTTGTAGCAATTAAAATTGTGTTTATTAATGTTTAATGACATAACACTACTACATGATGGGCATATTTTATCTCGTGGCAAAACACCATGATTATACAAAAATGTATCTAAACGATCGGAATCATCTGACAACACAGCAAAACTCAAAATAGTATTTTTACATTCAACACATAGAAACGGGTTCGCACTACTAGCACTAGCCGACATCACGCACAGAACTGACCTGCAGCAACAGCGTTCAGAGTCACTAGGCTCGGCTTGGACTTCGACCCCGTTATCGCTTATCGTTATCGCTTCCTGCCTTATCGCATTACGTTTGCGATGTCTAATTTTGCATTCTATTATTGTCTTTCCTTGTCTATAACATTATACGAAAGTTTGAGAAATATCGGAGTTGACCGGATAATTGCTCAGAATTACCAAGATTTCCTATAAAAACCATATACTTACTGGAACATTAGTTCTTCTACGGTCACAGATGATATTTACATAAACTGATGATGGCCCATCGATTCCCTGAAATAAACAAATAAAACAATTTACTTAAGCTCTGAAACCTAATGAAGTAACTTCAGTATTTTATGTATGTTTAAGTAATATTTTCCTTTAATTTTTAGGTTAGTGAACACTGGGCTTTTTCAACAGTGATAGCCAATTATATGAAGTATTGTACTACTTATGAAAACTGGATTTGTTAAATTCAAGATAATTAAGTTAACATTTTTCAAACATTTTTACTAGAACACTTACCAAATAAGCTATGTTTCTTAAGTTTTCCTGAGACGTCTATTTCTTCTACAGTGATATAATTTATAATATTTTAATACTGTACTCATCCTAGGTTACTTATTACATTATTTACTGTTCTTATATCCATCATTCTATTCTACGTTTACACCTCCTCACCTCCTTATCCAGTCTCCGTGTAAGGGTGAGATTCTTTGTGCCAGGAGCTATCCTGACTGGGCTGTCAAGCTCCTTCAGCCTTAGATCAATGTTGCCTCTCTCCCCCGGGTCCCCCAGTATCCTTAAGGTACCTAGACAAAACATTATAATATTGCACTGCACTTTGCTTAGACATTTAAAGCTTCTACATATTTGAAATTTTAATTTTATATATATATCTTTATTGCTCTTCATTACATTCAGTATATATGTGTTCAGAGTAAAAATTTAAAATATGTGTGAGTTTTGTTTAAAAAGTTTTAGTAAAACTATTATTGGTCACTGCAACTATTAAAGTACACTAGGTCTCTTTGTTCTGACCAAACAAATCTAAATTGTTATGGGTTAAAGAGAGAAAAAATGGAAAAAAGGGGGAAAATATACGTAAATGTAGGCTTTGCAATAAGTAACTATTGAAAAAGACAGAAGTTTTATAACTGTCAAAACGTTGTGTTTGTTCCTTAAAAAATTTAAAACATTGGAAATCTCCAATAATTTCCTAGTAATCAAAAAGAAACTTAAGACCTTATGTGAGTGAAAATGTTAAGTTAAATGATGATAAAACCAACAATTTTAAACCGATATTTAAAACTTATTTCATAAGGCTTTTTGACAGCATTGCAGTTGTCATCTGATAATTAAAAAGTAAATTATTGTGTCATTTATGTGAAGTGTTAGAACATATCAGCATTGCTGTCAATGATGCCCAAAACTAAGTCTCCATTATTTGTGTAAAATTATGTTTAATTTAATAGGTACTGAAGTATACTAAGCTACAAATAAATGTTCCATCCTCAATGTACAACAAATTTAAAACTTTCTATTTTTATTAGAAGGAAAGAACAGTCACAATAGCTCTTTATCATGTTGAACACACACTCACGAAGAACCCTCACATAATCATATTCCTGATATGTTGTATACATCCAGAATTATTAATATAGTAGAATTTATAGTCATACATTTAAAATACACGTCATATTTTTAATAATCAGTATACAAGTGCCTGCAACTTGGTAGTCGGCACTTTACTATCAGTTTTGTGTTGCAGAAAAAGCTTATAAAGGTTTTCAGGCGTCGTGGTATAATTAATTCTAAACGATGGAACAATTGGATTTGCAAAACAGAAGAATGAATTTTATTGTGATAGTTATATATTGTGTTAGTAAAATATATATATATATATATATATAAATAGAAGTAAAAATATCTGTTAATGATATTACCAAAGACTATAGAACTAAATACATTTAGTTCAATAATCTTTGTAATTAATTATATACGTAATTACTAGTTTCTACCAGCAGGTGGTTAATTATGTTAAGGTGGTTAATTACGTTAATGTTGTACAATAATTATTTGTATGAATAAATATTTTAAAATTAGTAAGTAAAGCATTTTAATTGTAGTAAAAAATAGAACATGAGCTATGCCATACAAATCCAATGCTCACTTATTCGTCTCATGTTGGATTATACACCGAGATAACTGGCCTGTAATCTGCATAACGTTATATATTTTTGTAGCGTTGTTTACTGTGCTAGCATTCTATCCAAAATTTATGAAAATGAATTTTAATAATTACTTATCATGTCTTGTTATCCCAAAATACTACATACCAAGGACGGATCCGACGGGGAGGTCTTCGCTGACGAAGAAGCTCTCAGTGGAGCCACCGGTTTCCAAGAAACACCGGTTGTCTGGGCCTGAAACATACATACATATGTTTAATTATAGCATTGATTAGTATATAATCACTAATTCTAGTAGTCAGATTGGGTATGACTAAAGAGAAAAAGAAACAGGTTGCTTTCTTATGGCTGCCTCGTTGGAAGTTACCACCAATGTTTGTAAATGTGTATTTATGATTAATACGTTTATCCTTCAGGATTTGGAGGGAAATAAGGCGAGGAAACTAACAATTATGCCGTTAGCCCAGATAATTAGAGAACTAACTTCTCGACAGCTGAGTTTTTACATCTCCACATCCATTTAGTGCACAATTGGAAGTAACCTCTGTTTCTTTCTTCTCTGTGGTATGACTCTGTCAGAGAAGCAATTGGGTACTATGTTAATAATGTTATGTTAACTAATAATAGGTTGAGTAGTTTAATATAGTATATAACAATCATTTTAAATAATCAAAGAACAACAAAGTAAAACTATATGCACAAAAACAGTATCTTAATAGCGTAGCTTTTATTCTTTGGGTGATTCCAATCGGACATATTGATTGATTCAATTAACTTTTTCTGTATAAACAAACTAATGAGAAAGCTGTGAAGCGTTTAATTAGCTCACATTGCTGAAAATATTCCTTAAGTATCTACTATATGAGCAACAATATGAGATATAATTGTAACTATGCACCTTAATAAATAAATTTCAATAAGTAATCTTTTTTATCTGAACTAGCCTAATTATTTTAGGTCGTCTGAATACGTGATCTGTTGCTAATCAGAAACAGTTTTTATTACTAACCTTTACATATTTTCTGTTTCGAAAATTTGGAGTGAATATTCTTATTTACTTTCTTCAAATTTGTTTCCGTCAACATACTTTGTTCCATTTTCAGATTAAATAATTGGAATATACAAAATTGGTATTCTTTGAACTAAAATTTATAATTTAAAACTATCATTCAATTTAAATTTCAAATACCACAATACAGCAAAGAAGGAGCAGCGGAAAGAAACAAATAAAAGCTCCGTCGGTTAGAAGTTATTGTAAGTGCTTTGCCAGACAGACCACCAAAATCCGTTTCCGGTCAACACGCGTGAATAACACCAACACGTGACGACAAGGAGAAACAATCACTAGGCTGCATCTGTGTGATATGAACATGTAGGCATCACAACCACTTGTTTATAAATTAAATGAAGTGGTGTATGTTCTTATTTTCTTTGAGGAATCAATGTCACATTATAGTGTTGGACATTTTGTTGTTGCAAGGTTCATGTTGCCTTTAAAGTTGTACTCCTAATGTTTACCTTTTGTTAAGAAAGTTCGTCAGGAAGATGGAATAAAAATCAATCTCATAAATGAATTGTAATTAAATTGATCACTATCTCTCTCCATGGTTGGTAATGATTTAAGACTTCCTGAAGAGCCCACCATTCATAAATGATGTCATGACATTTTGGTATCAACATAAATAGCGACATATTGATTTGCATTTTGAAAGATAAGATATCAGTATCGGCCTTGACTACTTTCACCTACAATAGATATCTCATTCAATAGAAATATTTAACCAACCTGTAATTTGGTTAGTTTGTGTGGTCTGCTACCACAGTTATTTTAAACTGTATTATATAATTGAAAATCAATTATTATATTAACGTGGGAGTAGGCTACTGTAGCACTCCACAACTGCACCCTAAAACAGCTGATAATTTGAGACAAAATAATTTAACATAATTGAGAAATTTATTTGTGAGAGTTTTATATCAATGTTTTCAGTGACTAATGGCTTAGTTTATTTTAATGTTGTGTGATGTGAACCTCAGGTAATTTCACTCTGTCTGAATAAGTTTCCCGTCCAATCTGTGGATCAAGTCTATAAGGATTGGACAAAGTAGAATTTAACAGGAGATCAGCATCACCCATAAAAAATGTAAATCTCTCCCTTACACGAGTAAAATGTGCAGATTAAGTCCTTAAGTTTCCTTGAGCTATTAAAGTGTCCTGCAAGATGTCCTCTTCACACAATTACTGCCGTTATCCGTACAAGGCGGGCCTGGCCTGTAATGCACAAAGCTTGTCCCCCAGTACCGTTGTCACGACGTTCTCAGCGTGGTTCGGAGTCCCAGCGAGGTCTTCCCATGGTCGCGCCCCGTGACACTGCACACCGCACGTGCCTGCTCGCTCCATCGCGTACCTCTGCCAGCCGTCACGTCAACCGGAGTATTGTCATCTCTGAGCCGTTGGAACGGTAATGCCCTGTCAGTTCAGATTGACTTGAACACGTTAAATAGCAACCTTCACTGCTGCCCTCGATGAAACTTTCACGGTACACATGTACTACGTGCAGAGGGTGTTGATAATGTTGCGAAATAACTGTGCTAATACATATATCTAAACAATGCTCAAGAGTAGACTAAAATTGAAAACTAAACAGCAAAAAAAGAAAATTTATTCTGAAGCAAACAAGTATTGAGAGTAAATATGCTCTCGTGGAATGATAAATACTTCATTATGGATGAATAGTGCTGAACAAATAATATATAGCGGCTGTCCAAGACGTGTTAAGCCTTAAAATAAAAAAATAAAGAAAAATTAATAAATAAAGCGATTGAACAGCTTAAGAACAAATCGTTTTTAATTTTATTTTGAATTGTGCTGTTTTTATCATTTACTCCTTCCTGACTATATGTTTCAAATATAAAATGTGGCGTTTTTCAGCTGAAAGTGAACTGAAAGTCCACTCATTTTTTATCTCGGAGAACATACTGTGTTCAATCGGAAAATATACAATTTAATCTGAACACATGTATAGCCAGGTTATAGGAGGCTAAACATGGCTAGAAATACGATATTTCACTGATCCAGAGTCAATTACCGTACTTCGCGCCCTCTAAAATTAGACTTACAGATTTTTCTAGACCATGAAACGTTGTTATCTAGGAGAGCAAACTGTTTTCAATCGGAAAATTAACAATTTAATTTGACAAAATGCATAGCCAGATCACAGGACATGGCTGAATATGGCGAGAAACCCGACATTTCTCTGAGTCAGAGTCAACTACAGTAATTTGTGCCCTTTCAAAGTAGACTTACATATTTATCTAGACTTTGAAACTTGCTTATCTAAGACAACAAACTGATACCAATCGGAACATTTTAAATTTATTATTATGTATATAAGCCATTGACCACTCGTCACTATTTCTCCAAAACTATACGTCCGATTGACTTGACATTTTGTAAATAGGTTTATCTTGGCCCCGAGAGGACCACTAAGAAAATATTTTCCTCTACGTCCCACTGCCCTCCAAAACACTATGGTACTCTTATGGATCTAAATGTATTTATTTATTTTATTAACAGCTTTTAAATAAAAACAAAATAAACTGAATAAAATCGTAGTAAATTAAAAATAATTGAGTACATTAGTAAATTATACATAACATCAGCTGTTCTAAATTTGATATTAGATTACATTTTTAAACTCAATATTATGGCTGGCGAAGCAGGCAAGTACAGCTAGTATACGTATAAGACCCCAAAACACTTGTAGGAAGGTACAACATGTATTTAGTGTTCCAGCAAACTTAAAAACAGTTTTATATGGACAAAGAAAGACAAATGCAACCTTCTAAAATTTATTCAGGGCGACATTAGGTAAACATGTCTTGCAAAATTTGTTCAAATAGTTCTTTATCTTGATTAGGTTAATACGTTTCGTTAGGTCAGTTAGGTTATGTTCATTTTTCTCAGAATACAGTTAGGTTGTTAGTAATGTTACTGCATAACTTTAATAAATAAATAATAAAACCACTTGTATTGCATTATATTCTTAAAATCAACCAAAGATCCTTTGTGCTGAACCTCGCCTCAGTACATCGTCTTAGACCGCTCGTCCGTTACAATACCGTTGCTATGGCAATGCTAAGCTATGGTTTAACACTTCCAAATGTCAGTTAAAGAGAGACTTTCAGTTTCGTTTTGTTTTGGCCAAGAAATCCACAAAAACCGGTCTTCATGGTCTCTATAATTAAACGTCTTTTAGAGGCCATAACAGTCATTATCCTTTCCTGTTGGTGTATTTACATTTTCTGCCATGATGGATCCTGCTTTGTGCGTCCATCAGCGTTGTTGTGGGGAGAGTGGGTGGAGGGGGCGAGAAGGAAACGGATCCACCGAGCGTACTTCCGGAGGCTACCAGTGGAACACTCCTGCCGACGCAGGTGCGACGGTAAGGATCTAGGGGCGACTTCTGGGAGGCATGTAGGATTGCAGCAAACAATAAAAATACAGAAGATCTTTAGGGATTTACCAATATAAGATTAAGTGCTGGTGGAGTAATCAGAAACTTCCAGTATGGTTTCAGGCCAGCACGAATCTGTTCTCCACAATACAAAATAACATTTTCTCAAATAAAGCAAAAGCATAGCTCCATGTAGACCTCTAAATGTTTGTTTATAGCCAAATTTAACGATTGAAATTTTAATATATATTTGAAGTAATGCTTTATGATATTAGGTTATTGGAATTTCCTATTTTTTTTTCGAAACAATTAATAATTATAAGTATGTATATAACAAAACAATTCAATCAAAAAGTGAACTATGCTAACAAACTTAAATTGTGCATTTCATTTATTACACAATGACAATTATATAAGACAAAAAAACGGTAAAAATTTTGCTTATTCATTTAACATTGGTCTTAGGGAAAATATATTCAATATAGCCGACTACTGTAGCCCCACCCTAAAGTTTTTGTTGTTTTGGGAGATTAGAAAAGAAAGGATCACTGTAATCTATTGTAACCAACAAATAATAAAATTGAACTTGGAAATCAAATATTAACAACAAAACTTTGCTCCATACTGTGTCATAAGCTGCTATAAGATAGAAAAAAATATAAATGTTTTCAACTTTCTTTCAAACCCAATCTCGATAAATTGTATCGGAGCAACAACTTCGGTCAGGGCAAAAACTAGCCTGCTCAACTGGAACATTTGAATAAAAAATTGCTGATATTCTATTGTATAACAGTCTTTTCAGCTACTTGTAACATAAACTATGAAGGGATATAAGACGAAAACTTTACACTCGTTTGGGGTCTTTAGCAGGCTTTAGAACAGCTATCACTTTTGATCCCTTGGATGCTTTTGGCAAATTTACTCTAGCTACCATCATACAACAGAAATTCTAGAAATGTACCGTCAAAACCGGCTGCTTTCCTGCTGGTAGAGCGGTTGACGTTTAACTTAATATGGTCATGAGAGCTATTAGTGGCACTCTCATGACAACGGCTCCAGGTGCTGTGTAATATAGCTCCTCCAGAGACAAGACGTCAGGAGGCACTACTTAGTAAATTCAATAAGATATTGAATGCCCCGCACCTTTCCACTACACAGCATTTCCTACGTCAGAACGGTTGTTTAAAATCTCTAAACCCACCTCTACGTACTGGTTTCCAGTGAAACTATCACCCAATACTAGCTGTGGCAAAGCTTGGAACAGTTTTGATATACGAAATAAGTTCCTTATTATCGAAACGTCAATACCAGGAGAAGGGATGAACCTCCCTCGTAGGGAATGAACACTGTTGAATAGGTTCCGAACTGGCACATTTAAATCTTGAAAGCATAAATGGGGATTGACACTAGAACAGTCATGTGATTGCGGGGAATCCATCCCAACAATGGATCACATAGTTAAAGAGCGCTCCCTGTGCTCTTTTACATAGGGATTAGATAGCATAAATAGAATCAGGGAGGCAGGTCTTAAAGGGCTTGATGGATTTTATTTAGCTTTGTGACAGTTGAGCACTTTATTATTTCTATTAATAAATAACATGCCTTTTGGATCTTGTTCAAAATATATGTATAACTGCTTTTTGAAAAGTAATAAATGGAGGATTACAACAAACCATAAGCTATGTGTACTAGTTTGTTTATACTCTTGCGAATTCAACTTGCTGGTGTCTCGTTAGGAACGAGTAGGAGCCCCATCAAGAATTACAAAATTGGACTAAATTTACACCGATTTCACCAAATTATGCGACAGTTAAAGATGGTGTGACATAATTTTAAAGTTATGTGTTTTTATCTCTATCTATAGGCCACGAACAACGAGTTCACATTGGAAACATTATCCTAAAATAAAATCATAAAGCATCTCAATAGGAATATAACAATTAATTACTATCATAAACAAAACACAGTATGAGCCATTTGGTTCATTTCAACAATTTCAATTCCACCTGGTGTAATAATGAAGTAATTCTCAAAGTAATCACTTAATATGTTCAATTAAGGACAAAGGTCGAAGTTCCCCAGCAATAAATCATACCAGACGTTGGTCCTGTGCACGAGCAGCTGCGCACTCTCACTTACATAATGGATCTAACGCTTTAGGAAGAATAAATTGGAGGCTAAATAAATTCCAAGGTGTCCTTCAATCTGGGGATTTTCTTCAATTTATAGCTGATTATAAACTTGAAACTTACAGTACTCTTTAATGACGAGAATGTACCATCCAATTTCAAACCAAAATACCACCTAAAAGTAAAGTGGGACTTTGCTTTGTCTATAAACAAAATTGCCTTCTACGAGTTATTATTTTTTTTAAAGGATGGCAACTGTGGGTGGCCCACAGCTAAAAATTATGTTCTGATGCATTAGCAAGTAAAGTTAGATGACATTTTAATAAAAACCAAAAATATAAGTGTGTAGTGTGATTATTCCGCAAAACACTAATAATGATTACCCCTCATATAATTATTGGATGTGAAGCTTTCCTGCGGAGTTATGGTGATTTCAAATCTCTTATGGCAGTTCTAATAGCCCCTAGATGGTTAGGACGAGGGGGTTTTGGATAGTCTGGATTGAATAAAATATAGTCCCTAGCATTTGCAAAGAAATGTCCTCTTCAAAATGAACGACCAATTATTTAGTTTGCAAGTTAGAGCTAGTTTAATCTTCCATAATTTGAATGTTATTTTTAATGTTCCATACAATAGGAAAGGATCATTGAGTCTAGTCCGATGACACCACTAAAAGGCTAGAAGTGTTCCTATTCAGAGGCTAATCGTATTTATGAAAGAAATTTTGAAAATTGTATAACCTAAGATAATAACATAGTTTATATAGTCGTAAAAAGGAACAGGAAATTTCAAATTAAGTTCAAAACTGCTTCATATTTTATATTAACTTTTTTCTTTTTATTTTGTATGACATAATGTTAATGGAAAATCCTCTATTACAAATGAATAAAATTGACTGATGGTAAACTCACTGAAATATACTTTATTCTATTTAGCCTTGTTATAAAGAATAGTTTAATTAAAATAGGCGATAATAACATCGTAAAGTAATGATTAATTTATTACTATTTATTAATTAAATAATCGGATAGTATAAAAGTTTCATACACTTCGTTTAAGACTTATTTCACAACCCTGTTAGGTTATTCTGTAACATAACTACTTATTTACCCTGAGATTTATGAAGTTATATTTTCTTAATCCATATTTTACTTTTCTGCAGTTTATCGATCGTAAAATAAAGTGCATCCTTCTCCTTCCTTATCAGATCTACTTATGTTAGTATTTGGCCAGTCTCATAATACGTCTATCTCAATTTGTTCGATGTCAACCTTTCTGTATAAGTAATTACAGTATCTTTTTATATCTTTTCTTATGTTTGTCGATTTGTCAATAAGCACATAACATGATTTCAAATATTTAATACGTTTTACGATCGATAAAATGATTACATAGGTGTATATTGCTACCGTTTAGTCTCCTAATTCAACTGGTTGGCATTGTATTAATATGTTTATACATGTGTCCGCAACCTTGTTAGGTTAGACTACTCATGTCTAACATTTCTTATAGTATCCCTTAATCATGTTTAACGTGTAATTTCAAAACATTACAATTTTATCATTGTACAGTATTTAGTTTCCATGGAATATATTCCATGATCGCTGACATATAATCGGCAAGATCTCATTGTGTTTGTAAAACCATGTCAAGCTGGGCATTCTCCGCTCCGTTGTCTAAACTGGGTCTTGTTTGCTCAGCTTGTTACACAGACACATGGTTGCCCTAAAATCACCCAACCATAGAGGTCCACTTTCGTAATTTGTATCGCGTGTATATACGTGGAGATCACTTGGCCAGCCACGTATGTACATGCCCGGGCAGTCTATCCCTCCCCACTCGGTCTTTGCCCAATCGACCCAGTTGGAGAGCTAAAATACACCACCGGTTGACCTATGTAATTTTTACCGCACGTGTATCATTATGTAAAGCAGCCCCACCCTTAGGTTTACGTCTACAGTTGTTCAAGAGCTATAATTTCATATATGATTCATGAATTTGAAGATGAAGTATAATTTGAAAGTAATACTTACTTTGACAATTAAGTATTGCTAAATTTCCTTCCAGTTTGTGTTCGAATAGTTGTTGAAATTATTATTATTAATGCCAGTAATTGTAGCCTATATCTTAAACGAATTAAAAAATACGCAAACAAGCACAAGGGCATTTTCAAAAATAATAATCAGTTTAGGAACACTGTACTAGAAATCTTAAATAATTGTTGCAAGCGCATCAGCCAATTTCCTATAAAACAGGCTACAAAGTGCACCTTTGATTGACTGTGAAACAATGTTTCTTTGATGTAAAAATTCAGTTTAATTTGAGTGCATTCGTTTTAGGTATGCATAATATGACTTCTGAACATTAAAAATTTTACATATGTACTAGCCGAGTATCCGTGCTTTGCTACGGTTATTTACTTAATTACTTAGCGGTAAGTTAATTGAAAATAAAAGAAAGGTAAGAATTAATAAGAAATTTAAAATAATATTTTAAACTGAATCCAACAGGAGTAGTAGTATAGGAAAGCAAGGAAGCGGTCTGTAACAGAACAGCAACTGGTCTGAACAAAGCACACTGTGTGCAAGAATGTCTGTTCTCTGAGGGAGGGAGGTGTGTTATCAGTATTGACCTTTAGACTAAACCCATAAATTCATGACCTAGTCTGACATCAATTTTATGCATCACACCCTCTTTAACTGTTAGTTTTATTTAAGTAAATAACAGCTAACTAAACAACCTTCGTTAAATTTAGATCAGTAGCTACTCAAGTGACTACAAAAGTCGATAGATAAAAATTTAATATAGATAGATATACGTGCAACGGTTCAATATCCTAGGTCCTATCAATGTAGACATAAAGTTATTATAGTTGGTCAGAATTAGTAAAGAAATAATATATTATTTTATTCTGGTAACGTTATCTTATTCCTAAAACTAAAACACTATAAGAAAAAAAACCGGCTATAAAAATTAATTAAATTAGTCAAATACAGCACTTATGGCCGACATATTGCTTTTCATATTTATTTTTAAATATTGCTTTTGGGCTGTTCTGGCGCTAAAGCTGTTGAAAACTACATTCTTAACCATAATACTATGTATTAAAAAAGTTAAACCAACTAATTATAGAGAAATATTTGCCAAAAACAGCGTGATTTCTCCTCTTTTTGATCAAATTTTGGAAGTTTGTGCTTTTTTAAGCCAAACGGTGAGAGATATGAAAAAAGGCAAGAGACCAAAGTTGTAGATAATCTAATTCCAGACTAACTATTTTGCGTCAAATTTTAAATTTGATGAACGGTTAAGCCAGTAGAGCCAAAAAACTGGATCGACTACACTACGCTTTTGGGGCTTTTTGGCACCCCCAAAACCCCCTTAGAGTTGGAATTTCCCAAAATCCTTTCTTATAGCACGCATTCAGTATGCAAGGAATATTGTGTAAAAATTTCAGCTTCCTAGGTATTACCGTTTGGGCTGTAGAGCGATCAGTGAGTGAGTCAGTCAGTGAGTGGTATTTGGCATATATATATAGATAAACACGTTAAGAGGGCAAAGTCGTACAGAAAATACCCTTGCAAGAAATGAACTTTGATGTGTATCACCTTTGATTGTGTAAGGGTGGGTGGATGGGTCAGTGTACCACTGTATGTTTAAGCAGGTGGGTCAGTACCACTGTACGTGTATGGGTGGGTGGGTGGGTCAGTACCACTGTACGTGTATGGGTGGGCAGGTGGGTCAGTGTACCACTGTATGTGTAAGCAGGTGGGTCAGTACCACTGTACGTGTATGTGTGGGCGGGTGGGTCAGTACCACTGTATGTGTAAGCAGGTGGGTCAGTACCACTGTACGTGTAAGCAGGTGGGTCAGTACCACTGTACGTGTATGTGTGGGCGGGTGGGTCAGTACCACTGTATGTGTAAGCAGGTAGGTCAGTACCACTGTATGTGTAAGCAGGTGGGTCAGTACCACTGTTCGTGTATGGGTGGGTGGGTGGGTCAGTACTACTGTATGTGTAAGCAGGTGGGTCAGTACAACTGTACGTGTATGGGTGGGTGGGAGGTCATCTCAGATAACAGAGTGGACTGAAGTACAATTTATCGTTGGTGTCATTGTTTTGGTGATTATCATGTCAGTAATGATACTCAGAGAGGCTGAAATTCTCAGCAAATTAATTGATAAATATGGAACAACGATTGAGATAGAACAGTCCTATGTTGCCAAACTGTATATTATTTTTTAAATGAGCCTTGTAAATATGATCTTAATATGGTGAAGTAATGTGTAGTGATTTAAATAAAATAAGGATTCTATTATTGGAATTATGAATATATTTTCCTTTAGTTTAAGATCTATATCTGGGACTGAGATACTAGGCTTATTCAATCAGTACCATTGGATTATTGTTGTTGTCAGGTACTCTTAGTGCTAATTGGATTATAGGAGGGGGTTTAAGCTCAGCCAATCAACTATCACCATCATCATATGCACTATTACTGCAATTTTCTGACAGCATTATGTTGTGGGGCACCGTTTCCTGCTCGTCTTGAGAGAGATAACTGAGAGAGATAAGTTTTCCAACACAGTTAAGAAAATCATAATTTCACATGTGGTTCGGATTCCTCAGTAAAAATCTTCTCAGGTCACTAGGCTATTACTAAAAACGCCCCTAAGGTTGAACTCAGTTAGTAACTAGACTACACATTTCATCCTACATTGATGTAACCTTTTATATATATGTCTTAAAAATACTCAACAAATAGTGCTGGGGTTTTGCATACGATTCTGAATAATAACAAAAACGTTGAACATTTGTAATACTTTATAAGTCATACAACTGTTAACTTTGGTAGCCTTTAAGGGATTGTATAATTTGATTTAAAAATATCACTTTTCATCAAATAGACGAGATATATATGCCCAATTAACCTGATCAGACAGATTACGGAATAGGTTTTAACAGATTCGCATCTTAAATGTGGCAATGCAAGTTTAGTTAGATATTTACTATTCATTAAGAAACATTGAAAATAATGTGATTAGATCAATAATCATACAAATATTTATCAGGGTGAGTCCGTGGCCAAATGGTCAAAAACGTTAGGACTTAGACCTGATTTATAAATAGCACGGATTCGGAATATTAGCCTAGACTGAAAGCATTTATTAATAATGTTCACTTTGTACTTTACTGGTTTCATTCCTTATTTCCCTTAACAGTTCCCCGTATAGATCAATGGCCTATGGGAAATGGGTAGAGGAAGGTTGGAATGGATATCGGCCTCTCCTTAAAACAGCTACAGTATTACACTCGGTTTTTCATGTTGTCGATGGATTATTTCTACGATGTGTTTATTTTTATTCTTCAATGCAATTATTATTAAGAGCTTCAAGAAATTATAAAGACTTACACAAATATTTCATTTGCTCGTGTTCCCTTTTTCAAACGTCTTATAACGACAAAAAATGCTAACTAAAAATTTAAAGTTTAACTGATCTATGAATACCACCTTACATATAGCAGCTTATATTAAAAACTGGCTACAATAAATGTGTAATTTAACTTATGTCTGATTTCTTTCGGGACAATGAAGAGAGATTTTTCTCAGGGAAGCTGGTTTTGCCGCCATTTCACCTCTCAACCTCAAGATTGCTTTCAGACGCGATTGGCCAACGTGAACGTTATTAGCTGATATGGGATTTTGATTGTTTCACCGAATGTAGCTGCGAGCAAAACTTCTTTTTTAACTTGTGAAACCGTAGCCTGTAGCAACATTACTGAAATGCTGCACTGCAATCTGAACAGTTATTTTAAGGCAGTTTGAAAGAAAGCATAATTTTCTAACTTTTTGTTCGAAATTTGACTAATTGGGGTTTTATTCATGGACATTCTTCATTTTCATTTTATTTGGTATATCAAGCAAATTAGGTGAGACAAATTTGGTAATATGAATCAACGTAAATACACTGAATATTTGTTCTGGTTAAAATAAATTACCAGTAACATAAACTTCATATTTTTCAAATTAGGTTTTAATATATATTTAATTGTTGATTTTATAGTTCGACAATGTAAATTACCAGTTGTTTTAATATAAAATTGGAAATGCTATTGTTGAATAGAGTAGACTTTTCTCTGAACATAATACAAAAATAAGTACTGTATTAAAACATACAGACGTAGAAGTGATAAGGAAAGAGTATTATGAACTCACATACTTTCTGATTTAAGAAAACGACCACTAAAATTCTATGACAACATCAAAAAAAGCAGCACACTAGGTTAACAAGACAAATTATAGAATATTTTTAAAAACAAAGAAGGATAAATCACAACAACTATTAGAGATATTGGTGTAATAAGCAAAACCTAAAACTAGCATCTACAATACATACTGACATTCAAGCAGGAATATATTCAGACACAAAAGGTTTTACTGGAAAGTTAGTCAGGGAGTGTCAGGAAATAGATCCGAGTGTACTTGGTTAAGTGAAAGAAAAAAGGTGTATTTCGGAAAAATGAACCAAGTGTAGGTACAAAGACAACGTTGACTGTACTTGTGGTGGTCGGATTGAGCCCATATGTGGATAGTAAACAATTTTACTAATACATAGTTAATTGTGTGACGATTTATTAGTTATGTACTTAAACAAGTGTACTCCAACAATCGCAAACAATTGTTGGAGTTAGTGTACCATTCCCCTGATCTAAAAACTTTCAATTTTAACAAGAGAATGTAATTTGAAGGCCGATTCCAACAGTACTTACGTCTTTAGATATAAAATTGAAATTAATATATTTTAAATTGTTAGTTGTAAATTTCAGAGGGATGTGAATTTCATTCGAACTGAGGCCTAAAACGGTAATTCCAAAAACACCAGGTGGTCTCCGTGTATCTCGCTCGCTCCAGAACAGCTGGAGAGCGAGCCTTGAGTCTCGTAGAGCACGTGGAAGGTGCTGTCACGACCCCATTGTCGTATACTTACACTGATTAATTTGGAGACGGTAGGAGAGAAACTCCATTGTTAGCTGTGTAATTGTCTTTGAAAAATACTTCCAAGCAAAACACGTTACCTTGATATCACATTAATGTGGTCACGTTCTAATTGAATATTTAATTTACATTGAATTGATTATTTAGAAAAAAGTAGTCATAAAAAGACTCTAAAATAAATAAATAAAATGCATTCAATGTCTTGTAAATATATTTAGGGTTAAAGTATTCTAAAAAAATGAATAAAAGTAGAACATACTTGTTATTTGATATCTGATTTTGTAGTACAAATATTTCTGTTCAAATACATTTGCCAAAAAGAAAAAAATATAAGATCATTCATAAAACTTTAATATATCAATTTTAGAAGAATCTAAACAATAAAATTACTTTACTTTCCTTTACAATATTTAGCATACAAATTTATTAAGCTCTGAAAGATATTGTTTGGAAATTACCAGCATCAATTTAAAAATGGGTTCCTTATATCCTTATATTACACCTTCTTATATATTTTCGTTCGTCGATGCAAAAATGATATAGTTGAGTTTCAAGATATAAAAAATGTCGATGGTTACTTTAACTGCTCGCTTTTAAACTTCTTACTTTTTGTGTCAAGTATAAATCGCGTAATATTTAACGATAAATTCTGCTTCAGTTAATAATTTATCATTATTCATTTAACGTTTTACGAAACTTATAAAATTCAAGAAATAAACTAAAAAAGTTGTCCTTATAACAGTCTTTTAAATGTTTGCTGTATTATTTCATAATTTAGATATAGAAATAGTTTGTTTAGAGACAACACATTTTTTAAACGTATAGTTGTTAAATATGATTTGAGAGAAATCGAATAAATTTGATCGCATCTTTTATTTATAGACAAGCTCGGCAACCAACTATTTATTGTATTTAAAGAACACTTCAACGACACCAATATTTAATTGTTTAGTATTTTCTACAAGATAACTGGAATTCACTTTCTATTTACCGTTCAGACAATCTCTTTTTGCACCCTCCACTAGTGATTGCCTAAGGCCAATCCCATATGTAGTCTTTCATTAATTATTGTTTGTCTCATTTTCAAGACTACATTGTATAAATTATAGTCCCTGAACAATACTTAAGCTTATTGTTCATAAAGACCGTGTTACTCTCCTTAATTTATAGCCTGCTTTTTAAACCTTTCAGTAATAAGATATGTGCCTTGGAGTTACGATTATCTACATCTAACATTTATGAAAAGAAAATTGGATAAATATTAATAATACTTTTTATGTTCATTGGGCCTATTTACTAAATTCAGGAAGTAACCTTAAAACACAAAAAAATAATATGGTTCAGAAAAGTTCATTCACATGTTTGTACACTGACGTAATTTTCCTGTTAAATTCTGTATCATGAACATGCACTTTTCTCATTATAATGTTAATGTAAATAAAATGCCTGCTTCGTGACAAAACTAATGAGGACACATTAGGAGATAATCTCAGCTGCAAAAACATCGTACGTAGCTACTTGGTTACGTGTTCTTGTTGTAATAAGTCATGAACCATCCAGACAGAGACAAACCCTGTTAGAAGCACAACCCCTCCCCCCGGCTTTAGGATCTTCATACGACATAAAAACTAAAATTCCGACATGATGGTTGATTTTCTAGTATATAACCCAGGATTTACCAAAATAAGGCAAATTCTGATATTACTGCTACTTAAAATGAAAACTGTTTGACAAGGTTGCGAATTTTGATTATGCCGGTGCTAACCCGTAATACAACGTGAATTCGGTGTTACTGGGTGCTACATGTAATGAGCTCGAATGTAGCTCCTCAAATCTCTAACTACCAACTACAGTATTTACTTTTTATTAAATTTGTAATTCATACATATCTCATTATTTTCTTTTAATGATAGTAATATTTTGAACGTAAAACGTTAATTAGTTTCTAGATTAATTGTCAAACCATTCTAGTTTCTTCATGCAAAATATTATCAGGTAACTATAAGAACGCACAATAACTATAAAAAAGCTCAAAATCTCACCTGTTAATTAATTTGAATATAAATCTATATACTTCAAGACAGGTTTGTTTTGAAGTATATAGCAGGAGAAATTTATGTTATACTATATAGAACGATATATTTTTACACATATTTTTTAAGAAATGCGTATTAGATTTGAATTAGAATTACAGCATACTGTAAGAGGTCTAAATATTTTGAACCCCGATTAGAACTAACCTAGAAGTTGTACGATTTCGAATTTTTTATGTGCTTTTTAATGACAGTTTCATGTAAGACCACATAACTTCAAGAAATATAGTGATGCAACTCTTACAGCATACAGGGTTATACAGCATAATAGTAGCAAACATCTAAAACGGGACATCAGGCTACGTTGCAAATCCATTGAAGAATGCTGTCATTTTAGAGTTACACACATCTGACAGACACCAGCTGCTGCAGTTTATGATGGAAAGGTGAGATTATATAACTCACAACGAGCCAGTGAGTTGTGAGATGGCTATAGACTTGTATTACTCACACTTTGGAGATGACCAGGCCAAATAACACTTACGAGTGACGTAATGACCAAGCTCTACTAACTGGTCTACCTGTTGACATTTCGCTCAACTAGTAGACGACTTTCGCCACTCTTAGTCCATCGTAATTGGGTGCTCTAAGGATCTTAGAGGTCACTTGAAAAATGTTAGTTGACTGTGCAATTACAGTTGAATTTTAAGTGGCTGAGTCAGTAGTTTTAAGAGGGACGTTTCGCATCAAGAAAAACACCAAACACTTGGCTATCTATTTAAAGTATTCGGAATACTTGAACTGTTATTTTATTAGTGAATAACTTTTCTTTTGGTTCATAAGTTTATGATATTTGTAAAATATGCAGTATTTTAAAAATTTTTATTCAGTTAAATATGATTCGATTTAAATGCAATTTCAGATGAATTTTAAATAAAAACTCATAATTTTAACTTATGAACTTTAATAATCATACATTGTTCACTATAACTTACAGTATAATCCATATTGATATGGGTTTGTTAGGTTAGGTATGTCAACCAACCAGCCACCCATACACCTACTAGAAGTGCCCCACCCTCCCACCCATAAACGTACGGTGGTAGTGATCCAACCTCCCACCCATAAACGTACGGCAGTAGTGACCCACCCTCCCACCCATAAACGTACGGTGGTAGTGATCCAACCTCCCACCCATAAACGTACGGCAGTAGTGACCCACCCTCCTACCCATAAACGTACGGCAGTAGTGACCCACCCTCCTACCCATAAACGTACGGTGGTAGTGACCCACCCTCCCACCCATAATTACTGTTCAGAACCTGTAATTATAGGTTTATTATTCACATGAACACGAACTGTTCAGTTTAAATAAAGCAAGATGCTTAAGCTCTCTGACGTAAGATTGTATGTTAACTACAGAGCTGTCGACGTACTCCTTAGCAGTGACTTGGCAGTTCGGGAAATTGCCAACATAAGGTTATTTATTTACTATTATGATAATAATGATTGTTGTCAGTGAATATGAACGAATGTAGTTATTTTTTTATCAACTAAGGCTGGTTATTCCATATAAAATGTTTTATTATTATTTTAATAGAAAATTAATATTAGTCAAAAATCATTTAAAAAAAGTTACGCCGCATAATTGCGTCAATCAGTGTATAGTATAACCACAGTCTAACATCATACAGACATGGAACATCCATTACAACACTGTGGAGCCAGTGCGACGGTAGTGCTCCAAGTAGCCAGCTATCACACCTAGGCTGCATTATCAATGCATTGCTTTGTATCTTGCAAAGAAGTGGAAGAGTGACGATTATAAAGAGCCACAATAGATTATTTATCATTAGTTATATCATATTTATTAATCACAGCTGTGGATGTAAACTGTAGAGATATACACTGCTCTGTATTTTACATAAGATTTACATTAAAAAACTAATATACTTAATAACTGAAATTCTATTTACAATGAACAGTTCTTTACTGTTTGGAATGTATGTATACACTGAACAAGTTTGGAATATACTAAACATTCGCACATGTAACGTTTGTCAATCATTTCCCCCCCCTGAAAATCGGCCTCTTTCTTAGTTTACATAAATTATTTGTTTCTTTTTATTTTCATTTATTTAATTTGTTTCTAACCATAATTTGTCGATAAAATTAAGTAATTAAAACATAACAAATTCCTATGTAAGCAAGGGTTATTTAACACAAATTTACTGAATGTGTGTGAACATGGGTGCCTGGAATTTATATTTTAAAGTAAATTGAATAGATACATTAATTTTCAAACAAATTAATTATGTAAACGTAACATTCTAACTACAGTGTTACGGTCCAACAGGGTCCTAAATAAATAAGGCGATTCCACTTCTGGTTACTACTTGTTACTATTTATTTTTCATGTTCTAAATCACTAGGTAACACTCTATGAAATATTTACATACTTAAATTATTACTTAGACACAATATAGACACTTAAACTAATCATTAATACTAACAACAATTCGTATTACTAATCACTTTGTTCGCCTAATGTCCGACACTGATACGTGTACTGTCACTGCACTGTCACTGTCACTAGACTGTCACATCCACTGGGACTGACTATTCACTCACTGACTCTTCACAAACTGAATCTTGACTGACTGAATGTTAGGTTGGGCCAAGGGTGTCTTTATATGACGAGAGGTGGAAGCCCAGAAGATTCTGGAACTAGCGATGGTGAACCTGGAACCTGTAGAAGAATCTAGAAGTTTTGATTCCAAAGGAAGGGCATCGATTTGCCTACAGGCGAATAATCTGCCATTATAGTCCTTTCTGGAAGACCTGGATTGGCCCCGCGGGCGGTTACTCACGCAGGGTTGGGGTGCAATGATCTAGGTGATGCCGATGGTGGTTGCCATGAAAATTAGCAATATTTAACTTTTAAAACAGCAAAAAGTCTAATACAAATAACTCTCAATCATTACAGTATTTTTTAATTAGTCCAAAAATATTCAATTATCATAAAGCAATAATAAAATACTCGTATATTATTTATTTCAAAAATACAAGTCTATAACCAGGAAGCACTGACCCCTAATATCCTTTTCACCCCATTGTCCAATGAAACAACTCCTTATAACGGCACCTGAATGAAAACTACTGAATGGCAATATTTCAAGGCTGGTGTCTCCCAATGTTTGCGATACGGTTGTTTTGCCATTAATGGCGGCAAAAGGAAGCTATTTTCCATCTCAGTGAAGGTCGCAACCTGAAGATGGATGGACTAAACCCTGCTCTTTTTCTTGAACAAAAAAGGACGTTATCTGATGTCTTTGAAATACCTGATAGCAACAACGAAATTTGTTTTTTGTTAGCATAATTTGTTGCAAAAGGAAATACCATATCTCGGCCCTATCGTTTTAGTTATAAATCTATACATTTCAAATTTGATGAGTAGTTTTATTTAATAAGGATAACTTTGAACAAAGAGGCGTATTTTTACAATTTCGTAATAATTCATTGTTACATATAATGTATTTTTAAAGTAACTTAGACTAAAATAGAAAATAAATATGACTACGTTGATTAGGAACTAAATAGTTGCCGTATCTGTACTTGATATATCTGGGCAACATACTAGCAATTGTTGGAACTCTACTTTATTTTTTACTTATTTGAATAAAAGTAAAGAGTAATATATACTGAGATATAATCGGACATATATGCATAGACATAACACTTCATGTACAATTGTACAATGGCATATACTATATTTGAGTGGAAATGTTCCAAAATGCGAGTTCTCAACTAATGTATATCCTAAATTTGTTCTGCCTTGCAGTTACATGTAGACTAAGTGTATTTTAAAAGTACGTCTATAAAAACGTATTCCAAATGTATGTGACAAAGAACGTGTGAGCTGTGTTATAGATAAAAGATAATTCTTAAACTGACACTCAATTTACCAGAACAAATTATTTTTTCTTTAAAAAACTTACAATTACGGTGGTCTTTAACACCCACATGCCTATTCAGGTATCGTAATATTGACCTTCCTGCCCACCCATATACGTACAGTGATATTAGCCCTCCTGCCCAACCATACACTACATGGGTGGGTAGTGATATTAGCCCTCCTGCCCACCCATAAACGTACGGTGATATTGACCCTCCTGCCCACCCATACACGTACAGTGATATTGGCCCTCCTGCCCCACCCATAGACGTACGGTGATATTGACCCTCCTGCCCACCCATACACGTACAGAAATCCAATAATCTGGGGCTTGTATTCTTGGAGGATATTTCTAAAGAATGAGTCAGTGATACTATTTATTTATTTTATAACAAAATACAAATTTAATTTTATTGGAATATTGAGTCCTTTCATAAATTTAAATTAATAATACCATACATTGTTAATAACCCACCCACCCACCCATACACGTACAATGGAATTAACCCACTCGCCCACCCATACACGTAGTAGAATTGACCCACCCACCCACCCATAAACGTACAATGGCATTGACCCATCCGCCCAGCCAGACACGTACAGTGGTATTGATGGGTCTGTTTTTTTTTTTTTTTTTTTTTTTTTTTTTAATTTAAACGACCCACTGTACCACTGTACGTGTCTGGGTGGGCAGGCGGGTCACCACCACTGTACGTGTATGGATGGGTGGGTGGGTCAATACCACTGTACGTGTATGGATGGGCGGGCGGATCATCACCACTGTACGTGTATGGGTCAGCGGGCGGGTATTTGTAGAAGTTTATTGGCAAAAGGCAATCATTAACTATGTGATCCATTGTTTGAATTTTGTCCCCACAATCACATAAAGTGTCATTTTCCATTCTCCAATATTTCCATTAGTTGCATCTTCTCATACCTGTGCGAAGACATAGTAACTCATCATAGTTCAGTCCTATTTGTTTATTGAAGGTCCAATCTAGTGGACTATTATCTATCTAAAGTTTCTTTATTGAGTTTTTTATTTAAAGTAGTCAATAATGACTGTACGTCAGTAGCACTGTACGTGTCTGGGAGGGCGGGTGATCAGTTCACTGTACGTGTTTGGTTGGGTCGTCAACTGAACAGTTCTATCCCAATTATCTTATAGCTCCGATAGATATCCGATATCTTATAGAATAGATCCGAATCTCGTAAGACCAAAAACTACCGAATTTTTCAGTAATCGTTGCAGAGCCCCAAAAATATTTTGTCATAAGCACATAGCTCCGAATTCTGCTTTCATATAAAGCATAAAGATATTAGCCCTCTTGCCCACATATACAAGTACAGTGATATTGACCCTCCTGCCCACCCATACACGTACAGTGACATTGGCCCTCTTGCCCATCCATACACGTACAGTGATATTAGCCCTCCTGCCCATCCATACACGTACAGTGATATTGGCCCTCCTGCCCACCCATACACGTATAATGATATTAGCCCTTCTGCCCACCCATACACGTAGAGTGGTATTAGACTTCCTGTCCACCCATACACGTACAGTGATATTAGCCCTCCTGCCCACCCATACACGTACAGTGATATTAGCCCTCCTGCCCACCCATAGACGTACTGTACAGTGACATTAGCCCTCCTGCCCCACCCATAGACATACGGTGAAATTGAACCTCCTGCCCACCCATACACGTACAGTGATATTGGCCCTCCTGCCCCACCCATAGACGTACGGTGATATTGACCCTCCTGCCCACCCATACACGTACTGTACAGTGACATTAGCCCTCCTGCCCCACCCATAGACATACGGTGAAATTGAACCTCCTGCCCACCCATACACGTACAGTGATATTGGCCCTCCTGCCCACCCATACACGTACAGGGATATTAGCCCTTCTGCTAACACATACACGTACAGTGATATTAGCCCTCCTGCTCACCCATACACGTACAGTGATATTGACCCTCCTGTCCACACATACACGTAAAGTGGTATTGGCCCTTCTGCTTACACATACATGTATATTTGTATTGACCCTCCTGTCCACACATACACGTAAAGTGGTATTGGCCCTTCTGCTTACACATACATGTATAGTTGTATTGACCCTCCGGCCCACCCATACACGTAAAGTGGTATGGGCTCTCCTGCCCACCCATACACGTACAATGATATTAGCCCTCCTGCCCACCCATACACGTAGAGTAATATTGACCCTCCTGCCCACCCATACACGTAAAATGTATTGACCCTCCTGTCCACCCATACACGTACTGGAAATAAAAAATTAAATACCAGCAAAAGTTTCATAAAAGATTACGTTTCCCTTTTAAGAAAAGAAAAAAAGAAAAAAAAACAGTTAAGTTACTTTTTACTTCTCACACACTCCTACACATTCATTTCTATCCACTAGCCCTCAAGCCCCCGTTAAAACAAAGATGCCCAGTCTGGTTTAGTGATATTGACACACCTGCCTACCCACACACGTACATAGTATTTACCACTGTCACCCAACCACTTACTGATGGACGTACAGTGGTATTGATTCCCCTGCCCACCCATACACTTACAGTAATATTGAACTAAAATTATACACGTATGCTGGTAATGGAGTATTGGGTTGTATTGAAATATCGTATAAAGTTGTAACAAGTATATTCGTTATATATACTTATCAAGTAATAGCAACTAACAATGACATTTAGTTTCTTATAACAAATAAAAATATAATTAGGAAACAGTACTTCTGGGGAGTCCTCAGTAATTCGGTTTCCTAATAGAATAACTTGTTAAATGCCTTAGTCCTAAAACTGAAAGGAAGAGAAACCGTGACATTTTTAGGTAAAACAATTACCATTTTATACAAATTCGTGATCATAATCGACCAAAACAGAAGTGATTCTGTTCACAATCACAAGTAAATGTACTTTCATCAGTGATCAAGTGGTAGATAATATCTGTTCGGCAAGGTTGAGAGGCTGCTGCGGTCTACATAGTCAGGCTGAGGTAGTGGAGCAGGCAGGCTGGCCGTATTGTGCTCTCACCCGCCCGCAACCACGCGAGGCTCCTGACATACAAGACTATATTATACTGTTGTATAGAGGTTCTATATTACACTTATAGGCTAAACATGCGCTAAATAACCTGCACATTTCCGGAGTGACTGGCGCACGCATTACACTGTGCAACTCACCTGCGCGAGACTCAGCCGACGGAAGGTTTCTTCCAAGTGGACGACCTTTAATAACATAGAACTTAATATAAACCTTCTACTAACCTAATAAACGCACGATCTAATATAGTTATCTTGACTCTATGACATACGACTGTATACTATCCGTCTACTACACTAATATACGCATGACTTTTGTTTAGTTATCTTGACTCTATGACATACGACTGTATACTAACCGTCTACTACACTAATATACGCATGTCTTATGTTTAGTTATCTTGACTCTATGACATACGACTGTATACTAACCGTCTACTACACTAATATACGCATGACTTTTGTTTAGTTATCTTGCCTCTATGACATACGACTGTATACTAACCGTCTACTACACTAATATACGCATGACTTTTGTTTAGTTATCTTGCCTCTATGACATACGACTGTATACTAACCGTCTACTACACTAATATAAGCATGTCTTATGTTTAGTTATCTTGACTCTATGACATACGACTGTATACTAACCGTCTACTACACTAATATACGGATGACTTTTGTTTAGTTATCTTGCCTCTATGACATACGACTGTATACTATCCGTCTACTACACTAATATACGGATGACTTTTGTTTAGTTATCTTGACTCTATGACATACGACTGTATACTATCCGTCTACTACACTAATATACGCATGCCTTTTGTTTAGTTATCATGACTCTATGACATACGACTGTATACTAACCGTCTACTACACTAATATACGCATGACTTTTGTTTAGTTATCTTGACTCTATGACATACGACTGTATACTATCCGTCTACTACACTAATATACGGATGACTTTTGTTTAGTTATCTTGACTCTATGACATACGACTGTATACTATCCGTCTACTACACTAATATACGGATGACTTTTGTTTAGTTATCTTGACTCTATGACATACGTCTGTATACTAACCGTCTACTACACTAATATACGGATGACTTTTGTTTAGTTATCTTGACTCTATGACATACGACTGTATACTATCCGTCTACTACACTAATATACGCATGACTTTTGTTTAGTTATCTTGACTCTATGACATACGACTGTATACTATCCGTCTACTACACTAATATACGCATGACTTTTGTTTAGTTATCTTGCCTCTATGACATACGACTGTATACTAACCGTCTACTACACTAATATACGCATGTCTTATGTTTAGTTATCTTGACTCTATGACATACGACTGTATACTAACCGTCTACTACACTAATATACGCATGACTTTTGTTTAGTTATCTTGCCTCTATGACATACGACTGTATACTAACCGTCTACTACACTAATATACGCATGACTTTTGTTTAGTTATCTTGCCTCTATGACATACGACTGTATACTAACCGTCTACTACACTAATATACGCATGTCTTATGTTTAGTTATCTTGACTCTATGACATACGACTGTATACTAACCGTCTACTACACTAATATACGCATGACTTTTGTTTAGTTATCTTGACTCTATGACATACGACTGTATACTAACCGTCTACTACTCTAATATACGCATGTCTTATGTTTAGTTATCTTGACTCTATGACATACGACTGTATACTAACCGTCTACTACACTAATATACGCATGTCTTATGTTTAGTTATCTTGACTCTATGACATACGACTGTATACTAACCGTCTACTACTCTAATATACGCATCACTTTTGTTTAGTTATCTTGACTCTATGACATACGACTGTATACTATCCGTCTACTACACTAATATACGGATGACTTTTGTTTAGTTATCTTGACTCTATGACATACGACTGTATACTATCCGTCTACTACACTAATATACGGATGACTTTTGTTTAGTTATCTTGACTCTATGACATACGTCATGGATCCGTTCACCACACTAATATACTCACGTCCTTTATGTAGTTCTATGACATGTGACTGTATATTATCCGACTTCTACACTAATATACGCACACCCTTGATGAAAGCCCCAAGACTCCATTACATATGACTGTAAACTACCCATCTATTAGCCTTATAACGTACTATTCTTGGTATCGATCCTACTCCTTTTCTTATATACAGGTTTCAGTTTCCCTCTCAACTAAAATCTTTTCCCACTCTACTCTCCGTTCACACTAGTTGAAACTGTGTGGGCTATGGACGGTCGCCGCACTACTGTCTATCCTAAATACATCACATATAAAAAAACGACGTTTTATATCGCTCTCAGTGTAACTGTCATCGATAGTGGGAATCATAATTAATGTAAAATGAATTTAAAATTAATTAATATCGACAGCAGAGTAATTATTAAAGCTCAGTTAATATGTGTTACAGTAACTGTATTTAATAAAGGCAACATAATTTGTCATTAATTTATAAAAAATTGAAAACACTAAAAAATATGAGCATAAAAATCAAAACAAAACATTAGACACGTTATAAAATACTCGTAAGATTTCTTTTATCTGAAAATAACGAAGATATTTTTAGAGTAAATATTTTTTGTAGTTATAATCAGCTTGTAAATTAAAACAACATTACTGATTTATTTTATATATTTTTAATATTTGGTAATTTATTACAACGCACAAATTACTAAATAAAACTACTTAAAACTAACATAGAAGTATGTTTGTCTGATATAAATTCTGAATCTGTGAATGTTTTGTACTTGGCTAGTAGCGCAGAAGCTCCATTACAATTGCATGGGCAATTCAGCACCCTCAGTCTCAACTAAAGTGTGAACGGAGAGTAGGATTGCTGTCATTTACCTTACAGCTTATGTTTTTATCTGCTAATCTAACAAAAAAACACACTGGTGATTTTCCATACGCATAATAAAGTACGACTTTTAGCTTCCTTCTTCTAACACGACCAATATAGAATCTTTATTTCTTCCCATCTATTTCATAACATAGCCTGTCTATGGTCCATGTAATAGCCTTATAAATGTGCATTGCTTTAGATAAACCCCATTCATCTATCAGGTAAAACAATTAAGTTGTATAAAATACTTGTTTTATTCATAACTATACAACAAATTAAAAATATTTATCTTACGTCGTTTCATTAATATTTAAAATCCACCATCGCCACTACTTTTCTACAGTAAAGGTGGGTCTCTAGGTCACATGGATCACGCTTTGCACGTAGAATTAACGACCCTGCTCATTTACGACCCGATTGATCACAAGAACTCAATTTATAGCCTCCTTATTAGCTAAAGTACATGGAGCACTCTCATAAAGGGTTGTAATGCACATAAGACGTTCGTGAGACCTTCGGGTAGGAACTGATTTCTCGGATTAGTCTAAAAGCGATTGAGGCTTCATTTACGTTTCTTTTTTTTTAACATTTGACGATATCGAATGCACAAGATTTAAATAGTTCTATATGGTAATATTTTTTGTATGTAGGCTTTGTAATTACTCTAAAAACAATCAGTAAGTTGAGTTCTACCCCAAATATTTCTAAAGTACGAAGTTATACTGGTCTGTCTCCTGAGGTTAATTAAGTTTTGTTAAACGCCACCACATTTATTCTGAAGGACAAAAATAGAATCCTGAAGAAAAATATAAAGAAAAGTCTTTGATACAGAGTCGTTATTGGTCACTCAACCTCAGGTGACAAATGTTGCTGTATTTTCCTACAATCCCTATTTTTGAAAAAGTCAGACACGTTTAGTATAGTTTAAATACTGTTCAACTAGAACCTAGATATTTTTATAGTACATATGTTGTCAAACCTTTTAAACATGAAAAACGTAGCATACCTTAATTTTGTGATATGTGAGTTACGTTTGAGAAAAGAGTTATAGTGACGGAGAACTTGTTAGAAAATCATGCTACCTCATATATACTTAACCTGTAAACTGTATTTTTATTTCATAATAAATTAAACAAAAGTCACTCTCTAAACCATATCCTGTAGCATAACAAACCACATGCCTTCAAAAGGTCATGAACTCTTCTCGGCTGTTTCTTAGAGCCTGCTGCCCTTGGTAAATACAGACGTTTCCAGTGAATAAGTGTGAGATCCTATCGAATCACCTTGATGGTGGTGTGTATGTAAGGCAGTCTTTAGGGTACTCATTTTGTCCAGAGGTCAGGGGTCAGGCTGGCAGGAGTCCAAGGCTAGCAGCCGTTGCCCAGGGCCTTTCTCACAGTGGGCGTGGCCTCCAGGGCCCAGCACTCACTGAGCTATCTTGTACAATCCACTTCAAGGATGGAACAGAAGTAACAGTCTGTTTCTAATGAAGGTCATTTCTTTGTGTTTTATGTTCTGCCTGATAAAATACCTTGCTTACCGAGAACATAAATTTTGATTTTTATCACCCGTTTCACATAAGTCATAGTGGCTTACCGAGAATGTAAATTTGAATTTGAATCACCTGTTTGACAGAAGTCATAGCTTGATTTTGGAATCAAGCATCATGAAGAAACTTTCCAAAGCCTCTCCAGAGGCTCATACATTTTACTGGATGATTACATACATTTATACTTGGATCATACTTGTGTGCAGACAAATCTTTGAAGGAGCTAACAGGCACATCACCTTTTTCACTGTATCATACAAACTGCATTGATGTTCAAATGCACATTATATATTTATAGCTTCCAACAAAATTATTAATATAATGCTTCAAAATTATTCAGTAGCCTGCAATATGTGAAAAGTCATTACTAATAAACATAATATTATCAAAAATATATAAGCATACATTAAAATAATAAGACGATAAAAGTGGTGTAAGGATCTTCATGTAAAAGAAAATTATGTGAAACTTTCTAGTAACATTGAGGCTCTCACCAATGTGCATTTTCACTATCATAATCAGCTAAAATCAGACGTAAATATGATCCAAAAACTAAGTATTACCAGAACAATACAAAGAAACAATCATGACAGCTACTACATCGAACTGCTGCAATGTCTAAGGCATTTCAGATGTCAAAACGATCGGGCAATTTAGATGACACCACATTGTGTATGATAATGGCGGGGAAGTGGAAACCGAAAGTGGGAAGAAGAGTAATTCAACTACTAGAAAGCCAAGTAAATAATTCTGTAGTGGAGTGGCCGGTGTAGTCGGTAAGTGTGGGACCGGCTTTCCCTGTGTGGGAGCGACGCCGCTTTGTGTTCTCGGGTTGTGGGCTCACACATCCCTCATCAAACACAGACATGTCACTAGGAGCTTTTAGAGAGTCCAAAATATAATATCAAAACAATTTAACAATTTAAACTAGTTTATTTATTACGTTAATGTTTGTTAATCTAACTACCCTAAATGTATTCAACCCTTGGAAATAACCTGTTAATTCAACCCTTGGAAATTGCATAAATAATTATGCAAACAGTATGCAAATAGTTACTTTCAGCTGTAACGGAGTCTTTGTATTATATTACAGTATAAGAACGTTAGTTTAACTTTGAATAAAAATATGTTAACTTGTACCATTGATTTTTATAAGCAAGCACACAAATAGATGTCTCTGACGTACACCATGTTCTGGCGAGGAAACCCAACCCAACGTTCACCATGATTAAGGTCAGGAGACACTACCCTACGTACACCATTTATCTGGTGAGGAGACCAACCTTACGTAAACATATATCTGGTGATGAGGCTCAACCCCTACGTACACCATACGTCTGGTGAGTAGATCCTACCCTACGTCCACCATATATCTGGTGAGGAGACCCAACTCTTCGTACACCATGTATCTGTTGAAGATACCCAACCTTACACACAATATATATCTGGTGAAGAGACCCAACCTTACGTACAACATATATCTGGTGAGGAGGCTTAACCCCTACGTACACCATATGTCTGGTGAGTAGACCCTACCCTACACTAATAAGATCTCACTGTCATGAACCGAAGTTATATCAGGCTGGAGTGATAGCATATAATTTGACATGGCTAATTAGAGTAGGAATATATAGAGAAGACATCATTTGTTGGCTTTTTGTGATGGGATAATAATGTATTTGGGTCTGCCTTATTGATGGAATGTGAAGTTCCGGACCTCAGATGAAGAAGAATTTTGGGATGAGACTTCCATAGGATAAATTAGTGGAAATTATGGGGGAAAGATTCTAAAAATACTAGGAATTGGACAGACAACAGGGGAGCACATTTCACTTACGGTTGACGTGATGTGTGATTAGGGAGCGCTTGAAAGTTCCCATCTCCGAAACTGAATCCCTAAATACGATAAATATCTGAGATACAATGTGAGTTTGAGACTGCGAATTGAAAATGTCAAGAAAGTAGTTTTGTATATGTTTTCATTGTTCTAAACTATTTCGTTCTAGAATTTTAAAGTTATAAGGGTCTAAGATTGTTAGTAGAATATAGCACTTTATTAGCTCTATTTGAAGTCTAAGGTGTCTAAATACCTGACTCTCTTTTTTCATTGACTATAATATAACAAAACAAAAAAGAAAAAGGTAGGTTTTATTGTAGCTTCAACATTCCATGTTAGAGAATTCCACAATTTCTCTCTAATTTGTTTCTCACACAAGAAGTGACCCATCTACACCAAGTACCGTTCCCCAGGTCAAAGATCACAGAAGCCGTGTCGTAGCTCTTGCCTGGTACTAATTATCGGTTCCAGCACGGGAAATGGAGCATTGGAAGGGAATTTCGTGAAGCACGTCAAGGCTAGAGAGAAAACTACCGACTGACCTCTCTACTTTAGATACTTAACTGATTTTTATCGTTTTGTCACACAATGGGTTTATCAACTTTAACTGTAATTCAAAATAAAAATGTTAAAAATTCAGTGTTGCATCCTATGAATCACAAGACTTAGTGTATGTCTAAAAAATTTATTATCTGTCCAAACTACAAATCGACTCAGATCTATAATACGTGATTCTTTACCCATTAAAGTTACCTCTATTTTTACTTTCCTTCGTACCTTTTGTAGCCTGAAATCCTTGTAATTATATACTAAAGGGTTCTTACCTAAGCAATCCAAGTCGATTTTCCTAGATCGATTTCTAGGATATTGATTTAAAGTCCGTAAACCCATCACTAGTCCCAAGGGAGACCACGTTTTTTTAAAGTAGTTAAATGCTTCCAAAGCATTACGTCGAACAGTAGTAAACATATATAATACTATATAAATAATGGCGTTTTGAACTTCACTAATGTTCGGTGCAATCAATTGGATTTATTTAAAATTTATTACTTTTATTATAAACACTTGTTTATCCTATTCGACTGATGATGTGTGGTAAAGACCTGAAATCTATTTTCCAATCATTGATTTAAAAATCGAGTTGGATCGCAAAGGTAAGTATAATAAGTATATTGCTTTCCTTACCTTTCTTATAGGCCTACGGTAAAAGTAATCAAGTTGTTTGTAATAACAATAGGTATGACATTCTCAAAGATTACATGATTTATTAATCCCAGAGCTTATCGTAGCTAGTATATTAGTAGGCTAATGTATTAAACTATTTTTGATTGCAATAAATTCATTTAAATTTTAAATTCCTAAAACATTTTTATTCATCAAATATTCAAATCTTTTGACAAACTATGGTCTAATGTAAATCAAGGAGTAGCTATTAAATTGGGGGGAAAAGTTAAGCACTAGACATTTATATGTATATATAATTTGAATATTTGGAATCTTCATTTGTGGTTACGTTATGGTGTGTTGTAAGGCTATTTGTATGTAGAAATTCGCCCCGACAAATAGATTCTTACAATAAACTATCGAGAATGTTACGTGTGAAGAAGTGAATGTATTAATGATAATGTTTGTATTCGAGTTATGAAACAAAATATTTTATGTAACTCCATGAGCTATCAACCCTTCTGCCTTTCCCTTCATAGTGTAATATGTATAATCAGGTCGGTTTTGAAACATCGCATATTTACGTATTTTCTTTGTAAATCTTTTACTTTTAAGAAACGTTTATCTTCAATCTATATTAAATTTCTGCATTTAAATCGTCAAGAAATTTCCAAACTACAATTACCTAAAAAAACATGTTTTACATGGTAAATAAAAATAAAGCACTAGAAAGTATTTTTTTAAATCATACTATACGTTTTGATTTTAAAATACGAGTAGTGCATTAATAAAAAAAAATATCATTGTGCCTCTGGGAATATCTTGTTGTTTTTTAGCTTTAACCTAAAAATAATGATTAATAAGTTACTCGTTTATGAAATAATTTTTTGGGCCAAACACCTTGCAGCAAAGATTTTAGAGTAGATCAGCATTAGTCTAAAAACTCACTGGCAAACAGTAAAACAATGGCCATTGTTTAGAGTGTTTCTAATTCCTGTTTTAAATTAACAAACAAAAATTAATTAATGTAATTTTTCTTTCCATTGAAAAGAAAGTTACCTTAAATTAATTACTACACAGATATTTGCTACAAGCGCAGGCCAACAAGGTTGGAGTTAGGTTAGGATAGGTTAGGTTGAACGACTCTTTAGCCAATGACTACGGAACATACTATTTTTAAAGAATTCAAAAAAGAATTATTGTTTGACACTTTATTTTGTTTTAATTAAATTAAATTAAAAATAAAGCTCAAAACCAGATTTCACTAAAATATATATTGGTTTCATTTTTGTTGTAGAAACCATTAATTTATAAAATTATTTTCTAGCAATGAGGCTCTAGTTATGAGAGCTTCAGGATTTGAGGACCTCATTGTTTTATTCCAATAAAACATTGTCCATTTCCTCCCATTGCACCTTCAAATTTGATCTATATTGACAAGTATTCAGTATTTATTAAGGTACCTATAAATGATACGATAACAATTTGTCCCCAATAATTTGTCTTCATTAAATCTCTAAAAAGCAGCCACTAAAAGCTTAGATAAAAACAGAAAGTTTATCTTGTTTAAATTTCATTAAAAATCAAAATACATAATTTAGGCATGTCTCGAGAATATATGACTTGTTTTAAAAGTAATATTATAATTTGATTTACACAGTTCCAGTAATTATTTTATAAGATAACAAGCAAATTCATGATAAGTTCTTGTTTTTAAGTGGTAAAAAGTTTGAAAATGTTTTTATTTATTAGACAGTAATAAGAAAAATACACCTGTCGATGGGTCATGTAAATTCTAAATTCTGACAACATAAGAATAGAGGGATTGAAATAAGAACAAAGTACGAAATTATTTGCATTATGTTAATATAAAAAAATGAAGGGGAAATATTATTATAATTGTGCAATGAACGTCGACCTTTAGGCAGTACCACATTAATTCCTCACCTCCGAGTTACGGCTGAATTTAATAAACAATGATTGCACTGGGAAGGGGAAAGTCGGTATCTGGTCAAAGGACGCCTACATTCCGTCTACGTGACGAATGTAACACCTAAACTAGGTTATTGACCATTGACCAGCTGTGGAACATAATTCCTGTCCGTCTGTGTATCTAGTTATTGAAAACCAATCAGCTTTCTGGCCCAACCTACTCTTAACCAACATTAAGTTAGTACGTTAGTATCTTTAATATCAGTCTTAGAGTTTGCGAAAGTTGTTGGGTGCAGAAAAAAAGTATTAGCGTCTCTCATAGAGAAGAAAGAGGGTCACAACCGATAGTGCACTGAAGTCCAGTTAGTGTCTCGTAGTTATCTGCAGAGCAAGCTCTGTTTCCATTCACTCCTCTTATTCCCCTAAAAATACTGAAGATTTAACGTAGTACGTTGGTTATCATTGCACATTTTTAAAGCCTTCATTAGTGTTGACTGGTGCCATAAGAAGGACACCTTTCTTTTTTCTTTGTGTTCTAGTGTAAATTGCTAAAAGTATTCTCTGCGTTATATGTATTAGTGTATCACACAATGTTATTATACTTTTTCAACTAAAGAGAGTTGTAGGGGTTAAAATATCGAATACCTTAATTTGATAAAATACATATTTGATTAACAGTAAAAATTAATTTATAGATGAACTAATTTTGTTAATTTGCACTAACATCATACAGTGATTTAGGCGCTTTTTAAATATCGTACTAATGGTATGATTTAAAACAAACTTTTTTTAAGGGTGTGGTTTTTTTATTTTTGGTAAACGTTAATTTGTAAAATATTTTAGCATAATAGTACAAAAAATATTATTGCAAACACTTATTCATAAAATCTGATTTTTGTAACAATGTTTCATTGCTTATTTTAAAATTTACATGGCCTATTGCACATTATTACTGTATTAAAATAGTTTTAATGACAGTAAAACATATTGAACGGCATTTCCAAGTTAAATACAGCGATGCCTATGTCCATACACGCTTCCCTTAGGTAATACAGCACTCAGAATGTATCACTGAAATAAAATATACAGTATTCATGTATTAAATTAGTTTGAATATCTTTTTGGAAATTGTTATACATTACTGTTCTTATGACTTTTCAAAATATTTCCTATGGTATTCCTGTAATAAGGTACATAAATAAACTCAAGAATTGCATTAAGGTACTTTTATTGATTTCGTAAAAATCTGTACGATCTGTTTTATTAGCATATACATAACTTTAATATAGTTCTGCACGTAAATATAGCTTAGTTATGATATAAAGTATATATTCATTTTATTAGTTGACAATAAATTTTGTTTAAGGTTACGTTATGGGAAAAATACAATTTTTAGAATTTGTAATCTAATCGTATTTTACGTAAAACAGAATTTTCGCTACCAAGCCTGATAATTATAAAGTATCCATGTAGGTTTATATATGTAGCCTATATTATCAAAACCAGAATTGGGTATAAATAAAAACCCTTAAGGATTTTAAGGGGTGATAGTACACATAATTTTAAGCAAAAAAGTCCATTAAAAATGTGTCCAAAAATGTATAGTTTTTCCGTTAGCCACCATTTTTTTTAATTTTATATTTTTATTTCAATTATGGAATGTTGGATTGAGTTCAAATTTGGCATAAGTGTTTTTAATACTTATATCCAACTAAAATAAAAAATATTTTTTCTAATAATTTTTTTTCGAAATGGTGGCCATTTGAAAATTTTAAATTTAATTTTCATAAACACCGGTAATTTTAGAATTTTAAATTGCAAATATGTTAAGACCAAGATCGTTAAAATCCATTGAAAAATAACTTAATAGTTATAATTTTAAAATAACCTCTGTTATTCGCTCCATTTGTTTGCATAAGTTCCATTAGTTGTTCTTGAAAAGGAAATTAACAGCTGATACTTAAATACAAACAGCTGATTTAAATAAATAAAGTAAATAAAACCACAAAACTACCTGTTGTGTACACAATAAGCAATGATTAGTTTTAAAGTCTTACATACTGTTCAATTACATTTTAAGGGTGATATAATACTCGATTTCTTACAAACTCCAATGGTGTAAGAACCCTAAAGAAGCTTTTAAAATGTCGGCCATCGTTCTCGATGCATGCATCAAGGCGCCTTCTCAATGACTGCCGCACTTCTTAAAAAATCCCAGATATCCGACGAATTCTGTCGATACCATTTACATTTCTACCAATGTTACCATTCTGTCGATACCAATGTTTCTACAGGGGTATAGTAAAAAAGGGACTTAAGCTACGTAGGTACGTCTTGTATCAAATTTGGTAGATCAACAGTCATAGAATTCAAGTATCTTTCTCAGTTTAGAGTGTCAGGTAAAAAACCAAAATATCAGTTGATCAGCCAAAATACCGGCCCATACATTTACAGAAAACTGGTATTGATGTCGATTCAACCCTTGTCTTATGCGGGATTTCAATGGACCAGATATGATTGTTGTGGAGGTTAGTAATGGCGGTTCTTGAGAATTTTGCCTCTTAAGTAACCAGTACTTTATCTATTTATTTAAATCAGCTGTTTGTGTTTAAGGATCAGCTGTTAATTAACTTTTAAAGGACAACTAATGAAACTTATGCAAACCAATGGAGCGAATAACAGAGTTTATATTTTTCAACGGATTTTAACGATCCTAAAATATTTGTAATTAAAAACTCTAATTTTATTTATTCTTGTAAGTTTTTTAAAAACTTACCGGTTTTTATGAAAATGGACTTTTAAATTTTCAAATGGCCACCATTTTGAAAAAAATTATTAGAAACAAGTATATTTTAAATTTTATTTCGACATAGCATTAAAAACATTCATGCCAAATCCGAACTCAATCCAACAATTCACGATTGAAATAAAATGTAAAAATAAATAAAAATGCGGCTAACGGAAAACTATACATTTTTGGACACATAGCCCTATTTATTGGACATTTTTTGCTTTAAATGATATGTACTATCGCCCCTTAAAATCCTTAAGGGTTTTTTAATTGACTCACTTATATAATAATTACATCGCATTTAATGTAGGTCAAGTTTTTCAATGATAAAAGTCCCATTATGTGAGATAATACAAACTTTCAAAGGTATATTTAAAACGTTTGACAAAACGTAGTAACCTATCTTAATCAAAATAATTTTTCGTATTGTACATTTTAAATGCACCAATAATTTTAATTGGAATATGTATAAAATAGTTAAAACTTTCAAACTTTCCCAGGAAATAGACCCCGATTTCGAATCAGGAAGGCCAGCAGTACCAAAGAAGTCAATGCAAATCTCTTTATCCTGTTCAGTGACTCCTGAAGAAGTAAATTTGACGAAGTCCTGTACTTCCTGATTAGTGCAGGATAAGGATCCAGCACCTGCAGTTTGTGGTGGAGGCTATAAAACTGGAGTGGAATAATGTCTGGAACGCCCGTTGGTCTTTGTTATAGATCGACTGGCATTTCTCAAGTTCCAGCTGACAATACGGGATTTACTCAGAGGTACTCTTAAAAGAGCTACTAGATCGGTATCCCTATCAGATGGATTAAAGATATAGAGGGTGTTAGGCAATTTCCACATTGATTTAAAATGTTTCATCATATTAAATAAACGTTTATATTTCTAAAAGTGACATATAGGAAAATATACATCCTGAAAACCATTCTTAGTCACTGTACAGTCTTTGTATACATGTGTAAGTAAATACGGTGGGTATACACAGGCCCACTTCTTTACTCGTTTATATAAATTACCTAACTGAATTAAACGCCCAAAACCATATCTTAAAACATTGATCCCATAAAATTGACTGTCGGTTAAATATTGGTTCGCAAAACATTAAAAATTAGTTATTTAAAGTTTCTTCTGCTTTTTCGTGTCATAGACGCTCTCTTATATCAATTTAGAGGGTGAAAATTATATTAAATGTAGGTTTTTTTATTTCTTAGCGTATATGTTCGTGTATACGGTGTCCATATAAGTTACAACCATTTACATTTTTTTAAGCTTAATAAATTTAAAAAAATAATAAACATTGGTAGTCTTTGAACTCCTTATTTGGAGATATTCCACACATGTCTTCCATAAATAATGTAATAGGTGAATCGAGTTTGAATAAATATTAATTAAACTAGAAAACTTCAAATACTTTATGGTGAATAATCGAACTGCAGTAGAACCTCTTTAATCCAGCACGTTTGGGACTTGACGCATTCCGGATTAAAGAAAATTCCGGACTATGGAGGTTATTTGTAAAAATACAGGAGATGTATAAAAATAACATAATTTGCACAACAAAATTTTACTGTATGTATATATTATTTAAACATGGGTTATTTAAACAATATAAATCAATATATAAGTACAGGATAAATATTAAAATGCATTTTTAAGTACACGATGAAATAAATTTGAATACAGTATGAAATACAGTACAGCACTGTACTATAGTATTTGTTGTTGTTAGCAACAGAACTGGTAGATGGATGGAAAAAATATCCATTTTTTGTTCTTACAACTATTTTTTTTTTTTAGTTGTCGAGTTGCTCACTTTACAATGTTCATTGTGAAGGTAATTTTGTAATTTGCGTCTATTGCCGTTGATGCCGGATTATAGACAATTTCGGACTATAGAATGCCGGATTAAGGAGGTTTTACTGTATTGAACTAAAAAATTGCACATAGCTAAATTTTCAGTATATTTTATTTCTTATATAATATCTTCAGATAACATAAAAATGCCTTCAAACTTGGTAAATTTAGTATGTTATTATTCTGTATAGTAAAGTAAAAAAGTTGGTTAGTTTTCAAGTTATTTCGTTTCATATAAATATTTTGGTTATTAATTTAAATATATAACATTACAATTTTCAACTGAAAAGGTTTATTAGGTATTGTTTAAATGAAGGTATACGCTGAAAAGGAGTAATTTAGCGAAAGAAGCTATTAAAACCATCATATATATAGTTATATGATTGAAAAAAAAACTAGTTAAATTAGCATTTAATAGGAATATTAACACGTGTTAGGTTTCAAAACAAGTTAATTCCATTATCTATATAGTAAGGCAAGGGCCTATACTTTGTATGTCGTATGTAAGACGATAATAAAAGTTCAAGTAGTAAAATAGGGATAACATTAGACACATAGAGGTACTGTAAGGCCGTTTTTTTAAAGAAAAAGTGTAAAGGTCAGTCATTTTTACAAGCTTAAAGATGTCGAAATGTACACTACAAGTGTGCAACAGTCCCTTGGAGACTTAAACAACACGTCGCACTGAAGCTGCGGCATCCAGTGAGCCGCGAACGGAATAAGGGCCTATTACCACCAGAAGGTGGTTATGTAACTCATTGTTAGTACATATTGCGATGCGGACCGCGCCCTCACACAGGCAGCCTTTACCGCAGTCAACTGACTTGTGAATGGGAAATGACTCACTCACCAAGGAGAAAGGTGGCAGCCAAGGAGCGGTAAAGCATTAGCAAGTGTAATCAGTTGCCATTAATATGAATGGTTCGATTTAATTTATTTTAAATTGGACGCTTTTGAATGATTATTTGAATAATAATCTGGCGTGATTTAAGCCTAAGAAGAAAGTTTGTATTGGTTGACCACTAATATTGTTGACCGTTAATACTCTATTTATTAATAACTTATTCCTGGCAGTATTAGAGATCATAGAGTATGAAACGATTTTAAAAATATATTCTTTTGTTATTATATAGCCCAATTATTTTGCAGCGCTACAGAGTTATTAGCAGCTGCGTGTTAACTGAATTTTTAATTTAGTTGCCGTAGTCACTTTGTATGATGTTTATTCAAATCATCGCATATTTCTGTATTAGAAAAAAAACTCAGGATTATAACAGTATTTAATTATATCTAGTTAATGTGTGTATATTGAAAGAAAAATTTTAAATTATCGGCATTTATGTTTTACAAGGGGACCCTCCTGCATACGTCACATGTCAAACATGATACTTGCTAGCCTTGCGTCACTTATTTCGTGTAATTTTTTTATTATCTTCATATTGCGTGCTCAAATTGTTCAAAAGTAACATCTTATTTAAGGTTGCACCATTCTAAGCTATATCGGTCATCAATGGTAACAAATATAGATCGACATTTATTACTTTATGTAGGTTCTTGAAGACAAATTATTTCTAAATGCAATTCTAAACGGATATAAAGAATATGTGTGTTAAGTTTTATGGTCAAAAGCCTTATTCTTTTTGAGAAATTTGATCAGTCAGTCAATGGTATTTATAGATGACTAACCAAAATAAATATAAACCATATTTCATTTTGAAAAAAAAAATATAAGTTAATTTTTACATTCTTTTAAGTAGGTTGATGACTGTGCAAACTTAATGGGGTCAGTTTCAAGGCATCTTACTGCTTTCTTGCTAGACCACTTTCCAACAAAGCTCTCTTCTCAAAAATCTCTGCGGTTAAAACAATCTCCGGCTCCAGAACGCTCCAGTTTGCGAGTTATTGTCTACTTTCTCAGATTAGTTCGTTTGTCTGGAGGCACGTCGCTCGTGCCTTGGTTTCGGGATTTGGCCACGACTCCACACGATCCCCCGGGGCACGGTCCAGTAAGTTCGACCTCCAGATCGTGTTTTTGACTGAATCGAGAATGGAATCATTACCGACCGTAATTATGGTTTATACTCACAGTTTTAAAAATAGTTCCTAAGCAATTTAGTGGTTTTATGTACAAAAGATTGTTTAATAGATGAAAAGACAGATATGTACAGTAAATTAATTAGTTTTCGAACGAATTTATGTAATATAAAACGATATGTTCACTGAAAAGAAGAAAATAAGCCAACTCAAATTTTAATATAACAAATATACCTTGAATGATATTTAATTCAGAAGAAATTAATTTACGTAATTGTCAAGAAAGAATAATTAATTGTAAGAAGTCTTGCTAAATACCAACCTTTATAAAAAAGTTCAACTCGTATTTTAACAAGAAATGTACATCCTATGCATTTTTAAGTCACTTCTCACTCCAATTTATTTTGTAAGTATAACCTATGTGGTTCTATAAAAAGTTGAATGATTATATTTTTAAACTATTTCAAAAATGTATTTATACTGAATTTAACATATTTTTAAGAGTAAATTTTTATTTTATCTATTAAAACCATTGATGTAAAAATCAAAATTTGTAAAAGAGAATAACTTCAAATAACATCTGATAATACACAAAGACTGAAAATTTGTCTGACCTCAAAGCAATGTAAGCATAGTACACTTACATAATTTTTATTTAGTTACTTCATAAAGGAAAACATTATATTACAAGAATAAAGATTTTGAAGGTTTCTCTCAAAATCCATTCAAAGAATATCATAATACCTTAATATAATAAAACCTTAAAGTACAAATTTTCCTATTTTTTTCAACGGTATAAAACGTCTGGAGTCCAATGAACTTCTTCTCCAGTACTGGAAACCGTCTTCTGTACTGTCGTGTTCTCTTTGTTACAGTCCAGATAACCTTTACCACCCTCGCCCCTCCTGGCCCACAGGCGGTGAAAGGAGCTGGACCTTGCTTGCTGCTCTGGGTTCTGTAAGTCACGACTTGTGTACACACACAACGCATAGATACGACAGCGTTCCTCTGGTGAATCAAGCGGAGCGACACGTTCAGTAGGCCTGATTTACGGATGAAGGAAGTTTATGTCGAAGGCAGTTTTGTGGAAATACAATGAAAATGTACGTCAAACACAAATGCATTACAAAATAAGTACAAAATGTACAGTTACTATGGCGAGTCCAAAATTTACAGAGCGTGATTCCTTTATGAGTCCATCTGGTCGGAGAATGGTAAATGTGGTTTACCGAAATTTATCATCATATCATATGCACATTTTACGCATATATGTAATAAGTTTGTGTTGTGTAACTTAAACTGGCATTGTATATATATTTTAATTGCCAGTTCACGTGATCATTAGTCTGTGCGTGTATTTTATTCAACGAGTGAAGTAATAAGTTTGATTAGGAAGTCAAACTTTGGATCTGAACTCCGTAGTACAATGCATCTGTGTGACAATACGATTAACAAGGCATAGAATATTATTTTTACCACTGAGGCACTATACTAGCTAAGTTTTTAATTGCAATTCTAATTGGCATTTTTAGTGATATATTGAAGGTGAGATATCTCCTTTTAAGGAAATATATTCTTAACCAATACTATTTAGAAATATGTTATTAATTACAGCTTTCGTTTTTGTTGTTTTCAATATTGAAAAATATTGAAGAATTTTCTATGTTAAAATGTTAAAAATAAAATTGTGTATAAAATGTCATAGAAATAATTCCGAATGCATTGTTTATTAATGGTAGCTTAGAGGTCATGGTGATATGTGCACGATAAATAATGATTTAAAGACTTGAGCTGAAGTTTAATGCACGAGCATGATTAGTATGAATAAATATATTACAATTTATGTTCCATTGTTCAAATTTGCATGTACAAAAAATTCACATATTAGTAATAATCTAGTCCAATCGTGCTGTTCACTTTAGAAAAGTTATGTATGGTTAAATAGTTTGATGATAAATATATTGTACAGTTTGTGATTGTACTTAATTCTAGTTTTGAGCAATAATTAAATTTAAAAAGTAAAAGCTCACACACTCACCAATCATATGAAAATAAAACTTAGTATTTCTTTGATGTTAAGATATTGCATCGTTTATCATGATCTCCAAAACTAAACTTTTATAAAGGCTTAAGTATTAGATTGATAGGACATTAAGTTGAAATGGGATCGATAATTATATGTTTAAGATCAAATTCTTGTGAAATTACCTGGTTCAAATTGGGACATTTCCTTCATTAGTGAAGTTTAATGTAAAAAAAAGTACAGTACTTTCTGTAAATTAAGATTATAAACATTCTTTGACGTTCCAGCACATTGATCATTACGAGTGGGCGGGCCCCACTTGCACACTTTCCCAAGGTCGAACAACACCGACGTGGTTGTCGTTCGAAGACAAAGGTCTGATGTAGATACAGTTATTTATAAGTCACGAACATGAATTGTATCAGGTGTATGAAGTGAATGAGGCTTGTTCCAGGTAGACGCTGGAGAAAGGTCAGTGGTAGTAGTCGAACGATATAAATATTGATTTATAATACCCAATCATATCAAACAAAATAACCTTATATTCCTGAGTTAACAATAGTTTGATAGCTTATAAAAATTTTATTTACCAATGAATTCCTCCAAATTGTAACACAAGTGGAAATTAACTATCTGCAAAGTAGCCAAACAAGAAGCGACGGACAATCTAGTCTGTCCAGTACAATATGTAATAAAACTCCTCTCTATCAAATAAAAATTAACAATGTTAAAAATCTCATTATACAAAATTGAATAAAAGACAACCGATGGAAGGATTCAAACAATAGTCCAGAAAAAGTACTCGATTGCTTTGTTGCCTTGCAAAATATCTCCATCATTTAGTAATGATAGAAAATTGTGTACGATGCAAATCATCTGATATTTTATACAGAAACCGTTATATATATAGTGCAGACAATTAACAAAAAATAAATTATGCAGAAGATATTGGGAAGCCAGGTCAGGTCAATAATGAGTCAATGACTTGATATCAAGCTCTATGCTGTTTTATAAAACAGCGGTACAAAAACTTTAAATAACGCTGAACATGTGACGTAATACTAATAGATTAATCATACTTCTTCTATTATTTTGAATTTTTAAAAATGTTCCCAGGTAAAAAACACTAGTTTAATTAAAAAGAAAAACCTGATGATGGACTACTTGCTAAGTGACTTGCATTTTTATGTAAATCATTTTAACTAAAATATCAAATAGAAAGTCTTAGTTCTCAGTTTCATTAAAATAATGAAGTAGATTCTATTTAGTGTCTGTAAACTGGAGCAAGAACACTTGGAAATTTATTTGTATAATATATTGTTTCATTTGTCTTTAAGTTGTGTCTTCTAGGAGCAGCTTGCAGCAGTAATATTATTTTTATGGAATAATAACACCTTCATAAATAGTGTTTATAGTATAAACCATGAGGCTATACGATTAATCCTTGAAAATGCAGGATGTAGGATGTAGAGTTTCAACTGCCGATTGTGTGATGAAGTGTGGTTAGCCGCTTCTTTTCACATTCATAGGAAGATTCAGAAGACTCAGCGGATAATCACGAGTGAGGTTAGAAGCATCGGGCCTCTGTAAGACAGCATAACTGTTTGATAAAGAATACCTGTTTTGAGGAAGGATGGTCCATCTAGAAACATAGATGCATTGCGTGACTGAGAAACCCCTTTGACATACGCGTTCGTGTTAGTTGGGTCGGAATGTAGGATCACTGATTAGTTAGCATTTAAATACAAGATTACGTTTGACTGCAGGGAAGAGTTTTTCATTCTTTATTTATTTTTTTTTTTTTTTTAAGGAGAGACCGATATCCCTCCTAACCTTCCTCTGCCCATTCCCCTAGGCTGTTTGTATGTACTAGGAACGTATTCAGACGTAGTAAGTGATTTTATATTATATAGACTGATAAGTAAGGTTCTATGCTCAGTCCTCGTAGTACTAACATGACGTCCGCTCAGTGGTTGCCATCGACGTGGCCATTATTAGTGAAATCTGGGGTGTCCATGTTGGGGTAGTAGTCAAGGTTTAGATGTTGTCTAAGGAATAGAACCGAGTGGAAGGCTTGTCAGACCAATACTACGTGGTTCGGATTCCTCGAAAAGCTCAGTCCCTTAGTTTCTCTGGCTATTGGGTTATTGATAAATAAATCTTTCTGAAGAACATTCGACCTCAGTTAGTAACAATGTCATTCATCTACAATCATCACACTCATTGTTTTCATCTATATCTCTACGATAGACGTCTTACCAATGAATAATGAATAATACTAATAAGGGGCGAACCAGTACGGTAGAGGGTGAATATTAATTATAAATTTTCCAGTCTAGGCTGGATTCGAACCAGCGCTACCTCTACATCAAGCTCAAATTCCTGACACCTTAGACCGTTCGGACACCGGCTCACCTTTGGATGACTTATATCCTTTTTTATTTATTAATAACACACCAATCGTAAATATAAGGGTGAATACGGTAGGTGAATGAGTCGAGATGATCAAGAGTAGGCATTGGTACTAAGTAAGTTCTACTGTTCCTTCGCAAGGACAAATTAACTCTAGTCAATTAGCCATGACAACTAAAAGATCTAAGAGCTTCATTTGGAATGAAAACCACGTACTATAAGCCTGATTTTGAGCTGACAAATCTGAGGAACGTAATTCTCTCTCTGGTTCTCTTGATTAGATTGGCGAAAATTCTTCTAGAGAGCAGCTATCTACGTTGGGTGAATCTTTACCTGCGTACGTACATTTGGAGGGGGATTTGTCAAATTATGTGTTTTAAGTTTTTATGTCCTGTCGTAATTTAGTACACGGTATGTTTGACTGAAGGACATGCCTAAGGATAGTAACTAATACTACGGTGAATGGGAGAGGAGGTATCATAAAAAGATATGTACATTGAGAGGTGGTTATACGAAAGGAAGTGCTCATTTTGTATTAGAGGTTTTGTAAATACGGTGTATATGTTAAATACGTCTGAAATTAAAGATTAGATAAAATACAATGAAAATAAATTAAAATTAAGTCTGTATTAAAGAACAATTTTTTAAGATACCTAGCTTGACGATCTTGATGAATGCAACTACGCAACGTCTCCGTAAAAGAAACTGTTTAAGTCACTACATTGAATTGCTACACCTCCTATTTCTATAAGGAGCCGGCAAATACGAACACAGTATTACGACAAACAATGCAGAGGGCGGTCGTACAACTCAAGCAGTCTACTAGTTTAATTGATTGAGTAAGAGGAATGCTGGAAACAATTCCCGACTTCTCCCGAGTGGGGTCGTAGGTCGACCGGACTTTCACTCAGTTGTCAGCTCTCGATATGGAACGCCCCCGGCTTGCGTGGTAAGGCTCTGACAACTCCTTCAACATCGTCACGCAAGGGGGGTAGAGTAGGTCAGACGGAGCCCGCCATCGAACATTACGGAATTATAAATATTTCAAAAGGAATATTGTTCTCCTTTTAAGTGAGGAATAGGAGGTGTTAGTTGTGCCACTTAGTCGTGGGACTTACATCCACTGATAAAATCTGTAGGCATCACCCCATTCAGAGTAATTAAAAACTTTAAGATCTTTATTAAATTCGAGCCTATACTAAAGGGAGTAACATAAACTAGGATAGGAACAAGTCAAAATAAAATCATATTATGAAACAAAAAGAAATCATTACGTGGCCTTTAGAAAAATAACCAATAGAACCAAATTTGATACAGAAATAAATTTACCATATGTGACCACAATAAAGTAGTATATACTAAAAAATTCTATTTGTTTCCAACTAAAGTAGCGAAAAAATCATTTTGACATATATGTTTGTTTGACGTTGCAGATTGAGAAACAGTGGAAAGAAAAAATATTTCACAAATATATAATTATTATAATTATTTCATATTCTTCGCTAAAAAACGAGATTTCCGTTACCTATATAAAATGTACGTCCCTTAAAAATACAGTCGATTCTTTACTTATTACAAAAACTTTTCGTATTTCGTAAGTAAGTAGAAAGTGCAAAACTAGCAAAGCAAAAATATATTACGTTTTTCGAACTATTATCTCAAAGTATTCTAAAATAAATTGCTTTATAGCTGATTTTAAAAGAATCCAGCGATCGTCAGTTCCAGGCGTGAAGAGACCGATGGCTGCAGCGCGAAAGCAAAGATCAAGGCTCCTCTCGGAGGCCGCGGGTCTGACGATTGGACTCGTTACCGTCTGGTAGTTAACAGGATCAGATTTCCTTGAGGTGATTGCAGCAAAGTGAATGTTCAGTTCCTTTACCATAGTAGGACTCAGCAGCTGACCCCCCGTTGACGCCCATCGATGATAGCGTGCTTACCTCTAGGATAACAGTTGGTAAGGAAGGTATGGCAAACAATGACTTTAGAGTAATACTAGCTTTGCTCAGTTCTAAATTTGTGGATTCGAGATTTTTGGGTCTAAACATTCAAATAAAAAAGTACTGTCTCATCTCAAAATGTTCATAAGCACATGAAGCTTTGATTTTGTCATTGTCTATATTTAACTTCTTTGGCCATTCAAATTTATCATGAAATAACTATGTTTAAAAAATATAATAACTACCTTCAAAAACCATAAAATGTGGTGATATACAATATTTTCGTACTTCATTTATGTTTAGTGTAAAGAAAATATGAAGCAGACTGTTAAAAAGTAGAAAGTAATATGTTCAGGGAAAAAATGTAATGTCTATTAATACTGATTTTCGACCCCAAAATTACCAAAACAATAAGAGACACAAGGCCAAGTATTATCGCCCTCCTCAACGCTTCCCTTTCTAAAGAAAAGTGGAAATGTTTCAATTCATCACATTCAGTCGAAAATAATTAAATATTTTTCAGACTGCCTGAATTTTACTTAAATACATGTTGTCCTACTAAAACAATGAATGCTTTACCAAAAAAGAAAAATAACAAATGGATAACCAAAGGAATTTTGGTTTCGAGAGAAAAACTCAAATTTTACTCCAAAATTTACAAAACAAATACAAATCAAAATTTCAAAATGTTTTGCCAAAATTACAAAAGAATTTACAGAAAGGTTATCCAAGCCGCAAAATCGAATAACGTATCCATAGCAATCATTTTATCTAAAAATATTCCCAAAACTGTGTGGAACATCATAAACAATAAGCAAATAGAACGGAAACAAATTAAAGTTAAAGTTGGGAAAAGACTTGTGGACGGTTCGACCGATGTGGCAAACGAGTTTAATAGATTCTTCACGTCTGTTGCTTTTGAGCTCGGCGCCTGTCATTCACCTCCACAAGAAACCCCTATGCGTATACGGAGCCCAGTTAAATCAATGGTACTGGCTCCAGTAGTTGAGGAAGAGGTCGAGAAAATTATTCAGAAACTCCCAGCCAAAAAAATCAAACTATATCAATTTAATGTCCGTGTGGAAAAAAGATCCTTGTTCCATAAATAATTACAGGCCTGTCTCAATTTTGCCAGTTTTAAGCAAAGTATTCGAAAAACTCTTTTTAATTAGAATGGTGCAGTTTCTAAATAGACACAACCTTCTCTCTGACGACCAATTTGGTTTAAGGAAAAACAAATTGACAATAGACGCTGTTGTGAGTCTAGTCGAAAAGGTTGATGAGGGATTAGAAGACCGAGATTACACACTTCATGTATTTCTCGACTTGTCAAAAGCTTTCGATTGTGTTGACCACTTTACGCTGCTTGACAAACTTGAATTTTATGGTATAAGAGGAGTGCCACTCAAGTGGCTGCACTCTTTTCTAAACAGCCGATTCCAAGTTGTCCAAATTTCAGACAAATTCTCTGAACAAATAGAGCTGAGATACGGATTCATCAGGGCTCAATACTCAGCACGATTCTTTTTCTCGTCTATGTCAACGACATAGGGGCATCGCTAATGCACGGGCCACTTATTCAGTACGCAGATGACACGACCCTTTTATTCAGAAACAAATTAACATCGGGTGATACAAAATCTTCCACCTAAATTATACGAGGATATCAATGGTGTTTCAACGTGGTTATTGAAACCGTGTACTGAAAGTATTCTGTGCCCGTTGACGAAAATAATAAACTCTTCGTTCGAAACAGGGTTGTTTCCTTCCAAATTAAAAAATGCAAAGGTAGTTCCGGTGTTTAAAAAGGAAGACCCAACGGTCTTGAACAACTACCGCCCTATTTCAATTTTACCAGCTCCAAGCAAAATCTTTGAAAATGTATTTCTTTCCAGGCTGCTTGATTTTCTTGATAAAGAGAAGATTCTGAGCGAGGACCAATTTGGTTTTAGACATGGAAAGTCAACCATTGACGCTGTCACCAGTCTGGTCGATTTGGTGTTGGACGGATTAGAAAACAGACAAAAAACTGTTGGTGTTTTTTTAGACTTGTCCAAGGCCTTTGATTGTGTCAATCACAACCTTCTATTGGCAAAACTTGAAAGATATGGCATTCGTGGCCTTCCTTACTCGTGGCTCAAATCATACTTGGACGACAGAAGTCAATGTGTTCAAATTGGTGATTCATTATCTAATAGATTTCTAAACGATTTCATTGTGGAGTTCCACAGGGGTCTATTCTAGGCCCGGTTCTTTTCCTGGTTTACGTTAATGAGGTAGGGTCTTCTGTCTTGAGTGGAAATATCGTTCAATATGCGGACGATACAACACTCTGCTTCAAAGCTGAGTCCATTCCTGCACTTGAAATTGAAGCGTTCACTAATCTTAATGCCTGTGTTCAGCAATTTGAAATGGAATATTTATCTACAAACCATTCAAAAATAAAATACATTCATTTTTCTTTAAGAGATCAAGAGTCTTGCTTAAAGCCACTGATAATGGTTGATGGCATTCTTCTTGATGAAACAAACACTGTCAAATTCCTGGGAATTCACCTAGATAGGGCGTTGACCTTGAGCGTTGACCTAGAGTCAATTGACAGCGTTTGTGCAAAACTTGCCTCTGGTATTTTTGCTTTAAGAAACATTTCAAAATTTTGCACAGTTAAGGTACAGTTAATGGCCTATTTTGGTCTCATTTACCCTCACCTTACCTACGGAGTAAGACTGTGGGGTAGCTGTTCCTTAGACAAACTTCAAAGAGTCTTTCGGCTACAAAAAAGAGCAATCCGAATAATTTCCAAATTAAAAGTTAGAGAGTCATGCAAACAGTCCTTCAGGGAATTAGGTTTGCTAACGCTGCCTTGTATTTACATTTTGGAGACTGCACTCTATTGTAGATTCAAATGTAATTTAACACGAGGTAGCGACATCAATCAACACGAAACAAGAAGTAGTCACAGTTTTAGAGTGGCTCGGCACCGTACATCGGCCCTGGAACGCAAACCGTCTGTAGCAGGCGTCAAAATTTTAAACATTCTCCCAGATTATATTAAAAGGGAACAAAATTTCAACAAATTCAAGTCTCGATTAAAAGGCTACTTAGTGGCTCTCGCTTGTTATTCTGTGGGTGAATTAATAGCAGACTCCTAATTTGCGGACGGCTCGGGAGAGATCCTGTATGAATGTTATTGCGGTAGACGAGTGTTTGAAGTGAATGAATGCGTTACCCTGTGAACGAATGATCTCCCCCACTAAGCTTTGCTGAAATTGTTATTAATAGTTATTTTATTACATCACTTAATGTATCATTAGTTTGTAGGATCATTATTATTAATAATATGACTTTTGCTATACAATATGTACATATTGTCAAAAAGCAATAAAAACTATTTAATTTCATTTCATTTCCTTACAATTCGTTTCGTTTCGTTTCGTTTCGTTTCGTTTCGTTTCGTTTCGTTTCGTTTCGTTTAGTTTCGTTTAGTTTCGTTTAGTTTCGTTTCGTTTCGTTTCGTTTCGTTTCGTTTCGTTTCGTTTCGTTTCGTTTCGTTTCGTTTCGTTTCGTTTCGTTTCGTTTCGTTTCGTTTCGTTTCGTTTCGTTTCGTTTCGTTTCGTTTCGTTTCGTTTCGTTTCGTTTCGTTTCGTTTCGTTTCGTTTCGTTTCGTTTCGTTTCGTTTCGTTTCGTTTCGTTTCGTTTCGTTTCGTTTCGTTTCGTTTCGTTTCGTTTCGTTTCGTTTCGTTTCGTTTCGTTTCGTTTCGTTTCGTTTCGTTTCGTTTCGTTTCGTTTCGTTTCGTTTCGTTTCGTTTCGTTTCGTTTCGTTTCGTTTCGTTTCGTTTCGTTTCGTTTAGTTTAGTTTAGTTTAGTTTAGTTTAGTTTAGTTTCGTTTCGTTTCGTTTCGTTTCGTTTCGTTTCGTTTCGTTTCGTTTCGTTTCGTTTCGTTTCGTTTCGTTTCGTTTCGTTTCGTTTCGTTTCGTTTCGTTTCGTTTCGTTTCGTTTCGTTTCGTTTCGTTTCGTTTCGTTTCGTTTCGTTTCGTTTCGTTTCGTTTCGTTTCGTTTCGTTTCGTTTCGTTTCGTTTCGTTTCGTTTCGTTTCGTTTCGTTTCGTTTCGTTTCGTTTCGTTTCGTTTCGTTTCGTTTCGTTTCGTTTCGTTTCGTTTCGTTTCGTTTCGTTTCGTTTCGTTTCGTTTCGTTTCGTTTCGTTTCGTTTCGTTTCGTTTCGTTTCGTTTCGTTTCGTTTCGTTTCGTTTCGTTTCGTTTCGTTTCGTTTCGTTTCGTTTCGTTTCGTTTCGTTTCGTTTCGTTTCGTTTCGTTTCGTTTCGTTTCGTTTCGTTTCGTTTCGTTTCGTTTCGTTTCGTTTCGTTTCGTTTCGTTTCGTTTCGTTTCGTTTCGTTTCGTTTCGTTTCGTTTCGTTTCGTTTCGTTTCGTTTCGTTTCGTTTCGTTTCGTTTCGTTTCGTTTCGTTTCGTTTCGTTTCGTTTCGTTTCGTTTCGTTTCGTTTCGTTTCGTTTCGTTTCGTTTCGTTTCGTTTCGTTTCGTTTCGTTTCGTTTCGTTTCGTTTCGTTTCGTTTCGTTTCGTTTCGTTTCGTTTCGTTTCGTTTCGTTTCGTTTCGTTTCGTTTCGTTTCGTTTCGTTTCGTTTCGTTTCGTTTCGTTTCGTTTCGTTTCGTTTCGTTTCGTTTCGTTTCATTTCATTTCATTTCACACCGATCCTTGAACAAAAACCTTTTTTTGATATAAACAATTGTGTCCAATATTTCAACAGTCTTAATCTTGAAGTAAACCCCTCAAAATGTAATGTTTTGTCATTTTAGTTGTGACCAAATGATGATATGGAGAGACCACTCATTTGGCTGGCAGATAAACGGTTAGATGAGACTGTTAGTTCAAAATTCCTGGGAATACACCTGGATCGAGGGTTGACCTGCAATTCGCACATGGACCACATTTGCTCCAAATTGTCCTCAGGCATTTATGTTTAGAGAAAGTTAGCAAAATTCTCCCAATTCAAGTTCTAATGACGGCGTATCACAGCCTGATTTACCCCCATCTCACCTAAGGTGTGGTGCTGTGGGGAGCTTCTGCAAACAATCAGTTTAGCAGAGCATTTAAATTTCAAAAACAAGCGGTTCGCATTGTTGCACAATTAAAGTTCAGAGAAACCTGCAAAGAAACATTCAAAAAATTGCAACTGTTGACATTGCCTAGCCTTTACATACTGGAGAGAACCCTATTTAGCATATCCAAGTGGCCGGGCCATACATACACACGACACAAGAGGCAGAAACAACTACCGAACTGGGAACCACAGGACGGTAGTCCACGAACGCTTGCCCTCACACGCTGGTGTTCGTTTTGTCAACAAGTTGCCGGATTCATTTAAGAATGCGCCAACGCTCAAGGCGTTAAAAACTCGTCTCAAACGCTGTTTAGCGTCTCATGCATTTTATAGTGTCGACGAGTTTATGGTATACAGCTGGGAGACCACATAATCAGAAGACTGACGACCGGTGTCGGAAGTGGGGATTTGGTATGAGTGACTATGCTATGAGTGCAACCGTAAATGATGTATGTTTTGACAGAGGCTAGAGATAGTGATTGCTATACATTTCTGTAATGTCATTGAAAATAAATATTTGATTTGATTTGATTTTCAAACCTATCGTCTTAGAAGTAGTAAGAAAGTATAAGAATATACTTTATTACATTCTTACATTACAATACAAAGACTACAATTATACGCGCTAACCAAAGAATGGAAGCCACTATATTAACAAACTTAAATGCAAAAGTTTATAAAATTCAAAATAAGGAGAAAAAAAGAAAAGACACTGGATAGTTGGATAGTATAAATTACAAAACTGACATTACAAATAGGAAAATGTTAAGAATTTTTACTGTAAAGTTGATATGCAGATTGTAGGAAAAATAACAAGTTCAAATTGATCTATTGAAATAAGGAGAGCTCGTTCTGATAAAATGAAACAAATGTTGGGAAAATTGAAAAGACAGCTCATAAGAATAGAGTTGGCTGTACTTTATATTACCTGATCAAGTCTATTCGTAAATAGTAACATAACAAATGTTGAGTCATGAAATTATCAATACAACAAAAACGTGTGGGGTGTCTACTTTCTTTCTTTGACAGTCCTTAGTTGCAGGTAAAAAGAGTGAAACTGTGAAATTTTGAAAGTTGTATGCTAGTGATTTTGGAAAATGTTTTGATAGGGATAAAATACAACTAACGTGGTTTTTTTATTGAATTATAGTTAAACCTGCTTGATTTGACACAACCAAACGAAACTAACCTAACTAACGAAACATAACTAACCATGAAAAAACTATTCCTAGAAAGTTTGCAAAATATTATTGTGTATTGCCTTTCGGAATACAGTTGAAAAAGTTTGCTATTTTTGTGTTTCAGTGTAGACAGTTGTTAATATTGTTCACACAATACAACAAATATTCAAGTTTTTTTTAGTAACCTATATATAGGTGTTAAAACAAGCTTTTAAATAAGTAAATGTCATATTGACAACTTCTATCAGACATGAAAACAGGAAGAAAAGTGCCGTCAAATTGCGATTTTCAGTAACAAAACAGCCATGAAATGAACCATCACTTACGTGGACGATGGACAAACGATATAATATACGTTTACAATCGATAGTCGATGATGTTTACTATTATACTTATTGGTCCTCATTCGCGACACGTGGCAACCTTCAGTGAAAGTTCTGAAGTACACATTATGCAAACACCTCTCATTACGATCGATTGTCTGTCAAAGTCCTCTGTTACGCACCGAGTAGTTCGATTCGGTGATTCGGTCACAGTCATGCCAATTCATTCGATACATCGATTTCAGCAGATGCGGATTGACAATGCGAGGATGACTCTTGTGTAACGGACTTCCGCAAGGATCATCTGGGACCAGTACTCTTCAGCAATTACACTCCAGGGAACCTAACTGGACAATGGACCGTTACGTTTATCCCGAGATATCTACTGTGTAACTAACGCTCAAGGAATTGTAAAGTTCGAGCTCATATATTTAGAGTTTCTTTTACACTTCTTAATTATGAATCATAGAAATAAATTTCAATTTGTGTGCCTAAGTTTCGTAGTTTAAATAAAATTCTAGAGGTAAGATGGATTCAAGTTGTATAGGTATATCAACTATTCTTTCCTTTCTCGTTTCGGAATTCTACTTTCAAATACAAACGGTAGACTAGATGTGTTTTATGGTGTTACAATGGTTTACAGTTATCATTAAAACCGCTTAGTATTTGTCAATGAACGAATTACTAAACATTTTTAAACATATTACTAACAATATTAAAAAAAAAAAACATAAAAATTAATTTCAAGCCAGGAAACGTTTATTTAAAAAGGACGAAATAAACATTTCAGAATTTATCTTACTTATTTATTTTGTTTTTAAAATTTATTTACAAAGTTTTAATTTTGTTGTATAAAAAGGACTAAATAATACAACCTATGTAGGGACTGGTCTAACAACCCCCTTTAGGATAAGCCTGAAAATAAATTTTAGTATTATGCGTATTATGACTATGGTTTACAATAAACAGTCAACTTAGAAAATTAGTTGAAGAACATTAAGTTTAAAGGGGAAATTCCCGTAAAAGTTACGCACTCAACATGAATATGCTTTGCTAATCGGTTGACTAATTTTGACAAAAAATAGTTACAATTTTCAGATCAAGAAGCCCTCTTAGGAAAACATTGAAATCTTTCTTTAAGGTTAATCTACTGTGTTATGGTCATTTATTTATTGTAAATTAGTGTTGTATCATTGTATTTATTTAACTTACTTATTTTAAGTTATTTACTTATTGGATTATTAATTTGTCATGCTGTTTATAATACTGTACAGTTTTTGCAGTTAAGATCATTTTGAAATTTCACGTACAATAATCAGTTATGTTTCTATATTTTTAGTTTGTAGTTATCTTGACCTTTTCAAGTGCTTGTAGTTGCTTAAAGACAATACAAATATTATTTTCTTTATTTATGAATAGACTAGTACTACTTTACAATTATGTAAAAGAAATTTGTTCTTAAAATATGTAAATAACTTCATATTTACATATGTTCTGGAAGGGGTTTCTAATTTATTACAAAATCAAAATCGTGCCTGAACTCCAATAGAATATAGTTTTAACAATTCATAACTACGTAGGAAGTCTTTTGGAGTATAAAGAACAATTCTGAAAACGCGTGATTCAAATGGTTTAACAATTATTATAATTATTTTACAAGATTTAAAACATTTTGTATCCTTAATTTAAAATTTATATGTGATTAATTTTTCAGGTCACTTGATACTTTTCATTATTTGAAATAATTATAAAGGGATTGGTTTCAAAAACCAATGTTGGAACTTGACAACAGATTTTATAATAAACTGAAACTACTATTAAAATACAATCAGCACTGGGGAATAGTGCTGTAAACCAACTACTTGGGGGTAAAGATCTGTGAAGATTGTAGCTGATACGTGACGTTGCGTCCCATAAATGGTTGACATCGACAAGGCCACATGCAGAGGTCTGGAGTGTTCATGTGGGATGATGATGATGATCAGGGTGTTGTGTAAGGGAGAGAACTGACTAGCAGACATAGTTTGTCAAAAATCAGAATTATACTTGGTGGTTCGGATTCCAAGGCGAGCTGTTGAACTACTAATAAATGACCCTTTCTAAATAAGATTTGACCTTAGTAACAATAACAACTCAATTACCTTCAATCTTCTCACTAATTAGCCACCAATGTTTGCTCATATTATGACAATCAGCGTCTTATTAATAGATAAAGAAAATATCCAACAGAGGTGGCAATAATATATTTACAAGATTATTACCAAGCAAATCAAAAAGTGCTGCTAAAATATTCAATAAATTCTGGGGCTTAGTTTGGAATTTAAGAAAACAATCCTTTCAACACCGTCAAAATAGTGTCATATGCTCACAGATTGCTCACATCACAACAAAGGAAGCACCACGGGTTTCTGAATCGGCAAAAACAGCAATGCAAATCTGGAAATATGTGCATGACGAATCCCATGTCTGAATCATCCGGACGTCCTTTCCCTCACGCAAAAATGACTATTATTTTCCTACTGTCTGGATTATTCCTATATACAATACATGTCATATACCATATTTAGCGATTTTATCGCCGTTTAATAAACTTAATTCGCTTTAATTTAATCCTTATATCATCCTTTTGTTTGTATGTCAACGTTTTATATCACACAAAAACAAAACACTATTAAACGAAAATTCATAACAAAAAAATACATAACACAAAGATTATGATCCGATGATCATTAAAATCAATAATTTCTATTCCTTTTTTCTTATAATTATTTTATATGATATTTATGTCATGCCTTGTTTATTTATGACATATATATCATGATTTATTTATTTATGACCTGACATGAAACATAGGAACTGAAAACATAATGTAAAGTGTTAATCTTTCTCATTTAACAAATTTAATAGAACTACAGTTGGCCATAGTATTTAGTTTACACTTTTTTTAAATTTCATTCAAGTTATTTCTATTCGTCCATATGCTACTTGAAAAACTATTAGATGTCAGAAAACTGCTTGAATTTGAATAAATTTTCTTCTCCTACCTTACTTTCTTCGCTAAAATATGCTCTACAGGGTGCATATTCTTTCACTGAGGTGATAATTGAATAAATCAGTTAAACATAATATGAATCACAGTCACGATGAATTGTTAAAAAAACTGTTATTATAATTTATTACTATCATTATTATTTTTGTGATATGGTTTATATTTATGAAATTTATGAATCTTTACCTCATTTGGAGACAGTTAAAAAAAATACTTTTTATTAAAACTAACAGTCAAATTATAAAACCAACTTTAAAAAGCAGATTGTCAGCTTTCTAACAAGGTAATGTTAGTTTAAAATATTAGGGTTGTACCTTCTAAGATAAAATGTATAGTAACAAATCTTAATTTTATTTAATAAATAATTATTATAATTACTTTTTGTGCATGCAATGATATCAGTGTTCACTAAGAGTCTTCCATTGTTAAAACTATGGTTACCTTTTATTCTTTCCTTTTTATTGGTACTCCGTTCATATAGTAATCCACAATTTTAGTATACACATGAAAATAAATAACTATACTACTAATGTTTAAAACAGTAGATTCAACAACAATATAATGTAAGGCTACTGATAGCCAGTTTCACAGTGGGACATCCTTCAGTTGGAGCTATAACCATTCACGTAGAACCGGACTATAACAAGCCGTTCTAGTTGTCTCCATGAATTGTCTGTTAAATTACGAAAAACAGTCGAAGCCCAATACGTTGTATATTTGAGTACCATTGGATTAGATTTGTTAGTTATAATAATCTTTATTTCAGTATATTATATATTTTGTAAAGTTTTCTTTTGGTGTTTTTTTAGTAAAGGTCATGGTCCATAAATTGAATAATCATAAATTTAAGTGCTATTTTATTATATTATGTTATAGTAATCCAAATATGTGTGGGATAGCTATTTTTTTTTATAGTAAATTAACTTAAGCACTCACCAATAACAATCTTTTTACACTAAAGAATTTATTTTATTATTAAAATATAAACTTTTTAATGTTATAATTTATTTATATTATTAATAGTATTTATAATATTATTTTAATATTATTTATAGTATTATTTTTTAATATTATTTATAGTAATCTTCTAAATAATATTAAATGAAAAATACAAAAATAATTAACGCAATTTACAATACAAAGCATTTATACCATGTTTTGTTCAGTTTTATTCAGAAAGCAACAGTATATCCCAAGCAATAAACATATGATTGAAATAAATCCATATGTGTATATCTTAGAACTTAGGCTTAAGCGGCCGGTGTCATATCTAGAATCTATATTTTCCGGTGACAACCGCGTTAAGATACTATATACAATATTTACAAGATGACCAGTCGTTTTGCCCATACTGTGATGTGGCATCCTCAGTGGTTTCTCTCAGACTACCACTGAGAAACCACTGGGATTGGCAAGTCTCAGAGAAACCACTGAGGATGGCATCCTCAGTGATTTCTCTCAGACTACCACTGAGAAACCACTGGGATTGGCAAGTCTCAGAGAAACCACTGAGGATGTCACATCACTGTATGGGCGAAACGTCTGGTCATTTTGTAAATATTGTAGATAGTACCTGAACGTGGCTGTCACTGGAAAATGTAGATTCTACATATGTGTATATGTTCACCGAAAAAGGCATCCATATTACGTGTGTTACTTTTATATTATTATTGTATTAGAGTTTAATATTTAAAGAAATACAAATGTTACATGGAACTTACTAATTTGGGCCACATTATTCTAGCTAGGGAAACAATCGTTGCTATCGATACATTCTTACTAGTAAAAGGCATATATAAGTGGGTGTTCTGTACTGTATGCTGCATTAAAATTCAGGAAATACTATGCCAAATCATTGTTTTATTGAGGGTATAGCTTTTACTCTTGATTTTAGGAACAACTTAAGTATTATCGCAACAATAATTTATTAACTTTAAGTGTGTATACAAGTTCGCGTGTTTATAAATTTTTAAACAGTTTAAATATATATGATGTATGTTACGTTGAGTAATCAAGAAAAAAATGCAATGCTAGAAAGGGTGTGGCACGTGGCAGTCCTATGTAGGCCATGTAGGACTTCACATCTGGTCTCAGAGAATGCTATAGGTCAAGTGAACCAACATGTAGTAGCCATGTATGCCTGGAGCAAAGCTCTACATGGCTATGCTTGCAATAGTCAACACAATACACTTATCGAATAACACTACAGAAAAAGTGTGCAATATGATATGTTCATATTGTATATAATATCGGTGTCATACAAGGCCTTCCATCTCTCAGGGTGTTTCAGTACTCGTGTGTTACAAATGAATGATAACACATTTACGTACATAAAGGAATTTATTACTATTTCCCAACCACACTGTTTTTCATAATTTTGTATTTTATTTTATTAATAATTTGCAATTAGTTAAAATACTACGGGATCAAGAAATAAGAAATGTCAACATGATGTTAGAGATAAGGTATGGAATGTACTGATACATATAATTTCTATTTTGTTTATTTTTGAGTGCTTTATTTAAATAACACAGTTTGAATGGTAATACAGTACTAATTTAATATTTGTATCATTAAGTTCGGATTGAAAACATTTTTTGAAAATGTAATTATGATAGTCAAATACTTTCAAAATGTTAGTTTACTATCATCATTTCACTTTCCCTTATAGTTTGAGTGTTGACTAAATTATTAAGTAATTCAATCATAATTGTTCCTACACAGTTAAAAATTAACTACTTGAATGTATGAAATATTTAGTCTTATATTTTTAATAATATTGCACATAATACGAACAAAATAAAAATAAAATAGTTGCACAAAAAATAAAACTGATAAATTTATTATGCTTTAAATAAATAAACTATTCCTAATCGTATAATGAAATAATAATATTTATTATATGTGTTCATTACTGTATTTTGATTCTGTGAAAAACGTTTTTCGCTAAAGACATTTTCCTGTATGAGAGGTTTTCTAAGTTGAAAAGGTCACAGAAAAACACGTAACACAAATATCAAACACTTGTTTTTATATAAAGCAAGGCAATAATTTCCTGAAAGGTCGGCCAATAAATAGTTGAGGCCTAAGGAGATGGTAAATCAAACATTGATCTCAGCTCTGGGATTGGTTTCGTGGGCGCCTTAGGTGCCATCACTCGCCCAACCGGTTCGGATTGCAGTTATTTATCTCTAAACGATGTTGCGCAATATAATTGTTATAGACCTGAATTGCTTAATATAATGGTTTTATGTAAATTAGTGTAAGTCTTACGTTTTTAAATATTACAAATTTAATTTATAGATAGTTAAAATTTCAATAAATTTTCTCTTGGAACCCAAAATTTAAATACTTCAGCATGGTTTTATATCAGACGCACAGTATGTACTATGCACCAGAAACAGTATAAAGGAAAGTAAGAAATATAATATTAAACAAATAAAATGTTACCATATTTCGAAACGAAGACATAAAACTAATATACAAATAGATCTTGTATCACAAGATCTTAAAATCTTACAGATTTCACAATAGAGAAAGAAGTTTTTATGCTCACATATTAAAAATAGTATATTTTCAAATTGAACTTTTAAGTTACTTAATAAAAACAAAATCAATTGATGTAAAATATCCGGAATTTCCTAAATCGGCTAAGCATAAACTTATTAACTATCGAATAATCCTGCCCTAAGAAACAAAATTTAAGACCAAAGTCTGATGTTCCAAATTTAATATTGCAACTGGAATTTCTGAAAAAAGCAGTTAGCCTCAAAGGAGCATTAAAATAATTGAAAGTGTCAATGCTCTTAACAAGGGCAGTTAACCATACCCCACCAGTTAATAATAATAAATGAAAAAACTGCAATTAAATAATAGGAAGTAACGTTACAAAAGAATAAAATTCCAAAAACAATCACGTGTAAAACAAAAATGGACCAATTGTTATGGGAGTTGTTTTTGCTTTTAGAATTAAATTTAGACTAATTGAAAGGAAGCATAAAATATTTTTAAATCGCCTACTACAAATAATTTACCTGAGTTGCTATGATTTATAATTGTTTAGTCTTTAGTAGAAGATGAGAAGTCAAATAAATCGATTGCCCAAGACTTTTAACATTTAGTTCAACTAATTTTAACTGCCAATCTGTTGATTCTTGCAATCTGATTGGGGAACAATCAGCCTTTCTCTATTGTTCCAACAATTAGCGCATTTCATCTGCCCCCACGCTGACGTCATCAGGAAGTATTGACAATCGCCATCAGTCCTTTCCCTTTGTCCTTCAGGAGTGCTGACCGCACTGGTTGTGCCCAATCGTCGGTACCACTCTGCTCCGCCCCCAGAACCCGACCACCCGCTCCTTTAGCACAATGCCTCTCGACATGCCTCCGCGATTTCCTACTTCACGGCGAGTGAGGACGATTGCCCGCGGGCTGTTTCTTTAGCTTTCGCCTTGCACTTTATGTAAAGTGTATTGTGCGGGACTGCTGCAGCGCCGCTGGAAATCTGTTTGTGCTCGATGGCTGACGGGAATTGTCTGTAGCAGTACTTAGATATCATGTGACCCATGTTAATAAGTCAAATGATATGTTTTAACTTTTTTTACCATGGATTCTTCTAAAATAACGCATTTTTTAAAAATATTTATGGTATACGTCAATAATAGTTATAAATAGAGGCTATGTTGTTATAAGAATACCTGTAAATGTTGTAGGTCGTAGGAATCCTGTTATCAAAAGGAACCAGTTGTATACATTAATATACGGGCTATAATGGCTACGTAATCACTTAGTCTCCAAAACAAATACCTTGAATGAAGTAAATCACTAATTGGCTATGATACAACTTAGATGTAAATATAATATCAATATATTAGAACTTTCTATCAAAATGAGGTAAACATTCTATTGGTCTATAACGAACAAATACTTGATTAGGTACGCCACTCATAAGCAGTTGGCTGTACAAACCGTCTGTGGTTAACCGCAAATAATTTCAGACGGACCGTATAAGGCATATCCATAGCACGAATTCACATCTGATTCAACTCCATCTTTAATCACGTATTCGAAAATAAGATTATAAGTGAAGAAAATAAGTGGCAATTTTCGTTCATGTGACGAATAGGGAATTTGTGAATATTTCGGTAGGTCTCACATTCATAAAGCAAGATATTCTTTCAAAGCTGTTACGCCATACTAGCATAACAAGAATTCCTGAGTGGTTCGGCCTACTCTGTTATTTCTTCAATACCGCATCTCTTGACGCGTACAGAACGTTAGTAGTTACTGAAGACGATCTGATGTGAGGAGTAGACCTTCTCTGTTGCCTAAGAAAGTAATTTAATTTTTGTTCAAACCTTTCCCGGTCTACTCAATATCTTGATATACCAGTTTTAACAGCAAGTTATTGAGATTTGAATCTCGGAAAACTGCTACAATTATTATTTTGATGAAGTTACACAACATTCCTAAAACAAATACAAAGTTACACCTATAGAAAAAAATAAAATAAAATACTGTTGGGAATCTTAAAACTTATATAAAATTGTGATATAAACATTCTCTATTGAACTTAGATTTGATACAACGATACTTGTCATATGATTTTTATTTTATGTAAAATATATGACATAAACATAACAGCGAACTCTAAATCAATCTGTCATGATTTTAATTCTCTACAAATAAATAATGTAATTCACTAAACAATTACAATGTTTTGTTATTTTTTTTCTTGTAACAAATCAAGGAGGAGTTTAAATCAACAAATCTACCTTACAATATATTTTACTGGCTGTACACTGTAAGAAACACAATGGCAGAAAGATAAATTTTATGTTTGAACTAATAATTTATTTATTAAATGATATATTTGGGAATATCCTACCTAAAATTTGATTACTCTACAAGAGTTTAGAACTCGTGTACTTTTTTATCGATTTATTGTCACTTAGTCGATGCTAGTGAATCCCTTTGTAATACTTTACAACTGGTTTCTCAATATCCAGGATGGTATATTGGAATAACTAATGGTCACACACCACCACAAATGATTTTCCAGTATATAGTGCCACTGTAAGTGTATGGGTAGGAGCAAGGGTTATTGCCACTGTATGTGTATGGGTAGGAGCAAGGGTTATTGCCACTGTATGTGTATGGGTAAGAGCAAGGGTTATTGCCACTGTATGTGTATGGGTAGGAGCAAGGGTTATTGCCACTGTATGTGTATGGGTAGGAGCAAGGGTTATTGCCACTGTATGTGTATGGGTAGGAGCAAGGGTTATTGCCACTGTATGTGTATGGGTGGGAGGGAGGGTTATTTCCACTGTAAGTGTATGGGTAGGAAAATTATTTGTATATTTTTGCATCCTGCATTACTGGGCACAATAAATGTAAATTTTTACATAATCAGGGATGATTTGTGCGTATACTTATAGAGTTTTCTGATAGTTTAGCCTTAGTTTGAATATATATTCAAACTATTTTTTGAATTTATATTTTAAAAAATAGGCTAAACTATTATATATATTCAAACTAAGGCTAAACTATCAGAAAATTCTATCTGTATACGCAAAATCACACCCGACTATGTAAAAATTTACATTCATTGTGCCCAATAATGCAAGATGCAAAAATGTACAAAACCTGTTGAAATAAATCCTTGGAAGATATTCTATAAACATATTTTTAATCGGAATTAAGGTATTTGTAATATGATTTAACAAAATTGCACTGATATAAATATCATTATTAAAATTTAAAAAGTACTAGACCTTGCTTCAATACTAATTCCGAAAACAGTCGAAATTCAGTGAATAATATACAGTATTATAATTGTACTTATTCAATCGTTACGTAAATTTCCTTATTAACTTGAAGAGCTGAACTAGTTTGGAAGTATCGATTTTTACCAGCTTCTTAAATCATACTTGAACTGTTGAAAATGTCAGATATGTAATTAACGCTTCTATTTTACGAAAACACAATAGAGAATGGATCTTTTAAGATAAAGAATAAAAAAAATAAATAAATAAGGAAAATAACTTAAAATAAAATAAGAGGAGAATACTAATAATAATAATAATAAACTTTATTTCTCATAATTTACAATGAATACATGATGACATAATTATTTTACATGACAGTAAACATTACACATCTTCGGCATTCAAACTTCACTTTGTTTAGGTAATCACCGTGCAAACCACTAACAATAATTAATTATATGCACACCTTATTACTATTTACACATTTTGTAATATATACTTGTTGAATTTTGTTATTTTATGTTTAAATATGAATATAAATTATAATGAGAAATAAAGGGTTAACCTCCCAGGCTACTAATGTAAACATTTATCTGAATCAGTCAGAACGTATTTCAACTTCTGCAGGATATATTTTGATATGTTAAAAGCATTATCTTACTTTCCATTTTCATTCTCAGTTACTGATGGCGGTATATTATTACGATTTTCACACCCCTTCGTGTGCTTTGGAATAAGTCATGAAGGAGTTAGTGCAAACCACCACTTTCTGAGATTCTTAACATTCATGGTGCGATGTTAATAATCAATCAAATAAATCTATATAGATCCAAACGGTAACCCCGTCCCCATACACGTACAGTGGCATTGACCCACCCGTCCGCCCATACACGTATAGTGGATTTGACCCACCCGTCCGCCCATACACGTACTGTGGCATTAACCCACCCGCCCGCCCATACACGTACAGTGGCATTGAATGATTGAATCAATCATTAAATTGATCAAATAAAATAAATGAAATTCCTGATAAATTGTTCAAGATATTCCGATCTTGGCTTACATATAAGGTCTTTATACAGTGACACTGTTTGGGTGCAAAGCACCATAACTTGGGGCCATCAGATTTTAGAAAAAAAGACGATAGATAGATATCATTTTTTAGTCAATGGGCACGACATCCTTGAGAACCTTACTTCAAAAGTAAGAGTTTGATTGACTCTATGAATCAAGTTAACTCTACAACGCCAGAAGCATTTAAAACCCACAATATTGAGTTTTAATCTTCACGAGCATTTTAAATCACAATATTATTTTAACCGGGAAGCGACTGTGTCAAAAAACTAACTGTAGAATGTGAAATTCGCATTTTCATTAACACTTAGAACAAAATAATCTTGCAATAGTTGAAAAGGGATAATCAAGCGTTATCATATTTATAGAGAACGAGTTAAAAGAAAATAAAAATTTCCTACGAAATAAAAATATGATTTGGTTAGTTTAATTTGTAGGATAACCGAGTTAATGATAAGGACTATATCATTTAGCCCTTAAATGATGGGACCGATCCCCCCATGGCACTGACCCACCCACTCTCCTATACACGTACAGTAGTACTGACCCATCCACCCTCCCATACACATACAGTGGCACTGACCCACCTACTATCCTATACACGTACAGTATTACTGACCCACCCACCCTCCCATACACATACAGTGGCACTGACCCACCCACCCTCCCATACACATACATTGCCACTGACCCACCCACCCTCCCATACACATAGAGTGCCACTGACCCACCCACTCTCATATACACATACAGTGGCACTGACCTACCCACTCTCCTATATACGTACAGTGGTATTGACCCACCCTTACACGCATATTCAGATAATGGTGAAATATTTCAACCTCTGTCATAAATAAATAATATAAATTACCAATGGGCATTCAGTAGTAGATAGGATCATACTTAATTGGTTTTAGTGAGGAGAGATGTTGAATTAAGGACAAGGTTCAAAATTTTTAAGTAAAAGGCTACATTGTTTATCTTAGATACGCGTATTTGGTATGAAAAATGGATCGCATTGATAGGACTGTATATTCATGACGTCGTCAGGCTTCCGTTAACTACTAGTGGAAACGATCCGTAAAATACGGTTTCATAATTGCTTAATTGCGTTGCACACGCAAAACACACCCACCCCTACACGTACAGTGCTAGTGACCCACCCACTCCTACACGTACAGTGTACTGACCCACCCACTCCTACACGTAGAGTAGTACTGACCCACTCACCCACCCCTACATGTACAGTGCTAGGGGTGGGACGATGTAGTACCACTGTACGGATATGGGTGGGTCGGTGGGTTAGTACCACTGTACGTGTATGGGTGGGTCGGTGGGTCAGTATCACTGTACATTCTACTATAACTTTCAAGCTTATCTTAACTATGACTTTCTACAAAAGTTTCTATTCGGTTTAATTAATTAACTAATTATTAAATTAATACATTGGGTGCTATAGAACTTGTTATCAACGTAGGAAGTAGATCCGTAGAGATGATGTCACCTCGGATCTAATAAAACACTATTGTAAGCAACACAACAGGAAGCATTACTTTAGCCTCCACTGTACGTGTATGTGTGGGCGGGTGGGTCAATACGTATATGGGTGGGTGGATTAAAAAAAAATTGTTGACCTAGCAATCATTTTTATTTATTCGTTAACTAACTGTAACAATGAAATAGATCGTTTACAGAAATAGTTTGTAGGTAGTTATGTGTGTTTAAATGTATAAAATGGTGTACACAAGCTCAGTGGATAGCTACACATTGTAAGATCCAAGGTAATACTGGTCACGACATCTCTGTTTCACTCCCTACAGACGGATGTGAGAGAAAACAGTAATTTGAAATTTAAATGTCGTTATTGGAGGTTGCCGGGACGCTCTATATAGGACGTGAGTTTATCGTTGTTTCATGTTGTGGGTCTACTGGAGAAATGGTCATTTGTTATTTACAGTTGCTTTTCCAACGTTTTGGGAAACATTGTTGTACTGTGCTTAGAAAAATAAAAACCACTACTTACAGATTAAATTGATTAGAAAAATGTTATACCCCTTTTCTGATTCCTACATTTCTTAACAAAAGCATTTGTTAGAATCAACCACTACTATTTTAAATTGTAATGCACTAAATAAATGCATACTAGAAAGGCGGCTGATTTTAATGCCTTGGCGAGCAACAAGGCCTGCATGATTGATCTTCATGAAGGATCGAATTTCAGATTGTCGATACGGGCGTAGGCTCAGGCTAATCTTACACGAGGGAGAGCTGTTTGTTTACATCTCCTGTCAACTCTAATACTCTGCTTCAATGGGGGTACGTCCCAATACGTACTGGATCAGTGCCAAAGACTCATCGCGCATTCTTGTGGGCAATCACACAAAAAGTACAAAATGTGGGCAAAAATAATATTGTAGTTAAACTATTATCGGGTTGTATAAGCATCGATAATCGAAGGCAACACATTTTACAATCTTGTCTTACCTTTATTCTGAACTATTGTAGTTGCCAGTGGTTTATGAATTTCGGTTCATTTTATTGATCAAAAACCCCAATTACACATACCGATTTGACAGTGGTTTTCTAGGAACATATGGAGAAGATATACATACTATGATCAATAGATTATAATATTATTTTACCTATGTCCGAGCCGCTGAAAACTCTTTGTGATTGTCGGTCAATTTCACCAAGAAAAAAGGCAATAACATCCTATATATTTCCGAGTAATTTGTTTAAATTATTTTGAAGACATCGATTCTCATATAAGCATGACGTTTAAAATAACAATTCATCCATGTAACATCGAAAACACGCATTTCATAATTATTTGATTTTATACATTTTTTATATTTACATTATTACTTTTACTATATTTACAAATATAATCTGATCATCGTATTGCTTCAAATGAAAATGGTGCAATGAAATTGAATAGTCCATAATGCGTTTTATAATAAAATCAATACCAGATTGACTTCAATAAAACTGTGTGTGTGTGTGTGTGTGTGTGTGTGTGTGTGTGTGTGTGTGTGTGTGTGTGTGTGTGTGTGTGTGTGTGTGTGTGTGTGTGTGTGTGTGTGTGTGTGTGTGTGTGTGTGTGTGTGTGTGTGTGTGTGTGTGTGTGTGTGTGTGTGTGTGTGTGTGTGTGTGTGTGTGTGTGTGTGTGTGTGTGTGTGTGTGTGTGTGTGTGTGTGTGTGTGTGTGTGTGTGTGTGTGTGTGTGTGTGTGTGTGTGTGTGTGTGTGTGTGTGTGTGTGTGTGTGTGTGTGTGTGTGTGTGTGTGTGTGTGTGTGTGTGTGTGTGTGTGTGTGTGTGTGTGTGTGTGTGTGTGTGTGTGTGTGTGTGTGTGTGTGTGTGTGTGTGTGTGTGTGTGTGTGTGTGTGTGTGTGTGTGTGTGTGTGTGTGTGTGTGTGTGTGTGTGTGTGTGTGTGTGTGTGTGTGTGTGTGTGTGTGTGTGTGTGTGTGTGTGTGTGTGTGTGTGTGTGTGTGTGTGTGTGTGTGTGTGTGTGTGTGTGTGTGTGTGTGTGTGTGTGTGTGTGTGTGTGTGTGTGTGTGTGTGTGTGTGTGTGTGTGTGTGTGTGTGTGTGTGTGTGTGTGTGTGTGTGTGTGTGTGTGTGTGTGTGTGTGTGTGTGTGTGTGTGTGTGTGTGTGTGTGTGTGTGTGTGTGTGTGTGTGTGTGTGTGTGTGTGTGTGTGTGTGTGTGTGTGTGTGTGTGTGTGTGTGTGTGTGTGTGTGTGTGTGTGTGTGTGTGTGTGTGTGTGTGTGTGTGTGTGTGTGTGTGTGTGTGTGTGTGTGTGTGTGTGTGTGTGTGTGTGTGTGTGTGTGTGTGTGTGTGTGTGTGTGTGTGTGTGTGTGTGTGTGTGTGTGTGTGTGTGTGTGTGTGTGTGTGTGTGTGTGTGTGTGTGTGTGTGTGTGTGTGTGTGTGTGTGTGTGTGTGTGTGTGTGTGTGTGTGTGTGTGTGTGTGTGTGTTCTTTACACAAAACAGTAAGGTTTATAATTTTTATATTACAAAGCTGCAATTTTACATTGTGCGTCTTGATCGATAAATATCTTCAGTTTATAGCTGACATAAATTGTTGAACACTGATTTTTTTCTTATATAGGTAAACCAGAACCAAAAATGAGATTGTCCGTGATTAGAATGTCTCTATATGGATAATCCAAAGAAGTTCTAACTTTATCAAAATATTCGAGCTATCTTGTCATAAATATTTGCTCACTCCTCTCGATATCTACTCAAAAAACACTGAGCTTGCATTTTATTAAGTATTAAGTAGTTATTTCGAAATCGTTTTTAAATTAATTTTTGGCTGTGAAAGACCAAGAGGTTCTTAATGACTCACCACGATAACCAAACAGTAAGTAGCAATGTGCCTTACTATAGTACATATACTGAATCTCCCAACTTGACCTTTGAAACCTCCTACAGCAAGTTTTGGAACTACGAGGAGGTTGGTAACGCTGCAACCATGGTAATGACACGACACTATTAGTAATTCGCAACCCTACGAATTCCTTAACCTTACATGATTGTCAACGTTCAAATTGTTTATCCACACCAGTCCAATAATCTGCTCGTTTCAATATATGACTTTGTTTTGCAAGTTAAAATTGTGTGGCTGCAGATTTTCTTATTATTTATAATGTCTCATACATTTTTGTTTCTTATTGTTACTACATCATTATAGTTTGCCCTTGAAAACACCATGCGACAGAGAATCATTCAAAGGCCTCTAATCACGCTCATGTACAGTTGGGACATTTATTAAATTGAGTATAATACCAATCATGAAAAGCTACAAAAATAGCTAGTACAGGAACTATATAATTTGAGTATATGGGTCAAGATGTATGCCTGGCTTTATTATTTCAACTGTTTACTATAGGATATTTGTATATGTCCTTTTACACATCATAAACTCAACAAGTAAGAAAAGCTATAAGAATTTTAGTGATGTTACTGTTCTTGCAATCAACACTAATCTTGTGAAGAATATTCACTTGCTAATTTAAGATTTTTAGTGTAAAATAACCAAATATTTAATATATTTACAGAAAGCAATGCAAAATCCATGTTGTCAGTACTAACCAATTTCCTAGGGCTTTCGCATTTCTTTGCACTGACAAAATCCACAAAGCTAAGGAAGTATGAGTCAACGCTTGCTGAGTGACAGACCAGCCTCGCCGTGCTACAGATGACACGTACGGCTGCTTGGTCTGTCAGACTCACTTGTCTCTGCCAGGTCATGACCGGAAGCTGACCCTCTCAACGAGAGCTACGTATTATGTCCAATCGTGAGAAACTGCTTTCTTCTCCCTAAACGAAATCTTCTGTAATTTGAAACCTTTTTTCCAATTCAATGCAGTTTATTTTTAACGTGTGTTAGTATTTTAACGGAAACCTAAATTTTAGTAATACTTTGTATAATTATTGTAACGTAAATTTAAACAAGAAACATTATTCAACATTAGTCTAATATGAGTACAAAATTGATAGATTTCAGTCAAACACTTTTACCCACATCCTTAGACCTGAGGTATGCAAGAAACTGTATCTTATATGATTTGTGAAATAATTTCAATTCCTCTGGTCGAAGAGTATTTCAAAGTTTTATTTATTTATTTTTTTATACATCACCGTTTAGTTTGTACTCTTTTTAAAGAACCCTCTTTTTTCTGGACACGATAAAGAATAAAGGTGATAATGAACCTTGTGATAAAAGAATTGTCACAGCTTATACTTAGTTATATTTCCAAATTGATGTAGGTCTGGTAATTTATGTGGATATTATAGTTTCCTAATAGTAATAATCCTAAATAAATACCCATAAAAACATGTATTTACAGTTACAAATGGCTGAAGTGAACGAACGTCTTGGATGTATACTCCATAAGTCTAACATATGGGTCAATTTTGTACGAAATATTTTCTTAAAAGTTTATGATTGTTTTGTCATTTTGTAAGTACTGAAATGGGAAATAATGAATGCTCTTAGCAGATTTTACTTTTTATTTTGATTTTTGTGACAAATGTACTTAAAATTATTATATTTCAAAAAATTTTTGAAATGAAAGTACCAACATGAGATCGGTACCAAATTTTAAATCGTTTAAATCGTTCCAAATTTTAGTTGGCTAATGAACAAATGCTTTAAATGACTTACAGTGGACGTATGTTTTTGCTGTATTTGAAAAATGTAACGTTGGTCTCATGGAGAATAGATTTATGCTAGCCGAAAACCAGGCCAGAAGTCACCAACATTTCTGATTTCGTGGCCACCCTTAATACTGTATATACCAGGACCAACTTTATATTTAGTTTATTATTTATTTGTACTTATGGTATTTGACAATTGTAACTAAATTGAAACTATAAAGGGGGGGGGTATTATTTGGGTCATTTGAAATCGAAGAAATCACCGTATACAGTTTAACTTTAACTTTTTTAACTTTTTTTAACTTCACTCGCAAGTTGACATGAGCCTACAGGTCTGTGCGTCAACTTTATTCAACGAGTGAAGTACCGACCGTTGGCTCAGTGGGGATTCGAACCTTGGAATTGCCCTCCGCAGTCCAAAGCCTTAACCACTGAGCCACCTCACCGGCAATGGATCTGAACCCTGGCAGAATGTAAAATAGTAATAGTGAAAGTTCGGGAATACGTTAAGGTAAGATATAGGCCTACAAACAAGTATATTTACTCGGGTTGTAACAATAATGACATGATGGAATCGTGGAACGTCTCCCATCCAACCTGCTCGTTCCCCGTATGGAAGCCAGGGCCAAATGTTATCTGATCACATTGTGCTCTGTTCGACAACAGTTCAATATGGTAACACTAGTGGGCCCATTATGTCCATTTTAGTTCAAGATCGCTTCGAGATTTACGAAGGAGGTCACTTAGGAGCTCAAGAAAGCAACTATTTAAACTTAATCCAACTCTACTTCACTTTTAATGTAAGAAACGGCTACATTTTGGATGGAAAGCAAATAATATAACGTCAGATAAATATGATATACTCGTATGTTGTGTGGACTTATAGGTTATGTACACATGTGATAGATGTATTACTTCTATTTTTTTTTTTTTTTTAATAAACTTACATATAAATTTGAACATAAGATAGAGAAGATTAAGATTGACTGAAGGAACGTACCAGACTTAGGGTATTAAATCTCTGAAATAATAAAAAAAAAAAAAAATAAATAAAAAATATGGAGCCATTCTTAGAACGTTTGCTACGCGTAATTAACGCGAATGAATTTCTCAATAAGATTGTACAGTTAATATTTGTGCCACTAAAGCTTAAACTAGAAATAAACATGGGCTTGTTGGTATGAAAACTGATTTTTGTGTGATTATATCAGATTCCATTAATTTATGAAACAGTAAAAAACAGCTACAATATTGTAGTAATTTAAGTTAAGGTGATAATTTATTTTTGTTTATAGCAGATTAGTTGTATTGGCTTTGTAACTTACTCGATAGTGAGGGGGACAGAGGTAGTTGGACATTTGCCATCATTACGTGAAAAATAACAATCACGACGTTTCGATTTGGTAAAACCCAAACCTTTTTCAAGTGCTAAAAACTAAATTACATCTACACAAACATGTTATAAAACTACGTTCTTAAACTAATAAACTTATCTACTTTAATAATTATCTACATTTTAACCTAGATCCTAGAATGGAGTACAACAAAATGAACTTCTACTAAATATAAAAAATATTAACAGGGTTAAATTAATATAGCCAAATAGGTGCTGTCAAGGTCACGATATCAACGAAAAATGTAAAACACAATAAAATTAATATTCAAATCAGACTGAAATACCTAACATTCCCTTACGACCTATTGTCAGCTCCAGAGATTCTCCTTCCCGTGAATTATGCAAGTTTCTCCTTCCAATAATCACTCCTTTGGCTAACAACACAACATCACACGTAAAGAATTCAAAAGAATTCACTGAAATGACAAAAACCATGACCATAAATAATAATGACATTCTTGTAAGTTTTGATGTAGTTAACTTGTTCACTAATATTCCGGTAAAAGAAACTCTAAGAATAATCGAAAACAGGCTTAACCAATACACTAAACTTTCAGAACGTACCAAACTGCCTATTCACGTAATAATGGAACTTTTACAGCTTTGCACTGAATGTAATCACTTTGAAATAGATGGTCAAATATACCGCCAGGATGATGGTATGGCAATAGGTTCCCCACTATCACCTATTTTCGCCAATATCTATATGGAAGAGTTAGAGGAACAAGCAATTGCTTCTTCAAATCTCAAACCTAAGGTTTGACTTAGGTACGTGGACGACACATTTGTCTGCTGGAGTCATGGTGAACCTAATTTAGAAGAACTTTTAAAACACTTGAACAAGGTTTCACCCACCATTAAATTCACCATGGAAAAAGAAATAAACAATAAATTATCATTTTTGGATGTAAATGTAGAAAAAACAAAACATGGCCTAAAAACATCAGTCTACAGAAAAAAAACTCCCACAGGCAAATACCTCAATTTCAATTCTAACCACCCACAAACTGTTAAAGAAGGAGTAGCCTTCTCTCTCTTTGATAGGGCCCGAGCCATATGCTCAGACAAAACTAAACTAGACAATGAACTAAACAATGTTTCCAAAGATCTAATAAACAATGGCTACCCTCAGTCTCTCATAAACAAATGCAAACAAATAAGAAAACGCAAACAAACACCCACTGACACAGAAAAGCCGAAAGCATTCATGTCCATTCCATATACGCCTAACCTTTCAGAAAAAATCAGACGCATAGCTAGGAAATACAAAATCAGAACACAATTCAACACAAAAAACACATTAAGACAGTCTTTAACTAAATCTAAACCAAAGAATGAGGAGCAATCCTCCAAAAATGTAGTTTATTGCATTACTTGTGAATGCAATGAAAAATACATAGGGGAAACAAAGAGACCACTGGAAGTTAGGCTAAAAGAACACAAAAATAACATTAAAAAAGGAAACACTACACATTCTAAATTAGCTGAACATGCCTGGAACAATGAGCACAGATTTAACTGGGATAACACTAAAATTTTTCACAGGGAACCACATTTTTTTAAACGTAAATTCATCGAAGGTGCCTTCATGAAACTAAATAATGAACAAGTAATCAGTCAAAGTAGCATAGAAGTTAGACCCATGTGGGTTCCTTTACTAAAAAACACACTTGATAAAAAGTTCAATACACTCATGACATCATCTAACCAGAATCCTACACCACCTGCACCTATAACAATTAAACACCCCATGAGTCTCCGTCCCCGTACCTGATTCACCGCATTTTTGGCGATCTCGGAGCGTACGTCCCTGACCTCGTCAGTCTGTGTATGGTTGTTGTGAAGTGTAGTGTGTATGTTTGTCTAGTCCCCGTGTTTTATCACCTTGGAGGGAACATCGTAGACACTGCATTTGGATTGTATCATCCTCACTTCATACCTGGGACGTCTAGACGCCATCGTCACTGCGGGTCGTAAGACTTCATCATTTTTGTAATATTTGATTATGGTATTGTTTTATTCCTAATAATTGTTGTCTTTTCAGGTTAAAATGTAATTTTAATAGTAGCCTCAGTCCTTCCGAGCCATATATATATATATAAAATTTTTTGTGCGTGTTGAATGTTATTTTAAATTAATTGTGTTTTTCAGGTACCATATATTTATGATTAGTTAATGTAATCTTATTTCAGTCTGATTTGAATATTAATTTTATTGTGTTTTACATTTTTCGTTGATATCGTGACCTTGACAGCGCCTATTTGGCTATATTAATTTAACCCTGTTAATATTTTTTATATTTAGTAGAAGTTCATTTTGTTGTACTCCATTCTAGGATCTAGGTTAAAATGTAGATAATTATTAAAGTAGATAAGTTTATTAGTTTAAGAACGTAGTTTTATAACATGTTTGTGTAGATGTAATTTAGTTTTTAGCACTTGAAAAAGGTTTGGGTTTTACCAAATCGAAACGTCGTGATTGTTATTTTTCACGTAATGATGGCAAATGTCCAACTACCTTTGTCCCCCTCATCTGATACTCCATCATTAAAAAATTTCAAAAACAAAGTTACTCGATAGTGATTTATTATATAGTATAATATAAGATAAATTATTATTTATCACTCTGAATAACTTATTTTTAAAGATTTGATTTTGTAGTGGCGTTTAAAGTTAAATTGTGTAGATTGATTTTGTTTGGAATCGATTTCAATATTTCACCGTTTGAATCATAAAAAACATACAGAGGGGAGAGTATTAATTGGAAATTTGAAGTAATTAACTATATTTGTTTACTTAAAAATATAAACACTGAACTGAAACGAACCAATAGTGCGATTTTTTAACCAGAGCTAAACATTTTATCTATAAAAAATTTCCCAAAATCACCTTCAGTGAATAACTCACTTCAACGATTTTTTGCTTACTATTTAACTAACATACCTATTTCATCGACTTGTGTACGTTTTTTTATTACAAAATAAAACTCATTTTATTCAAAACTGTGCCAATTTCCAGACAGATACGACTAGCATGTCTAGGCCTTTACTCCTGCCCTCCATTATATGGCAAACAGTGTTCACACAACATCGATGACGTGGCATGTCCACTTCGATCAATTTTCCGCCACCTCATCTCCCAACTGCCTTTCTCCTCACCCTTTCTTTCCAAGTGAACAAATCAGGCTAAAAACCATTATTAATTTGATATTGTTCAAAGAACATGCCGTCAAGTTTTACCCACATATTTTATGCTTCTTTAAATATACGATGGGAGATAAAAGTAATTTTATTTGTGATTCCTGCATAGAACAATGGGAAAAGTGACCTAGGGATTACCTACTTAGGAATCGTACTGTTCTAATATGTACTATAAATAAGTATGAGGCCAATATTTTGTAATCTAACTTTGACATCGTTATTACGTCGATATTTAAACAAGTTTAGATTAGCATAAACGAAAATTAAAAATATTCTGTCTATTGATGTAAAAAGTATATATGTAGAGGGACAATTTTAGAAGTATGTGATCAAAACAAACCAACGTTACCCATCACTATATCTTTAAGCATACTATTAAAATTTACTGTTCATTCGAAATTCGATACTTTAAAACAATCATCAAAAATACTTTTTTTATTTATGAAATACAATAGATATAAAGTTTTGGCAAATTTATCATAATGTCTTTTTAAATCAGAATTATTAGTTTGTAATCTAGTCACACACAACGTTTCTGGTGGGTACACAAATTTTACAACCTTCTCGAAAACATTAGTAATGGAAAGTCAAACAGGCTGTAGCAGTGTTAAAAAAAACACACACACACACACACACACACACACACACACACACACACACACACACACACACACACACACACACACACACACACACACACACACACACACACACACACACACACACACACACACACACACACACACACGCACACACACACACGCACACACATAAAGGTTCCATAGTTACTTAGATAAACAAAACAACACAAATCAAAAGTACGTTTTTAGTAAGGACTGAAATATCTAATCCAATGAGCACTAAGCTTCTCCTATGCTTTTTTAAAGATAGATTACAATTACTATGGTCTAACATTCATTAATGTTACCTGTTATATTGATATAAATAATAAGTTCAAAAATATATTGAATACATCTTATTAGGCGCATGCATAAAGGAAAATACGTTAAATAAAATTACTTCACATTAATTTTTGTTTCAAAAATTTTCATGATAATTACAATATAAATGTTTGCTTGAAAATGCATTCTTATTAATTTAACTATGCAAGAGTTCACAAAATTATACATTATTTTCATTTGTTTTAGTGTTCATTGAAATATTTTCGTTGCTTTTTTGTTATTTTTGTACCTGCATTTGTAACAGTAAATTAACGTGTGAAAACTTTTAACTTTTTTTGTGAATACAAAAAAAAAAAAAAAAACAGTTATGCAATCGATACTGTTGTCTAACCGGTCTGAACGAGCGAAGAACGGCAACCGCAGCCTGCAGGTCCCACACTGCAAGGGCTGCGGGTAGTGTTACTTCGTGTAATGCACAACGCTTCAACCGCAACGTGTATTGTATTGCGTGTGAATTAGTCATGGAATATATGATGAAATACTCTATGAAAAAATAGGCTATATGCTAAACAGATTTAATTACTATAAACATGTCAAACAGTGGGATATTAATGAAATTGCTATTTGGTAAATCTCTTACAGCGAGGGTCATAAAACAGTGTGTTTTGCCTTTTTTACTATTATGATCAAATTTGTAAGTCTAATTTAAATTAATCACTGTAAAATGTATTTCCAGATGTAAATTGAGGTTAACTATTTGAGTTTTGATGTGACCCTTAAATATATTTATTTAAGGGTCACATCAAATTTCTAAATTTGATTTTGAATTTCTAAATTTCTAAATTCTAGTAAAAGGGTCAATTTACTAAAGAAAACTCAACATAGAGAATACTGATTATAGACCGACATTCCAAATTTCCAAAACCCCTTTTTGTCATCAAAGTACTAACTGTTCACTTTTGACACAATTGTGTTTTAAAGTAATAATTTTATATAGCCTGTGAGGGTATCTCTCCAATAAGGTGATTAATAGAGCTATAAAAACCAAGACTAGAATTCGTTTTCATAAGAATTCATGACTCTTCGGATTTAAAACAGTTATATTCATGTGTTAGAAAAATGTCTATTTTATCCCTGGTAAACAATTTTTTAAAGTTTATTTTTAACAATTTAACAAACATTTTGATACAAATTAATGAAACGGATGAGCAGATTAGAACTATTTTACATCTTCTAAAATTTTCTTAACACATTTGTTTTAATTACAATTAGAAAAAAAATTGCTATAATAGTTAGCGCCAAACTGCTGAAACCTAGAAGTAAGGAGAGGGCTCGCGGATAATCCATCAACATTTGTTATCTCATCTTACCTTGAGCGTAGACCATTGTAACGAGGAAGAGGGGCAGCAGGCCCCAGGTGACCAGTCCTATCCGTCGCGGCATGGTTTGTCTTCAGTCGGCCAAGGGACCGTATCCCTTTTGCGGCACATTGGACCTCCTTTGAAAACCTGAAGAAAAAAAAAAGAATTAGTTGTATTCAAACTATTAAATATTTTACAGTAATTTATTAAGTATATTCTGAAACAGGCATAGACAAATTATTCTAACAACATTAATCCAATAACATGTTCAAACTTTCTAAAACATTTGTAAAATAGATAAAAAATAAAAATTTATGGTATAAGGTAAAAAAATAAAATAAAATGGCTAAACACGAATACATTTAAAAATTTTTTCATGAAATACTCAACATTTAAGTTAATTCTCTCTTTTTATTTTTACTTGTTAATTTATAATGTTTTGATATTTTGTCATTTATATTATAATGAAGTAGTTGCTTAAGGTTTCTTTATTTTTATATGATTGACCCCCTCTGAATATAAGAATAACTGTCTGCACTTCGTTTCTAGTAAAGTTATAAGTAACACGTGAAGACCTCAAGAGTTTGTATACATGTCAAAACGTTGTGTTTTATTAAACACTATAATATTTTGAAATGTACAACAGCCAAATATAATAACATACTGTATTCAATAATTAATTAAAAATTATTGAAAACTATAACCATCCATTAATAATTTACTGTACAAATATCAAGCCTCGCTTTTATGTACGTTAAGAAATGAACATTTTGTAAGAGAATCGATCTATAAAATGTATCGAAGGTTAAAATTATTAAGGTGAAACATAGACTATAGTTAATTTATAATATCTGAAATATCATTACTTATAGCATACTGAAACATGTTTCCCACAGCAAACAGGTTATTTCTTATTTAATAGGCATATAGGTTTTGTTACATGTACCTACTAGATAATAAATATTAATTACAAGTGTTATTATTTCTAAAGGTGTTATAAAAATCTGTAACTCTTGGATCTGGAGTTTAAGGTGTATACTATATTTTCCAATGTAAACAACAATTGAATATAATTTACATTGTACTAATGATGTTAAATACAAAATAGTTACATTTATTTTAACTTGTAGACAGATTAATAAAAAATACATACCATTTTCTCCCATGAGTGACGTTACAGGTTTTTGAAATCATAGAACCAATCTTGATAGAAAGATCATTTTAAGAAATTAAAAGAAAAGAACCTTCAAGGAAAGTAATATTTGTTCACAAACTGCTTACTTTATCATTACATTATATAGCTCCCCTAAAAACATGTGCTCTCTGCTTGGTTGTAGTGCAGTAAACATGATGAACATAAAAATAATGGTGTGTTAAGAGGAAACAGATAAATAGATTTTCAATGAACAATTCTAACAAAACAAATAGCAGCTGAACAATAAATTGTATTATTTGCTCTCAGGATTTACTGAGTAAAACCACCACAGACAGATTAATGTTGCTCTTTATCGTAGAATCGCATTCTAATATATTTAGTTTCAGTAAAATATAATATAATACAATATATATATATTGTATAATAAAATATATGTATATATTGTATATATAATACATGTAAATATAATACAGTATACTAAAAAATTTTAAAGAATCCCATAACGCAAGTTCCGTTGGTAGCAGTGTTTGTAAAATAACTCTCTAATATATCTGCAAGTAGAGATCATTAGCTGGCAATGTGACTGAACGGGCAAAAACGGGCTGTGTGTCAAAGAAAGGAACGCAAACGGCACTGAAGTGTTGACCGGTGGTTGGTACAAAACCACAATCTCAACCACGACATGACTTATTGACTATCGTTACCGACATCACGACATAAATAGAATGGCAGCCGTGGAAAACTAGTATCTGAGATTATGTCAGTCATGAGCATGTACTATGCTAAGCAATAACATCCGTCTGGAAGAAAGAAAAGAGTGTGGAAATATTTATTTAAGTATGCAGGAAAATTTACTTAAATGATTGAATTAACCCTTTGTTCAGTTTGAGTCTCTTGGCCATACGGAATGAATGAGGATCTTAGGAGCTAGATAAAATGAAACAACTATTTATTATCAAGGGCAAGGTTAGCACTACGTATTTTGAAGTTATGAAATATTACTATATTTAAAGAAATTTGCACTAAAATTATTAGTAGTTTATTTATATAAATTGATGTACTCCTACCAATGATTTTACTGACACTATATCAAGCAGTTTAGGTTTTATTTGTTAGAGAGAGGCTATAGCTAAGCCACATAAATCTTATTATTCATTAAAAAGATAAACGTACTTCTATTAACTAAGTACTCAGAAACCTTACATACGAACAAGGGAAACGTATGTAAAAATATGTCTTTTATAGATTTGAGCAAATGTTACATTATTCTTATAGAGAATTTATTTTTACTTGCCGGAAATTTCTATAATCTCTTATCAACCAGTTTGTCCTGAATATTGACATATTATTATGAAATTTTGTAGTTATAGTTCACTTTGGAAGTTAATTTCATCAATAAGTTAAAAAGATTTATAAATTACATAGTATATACTGGATTATTTATAATGGGTTATATAATACTATTATATATCTTTATTTTCAAATATTAAAAGATACGTACAAGTGTATTTAGGAAATTTTAACTTCTGTATGCAAGATTGTGTATCACTGTTAAATTGATAATTGTTAAAACTCATCGAGTAGGCTTTTATTAACTGAATAAATTTGTTTACATCATTGACTAGACCATAGTGTGAACGTCAATGACTCCTTGAGTACCATTGCATGGATGTAACTTGCACTTCACCGGAAGTAATTATAATAACGGACCCTATTCCTGGCCAGTTAGCAACTATATCAATTAAATCACACAATTAATTACCAGACCTATTATGAACTATTCTGCCTACAGCTTGTTAACGCATGACAGACAGCTCTGCTGAGATTCTGGAGTCTGACAGATTCAACACCCTGATTCAGGTGGTTGCAACAACTCTTGCTGCTTCCTGCTGACGCAACGAAGCCAACGGCCCTTCACGCGGGGGCCGCGAACCATGCGAGCCCCTGAGTATAATTAGCGAGGATGTTGCCTACTTCTTCAGCGACTTCAACGCCTCAGTGGCACGAAGTGCCTCTTTCTTTCTGATACGATCGGTAGCGATGTTTGGCCATTGTTTATTATAGTGAATTGGGAAACACGTGCGTTAGCATAATTCGTACTTTTTCAGTCTTCGGTTTGTTGATTTTTGTTTGCCTTTCAAAATAATACTAATATTTAGTTGGTTTATTTACTGCCTGTCTGTGACAAATAAAAACTTATATTATCTGATGTAGCATTAAATATAATTATATAATTTAAGTAAAATTATTGTTAGAAATTGAAAAATTATTGTAAATATAATAAGGAGTTTCTTTATTCGTTGCTTATAGTATGGTAATTTTAGTATATCTTTAAGTTTTAATTATTTACAGGTTATTTATGTACACATATCTAATATACAAGAAAATAGTATTGTCAAATATTTAGTATTCAAGGAAATATAAGTAATTTTCAACTTTTATCAAAATATATTATAAGTTGAAAATGAAAACAGTACTGAAGAACAGATACAATTCCCTAACTATTAAATGGTTATATTTGGAAATATAATTTGTTTTTTAGAAACAAAATATGTCTATTTCCCTCCTACGATATTTATTGAGCAAATATTTATGAAATCATGTGGCTTTTAGCCAGATATTTCAATAATACATCAACAAAATAGATGTTCAAACTATTTACTATCTTTCAAATAACAATGAAATAAAAATAATCACAAATAACAGCTTTTACAATAAAATACTTCCGAATAGTTTTGCAATTTAGCCAGACAATGCTTTGTTTCATGAAATTTATTTGTATTGACAAATTTGTGCTAATCTACCATTGCCATTCAAAATACAAAATTGTATACCATTGAATAATTATTAAAAACTGTATAAGTGCTTTATAATGAGCCTCTAGTAACAGACGTACTAAGCTTAATTTTGGTAAAATACTTTCACGTCACTGTTTGTTACTAAGGTGTTAAAATTGGCATTCACGTATTGTATTGCCTATTCAAGAGCTTTAGAAACTATAGTAATTATTGGTTAAGCTGTTGTACAAGACAAAGAGTCCTTTGTGGATGCTGGGGTAATTAGAGAGCATTTCTTCAGTCGAGATGTTTCAGTGATTTCAACGCTCGAGTAGCAACGATGTCCTGTTCGGCTTCACGGCGCCGATCGGCGTGCGCTGATTTTTTACGATTCAGGGAATTGACTTTTATTGTCTAGAACTTCACTCTTACAGTACAAGCTATTGAGCTGTGTAGGTGTTGTTGAAATATGTATGGTTTGAAAGTTATTTGTTGCCGTTGGATTTCTTATTGTTGTCAATTTGTTAGCGATTTCCAACGCGTCGAGAATGTACAGTAACAGGAGTTGATATCCCTTATAAAATGTTGTATTTTGATTTTTAATTACCTGAAGCGATGGAAATCTACAAAAAACAACAATAATGTTAATATCCTTTATCATAATAAATTAGTTTATGTGTGTGATTATGAGTATCTTTCAAAAACATATTTTTATATAAACTCAATTTAAATTTAATTGCTTACGTAAACACTTAATATAGGTCCACACAATAATCCACAAGGTGAACCTCTGATTTTTCAACAGGCAAATAATTGTTTCCTGGCAAATAACATGGAAATACCATATGTATACCATGGTATTTTCATGTTATACATATGGCATAGCATATGGAAAATACCATATAGCATAAATTGAATTGGCTCCATCTAGTTAAGATTAAAACTTTGATTTATGTATAAAAAATGAAATAAAAAGTAACCATCACTAAACTTAAATTAAAAGACAATTTTAAAATCTATAAAATTGAAACTATGAGAACCCGCCACCCAAATTCTTCTGGACGCTATGTTGGTTTCTAATTTGCTGAATACGTTTGAGTGTGTTCTATATGCATCGTAGTTTATTTCCAGCTTGAGGTCGTTTGTAAATTCATTCACTTATATTATGCTGAAGATTGCATGACATGTTAAAAATGTTTACTACGAAATTAATGTTTATTTATCTATTATATAGTACTGTTCCATTGTAAAGCATTTTTTTTTAATGAAAAAAGAGCTAGCCGGAATTTGCAAGTTTTTGTTATTTCTAAGTTGATTTATTTAACATAATTCATGTTAAATTGAAAAGAGTGATTTTTTTTTTTTTTTTTGAAAAATCATGATAATTATAATATATATAAATATGAAGGAAATGTTAGTAAGTTAGAGTATACCAAACAGTTTTTTCAAGAATGAATTCGTTGTTAATTTATATTTAACTATTGCTTTGATCGGACACTGACGATAATCCCATAGTCCATGTGGGATAGCACATGCTATCATACACTTTGCAGGATCTCGAAGTCGAAAACTATTGGTCTATGACTAAACCTACGTCATCGGTTTCCCTGACTAACAAAGTAAGTGGTAGTAGAAAGGCAAGTGTCCCACAATAAGTACTATTGCTTTACTTTCCCTAGGAGCCTCCTTCTCTGACTTCCGGTCTAGTTTATAGCTCCACCTTTTAATGGAAAATATCAACAGTCTTTATAAGCCAGTCTTTATGTCTTTATAAGCCATACAGTCGTGTTCTAACTCTTGTATGGTGCGTTATATGGTATAAGTCAGATCCGAATGTGATCGTTGTGCTAGAAGCACAGAATAGCATGTTAAGCATGTTTTTAGTTACCGGTATATGATTAATGAGAATGTAAATGATTTGATGTACCAGGCAATTGATTTGTTACAACTATTTTAAACTGAAGTTAATTTATCATTTATCAAAATATACAATCTATTACATTTTAAGTTTGCGGTCTTTTTTTATCTCCAAATTAGGCATCCTAAGACATCATTAATTCAAAATTATGTTTCAATAAAATAATTAGTACATTTTGTATCATATGGTAGATTTGTTCATGGGTTGTTTTCAAAACTTTTCTTGTAGAGGATTTATTAACATCGTACAATGCTGAGATAGTTTGTTTTAAAGAACACTTCTTAAAAAACTATGAACTCAATGCCTTTTGTCTTCCTGGTTATACTGTGGCTGCAGGTTACTGCCACTCTCACAAGGAAAGAGGTAGATTTGGCATGTTAGCTTCCTCAGTCATTAACTATAAGGTAATAGATGTGTCCAATTACTGTATAGAGGGTCTCTGTGAGATGGCTGCAGTTAGGGCCAACGTCAATAATGAAAAAAGTTATAGGCCACCATCTACTACTATGTCAGACCTTTTGCACTTTTTAAATTCCATAAATAACTGTATGGAAGATACTATAAATTAAAAGGATAAAATTATTATTTTCCGTGATTTTAATATTAATTTCGCCAAATAGTGTTCCAACCAGTTTACTTAGAAATGTAATGACTAGTTTTGGTATAAGTGATACAATTGTTGGTTTTACTAGACAGTTCAAAGATTCAAATACAATAATCGACAATGTATTTACTAGTATAATTTCTGAATTATTCTCATCTTCGGTCTTAGTTACTGGTATATCCGATCATCACGGGCAGATAGTGAGTGTCTCCTCATGCTCACAGTTCTCAGTTGCGAAATTTAATTTTAAAAGGCTGTACTTGAGGGATAACATTCGTGTCTGTAAGTTCCTTCTCAGAAATGAAATGTGAATGGATGTTCTCAACTGAGGATGTTGATGAGAAGTTAAAATTTTTCATGTCTACATTAAATTTTTATTTTGATTTGGCCTTTCCATTAAAAAAAATTAAAGTTCGTGAAAATGGAATCCACCCTAGAATAAAATTTGATCAACGATTGCTCAAATTAAAGGAAACTCTCTTGTACATGCATTTACTAACAAAAAACGTAGAGTCTTCTAACCCCTTACGAAGGAAATATATTTGTATGAAGAAACAATTTAGAGATGAGGTCAGATCTGCTAAGGCTAGTTCAGTTTTGAAGCACATTGAAGGAGCAAAAAAATACATCAAAAGCAGTCTGGAATATTATAAATGATGTCATTCCAGAGAAAACTAATAATTCATTTTCTATGATTTCTCTAAAAACATCAGATCATAGACTTCAAAATGACTCTTTCCTTATTTCTAACATATTAAATGCATATTTCACATAAGTTGGTTTACGAACAGGTTTTCTTGATGATGGTGTTGCTCAGCATACAGTTCCCATTCAAAAGAAGCAAAATGTGAACTCTTTATTTTTAGCTCGTACAGATGAAAGGGAACTCATTGAAATAATTCAGTCCCTCAGAAAAAGTAGATCTGCAGGGATAGATGGTGTTTCATCGCATCTTCTAAAAGACATTGCTGACCTCCTTGCATCTCCTTTGGCTCACTTAGCTAATAAGTCATTTGAAAATGGTTAATTTCCTTCTTCTTTAAAAATCTCAACTTTCAAGCCTTTATTCAAAAAGGGTGGCATACATGATTCAGAAAGCTACCGTCCAATATCCATTATCTCATCTTTTTCTAAATTTTTTGAAAAACTTTTCTTTAATAGGCTATCGCCTTTTTCGAATCAGGGGATCTTATTTTTAATATGCAATACGGTTTTAGGAAAAATCTATCCACACTAAATGCTACGTACAGTTTTATTTCGCATATTACATCGGCCTTAGATAAGATACTGCATAAAAATGGCCTTTTCTTTCATCTTAATAAGGCATTTGATGTAGTTAATGACAAACTTCTTCTAAAAAATTATATTTATTTGGAATAAGAGGTAGAGCTCTGGACTGGCTCTCATCTTACCTAATTAGACGGAAATAAATTCTTGAAATTCCTTTTGTTGATGAATTTGGGTGTCTAAGCAAGAAGGTTTCAAATGAAGTCACTGTAAAGACAGGTGCACCTCAAGGATCCATTCTGGGCCCTATTTTATTTATTATTTTTATCGATGACCTAAATATGAAAGTAAATAACACCAAGCTTTGTTTTTACGCTGATGATATGTCTGTGTCTATTTCAAATAAAAATCAATTGCAACTTGAAGCAACTCTTTACTTCAGTCGTTATCAGAAAATCATCTCTCTGTAAACACTAATAAATCTAACTTCATTAAGTTTGAAATTCTCTATTATAAATCAGATACCTCTGATAATTTTAGCGTCCCAGGTGATTACTTTGAAATTTCTCCTGTTGAAGCTACTAATTTCTTGGGGTTAGTTATTGATTCTAATTTGACTTTTCAAAACCATATCAATAAGATTTGCTCTAAGCTTATCAAGTGTACTAGTGTAAAATTCTCTTCAGTTTACGTAGATTGTCACAATATTCAAGTAAAGAAATGTTGCTATCAGCTTATTATAGGTGTTTTTATCATTATATTGTTTATGGACTCCCCATTTGGTGTGCTGAATGTTCTAGGGTGAATTGTATTTTTCGAATACAAAAAAAGGCTGTTAGAACTATTTTTAGAATGTCCCGTGATCAATAATATAAGGGATAGTTTCCAATAGACTCTTCAAATTTCCTTCCCTTTATATATTAGAAACTTTATTTTTAATGAAGCAAAATTTTCACCTTTTTTCAGCTAAAGCTCATTCACTCAGGAATTCAAGAGATCTGGTTATCCCCCAACATCACAGTACCTTTTATCAAAGGCATTCCAATTAATTATAACTGTATTAAGCTATACAATAAACTGCCGAATTGACCAAAGGTTGAAAGAAATATTAATAAATTTAGAAAATTACTAAAAGCTCTATTGCTGAAAAAAGAATATTGTTTAGAAGCTAACTTTATGAATGATGACCTGGCTTGTCTGATTTTAGTAGATAATTGCTATTATAATTGTAAAAATGACTATTTACAATTATAAAATACAGTATTAATTTTGTATTATCACTGTAAATGGGACGATTGTCAAGCAAGTTTTGTTTTACGACATAAATTTGATTTGTTTTGAAAATTATTTAATAAATTGGTCAAAAAAATACCAAAATGGATAGTTTTCAATCGCAAATGATATCAGTTTCCTATTACAACAATTTCAATCAGTAATTTATAGATCATCTGATTATTTAAATTGTTTAACTTTTATTGTAACATTTCAGTATATTATTCATAATTAGTTGAAAACACGCTTAAAGATAAATAGGAGAAATAATTGTTTGGTAATGTATAGTCTTCTCTTATTTGTCTAGTTATTCACAATTATCTACCATTACGATAAATGTTTGTTCTTACTTTAATATTTAATACTACTTTAAGTTTTATATTTGGTTTACTTGCATACAAGTAGAGAGCTACGGTTACAATTCTTTGGAAGTGTAAACTTACACTTTTGTCAATATTCTCTTCATTACGTTGACTGTTTTAAACCCACTTAACATCTTTATTGAAGCAATACAAAAAATATCTTTGTTACTTATAAAAAAATCAAGCCAGGTGAAAACATTCATCACACACATAATAATATGCACGATATATCAGGCAATGAATAACACGTATAGAAAGCTTACACAAGTGTGAGGTAGGCCGATGCTTGTGACCCGAACACAGCTTCGTAAAGTATCCTACCCTACACATTCTAACCTAATCTACCGTAATATATCTCATCCATCCAGTTCAAAATTAACATATTTTTCATAAAATAGACCAGTCAATAAATTTCTGTTTTTTTCCAAATTTCAATTACAATTTTATCAAATCAAATACAAACACCCCATTAAAACTACTGTCATGGATAAGAGTAGATAACTGTTTAAAGATTCTTGAGAATTCAAAAAAGCAAGCAAATCAGTTTATTAGACGCTTATAGTATTATGTAAAACTGATAACGTAGTATCGATTATTTTATAATACCATTAAGTATAATTAGTTGTCAAAATTACAACACATTTCTTTCGACTCTTACAACATCTATAATCCACTAATTTCTTTCTGTAATTTACGTTTTCACAAGATCGTATAATAGCATGGTCCGCAAACCTCAAGCTATCCTACTGTCGATAGACGTAGGCCTATAATCAATGAGTCAACTGGCGATCAACAGCGATCGATATCGAAAGTTAAATCGATATAATCGGTTACATAAAGATTATCTGCAGCCTCTTGGAAAGGGTGGGTGAACATCGCAGCTGATAATAACGGTTACTTGTCTAACCTTTAGCCCTCGAGCATGAGGCGGTAAAGGAAATGGATGAGGAAGAGTTCCTGCAGGAACGGTGGCTAGAGATTGGCTTCGGTATGCCCGGCTTTACGTAGGTCGTTCGATTATATCTAGATTGTAGATAGACTTCGATATATCGTGACTGGTTTTCACTCAGAGTTAGAGTGGCGTATAGATCTGAGAGTTGATAGGAAGATAATTAATTATTTTTCCCTTTGTGAGCAGTTAGTAAATGGAGTATATAATTTAATTCACCATTTCATCATACTATTTGTATAGCAAAATATTATTTAACAATTATAATAGAATGGTTGGTGTTGTAGCATTTCAATTATGTCTAGTTCTTTTAACATTTTTATTTTTCATTCGTTTATTATGATTCATATTTTGATATAGTATCCCAAAATATATTTAAATAATAGATAGCTTAATTATTTATACAGAAATGTTTAACTTCTTTATTTAGGGTAGATGTGGACTTTCTACGGATGTTTATCTGTTTTAAGTAGTTTACACATTAGATTAAAAAAATATATTATTGTAAACCAGATTATATTATATTTATAATGAAGTAACCTTTTTATTTCATCATTGAATATTTACTATTTATATTTATGCAGTGCATGGACTTCAACTCTTTCCCAAACACAACACTATCAAGGGAATATATCCTCTTTATTACAGAACAATAAACCCTAATTTTACGGAATAACAGCAATAAATTGGAGTAAAATTAATAATTACATATATTTAAACTGAATTATCCAAATGACCATTTCATATATAAATTCATGTTCAAAATATTTACAATGTGATGTTAATGACATGTTACTTAAAGATTACAATCCCTAAATTCCAAAACAAATTCATAGTAAAACCATTTTATTAAAAAGTAGTTTATACAATTAATTAGATTTAATTTTAAAATGTCCAAATTCATTTAAGTCATAGACTCGCCAATTAAAACTATTCTAAATCCTTTTAATTTTAAAGGGATTACGGCTAAATAAAAACACAACGAAAGAATATGTTACGCTTTGGTTGGATTATATTTTTACTTCGAAAAGTTGTTATCACTCTACATTACATATTTACTTTGCGTAAAATAACTATTGTCACACAAAAATATGTTAAAATAGAAAAGTTAGGATAACAGTTTTCAACTTTATGAATTGAAATCACTGGATTACAATTCTTATTAAAATATAAATTAAAATGGTAACGAAACATGTAAGACATTTGAATTATGTATATAGTAAACCTCAAGAAATATTGACTCATATTGATAATATATATGATTATTGTTAATATAATAACCAGGAGACTGTAAGTGTTACTATTACTCATAATTTGAAATTCATTTATATGTTGAAAGTAATGCTATAACTTTTCCTTTCTTACTAAATTATTCGCTAAAATATGTCGTTGGTTTTTTTATCTCGACAAATGGAGCATGCCCATCTTGGAATCATATTACATTACACTGTATCATTAATTCGTTTGCAGATGTAGTTGACTTTAAATGAGAAATTGGTTGTTTTGTTTGTCTTGTTATTTTTAGTTTGGTTTTGTCTGACGTCCGGTGTAGGTGGCAGTTAATGAGTATTCAACTGGCATACCTCCCTGTGAAAGGGGTGAGGGGGGAGGCCGATGGACTTATAATGATGTTGGTCCATTCACAACATCTTTTGTGTCTTGGACCAATGCCTCGTCTAATGCTTTTTGGGCCGTGAGAAATGATTTGCTTCTCGACCTTTGACTTTGTGACACAATGGACTCACTTACTTCGCACTGGACCGTTACATTGGTAGCTTAGTGGAGATTGCTAAGTCATTTCTCGGTGGTCTTCTGTTGAGAAACTCTAAATATATTGCAAGATAATATGTCAAATATCTAAGGAGTCGGCACAGTTGGCCACAACATTGGATTTATATACTATTAGAGCAATGTTAAATGTGGTGCAGCACTGTTAATAACGATTTGTCTTTAAATAAACATTTTGTTATTGTTTGAAAAGACATGAACGTTACTAGTGGACTCACATTTTGAATTTGATTATTCGTGTGTATTTTCATCAAAACTAAAATCTAAAGCTAATTTTCATTCAATCCCAAATCAGTTTTTTTCAGTTAAACGTTAGATCTCCTAGTAATATTTACGTTCTTTCAAACGACGTTCACTGTAAATTACAATTCTCCGTCCAATCGTTAAGTTACAGTGGTGTTAGTACTGCACTTAACATTACTCTTACGAGATGTAAATCCAATATGGCGACCACTTCTGCACGCTGTTAGGGATTACCTGTGCAATACAATATGCCATTTGGGATCTTTTCCGTTATACGTATACCACTATTTAATGTCGGATCTTTTCCGTTATGTGTCAGCAATCCCAAAATATTTCCATATACATCGCGCCGCGGCAGTTATGGTTAGGTTAGGTTAGCATAGCCTATTGTAGAATGTTTTTACAAATTACAGGTTCATTCTACAATATAATAACCTAACCTAACCATAACTGCCGCGGCGCGATGTATATGGGCGGCCTCGATGTATTGGGATTCTAAAGGTTGAAAATGAGGAAAACATGTTTTAAATCAATAAATTGAATACCGTGTTCCGTTATTTATACCAAACAATGGTTAAAATGTATTATTCAATATATTTAAATAGTGGTATACGTATAACGGAAAAGATCCGCCATTTGTATGAATGTGATAAAAAGTTAAATTGTTTAAATATCCCCAAAATTCTATTAGTATTATTATTTTTAAAGCATTATTATTAGTATTGTTATAGTTACTATTCCTCACAGTTAATGTGGAATTCGTCATATATATTATTAACGGTACTGTTATATGCGTGTGTTGTCAAATAAATATTATTGGTACCATGATTATTTCTTAAACTAAATTATTACTATACAATTTACTGGATAAAACGTTTTTTGTTATTGTAAACTTTCGTAGACAAAGGTAGATTCATTCAAAACAAACATAAAAACTATAAACGTTTGGGGTAAGGTTTTGACTAACGTTAAATACTTTACACAAATAGAAGGAAATGCTATTCTATTATTGATTGACTATTATTCCCCTTTATTATAAGTTCATGTTTTTATACCTTTACCGCAAAGATTCCCAAAAGTAGCTTTTTGTCAGAACAAAGAACTACATTTTTATTGGTTTTGGAGAAAACATATGTGTTTTTATACGGAACAGAAAAATACATAAACCTACAAGTATTGTGAACAATCCGTAAACCTAATGAGTATTTCATAATGTGCGATGAAGGTTTTTTTTCATAAAGAAAAGTTAAAACAAAACTATGAACAAATTTATTTACTTGATTGTTTAGTTTGTATCCATCCAAAACTGTTTCTTATAAAACATGTGTACTGTGCAATCCAAAATTTAAACCATATGTCATGATATATTGATATATGTATGGTTTAACACAGACAAACGATGATAGTTTCTCACGATGCAGGGGTAACAGTGCGGGAGTTATGGATGTACAGGACTGGTCCTGCCAATAACCTGTCACCTCCATGACACACACGTACGTTAGTGTACTCTGTGTTGTATGTGGGCATGGATGTAGTAGAATCTTTATCGATAAGTCGACGGTTTAACATAAACAAACGATGCTTGTTTGAAATTGTTGTATCAATGTTGTAAAGTTTGATGGCAATTAAGGATTATTATTATTAATTGCTTGATTAAGTTTGTCTAACAAATATATGACATTTTCTATATATCTGAAAAATACACATAGTTGAAATAAGTAGTCAAAACGCTCAATTTCTTTATTACGTGAGAACTTGGATTAAAATGCTTTAAAACTTTAATTTGAGAGTTCTCAAATGTTGTTTTAAGTTTTGATATTCATTGTTAGATAAGTGACATTTAATAATAAAATATTAACATTTCCGTGCATGTTAAGCTGTACTTAATATGCTTCCCAATATATATTTCCTATTATAGAAGATCTCATAGTTAGCACCAACGCTGAGATTATGTCAATAATAATGTATATAAAGTATTAATAATGATGTATTGCAACTTAATTTTTAATCACGTAACCATAAAATTCGTTGTGACATATTAAACAATAAAAAGAACTAAATAAAATAAAATTCCGTATTTTTTCGTAGAGAAAGATTATTCTGAGCTTCAAATAAGTTGCCCCTGATTTTTACATAGTATTTGCAGCCTAATATACACGGAGGGTAATGGCACGGTTACCATTACACTTTGTTAGCAGTTTAGATCTCTGCCAGAGAAGCTGATTCCATAGCTAAGAGTGAAAGTCTTTTCTAATTTAAATATCTTTCTGATGTTTGTATTGAAAAGTATGGTAAATATATATGAGCAAAGAGAAGAAGGATTTTTTTTAACTTCACTCACATGAGCCTACAGGTCTGTATGTGAACTTTATTCGATGAGTGAAGTACTGACCGTTGGCTTAGTGGGGATTCGAATACTGGACATGGCCCTGCACAGCCCCGAAGCCTTAACCTCTGAGCCACCACGCCGGCAAATGCAGAGGTCTCAATCAATAGTACGCTAAATGTGTGTTGAGTAGTTAGCTCTATGTTTGTCAGGCATATGGAGGGGCCAGCACCTTGTCCCTTCCTTATTCCCCCCAAATATTCAAGGATAAATTTAGTAATTATTACTTCAGTTTTCTAAAAATTGTACATTAGTTTAAATATGTTTATAACTGCCTCTGAGGCGTTCGCTGTGGCTATGGAAATCCACCTGTTTCTTTTTCTCTGTTACATAAGGCAGTAATATTGGCACTCCTGCGCTGTGTTGAAAATGTGATTCAATATACTATTGAGGGATTCACCGTAATAATCCGTTCCTATTCTTTGTCTTGCATAAATAGGATTTTTAGAAGCAGTGCTGTCAGCGTAATATGACCCACACCAGAAAACACTGTTCATGGCCAGATATAAGGAAGTTATTTTGGTGTCCCGCACTGTGTTAAAACTGTCATTGACTTAAAAATTGAGGGAATCTAGGTTCATTGTTACGGATGGAATACATTCACGACGTAAAATAGTCTCCATTGTGTTTCTTATATTGACAGATCAATAAAAGCTGTGTTTCAATAGGTTTTTTTGGCACCATTGTTGAGGATCAGTAATATGACCCACTGAGTCCATGAGGAAATCTCAGTTCATGGCCAAGGATGGACGTGTTCACGTCGCAATCAGAACCTTCGTCCATTGTTTGGAGGTAGCGTAACATTTTTAATGATTTTTGGAGGACATGACCTCTTTTTGTGTACGTTCGTCTTTCCTAAGTTCTAGAAGAGTAGATGATTTATAACGACATCAGTAATGGTTTACTGAGCCATATATAACTGTGATATATTTATAAAGTTTTCCAATTATGTTACAACTAAATGAAAAATTAGTTTCTTTTAACTCAAAATTACTTTTAAATAAATTTATAAATGGAAATAAATTTAAAATAACTATCTGTTTGCTATCAGCCGGAATCGAACTGAGTACCTTTAGATTATGAAGCTGCACTTCAATAATTTTAGCTACTGATATATTAAAACTTTATTTTACTATACAGCTGATAAAACTAAATCTCATTGTAAGTGCTATATCAACACTTTCTACAAGTATTTCATGTCTACTAATTTTTACAGAAACTATATTATTATTTGAAATACTAAAAAAATAGGGTCAATTGTGTCTGATTGAATTTAACCAACTTAGGTGTTAAATAGTGACAATATTTATCCGTATCTCGCCGAAAGGAAATACCGTATAGGAGCTGCAACGAAAATAAAAGAGTCTGAACAATAGATTTCATTGAACTAGCTTGTGACTTGGAAAACGTTCTGACGGACGGACAAACACTCTAACAAAAAGTGAGAAATGAAATATTTTCCCTCCGATATCCTCAGTGGGAGTCCTGGAGGAAGCCCACGTCACTGTGTATGCAGTGCGGAACTGAGGCGCGCATGTAGGGCAGCTGTGGCGAATCCCTGATCGATCACGGACCGACAGTCCCAAATACTCACAGAGACGCTCCAATTTTCGAGTTTTTGCCCAGTAGCACCGGTAGCTCACGGTAACCGGGTCAGTGCCACCGAGGGGGAAATCACTAATGGAGACATTATAGCGCCTTCCTGGTCCTTGTCTGTGGTCATGCTGGAGGTAGCATTCTTCAGTGGAGGCTCCAGGACTCCAGGGTTCGGTGGGCTCCTTTACAACGTCGATCTTACAGATACGGTTCTTCGACTGCGGTGATCTTTGTGTGCAGTTAAAGGGAGTACAGGCCGGCGTACTGTATTGCCCGATGGTGACATGCGATATATTTTCGTTTCAGAATGGAACATTTAACATGATATTTTTGCTATTGTGTGGGATAGATATTTTTTGTTTGAATGTATTAAATTTTTCTTAGTTCAGAACTATGATCTTTTTAGCACAAAGGTCCAATCATAGAACATCTGTTTTAAATTATTTCATGCCACATTAATGGAAATTTTGTATGAGTCAGGTTGTTGCAAATAACAGTTTTATTTATTAAATAAAATGTGAAGATACAAAACAACTTAAACTGCAATTAAAATTATAATACAATAATTTAAAAGAAGACAAATTTAAAAACATAATACATCAATACATAACACAAATTAAACAACAAAATAATTTATAAGTGAATAATAGGGAAAAACTGTTGAGTTTGAAGGGTGGGCTACAACATTGTGTGAATTAAGGGAAGGTGGATGATCCAACAAACCTTGTGTATGAAGGTTGGGTAGACAAGCCACCATGATTTGTGGTTGAATTTTGACGAGAAATTTTAGAAGATTTGATAATTGAAAATAAGCAGCTCAGTAAGGTGGACAAAATTAGCCACGGAATACTTCAGAGCTCTGAGTCACTTAGTATAGCCAATAATGGTATGCTAATTAAAATATAGTAAGTTATAGGGTATATGCACCTCGTCCTCTGCCACTGAACCATTACGTTTAGAATGATAATGTCGTAATGGTGGTAACTGAGGCAGAAATACAACGAGAACATTGTTGTGTCATCACACGCTGACTTCTGTTCTCAAAATCCTGCCTGAAAGGCGTAGTTTTTCGTAGTTCCTCTACCTACTCCATCTGTGAGTTTCCCAAGTAATGGCCCGGAGTGGGTCAGTCGGTTAGTAACTTATGATTTAATCCGTAGATATAAAGATGAATATGGTTACGGTTACGACTGTTAGGAGTGTTTTACTGAACATAACTTTCTTGGGACTGACTGTTTCTCAAAAGGTGATTACTTAATAGCCACGAGACCTAGAAAGTCCTTATATAGTCTTACGTGGAGTTGTATGAGTTATTCTGCCTTGTAATACTTTATATATAACTCCTAATTTACGCTGTAAGATGCGTGGGTGGGCACTAAGGATTCTTTTCTAGTCCTTATTGACCATATACATACACGGTGTTGACAAAGTATTGAACTATCTTCATTTCTCTTAAATAGGCCCAGATAAATAATTGATATTTAGTGTCTGTAGAAAGTTTTTTCTATCTTCTGGTGCAGTTTGCAATTTTTTCAACCTACAGGGGAGGTCCCAAGGAGGATTTCTTAAAAGGTTTAAATGAAAGGCTATGATGAGTTGCTCATCATTTCAAAGCCTATATTTTTCTTAATAAGACGCCACAAGTTTCAAGTCAAAAGAACCACCCTATCAGAAATGGCGACTGATTAACCTTTCTTAGCAGTGATATTTGAGTGGGAATTCGATATGTTGTAAAAGCCAGTTCTGTTCTAAGAGTTATTTGTACCATTATATCAATAATACATTTTAATATTAATAACTCTTAGAACGAAACTGGATTTTACAACATACCGAATTCCCACTCAAATATCACTACTAAGAAAGGTTAACCAGTCGCCATTTCTGATAGGGTGATTCTTTTGACTTGAAACTTATAACGTCTTATTCAGAAAGAAATAGGCTTTAAAACGATGGCCAACTCATCATATCCTTTCATTTAAACTATTTACGATATTCTCAACGAACCCTCACCTCTGGGTAAACAATTTATAAACTGCTCAAAGATAGAAAAAAAACTGTCAACAGACGTATACTAAATATCAATTATTTATCTACACCCATTAAAAGAAATGAAGGTGGTTCCATACTTTTTCAAGAAACTCAGATAAGTATGGAATGCATTATAGCCTAAGCAGTCGCCATTTCTGATAGAGTGGTTCTTTTGTCTTGAAACTTGTGGCGTCTCATTCAGAAAAAATAGACTTTAAAATGATGGGCAAACTGTGATATCCTTTTATTTAAACCTTTTACGGAGGATTTAAATCCTCCTTGGGCCCTCCCCTCTAGGTTGAAAGAAATTAAAAACTGCACCAAAAGATAGAAAAACACTTTTTACAAAGGTATACTAAATCTCAATTATTAATCTGGACCCATTTAAGAGGATTGAAGGTAGTTCCATACATTTTAACCATGCATATATATATATATATATATATATATATATATATACATATATATATATATATATATATACCACAACGAGTTCAACAAACCCCACATTATACAGCAGGTCAATACTAACACAGTAAAGTATTACGTGTTCTGTCTCGATTGATTTTCTGTCTGTGTGTCTGTGCATATTTTTTACAAAATTCTAAATATCTAAAAAACTGTTTAAGATAAATATTGAAAATCCACAACAATATTTATTTAAATAGATTTTACCACATTTTCATATTTCAAACATCGTAATTTTCCATTGTATTTTCAAATTTACTAAGTATGCTATTGACAGATACGGAAATTCTGCCTAAAGATTTTTCAACCACAAAATCTCTCTCAGAGAATCACACTTAAAGGCTTGAGATTGTTACTAAGAATACTAACAGAAATTCTTAGTTAAAGGCTTTCTGTTAAAGTTAACGTAAATTTTTAAGATAAAAATATAACGTAAAGTATTCTTGACAACAGAAGAACTTTACAGATTATCACACTACTTTGTTTGTCACAAAGAACAAGAGAAAGAAATTTAGGCTTATACATTTATAGGCTAAAGGCTATATATTTTATACTATTCTATCTCATACCGAAACGACATTTTTTTGTAATTTTCATATTATATATAATAAATGTGTAGACTGAAAATTCACTTTATCTTACTAAAGGGAACGATTTTTTATATTTTATTTTTTATAAAGTAGTTTAATGAATAATTGTAAAAAAAAAAGATTATAACAGTTCAATTAGCTTGTTTATTTTGATAAAACTTGCACATACTAACGTTTAGTAATGTTTATAAATATAACTTCATACATTGTAATTTAGTGCAAAGTTTGGAGTAGTTTTCTTTCCATTTCTTACAATGGCTTATGATTCTAGTTTGAGGCATTAACAGTTTAAATCGTTAAAATCGATTGCTTTATGACAGATGATAATACTCAAAGTTAACTCATCTTCCGCGCCTAGACATATCATACATGAAATAACCTTAGGATATTTGAAAATAATCTTGAGGTGTTCCAGTCTTTTTTCTCTGTAATTTCTCAATGGTAGTAGCTAATAAAGCATTTGATGGTTCTGAGTAAAAATCACAGTTTGAATGCAACTTAGTTTAAACTAGATTACTGTTAGATCTAGAAACAACATAATTATATTACAATAGTTACAGTTTCAGTGAGACCAATTAATTGTTGATACTCTTTCCCGTAGCTTTCTGAAGACTATTAAGGTGGGGAAGTTTCTATTGAAGCCCTCAATTTGAGTATCACAACGGCATACCAGTATTTGTATTTCAAACACAACCGAAGTAAAGTGATGAGCACGCACTTGAATTCTACTATGGTTATGGGGTAGGACTACTAGCACAGATAACTAACTTTACCCAGATAGCTCATTCCCGTGCTAAAGAGTGTTAAAAATGTTTTCGTAGTGTAACAACTATCCGCTTTAAAGCGCGTCGAGCGGCTGTCAACTGGGCGGCGTTGCCAGATTGAACTCAATCAACTAACCATATTAATATCAAATATTAGAATAGTAAATACCAGCTGATAATACAAATTTAGTTTTAGTACTTTTTCAATGCGGCAATGTCGCATACTAAATTCACGGTCGTGTAGTGCGTGATGCCTACATACATTTTAAACAGCGCGTGCGCTATTCCCGTATACTGTGAGCCATCTGGGTAGAGTTAGTTATCTGTGCTAGTAGAGATAAATTAACAACCAACCAACGGGGATTCAAGACCACATCTTGTCCCCAAAATGTACCTCTGGGTGGTAGTCACGGTCTGGATGTTTAAAAGGGAAGAAAACCGACCAAACTTTTCACTTAGTTAAAAATCAGACAAATATTTCGTGGTTCAGATCCTACTAACATATGTTGGTGTTTTAGTTGCCCTGGCTATTGGAGTGTTAATAAATGGTTCATTATAAGGAACATAACCCACCCGCCCATCCATACACGTACATTGGCATTGACCCACCCGCCCATCCATACACGTACATTGGCAATGACCCACCGGCCACCCATACACGTACATTGGCAATGACCCACCCGCCCATCCATACACGTACATTGGCATTGACCCATCCGCCCATCCATACACGTACATTGGCAATGACCCACCGGCCACCCATACACGTACATTGGCATTGACCTACCCGCCCATCCATACACGTACATTGGCAATGACCCACCCACCCATCCATACACGTACATTGGCATTGACCCACCCACCCATCCATACACGTACATTGGCAATGACCCACCGGCCACCCATACACGTACATGGGCAATGACCCACCCGCCCACCCATACACGTACATTGGCAATGACCCACCGGCCACCCATACACGTACATTGGCAATGACCAACCCGCCCATCCATACACGTACATTGGCATTGACCCACCCACCCATCCATACACGTACATTGGCATTGACCCACCCGCCCACCCATACACGTACATTGGCAATAACCCACCGGCCACCCATACACGTACATTGGCAATGACCCACCCGCCCATCCATACACGTACATTGGCATTGACCCACCCGCCCATCCATACACGTACATTGGCAATGACCCACCGGCCACCCATACACGTACATTGGCATTGACCCACCCGCCCATCCATACACGTACATTGGCATTGACCCACCCGCCCATCCATACACGTACATTGGCAATGACTCACCGGCCACCCATACACGTACATTGGCATTGACCCACCCGCCCATCCATACACGTACATTGGCAATGACCCACCGGCCACCCATACACGTACATTGGCATTGACCCACCCGCCCATCCATACACGTACATTGGCATTGACCCACCCGCCCATCCATACACGTACATTGGCAATGACCCACCCGCCCACTCATACACGTACATTGGCAATGACCCACCCGCCCACTCATACACGTACATTGGCAATGACCCACCGGCCACCCATACACGTACATTGGCATTGACCCACCCGCCCATCCATACACGTACATTGGCATTGACCCACCCGCCCATCCATACACGTACATTGGCAATGACTCACCGGCCACCCATACACGTACAATGGCATTGACCCACCCGCCCATCCATACACGTACATTGGCAATGACCCACCGGCCACCCATACACGTACATTGGCATTGACCCACCCGCCCATCCATACACGTACATTGGCATTGACCCACCCGCCCATCCATACACGTACATTGGCAATGACCCACCCGCCCATCCATACACGTACATTGGCAATGACCCACCCGCCCACTCATACACGTACATTGGCATTGACCCACCCGCCCACCCATACACGTACATTGGCATTACGTACGTTAATACCTTAGCTAACACCTTAGTTAGTAATAATAACTACACTTGTTCTTCCATACTCACCTCATATTCGCAAATTTCTTGATGATCAGCGTCGTAGTAATGAATAATAAGCTTTTATAATTCCAAACATTATTTTACTGTAGTATTTAATTATTTTAAAAGCTTTATAATAGCTGTAGTAGTTACCTTTAGCCTGATGATAGCCTTGTACCCAAAGGACGTTAAACACATAATTTACCCTCTCTTAGAACTGAAATTAAATTTGTATTTTACAAACTTAAATAATAATATGCAGAAATTTAAAAAATATAATTAAATCGAATTCAGAGGCTATTACTAAGCGAATTAAAACAAATTTTTGGGGGCATAGTAAATTACGATAAAAGCCCAGGATAATTTCTGGTTTCAGGGATGTTTGGACGTCCTAGTTTCACGTACCACTTCCAATACCACTGTACGTGTACGGGTGGGCGGGTGGGTCAATATCACTGTACGTGTAAGGGTGGTTGGTTGGGTCAATATCACTGTATGTGTACGGGTGGGCGGGCGGGCCAATATCACTGTACGTGTACGGGTGGGTGAGTGGGTCAATATCACTCTCTGTGTACGGGTGGGCGGGTAGGTCAATATCACTGTACGTGTATGGGTGTGCGGGTTCAAAAAGTCCACATAGTTGCAATATGAAACAATGAGCGTGTGATCTAGTTGAAGATAGTGTGTGTGAGAGAGTAAGAAGAATTTAATTGTTTTGTCTAAATCTGTTTTGTTTGATCATATATACTCTACTCGATATAGGATCAAAGATCAATAAATAAGAATATATTATGGAAAACCACAAACCGTGTTCCTTGTCCAATTATTATACATATTATGAATTTTAACTGCATGCATTAGCACAATATTGTGTGATTTTATCTCCAATATTAAACCCATCTGGCAAAGTGTTAATTCACTCAATTACAAAATCTCGAAGTGGAAGAATATACGTGGAGAGGAAATGAAGACAAGATTACACATCCAGTCCGTGTTAGGTAATGCAGTCTTCCTGTCGTCGATAGCAGTGGAAGTCTCACGGGTATCCTGGCCCAGGCGGGCAAGTGGCGGGAGGGCAGGTGGGTCGCCGCCGGAGCGGAACTGAGGGGAGCGTCGCGCCGTCGAGGCCGAGTGGCCATGAACTTGATAGAGTACTGGTCTGTACTGACTGACTGCAATGAACCAGTCCAGGAAAAACGTAAGACTGGTATTATATTCAAAATATGATTACATACCCATGGAAGCATTCGAGATAAAAAAATCGACCGATAGTTCGATCGATAGTTACAAGTAATAGGCCTCGATGATGACTTATTTAAATCTTATTCTTTTAGTTGCAAAACATAATAAAGAGACATCATTCCAAGAGAAAAAAAACAACTACGGGCATACTTCATCAATTAAAGAAGATGACCTACAAAAACTTATCGATATTTTTAATGCCATTGAATGGCAGAAATTATATGATGGATTCTATTAGACTTTGTAAATCCTTTAATGTCATAGGAAATAACTAAATGTCATGATGTGAACACGGTGAGAGGTTCCTTAGGAATTAATTGTATCAGCCTCATTTTATTTTTGTATTAAAATTAGCCTTACGATATATTAAAAGTGATTTTAATGTAGCATAAACAACATTTAAATATTTTTCACCTAACAAAGCTTAAAATCATTTCATTTTTTACACCTAAGTAATTTTTGTTTAAGTTTGATCTAAATCAATCATATATTTATCTATAACCAGTACTATTTTAACTACAAATTTCTTTATCGATGTTTTTGACTTCAAATATGAGACTTAAAAGTGTAATTTGATAAACAAATCATACAACAACTGAACACTCCAATCTTTAAAAAATATGTTTTAATCTTTCAACATCCATAATGTAAACATACAAAAAAAGACACCAAATGAAGAAAGTCAATGAAATATCTTAATTTTTCATAATAGATTATAAACTAATCCATCAGCATATAACGATATTAAAAAAATAAAAGAAAAGCATAATCGATATTGTTAGTTTTAGAAAATTCATGTTTTGATGAAATTATGTATGAATATTCTACTTACTACATAAGCTATAAAGCAAACAGTAGTATCAAGCAATCAATTGACTGCCATCAGCAAACATACAACATTTGCATGAATACGCCTACAAACTGAGGAGTTGGCTACATCGTGGAGCCGTGCCAAGTGGGTCGATGCCCACAACTGCCCACATGCTCAACGATGGGGCAATTTATGTCGAATAAGCTCTTGTAAAGTTATATACTGCCACTTTTGCTAATTTCATACGTTTACATTACATATAAGTACTACTAAATCTCTATGCTAAAGATAACTACTTGCTGAAGATAATCATTCGTTATACAATATCTATAAATATAAAAACACTGACTAACTAGTCTAGTTTCTCTAAAGTCATACGGCTTTGAACATTGAAACTTAATAAAAATATTCATTATACGCTCTAGATGTGTTCTAAAAATTATTTTAAAATATTTCCTCCCAAAGAGCTGAAATTAGGTAGGCAATCAGAGGCTTTGTCACCATACGACAGAGCATTGAATGGTGAAACTTGACATGAGAGAATATTAGTATCAATAGGTCTAAGCTTGTAATTTGACAACAAACAATATTACACGAATGATGGGTTTGGCACACGAAGCGTGCTGGGATTACCTTCTATTTTGTATGTATATTTTGTAGTGTATAACACTAATTTCTTTAGAAAATTTTACAAATACACTAATACAGCTTTTGATAACACTCCTCTTGATAAAATCTACTTTTCGAAGATCAGAACATAATTTAAAATTATCATGTGCTAATCTATAAATTGTTAATTTTCTTTTATTAAGATTCCGTGTAGTTTTTAAATGTCTTTCTGTTAAATCTGGATCTTTTCAGTTAATATTTGATTAGAAGTAACCTTAACAAATGATATACAGAGATAAAATACATATATTTTTAATTTAAAGAATAAGATTGTTTCAGAAGGCCTAAATGTACAAAAATAACTGTCAAGTATATATATTTTCTTAGTTATTATATAGATAGATCATTTATTTATATCTAATACATATCTTATTTTACATACAGAATTGATATTTTGAAATGTCTGTTTTTTTTCTTTTTTTCTCAATCATTTATATCTCCTACCAACAAAACGTCAAAAAGAATATTGTATAAGAATAATTTAAGTAAGAAAATGTGGCCACCTAAAAGTCTTTATTGTATTTTTCTTTCTAGTTGACAAAAATTCCAGGATTTCCTTTTAAAAAAATAATAAAAAACCTTTAGTATAAATTAAAATTTTACCCAACTGATATTTTTAAATATTAAGAAAAAAACGGTATATTTGTTAATGGTTATCTCATAAAATGCAAGCTTCTCTACTTTATTTCGGATTTTATAGCAAACAATAGGGATATAAGTGCCATAATTACAAATTAGTAAATTTAACTTATATTTATTGTATATTGATTATATCGTTAACAAATATTGGATTGTAATATTTAAAAAAAAAAAAAATAGCAAAAAATGACTGATAAAATAAACATAAAGAATTTAAACTTTTAAATTTTTTTTATTTTTATATGTATTTATAACCATACAATATTTTACTGTTGGCTGTTAAGCTTTTCTTTTTTGTCTATATTAATATTCCTAGAAATGTAGTGAATTTAATTAGTATAGCTCTCAACTAGCTTTAAGATAGAGGAATAAATAAGTGTACTGTATGAGGAAAAGATATTGTAAATGCAAAGATATGAATAAATAAATAAATAATCTAGATATGATTGATTTATGTTACAAATATTTATTATGTTTAGTTATTTTTTACACTTAATGTTACATTTTTGTATGTGTAATTTATTATATAGTGTTATATTACACATTTTTATTTTAAATATGTAATATAGTTGATATTATTATCATCGTTATATTATATAATACACTATATTTTAAGGTATTATTATTTATACTATTAATTATTGTCTCACATTTCTATATTGATTTATTGTTTGTTACGATTGGCGGTCTTTGTATCTAGTTGCATATTGTATTAAAATGTGAGTACAGTTGACCGTTTAAAAATAAATATATCATATTCTAAGATAAAGTAACCTAAAATATCCGACCTAACGAAACTAATACCTAGCCAAACGAAACTATTATCTATCTAACTAAACGAAATATAACATAACCTAATATAACCGATAAAATACCTATTAGAACAAACGTTTCAAGATATTCTCACCTCTTCCCCTCATGTTTAAAGTTAAGAGGAGTGTATTTGTTTTTGTACCAGACATTATTCAAGACAGCAGACACACAAAAGGTGGCACGAAAGATGCGTACAGCGAAAAATGCGTACAGCGAAATATGCGTTCAGAAGGAAATAGTGGTATTTGACGAGGGTAAGTATTCTCCCCGGTGGCATGAAAGATGCGTACAGCAAAATTAGGTTAGGTTAGGTTAGGTTCTCCAATCCCAAGAAACTAAGCGACATTCATATTTATTTTAGAGGTAAACGCATTTATATAATTCAAAAGTTGTAAAAGATCCATTTGCTCTAAAATTTGTACGCATTTTTCGCCTATCTAATTGTTGTGACGTCATAGGTTACCCTCGTTATCTGTCAAAACTTGATCCTGTACGCATATTTCGCAAGATTCCTGGTGTACACATTTTTCGCTGTACGCATTTTTCGTGTATTCACACAAATGACCAAATCTTACGGTCACCGGTAGTGGACATTCCTCCTGTCTGAAGGTATCACAATTCGGTGTACTACCTTCAGATGTCTTCAGCTCCACCCCCTACTCCTGACCTGTAGTCTTCTATTATCTTCTGGCAGCCAGCCGTGACCACATTCCTCTTAGGAACAGATGTTCTAATTGCGTGAGAATTCATCAAAGCCTCCACATCTTTTATACATCTGGTAAAATATTCCTCTCAGGCAACGCACGTCAGTTTGTGGTATCAGTGAAGGGACTTGAAGAGGGCTTGGCCCTCGCCCAACTAGGGGAGCAACATTCAAGCAGCCAATAGTGGACACATACTCTTGTACAAAGATTTTTGACTGGTTCAAAGCCAGTGACTTTTAACTGTAATATAATTTTATTTGAAACTCCGTACTATATACATATACAAATTAATAAGAAATTATGAACGAATATAATATTATTTCGACATTAACATAACAGAAATCCTGAGAGAATTTCAATTATTATAATACATATTTATGTAGTAACATAACACACACACACACACACACACACACACACACACACACACACACACACACACACACACACACACACACACACACACACACACACACACACACACACACACACACACACACACGCACGCACACACACACGCACGCGCGCGCGCGCACACGCACACGCACACGCGCACGCGCACGCGCACGCGCACGCACGCGCGCACACACACACACACACACACACACACACACACACACACACACACACACACACACACACACACACACACACACACACACACACAAATATATATATAATTGAAAATAGGCTATATATAAATGTCATTTGACGCTTTACTAAGACCAAGATTCAAAAATCATTACTGCTGTTGTATTTTATATATTTTAACGTACTTTGTTGATATTACAGTAAAATGTACACAGCTCTAAATTCAACAGATTGTTCTTGCGTGCAAAATAAGTAGGTTCTAAAAGACTAGAAGGTTTTAAGTAACTTCTTTAAATTCATTATAATATTTTAACATAAAATTAGATTTTTATTTTGTTGTATAAATTTGGTTATTGTTTATAAAACCTTACCTTTTTACCCCTTAACCTTATGACTTAACCATGATGTAATCCCTCGCCTAACTATTAGGGATTGTAATAAATGTTCACTTACTTCAAACTAATTACAGTGATATAGGTCACCCGTTAATTTGGTCAGATTGCGGTATCTATTATTTTTATACTATAGGCCTATCCTAATATAGATATATAGGGCTTTTTCTTTTACAGACATCCAATATCTACTAGAATGTATTGTAAAATTTTGATTTATGTATCTCTATATGGTAGTTCTTGGAACTATATATATATATATACATTACAAATTTTTATTACTATTAACTACAGAAATGTGTGGTTTCATAGTTTTAGTTACATTCAATTATTAATTTAAATTTATTAAAAAAATAAAAAAGTAAAATACAACTCACTTCCAGTTTTTATAAGAAATCATGATATTTTTTTTAAACTCATACATTTATTGTGTTTGAAAAAAGTAACTGTCAAATTATTTGTTTGACTATAAATGAGTAACTATTGAGTGAAAGTGCAAAGTGGACTCGGCTCACAATGGGGCATTAGTTGAATTACTACTGGGTAAAAGTGAGTCTAAACGCCCGAAATCGTTGCTAACAACATTGCTTACAGAGTTCTTAACCAAACTAAAACTATCAAACTTCTTGTAAACAATAGTCCATCATAGCTCAATCTCCTTGTGAAAAACACAGCCACAACAAATTCTAGTTTCACGAGCTTCCGAATTCAGATCAGTTCCTGGAAGATGAATTGTCGACAACAGTCGGTAGTTCAAACTTCATGTATACACTCATAAACAATAGTCCATCATTGCTCAATAACCCCGTTTATATCACAGCCACAACAAATTCTGGTTTCACGAGCTACATAATCATTGAATCCACATTCCTGGATGATCGATTTTCGACAGCAATCGGTGGTTCAAACTTAATGTAAACACTCATAAACAATGGTCCATCATTGTTCAATATCCAGGGAATGTCACAGCCTCAACAAATTCTAGTTTCACGAGTCGCTAATCATCTATATCTCAGACCCTCGAAGATCGAATAATAACAACGATCGGTGGTTCAAACTTTATGGAAACAGTGGTTCATCATGAATCAATATGTTAGTGAAAAGCACAGCCATGACAAATTCTAGTTCCACGAGCTGGTTAATCATCGAGACCACAGTTCCTGGACGATCGATTGTCGACAACGATCAGTGGTTTCGATCGTCTAATTTCACTAACTAATCAACTGTATCTGTTGCATCATCTTCATCGTGATGATATTCTTATTTAGGAGAGAAATTTCCTTTTTCTTTAATTGTTTTCATTAAGCCGACGAAACATTATTGCTTGATGCACGATGGTGGTTTCTTACAATATCGTTTCTATATTATAAAACATTCATTGCATGTAGGAGTGGTAATATTTTAAAACATTTCAATAAAAATTTCAAATGTTTTTCTTTTTACATTAAAACATAATCGTTTTTGTAAATAATATCCCAAATTAGGGAGTTGAGTCTTATCATTGTTTAGCTCCTAAATAAATGTTCAATTTTCAATTGTTATGTGTATTTGATTAACATTTTTAAAACAGTAATCCTTCTCAAGATCACATATCGTAAAATCCTTAAAAAAAACTATATAATTAGGGATTAATATAACTATGATATACGTGTACGTCGAGAACAACGGACAGTTTATGCTAAGAAGATTTTATTTACACCTAAAAAATATTCTTTGGGAAAATAAAAAATATTAGGTTAATTATTTAATGCTTTTTAACTATGTTTTATTTTGATGGTCCTACTTTATTACAAGAGAATTTTGCTATTTGTCATGTGGTAATAGTGTTTAAAAATATGAATATAACTTTTACAAACATTTCATGGTATATCTTGAGGTTACTTTTACATCCAAAGTTTTTAAATACCATAACACATATATTTCTTTCACGTTAAATTCAAATTTAAACATATTTATTCATAAATACAATGCGATATAATACAAACAATACAAACAAACTTTGATTTTAATATACTCCCCACATAAATTATTAGATATAGTTTGTTACAGATAAATATAATTGTATAAATGTACAACTTAAAGCAGTTATTACGTGTAAACGGTATCGTAACTTCAATACAGTTTTATTTGAACTTTGTTTGTTTAGCTTCTAAAATTGGTAATTCAAGGAAATATTCTCTCCGAATAGTCTATTAATGTATTGTTTATACCATTCAGGTCTACAGAGGTTAGTATATTATTTCAAACCATTTAATTTGATCAAATATTGAACAATATAAGTTTTTGTAAATTTGATTGATATTTTATTCATGGTTTTATAATGGAATTTGGCAGTCTCAGTTTTATTGTAAGTTATTTATATCCATAACCCAAGGAACCCTTGATGGAAGTACAAGTATCTTGTAGGGCAGTTAAGATGAAATCATAAAGAAGGTGAAGGATGAAGTCTTCAAGCGAAGGTAGAACGGATTAAATGCACGTTAGTGAAAACGTGACGATGTGTCGTTAGCTTCACGTATATTCCTTCACTTACAGTCCAGAACTAAGAAATGTTTAATGAGTGGGCTTATGAGCTCGAGATTTAATTACTTGTGAAAGGGAGGCCGCGGTGTTTACTCTTTTAAACTGGGTCTGCGAGAGACTTTTATCATCATCCCTCAGTCACCTTGACAGGAGACAACTTGATCCTCAATCACAACCAGTATATCATCTGTCATGGGAGCTCGCAAGAAGGTGTTGCAATCTGTGTCCTTAGAAGCAATTTTGTGTGGAAATATAAGTAGATGCAACCTGATTTTTGACTTAAAACTTTTAAACCTCAAACTATTTGATATGAAGCTTGTTAGAGTTTTTTAAATCTGATTTAATTTAGTAATTCATTATTTATTGTTGACTGAAGTAATATTAATATTTGTTTATTAAATAATGCTACTTGATTTATATAAAAGTCTATATTATTTTCATTTTAAATAGGACTAAAATAATTTCAACAAAATACCTCACTAACCTGTTTCATTGTATTTATAATATTCACGCTATTTCAAAATAGTCATATTAATAAATATTTGTATTCAATATTAGGAAGATAAGTTTATTGGGTCAAAAGCAGCAATTTAAAAATATAATTTAAATAATTAAGGATCGTGATAAAAAATGTCATTTTCATATATCAGAATTGAGTGGTTTATTAAATGTGCTCTTCCTTTACGAAAAGAAATGTCACTGCATTATTTTTTATATCAGCCTTTATCTTCATGTTTTTTAAAATAAAAAGTTTGTTAATGGCCATGAATTTGTCAAAACATGTTCGAATTATCTTAGAGTATAATCATAACTAATTAATTATTTGTTCTCTGTATTTAATTTGACTAACATACACTCCCCTTATTTCAATTAAACACAGTGAGTTGTGTGCAATAGATACAGATATCACTACGTATAGCCTATAATTTAATAAGTCGAAGTAACGTATGAAAATGTTTGAACTAATGTGGAACTATTTAATTTTATCCATACACTGTCGGAATAAAGTAAAAAAATGTCAAAAACACCATTTAAGGCAACTTAAAATTACGACTTTGCAAAAAGTTAGAGATAGAGATAGACCAGTTTTCAATTGTCTGCAGTTAAATATTTATATGAAACATACAAATTTGAACATTTAATAATTGTACCTTCTAAAAAATTGAAATAAATGAAATTTACACTGTACTTGTTTTATTTAATACGATAAGAATAAGAGAAACCGTTAGTTAGTTATTGTTCTAGCATGGATTGACCTCTATGAGTTCCGTAACTCCCTAAAATACTCTTGAGAGACCTTCCCCTTGTTAGGCATACAAACTGATCAGTGAATGTTGAGGATTTGGCTTTTATTTTAAAGCATACATTCATACAGAAGGAACAAGAAAAATCTGTAGTGTCTAAGTTTATAGTAGAAATATACACATCAAGAAAATGTTGTTAGACTAGAGAAAAATAAATTGTGACCAGATATGTCTATACAATTATTATATAGTTTGCACTTGAGAACAATTATTGTCATTAAGGTATGCGCCCAATTGGATCTCGTGAATTCCAGTCAACTCTATTTTGATGAGTCAGCCTCTCTTGGTCCCCATGTGGGTTTCATATTTTTAGAATGAACTCTCTTTCCTTATACCAGGTTGTTACAAGTATTTTTCCGGTTACCCTCTGAACGAATTTTTAATAAAAAATCTTTTGTCCGAATGTGTTCCTATTTTAAATGTAAATTTATGAAATACCTGCTGCTTTTCGGTGCTCTCTTATTGTACCGATCCATTCAAGGGATTATATTTTACCTAATTTGGTTTTCAAAATATTCTGCTATTCTCTTGATTAAACGGGAATTTGCACTCTCCGGATACACCGAGATTATTTTAGTTTATGTTTTCTCATGACAGTTTATTATTCTTCTCATTTATCAGACAGAAATGTTGAAAATCGTTATTTAACAAACCTAATATATTTCTGAAAATCTTTCTCTATCTTTTTTTCTTAACTTATTTGCTAAACGATGTTTAAGATTGTTTGGTTTTTATTATAGGATAACAATTTATGATCAAGTGAGGTTCGAGGAAAGCTAGAAAGGCGAATGTAACTTGTGGTGTTCCCATGGAAAACAATGAATTGCTCATTTCTCTGGTGCTGGCCTCTCTCCACTGAAGGAAAGGCCGGTGGTCGTCACGCAGACTCGCTCGCGGGATAACGGTTTGTCATCTCCGTTCTTGGCCAAATCTTTACACTTAGTGATCACGTAACAGATGAAACCCGTGACTCATCAACCCGTTACTCTTGCACGGCCTCTGTCCCTACGGATCAAGATGCTCTCATTTCGCTCATCTCTCGTGAGAGTGAACGTTGTTCCTTGAAAAAAGCTTATCTTTTCTCATTGTGATCTGTTGAACAATCTCGCAAACAATAGTGATGCAAAAATAGTTTAATGCAATTTTGTTTGGATGTATTATTAAAATAGCCCTTCAACGTCAGTCATGAACATTGTTAAAAATAATATAATTTGCTTATCATCAAGAAGGTCATGCAAGAAGGTCCAAACTCGTGGACGATCTATTATCAGAGCAAAATTAGATAAGAATCTTTTATGTTTTATTTTTATTTTAATTTTTTTTAATATTATATATTTCTATTAATAATTCAGTTATTGAGATATGTTTGTGCTCCAACGTTTTGTGCTCCGACGAAATGTTTTGTGTGAGTTCAAAAAGTCAGCAAATTATATTTTATTAAGATGAGGCCAAAATCCTTTTTAACCCAACCTCATAGATTATTGATCTGAGTGAAAAACATTTTCAGTCAAAGTAAGAGGTAGAACGTGTACGGTGTAAGCTGTATGATATACAGATACAAACTTCTAGTCAATAATATAATTCGAACTTGATTTAGGCCTATCTCTAATTCTGGCTAAAAGTCCTGACGCTTAGACAACTTGACTCTGGCTACGCCAAATGTGTACAGTATGATGTTGATAACGAATTAACGGTGTTGTGTCAATAAACTGTATGTAAGGATCAACATGTTAATGTTCAAGATTTAAGTAATATACAGAAAATTAAGATTATTGCCTTGTTAGTAATAACAGTTAAATAGCTCAATCTCATTTCTAACATTAATAGTCCAAATTAAATTCAATTATTACTTTCTGGTTGATGCTTTATCTACAGACTAATTTTTAAAATATGGGTAAAAATATACCTCAAATGTAAGTAATAAAATGAATATGTGTTATATACTAGGGCCTAATATTATTATTATTGTTAATGATTATAATTGTCAACTACAAAGAAAAATACAATAAAGACTTTCAGGTGACCACATTTTCTTACTTAAATTAAACTAGATTGTATTAGGTTTTATATGAGTATTAAGTAAACTATCGCCTTTGTGTTTTTAGCATCGTATGCTTGCAATAAAAATATATTTATTTTATATTTTACCCAGATAGAATATATAGAATGTACTGAAAACCATAAGATCCCATTTCTAAAACTCTTTATGAGATTTGTTTAGTAAAATTCACCCATAAGACAGTTAAAATAAAACTCTCTTTACTTTTTACTTAAAAATTTTAGTATCGAAAATGACGATATCAGAAACTATTTCCTTTCTTCTCAATAGAAGAAATGTGATTCGTTTACTCCATAATTACGTTTATTTTCGTTAATTAAGTAATTAATTAGTATATCCTGTATGTTTCCAACTACATCTTACGAATTTTAGATCCTGCGATACGATTTACCAAATAACTCAATAAAAAAGAAATTAAATAAATGAAAAACCATTAAATGATTGTTTTAATTTTCATTAACGAATTGAAGATATTTTTCTAAATTCTTTTAAATATCCACTCGGTTTAAAACAAAGCTATTATACATAAAAAATATTATGTCTTAATAACCAAAAATAAAACCAAAATTGGTTAAGATCACGATCAACTGTGTGTGGGCGGATGCTGCCTGAAGCTGTATAGACATTATGGAAAGTGGAGCAATATTGCGGGCCTACTCTGGGTGGGCGAGCACTGATTTGATATGCACCAAATTTGTTTTCGATGGAGGGAACTCGCTTATTTGCTCAGTAGTGAAAGTTTTAATTTCTCCTTCACCTGAAGGTGAGTTTGTAGCAACAGCGTTTTCGTGGCCTTTGAACTTTCAGTAGCACTAGTGCAATTGTTTTCAGATTACCATTTCAGTTCACCGTGTTAGAAAGTGTAGATGAACTTGTTAGTGAAATTCTATACAATTTGAACATTTAGCTGATACGTATGTACACATAATTATTAAATTGGAGCAATACTCAGAATATATTTTGTATATATTTTGAAAAATATTTGTTTAATTTAAAGAAGTAAAATAACAAATTTAAAAATAGCCTTTACTCACTACAAAATTCGGACATGGACAACAATGAGGTCCCATCTCACATCGGTAGTTCATTCAATAAAAATTTCCATTTAAATATTGCAATATTTTTGTTTCTTTCTAAGACAGTGGCATCTTAAACACAAACGATGTAAATAGACAATGGTTCAAACCCTTTTGGATAATTTCTAAGTGGACCTCCGGAATTTTATCTTTTGAGATTTATTGACTGTACAAGTCATGTATAATTACTGTTAAAAAAAAGTTATATATAAAAAAGTCAGGCCTAGTCAAAAGGACTTACAATCACAATTTACAACTCATGTTTATAAGTTAAATAAATAAACTATTAGTTAAGAATTAACGAAGTTATTGCACATTTGCTGAAAACTAGTTAAGCTATGTATCATTTTAAGATATATTTTATTAACTAACTATTATTTTATCTATATAAATAATGACGAGTTATCATTAAAAAAAATCACGAGTTAAGGTAGATAATTACAAAATTAAAATGTAGGCATAATTATTTCAACGTAAGCTACAAGAGTTAAACAAAATTTCATATGTATTTTTACTTAAACGAGCTAAGGTTTTGAGAGCACGTATAAAAGTATAATGAGCCAGATTCTAGGGTAGTTTACACAATCACGCAAGTCGGAGGTGAGCTGAGGCAAGGCAGGTCGGCAGGTGTTATAACACTTCAGTGAGACCTAGCATTAAAGTCTCCAAGAGATTGCTTCGTGCTTGAGGTAAAGTTCTGGAGAAAATGGAGCTGTTACTGTACATTCTTCTTGGTGAGTTGTCGACACAGTTCAAATAAATCATAGTCTGCTTTCATATTTTTGATTGAAAAATCTACATTGTACTGATAAAATTTATATGATGAATAAATATCATGGTTCTTTGTTCAGTTATTTGCAGATCATACACATACTGTGGCATTGACCCACCCGCCCGCCCATACACATACAGTGGCATTGACCAACCCGCCCGCCCATACACATACAGTGGCATTGACCAACCCGCCCGCCCATACACATACAGTGGCATTGACCAACCCGCCCGCCCATACACATACAGTGGCATTGATCAGATTATATTGCAGAATATTATGTCTAGTGAAACCTGGCCAACATTATTCTTTCTTACGTGAAATAATGTACAAAACTCCTACTATCGAAACACTAAATTCACTGAATTATAAATGATATAATGTTTTTAAATTACAGGACGTAAAATTTTAAAACTTGTTATCTATTTGATGCTTAAAACTTGAACATAGAAAACATATAGCTCTTTAAAAAGGCCATATTTCTATTCTACATACGCCACAGCCATTCCTTGTGAGTAATTGAAAGTATGAAAACACAAATAGCCGTAACTAATTCAGGTATATCGTTTTTCGCCCTCCGTAACAACTATGACATGATGCAGTTTAGAACTATTATACAGTATAGCACTATAAGTTCTACACTAACAACTACGTAGCTGATTCTACGAATTTGCTTGTAATATAACGTCTTAAAGTAAAAAAACGGCCTCTAATTATCATACGCTCTATTACAAGGAGAGGTTTGGTTTACTTAAATTATCATTACAATTGTTTGGCTTTTTCTTCTGATGAGTTTCTCTTTCCGTTTGGACTTATAGTGTGTGGTTTGAAACAAGGCCTCTATTTTACTAAACACTTAACAAAAAAATCATTTAATAAATAAAATTTACTTAAATTACTTCCTTATAATGAAGAAGTTGATATTACTAGAAAGTCTAACGATACTCGAAATTTCTAATTTAAGAAAATTTGATTTTTAATAGTTTATTTAGAGTTATATCAATTGGAAGCTTATTAAGTGTGATTACTTTTTTTCAAAGTGAGTTCTCTTCACTTTTTGGGCACTGGTCGTGAAGGCTAATTTGTTACATAAATACAACGCTCCCTGTGTTTAAAAATATATATATACACAACATTTAGAAAGGGGTTTTGAATTTGACCTGAATTGAAATGTAGGGTAATGTTGTAAAAAGTAAAACCTTATGACGTAAGAAGTGTTGTACTTGTAAATAAGTTTTGTTTGTTTTTTGACTCTATAAGCGTTGGGAATCTCCAATAAATTGACAATGATGAACAGTCCAACGTCAACAAATAATTGTCAAACATTTGTTTGGATAATTCCAAAACTGTTAGCAATATAAAATATTTCCTGTTACACTTTGTTATGTTTAAACCGTTACATAACAAAGTGTGTAGAGATAACATCTGCGAGTATAAATGGTTCCACAGAGTAAATCAGATAAACTGTAGCCAGCCCGTTACTTTACCTTCGACCGTGGCGGACTGTTACAGTCCACGGACAATAGTAGGCCTACCGTACGGCAACATCACAGAGTATACTGTGTGTCAACACACTCTACTGGTGTGAACTCTATATGTACCGATTGATATCTGACATTGAAAAGGAAATTGTATAGTTATTAATAGGAATATATGATCAGAAGCTTCAGTATAAAGATAAAAAGATGTCGAGTGAAGCTATAAAATATTACAAAACCATTTGACCTATAAAGGTTCTCCATTCTTATTTTACACTATTATGAGCCAAAAACGCACGCTCCCCCATCTATTCCAAAAATTGTTTGTCAGCCTCTATACTATATACCCATAGTCTTAATTAAATCAATAAAATACAAATAAAACACCAAGTTTATATTTATTTATGATTAATTATTGATTATTTCATCCATAAATGTAGTTCGTCAATATACAAACTATGATAAAATGATAAAATAAGATGAACTAATAAAGTCACAAGTAGCTTTACTAAATGTAATGTCAATATTACTGCTAATCGAGCATTACTTATTAGACAATGTGCAGTATTACAATCAAGGTTATTTATTTGTAAGGTATTATCAAATTGAGATTATTTTTGTGTTGATATAATGTTAAATAGCTCATAGCAAAATTAAAGTTCCATTATAATGCTAAATAACTGCTATTGACAGAGAATTATATAGTTCTTTTTTTAATTTACTATTTAAAATAAATAGCATTTATGTTAATTGATTGCTTTCAAGAATATGTAGCATAGTTAACTAATTAAAAAATTAGTTTAACCACTGTACCACTGTACGTGTATGGGCGGGTGGGTATGTGAACACCACTTTACGTGTATGGGTGGGTAGGTGGGTCAACCTACACTGTACGTGTATGGGCGGGTGGGTAGGTCAACACCACTGTACATTAATTAATTCATCTTGTTTTTAATTGAGCAAAATTGTATGGTTTTGTGTACGACAGACCTTTAGAAATATTTATGATATCTACTGTATTAATATTAATAACTAACTGTTTGAACACAAATATACGGATTCACTCTTTTTTTAGTCACAAAAAAAACATATTTTTACTACTTTATGAAACTGTACGCAACTACAACAATTACGTTCCTAATAGTCAATTAAAATTATTTTATTCTATTCTATTCTATTCTAAAATATATATTCAATTATATACAAACATACGTGTTACTAATATTCGCCCTAAAACCCATTGCTCAACAATAAATTAATTGATTTTATCACCATAGCCTTAAAGAATCTTACAGACGTAAAGTTTAGGGGAGAGCCAGACGCATTTATTTCTTTGAAGGTTGCAGGAAGGTGCAAAAGAACCTATGTGAGAAAAAGAGAAGAGGGAAGTGAGGCAAGAGTGAGGATCAAGGATAGAAGGGATGATTATAAAAAGTCATCTGCATGCAACGTAGTAGAGAGGTTCAGTTGTATATATGTTTATGAAGTGTTCGGGAAGGAGTCATGGTAACCGAAGGAGAATCGTTACTAGTGTTTTCCGAATATTGTTGGAGAGATATCGAATTCCTAGATTATTTGCTTCTTTTAGTTCATGATTCAGATGTTGAGATATTTGTTGATAATTATGTTACCATTAAAAGAATCGTATTGCCACTCTTAGCTATGAATGCAATTATAAACTTGTCGAGACAATTGAAGGGAAAAAAATCAAAGCTTGTCCTTTAAATGACACTTAACAGAGAAGAAGAGCAGAAATTAGGGTCCTTAGGAAAGGTGGAGTGATCTTCTCGTCTTGCCCTCCCACGGGTGAATGTCCAAGGAGGTGTCGTGGCAACAGCAAGTCATCAAGTCAAATTGCGGCTGCATATTAAGAAGGACATTTGAAATATGCAGAACAGTGGTTGTGAAATGAACGACACTATGACTCCGTAGCATTACTTGCATAATGTGGGCTGCATTGTCTGAGGTTAACGACTGTAGAAACGAGGATTTACTGGATTGAAACTAGGCTTTAATGAAAGGTTGGCTTCTGTAGTTACAAGGGACAGTGGAATTGAAACTGGATCTATCGAAAGGTTGGCGACTGTTGTGACAAGGAAAGGAATAACTTTTTTTAAACTGGGCTTTATTAAGTGATTAGTATCTATAGATACAAGTGATAACGGAATTTAAACTGGGTTTTTAGCGAGAGGTTTTCCGACTTTAGTGACAAGGAATAACTGTATTAAAATTGGGCTTTGACGAAGGGTTAGATTCTGTAGTTCCAAGGGACAAGGGCATTGAAACTGGGTTTTAAGGAGAGGTTAGCGACTGTTGTGACAAGGAAAAGAATAACTGATCTTAAATTGGGGTTTTAGTGAGGGGTTGGTTCCTTTGGTTTCAAGGGATAACGGATTTGAAACTAGATTTTAGGGAGAGGTTTGCCGACTGCAGTGACGAGGAGTAACTAAATTGGAACTAGGCTTTAATGAGAGGTTGGTGTCTGTGGTTACAATTGTGTCCTAATTGAGCAGAGGTTTCACGAAAGGTTGACCACTGTTGTGAAAAGAAAAGGAATAACTGATTTGAAACTTGGCTTTAGTGAGGTGTTGGTGACTGTAGTTATAAGGGACAGCAAAAAATTGAAACTAGGTTGAAACGAGAGTTTTATTGACAAGGACAAGGAATAACTGATTAATTTAAGTGGATATTGTTATTAGATATTCATACAAAAAATTTTACATGTAGTATTATGATGCAGCATTCACATACAAAATGTGTTTCCTAAACTGAGACCATGTGGTAAGAGATTATATTTAATATGTGAGGAAATCAACTAATTAACTATTCCTTTAGAATAACACTGAAAAATAAAGGCACTCTTTACTTATATACATAACTGTTTGTAGGAAGAAAATAACAAATACATTCCTAATAAAACGTTGAATAAACAGGAATTGTAACAGTGTATTTACAAACATATTTATGTCATTTAAAGCCAATTTCACTCAGTATAGACTTAAACTGAATGAAATATCACTTTTACATCAATTTTAGGCAACAAACTTTAAATAACGTAGTTAGATTCATGAAATATTTAGGTTGTTATATAGTTTAAAAAGACCAACAAAAACAATATTAAAACACTGAAACTTAAAAAAAAATAGGATTCATCTTGAAAATGTTTTAAATACTTCACTAAAAGGCTATTAAATAAACAAATACCTTTTACGTTAGCTCTTGTTTTACGTATTGGTCTGGTAGTTTTTAAACGTACGGTGTTGTACACCTTCCTGACATAAAAATGGAGGAAGGGGTAGTAGTAATATGCACCACATCATACGACAGCAACATTATTGATGCATATGTTAGTACTAAATGAAAAATGAAAATTCACATAGAAAACAATAAGAATGTTAATAAACTCACGCATAAATTGTCGTAGCAATAACAAACTCTCTCACTTCTGGCCGTGAGTACAATAATAAAAAAGATCGGACAAAGAAGAGTGAGAATATTTTCATTAAAAAGCTTCACAGATAGTAGTTAAATATCAGAATAAAGTAATGAGTGCAAGAATATTTTGTTTAAACCACTACAGAAATATTAGAACTGTTTTTTTGTAAGACTAATGAATTGTGATTTAGAACAGTTTTTATTACTATCTATGAAATGAAAATTTAAATTGTCTTGATAAAGACTTAGTTGTAATAACTGTACTTTATATATAATGATAAAATAAAATGCGTTATTTTCTAACATTACGAGGATGGCTGCGTGTGAATAAAACATTGTTTATGGTGTAAAACATCTCAATATTGTAAATTAGGTATACAAAGAGACAATTATCTGTATTTTAATAAATTGTAGAGGCTATACGTAGACATAGTTATTTACTAATTTCCATCCATCAAACTTTTCAAGCAAAAATGATCAAGTTTTGTTCTTGTATAAGTTTAATCGTAATTTGATTTAATAGTTACTTAATTTTAATTTAATTTGACTTATTATTTATATAAAAACATCAGTGCTATTGTCATCATAAAACAGGTCGACAACAATAATTACAAGTCCAATAACAAGATTTAGATAAATTCGAAAGGAATATTTACATTACGATAAATTGTACTATTCTCCTTTTTTCTCTTCATTGAATTCATAGAGACACTCCACCATGTATCATACACAAGTATGTGAGTACCTCTACCAGGCCTACGTAAATATAACATGTTAAACGTTATAACCACCTCCTCCCCTTATACTTGGAAGGATATTTACAACCAATAAGAGTTTATTTTTATGATATTGAATAAAGCAGAAGGCCATACTAATTCGAATGTTTTTAATAATAAGGATCACTCCTAGAAAACATTGTTTAAGATAACACACACATAAAACCAAAGCTAACCATATAATAGAACTTAGAATTCTATTATCATACTGAAGTCTGACTATTTTAACAGTGTATGAAATTCATTCTTTTGAATTCATCATTTTCCACGAACTATAATGACTGAAAATGAAAGTGCAAGAATTCATTGTTGTAATACCATACAAACTTATTTTTAAAAGAAAATAACATCGTAGGGAATTATAAAATAAAACCCCAATGTACACTGGAAGACAATTTTATGATCAGTTACCTTAACTCATTATAAATATACATACAATTATTTTTAATTCAAATTGAATTTAAACAATATTGACGCAATGAGGAACTTTATTCCATAAAGGAATATTTTATTTGAAATTATATAATATTATATATATATATATATATATTTATTTATTTATATGTAGGTAAACTAGTAGAAGGTATATAAAACACTTACTTGTAGATACCTTCTAAAAGTACATAAGGTGTTTTACTAACATAGTGCAACACAATAAAATAAACAAAATATTAACTCACCCAAAGTCACATGCGTTATCCAATGAGAACAATGAAGAAAATAAGCTAGTTCGATTGACACAACCAAGTCTGAGACAGATACAGTCACTTAACCCAGTTACATCTACGAGTCGTCCATGAAATAAACAGTAGGTATCGATTGTCGATTAGGCTATGTTATCTGTCACGATACGCGCGCCAACTGGCCACTGGACACTGGACCGGCGGTCCTCACGGACTGACAGGGAAGCACGCACTGAGGAACACTGGAACAGCTGGTTGCCCCCCTCCTGCAGTCCGGCACCTGCTATCAGTACTCCTACATGGTCTGGTTAGCACCTTTGTCCCTCCACCCCACACCCACTAGGGTTGGTTTACTTCCTTCCTGTTAATTATGAAATGTCACCTTATATTTGAAGAGTGTGAGTGATACATTGGTTTATTCACATATATCTCATTCGTCATTTAATTGTGATACAGAATTAGAAGCTTTATGTGGTTAGGAAGAGTAGTATTCAGAAACGGTTACAATAATCCTTGTATAAGGCTATTATAAACTTACGACGCCAAACATTCATGGTGTAATATGTAATTTTAATTATTTATATAAATCATAACTATTTAAAACTACATTGTATTAGGCCTTACAACCAATTAAATTAATGTTTAGTACATAAGCAAGCACAATTTAATAAATATTTTGCAGTTGACTTTTTGAATTTGTTTTATATTTCTATGTTGGTTATTTTATGTAAGTAAGTAACAAACCAAAATAAAACTATCTACTTAAATCTAATAAAAAAAAAAAAAAACCAACAGATACAATAAATAAATAGTTTTAATTTATATTGTTGCTAGTTAAAAATGAGTTTTACGAATAAAAATATAACTCTCACAAAGGAATTTCACAACAGTATAGTGTACCCAAAAAAGTAGGGTCTAATAATAAACTTATTATTAAAAAAATAAATATATTGTTTCCGCAGGGTGTCTATTATGTCTAGAAACACAGAAATATATTCTGTACTAATCGAAGTTTACTAGTCAAGTATTAAGATTAAGATGGTAGTCAAGGTTCAGATGTTGTGTAGGGAAGAGAACTAAGTGTCAGTTAGGTGAAAATCAGACCAACACTACGTGTTCCTAATTCCACGTAAAGCTGTAGGTCCCATAGTTGCCCTGGCTATAGTAAATAGTCCTTTCTGAGCTAAGTCGAACTCAGATAGTAACAATGACTATTCGTTCATCTACACTCTTCACGCTCATTCACCCCTTACATTCATCCATATCTCTACGATCGGCGTCTTAGAAATGAACAATAATTCTAAAGTTTCTAATTTCTATTTCGATTTATAACGAATATGTTTGGGTGTTTCCAGACATAGTAGACACCCTGTATGTTGGTTCACAGTAAAAATTTAATACGATATAATTGGGTGGAATATACTATTTTTGATTTCGTAAAAATTAAAGTGATTTGAGACTTGAAAAATCATAATAAACTATGTATAGGAGACATGACTTAACTTACCAAAACAGACAGGGCTTAGGGTTTATACTACTGATATTCGTTTTTATATAACTGTTATTCACGCGATTTTTTATCATTAGATACTTTTCACAAACCAAATAGTAGTTTGAAGAAATAGTTCTTCAATAATCTACACACGTGTAAATTGTTTTCTGGCCGAAAATATTTCAACAAAATTCTTAACAACGTCAAATATGTGGTGTAAATTAAATGTCATATATGGTAAATTTAGTCATGTATCAGTTCTAACTTCAGGCATAGAATTAGTTACTAATGTAACCACTGCTAGTCAATGTTTATTGAAATGTTAAAATATTACTTCAAACTGTCAATAAGTTAATAATCCAATCTAAAATAAACATTTTGTTTAATGCTTACTTTGTTTTATTTTGTTATAATAATAGTTTTATTTTACATACACCAAAACCTGCAAAAAGTCGTAGACTTTAGAACATTTTCACTTTCATGAAAGTAATAAATTTATAATAGAAGGTTTTTTAGGTTTGTGTTAAAAATAAGTTTTGTTAAAATACTGAGAACGTTTTAACTATTTTAATTTAAATATTCCTCCAATAAAGATCCAACAAGAAATAATTATGTAATTACTTGAATTTTATTTATATTTTTAAGCTTAATTAAGTACAAACAATACCTAACAAATATGCGTCCTTTTATTAATGTGAAGGTCTTTTATTTTATTTTTATTAATATATAACAATATATTAATATATATATTTTATTAATATATAACAATAGTCTATATGTTTACTTTTAAATAAATATTTTTCAGATATAAAAAATATCCCTTTGCTAAAAACCCCAAAAAGCCGAATTGAGAAAATATACCACTAGGAGTAGGGTTAATCTAAAGCTCTAGTCTTGCCAAGCATTGATGCAAATCTGCAATAATGTATTCAGTTACTCGTGAAGTACATTCCAGGCCACCTTCAGTAAACCGGACGATTTCCATTCTATCTAAGGGAAGGGAGTGGTAGTGGCCTCTTGTTGACCTGTCGACATTTCAGCCACTGGGTTGATAGTCTTAGGATAGCCAAAGGTTCTAACACCAGTAGGGCTCTTATGTCAATTGTGTTCAGCTCAGAACAACTCATTCAAACCAAATATTACTGTCTATTATATTACAAAACAATTCACTAAAAACAATTGATAGGCAAGTGAGCATCATACAAGTTAATACAAATAAATTAAAGATAGCTCATTCAGTGGAGTGATCAGTTTAGGTGGGTCAGATAACCATTCTCAGTGGAAGGGAGAGGAGGAGGATATTTTTCTGGTGAATTTGGAATCTCTCGACATTATGGGATTCTAATTGAATGATTCTGTATATACCTTCACGAGAGAAAAAGTTAGGCTCAGTTTATTGGTCTTCCTGTGACAAAAATCATGGCTAACTCAGGTGTACCTCAAGGTTCACATCTGGAGCCTCTTATCTTCAATTTATTTATCAACGACATAATCATTGTTTTCTCTCTAAGATGAATTTGCGAAAATGATAAAAACACTTACAAGGACATTTTTATCAATAGAATCGGAAATCAAAAAAGGTTGTCTGATTTCAAAAGTTAAGTAGAAAAATGCAATATTCACTGATATAGTATTAATTAGTATATAACACTCTTGTTAAATACTACAGTTAAATTTAAATCACCTTAATGGCTAAACATTGACATGTTGCTCAAGTGTTCACCTAGAACAGGCACTCTAATTGCTGGTCTGTGTATGTTGCGTTGCCGTGATGATCGGTTAGTAATATATAGAGAGAGAGCTGAGCACTGGATTATAGATTTCCATGGTCTACCAACCACGCTCAGTCCATATGCTTGACCGGCTGCAAAACGGACAGTCCACAAACTACAGAAAATAATTCCATAGTAACTCCTTTTAGTTGGGAGACGAGAAATCTGCTTACAGTTAGTTTATCTGTGATAACACTCTTTTACTAAAATGTCATGAAAGGCTGCATTCTCATAGCATAGAATAAAATATTACTCTGAATGTTATAATATAAATGCTAAAATATACACACAAAAAACATTAAAATTTCGTTTTATCTTACAAATATAGTTTTGTTTGAATAACGAAAGAATATAAATGTTGTTGGAAATCAATGTCAAAAAAGATATTATATTTTGAAAAATAAAATTTTAACTGCTAAGCAGCGTTATTTTTTAAAGTTATAATTTAAAACCATGATATCCTATTTTATTGTTCCTGGTACACAATGCATGACAATTCCAGAAGAAAGATACGTAAAAAGAAGACAAAAAAAATCTATAAGCTAAGTTATATTACAGAATAATACAATGAACCAACCCTCGTGATCGTTCCTTGATAATGACTGGGTGGAGCAGACTACCCCAGTTCCTCCCTTGGGGCCATTTCCGGTGGACACCTGCGTATCGATTGTTTGAACATGTACTGACCATTCTATACATCCTTTTTGCTAAACACATATATGTGAACCTTTTCCATGCTCAAAGTTTTATTAGTAAAATCAAAATGTAATAAGAACGAACAGAGTATTTGAGTATATAAATACGAGTATATGGTAGACTGATTGATTTATTTATATTCAAAATAAAAGTTCAAAAGAAGTACTGAAATCGTTTAAAAATTAACTGTTCACTTTGTCAAGTAGTTTGAGCAACTTAAACTAGAAATAAAAACTATTAACAAACATGGAAGCTCTATTTCTATCAATATAAAACAACCAAAAATACTAGATAAACAATAAAAAGAAACATAATTAAAGACGGAAAATTAAGCTAAATACTAGAGATAAAATGAAACATAAAATTGCCAAAAAGTACATTATTCTATTTAATTTAGTAAAAACACAGGTTTTCCGTGGAATAAAAACTGTTCCCAGAAAAAGTAGGCCTGTTTCTACCCACTAGTGATAAAAATTTATAAATTTGCGAAGCGTTTAGAAAGTACATGAATACTCATATTGTATTACCATAGCTACAATTAATTATAAGCTTTCATATTTTATATTCGTCTTTCGCAAGCTTTGCTTGTTTATTAGTGAATTTAATCATTTTTGGTAGTATACGTTTTTGTAGAGGTGTGTACAATTTTGCTGTTGTCAATTCATCAGGCATCTTGAATTGAAAGTTTCTTCTGAAAATGGTAATATGGCATTAATGTAGATATGATAAATAAAGAATTAATGAAATGAATTAAAATATATGATAGAACCAACGTTAAAATATTTTAACACTACAAAATATTTTTCAGAATTTAGGTTTTTTTTTAGATTGTAGTAATGTCTTTTGGACTACATCATAAATAATGTTCAAAACAAAAAAAAAAGTCAGTTAATTTTGTGTATTTTATTAATTAATTCCTTCAAATCTATTAACCTCAATAATTTTAATTTTATCGGTCAAACATGAAGACTGTATTCTTACTTTCTCCTTTGTTCTCACAAAGGTTTCAGTTTATATAGAGATCTAAAATAAATCAGAATGATAAAGTTAATTGATCTGAGAACAACACATGTTCCCACAGCTGGTAGTTGAACAAACATTGGTTGCCAAGTTCAAGGTCATCCGAGGTCGTTTCCCACTTGGGATACCCACGACTCACACTATAGTCCCTTTACACACAAACACACTTACACGCAATGCTTTCTTCTATCCAACATTTCACTTTTGTCATTATCGTTTATAGGGGCCTGCGGTTGGTGGAGTAATTTATTTGTAAGGTACTGTTGAATATGGGCGAGGAATGAGTGTGAAGGGATTAGATGATGGAATGTAGTCATTGTTACTAACAACGGTTAACGGTTCTTTTACAAAGAATTATTTATTAATGGTCCATTATCGTGGGAAGTAAAGAAACCTACATCCAATGAAATGGAATCCGAATCACATAGTAGCCTATTGGTCTGATTTTCAGCAAACTTTCAAGCCCGAAACTCAGCTCTTTCCCTATCACAACAACCAAATTGTGGAAACCAATCCAAACCGACCTAGTAGTGACCACATCGATGGCAACCATTGAGCGGATGCCATACTGGTGTTGTGAAGACTGGGGACAGAGCCTATCGTCCACATTCTCCAGTCGTTAAGCCCCCCCTCCCCCACCACGGTAATTTCCAGACACTATCCCATTGCCGAAAGTTTAACCAAAAATCCCCTACCAAGGCCACACTTGGGGGCCTTGCCCCAACCCTTAAAATAGGGAAACATTTAAGTAGTTCTTCTTCTTTTTACCTTATTTTATGGTACTTCTGTACTTAAAGATACATCTTTAACACTGAGAGTTTGAATTGGGTATTGTTGGAAGCCTTGATAGTTGTTGGGTTAAATGATAATTTGTGGGATGTTAGTAAGTCGGCACTGGTGGTGCAGTGCTGTAACCCAGCTAGGAGAGTAACCTCAACAAGAGAGTTGGCTGTAGGTTCTGTGCTCGGTCTTTTTAATACCAATACGTCGTCCGCTTAATAGTTTCTATCGACGCTTAATAGTTCTTTTGATGTAGACACAACTAAAGAAGTTTGGGGTGTCCATGTTGGATGGTAATCAAGGTTCAGATGTGTAGGGAAGAGAACTGAGGGTCAAGCTTGTCAGTTAGCTGAAAATAAGACTAACACTATGCGGTCCGAATTCCACGTAAAGCTGTAGGTCCCTTAGTTTCCCTAGCTATTGGCCTATTAATAAATAGCTCTTTTTGAGGAGCGGTTGACCTTAGTTAGTAACAATGACTACTCTCGTTCATTTACACTCATCACACTCATTTGCTTCTCATATTCGCCCATATTTTGACGATCGGCGTCTTAATAATGAATAAAATAATAAACAAAGTTATTGTTAAATTAAGTATTAATGTCTAGTTTATGCAGGATATTGTAAGTTATTATCATAGTTTACCTATATTTTTACTTAAACTAGATTTATATTATTTAGTATGAAGTTCACTTTAGTGGTGTTTGTAACTTGTCACTGACACTTCTCAGTCAGTGAGGAGCTGTATGTATACACATTACATGTAACATATTCAGTTTAAATGAATCTGTCTACAAAAAAGAGCCTTTCTGTATCTTCATTTTCTCCCCTTTCACAAACGTACAAATGTATAGTTTGCCATTTCCCCGTACTTACTAGTTCCAGGCAAGCCTATCCAATGTAAAACCACTACAAATACCAGGATGTCTCTTCCTGGACCATCAGCAGAGCAGTCCTGCTGTCACCATCATGTGATCTTCTCTACTACACAGATGCGCTCCATTGGTTGTCAAATGTCCCTGACAACGACCAGACTTCCTTGCTTTCCATGGAAGATTGGTTTCCGAATAGGAGAATGTACACACTTTCACTCACTTATGCACTCTAATAGTGTTTTACGGCTGCGACTGGGGAAATCCTAGAATTATGTGTTATTTTAAGACCACTTCACTACACTCACTTGGGGAGTTTAGATAAAGGAAGTCTTCGCTGTAGATTTTTAAGAGGTGAGATACTTTTCACCTAAAATGAAGTTCTTGAGTGTATGTTTTAACGAGGCAAACTTAAATGAGTGGTAAAATAAATATAGATTATTTAAAGGTACGCCAAGACCTATAGATTGGGATTTTAATACATTAGTTCAGTTAACATTTTGACACATGCTTTAGATATGTTAAGTTTTGATGAAACATGTAAGCTATACATTTATATTACTATTCATGATTCACTCAAGCGTTGGGAAATTTCACAAAATATATAGTTACCTTTTAAAATGTATAGATCCTTTTTTTTTAATTATTTATTGATGGAAATCCAATCACAGATATTTCAGTAAGTAAGTTCATTGATATCAATAATCGTTTGTTCAATATTGTGAAAGTGTCATACTAATTTTTAGGTTATAATTTTTATAATGTCTGTTCTTCTTCAAGTCTCCAAGATTTTTGAAACAATTTTACATTTTAATACTATAAAATAAGTTTGTGTGAAACTTAAAAAATGTACACATAAACAAAGTTTTATTAATCATGACGAAGGTGAAATTCAACAACAAAACACTTTATTATTAAAATAAAATATATTAACCAGTCAATAAATTACATACAGCTTTATTTTCACTATGTTACAAAATAAATGTATTTTAAAATCGATCGAATGTATCGTGTATTACATAATCAGAGAGCAATATAGTGTAATGACAAGGTACTTTTGGGACTGACTAGGTACTAGATATTGGTGGGATTGCATTCATTTTGTACAGGACTAAAATCATATAATGATCTGAAATCACAGAGTAATATATTTACAAATAACCTAATTGAGCAATATAATTTAAATATCAAACAAGCAAACACAAAACAATTAATTTTATAAGATCAAACATGAGTGGGATTGAAAAAGTTCGATTAGACATTGTTTCAAAATTATATGGATACAACTGTATGCTTTATGAAAGAAAAAGTATTTGGATGAGTGAAATATATGATTCTGTGTTAAATGCGTTATTTAATCTATAATAATCGCAAAATTAATTGACTTGCAATGTGCATAAATAATTTTTTGTAAACAAAACAAAGCAGTTGAGGACATTATTTTTATTTTCGAATTGCACTTTTACAAAATATACTACTTCTGAGTTTAGTTTCAAAATTTATCTTTGTAATAAGTAGTATACAGACAAGAATATTATGCTTGAAATATGTTTTAAATAAATAGTTGGATATCAATGTCACGTTCATTTGTATATATGTTCAAAAATTAAGGGATAAGAACATAATTGATACTTTTCTTATAGTAAAATGGCTTATAGACATCCAGTTAAATTGTAACATTAACTAGACAACAGCGTTCCTTATATTAGAATACAATGTAGTGTCACAACATTAAAATCTCTTATGCAATAGGATTTTTCAGCTATTGTTTTAGCGTGAACTTTAAAATGTCCTCCTAGTTTGACTTATTACACACTAAAAACATTTGCCCCTATATATCATGTTTGGAGCTGGATTATTATTCCCAAAATATTTTTTATCACAGTCGAGGTTAAATAGAATGGACGATAAACAATTAATTATAAAATGAATTAAAATGAGATAAGCACTGTATTTCTATGCCATTACTTCAAAACTAGGTTCCCTAATTAAATTATAAATTTGTAAAAATATCTCTTTGCAATATTAATTTATAAAACGTTGAGACAAACTATCTTTAAATATTTAAAATAACTTCAAATGAGGGGGACTCATGATCCAGATTCGAACCCGCTCTTGTATCCGTTAGGCCGATGGTAGTCAGTGCTGCCGTAGCTGGAGCCGTACTGGAAGTTGGCAGCAGATAGCGCGTCACTCTGCCGCCTGTGCAATTCTCCTGTAAACATAGTCAAATATGTTAGTATAAAAAAAACCTGTATTTTAAAACTTTTCATTTTAAACCTTACAAGTGCATGTGTATTGGCGTAGGAGTTGTCAGCTATTATTACCACAGTTTAATATAAACACAAGAAGCGAAGCTCAGCCATTTTATTTACCAACCAAGCGCAGCTATTGATCCTAGCGATGGAATGGCAAATAAACTTTTATTTGAGTATTTATACTCAAATAATTGTATTGTAGTGGCGTGTATGTACGGTTTATGAGTCACATGATCCATTAATATATGAGTTATTTCTTGATCGTCCACAAAGTAGGTGGGCAGAAGTTTGGGTCTATTATGTTTCTATTAACGTATGTAGTAGTGTCAAGTATGTACGGTTTATGAGTCACATGAGCCATTAATATATGAGTTATTTCTTGATCGTACACAAAGTGAGTGGGCAGAAGTTTGGGTCTATTATGTTTCTATTAACGTATGTAGTACTGTCAAATATGTATGGTTTATGAGTCACATGAGCCATTAATATATGAGTTATTTCTTGATCGTCCACAAAGTTTTAGTTTGTTCATTACAATTTAAACCACTTAAATTATTTCTAATGATTGAATTTTGTTTATTAATTACGTTGCTTTTGTTAGTATGTTGCATGAATAATTATGTTTGTATGTATGTTTGTTCGTGTACAAGATATTTTTTTGTTTACTTTAGTATACATTAGTAAAAATAAAATTACTTATTATTTAATCTTCAGTTATCTTTAATTTTTGAAGAAAACTATTTTGTTAATTTTATTAAAATTTTAATTATTATGTTAGTCTTTTTATAATTTACTTGCTATTCAATTAAAAAGAGTAATTCATTTTATTTTACATATTCTTGTTAATGTACATTTGTTTAAATTTATTAGTTTCTGGAGCCAAACACAATGGTGTCGCTTGATTGGTTGCATGTGTATGCTTTGTTTTGTGATGTATTCGAGTGTATGTTTGTGTGTGTGTTGTGTTTGTATTCCGCCATTGACTGCAGTGTCCGTGTCTCTCCCCTTCCCTGGCCCGTTGGGTCTTATCAGGCCTCGCATTGTTGCAGTCTGACCAGCGTAACAATGTCCCACCTTCCGCAACACAAAACCTCTGCCAAACTCTAGCACCATACTCTAACTTCATAAAGGCAGCTCACGTTAATGTACAATCACTATTTTGTCATATTGATGAATTTCGTACAATTTTTCAACAAAATATTTGTGACATAATTTTAATATCTGAATCATGGCTGAAACCAAATGTTAATGACACGGCTGTTGAGTTACCAGGCTATACTTTATATCGGAATGACAGACTATACAAAGGTGGTGGTGGGGTTGCTGCGTTCATTAACTCTAATCTAAATGCTGCTGTTTTGCAACTTTCTGACACCTCCTTAGCAGCTCGACCTGAATTTATGTTCTTTGAAGTTCGTGTTACTGGAACATCTATGTTAGTTAGTGTGTTATAGAGCACCTGGCCTGGGATTCCTCGACGAATTTGAACATGTCCTATTAGATTTAATGGTTCGGTACAGTCATGTCATTATCATGGGTGACTTTAACTCTAACTTACTAGGACCAGCTACTCACGACCAGACGTATTTGACGACTATGTTCCACTCTTGTGGTATGACTATATTACCATTACAAGCCACCCACCACACTTCTACTTGTGACACCTGGCTGGACGTCATGGCTATTAGTGACTCAACCCATATCGTGCATCATGGGCAGCTCTCTGTTCCCGGCCTCTCAAAGCACGACCTTGTCTTCTGTATCTACAGGCTGCTCCCTCCAAAACCTCATCCTCAAATAATTCGCTATAGGTATTATAAAGGCATTGACTTTATAAAGTTTCATGAGGATGCTCTGAGAGTTCCCTGGGATGAAATTATATCAGGTAATGATGTTGATAGAATTATAATTGAATTTAATAGAGCCATTATCACATTATTTGATAAACACGCACCGATTACTACTAAACGGGTTACAAGGAAGCCGGCCCCTTGGATCACAGACCACATTCGGCAGCTGCAAAGACAGAGGGATTCTGCTTTCCGCAAGGCTAAACGGACCAAAGTCCCTGATTGGATTTTGGTCCGTTTGCTTATATGATTGGATTGCTTATAAAAGACTAAGAAATAAAGTTCAACAGCAGTTTCGTAATGCAAAAATCCGTTTCTTCTATAACTCTTTCTCAAATAAAAAATCAAGTAAAACTATGTGGTCTAAAGTCAAACAACTTGGAATTAGTAAATCTACTCCAAATCATCCTATTTCTCTTGATCTAAATGTTATAAATGATTATTTTGTCAATATCCCTGTTGATGTGACCAGGGCTCAGGACTATTACAGGGAGCTCACTGCTGCTCCTCTGGTTGTTCCTTGCCGTCATCAGTTCTCTTTCACTGCTGTAACAGAGTCTGATGTGCTGAGGGCTGTCTTGAGACTTATAAGCAACGCAGTTGGTGCAGATAACATTCCAATTAAATTTATCAAAGATTCACTTTCAGTTACACTTCCAGTTATTACATCAATCTTTAACAAGTCTTTAAGTCTATCAGTTTTCCCAGCTGCCTGGATAAACGCCATTGTACGTCCTTTGCAGAAAAATACTTCACCCACAACACCTTCTGACTACAGGCCCATTAGTATTCTTCCCGCCCTGTCTAAATGCCTTGAAAGAATTGTCCATAATCAAATGTCCTCTTACATTGAACATAACAATATACTGTCAAATATTCAATCTGGCTTCCGACCTCAGCATAGCACCACAAGTGCTCTTCTCAAAATAACCGAGGACATTCGATCTGTAATGGATAAAAGACAGGGAACTGTTTTAACACTCTTTGATTTCTCAAAGGCATTTGATTGCGTATATCACCCACTCCTTCTTTTTAAACTCAAGGCTGTTGGTTACTCGGAGAGTTGCGTCGGTTGGGTTGAGTCTTATTTGTCGAATCGCCGTCAGTGTGTGAAGACGTACAACGATGAGTCCTGCTGGAGGCCTGTCACTCGAGGGGTGCCTCAGGGCTCTGTTTTAGGTCCATTGCTGTTTTCACTGTACATTAACGATGTAACTACTGTCATACAACACTCACATTGCCACTTATACGCCGACGATCTACAGATTTATCAACACTTTCCCATTTCCAACTTTCAAAATACTGTAAATGATACTAATATCGACATTACATATTATTTCTTGGGCTCACAGACATGGTTTAAAACTTAACGAAAGCAAGACTCAGATTATCGTTATTGGATCTTCTAGACTTATACCTAAAATTGACTTGACAACTGCCCCTAAGTTGAAGATAATGGACCACTATCTTGATTACAGTAATAAAGTGAAGAATTTAGGACTGTTGATAAACAGGAATTTGGGTTGGAAGGATCAGATTGTTGAGACTTGTATCAAAGTGTTTTCTGGAATTCACAGTCTTAAACGATTTGCTCCTTATTTACCTCTTGACATGAAAGTTATTTTAGTTAGGACTCTGATATTCCCATATTTTAACTACTGTGACATTGTGATGGATGACATGACCGTTGAACTCTCTGATAAATTGCAGCGTGCCCAGAATTATTGTATTCGTTTCATCTTCAATTTAAGGCGTGATGCTCATGTCTCACCCTTCTTCAATCATTTATCTCTCCTTAAACTTAAGGAGCTCCAACAGTGTCACGCTCTTACTTTCCTGCACGCTGTATTAAAAACTGGTTCACCTAGGTACATATTTGATCGTTTTAAGTTTCTTTCCCAGATCAATTCTCATTCCACTCGATATGGATCTTCTAAGCTGTCTATTCCCCATCATAACTCAATGTTTCTCAATAAATCATTTATGGTTTCAGTCTGTCGTTTATGGAATTCCCTTCCTGACAGCTTGAGAAATATGGATGATAGCGTTGGTTTTAGGGCTAACTTGAAGGACCTGTTTTTGTGGACCTCGCGGGGGTGATGGGGGTGTGGGGGGCACTGTTTTCATGGCGGATTACCTGAGCGAATGAGTCTGTGAGAATGAAATTTACTATTTTAATTTGTAAGTATGTTAGATTATTGTAACTATTAAATTGTATTAGTTCCATGTTTATAATTTTTCAGTTTTTTATTGTCTTTGATTAGTAGTTTACGACTTGTAAATTAAGTTTTGTTTGATTTTAGTTTTAGTTTGAAATTATATTTTATGTTGTTTGTATAGTTTTACACAAGGTTGAGTGGAAGAGAGGACTTCATAGTCCTAACTCCGCCTTTAAATAAAGACATTTATTCATTCATTCATTCAAAGTGAGTTATTCTTACATGATTCTTACAAATGAGACGCCGACACAACGTTGTGCGTATTTTAAGGCGAATATGAATGGTTTTATGAGTGTAGGATGAGTGTGGATGAGTGTAGTCTGGTTACTAACTGAGTTCAACTGTTCCTCAGAAAGGGCAATTTATTAATAGCCCAACAGCCAGGGCAAGTAAGGGACCTACAGCTTTACGTGGAATCCAAACCACGTAGTGCTGGTCTGATTTTCAGCTAATTGACAAGCCTGATACTCAGTTATCTCCCCCACACAACATCCGCACAATGATTACCACCCAACATGGACACCCCAGACTTCTCTAGTAGTGTCCACGCCGATAGCAACCACCAAGCGGACGCCATGTCGGTATTAAGAGGACCGAGCATACGACCTATCGCCTACAATCTCCCAAACACTTTGTCCCCATGTAGCTGGGTTACAGCACTGTTTGGGTTACAGTGGGCAGAAGTTTGGGTCTATTATGTTTCTATTAACGTATGTAGTAGTGTCAAGTATGTACGGTTTGTGAGTCACATGAGCCATTAATATTAGTTTTATATCTCGATCATACACAAAGTGCGTGAGCAGAAGACTTTGGATCCATTATGTTTGTCAGGAATCGTTAGAGTGGAAAATTCAGTTTTATTCCGAAATATTTCCCCTAGTTTGTTTTGTTACAGATAATCATGTTGTTTTGTTACAGATTATTGATTTATACTTAAACAACACTTCCAGAGTACCTTCAAATATTTTTCTGACGTACATACAATGCGATTACTGTTTTTTCTCAAATACTAGGTGGAAAAAATATGGAAATGAGTCTGCTACTTTTGAATGACTTTACTTGTTAAAGTGAAATATTATACATCATCATGGTTACAAAGAACCTACTTTTTGACACCATTAGCGACATTTTATTTTTTTCAAGGGGACGGCTCGCGAGGAGTTGAACGAAAATCTTTGTGTTAGCCTGGGTTGAGTTTGGTATCAAATGAAATGTACTCAAGAGAAATTAATTGCCGCAAACCGGACATCAAAAGGCTTATCCTTTTTAGTGTAGCGGTCATTTAAATTTCAAAGTAATTAATATGAACAAAATTATTTCTTCGCCATTTAATGGTTTCTAATTGCTTATTCTGTTAAAAACTTATACTTTATGGAACATAACTATTCAAATAAAAAAATAAACAATCATATAATATATGGAAAAAATAACCATTTTAAAAGAGAAAGCATACAGAAGCTGTGAAAGCGTTTTCATATTTTCCACTTTGTATCTGTACTACATTTTACAATAGTATACCCTACTGCCTTTGACTGTGTATCAAATGAATGGTAATAGTAACATATCGAGAGTATGCCTTTTAATCTTGTAATGATCCATTAATGCAAAGATGATTCCACATAAATTCCTATAATAAATTTTCCTTTTGACTTAGTCTTTAAATGTTCATATAGTTAATTGGGCAAAACAAACATATAACAAAGGTTAATACAAGTGTTTTATAATAGCAAATACAAGTGTTTTACAGTAGCAAATACAAGTGTATGTAACTAAAAAGAATCGTATAGTTTATGACACCTATGACCAACATACTGACTGTAAAAAACTGAAGAAGAAGGGAAACGTTACCTACATTCGAATATAGGCTACGTCACACAATATAATAGAACCATCTCATGCTTTTTGAATAGTCTCACAATAAAGGTGTTTATTAAAATAAAACAAAGGAATTAAGGCGTGATTCTCAGCAGTTTGAATAAGTAATTTTATAACCCATGCAATTATCTTGATGAGGTTCGACATTTCACCTTACGAGATGAAAACATCTTGATTACATTTATTTAAGGGTTAATCAACAAGACTTGAAATCCACCTTTGTATAAGTATAAATTTATAGGCCTATGTGTTTAACCAGAGAGAAAACTATTTAACATACTTTATCTAGTGATGGGGGTTGCAAAGGTCCAGTTCAACAGATAACGATGCTCCTTATAGTGATGGGAGCTACAAAGGTCCAGTTCAACAGATAACAACGCTCCTTATAGTGATGGGGGCTACAACGGTCCAGTTCAACAGATAACGACGCTCCTTATAGTGATGGGGGTTACAAAGGTACAGTTCAACAGATAATGACGCTCCTTATAGTGATGGGGGTTACAAAGGTACAGTTCAACAGATAATGACGCTCTTTATAGTGATGGGGGTTACAAAGGTCCAGTTCAACAGATAACGACGCTCCTTATAGTGATGGGTGTTACAAAGGTCCAGTTCAACAGATAACAACGCTCCTTATAGTGATGGGTGTTACAAAGGTCCATTTCAACAGATAACGACGCTCCTTATAGTGATGGGTATTACAAAGGTACAGTTCAACAGATAACGACGCTCCTTATAGTGATGGGTATTACAAAGGTCCAGTTCAACAGATAACAACGCTCCTTATAGTGATGGGTGTTACAAAGGTCCATTTCAACAGATAACGACGCTCCTTATAGTGAAATTGAATTATATTCATTTAAATATACGTCAAACTTAAATCTTTCCAAAAACTGCTAAAAAACAATTACTACTTACAGGTTTCACTAGTTCAGTTCACTAGTCATAAGCATTGACTATAGAAAAAACGAGACAGTTCAGGCTAATGCATTTGATGTAGTCGTGTACCTGTGCTGCTATCTAACAGTGATTGTTTTTTTTTAAATTAGCGCTCTGACGAATGTTTTGCGAACTTATTATATTAGCTTATCTATTAGTCACATCCAGAATATGTTTAGATTACCTGTCCATGATTTAAATTAGCTTTTAATTTATATTTTCGATAACGTCATATCACTATATTATACTATACAACTTATCAAATGGATGTACAAGATGTACATTTAACTGAATAAGGTTTGATTTGATTCGTCCGCCGCGTTCTGGATAGAGACTAGTAGAGGGAGGGAAACCACTAGTGCTATCTGGGAAGACGGGACATGAACTTATTTCACCAAAGTGGAGAACTGGCTTCACGGGACCCATATGAGTGGACAGACTGTTTCTACAGTCAATAATTGAGGCTAATTGTGCAGTACATACCTAGCCTGTTGCGGTAGCTGTTCCCTGTGATATAACCAGTCATCCCAGGTGCACAGGCTATGCTCTGAGAGGATCCTAAAATAGGCTGTCCGTAACCACTGCTGTAGTGGTCTGACAGGCCAGTCTGGGATCCTGCTAAGGACCTCTTCTGCAGGTCCTCGATGCTGCCATCGGCTTTTACTTCTGTGTACATCTTCTGCTTGGAGAACGCCAGGAAGAACATCACCAGTATAGCCTCATGAAAACAAAGATTGTACATGACTATTGGCATTTGTTTTGTTAGGAAATAACAGCATTTCTGTTTATTTTTGTTGTTCTTATTATTTTAAAACCCCGTTACCTGCTGTCAGTTTCATGGACTAAGTCGTTTACCATCTATGTTTTAGCTGTATGCTGCTATTACAGTTATTTATATCCCATGCTCTTAAGCCTCATCGGCCTTCGGTGTTGGTCCAACGTTTGTCGTATAACATGGTTAAGTACAGTATAACTGAACGTCACGCAACAAAAATGTATCACAATATAAGTACAAAATGCCCAAATAATACGGGATCGATTACGATATACTATCTGATCTGAGGAAGGGAGTGCGTTATCGAAAATGATCACTGCATTATTTGGGTATTTTGTATTTATATTGTAATACATTTTTATTGCGTGACGTTCACTTTTATTTTATGTATACCAAAACATTTTATGCTAATTAAATAAAATATGAATAGCATGAGTAGATTCTTTTTTTACATTTACATCGTTAAATAGTCACCTGCGAGGGTTAGTTGTATTTGTATATATTTATATCCAATGATTCATAAAGGTAGAAATGTTATTACTAGTCTGCGTGTATGTAAATGACCATTATAATTGTTTGTAAATTGATGATTTCTATGGTATTGCGGTTGAGTTTGTTTTGTTATTGTTAGAACCATTATGAATTGTTCATTGGTATATAGTATATTTTTGTTATTATTTTTTGTTTAATTTCATATTTGTTGATATAGTATTTATAAGTTGTTAAATTTTTACTGCATATATACATCCGTTATATATTTTTCATTTAAATGAATAATGCTTTTAATTTTTATCCAGTACAACTGCATAGAGAACCTAACTATTGTTATAAACTTCATTGTTACGTGTTAAATGTAATACTGTATTGTTAATTTAACATATATATTCTTTATTGTTAATATTTGTTTCAATAAAACAACTTATTTATTTATTTTCAAAATATAAACATGTTTTACAATAGTAAACAATATATACATTACTCTTTGACAAAACAAACTGAAATTAGAAAATAAGTATTAATAATCAACAATGTATGTAAAAACTTCTTTTAAAAATTTTGTCTAGAAATATAATTATATTGCATTGCAATAGAGTTTAAATTTGCGAATGCGGGAAATATATATCAATTTTATACCATTATTGTACTGGCTTTTTATATACCAAAGCATAAGCCCTCCAAAAGGTCAGCTGTTATCAATAATCCTATGACAAAAATGTACCCATTCTTTGGGCAATACCCGTGGCGAGGCGTTAATATTAATTAATAAGTATTACTACTTACTAATAAGTACTAACTTACTTCAAGTACAATATTATTACTGAAGAATTATGTTTGTCAATTTAAATTAATTTTTAATTAAGTTCTATTATTTTATAAACTTAAACGGTTGAAACTTATATTTCAATTAATTACCAAACTAAAAAACATTTATAGCATTAAATTTTGTGATTTACAACTAGAAAAAGTACCTGTGAATTTATCAACATTATAAGGACGAAATGGTCTCCTGCATTTCCTAAAGTGACAATTTTTGTACAGGTGTGTTAGAAAATAGTATAACAATACTTGCAGGAAATAAATAAATTTTAGTTTATAACAAAAGGTTTTAAAAATTAGAAAAGTCAGTCTATTAAAGGAGATGCCTATGAAAAAACTAGTATATTCAAATATAATTTAAATACGTTCATATTTTATAGTATTTGGTTAAAAATGGTAATTTAAATTGATAAAACGAGTTCTCATATTTAAATTGAAATCAATGTTTAAATACAAAATAAATTAAACTTAATTTATTACTTAAATTCTTTTTTAATTAAATTATATAATTAGTAAAAGCATTCATTAACGTATAAAAATGATCAACGAAAAACGTCGTGTTGAAAGATGTTTGGTAGCAGACTCCTTCAGACAAACAATACGGACCTGTCGGGCATATGAGTAACGCATATTGTAGTAAACATTTGTGAAGGCGCTAAGAGATCTTATTACAAATGACTTTCTTATTTCCTGCTTCAACGATTATCTCAGTACATTAGTATTTAAGCACACTAAAGATGCAGCTCGAAAAATACAATTAAAAATTTATATTCTGGTAAAAAAATTTATGTACTGTATTTAAAATACTGAATTTTTATCACCAGATCAATTGATTACTACTATTTTTTAGTGATTTTAACAAATTGTTTTAAATTTACTAGAGTCATTTTTAATTATTTTAGAATGTTATACTTAATTTTATTTATGTCCGAATATATTTTACCCAATTTATTATAAATTTTATAATGTTAGTTCTGTATTTCCTTTTCCTTATGACACACATAGACGGATCTTGAGCAATCATTCTAAATTGAAAAACAAAAATAAATTACATATTTTGATTTTTACCATAAACAATTTCAAAAATAAATATCGATTATCTACATTCTTAATTTAGTATGCCTCATCGATTTTATTATTAACTAAAAAAATTATAGTTTTCAGTGCCACTTTAGTCAAATTTAACTAAGACTGCACTATAATATGTATTTACGTAACATTTTATTCATGAAATTTTTGAAAAATTATGTCTGATAAAATTAAAAGAAAAATTCTACTCAAATAATAGAAATAAAGCAAAAAAATATTATGTCACAGTGATGCAAATATTCTTCTTATTTCTCGGACGAAACATTTTTTTCCTTTATTGCTGAGTCAATTTAATGTAAATAAATGAACATAAAATTATATGATATTAAATTTCCGTCTTTTAATTTTCATGCGTAGTAATGAAAGCTGGTGTTCTACTACATAAACCAGGTCAACGATATTTCATATTTTTTGGACGTTAACTCATTGTGTTGCCAGACGCACTACCGTACTGTAATTAATTACATAAGTCACATGGGAAGATGACTCACCACGAAGCCGGCGGAGATGACGACGAAGAGAGTACTATTACGAAAGCCTATTGTATCGTAGAGGATGCCGGCGACGGAGGGCCCGATGAACGCGCCGAAGGCGAAAGTCGAAGTCCACAGGCCGGATATGAGGCCGTATGTATCCAAGTTGTTTGGAAACCCGTGAGCACTGCAAACAAAAGCACACATATTAAATTCATATTTACATAAGTTATTTGATTTGATACATGAACTCCTAACTGTTGCATAATATTTTTAGATTCTACCTTATCATTCCGTAGTCCTAGATCTACCATTCCTCAAGTTAAAGCTTGCGATTCCTCTATCTCCTTGCCAACAATACTTGTAGGAAATAGCTTAAGATATTTCAAGTTTACAGCATTTCGTACCTCCAGTTTCAAGCCTACCAGTCTTGTAGTTTTTGGACAATTATCCAAACCATCCATATAGTATGCTACTCCACTAGTTTCTTGTCTATTACCTTGTCGTTTATAGCCTACCATTCTTGTAGTTTTTGGACAATTATCCAAACCATCCATCTAGTATGCTACTCCACTAGTTTCTTGCCCACTACACTCTCGTTTATAGCCTACCATTCTTCTAGTTCCAACCTAAATTCCTCTAATTTCTTACCTGATTTTATTTTAGTTTAGAGATTTCCTAATTATTTTCTAACCAACTGAACAATAGAATTTTAATAGAATGGGTAAAGAACTGTCCTAGTGTACCATAAGTTTATGTTTGTAAAATTGTCAGGTTTTTATAATTTTTGTACAGTAAAATATGTAAAATTGCAGATTGAGTATTGACAGTTATAAACTAAAAATAATAAGTAATAATCATACAGGCATAACGTAACTCATTATAACAATAAACACGAATTTTACAGTTGAAATATAACATCACTTTTAGCCTACTAACGGTAAAATTGTATGTCCGCTATAAGACAATTGAATTTCCATCTGTGGGTGGGCAGTTTGTTAAACAGCCATATTTTATTAAGATTTTGTATGTAGACAATAAAAAAGTAGTATGGTAAAGTTGTCTAGCTTGTTTTCAATACAAATATAAGAAAATCTACAACACAACCTCCCTAATTATTCATTTTACTCAGTGCGCAAGTCATGTATACCTTATTTAGTTACTTATACTCCTATTAAGTTCAAAAATATGATATTATTAATAAAATAATTTTATTTCAACCATTATTAATCAGTACTACTACAAAGTGCCTTCGAACATGAACATATTATTTAAGAAACATTAACTTCTTAATTTTTCCAGCCAATTCTGTGTCGTTGGAGTGTTAGTCTAATCGTTGTTAGTAGGTTAGTTGATGTCATGAGTAACTGAATCACTAGCCGCCATACTAACAGACATGCCATGTATGCACAATGATGGCCATGATATGTCTAAGAAATCCATTGAGTCTGCAGATTTAACATTTCTTTCGAAGTACGAGCGAGTGAAATAAGCAGTCAGTTGTAGTTGTAATTTTAATTGAAATTCAATTAATGTCATCAAATATTGTATATAATAAGAGGTATTAAGTTAAAAACTGGTTTTGTTTTTACTATAAAATTTGAAAATACCTCAATTTAAACATTCTATTTACTACTGTAATATTTACAAACCAGAATATTTTAAAGATCGCATTTATTAAGATGAAAAAATGTACTGTTATAATAAAACGCAATTTTAATCTGTATTCAGTAAATGAATGGCATTTGGAGTCTTATGAATATTTTATGCACATTTCTTTGCTACAAGATGAAATACTTTTGTGATAATCCTACTTAAACAGTTTGGACCCTCCTAAAGTACAAGTACAGAATCACAGTTGTACTTACATGGCATCCTGTAGGGCTACTGTGAAGGACGAGACGAGTTGGGCGGCGATACCCAGACCGTGGATCACCAGTCCTATGATGATCATCACCAACAGCCTGTTACAAGTAGACTACAGAGTCACAGTTGTACTTACATGGCATCCTGTAGGGCTACTGTGAAGGACGAGACGAGTTGGGCGGCGATACCCAGACCGTGGATCACCAGTCCTATGATGATCATCACCAACAGCCTGTTACAAGTAGACTACAGAGTCACAGTTGTACTTACATGGCATCCTGTAGGGCTACTGTGAAGGACGAGACGAGTTGGGCGGCGATACCCAGACCGTGGATCACCAGTCCTATGATGATCATCACCAACAGCCTGTTACAAGTAGACTACAGAATCACAGTTGTACTTACATGGCATCCTGTAGGGCTACTGTGAAGGACGAGACGAGTTGGGCGGCGATACCCAGACCGTGGATCACCAGTCCTATGATGATCATCACCAACAGCCTGTTACAAGTAGACTACAGAATCACAGTTGTACTTACATGGCATCCTGTAGGGCTACTGTGAAGGACGAGACGAGTTGGGCGGCGATACCCAGACCGTGGATCACCAGTACTATGATGATCATCACCAACAGCCTGTTACAAGTAGACTACAGAATCACAGTTGTACTTACATGGCATCCTGTAGGGCTACTGTGAAGGACGAAACGAGTTGGGCGGCGATACCCAGACCGTGGATCACCAGTCCTATGATGATCATCACCAACAGCCTGTTACAAGTAGACTACAGAATCACAGTTGTACTTACATGGCATCCTGTAGGGCTACTGTGAAGGACGAGACGAGTTGGGCGGCGATACCCAGACCGTGGATCACCAGTCCTATGATGATCATCACCAACAGCCTGTTACAAGTAGACTACAGAATCACAGTTGTACTTACATGGCATCCTGTAGGGCTACTGTGAAGGACGAAACGAGTTGGGCGGCGATACCCAGACCGTGGATCACCAGTCCTATGATGATCATCACCAACAGCCTGTTACAAGTAGACTACAGAGTCACAGTTGTACTTACATGGCATCCTGTAGGGCTACTGTGAAGGACGAGACGAGTTGGGCGGCGATACCCAGACCGTGGATCACCAGTCCTATGATGATCATCACCAACAGCCTGTTACAAGTAGACTACAGAATCACAGTTGTACTTACATGGCATCCTGTAGGGCTACTGTGAAGGATGAGACGAGTTGGGCGGCGATACCCAGACCGTGGATCACCAGTCCTATGATGATCATCACCAACAGCCTGTTACAAATAATGAAGGATACATTTGAACCATTTTAGTCAACGCTTTACCTCGTATCAAAATCAAAACATATTAATACATAGTTCGAATTAAAAATTGGATGTGAATTTTTTAAAAGGGTTTCTCAATTTATCAACTAGATAACTATGTAATGTAATAAATCTAAATAACTTTGTATTGAACAGTTACGGATCATGACGTCACCTAGTTTATTGCGCCTCGGTCCTACGTGAGTAACCACGTACTCCCATGTATTTAGACAAGTTCAGTTTCTTTCAGGAAGGGAGATAATGGCAGTTAGTTTGACTATAGGTGGATCCAGAACTTTCTCGAATTGGCGCCCAGAAGGTCCAAGACCCACCGTCTAGAACCTTCTGGGCTTACACGGCTGCGATGTATAAAGATCTCCTTCAGCCGACCTGACAGTCAGTCAGTCAGTACCAGTGGAAGTGACAGTGTGTTAACAGTGACAGTACACTGAGCAGTGTGAAACAGACTCGAATGTCATAAGTAACATTAATTGGTGTAAAGAGTAGTGAATAATTTATGTGGCTAAATAGTATCAATCCAGTAATTTAAGTTCATAAATATTTCATTTGGTTATTTAGAGCGTTTAAATGATTTTAAAAAGTTAGTAGCCAAAAGTGTAATCACATTGTTTATTTCAGACCCTGTTCAACCGTGACAGTACCATTAAATTTTAAACTAAACGCATTTGTTAGTAGTTTAATAATAATGATAATTAATAATAATATCCTAAATCCAATTTTTACAACCTTTTGTAATTTCTCTGTAATTTGTGGTACTCTGCGCATTATAATTAAAACTTGCGAACGTTATTACCAAGTCATTCCCGAATACAATGATCTATCTGTAGTCATTGCCTAATACAGGTTTAGTGTTTATTAGTGGAGCTAATAATAGACAACGTGTTTGAGATAAAACCAACGAACACATAAGACCAATAGAAGGGGCGTTAGAGCCCTGGGAAGATGCCGGCCGAAAGCGGCGGCAGCCGAAGCCACCCTACTGGCGAGGGCTGTCAGGTGATCCATCTGACTTCAGTCGGGACCATAACCATGTCATATTACTCATGACAGCTATTTGCAAAAAATACTTTACAGTAAGACTATTCCACTTTTCAAAATTATTAAGCGAGTCCATTACACAAATAAAAATTCGGAAACCATCTCACAAAAACTGTAACATTTATGAGTCAGTAAAAATTAATTACCAATTAAATTGGATTAATTAATTGGATGTAATATAAATGTTTAAAAAATTGTTACTTAAAATTTTTCCTTTTTTATTATTATTAGTCTGCATAGTAACAAAGGTACTAATTGTAAACTATTTCTATTGTTCATAATTACATTGCTCCTTAGACATGGTATTGTTAGTTATTGCATTGTATTATAGTATTGCTCATTAGTAAGCTGATTTTATCTTTATATTGCTCATTGTTCTATAATTCATTGTTATATTATATTATTCATTACATTTAATCAGTATGGTTATTGTAATTGTGTGGCCTACTAGTTCACTTTTTCTATATTACTAGTTACATCTGGTTACTGTACAATTAAAAAAACTTATAAATCTACATTTTTGTGTTCAAGTTTATCTATCAATTTTTTCGGTAATGGTACTGAGATTAAATTTTAGTAACATTTTGTAGTATATGTTTGCAACTATCAAATTAATTCACTAAAATATCTGCTTTTCTCAAAGGTAACTTCTTCATAGTAACTAGATTAGGAATACTAAATGTAATACTTTTAAAAACATAATTAATATTTTTTGCAATACAATTAAACAAGTAATAGTAATATAATATATTAATAACATCATAACTTAACAGTTCTATTGGATCTAATGTGAGCAGTAAGCAGGCTGTATCAGGCAGCGCCACTCGTCTCGGCGTACGTAGACATGGCCGAGTCAAATGCGTAACTTCAAATAATAATTATAAAAAAGATTTTCATAAAAATATGATTCTGTAAACATAACTATTTATCTACATCTTTACAGCTTACATTACTTCTCTGACAAAAAAATAACAATTTGGCAGCCGAATAACTTTTTCATGTGACGATCTGTAATCCATAGAAAAAAATCAACTTTAATCATTTATTTAGTATGTAATACAATCAAATTAATTATTGTAAACCACACTATCATGATCACAAACTAATTTTTTCAACACATGCAACATTTTTGTAATTTAATTTAATATAAAAGTATTTTAAACCACAGATTATTTCAAAGGCGCGCATTAAAATGATTTACTCTTCCAGGCGTGTTTTGCTCTTTCTAAGTGATGCCAAGATGGCGGCCACGAGCATAGTCCCTGAATGATGGATGAGGGCGTTACATAAGACCACTTGTCCCTTCTGTTGGTCGTATGTGTTCGTTGAATATAGGTAGTTTAAAACTCCTCATTCTTCCTCGTACTACACTTACTGATGGGAGGACATGGGAGGGCCTGGGAAGTAGGGTGCAGGTCCGATCAGGTGGAAGCTGATGATGATCAGTAAGCAGCCTACAAGGCTGACCACCTTCGGCTTGACATGCCTGTCGATCAACCAGCCCCAACAAGGTGCAGTTAGGGCGTACGTCCCACCGTTGATCACGAACATCACGCCCAGGATCATCGGGGTTAAATTGAACTGGAACAAGAGCAAAAGAGGACTAATATACTTTCTTTTATAATATTGTATATAATTATTAATAATTTTATTAAATGCAATCACGTTCATCCTGTTTTTATTGCTATTAGCATTTTTCTCATCATTATGTATTGTATTTCTAATTTACTCTGTTACTTCATTTATGTTCAAATTTATATAAAATCACTTATATAAGATGGTCAGTGGCAGGCCTACCTCAATCGTTGCTAAATCAATATGTATGTTATAGCAAAAACTAATTGCAGTCGTATTATAAAAAATCCTTATTGTCTTTACAGCCTCAAATAGTTAATATTAAAAGTAAGTATATTTAAGGCAACAAAAACCCATAATTAATTGCATATTTAGTCCATTTTATAGTGTTTTATCGGATAAAATGTTTTCGTATATAAAAAATATAGTGTTTACACTCCAATTTGAACGTAATCATATGATTTATCTAAATAAATAATAACTTAACAATATGCGGCTCAAATTGAAAACTATTACAACATATTGTTATGAATATTGTTCAAATTATGTTATGAATTTTGTAAAAAATAAATAACAATGTCTTCCCATATTTTGTTATTTATTTTATTTGTTGATTTATCTAAAATATTTTAAGACTTTAAAAACTAATCTATGATTCACTTTTCCTTCTAAGTGTTATGGTCTGGTTATTATAAAAATTCTGGTAAAATCATTGTATGTTTAATATTTAGGGTTTTAATCTTTAAAGAATAATCGTACACTTTAAAACAAGATTGTCTCGTTTTGACATCTAGCATTTGAGTAGTTTTGTGTAAATTATGATCTATGTTTATTATATTCCCACTTTTTTGTATCTGAAAATATATTAAAAAGTTTGAACTCTGAATATTTTCAGACGTGTCAGCCATCGTAGACAACTTTCTGAAGGGACAAAGATAAACACAGGTTTCTAGCCTTAATGCATGAAGGCATTATACGAGAATAATTTACAAAATTTGTTTTTGTAGATTTTTTTCTTGGTTAGATTAAGTTACATTTCATAAGGTTACATAGGTCAGGCTGTGTTTCGTTGTATTAGATAGGTTAGGTACGTTTCCTAAGGTTTCATAAGTTAGGTTACGTTTCTTTAGGTTTTGTAGGGTAAGTTACGTTTTATTAGAAATAAAGGTTAGATTACGTTTTATTGATTTAGGTTGAGTATATTATGTTACCATGCAAGTTACTTTCTTTTGTAATGTACATAGTGTCTTTTTTAAATGGGACACCATTGTGATCTTGGATACCATAAGTCTGAAGAAAAGATTTAGATGGGGAACCTTACCTTGCTTTTAGAAACAATTAAAAATGCATATTTCAAATTCAAATCAAATATTTATTTTTTCAATGACATTACAAAGATGTATAGCAATTGCCATACCTATATAAAAATCTAAAACATACATCCCACATCAAAGCCTCTGTCAAAACATACATCATTTACGGTTGCACTCATAGCATAGTCACTCATACCAAATCCCCACTTCCGACACCAGTTGTCAGTCTTCTGATTATTCAGTCTCCCAGTTGTATGCCATAAATCCGCCCACACTATAAAATGCATGAGACGCTAAACAGCGTTTGAGACGAGTTTTTAACGCCTTGAGCGTTGGGGCATTCTTAAATGAATCCGGCGACTTGTTGACAAAACGAATACCTGCGTGTGAGGGCAAGCGTTCGTGAACAACCTTCCTGTAATTCCCAGTTCGGTAGTTGTTTCTGCCTCTCGTGTCGTGTGTCTAAAGTTTACTAAATAAAAATTGACCCACCCACCCTCCTATACACGTACGGTGGTATTGACCCACCCACCCTTACATACACGTACGTGGGTGATACAACTGGTGTCTGACGCAGGGAATGCATGAACTCTTGAACAGTGTTATTTACCCACCCACCCGTACACGTACAGTGGTTTTGAAAACCCGCCCAACCATACAAGTACAGTGGTATTGACCCACCCACCCGCCCATACATGGCCACTTGTCATAACACTTTTGGATATGCTAAATAGGGTTGTCTCCAGTATGTAAAGGCTAGGCGATGTCAACAGTTGCAATTTTTGGAATATTTCTTTGCAGGTTTCTCTGAACTTCAACTGTGCAACAATGTGAACCGCCATTTTCGCCAAATTAAAAAAAAAACTGCCGCCATTTTCCAATATGGTGGTCAACTTTGTTTTTACTTATGAAACATCCTATATGTTATGTTCATTTTAGATATAAATAGTAATTTTAAGACTTTTTAATCTGGGTAGTCTTTCGATATTTTGCTTAAAAACGTAGATATAAGAGCTCAAAATGTTCAGATTCCTTATGGAGCTTATCACACAGGTAACAATTTTTAAATGTACTTTTAAAAAAAATCTAATCTGCAAATAGTACAGCCAGCATTTGGAAGATGTATGCGTAGCTATTCTATTTTCAATATTTGACAGACTAGTGCAATAAATTATAGTACACAGAATTTAATGGAATTGAATATGGTAACAGTGCTGCCAACATCAACTTATATGTTACAAAATTGCAAAGTATTTGTTTAAATTCTATGTATTATAATTTAATACACTATTATGTCAAGTCGTGAAAATAGAATAGCATTTTCCAAATGCTTGCTGTAATATTTACAGATTATATAATTTTTTTTAATGTATTTTAAAAAATTGTTTCCTCAATGGTAAGCTCCATAAGGAATTTGAACATTGAGCTCTTATATCTACGTTATTAAGCAGCATATCGAACAACTGCTAAGAATAAAAATGTCTTACAATTAACAAAGTTGGCTGCCATATTGGAAAACGGCGGCCGTTTTTTTAAAATTTGAAATATGTATTTTTAATTGTCTCTACAAAGAAGGCAAGGTTTCCCCATCTAAATTTTCGTCAGACTTATGTTTTCCAATGGTCACCCATCACAATGGTGGCTCATTAAAAAAATACACCCTGTATATCATAGCCAGAATAAAATAACTTTGGTACTGGCGGAACGGCCACGCACCACTGGTATCAAATAACAAAACTATGAGTTTTAATTTGCTGTCAAACTTAAAATGAATAAGCAATAATTTTAAAACTAATTGTATAGTATCCACCATGTTATATTATTTAAGAAAAAATTATGCTAGAGATTTTTCTTGAACTAATTTGTTTTTTATTGTGATTTTTGTGTTTAACAACACGTTTTCATGAGTAAAATTGCGCGTGAGTCGTCTTTAACCTGTCATTGTAGCGAGAATAATAATAATAAAATAATTTATTGTGGATGGATGACAGTTTGATTCATTGTGATTAGTTTGGTATAAGTCTCATTTAATAATCCAAACAAGTTAATGAGAAATTAATTTTGTTGTGAACCTTTGCAAACTCTGAAACGACAAACGCTAGACAAAATTTCTTTGAGCAAACATTAACTGTATTATTTATGTATTACTAAAATAATACTGTGGCACTAATAAAACACGTAGAAAAATAATGAAGAGTCGATAAAGTAAACTCATAATTCGTTTACATCGAGCCTGTGTCGGACGCGTAAGGTATAATCTGCTCAAAGAAAAGTGAAGACCAGATATTCCAGTGCAAGCGTAAAGTAATCTTCACAATAATACATGGATGATATTTTCAGATAAGAAATGTTTCTACAGTAAGAAATAAGGGGTGTTAGTTTCTTTGTGGTGTGCTCGTGTTTAGATCTTAATTGATTTAACAGTGCTGCAATAGTTTAATCAACAGTTTATTTTTATTACTTATTAATTTTAGTTATTAATAAGTTATAACAGTTATTAATTTTAGAACTATTACAAGTTTTTTTTATTTAGATGCTACAATAATGATATAGGATTCAGTGTAAATATAATAATTAGTGTTAAGTGCAATACTAATATTTAGGCCCTTTCAAATTTTAATTAATATTTTAACAATAATTGAAAAGAACACCTGCAAATGGAAATATTTGCAGGATGGAAATGTTTGCAAATGGAAAATGCGTGCAAGAATGTTTGCAATGGAAGAGGGCAGAGCTGACTGCTGTGCCAGTGACTGTATAATGAGCGTGTGGTATCACCGCCGCCTTGTTGACAATCTAGATTTGAAAACTACTAAAACGTTCTTCCTAGTTTAAAAAAAGTTTATTTGATAAGAGAGTATGATTTTTGTGTCACTTACATAATACAATTAATTAATTTAGGTTTAAATAAATGTTGCCTACCGTTTGTCGTTACCAAGTTTGTAAGGGTTTACAAAAAAAATTAATGTCTCATTACTTGTCTGAATTATTAAAGGAGACTTATACCAAACTAATCACAATGAACAAAACTTTCATACATTCACAAAAAAATTTGTATTATCATTATTCTTATTACAGTGACAGGTTAAAGACGACTCACGCGTAATTTCACGAAGTATAGGTTAGACATTATAAACGTATTTCATGTATAAACAAGTTTGGAATGTGTTTATTGGAAATAGTCCAGGATTGCTGACATTTAAGTGCATAGATCTTTAACTCTAATCTCTAAATCTTTTTTTCATTATAGTTGCTGGTTGTGAGAACATACCTGACGCAGATGTGGTTCCAGTGTGGAGGAGAGAAAACCAATACTGCAAGAAGTGACAACGATGCTGCATGCGGCAACAAGCACTCCGGGAATACGCAAGACTTCCATCAGGCTGCCTGCGATCATGGTTGGTTAGGATGAATATTGGCATGTTATTATTACTATTGATAGTTACAGACTTGAATGAACGCGGATCCGTACAGTGTACAGCCATGCGTCACATGTAGTATATAATATAATATAATGAAGGCGTTTTTGTGTTTATTACGACAACTAACATATGTGACCTAACGAATTTATGTAGTACACATTTAAAATTAAACACAAACTAATATTTTACAGTTTTTTATATTTCATAAACGTACAAAACGTTTGATTTTGAAGTAAAATAAAGTACTTGATGTATATTTAAACTGTAAACCCTAGGTGTATGTTTATGTACAACAGAAATATTCACGTAATATTCTTGAGAAAGTCAGTAAGTTATTTTTAAGTAATATTATAATAGTAAATTGTTATGCTAACATGACGTGTTCTTTAACATGTTAGAGTAGGACTTTTTTCACGACACGATATAATATATATATATATATTTATTTATTTATATATATATATATATATAAAATGAATAATTATATATATTTATGGGCAAAATAAGTAGTAAAGTTATACAAGGTTAATTTTCACAAATTAATTAAATAAAATTCAGTAATTTGTTAAATGTATCAATCTGTAAAAGGAAGGCCTAATATAGAAAATATTTAACAATGGTATCATTATACAACTTAGTAGCCCGGTGCGCCTGTTACAATACAGCCGGTAGTACGCCTGCAAACCACGGCTAGGCAAGGGGCCGCGTTCATTCTAGTATTTAACTATCAGTATGTATATAATATTGCATTGATATTATAGAAGTATTGTAGCATAGTCATACAGAATACTATATATTCTAACAATAGCAGTCTTATAGAAATCAATCTCTCGCTTCATACAACATAAGATATACATCAATTATTGAATACCTATAACAACATCATGACTTATAAAATCGAAACACTTTAAATGTTAAACATTTAAGAGTCAAATACAACGAGTTATAGCTAAATTTAACAAAGCTACAACAACAAAAAATAATAAATTCTGATTGAAATGTTACATATTTCAATGAAGTTAGTGTTGTTTATATTATCCTCCTTTTCTTGTATATGCCCCAAATGTAAATTTCCTGGTGTTTTGAGTTGGTATCTAAAGTATATATACATGGAGGATTCCAAATTCCAATCCCTAACTGATATATAACGTTTGGAACATCACTCGTTGAGTGAATTTCATTCACTGGTCTTTAGGCCCATGTGAACTGCCGGTTAAAGTTAAATATAGGCTATATTGTGAATCTAGGTAGAAAATGTCTGAACTAGAATCTATATTTTCCGGAGACAACCACGTTAATATTCTATATGTATTATTTACAAAATAACCAGACGCTTCATCCATGCTGTCATGTGGCATTCTCAGTGTTATCGCCAACCTTTAATTATGCCTATATTGTGACCAACCTTGTAACTTCTGATTATCTTGTAAAAAGTGTAGATACAAATTGACGCAATTGTCACAGGAAAATATAAATTCTAGCTATGACACCGACCGCTTGAGCCTAAGCATTAAGGTATTGTATTGGCTTCTCTACGTCAGTCCCTGTGTAAGAGGGGGGTTATGAACATGGTGATAATATCATCAAATAAATCAGATTTATTTTATGAATGTGGGAATTAAAATACGTATATGTCACTTAACTAACAATAAGAAAATTAGAGTCTTTATAGACTTAAGATTTAAGAATTTTCATACAATCGTATACATCCTATTATTTGAGCACATGGACTCTTCTAGGCAAATATTAATATTTTCAAGTTGAAAATATTACTATGGTTAGGACAAAAATGTATATAATATTTTTAATTGTTTGGAAATAAAAAAATCCCAATGTATAAACGAATAGCATTCCTACATTTTATTTGAAGTCCTAGGGGGTATTTCAGTAGTTGGAATATACTTAATAGTTTAATAATAGCTTGTACTATACATATAATGGCTTGTACTATACATATGATAGCTTGTACTATACATATAATGGCTTGTACTATACATATGATAGCTTGTACTATACATATAATGGCTTGTACTATACATATGATAGCTTGTACTATACATACTCGTATAATATTGTAGTGAAATATAAATTTCCAGTATCACGTTGACATATGTTCTATATTTATTTTATCACCAAATATATAATAAACAATCGTCATAGATTTTAGCATAGTTACACAAAACAATTTCATAATTAACTTTTTACAAATGTAATTAGCTATTTTTTATTAAAGGAGAGGCAGATGTCTCTTTTAACCTTATTCTCTTGATAATTAACCTTACTCTACCCATTCCCCATAGACTGTTGATCTGTGGTTGGAGTCATCAGGTTATTCTAAACTGCGGTATCACTAACTCAGGCTCATTGTTCATTTACTTAGCAATACAAAGAGTGCTTTACACAGCCTAGTTGTTATGTACATACTATACTTACACGACACCGCCTATATTTTAAGTTTGACAATTACGTTACACTAACTACTTATTTACAAGATTTGTAATTGATAATTTGTAAGGTTTCTACCAAAAACGTATACTCCTATGAGTGTAACGATCACTCAAACAAATAATTGATTCTAGGTGGGATATTTACAGATTATTTTTCTGTTAAGCGATTAAAATATTTAAAATAAAAACTTAGCGACAAAACCTTCTACAATAAAACATTTGTTTTACGGTAATTAAAAACCTAATATTTGTGGGTAACAATCTACACTCTTATAAAACATTTTTAAAGAGGCAAATTACAAAAAATTATTATTATTATTTTTAAACATATTCCAAATTATTGACCTAACATAATATATTAAATAAAATCTAGCACAATTCAACAACAATAACCCAACTTACCGAACATAACGAAATGTAGTCTAACCAAGAAAAACATCTATTCGATCAAATTTTGCAGAATATTATTTTTACATATTGTTATTCTAAATAAGAATAGAAGGTTGTGATTTTATCAATAACAATTCAAAATATATAAAAATTGTTGATAAAACAAAAAACTATTACAAATATTATAACACTTTTTGATTTACCGATAGATTTACACAAATAGTTTTGAAAAATTGTTCACACAAATAAAAAATATGAACTTGCCTCTGGACTTGGTGTCCACTTCTCGGTCTCCATGGTCTGGAAGTACCAGGAGGGTCATGAAGGCCGACATGAAGAGACACGCCCCCAAGACGGTGAACGGGAGCTGGTAGCCGCCAAGCTAATGGAAGTATAAAACAGAATCATATAAACAAACATTTATTAAAGAAACCTCTCTAAAATAATAATATAGTGTAATATGATAGAGAAATCATTGGTAGAATCTCAATGCATCGTTCTGTTATATAAATACACTGTTATGAGAGCAGTGTTACTTCAAGCTGTATTATAATATAATATTAAGATTGTCATAAGAAATACGAAACATGTATAGCAAATGACTTTGACGATTTATCCTAACATGTGGTTAAAAATACACAATCTAAAGAAATTCATAAACATTATGAACTAACATATTTTATGTTGAATAATAATTTGTAGATTCTGTGAGTAGTAATAAAATAATAATTTTCTCAAACTCAAAACATGCTTTATTTGGACATAAATATCTGCATAACAGTGTCATATTTACAAAAGTGTACAATAGTCATACTTAAAATGTGTGTATAGTGTTAAATCATTCATATATTGGTTACTATCTGAAAACTAATCACCTAATAATTTTATAAAATTTTGTAAGGCCCATTATATTCTGTCTTTGGAGCGTACAGACTTTGAAAGAATAAGGAAAGGGACATTTCAAACAGGAACATATTCAGGAAATAGTTTTTTGATTGAAAAGTTGAATATAGGGTGACAGGACAAAGAACCGTAACAACATGGTCTATTGAAAGAAATAGAGTTCATTCCGGGAATATAAAACAAGTATATGGACACAAGGAAGGTCATCTCATCAAAACAAGGTTGAATGAACTGCACGAGGACCTCAACATCTTGTATGAGAGTCTGAGACAAACCAATAATCGACTGTCCGTCAACAATATTTGCAGCTAACTGAAACTCAAAAAAATTAAATAATAAATCAGATGAATCTAATGCAGACTTTTGAATATCTATAGAATAGTATTTTAAGCTACAATAGATATTAGTCTACGAATGTCCAAATGCAAAGTTAAAATATAATATAAATAAAAATAAAATATAGTCATTTACGTTGGAAATACGAATATTATAATACAACTAGGCAATAAAATTAGGCTTTAAATATCAACATGTGAACTTTTTTACTTTGGATACAATTGGAGTAGAGACATATAAAATACATTATTAGCAAAATAATAAAATTTGGAGTATTTCTATGCTTGAAAAAAGATCATAAGATGTTTTATTACTGATGTACACACAGAAAATTATAATTTAATGATTTCCAATGATTTTTTTTATTTTAAAATTATATATTGAAATGACGGAACTCTTAATATTATTTAATACTCTGCATTAATATTTCCATAACATTTTTAAAGATAATATTGTAATTTTATTATTCTTCAAACTTAAATTAAAGCAACATAAGTTACTGACAGTAGTAGATTTACAACAAATAGCGAAAATAATTCATAAAGGACCTGAAAGAGAGCCCCACCGACGGTTGGTCCAACTATTAATCCAAGCCCGAAAAATGTTTCCAAAGATGCCTGGAACAGAACAAAAATATTAAGTTATTTTATGTGATAAATAACAAGTGAATATGCAAGATAATATAATTCCTTAGTTAAACAGTTTCTGATTCTAAGAGTTGCGCAAAACTACTTCTTTTAAAAAGTGTTATAAAAGTTAATAGTACAGTTTTATTATTTTTATTTTTTGTATTGTGAAGTATCGCAATGTAAAACCGTTTATTGCACTATAATTAATTTGGAAGATTGCTTTTCGTTATCTATGGTCTGAGGACGGTAAAGTTGTTTACCAAAATTGATCACCACGGTAAATGTACTTTTTATTCTTATATTGTGATACATTTGTTGTTTGACACTCACTTGTTCTGTATATGTATATATACTAACACGTAGTATGCTATGAAATACAATGTTTACAATGGTTTGTTACGTAGGTCAAAGTTACGAGCACGTAGAGAGAGTTATTCTAACTCACAAAAGTAGTTGCGACGTTTTCAGGAAACTCCATGGCTATGATGGCAAAGGATGCAGTGAGAAAAGCGGCATTTCCCATAGCCTCTATGCTCCGGATCACGAAGGACAACACGATGAAAGGATAGTGTCCTTCCACCTTGTCCAGCATCCTGTAAACCCAAGAATAGTAAGTTGAGTACCACAGATGCTCTGTAACTAGTATCAACATAAAACACAAATAATAAATGTAGATATTTTGGGCGTATCCTACTCACCAATGGTTTGAGTATCATTTCTAATATCCTAACTCACCAACATAAGACCTTAGGTCAGGTAGACAGCTCCCAGCCTCCCTCAACCCCCGCCCCAAATACACCACTCCACTCTGCAAGTCAATGCACTGAAGAGTGAGGATATCATTCTATCTCTGATATTGATAGGTAAAGAAGGAGTGTGTTATGGAATAAGTTGTTAAAAGTTTTAGTCAGCGAAACTAAGTAGCCCAAACGGTGAAGTTTTAATTAATTGACTACAAACGACTGTGATAAATAATACTCAGAGTGATTCTGTTAGTGTCGATCGATTATGGTGAAGTGCAAGTTAATACGTTTGGACCTCTACACTTTTAATTAATTGACTACAAACGACTGTGATAAATAATACTCAGAGTGATTCTGTTAGTGTCGATCGATTATGGTGAAGTGTAAGTTAATACGTTTGGACCTCTACACTTTTAATTAATTGACTACAAACGACTGTGATAAATAATACTCAGAGCGATTCTGTTAGTGTCAATCGATTATGGTGAAGTGCAAGTTAATACGTTTGGACCTCTACACTTTTAATTAATTGATTACAAACGACTGTGATAAATAATACTCAGAGTGATTCTGTTAGTGTCGATCGATTATGGTGAAGTGTAAGTTAATACGTTTGGACCTCTACACTTTTAATTAATTGACTACAAACGACTGTGATAAATAATACTCAGAGTGATTCTGTTAGTGTCGATCGATTATGGTGAAGTGCAAGTTAATACGTTTGGACCTCTACACTTTTAATTAATTGACTACAAACGACTGTGATAAATAATACTCAGAGTGATTCTGTTAGTGTCGATCGATTATGGTGAAGTGTAAGTTAATACGTTTGGACCTCTACACTTTTAATTAATTGACTACAAACGACTGTGATAAATAATACTCAGAGCGATTCTGTTAGTGTCAATCGATTATGGTGAAGTGTAAGTTAATACGTTTGGACCTCTACACTTTTAATTAATTGACTACAAACGACTGTGATAAATAATACTCAGAGCGATTCTGTTAGTGTCGATCGATTATGGTGAAGTGCAAGTTAATACGTTTGGACCTCTACACTTTTAATTAATTTACTACAAACGACTGTGATAAATAATACTCAGAGCGATTCTGTTAGTGTCGATCGATTATGGTGAAGTGCAAGTTAATACGTTTGGACCTCTACACTTTTAATTAATTGATTACAAACGACTGTGATAAATAATACTCAGAGTGATTCTGTTAGTGTCGATCGATTATGGTGAAGTGCAAGTTAATACGTTTGGACCTCTACACTTTTAATTAATTGACTACAAACGACTGTGATAAATAATACTCAGAGTGATTCTGTTAGTGTCGATCGATTATGGTGAAGTGCAAGTTAATACGTTTGGACCTCTACACTTTTAATTAATTGACTACAAACGACTGTGATAAATAATACTCAGAGTGATTCTGTTAGTGTCGATCGATTATGGTGAAGTGCAAGTTAATACGTTTGGACCTCTACACTTTTAATTAATTGACTACAAACGACTGTGATAAATAATACTCAGAGCGATTCTGTTAGTGTCGATCGATTATGGTGAAGTGCAAGTTAATACGTTTGGACCTCTACACTTTTAATTAATTGACTACAAACGACTGTGATAAATAATACTCAGAGTGATTCTGTTAGTGTCGATCGATTATAGTGAAGTGCAAGTTAATACGTTTGGACCTCTACACTTTTAATTAATTTACTACAAACGACTGTGATAAATAATACTCAGAGTGATTCTGTTAGTGTCGATCGATTATGGTGAAGTGCAAGTTAATACGTTTGGACCTCTACACTTTTAATTAATTGACTACAAACGACTGTGATAAATAATACTCAGAGCGATTCTGTTAGTGTCGATCGATTATGGTGAAGTGACAGTTAATACGTTTGGACCTCTACACTTTTAATTAATTTATTACAAACGACTGTGATAAATAATACTCAGAGTGATTCAGTTAGTGTCGATCGATTATGGTGAAGTGCAAGTTAATACGTTTGGACCTCTACACTTTTAATTAATTGACTACAAACGACTGTGATAAATAATACTCAGAGCGATTCTGTTAGTGTCGATCGATTATGGTGAAGTGCAAGTTAATACGTTTGGACCTCTACACTTTTAATTAATTTATTACAAACGACTGTGATAAATAATACTCAGAGTGATTCTGTTAGTGTCGATCGATTATGGTGAAGTGCAAGTTAATACGTTTGGACCTCTACACTTTTAATTAATTGACTACAAACGACTGTGATAAATAATACTCAGAGTGATTCTGTTAGTGTCGATCGATTATGGTGAAGTGCAAGTTAATACGTTTGGACCTCTACACTTTTAATTAATTGACTACAAACGACTGTGATAAATAATACTCAGAGTGATTCTGTTAGTGTCGATCGATTATGGTGAAGTGCAAGTTAATACGTTTGGACCTCTACACTTTTAATTAATTTACTACAAACGATTGTGATAAATAATACTCAGAGCGATTCTGTTAGTGTCGATCGATTATGGTGAAGTGCAAGTTAATACGTTTGGACCTCTACACTTTTAATTAATTGACTACAAACGACTGTGATAAATAATACTCAGAGTGATTCTGTTAGTGTCGATCGATTATGGTGAAGTGCAAGTTAATACGTTTGGACCTCTACACTTTTAATTAATTTATTACAAACGACTGTGATAAATAATACTCAGAGTGATTCTGTTAGTGTCGATCGATTATGGTGAAGTGCAAGTTAATACGTTTGGACCTCTACACTTTTAATTAATTTATTACAAATGACTGTGATAAATAATACTCAGAGTGATTCTGTTAGTGTCGATCGATTATGGTGAAGTGCAAGTTAATACGTTTGGACCTCTACACTTTTAATTAATTTATACAAACGACTGTGATAAATAATACTCAGAGTGATTCTGTTAGTGTCGATCGATTATGGTGAAGTGCAAGTAATACGTTTGGACCTCTACACTTTTAATTAATTTATTACAAACGACTGTGATAAATAATACTCAGAGTGATTCTGTTAGTGTCGATCGATTATGGTGAAGTGCAAGTTAATACGTTTGGACCTCTACACTTTTAATTAATTTGTTACAAACGACTGTGATAAATAATACTCAGAGCGATTCTGTTAGTGTCGATCGATTATGGTGAAGTGCAAGTTAATACGTTTGGACCTCTACACTTTTAATTAATTTATTACAAACGACTGTGATAAATAATACTCAGAGCGATTCTGTTAGTGTCGATCGATTATGGTGAAGTGCAAGTTAATACGTTTGGACCTCTACACTTTTCCTTACATATATATCAACAATATTTTGAAATTATAGATCAACATTAGACTGTTTTCTGATGGTGCAGTTTTGGTATATTTTAAATTTGGGTAGATATTTAATCCCACTCAGTGAAAAGAGGGATGAAGTGGACTGTTAAGAAAGTGCAGCCTTTGCAAGGCAAACTAAATCGCTTTAAAACCTGGGTGCCAGTTGTAGTTCTATAGATAGTTAATACATTGATATGTTATGTTTTTATATATAAACTTTGTAGATTTTGCTTCTTTTTTTATATGACTTGTGAATTTATTTTAGAAGTTTATGTTAAGTATAAGTTACTTAAAGTTACTAAAAAATACAAATATAATTTTTCATAAAAGGCCTCACTATTAAAGTTTTTATTGCTTTTAAATTGTGTTATTTTAACAATTATATACATAAAAACCATCTTCAACAAAAAATACAATTTTAACACTATCAAATTTATATTAAAGTTTGATTATCCTTACTCTAATAAGTTTATTTTATAATTGGTTTATTAGTATAAATCTTACAATGAAAATGTTGAATTTTGTTCCAAGAGAGAGTAAGTGCATCTTGTAAGGATTTCACTATTTATTCATACATCACAGAATAACTATTTGATTTTAAATGTTAAAGCTATTTTATATTAAAAGGGGAGGTATTACGTCCATGTAATTTTTTAAGTTTTATTATTTTAATGCTCGGTACTAAGATACAACTGAAGTAATTATAATAAATGCGTGCATACTACACGTATTTTAGAATTTTAAGGTTAGTCAAGTTTATTGTGTGGTACAAATAAAAAAAATATATTTTAACTAATATAGTAAATATCTGTGATCCTCCTCAGTTCAAAAGAGCTGAAATAAGTAACGAATCCCTTTCCAAATAAATGTGTGATTGCCGAATCCGCGACACAGGAGCGCCTCTTACCTGGCTGAGGGGTTGTCATAAATAATTTTCACTAGGGGTGCAACTCAGGAGCGCCTCCCCATCCCTTTTCAGAGGCACTCCTGTGTCGCACCTAAAACTACCTGTCCTCGGCACTGGGCGAGCGACAGTGGAGCGCTTGGCAAAAACTAATAAAACTGTCAGCCAAGAAATAGCACAACTGCGACAGTGGAGCGCCTGACCTTGAGGAGCTCCACTGTCGTACCCTCGCGGGTCCAATGTGACAAGGGTTTGACAAGGGTTCAAAAACTAAGGTGTCTTGATATCTATGGTGAGATTGTGTTTAACTTGAGAGCAATCTAACTGTAGGCGATACATATGTTTATTAAAATAATCATACGTGTTACAGTATTTACATATGATCCGGGTTTGTTAGCAAATTTTACACTTCAAATTACTTTAGAATAAAAAAGCCTTCATGTATTGAAATTGTAAATATAAGCTATATTAAAATAAGTTGTTATAGTCCGATTCATTGACACGCTTCTTATCATAGAAAAAGTGTATTGTATAAGACGTAAAATTGTGGATTGGTTGGCGTTTGACGTATTCCTAAGTAACTATTTTTCATAGTCCTTTCTATTAAATCAAGGCTAAGCAGGTTGAACCGTCAATAATGTAATCATTTGAACAATAGCCATTAATATTTGAAATCATTTAAACTGAGTAGTAAGTTGATAGAAAATCTGTTTGCGGTATATATTTTCAGATATGTAATGAAACGAAATACCTTTAACATATACTGTAGTTATAAAATTAATTTAAATAGTATTCAGTCATCATTGAGACACATCCAATACATTATTTTCATACCAACCAACAAGTAGATGACGATCAAACATTTAAAATCTTTGAAGTCTTTAGATAGCGTAAATTATCAAAAGACGTTTATTAGCGAGGGATAATTCAATATGCATAGCGTAAAAATAAAATAAAATTATAAAATATCTTATATTGTCTTTCCAGTCTCAGAACAATTTTACACCTGCACAATAAATTCTTGATTTAATTAGATAAAACTGATAACTTAGTTATCAGTTTTATCTTCTTTTAAATGTAAAACTCTTTTTTTAATTTTTAAAACAGTTACACCTTATGTTATATCAGTTATATTATTATATTTTGGAAACAAATTTATTTAATTTGATTTTTGTTCAATAATGCCTACCTTGTAGGTGAAATACCTCAAGCAAATAACACATTTATTTACAATTTCTGATAATTTACAGTATAGTCATGTTATTAAAGTTGTTAGTATCTATTATGTCTCATAAAACAGTAAACACAATACTATCTATCAATCATGAACAATACAATGTTAACAAACAATTTTCAAACAATAGTTATTTAACATAAAAACTAGCCTAACTTATCTAAACTAGCTAAAATAACCTAAATTTCCTAACCAAGCGAACAGTAAATACAAGCTATTGCCCTTCTGAATACAGGTTAGAATCTTATAACTTCCTTTGTCCTCCCAACAATTTTCGAAGATTGAGGGAAAACATCCAAAAAAATCTTTAAAGTTTTTGGTACTGTAATTTGGGGGCCCGCAATCAGAAATTCTCACAGAAATAACCACATTTTGTCGTAAATTTCACAAGTACTAAATATCTAAAACAGTAATTGTTGATAGGTCCTCCCCATAATTAATCTCACTTCTATCCTGGAGATGTAACTGAAAATTGTTACATAAATTGTATATATGAATGTATATTGTTCAAATCTGTTTACTTTAGATGGTTTTGTGCTGAAAAACCATAAACATACAACTCATCAGTAGGTACTTAGTTTTTTCGAGCCCAACTTTACAAGCCAAATGTGGTAATTTCTATCCAAAACAGAGACAACTAAATTATGAGGGGGGCCAGTTGATAACAGTCAGACTTTCACTTGTAATTGAATTAATATTTAGTGACACCCTCCAAGGAATGGTAGCCTTACTTTGTAACAAAATATACATTAGCTCATTAATACTCATCACTCGCTTATGTTGAGTCTTATAAATACATTACACTAATAAATACTCACACACACACAAGTTCATATTTAGTGACACCTTCCAAGGAATGGTAGCCTTACTTTGTAACAAAATATCGATTAGCTCATAAATACTTATAACATACTTATGTTGGGTCTTATAAATACATTACACTAATAAATACTCACACACACAAGTTCATATTTGCCCGTATCTTAATGTTTGTTATCTTATGAATAAGTAAATAAATATTTGTTCTTAACTCTTTGAATACTGTAATAAACTTGTTTAGATTTGACAGTTATAAAGGCACGGTTTCTTAGTAGATACAAAATGCATGCACCTATACATTCGTTAAAAATCTGAATGCGTAAAATTCATTAACAGGGTTAAGAGAAGTGTTTTCTAGACATATTCTAAAAATAGATGTATTCAGGTCTTAAGACTACCGATGGCACTCTCTCCTAACTACGCACGAACGAAATCAACAGCACTCCCAGTCCACCATTTTGAACACAGAAGAAAGAAACAGAAGTCACATAAAATTATGCGCAATATGTGAGTCGAATTAGTATATCTAGTAGTTATTTCTCCAGTTTGCCATGTGAGTGATAGGGCCAGCACCTTGTCAGCCCCTCTCTTTATTTTCCCAAATCCTAAAGGATAAACTAGTAATTTTTATTATAGATGGTTATAAAGATGTACAGTTGTTGTAATCTATTAAATAACTGCTACTGAGACGTTCACTGAGGCCATAAGAAAGCGATATATGTTTCTTTTTCTTGGTGGTTTGAACACAACCCACCCTCACGACCTTTGATCTGATCCCGAAAGGGGTTTTTCATAGGTTTGACCAAACATTCAGTATTCCACAACATATAATACTATAGGTCCCCCATCCACCCACACATGTAGGACGTCGACCTGTAACCGAGATAAAATGTTCTATTTATATTTATAACTCGTCCTTTCATTTTGCTATGTCCACAAACATTTATTCTGAAGCTTCTTGGATACGAGTGGACTGTTCGACATTGTAGCTTAGGTCTTCTTACAAGAGAATATGTAACAAACCAGTACATTAATATGAGATAACATGATAAGGAACGTGAACTGTACACTTGAACTGTAACCTTAGATTGTTATGTAAATCCATCGTTGTTTATATGTATTATTTCCTATCGTAGCCCTAATAGTCCTAATTCCTAACTGCGCCACCAGTGCATACAATCCCTAATTCCTAAATGGACACAGTGCTGTAACCCAGCTACATGGGGACAAAGTGTTTGGGAGATTGTAGGCGATAGGTTGGATGCTCGGTCCTCATAATACCGACATGGCGTCCGCTTGATGGTTGCTATCGGCGTGGACACTACTAGAGAAGTCTGGGGTGTTCATGTTGGGTGGTAATCATTGTGCGGATGTTGTGTGGGGGAGATAACTGACTATCAGGCTTGTCAATTAGCTGAAAATCAGACCAGCACTACGTGGTTCGGATTCCACGTAAAGCTGTAGGTCCCTTAGTTGCCCTGGCTGTTGAACTATTAATAAATTGCCCTTTCTGAGGAACAGTTGAACTCAGTTAGTAACCAGACTACACTCATCCACACTCATCATACACTCAAGGTGCATGTACTTTGCCAGTAAATTATTAATTGATATGCTTTGTAACATTATTTTCCCTTCTAATTCAAAAGTTTAAAATCAATTTCAAAATTTTTAAATTCATTGTTGTCTACTTGGCTGGATTAATATGAACAGTTTCAATTGATAAAAATTAATAAGTCTAATAATTTTGAACAGTAATAAGATTCTTAATTATTTTTGTTTAAGAAGTCTCGTTCATCAAGATAATGGTTAATTAGCGATAAGAAAGAGTGTAGTCATTGTTACTAAGGTCGATTGTCAATAAAAGGCAATTCATTAATAGCCCAGTAGCCAGGTAAACTGAGAAACTTACAGTTCATAGTGAAATCTGGACAACGTAGCATTAGTCTAAAACTGGCAAGCATTGAAATTCAATTGCCTCCCCTGTTTACAACACCCACTGAATACAGTTCTCCCGTATGGATAAATAGTGTACACACTAAAGCGATTATGTCCAACTTAATAAGGTCATGAGATCTATTAGTGGCATCCTCATGGCAACTTCACTAACTTGGCTCCCAGTGATGTGCAATATAGCTCCTCCAGAGATAATTCGTCAAGAGCCATTACTAAAATAATTCAATAAGATTTTGAATTCACGCACCTTTCCATTACACAGGATCTCACACGTCAGAATAGTCATATGAAATCTCGAAACCCAGCGCTGTGTACTGCTTTCCAGTTGAGAAGATTAAATTTCTCGCTCAATACTAGATGGTCCAGTTTTGGGAATAGTTTTGATGAACGAAATAAGTTCCTTATTAACGATCCGTCAATACCTGTAGGTGGGATGAACCTCCCTCGTATGGAATGGACACTGCTTAATCGGTTCCGAACTGGCGTGGGCAGATGTATAACCCAGTGTAAATAACTACTGGAATTATAAATGGTGATTGAAAATTGATCAGTCATGTGATTGCGGGGTGTCTGTCCAAACAATGGATCACATAGCTACAGATTGCCTCCTGTGGTTTTTTTTACAGAGGGATCATCCAGCATAAACGAAATCAGTGAGGCAGGTCTTAAATGGCTCAATGGATTGGGCTTAGCTTTGTGACAGGAGATCACTTTATATTTTTTATTCCCTTTAATCACATTACAGTATTAACATGCCTTTTGGATGTTGATCCAAATATATGTATCACAGCTTTTAAAAATTAAAAAATGGTAGCTGACAACAAACCATACGATATACATACAGCACCCAAATTCTGAAAACTTATCGTACATAGATATTCCAGACTTCAATAGTGTCCATTGAGTTCATGGTAACCATTGAGAGGACACCGTGTTGATATTAAGAAGTGTAAGAACAACAGTCTGCAATACCAGGCAAGTTCAAGGATGGCAACTTGTGTACACGCTGTTGTACAACCAAGACTTATATCACTGACCCCAGGGCGAGCCTCAGCTACTGGGCGGGTCGCAGGTGGCGGATAGCGAATGTTCCACCTCGTCATTGATGGGGTGGACAACTGCGAATAAGGGGAAACCCTAATAAGCAGTCCCGGACCGAGGTTTGCAGGAGCAGCTGAGGTGTGCAGCTGACGGGCTTAGTGACCCCGCGGTACCCTTAACTCATTACCACACACACTTATAGTTACATACCTAAGGACCGCACTGAGTCCTTAGATAATGAACCGAGCATGGGAGCAGAGGGCAGCCTCACTGGCCAGCCCTTGTTTTCCATTGCTCGGGCCAAATCAATGTCGGGGGGGGGGACAGGTCTCTCTCCGATTCTGAATCCAACTTGGCTGAGGACCGCTCAGAGCCCTCAGACAAGGACCTTGGCACGGGGAACGAAGGTAGCCAAGTAGGCCAGTCTGAAGTCCACGCTGCTCGGGTCATGGGTTCGGCGGAGGGGGGCATATCGCTCTCTGACCTCGAAAACATCCTTCTCGGAGCCTAGGCTCTGATCAGCTCGATCGGACGGCTGAGGCTCTGAATAGGATGAAGATAGCCAGGAGAAGCACTCCTGGCAATCAGAGGAAAAGGCCTATAGGCCTCAACTGACTGATCACTGGAGGGGGTCCTGTACAGGTCACTCCTCAGTGGTCAATCTAATAAACGATGAGGTACTCTCAATGAGGTTTGACTTCATTGGGACTAAGTATCTTTTCACCAGACCCCATACTGTGGATTTTGGGTCGAGGGAGTACTGGGACGCTGTTAGTAGCCCGGTTTCTTCTCACGACCCAATTGTATGGTTCACAGACGGGTCAAGAATAGGCAACAGAGCTGGATTTGGTGTCTATACTGGTGACCCTAGGACCAACGCGTGCGTGAGCCTGGGAGCGTATGGCACCGTGTTCCAAGCTGAAGTCGCCATACGTTCAGCGCAAATTATGATAGAGGTTTGCAGGAAACATATCCATATCCTCTCAGATAGTCAGGCGGCCTTAGGGGCCCTTGACTCCTGGAAGGTTTCGTCTGGTCTGGTCTGGGAATGTGTGGAGTCCCTCAGCATCCTGGGTTCAAGAAATCAGGTCCTGCTGGAATGTATCCCAGGAAATAGGGGAATAGAAGGCAGCGTGCAGGCCGATGCCTTGGCTAGGGAAGGTGCTATTAAGCCCTTCATTGGTCCTGAGCCGGCCTGCGGCGTTTCGGCTGCAGCTGTCAAAATAGCAACCAAAACTGGGTCCCAGACATCTGGAAAGATGGCGGCGGTTCCCAGGGCAAGGACTCGGCAAGCTTCTTGTCATAAATCCTTCCCAGAAGTCAACAAAGTAACTTCTTGGGTTGAGTAAATTTTACGTAAAGTTGGTGGTGGGACTCATCACCGGTTACGGTAAATTCCGGAGGCATCTAAGAACAGCGGGACTCCTTACGGAGGATCCCATCTGTCGCCTCTGTGGGTTGGACGAAGAGTCGGCAGAACACACTGTCCGGGAGCGTGAGGCTCTTGGTGCCAGCAGAAGAGTACCTTTTGAAGGCTCACCTCTGGGACAGTCGGAAATTACTAATCTAGTGAAGAAGCTCCTTGGCCTGGTCAAGGATTGCCAGCTTTACGACAATTAGGCACCGGGATTGGCTCAAAAAGCCTCAGGCTTCGTTGCAAGGGTTGGCTGGACCAACTGCATATCCCCTTTTACTCTAACTCTAACTCTCTATATCACTGACACTCTGCCTCATATCCTTGGACAGTGTCCTTATAACAACCTGGTCAGTAATCCCCGGCATAATAGAAGAAGGATACTAGTAGCAGATGAGTTCATAAATAAAAAACTGTACGAAGTTTATTACGATGTATCCACAACAGAAGAGAATTGTTTTATATGCCGTAGTGATGTAGTAGTATTGGACAGAACAAGAAATATTGGCTACATTATTGATCCGACCTTACCTTTTGAAATTAATTACAGACAATTGATTCAAGTAAATCAAGAAAAATTTCTAAAATATTAAAAATGCTGTAAATCAATATAACGAAATATATAGAATTAATGAATTCGAATTGTTTTGTCTACTAACTGAATCAAGGGGAAGACATTCAAAATTAATTACAGATTTTCGGGCTTAGTTTCAGTTACAAAAGAATACAATTTACGATAATTGTTATGTCTCTGAAAAGTTATATCAAAATTTTAATAAATCTTCTTTACAACCATAAGTCTATATAATTAGTATGCTTTATATATGTTCAGCTCATAACACTAAGAAAGTGAAGAGTAAATGTCCTTATCTCATTATATGCCTGTCTTCAGCTTGGAAATATTAAGAGTGTTCTTAAACAACTAGGCCATTAACTTTAGGAACTTAGAATAACAAAGGTTTACTAGTAATACAATTTCATTTTTATGCATGAAATTAGGCCAAGATAGTCACGCCTTGTTATCAGTCAGCCAGAGGTCATTCCCTGTGTTTAGTTTACTTATCATTTGTACACTTCTGTCACATACCACAAAGTACAATGGGTGACGCCCGAAAAACTAAAGTAATTGCAGTTGCATAGAAAATTCTATACTATGATTGTTAATAATATTTTATTTGAATAACGTCTTTTATAATTTAAGTACACGGATGTAGAGTGATATCCCAATGTGGCGACAAGTATAGAATTGGCGCAGCTTCACAATAAATTGTTTTTAGATGCTCAGTACCGGGGGAGATGCTCCGACCACCATACTGAGAATCGAACCAAGGAAACAGTATGGTGTATGAGGAAAAGTATATGAGGTGAGTTCCATACCAATCAAACACTAATTGTTAAGTTTCTACTTATCAGAGATGTGATAAATATGAAAGCACTCACCCGAACAGTATGGCACATATTCCTGTTGTGAAGATTCCTCCATTGAACATAAGTTTCGGTCCGAGCCTATGCAACTGGAATATGTGAAAATAAGCACAGTTAATTATATTTTCAACTTTGTTGTATACGGTAGTATTATCTATTATCACTAATAGCTCAATAATAACGTATGGTTTTACTATAAATGAACATTTTGTGAAATATATTTACTTACACAAATCTCCTTCTTTAAGTTTATTTATTTACTCATTTTTAATTAATTTACAATTATTTAAGTGTTTGTAGTGCACAGTTAAAACATTTTATTCTTTGTTTGCATACATTGATCCCATAATACGTATTACTGAAAACACTGAAGGTTTTCAAATAAAATATAATATTTTTTCCCTTCAGATTTAATCGTAATTAAATACAAATTTGGTGTATAATAAAAAACAATATATAAAAACAGCATATAAAAATATTAATAAATGTTGTAGTCAACAAAATGTTGAACGAACATTGTTGTAGTCTTCATCTCATAGTGACCACCTTAAGTAAAAGTACGCTGCATATGTTTGATTGAAAGTTGCGGAGTTGTAAAAAACGGGTAAAATATGGTATATTTCATTAATTTATTAAAACAATTTCATTTAGAAAAGGTATCTTTTGAGTGTGTTTAATACTAGCTAGGAATTATTTAGTACATTATGAATATTTACTTTAAATGTCGCCTCAATATTGCCTTGATAAAAGATACACGGCTATTTTGACGTGATACATTATCGAGCAAGTTAAAAAGAAAATAAAGAAAAAAACGCAAACTGATAATTCATGAATAGTGTTAGAAACGGGTCAATAGTCTGCTTCAATGCCATAGAATGCTCTATTTGAGTCACATGGTTAAACCAAATGCAAATTTTGCTGTAAAAAATTGATAAAATAGTAAGTAGGTTAATAAATTAATAAAAATGTTGTACTTCCACTTCTAAATAATAAATTTAAAAAACCATTAAAGTAAATACTATTAAAATAATACCACAATTAATTTATCGACCTCAGTTTGAACCTATTTAAAATACAAACAAATTAAACATGGTTTTAAATAATTTTGTAAAAGTTTTATAAACAGTAGTACAATCTTTAGCGTCATAACTTTATAAAACAGCCAATATCACTTAAACCGATTGAAATACACAGTTGATGTCATTTTTAGTGATTAGACGTTTATCGTTCTAAAATTGTAAGGTAATTTACATTAAGAAATAACTTACATGACGGCCGTAGATGGGGCTGATAAGGAACACCACGAGTTCGAACACTCCGAACACAAGTCCATACTCAGCGGCGGTTGCACCTTTCTTCTCTGCCTTGAAATAATGAAGATAAATAAATAACAACTATATAATTTCTCCAAGTAGGAGTAGTTAAATTCATCCATACTTATCATACAAAATAATCTATAGTGTTCTTTTGAATACTCCTTTAATTAATAATACAATTATTTTAATACTTATCAAATCTATTTATTTTACTTTATAATATTTTTCAAACATTCATCAGTCATTCCTTTGTATTAAAAAAAGATGTCTGAAAACTGTATTTGAAATTAATATTGTCTTTAGTAATTGTATCTTTATGTTTTTTAAAGTATATTGGCATATGTTTTCAACTTAGATGAGAAGAAATGTTTTAAACTTTACTCAAATTCTTTTAAAAAATCAGTTCTAAATATGGATCCAGTTATGAGTTTGATTCGAAGTACTAACCGTACAAAAAATTGAACTGTACATTATATTTTTGCTCAAATGCAAAAATCAGGCAGATAACTTGAAGTTGTAGATCTAGGTTAGGTCACTCAATCCAGGTCATTATTATTTACAATTCAGTGCGTAGTTTCAAACTGATATGATTAATCCAACCACATTGAACACCCAATAATGTACATGAATGGGAGGGTGGGAGGGTAATCACCACTGTACGTGTATGAGTGGGTCATCACCACTGTTCGTATATTTTTGGGCGGGTGGGTCATTACCGCTGCACTATTTCTCTTATGTAATAATGATCAGTGACAAAACCAGTACATAAGAAGGAGAATACTGGCATTTTCCCTACGGGCTAGGATTGTAACAAGCACTATCTCAAAATCAGGTCCATAGTCTTGACCCCTTATACCACGCACCCAAAAGATTCCCCAATAATTGTTGTTATATTATTGTTAGTTGAGAAAATTCAAAATCAACACATTGAACATGGATTTTGTTCAAACAGTTACTGCTAGGATCAGTTCTTAATCTTAAGCAAATTTGTCACTAAGATTGTTTCCAAGGTCACTTAAGTATTGTTACAAGTTGTTATCAAAAGTGCCTGTTAAGAAACAGCTGTGAGAATTAAACCGCCAAAAGCGTTGGTGCATATGTCTTTAAAATAAAAACTTATAGCTTGTATTTCAAATCCCATATTACACGACAATTCTATATGAATATCTACAGGTTTGATTTGTTTTAAGAACGTGTTATTTTGATTGGGGAAATTACATTTTGGGTAAATTAAAATGTATAGAAATTCATCATAAACTTAATTTTAATTCTAAAACTTTACTATTTGGTTTTGTATGCGAGGTAATAATTTTTTTTTTAATCTGGAACGTGTTAATACTTCAATGATAAAATAGTGATACTCAGTTTCATTAGAAAAATGCAATTGCATTTTGTGTAAAGCAAATGTTATCTTTAGAAACGCACACTAAACAGAATTTGTCTACACGAGAATTGTAGAATACTTATTTTTTAAGCAAACCTTACAAATCTTAAAGTCCAGCTTATAGATTAATGAAAAGATAACCAGTTTTTTCGATTTCAGAAAAAAAAGGATCAGCTGTTAGAAGGGGTGACTTTAATTGTAAAGTTAAGTACTCTATTTACTTCGTCTTATATTAAATAAAAACTTCCGGAATAGTTTGCTTAAGAAATATATTTATAGCAGGATTAAACTAAAATATCATAATTATGTTGTTAATAACTGTTTTGCTTCAAATATTATAAAAGATCGTTTACTAAACATAATTGTTTTAACAAAACATCCTCACCCTTAAACAAATAGTTTGAACTTGTTAATAGCAGAATTTTCTATAAGATGAAAAGATATTTGTTTTAAACTAATTTTCAATATGACATTATAAAAATAAGTATTCAGCAGCATCAGCAAAGTAAATATAACATATATCTTTTAAGGTTAAACTTTTCAGTTACTTTTTGAAGATAGTAAGAATAAGAGTAGGAAGTACAGTGAAACCTATGTGGCTGCAACCTATTAAAGAGCCAGTCAATTAATAGTTTTATGGCCGGTAAACACTTCTAGAATAGTCACGGCCGACTGGCTGATAACGCTGTTTTTGTACTTAATTTCCTGAAAATAGTTTAAAATAGCGTCTCTTAGGCAATGTCAGGAAACACAAGTTATGTAACAGCAAATTATTCAAAATGTTGCTGTTCGATGTATCGTGGAGTTTCTGATAGGGGTTAAATGCAAACTTTCAATGTATTTTTTTAAATTTATCAATCGACCTATACAGGCTGTCTTATAAAGAGTAGAAAGGTTGATATGCGTGTTTCTTAATGACCTTGAAATCAGCTAGGATCTCACTTATTCCTTAACCCATTAGCCATTGAGCTTAATTCCAAAGTCGCTTGAACGAAATATAACTTGTCCTAAGAGGTCTCTCAAGTTGTTATAAAACGTTTTCCAATAAGAATGACTGATTTGCCAAAGTTTGCTGATCTGATTTTTTCCTATTCATGTTTAGTTATATATAGGTTTATTTGATTTTTGGATTTTTTTACTGTAACGAAATTTAATAACACCGAAAGTGTTATAGTACACTTCAAAATGTTTTGATCGTTGAGATTAGTTAATATATTTTATCAATAAAATATTCCAAAGAAAATTTTTATTTTTTAAATTAACGCTTAATGAAGCATTTATAAGTAGGCTACAGTTAAGATGAGAAATTAAATTATTTCTTCTAATCAGATTTATTGAAATAAAATTTGATTTTACTTGAACATGACATGATAATTTGAGAAATATTTTTTGGTTCTATCGATGGAGTCTAGTCCGTACCCTCTAACTCAAGCCAATTAAAAGTTATTTACATTAAGCAAAAATATCCTAAAACATAATTTTGGATGAAAGCTCTAAATTAACTATTGCAACAAAAGTCTAAGAGTAGAAGTCAAACATAAAAAAATGACGACATTGTTAAAATGAATACAAAACATAGTTCCATTACCAATAAGCAAAGTATGACAAAGCACAAATTACACAAAAACAGAGAATATCACACATTCAGCACATTTTTGGTATGGGTTTAGTATTTCTAAACTTATATATAATTATTTTGATTTTTTTTTAACGTATCATGCTAGTTAGTAAAGCATGGTGAAGTAGTGCTGTAATCCAAACACTTGGAGGATGTGTTGCGGAGATCGTAGGTGATAGGCTTTTGTTATCAACCCTTTTAATAGTTACATGCCATGTGTTCAAGTAAGTAGTACATGAGGTCGATGCAGTAAACCAAAAATAAAAATATGGTAGTAAACCATTTCTTTCATATTTTACTAAATACCAAAAAATATGACAATAAACCATTGCAATATTTAATTTTAACTAAAAATCATATTACGTAAAAATTTGACGAATAATAATTAGATTTCAGTCATAGTCCCCCCTCATTAAAATGTTCCTCTAAATGTTTTATGAGGTATATTTACATATAAATTGTTAAACTCAATGTTTACTTATTTATTTTTAATGAATAATTCATAGCTTCTTGCACAACTTACTGTTGCTCCACTCAATTGACTGTGGAAAGTTTTAAAACAACGTCACTGTCAAATGGTTTTGACCATGACAAACATCAGTGCCGTATTTAGTTAAAAGCATTTAATCTACAATTATAAGTAACAAATATTTAATACTGATCTAATATAAACTTTACTAAGAAAATAAGACTTACTTAGCCATTTTCGCTGATTTTTAATTAAAAAAATTTCTTAATAGTATATTACTACCTAACAATGAGGTTCTTTTTTTGTTGAAAAATTATACCCGTGTAAAAGTCAAAATATCATTGTACATATTGCTTGTATATCATGTACATGTTGCTTGTATATAATTACAGAAAACGACACAAGTGTAATTTACTGCCGTAAATTGGAGGATAAATACAGTTAATAATATCAATTAATTTGATTGTATTATCATTTATTTTTAGTTCAACTGCAGTTTAACTGTTTAAATGTATTTCACCTATTATTCTGGATAACAATCTTCTGTTTTAATAAAAACCAAATCATACTCCATATTAAGGTTTTTTTTTTGTGTTTCGTGGAACCAAACGAGTAATTATGCTAAAGAAAGTGGGAAGATTTTGATTAAAAAGTATAATATGGAAAGGTCTCTATTTTTTCAAAAGTGTTAAATTTACCAACAGTTTTATCCTCCCTACTTAAGAATGGATACAAACCTATAGATACTTGACCGATACTTATTCCAAAATATCAAATAAGAAATATAAAGTACAAGGATGTATAAAAATTGCAGTTACTTAAAGTGTACGTGATTAAATTGAAAATGTCTATGGTATATATATATATATATATATATATATATATATATATATATATTATAATGTTATTGGAACCTTCTGCAATCTATTATGTGAAACAGCAATACATTTTGCACGAAGTTATATAAAATAAGCTATGCACATTAATTATGGTAATTTGGACTCGAAAACATACTACCCGTGCCTTTTAACATTTTAAAGGAAACATATTTTATTAGGGAAGAAAAAGATGGATATTATAAGACTTAAAATGGGTAATTTTAATGTCAACAAGAATTACTGTCACTATGTTTCAGAAAAGTACATTTACAATCACTTTCTAAACTATGATAAGACTGATTTTGTTACTAACCTCCTGGGGGTAGAAGGGTGCTTGCAGTGACACGCAGATGGCGTTACAGAAGTCCGCTATGCTGAACACAATCAAAGTACAGATCTGCCTCTTGGAGAACGATGTCAGAGGTAGCATTGCCACACTAATTTCCTGATGTCGCACTACAATTGTGAAAGATGGTGCATCTCAGCGGGGCTTGCGATTAAGAGCTCACTGACCCTGGGACTGTCCTTATCTCTTATCACTAACTGCCCTTTGCCTTCCCCGGCCCCGTCAACAATGTCATCCACGTTAAATGACCACGTGTCACCCTAAACTGGATTTACTAGATTAGACTGTTGTCCATGTGAGGTCCTTGTTAACGATATCATAATACGAATTCTTTTCGTAGAGTACAGTGAATCGGGCAAAATCTGCCCTTTGAACATTGTTTCCACTAGATAAGCTAATCGTCTTGTGTTTAAAGAGAGATGGTTATGTATGCCTAAGCATTCTGGAATATAAAATTAATAAGATGACTTTTTATTTTATATTTGTAAGTAAGAACGTTGAGATATTTGTGCGGATATGTGCGAATTTGTGTGACGAGTGTAGATTACTTAATGTGGTCATTATTATTGACAAATATCAAGTGATCGTTAGAAAGGGCAATTTATAATGGCTCTATAGCCAGGACGACTAGGTGTCCAATTTAGAACAGCTGATGTTATGTATAGTTCACTACTGTACTTAATTATTTTTAATTTTAAAAGTTAGGCTACAACAATTTTATTCTATTTGTTTTTATTTAAGAGCTGTTAATCAATAATTCAAACAATTAATATAGCTCCATAAGAATACCGTGGGAATTTTGTAGGCCAGTGGATTGGAGTCCTGAGATCGAAGAGGAAAATCCTTTCTTAGTGAGCCTCTAGGGACCAAGATAAACCTATGTTCAAAATATCAAATCAATTGAACGTATAGTTTTGGAGAAATAGTGATGAGTGGTAAATACCTATATAGTTAGTATATACAAAGATATTAAATTAAAATCAGTTTTAATCAGATTTAAATCAGTTTGTTCTCTTAGATAAAAAGTTTCAAAGTCTAGACAAATCTGTAAGTCTACTTTTAGAAGGCACATATTACTGTAGTTGACTCTGTATCAGTGAAATATTGGGTTTCTCGCCTATTTACTAGTGAGCCCCCCAGTTCAAATAAAATAGCCGGTTTCCTGTGAACTGGCTATGCATTTTAAATTTTCAAATTAAATTGTAAATTTTCTGAATAAAATCAGTTTGTTCTCTTAGATAAAAAGTTTCATAATCTAGAAAAATCTTCAAGTCTACATTTATATACTTTTCAAAAAGGGCACAAAGTCCTATATTTGACTCTGAATTATTAAAATGTTGTTTTTCTCGCCCTGTTTAGCCATGTCCTGTGATCTGGCTATGCATGCTTTAAAACTAAATTGTTAATTTTCCGATTAAAAACAGTTTAGTTCTCCTAGATAACAAAGTTTCTCAGTCTAGAAAAATCTAAGTCTACTCTAAGAGGCCGTAAATTAACCAATTTGATTTACACGCACAAATTGAAGATCTAGCTCTAACTAAGGATAAAGGAGGTGGGATAGAGCAAAAAGTCATAGGTCCAATGTTGTAGATCGTCTCAAATCAGACACAGAAAATAAATGGTGTTAGTTTTGCTGTAGAACCGTTCATTTAGCAGCTTCAGTCTAATTAGAGAAATGCTGTTTTTGGCATTTAAAATTGTTGGCACTAAAAAGGATGCCATCTTCGATTTACTAAGAATTTTTCAAAATCCCTTCATATTGCACATCTACAACATAACATCTTTGACTCTACAAAATTTCAGCCTCGTAGGCTTAGTACTTTTTTAGTTACAGCGATGAGTGAGTCAGTCTGTGGTATTAGCCTTTTATAGGTATAGATATATCAAAATACTTTTAGTTGATTAGCTGTAAAATATACACTTAAAATGTGTGTAACAATGATTATACCCAAACTGACTCCTTATCCAGATATAGTTTGTATACGTACCAAATATAAAACCTTTATTCAGCAAAGAAGTTTTATGAATGAACATTTACAGCACGTTCAATACTCTTTTTTTATTCTGAGTATCAAAAACGATGTTTTGTATGAATTAATGTAGTTCCCGAATGTATACCATGATAAAATTATTCAACTATTATGAAGAGTAAGTCTTATATTTGGTTAAAACCAAACTTTTTCTTCATTTAGTTTGGAATCAAACGTTAAAACTAACATAATGTATTAGACAGAACACGATCTAACTACTTAATGGAAATATTTCAGTTTGCCTAAACAGTAAACATTTATTCAATAAAATCACAATACAAAAATCGTATAGCTAAAAATACAATAACTTAAAACTAGGACTATACTAAATTACGCTATTTACAACCATTTGGACTTAATTTTTAACGAATAAAACATATTCAAATTCTGTTGTAAGGACATGAAATTAAATAACTTAACTCCCTATCGAAGGTATTTAGTCTACTCATACTGAACTATATTTGGTTGGAGCTGTTGGGCTAATTACAAAACTGTAACACTGAATTTCACTGACAATTTTTCCAGATTTTTATACAATTCAAAAATCTGTAATTATTTATTTAGTAAAAAAAAAAACAGTTCTATTGCTAAAATATTTTTTAAATTACTTCTTACTCTAGAATTAAGGCACCGGGTAGCTCCTAGCTTCATTAAGTGTAATAGTTCTAAGTTAGTTTCAAAATATTACAACTTAGATTTAAATGAAACGTACAGTAATAAAGCTCTAATGATGAATACAAAATATCTTTTTTAAACTCATAATTTACATGTCAAATATATGGTGGTAAAACTGTACAAATGAAAGGTAAATATTTTCTATTTATATAACATTAACAACCCCATATTAAAAAAAAAAACTTAATATTAATTGTTGTAAGCAGAGATGAGATCATCTAAAATTTAGTGAAACTTCAAAAGATTCACTACAACAAAAATGAAAGAAAGTACAGTGAATCATTGATAATCCAGAAACGTAAAAGTATAATGAAACATCCTTATTGTGGTGAAAAAGTGTACGTAAATAGGTATTAAATGACAAAAGTAAACAGGATACATGAATTTTAGTTTACCCTCTAAAATAAGGTTCTGTTAAAGAATACTAGTTCCTTAATACATGTATCTGGTCTAATTTAAATTCTGCACATCCACCTAAAGGTATTATTTTATCAAAGCCACTTTCATAAATTAGTAAGTTTTTATGAAAGTGAGTATCTGATTAAAGCTCTATATTATATTAACACTTGAAAATAAAACAGTATGGCGGAGTACAGTGAACAACTAGAATATATAGCATCTACGTAGTTTTCGTTCAAACTGACATGTAACATATATTGAATATATTACAATATATAAGTGGAGGATATACTGTAAAATATATATGAAATATTTTAAAGTGGAATCATTTTCACTCTGTATTAATAAAACTATTCCTAAAACGACATTCAAGTAGATTATACCGTAGATAATACATATGATTTAACTAAAGCTACATTTTAAAAATTGGAACCTTTTCTAAAAGATGGACTTAACTATGACCTTTCTGACTTAATAAAATTTTTCTTAAGAAAGTTTTAAGTTTCTTTCTTGAAATAAATACGTAAAATGTCAGTACATTAAGAGGAGTTTTTATCACTTAAGGGAGCAGAAGAAGGCTATCCATCTTTTAGCCAAACTTTGAGAGGTATTTGTAGAAAAGCACCGTTCAGGAAGCCCTTGAAGTGTCTGCTGATGGCTTGTGCTGCAGCTGGCTTCATTTCTTCAATAATAACATCAGCGTTTTGGTTCAAGAACTGGTTCATTGCTTCTCCTATCAACAACAATGACATTGTTTAAATATAAATAGCACATTTCGATGAGTTAAGAGTGTGTTTTATTAATGATTCTTCTCAAGTAGAAAACTGTATGGTGATTACAAAGTGTGAATGCGTTTATATTCTTATAACTTCTTTTTTTTTTAATGTGTTAACGTTACTTTTACAGCAAAAGCCATCTATCAGAAATAAGTCTTTTACAATAAAATAATTATAAATCGGTTACTCAGTCAAACAATAACTAGCGTATTATATTAGTGAATAATTCTGAAAGTATAAATGAATAAAACAGAACCACTATTAATATAAATGGAAACCATGCTACAATTTTAATTTCTTTTTATTCATCCTAAAATATATGTATACCTATCATCCTAGAACACATTACAGTGAGGCTTATTCCATTACAGTGAGGCTGGATATCTATTTGCAAGGACCCTTTTCCAAAAATTCTGCTTATTCAAAAAAAAGGACGTTCCGAAAATATTCCAATTAGGAGAACATTTTGGCACAGAAATTGTCATTGTACTTGATCATATTTATTTGGCCAGTACATAGGCCAGTACTATTAATAATTGTCATTTTACTTGGCCAGAAATCGATCACCACAATATATGTACATTTTGTACTTGTATTGTAATATATTTGTGCATTTTGTACTCGTATTGTAATATATTTGTGCATTTTGTACTTGTATTGTAATAATTTTGTGTATTTTGTACTTGTATTGTAATATATTTGTGCATTTTGTACTTGTATTGTAATATATTTGTGCATTTTGTACTTGTATTGTAATATATTTGTGCATTTTGTGCTTATAAATTTGTGTTGTGTGACGTTTACTTGTGATAATTTGTTTGTTTATTTATGATAATTTTTCACCCAATTAAAGCTATTTAGTCCTATCATTCCATATAGCTTATTATAGCTTATTAATTTAAAAAAATGGATTTCGTCATGTCCTTTATACCAAAAGTAACTGTTGTAATTGGTTGGGGTGAATTTGTAGACACGGCAGCAGGAATTGGAATAGATACTTACTTTAGTATGAGTGAGAGTGTGACTGACACTTTGTATGTATATATGTGAAACTGTATAGAATGAATGATAAGTTTTAGTTAAGATATTGACGATTGCGATACAGTTGTTCTTTGCAATAAAGTAATTTGAATTAAATTGAAAAGCAGCCGGTGTCAATAAAAAAAAGTTTCCAGTAACCAGCTGGTCAATGTGTTGTTTACATTATTACATCATCAAACGTTACAACCATCCTGTGATGTAATATTGTAAATAACATTAGTTTTTAGAAATTACATAATGCTACCTATAATCAACTTTATAAGACTGCCTTTCACCTTCACTATGGACATGATTCATGATGAAAAGGACCACAGAGGAGAAATAAACAGAGGTCACATTTAAATAGGTGAAGCGAACACCTACAGTAAGTAGCAAGTACAGTAGATATCAACTAATGTACATCATAATAGATTATTACATTTACCCATAATGATGTGGGGGGAATAAAAACTATTCGACATATATTTAATGCAATATTGGATGTGACCTCTGTTTCTTTCTTCAGGTACTTCAGGTCTTTGTTCAACACGAACATGTTGATAGTGTGAGAGGGATTGTGCGTGCGTGCAAGACAGTTGGGATGGCTGTGAGTGATTTAAAGTTATATGGTGGGGAGGGGGGGATCGTACGTGAATCGAGTAGTAGGACAATCTTCTAGAATTTTTTGTCATGAAAAATATTGTTAAATTTTCAGACACTACAGACTTTTTAACAGCTTACTATGGACTAATATACCCATTTCTAACTTCTGGCGTGGAAGGTATTTATATATTCAAAATCAATAAAGAAAGCAATCAGAACAATTTTCCAAAAGCCTTATTGTCATTCATGCAAACCATTATTTATAGCAAATTAAATATTGTCGCTCCACTTAATTTACATTTTCTATACACTTTTATTTTTCAGAAAAAATATGACATTGAAAATCAATGCAATCACCCCAATACAATATAATTTCCTTCAATTAACAACTACAATAATTCTTAAACACAAAACTTTATTATTCAGAAAATATCATCAATATAATGGGGCTAAATTATTCAATTCACTTTAACTGGAACAACGTTTCAAACATGTTGAGAGATCATTGAAGCAGATATTGCTTGACCAGCATCCATATAGCGTCCAAGGTTTTTATTTTAGTCCAGATGATTTTATTTGAATTATTTAAAAATTATTCTAAGTATTCTTATTCATTGTATGTGTATATTTTTTCAATTGAATTCAAGCGTAGAATAAGTTACCTTTGTAAATATGACGCTGATATGTCCAATATATGTATATATGTATGTCCAAATAAAGCATATTTTGAGTTGAGTTGATTTGAGTTGTAAGAAGAAGGTCATTAACATTGTCCGTTTTTGTAAGGTGGTTGATTGAGTGGATGAAACTAATATCCTCATATTAGGATATAAAGCCTTTACACTAGACTTGACATGTTACAGAAGGACTAATCAGTGAATTCAAACTATTGCTTTAGTAAGATAATGGACTCAGTACACTATTATGAACTGTTGTTCCCGTGGTAAAGCCAGGAGAGGTCATTGCACCAATAATATGTTTGATTTAAGAAGGAATGTACCTGATAAATGCTATTTGAAAGCGGTTTTGTCCTTCTAATACAGTTTCATCAAAATAACAAAGTTATCGTTAGGAATAAATAGTGACAATACTAGTTGTGAGATTCATTTTATTTCTAGTGCTATTCAAAGTGCAATAAATTATGCACCGCACATTTTTGCCTCTTTATAGCAGTGCCACTACTTTAAGGATACTAGCATGTAACACGTTTTACCAGTTTTAATTTCAGGATAGTTTAACGTATAACCTCTCCTATTTATAGGATATTCCTTTTACTCTAGGAGTATCAAAATAAAATAAGTCTTAACATTTTCGTCAGCTGATCAAAAAATGGTGAAAAATAAACTAAGTAAAACGTTACTAAATATTTCACCTTTATGAAAATCAATACTTTTTTATTTTATTTACCAATTTTAATTTACATACGATTAGATTGCTTGCATTTAACACAAGTGAAATGCCATACAACATAAATTAAGAACTATATAATACAAGTAGATACTAATATTATGATGACTGGTTTTCGAAAATCACGTTTACTACCCTCAGTAAAGGAATATTCAGTGAAGTTTTACCAAACTCGATTACCTTTCAATATTTGTAACGTATTAAACTTTGATACACCATTGCTTACACTGTTTACCAATTACGTTAGTAATTTATATGGAATAACTATTAATCAACACTAGTTAGTTTTTTATTAAAACTGCAGTCTTTTTAACTATATATCTATGCTTTCAATTCCGTTTTGCAAATTCTATATTCAAGGTAACCTTTTCAAAACGTACCATGTTTTGTATGTACGGTACTGTTATATCGGTTTAGATTCCAGAATCGATTACACATTGTAAATGTAGTAAAAAATGGGGATAAAGTGAATACGTGTGATTTGTTCAACGTAGTTGTAAATTAAGATGAGTAAATGATAAAAGGCCCATTTATTATTAAATTCATTTGACTTTTATAGCCATTAGATTACTTAAACTTTTATATAAAGAAAACACTTAGCAATATATTATAGTTTATTACTATTCAAACTTGCTTAAGGGACTAGATATTGTATCTACAAGCATTGATTATATAAACCTACAATAGATAAACCATCTAATAGGAATATTTGTGCCAGTAATTTTGTTAGTTATTGAGGCCCGCAACCACAGCTGGTTTAGACTGCATTACATTTACAAGGGACTACACTAGCGCTCCACAATGGACCACAAAAACAGCTGATATTTTGAGCCTCAAAATTTAATATTGGATGGGAAATCTATTTGTGTATAAAATCAATGCTACAAGGTAGAGTGCTGGTACTGTACCTCTTAAGGGACTAGACATTGTATCTACAAGGTAGAGTACTGGTACTGTACCTCTTAAGGGACTAGACATTGTATCTACAAGGTAGAGTGCTGGTACTGTACCTCTTAAGGGACTAGACATTGTATCTACAAGGTAGAGTGCTGGTACTGTACCTCTTAAGGGACTAGACATTGTATCTACAAGGTAGAGTGCTGGTACTGTACCTCTTAAGGGACTAGACATTGTATCTACAAGGTAGAGTGCTGGTACTGTACCTCTTTTTAAAGGAGGATTTATTTCCACTTAAGACTCTTTTTAACACTAACAACTACGTAATCACAAATTATTTTGAAAATACCATTATTTATTTTAAAAATTGTTACCTGTATATTAATTAAATGGAGGCTACTGAATAATATTCACCAACAAATAAAATCTTTCAATGATTTCGATCGATATAAATCTTTTTCTTATAAACACCTAATGCAATTCCTATCCGTCTCTAACTATGGAACATCTAAAATCTTTCACTAAAAAAAGCCAACACCTAACCATGTTAAAGTAAGAATTTATAGGCCATTAGTTTTAAGTTAATGTTTTATCAATAAAGCTCCAAAAACATTAAAGGTTATTTTCTCGTCGATTAATTCCACTAGCTTGATGGAAATTTTAAAGTCTTGTTACCAAATGTTAAATGGAAAAAATCTCTACTTCTAACACATGGAGACTGTCCCTTAGTTTCAAGACCTATACCTTCCACAACATTACCTAACGAGCTTAAATAAAGTATTCTTTTAATTAGTTATGTATGAAAAGTGTATGGGATTCATTTTAAAAGTAATCTTTACTTTGAAGCAAATAATTAAAAAAAGGTGTGATGTAATAATTAGCTATTGGAGAATTTTTTAATAAACTATGTTGTTCTCTTCATTTAAATTATTGAATAAAATTGGTAAATGTCTTATAGCTTGGGAATAGTTCGTGCATGGCTCATATCTGTTGATGAGAAAATTTAAAATAAATTGTGCATTAAAAACATGAAATGCAAAATATTGTTATAAAGGAATAAATATGTATAAAAATTAAACTAACATTTAGCGAAGACTGATTGAAAGATTGAACATTGCATTGACTATAGGTTTAAATATAGGTAAACGATTGAAAAAAACCGGAAAAATTATGCTAGAATATTTCAGGGCAATTAAAAGTACGGAAAACCTTTAAACTCTTTAACAGCAGTACAACATACCAAGTACATTGTTGCCGTTCAGGTAGTCTTTGATCTTGAACTTGGAGCTGCCCAGCTTGAAGTCCACCCCGAGCTTCTCTGTCTTCATGAAGGACACGTCGTTCTTGGTCACCTCCTTGCCGTACAACTTCCCCAAACCCGTGATATTTTCTACAACAGGCACAGTTGGTGGCCAGAAACAATAGTAACTCAGTTGCAGCAAATAACACTGGGAGTTCCGTAGCATTGCTATGGTTTAGTACATCTGGCCATGGAAACTACACAAAATACTAATGGAATTAACATTGACATTCCTTTAGTTAGTTACGTGTGATGTACCATGTCTTTAAATAATGATTCAATCAAGTACGAATTATTTTCTAATTTTTTCAGCATTATCTTTTAATAAACGTATTCATTTAGTGTGCCTTTATAAAGAAAATATATTTTGCTGTATTGATAGTATTCATTTGAATTTATTCATTATTAAAACAATAAAAAAAACCATTCAAATAGATTGTTGGTGGCCGATTTAATCTGCCATCATTTAGACAAAAAGCATACCCAAACTGCGTAACGTAGAATAAGTGCATCTGAATATGCGTAAAATAGAAAACTAATCACACATAAGGAAATATTTAAATAACTCACATGTAATGTAAATAATAATTAATAATAAATTAAATAAACAACTAATCATAAATGTCAATAATACCGACATCAGGTAGACTGAAACTAAATAAAAAAAGGAAAAATCTAAATGAAAACTGTCACTCAATATGTGTTGGCTTTTCTTTGTCCAATGATGGACAACGTGCAGAGTCCAACATCCTTTAAAAATACTTCATTCGGAAGTTTTAAATGTAAATATCCTAAAAGAAACTGGTGTTAGTACACCAGGTCCTTACTCCGTTAACCCATCGTTCATTATTAGGATTAGATACTGAATATGAAGCTTCACAAATTGCCTCACTATTGTCAACATCAGGGTTCTTGAAGTGAAATGTTCCATCACCTACCTCGGGAATCAAACTCTGCACTAAGATTTAGTCAAGAAAATCCTGTCATTTGGCCATAAACACAGCCTGATGGTCATAAGATTGTTATTGAAAAGCATCACAAATAATGCTTTAAATATTGGTTTTCTATATGTAAGAATACAAGGATTCGAACTTTTCTATCATCCACCATCTTCATATTTGCTAAAAAAGTAATTAAAACTCACGACTCACGAAATATACTCATTCAAATGTATATACCTGTTTATGACCCATCTATAAACGCTATTTTAGTGTTTGAAAATATTTATCGTATACCTCTATTAATAATACAAATATACAAGAACTCAAAGTGCCAAATTCAAACTTTGGAAACTACATCCATTTAGGAAGGTTTAACTTAATTTTAAACATGCTTTGCAGTAGTAAATAAAATCATCTTACTAAACAATGCCCAGAACTCGCCCCTGCTGCGTACAGGGAAGAGCAAGACCTGCCCTACAACCTCGTAGGTGCCGACGGCCTCGATCCGGGGGATGCTCAGTCCGATGTCCATCCGCAGTCGATCTATGTCACTCCTGGAACATAGAGAGTAAGTTTACTTGTAGTTCACAGTTATTGTGTCACAACCTTCTCTCTATATTATTTTATTTTGACGAATATTATTTTAAATAAACTCCATGTGGGAAGTCGTTTGAATATGTTAGACTTATGGTAATAACAACTGTGAGGTAGTAATTAAATCAACCTTTCCTCGCAATGTAAGGGGTAGTTACAAGCCATACACTGATATCAGAGGAATTAAAAACTCAGAAGTAATTTTTATATATTTTCACGCAAGTAAACAAAAGTATTGCTTTTAAAGAAAGTAATATGATTTTGGAGAAAATACACAAAATACCTTTTTTGATGCCTGAAGTTTAAACCTTCAACTACAGAATTAGGGTTAACTGGATAATTATAAGAAACATTTTTACAAACATTTTTTAACAAGTTCTGGGTTTTTTTGTTTTCTGGGCTTTCAAGTACTTGTGCTTCTGTGGAATGGGTGTTTTCAGTTATGAATATTATATGGAGGGCAGAGAGAGAAAACGTAGAAGTGGACACTGTCAAACGTATAATTAATGTGAAAGATAACTACAAACGACTTGCTTGGAATTACATGAGTAGCTTGCCATATACACTCGCACGCCAATCCAACTATAATTTAGAAATTCACAAGTATTTTAAATGTCATAACAGCAAAAAAATAAAAAAGATGATATGTAGAATAGCAAACGAAATGATGAAGAACGTATTTAACGTATTCCTCTACAAAGATTGTGTACGTTTCATAAATAAATTACAGATAAAAATAATAATCAGGTTGGATAGCATGAACCCTAACAGAGAAGTGGGGAGGGTTCATGCCATCCATTACCTTACTCTTCCCAGTTCAGATATTTTATTGATTTGTGCGGGGAACTTATACAGAGAGAGTAAGGGGGAGAAACAGAACAATAAAAAGTGAATAGTATTGATAAGAGGTACGACGCCTCAGACCGCTCGGCCACCGGCTCCTCCACACGTTGAGAAACGTGGCGATGTAAAAGAAAATATTTTAAGGATAGCCTGGATTTAAGGAATGATTCCGGATAGCCATCTATGGGAAAGGAGGATCTGACAGTAAAACAACAACCCTACTTCATGTTGGAAAAAGCAGAGATAAAGAAGTTTAATAACAGTGTTTATAGCCTTCAAGTATTAACACCTATCTTAGTACCTCAAATTATAACTCCGGAGTCCACCAGACCCCGATTGGTAGTTTAAATTACATATCAGCATATATATATTAATCTCTTTAACATATCTGCTACTTAAGAGATAAACTCCAATTTCTGGCAGTTTAAATAAACGAAAATATATATTACATATTATTTTATTAGAATGATGGGAAAGGATTATATTTATTCAATATTTATGTCAACAGTCAAATAATGTTAAAAAGTACAGTAACATAACAATATTGTACTATATTCTACACATAAAATAAATAACTTAAATTAGGACAAACAAATATCAATGTTAACAAATGAAATATAAATATGAATGACATGTGAAATCTTACAAAATCATAAATAAATAAATACTCTATTGCCTAACAGGTTGAGAGAGATGTACAATACTGTATACTATGGAAATGAGAGTGTTTGCTATAGATATTCTATAATTGAAAGAGTCATTACAACACAAAGGCCCAAATTCCTGGTGAGGCGACTCTGGCCGACCCAGTTGTGTCTCACCTATACAATGCATCATTGAACAAACAGGAAGTACTATTTCTCTTTGTTAAATTCATTGTCTGCTCAGTCCACACCTGAATGTTTTGGGTGGATTAGCCCTATCTTTATAATAACCTATAAATGTTTGTTTGCGTATAAAATAACAATGGCTACTCTCATTCGCCCCTCTTATTTTCCATCATATCTACGATCGGCGCCTTAATAATGAAGGAATCTCTGACCCACCTTACAGAGACGACGGAGAAGTTGCTCGCTCCGTAGACTGTCATGTTGCCGAACACCGCACGCACCCTCACAGCTCCGTGACCGTTCTGCATCTCCATCTTGGGTATCAGCATGGGCTCGATGGACGCCAGCTTGATTTCCGGTATACCTACATATAATAAAATAATAAAAAAAAACTGTCTTTAAAATTCGTGTCGTATATGCTCAAACACTGAAAAATTACCTTGATTATAATAAAGCCAAAAATTATTGCTAAAAATTATTTTTGTAAGGTTGCTGTTTAGAAATAAAATAAGATTGTATGTCTACAGGCCCATATCAGACATACAATCATATCGTTAGCGACCCAGAGCATGGCGTTCATATGTACAGGAACATGACAAGGTCATAACTTACTATGATATGTTATAGTAAACGCTTCATGATTGTTAAATGTACAATCTAGTAGAACATAAGTTGATATCATGGCGCTATATCAGTTTATAATCATTATGGCTGATTTTAAAGTTTTAAATATTTAACGTATGTTACATGTGTTTTTTTTTTAAATCAAATTAATGTCTTCGTAAGTCACTAGGACAGTTCCCCACCTATCAAATTAATGTCTTCGTAAGTCACTAGGACAGTTCCCCACCTATCAATATAATGTCTTCGTAAGTCACTAGGACAGTTCCCCACCTATCAATATAATGTCTTCGTAAGTCACTAGGACAGTTCCCCACCTATCAAATTAATGTCTTCGTAAGTCACTAGGACAGTTCCCCACCTATCAATATAATGTCTTCGTAAGTCACTAGGACAGTTCCCCACCTATCAAATTAATGTCTTCGTAAGTCACTAGGACAGTTCCCCACCTATCAAATTAATGTCTTCGTAAGTCACTAGGACAGTTCCCCATCTATCAAATTAATGTCTTCGTAAGTCACTAGGACAGTTCCCCACCTATCAAATTAATGTCTTTGTAAGTCACTAGGACAGTTCCCCACCTATCAAATTAATGTCTTCGTAAGTCACTAGGACAGTTCCCCACCTATCAAATTAATGTCTTCGTAAGTCACTAGGACAGTTCCCCACCTATCAAATTACACCTAAAGATACGGTCATTATTATGGACAGAATGTTAGAAAAATAATACCATGCTTTTGGTATTTATTGTTAACCAAACTCCCCCCCCCCCTCAAATTGTTATTACATACAGGAGTCAAAGTGGTAATTTGTTCAAAAAAACTGAAAAAATTACAAAACATGAAGTAACTTTACTTCGCTGTATTTAAACTCTAAATCAACTCATAAATGAAAATTATTCTTAGAAAAGTGCTAAACAATGTATAAGTTTAGTGGACCGAGCATTTCACTTTGGTGTTTCGTTGAACAAGATCACACAAGCAGTGTCACATTATGATTGACCAGCAGGTATTGCCATGTCCAAATCCATAGATTATAAAATACCAATATCTCTTAACCCTTAAGTACAATATGCTAATTACTCAGTCTGATTTGTACAATACAAGCTTAAAATTACTTACACTAAATCTAATATATAAAAGTAAAAAAGGACATTTTAAGATAATACATACAATATGTACGATTCATAAGAAAAACATAAAGACTGATTGTAGCAATTACAAACCTATATCTTTACTATCATCATTTTCTAAAATTTTCGAAAAAATAATGAAAGAAAAATTAGTTAAGTTTTTTGAAAAAATATCGTTTTTTAGTAAAAATCAATTTGGTTTCCGACAAGGGTTAAATACAGAAATTGCGTTAATTGAATTTCTAGAAAAGATATCTAATGGTTTAAACAATGGTAAACGTGTCAGTGGCTTATTCTTAGACATTAAAAAAGCATTCGATACAGTGGATCATAAAATTTTATTAGAAAAACTCTTTAACTGTGGTATAAGAGGTATTGCTTATGATTGGTTCAAAAGCTACTTATCTAAAAGAAAACAATGTGTTAAAGTAAATGGAGTTCTTAGTAATTTTGGTGAAATTAAGTATGGAGTCCCCCAAGGATCAGGATTATATTAGGAGGGACAAGGACAAGGTATTAGGAGCTATACTTTTTTTAGTATACATAAATGATTTATGCAAAGCAAAATTTAAGGGTGAGGTAACGTCGTTTGCGGACGATACAGCTTTTTGCTATATAGGCGACAATTGGGAAGATATTAGATCAAATATCAATTCAGATTTGGAGTCATTACGATGGTGGTTTTCTGAAAATCAGATGGTTCTAAGTGTCAGTAAATCAAATTATATACATTTTAGTCTGAGAGGAAATTCAAATTTTTCTGAAAAAATTATTTTTAAGTGTGTGGAATGTTTATGTAGTGGTAAAACTTGCAGTACATTAAGCTCGGAAATAAGAGGTGAAGAAAGTGTAAAATACCTAGGTGTGATATTAGATAATGAATTGAATTGGAAAAAACATATATCACTAGTTAAAAATAAATTAATCAACACTCTGAGACTATTTTATTTCATGAGACAAATGTGTTGCGAAGACCTAATGAGAATGATCTACTTTTCTTTTGTGCATAGTAGATTAAGTTATGGAATTGAATGTTGGGGAGGAACATATTTGACTAACTTGAAACCACTTATAACCATCCAGAAACATTTTATAAGAATAGTAAAGAAAAAGACGAAACATGAGTCTTCTTGGCCATTATTTACAGCATTGAATATATTGCCACTAAAAAACTTATATATTTACAAAGTGTTAAAGGTATTTTTTATTAGGAGTAGGAATAGTTATGCAAAGAGTGTTTATAAACTAAGATTGCGCAATGCTGACGATGCGGTGGTACCCCGTCCAACGAGAACTTATTTCACTAAGACATATCAATTTTTAGCTCCTCTAATATACAACAAAATACCTCAACAAATAAAAGACATCAACAATGCTAAATTGTTTGCTAGGCGTATAAGAAGCTGGCTATTAACAATTGAGGACGTTAATGAAATGCTAATACATGTTCAAGTTTAGTATATAAAAATGCTATTATAAAAATATAAACAATAACCTATCTTTAAATAAGTAGATGTTTTAAAATGTACGCAAGTGAAAATGATAGTATAGAATAGGTTGTATGAATTCAGAAATTTCTGACTATTTATTTATTTATCTTTGTAAAATTTTAATGCAGTGTTGTTAGCGTCTATTATTTTCTATTTATTGAAAGACCTATTTGTTAGACATTTTTGTATGGATATGTTCTTACAAATGAATGTGCATGTATAAATGGGTGAATGTAAATGTGTAAGTATGAATGTAGATGTATGTAAGTTTATGTAAATAATACTTTACCGTTACTTTAGACTGTCAAAGCTTATAGTAGTATACTTTCAGATACAAATATTAAACATGTATAAGTAAAATTTGAAACCTAATTTTTAATGTATCGGCACACAAGGGTTTATGTTCAATTGTTGAAACTGAAATGTGATTATTTTATTTGTTTTGTAAACTACTAAACATTTAGTTTTTATTGTAACTTGAGTTTAAGGGATGGATGATCTTTATTTTTGAATTTGTATCTTTAATATTTTTACTTTACTGTTATAGTAATTAATGATACTATTTGTATTTGACTGACTGCAATTAATAGTTTATAATAGATTAAGTATATGGTTTGCTTTTCTCCAATCAGGATCTGCCTTGGAGGTTTTTTTTCCATTAGCCTAACTTAATTGATTATGTAAAGTTGTAAAGGTGTACTTTTTCTTTATTTATTATCGTCCCTTTTGTATATTTTAACTTGTATATTGGATTGTAAGAATAAGTTAATGTAATAAGGTCAGCCTGAGAAAAATTAATATATATTTTATAATTGGTAATATTGTAATTTACTTATAAGGGTATGTTCCTTTTGTAAAGTTTTTTGGCTTTTGGAGAATAAAGTATTATTATTATTATTATTATTATTATTATATTGTATCAACTAATGGTTATGAAAATGTCTAGGAAGAAAAATTACAGTCTGGGGAAAATATTATCTTCAAGGCTGCGCCTGTTTGGAGGTTATATTTATGATTATTTATCCTAAATAGAGGATGAAAATTTGCTGACTTGTATTTTCTTTGCAATAGTAAATAAATGTTGTATCTCACATAAAAAAAAACTCATATTATGATTGTAAAATATGTAATAAGAATCATTATCGTTATTTTTATTTTCATGGCCACCATTGTTAATCCAAATAACTATAAAAATCGTTATACATAAGTAATTTTACCTTTGTTTGAAGTTTTCATAATATTAATTTAATGATTATTCGTCAATGTGTTCAAAACAAACTTACACGTTTAATACAGAACGGTATTTTTGTTATCAATGGAAACTTCACTTAATTTGTTCAAATATACACTGGAATAATTCCAGGCAGTTTCAATTGGACGTCATACTCTGACATAGGCCTACATCCTCTGTTAATTCTATTATTTACTGTTTAGTTATCACTAACAAAAACAGTTCACGAAACTAAACAATAGATAGATAATGGAATGAATCACAGCCAGTCAACAACAGTGACAAGCTAGTCGAGAGGGGGCAAACATCGAAACATCTCAATGAACATCTTCAACGTCAATGTCAACAAGTTTTCTCAGTCAGTGAGTAAATACTTTTACTCTAACAACATCTCGTTGTACAAATACATATATGTGTGTGTATATGTTTATTTGCGTATGCTTACATATATGTTCAGTTACGTAAGTTTAAATCAAGTATACACTAGCAAGTAGAGCATTTCTAAGTGAACTTCTCTTAAAAAATACGAGTATTTACAATCTTTATTTTATGCTCTTTATAAAAGTACAGTAATGTATATTCAAAAGTAATAATTCCAAATAGGAAAGTTCTGCAAATTAAACAAATTGATGTTTTATACAATTTATATTAGGATGTTTACATAATTTCCTAAGAAATAATCTGGAACAAGGATTTACAAACTTTAAATTTTTAATTGAAAAAAATATTATATAAGCCTACATTTAACTTACTCTTGAAGATTATTATAAAATCAAACCTACTGTTATACATACTGTTCTGTTAGTATTTGGAAACTGGTATTAGTATTTCACATGAATATTTGTATTCCTAATTGTGATAAGAAAGAATGTTTCTATACATAAAAACTTATTGTTATACATACTGTTCTGTTAGTATTTGGAAACTGGTATTAGTATTTCACGTGAATATTTGTATTCCTAATTGTGATAAGAAAGAATGTTTCTATACATAAACAAAAAAATATATGAATCCAGTATTTTATTTTTACTAACGAAACTAGTCATTTTTAATTCGAACATTTCTCAAGTGAGCTGTTTTCATATTTATAATATTTCTTTTGAGTGGATATAATCTAGAGAAAATAATATAAATATATAAAACTGCAAATTAAATAATTTAAAACGGTAAATAGAGCATGTCTGAATCTAAATCAAAAGTTTCAACTAAACATGTATGACATATTTACTCAAAGAACTTAATTAATAATTTATTTACCATCGATTCTTTTAAATACATTTTCAGGTTATTAGTTTTTATGAAATAAAAATACTGTAAGGGTAAAAGAATGATGTAGTATGTGCAAATAAAAAATATAGATTTCTTTAAAGAATAAATATTTTGATATGTATTTTAGTGTATGAACTGAAAATACGTAAACAATTTTTTTTATAGGCAAAGTATTTTCGCTAGGTCATAATATTTTCTATAAGTGTTCGTTTAGGGTAGCCAGTATTAAGCTCAACGACAATGATATTGTGCGGAACAAATACAGACTTTACAAAATGTGAGTCCAGTGCTGCAGCTTATAACATTGCATAAAACTAAGTATAAACATTTAGAAATTTTTCTGCAAACTTCATTAACATCGGAAAAAGTATAATAAAAGCCTACGTGTGTTTGCATCATATTTATTTTGGTTTTAAATAGTCTAAAAATAATAACAGAAAATGAAAATAGGATACAAAATAACCGATTATTAAAATATAAAAAGCATATAAAGAACAGAAAACGTTAAAGGAGCATTAAAATATACTGGAATAAAACATTTATATATTTGAAAATCTTTCTTATATAAGTACTTTTGCATAAGAAATAATTATGTAACTTTTTTTACAGACATATTAACCACATTGTGGCAATTATTGTGTACAAAAAATAAAAATACTAACGGGAAAAAATAAAAAATGGAATTTTTAAAAAAATAAAACAACCTAGTAAATGTAATGTAACCCTATTATTTATGGGACTTCTGGGAATACATTAATTATTTCTACTAAACTCTTGTAATGGTTAAATCCAAATATACTCTCTTAACATACAACATTGAATAATTAAGTTCAATGTTACTTGTCTAAAACAATAAACAAAGAAAAATTATTATTTCAAAAAACCCATATGGGAGTAACGCCTTCAATCTGCAATAAGCAATAAAAATGCATATCTGTAGACTGTTTAGTCTCTCTAGTAACCGAAGGATTGATTCACTATACATTTCCAGTTATGATAGTTTTAATGCAAACCAATATTAATTTATAATAAGGAAATTTACTAATGTAAAGGAAAGAACACATTTATTTCGAGTCGCCAAAGATTGAGTTATTAAGTCAAGTATTTAAAATCAGATGCAAATACTTTTGGTTTATATCAGACATAATTCTATTTGCCTCACTATAAAGCAGTTTTTTACGAAAATAATGTAATAAATAATTTGATTTTTGAGCATTGAAAGGTTTAGTTACTACAACGTGAATTTTTTTAAACCAACTATTTTTTGTATTATCTTTTTGTTCTATTGTTTTGCCTTAAATTAATTAGTATAAACTTTGGATGCAAAATAGCCTATACATTCTTTGCAAAAAATAACTGTAAGAACATTCAAAAATTAATTTATTTTACTAAATTATTATAATTTGGTATTAGTGTTTAAAATACAAAGTTTGAATACGATAAACATGTAACGTAATAAATCTTAAAAAGTTGCTAATATACCTCTTATATGCTTGTTGCAGGTATTGTTGTGAATTTCACTTAGTATTTCCTTAAACCGATTGAAAGTAATTACTAAGAATGTACATAGAAAATTAATGAACTGTAAAAAGTCCTTGAGTGACCAAATAAACCACCTACCAGATATCAGGTACGGTCTTAGGTGGTCGAAGGTCTTCTTGATACAAACGTTGATTCTTGAGTCTGTCTTCCTGCAGGGGTGTATGTACTCCGCTGTTGACAAACACAAGGCTTATTAAATTTATCAAATATTATAATATATAGCGTTCATTTATCACACATACAAAATATATATAATAAATTTCTATGGACTTGTATAATTTCTAAAAGGACATGCGGAACAAAGATAAACGGACGTATATTATACAGTCCATTAATCAGTATACGACCAAGATCAGCTAACAGTATAGTTAATAGTGAAAATATAAAACAATCTATTGGAACGTGTTAAAACGTAATCTAAAGGTAGTTTGATCAAATCGAGAGAAATTGAAAAACAAAATTTGTAGTGAAAAAAGAAAAAGAGAAAAGCAGACCTAAGTGAGGCTGGGGAAGTTGCCCTTTAAATATTTAAAAGAGAAAACGAAAATAATAAGTGTGGAAGTTAAACTGAAGTTAAATTAAACAGAGAATCACCAAAGTAAGAAAATCGTGGAAGAAGAAAAATCTAAAGCGGAGAAGAATGTAACAATATGAAAAACATTTATAAAATACAAAACTTACAAAATGTTTGATTATTTATCTCCAATAAATCAATTATATTTTATATTCACTATTGCTTGGGATTTAACTTAAGTTCCTCACACAGTTTAATAGTCTATGAGGAATGGGCAGAGTAAAGTTAAGAAGGAAGTTAAAGGCCTCTCCTTTAAAACAAAAATCAATTCCATATCTTGATATTAATGAATTATTGCATAACAATATTTCAAAAGCACTATGAAATGTGGTTTGAGTAATTTTCTAACTAAGAAAATACTAATGTTGATGCATAATTTCAACAATGGGAATTGCAATTTTATTCTATGATTAGTACTATTTAAATCTCATTTTAATTTAAACACTATTTTAATAGTTTAATACAAACTAAGGTATATCAATATTTTAGAAAATACATAATTTAATAATTCTGGTGATCAATAATAAATTGTTATAAGAAATTCAAAGACAGAGAATTATTCTCATAAAGAATTGAAAGAATATGTTTACTAATTGTTTGGTTTTGGGGTTCCTCAATGATTGAAAAATAAGTGACTCTTACAAAACTAACGTTTATTAAATAGAATTAAAAAATATTAGTTACAAATACTATAATGAGTTATTTGAGTTAATCATGTGTACCATCCTAAAACCAGGTGTTCCCAGAATCTCTATAAATGTCTTCTACTAATATCGTAATAAATGTGTAGTGTGTGACAAGAATTTGAGTTGTATCTTTAGCAACAATTAAAATGCCAGCCAGTTAGAAACAATCAATGACTTAGTAAACGCTTATGTATTTTTCATTTTAACAATACAATTAATAAAGCGAGTTGTCAACTTCTACTTCAACTTGAGACTCGTGGCTTTAGATTTGTTTTCATTTTTCAAATTTATGGCACTATTTAATACAAGCGGACATAAGATGAATGTATGAACTGAGTGCATGAACTTCGTATGCACCTTTTTATTGGTTGTTGTTTCTACTATCAGTTTCAAAAGCATTGCTCACCTCTCCCAAATCATCATCTATGTGATATAATACTAGAACAACAGAGCAGTCTCTACAGGAATTGAGCTTTTTACACCGGAAAGTTTGTTGAAACAAATCGAGTATTTCTTAATAAATAGCCGAAACGGCCCAAATCTGCAATTTCCTCTCTCATAAAGACCTGTTATTATGTAGAGTAGGTTCAGTTGCGAAGGACCGGACTTTGTTCCACTTCGGAATCAAGGTCTATAGGCAAGGACAAGGGAATTAGTACCTTCTTGAGTAACAGACAAGAGTTGTTCTTTTTGGAAGAAGGTTCAGTTGCGAAGGACCGGACTTCGTTCTCCTACGGTATCAAGGTCTATGTGCAAGGACAATGGAATTAGTACCTTCTTGAGTAACAGAGAAGAGTTGTTCATTTTGGGGGAAGGTTCAGTTGTGAAGGACCGGAATTCGTTCTCCTACGGTATCAAGGTCTATAGACAAGGACAAGGGAATTAGTACCTTCTTGAGTAACAGAGAAGAGTTGTTCATTTTGGGGGAAGGTTCAGTTGTGAAGGACCGGACTTCGTTCTCCTACGGTATCAAGGTCTATAGGCAAGGACAAGGGAATTAGTACCTTCTTGAGTAACAGAGAAGAGTTGTTCATTTTGGGAGAAGGTTCAGTTGTGAAGGACCGGACTTCGTTCTCCTACGGTATCAAGGTCTATAGGCAAGGACAAGGGAATTAGTACCTTCTTGAGTAAGAGAGAAGAGTTGTTCATTTTGGGAGAAGGTTCAGTTGTGAAGGACCGGACTTCGTTCTCCTACGGTATCAAGGTCTATAGGCAAGGACAAGGGAATTAGTACCTTCTTGAGTAACAGAGAAGAGTTGTTCATTTTGGGAGAAGGTTCAGTTGTGAAGGACCGGACTTCGTTCTCCTACGGTATCAAGGTCTATAGGCAAGGACAAGGGAATTAGTACCTTCTTGAGTAACAGAGAAGAGTTGTTCATTTTGGGAGAAGGTTCAGTTGTGAAGGACTGGACTTCGTTCCACTTAGGTAACAAGGTATATGGGAACTAGTACACCCATTATGATAAGTAACCAAACAATGCTCTTACCACTTCAGTATTCAAGGACACTGTAATATTCCTAAAAAATTACCTCATTTTAGATTGGAATTTACTAACTAAACTTTAGACTGTGATTTGATAATTTTCTTAAGTTTATTGGAACTTTTCAATGCAGAAAAGCATGTGTTCCTCTTCCTCTAAATAAAAAAGTGTGTGCGCATGTGCGTGTGTGTGTGTGTGTGTGTGTGTGTGTGTGTGTGTGTGTGTGTGTGTGTGTGTGTGTGTGTGTGTGTGTGTGTGTGTGTGTGTGTGTGTGTGTGTTTCTAATGTTTTAAATCGAATAATAGTAAAATCGAAAGAATTACTTTCCTTTCCATAAATAATTAAAGGCATTCATATATAGGCTATAAAATTAACATTTTATATCAAGAAGATACATCTGCATGAATATCTTTCTTTATACCAATGATTAATCTATCCAATTGCTTTTTTATGAAGTCCAAATCATAACTACTTCTTGAAGACTCAGTCTCAATGATTACAATTGCAAAGATGAATACTTGGAATAATTCATGTGAACCTTTCCTATATTTAGTTTATATATAATTACGAAATTAGTAAAAAATATATGATTATATATAGTATTGAATGCATTTGAAGTTAAAAACCCTGATACAACTAATTTAATACACCTTAATGTCAAAAAATTAAGGTAGCTACTAGCAAATAAACATTTAGGAATTATTTCATTGCAAAATCCTGATAACTAATTATATTTCTCTGTGGTTACTTTCTCGCAATGACAACTCAAATAATTGTTAGTAAGTGTTAAACAAATTATAAATTTTAAATTTTAAAGTATGAAGAAAAAACAATTTCAATTGGTGTATAAAAAACCTTTCAACAATTTTGTTAAATCGAAAACGTTGAAGAACATGACATTTCCCCGATCGTTCGGTCAAAAGTAATGATGTTATATTTAAATGTATCAATTCAAAATCATACCTTAGTTCAGGATAAATAACTAATGATTCAACATCTTTATATTTGAAGAAGCATAAACATATTATTTATTAAATCCAAACTCTTAGGAACTAAACAAAAAGGAAATTGAGACCAGAACAAATAAAAGGTTACAATTGTGTTTTAATTTTTTAAAAATATTATTTTAAATGTTAACTTGTATTCGTCCATAAATATTTGTTGAAACTTCATAAACCAGTTCATATGGGCCTTCAAGCCTGTGTGTGAACTCTATTCAACGAGATAAACACCAAGCATTGGTTCAATATGGGTTTGGAACCTCGCATATTGCCACCAACAGTCTGAAGTCTGAGCCATTGAGCCACCACGCCGGCAAATATTATTTATTGTCCAAATATTATTTATTATTACTTTTGCTGGCTAGTTCAAACAGTTGCATTCAAACTCAACTGTAAAATTAATAATTTTATTTCTTTAATGTGCACTGATTATTTTTTCAATCCATAAGTTATACATGAAGGAATAACATTCATCAACGATATGACAAAAATAAAATTGAATACGTAAATTTAAAAGCGTTCAGAAAATGTTCAACTTCGTTTTAAACCATTCATGATGCTTAAATGTTTTAAATATTAAATGTTGTAACAATGTTGGTCGTATTAAACCATTTTGATGAGGGATATCTTAGATGATTTTATAGTAAGAACTATCTAAACAATGGGATTAAACTAAGTTAACACTTTTCAGATATTCTTATATCTATATTTACAAATAGATACAGGAAGATGGGACTAATGATTATAATGTTTGATCCTTCGTTTTTCATAAGTTGAAAAACAACTATTGTATTTTATGTTATTCTTTTATTTGTCAGCATGTAAATTATACATAACGCTCTGCAAGCAGGTGTTGCAGTTTTTTTTTTCTCTAAACACAAATTAGGTTTGAGTGGTCAAGGACGCCTGAACGTTGCGTGTCAGTTGTTGCGGTCATACCTTCTGTCCAGCTGGTATTGAGGTCAGTGTATACAATGGTCCATCCCAAGAGAACACGATGACGTCACGCTTACCTCACGTGCTGCATGGTTTTTGGTCTCAGCCAGCTTACCGCTTAAAGACCTTTATTAAGCCCTTTTGTGCATTCTAATTACTTTTTAAACAACCTAAAGTAGATTTTAACATGGCTTTCACATGGCTTTGTAAGTAATAAGAAAATTCACATAATGGTTTGAATTGAATGTTATTTAAAAATGTATAAGAAAAATTAGCGCTAACCTCACTTTTCTTGCATAACTTGTTATTTGTATTCACGGTCCCACGCTCATGTTGTTAAAAAATAATCTCTTAAGTCAAGTTGCATCGTACTAAGTTCTTTCATTCTTATTATAAATGTTAGCAAATGTTACCAAGATATTTTACCACAGTACTACAATTACAAATTACTATCTAATAAATTTTACCTATGTATTATAATATATTTTTAAATTTTTTGTATGCATCTAGAGTCTACACAGAATTGTGTGTTAAGTTTCATGTACCAAAGCCTTTCAGAAACTGTGACTAGCCATTATATAGTATTTTATGTTCATAGATAATTTAATATTATGACAAAATTAGATAGGTTGTAATATATTTATGCCATTATAAAATGATTTTTAGTTTTTGTTGTCAATGATCAGGTATAATAGAGGAAATATTAGCCTACCCTCGGCGCATGTGCCCTTTTTTCTTGTGTTTCAATTGTAATTTTTACTTCATTTTATTAATTTATTGTCAAAGCAAGTATATTTTTCTTTAATTAAACGTATTAAGTTAACTAACTTATTAAAAAAAGTACAATTAAATTGTTCCAAATTATTGTGTTTATTGATTCAGATTTATTTTATCAGATTCCATACTAATGCTTGGTAAAAATGTATCCTTTAAGATACAAGTTACAGTCTGAAAGATAAATGTATTGTGTTATTAACTATAATCATTAATAGTTTATCAAGCCAATACTATTATTATTAATAGTTTATCAAGCCAATACTATTATTAGGCTACAGGGAGTGTTGTGGAGGCTCTCATGTGTAACAAATATTCATTACTAATTATCACCGATAAACAGCATCAAAACTCCTCAAAGGGGCTTCTAACGAAACGTCTACACATCTCGAGACGCCTCTACCTGCGTTACCGACAGTAAATGAGCCTATAATTGTCTTCTTACAACGCTTTTTAGAATGCATTTTTACTTGAAAGTGTAAGCCAAGATATGAGGTGTTTGCTTTAATAGTTTTGAATGGCAAATTCATTATACTACTCATTCTACAAAAACCATTGAGTACATACTATTCTCGGTATTTCATTGTCGTAACTATACAGTGTCTTTTTTAAATTGGCCACCATTATGCTCTTGGAAACCATAAGTCTGAAAAAAACTTTAATTGGGGAGGACCTTCCCTTGTTTTTTGAGACAGTTAAACATACATATTTCAAATGTTGACAAATGCTGCCATTTTCCAATATGGCGGTCAACTTTATTTTTTCTTATGGAACATCTTACATTTTATGATAGTTGTAGATAGAATTTATAATTTTTAAACTTTTTTATTCATCACAAATTTTCTATATTTTGCGTAATAACGTAGATATGAGAGCTCAAATTGATCATATTCCTTATGGAGCTTACCATTGAAATAAAATTTTAAAAAAATATATACATTAAACATTATGTCTAATCTGCAAACATTACAGCAAACATTTGGAGAATGTATGTCTAGCTTTTATTTTTCATTATTTGACAGAATAGTGTATTAAATTATAATACACAGACATTTAAAGAAATTTATTAATATTTTTTACAAATAAATTAAAGTTGGCTGCACTGTTTACCACTATCAGCTGTTTTATTCAGCTTAATACTACTGTAAATCTGCATTGGAAGTTGACATACACGGTTAGTAATGATAACAGTGCTGCCAACATCAATTTAACTGTGACAAAATAATAACATATTTCTTTAAATTTATGTGTATTATAATTTAATACACTACATTATTCTGTCAGATCGTGAAAAAGAATAGCTAGGCATTAATTTTCCAAATGTTTGCTGATTTTTTTTGCAGATTAGATGGTTTTTGTTAATGTAAATTTTTAAGAAATGTATATTTCAATGGTAAGTTCCATAGGGAATCTGATCATTTTGAGCTCTAATATCTACGTTATTAAGTAAAATATCGAAAAACTGTCTAGAATATAAAAGTCTTAAAATTACTAATTATATCTAAAACTATGATAAAATGTAGGGTGTTCCATAATATAAAACAAAGTTGCATTTTTTAAAATTAAAATATGTATTTTTAATTGTTTCCAAATACAAGGTAAGTTTCCCTATTTAAATTTTTTTTCAGATTTATGGTTTCCAAGATAACAATGGTGTCCCATTTAAAAAATACACCCTGTATACATAAAAACATTCGCTCATATAAAAATAGTTATTAAAGAATATATACATAATAGTCGAAATTAATAATTCAATTAAGTACTTGAAAATCTAAGAATTTACTTTTGATAGGATATACTTAAAGCTAAATCACGGTAGTTATTATTATCCATGTTCAATTTAAAGGATAGTGAATGGACTGGTCAACATTGTTTTATTGCACTAAAATATATATAAATAAAGTATTTGTATTACTTTGTATTTAGCAAAATTTTAGAAGGACATTTCTCAAAAACAACATGGCAGGTGATTAAAGGCAGAATAAGATGGTTTATGGTTTTGTTTTATGAAGAAGAAATACTGGTTTGTTGAATTGTATTGGTAGGTGAAAAGGCATATTTGGTAGATTTACATTCTTACATATGAGACGCCGACACAACGTTGTTGGTACGAAGGTATATTCAATATATTTTTGAATAAGAAGGAAAAAATGTATCATTTTGTAATAGGTAGCTTTCCGTTAGATATTTGAGTGAGACACAGAGAAGTATATTAAACTGGTGAACATACGAACATTTACTTGCAATTTAAAGTTAACAGGTCAGTTATGTTTTTGGTATTTTTTACAATAAATACAATTCATTTTATTGTAAGCTATGTTTCTTTTTTTCACATTTCTTTAAAACTATTGATATTTTGGCTAGAAAACACAATAGATAAATATATTTCATCTAAAAAATACATACATTTACTTTGTTGACACAAAGTGAAGTATCGTTTATGAAAAAGAAAAGCCCAACTCAGGGCCTTGGGTTACTCCTTATTGTAAAATTTATCTCCCTGATCTGTTGAAGTTAAGTGACAATCCAGGCTAATGAGACGAGAGAGGCTGATCTCCTTCTAAACCTTACTCTTCCAATTCCTCATAGACTATTGATCTGTGCGAGAAACTTATTCAGACAGAGTGAGGGGGCGAACCAAAACAGTAGAAGGCGCATTTTTCTAATAACTCTTCTAGTCTAGGCCGGATTCAAACCAGCACTATTTCTAACTCAGATTCAAAGTCCTGACGCCTTAGACCGCTCGGCCACCGGCTTGTCCAAAGTTGAAATGACTCAAGAACTTAATTTGCCAATTAATTCGAGAAAGTGAGCAATTCTTTTTTCAGATGCTAAGCTTAGTTAAAGATATGATTCTGTGGTAAGACATTCTACGTCAGAGGAAGTAAGATACAAATAAAATATTGGAAAAAATACAGATATAGTTTTATAATCTTTGATATCAGTAATGAAGAGTTTTGACGGTTAATTAGTAAAATAAACGATTTTTTTTAAATTATCCATTTATTTTATTTATTAAGAAAATAATCTGTATGTTACAACCTAGTGTTCATTTTATTCAATTTATCTGATCATGGAAATATTTTAATATGTCGTATGCAGAAAGTTTTGATTAAATATACCGTTTATGAGTATTTCTATTTCAAACAATTTTCTCATAGTGCATTTATTATTTCAGTTACTGAAATCCTACTTAAGTTATTTATAAATGTATTTCAATGCCTCAAAGGATTCAATCATAAATATTAAAAAGTATTAAGTGAGAATAATCTTAATTAGAGATTCTTACGCCATATCTTGCTCTGTTTCTACGATCTTTCAACTCATCCACGTCAACATTATCAGTAGCTTTGATAAAATTGTTTTCACATTTTATGTATTCCCCACCCGGAAGTAGTAAGGAACCGGTAAGGACACATTTTTAGAGTGACTCGCACGCACGTGGGGTTTATGTAAGTCGCGGGTGCAAGACCACCAGTGATGCAATCGTGACTCAGAGCTTCTCTACGCTCCTGTTAACAAACCGACCAAACATAACGGTGTCCTGGTAAAAAGTGAGAGCATAGTTTAAATATCCCAATAGTTTGTATTGTGCAATGAAATCACTTCGTATATATTCGCAAACATTATTTCATTGAAACAACTCTAGTCTGTTTGATCGTGTTTGTCTGACATATCTTTTGGTTGTTTTCAAGTGAAGTCCAATATCTTGTTTTGTGTTTGTCATTGATATCCTTAAAATTGTGTTTGTATTAATTCTAATCTCTCTGTTTTGTAGTTTTCCAACATTTCATGTGGTTGTTTTTGAGTTTCATTCAATCTCTTTCTTGTGTGCTTGTGTGGAAAAACTTTCCATTGTGTTTTCGTTAAACATCTAAATTTTTATTTCTATGTGAGTTTGGTCTATTTTGTCTGTGTTTGTGTTACACACGATATATTTGTTTTATGTTAGACTTAGATCAATTTTTATTCTATCTATATTAGATCCAACATTTTTATTTTCGATTTGGTTAAAAACTATTTTTGTTGGGTTTCTGTTGGATGCAATATCTTTGTTTAGTGTTTTCGATAAATTAATGTTGACTAATTTTAGTTAATTACAATATATTTCTTTTGAATTAAGGTTTAAGATCTCTTTTTTTAAGCTTGCATCTTAATTATTATTTGATTTGATTGATTTGGTCTTTTTTAGCAACAACCGATAACTTTATTTCCTACTATTATTTTATATTTAACTTCTTTAAGATACCGAATGCCAAGAGTTGCAAACTATTAATGTGAGTGTAGTTTTGGTCACTTCGATCTATCGTTATCTCCATTTGTTGATATCCCAAAAGGTAGTTTAAATAAGGGACCCACAGAGTATCATAGAACCTTGATAATGCTGTAAGGAATTGCTTTACTTTTGTAATAACTGATAAGTATTATACTCTATCAGTTATTCCTAAACAAAACCAGAAACTTGGCTGCCATTGAACGGTTGTGTCCTCGTCGAGGGCAACCATTTAGTGGACGCCTTTTCACTACTAGAAAGGATCCAGTATACCGCCTAAAATCTTCACAACATGGACCCTCCGTCATCCCCCAAATAGCTGAATTGCAGTACTACGCCTTTGTCCCGGTTGAAGAATATCTTAAAATGAAATGAAAAATGTCTTCATTTTAATAATTTTCAAGGTTGGAATTAAAATGTCCTCTCTTACACCTAACCACTGACTTACCTAAGCTATTGATAAGTAAAGGGAAGTCATTATGTACTAAATATTTTACAGTAAATAAGCGTCATTTCATGCTGAATATTCTATATAAGGCAATCGTTCAGTTTTATGTATAGGAACAATTTCAGCCACTATCTACTTTGAACCTAAAACTACATATAATTGAAAAGTATTATATATACTAGAAAATGTATAATTACTATTCAAGGATAAAATCAAATATTATATTTCACTCTATCCTGAATATAAAACGTTTCAAACCAAAACAAAAAAGTCACAGATTTACAATTTATTTTATTTTAATTTAAATGTTCGTAAAAACAGCTGTTAAAGAAATGTTTTTAATTTAAAGTATTTATGCAACGTTACTTTTAGTTTGATTCTAATTTATAACAACTAGTGATGACCTTACGAGTTTTAAAACGATTTTATTAAATAAATCTAAAGATTTCTAAGTTGTTTCTTTTCATTAATACGTGATAAAATGCCTACGTTTTAGGTACCAATTTATACTATACACTTGCATAAAATTTTGTTATACAAATCCTATTATCTTAAAAGAGAATGTTTTGCTTTCCGTTATCGATTAGGAGGCCAAAAAGTGCTTCTCACAGCATAATTGCTGAGGAAGGGCAGTGAAAGGATATGAATGAATATTCATGAAACAATTGCTTCATAACACGAAATCATATTTTTTTCATTTTATAACATTGTAATTCAATAAATGTACTGTTAATATATTTTAAGGACTGCTCGAAAACGTTTCAGATTTCTACTTAATCGATAAATAAGAAAATTAGTAAGTCTTAGCACCTGAAGATTTTGGCTTTTTATATAGATAATAATTAGTCGGGTCTACAGAAAACACCAAACATCAGAGAAAATACGATGGTTAAAGTCTTTACCAGACTTACATGCGCAGGGTACAGTTAAGTTCGGGTAGTCCTAATCCTCTTGTGTCAAACCTGAGCGTCAGTCACCCATCATTCTTGCAGTCATTACCAAGCCTACCTTAGATTCATGGAAATAGTCCAATACAACGTACTTACCGGGCGCACCTACCCTTTCGAGAACTCTTAGGGGTGGTTAAGCAAAATGAAAATGAAAAACAACTGATTTGTCAACACGCATTTATTGGCGCTGAACTCGGGGAGTTCTTGTTAACTAAAAATGTAGTGATTGTTAAATCACATCGACGACATACGACTGATTTATTTATTTAGCTGCCCAATCTTCTTTTAAAAAAGTCCCTTCTCTTACAAGTTCTAGTTCGGATTTCGGGAACTTCGTTAGTATTTAGCCACACATATGTGTCTGCCTGCATGGGGTTTAGGCATTTTAAAAATATATAACTAATCAAATGCAGTGAACTCTTCTTGTTAGATCACATTATTGTTGTAATTGTATTCTTCAATTATTTATATGCATGTTCCATATAACGATTTGCTATTCTACGTGACAGTGAAATAATTTTAGTATGCCACAAAATGCGTATAAAGTGACAACAACTAATTAATTTTCAAGATACCTTATGCATATTACTTTATTTTCTATCTTTAAAAAATTAAATTTAGTAATAATAATTTATTCAAATCAAGTTAAATATATAAAAAATGTATCGTGTTTACACTGCTTATTTCCCATTACAGAATCAGGCCTCAGCATTGCTGAATAATGCAATCCTACGAGTATTGTATATGTTACGCCATTAAATAAGAAATATATTTTACTATAAGTATGTTTTTACTAGTTATAAACTAGTTTATAATTATAATATGTAATATAATCATTCCAGATAAAAAATACACATTACTTTGATTGTTAGGTACATTAAATATTTTGTATTCAATGCCAATAAACTAAATATTCATTGGAAGTTCAGCTATATTTTAAATTAAGATGCACTATATTATTAAACTATTTTATTAACTAAACAAGGATCAGATCGTGTGTCAGACGGAACGACATTCTAAAACCAATCTATGAGCAGGTTTTCGGGACGACTTGTAAGCTAAGGTACTGTAGCGTTATTAATTTTTCATAAAATACATTTAATTTTTAATGCAAGGCCCATATACTTACTACCACATTCAAAGAGTCACCTTAGATACAAAATAACTGAGGTCACAATTTGTTTCCAATCCCTATTAAAAAAAAATATTATTTACTAGTCAAATATATATTTAGTTAAGGAAACTTTAATTTTTTGGTATGAAATCAAAATAATTCACCGATATAAAATCACAGTACCACATTTCACTCAATAAGTTGACATTTAAATAAACTATACACAACAATAATTTTAAAATACTAATTAAAATATTTTACCATTAATACCAAACATTGTTCTTTATTATTATTTGTAAGAGTATGCAGACGAGTATTTTTCTTAGAACTTAGGCTTAAGTGACCGGTGTTATAACTACAATCTACATTTTACGGTGACAACCACCTCAAGGTGCTATGTACATTATTGTTGTGATCATTGAGCGATACCACTGAGGATGTCATATCATAGTATGGGCGAAACGTCTGGTTACATTGTAAATAATGTCATAGCACCTTGACGTGGTTGTCACCGGAAAATTTAGAATATTTGTTCTGTTTTCAACAGAAAGTATTGTGCAAGCTCACACTCATGCTCGTTATTATAGGGTAAGCAGAGAGGGGTGAAAATACAAACGGACAAAACAGAACACATGCATCCCGCAACAAGCCATGGAAGAGTTTAAAGTTGGATTAAGACGATGATGTTCTAAAATTAAACCTGTGTGGATCATAGGAAAGGCATAAGGAACAAATTCTGGAGCTATTACGGTGGACGCTGAGGACTCAGGTACCTACCTGCTTGGGTCAAGTGCGCAATATCAGTGCAGGCTACTTAACAATGCCAAATATTTTTAATCAATAATTGTTATTCAATTATTTCGTGATATTGATCTTTACATAAGGTGAACTATATCTTACTTAATTCTAATCAACTGTTTTATTCATATAACTTTCATTGGACCTAGCTATTTCAGAGAATTTAACAGGCTAAATTATTGTCTCAGGAATGTAGGTCGACTAATGATCAGGTTCGACACATCATTGTTTTTTCAACTGAGGATCAGGCCTACCCTAGACAACCTGGACCCTGTGCCTATAAATATTAGACACAATATTTGACGTGAAATTGCCATGTCCGGGTCTTCGAACCTCCTTGTTCATTTCATAGAATAGCAGCCGGATGGCTGATTCAGGTGATTGTGACGTAACTGGCTGGGGAAGGTGGGTCAGCCAGGCCCACCGGATGTGGGTCATCCGCCGGCCCGGAGGAAGCTGGGAGAGGGAAAGCACAGAGGATTGCATCTAAGACATCACTTTCTCCCACTGTTGGATAATGGTGACGCAATTGTTGTGTAATGCCCATTGAACTTGATCTGTGACTTTTGGGTTAGTGGGAAACCTGGCTCAACAAATGGCGGCTATTCTCTAAGGAACATAACCTCTTTACTGTCAATAAAGCATGATGCGACTTTTCCTTTAATTTACGAGTAAATTCTACAGACACTCAAAAAATGTATCTTTATCATCCTTGTCAGTTTGCTGATAATCAAACCAATAGTAGGCCTACGCCACTTGGTTCGGATTCCAGGATAAACTTTAGGTATCGTAGTTACTTGGATATTGGTTCTATTAATAAATGGTTCGCTCTATAATGAATGGCAAGTAACATTGACTACACTTGTTCATCTATATATTTATCACATTCAACATCCATGTTTTCCAATATATTGACAATCAGTGTCATATCAATAAACAAATTAAAAATATTATATTTTTCCAAAATGATTTTAATTCTTACAATAAAATTTGAAATACTTAATAGTAATATAATTTTCCTTAGTGTCAATTTCAATGACAATCGTAGTTTTTTAATCTAAACAAAGTATTCATTTGTTTACGTTCAATAAGGAAAATATGTTTAATAAATTAAAAACAAACCTCATCGTGTTTTTGTTCAATGCATTTTATACCTTGTGCAGAGCTGCACCACTATGTTGAAGTAAACAAATGTTTTAAATAAATCAAATTTACCAACGAGAGAAACTTTGGTCCAATGACAGACAGCTGCATTAGAGATTGGATTTGTCAGGGTATTGTCAAATCTAAGAAAACCCCCATGTGTATTATTTAAAATGAAGTAATAAATTTTTTTCGACAAAAGCTTTGTGGAACCAGAAAACAAAATTATATATTTATGTAATTATATGCATACATTTTTTGAGACAACAATAATCATATAAATAAATATGTAATAAATTCTAATAATATAAATTAAAATAAGTCAAATTTAATCTTAAATGTTTTCAATGCACTTTGTACATTAAAATTAGTTAAAAATAATGAAGACCACATTCATTTTTTTATGATAAAAGTTTGTAATTTATCACAAACATATAAGTACAATGACAACACGTGTCCACCTACAGTTTTGAAAGTAATTTAAAACCCATATTCACCCACATCTTGACCATCGGCGTATATCTACCCAAAATACTGTATGGTTGGATGTCAGCTACCACCATTTATTTATTTTTAAAAAGCTGATTTATTCATGGACCAAGATCCCAAAGTCGTGTTGTTTATTAATAAAATAAAATAAAAAGTGACCTGTCGCAAAGCCAAATCCAATCCATCAAGCCATTTAAAACCATTTATATTTTAATAATGAAAAAGAAATCAATATTATATTTAGAATTTAATGTTTTCACATCTGCACATAAATAGTATAGACTTGAACATCTGCATGGTCACTTAGTGTGGTAATAGAGATCAAGGTAGAAGTGCTGCAGGTCGGCAAGGGAGGTGGACTATGTCCTCATTGTTACACATACATGGGTCATTCTGATAACCTTGCCCTGCATTTATTTCAAACCAAAAGTTATGTAGCTGAAGTTATGAGTTTCGAAACGAATTTAGATTAGCTATAATGAAAATAAGAATGAAATATATATTTCTTTGTCAATATAAAAAATATACGCTTAGAGTTAAAATGAGTATTTACACCAAAAGTCATTTACTTTTTAAATCTGATTCAAACGTTTTAATAAACAAAATATCATAGCAGTTAAGTATATACACAGGGTGACTCTAAAATACGTTTCCAAACTTAAGAATATGCTTCCTTGGGTAAAAATAAGAAAAAACCTATTATTTATATATATTGCTTTCCTAATATACTTTTATGAGCACCTTTATAAAATATCATAAATAAAAAAAATATTGAAATTCTGCTAAATACCATGACCTTTCATAAATTACAATTCAAATACAAGTAGCAACACAAGTAATGTAAAATACTAAAGCATAACATTTCACTTCAACTACAAGTAGCAACACGAGTAATGAAAAATACTAAAGCATAACATTTCACTTCAACTACAAGTAGCAACACGAGTAATGTAAAATACTAAAGCATAACATTACACTTCAACTACAAGTAGCAACACGAGTAATTTAAAATAATAAAGCATAACATTACACTTCAACTACAAGTAGCAACACGAGTAATGTAAAATACTAAAGCATAACATTTCACTTCAACTACAAGTAGCAACACGAGTAATGTAAAATACTAAAGATAACATTTCACTTCAACTACAAGTAGAAACACGAGTAATGTAAAATATTAAAGCATAACATTACTCTTCAACTACAAGTAGTAACACGAGTGATGTAAAATATTAAAGCATAACATTACACTTCAACAACATGTAGAAACACGAGTAATGTAAAATACTAAAGCTTAACATTTTACTTCAACTACAAGTAGCAACACGAGTAATGTAAAATACTAAAACATAACATTACACTTCAACTACAAGTAGCAACACGAGTAATGTAAAATACTAAAACATAACATTACACTTCAACTACAAGTAGTAACACGAGTGATGTAAAATATTAAAGCATAACATTACACTTCAACTACAAGTAGCAACACGAGTAATGTAAAATACTAAAGCATAACATTACACTTCAACTACAAGTAGCAACACGAGTAATTTAAAATAATAAAGCATAACATTACACTTCAACTACAAGTAGCAACACGAGTAATGTAAAATACTAAAGTATAACATTTCACTTCAACTACAAGTAGCAACACAAGTAATGTAAAATACTAAAGCATAAAATTACACTTCAACTACTAGTAGTAACACGAAGAATGTAAAATACTAAAGCATAACATTTCACTTCAACTACAAGTAGCAACACGAGTAATGTAAAATACTAAAGATAACATTTCACTTCAACTACAAGTAGAAACACGAGTAATGTAAAATATTAAAGCATAACATTACTCTTCAACTACAAGTAGTAACACGAGTGATGTAAAATATTAAAGCATAACATTACACTTCAACAACATGTAGAAACACGAGTAATGTAAAATACTAAAGCTTAACATTTTACTTCAACTACAAGTAGCAACACGAGTAATGTAAAATACTAAAACATAACATTACACTTCAACTACAAGTAGTAACACGAGTGATGTAAAATATTAAAGCATAACATTACACTTCAACTACAAGTAGCAACACGAGTAATGTAAAATACTAATGCATAACATTTGCAAAATCGGCGTTACCATACAAGACCAGGAGCTGAACATTTTATTTGTCCTAAGAAAATCAAACAATTCTGTTTTTGCAGAAATTAAGTCTAAATCCCTTTTTGGTGATTACGATAACTTCACTATTGTGATTTTAAATATGGGTTATATATCACAAATCTAAAATTGTATAAGGTATATTACATCGATTGAACTAAACTGCAATTTATATTGATATCTTATTAAAATCCACTTAGACAATAATCAGCTATTCTCATGTAACATTTATTACAAAACGTTGCTTAGTCTCGATCAATTTTACCAACATAGTAGCCTATATTCTGTACGTTACAATAAGAACAAAAACCATTTAAAATATTAAATTAAACCCCTATTTCAATACAGTTAAACTTGAAGGCTTTTCTTATATTTGATATTTATTAAAATTAAGGGTTTATTAGTTTACTATAAATAAGCACAAACAATCCTGTATAACAATGTTTGCGCTAGTGGTAGTTAGCAATTATAATACGTTTGCATCTAAATCACTCTTCAGCCACAGTATGACTTAAGGATTGTGTTTTCCAAAATCGAGCATTTACAAATCAAATGAAATGGTGCTTATACATGTGTAATAAATTAATTGTTTTCAAACCACAAGATATCTAAACAATTTTATGAATAAATATTTTACCTAGAGGAAAACTGTATAATGTTAAAAAATTTATTGTGAATCCCCTAATAAAGGGTATCATTTAAACGAGAATCTAACCGCGATTCCTCCAGGTCAAACTCCTTATAAGTAGATTCCAATGGTTCCAAGGTGAAAGGCGAAGGTGGATGGAAAGAATGAGTTTTAACCGCAAATTGTGGAATCGAAATTTCAGTAATCAGCTAGAATGGGTGTAGTTTATGAAAAGTGTGCAAATATTTTGGCAATAAAAATGTATATAAGGAAAACACACGTGCAGAAATATTATAATATACCTATATTTCAGCATTATTTCATTTGTTGACTAATCGTTCAATTTAATGTAGGCAAAAGCAATTTTTGAGCTTGATATAGTTACTTATTTACTCAATAACTAATAATATATATATATCTGGACAGACTTTAAATTAAAAATCTGGCAAATAGAAGGAACTACTAGAAAGTTATAAAGATGTTTCTAGTGGTTCATTTCAGGAAATGTTTGAGGTTAATCTATAACCCAGAACTTAAAAAACAATAACTAATACCTACTTAAAAACTATAAAACTAAGTAAAATTGGATATACGTAGACACTATACATCTATTTATTAATATTGTTTTGAAAGGAAACAGAAAAAGTATGGCTTGATAAAAAAATGAAAAATCTTTTAATAATAATGATATTCAAATGGAATATGAAATAAAGTATGCCCTTCTCCTTTAACAGAAGCCAGTATATAGGGTGTATTAATGGTCCTCCACATCATATAAAGTTGAACTATATTAATATAAGATGAAATAATGTACTTCGGGAATTACTTGACATACTGAGGGATTTATTTGTATGACCAAATAAGATGAAATACATGACAAACTGAGGAATTTTTTTGTATGACCAATTGTGACTCCCCGCTCTCCGAAATTGGAGTGGTTTAGGGGTAGGACAATATTTTTCCAATTGAATCCATAAGAAGTAAGACCTAGTTTTGAAGGTATCAAAAAAGGAGTAGATTAGCACAAGTTAGTTGTTTTTAAACTAACTCTATCAAATTTGTGGCTAATTAAAGTAAGAATTGTTTCATTAGCCCCATAATTTGTCACATTTAAAATACTTTTAAGGAAAATAACATTCACTCTTCAGTTATTTTGAGAACTTATGGCGCAAAATCTTATGTTAATTAAGTTATTAGAAGAATCAACAAACTTCAACATTTTCAACAATGTTCGGTTTTGTATGATGGAAGTCTATCGGGACTACCAATCGTTTGTTTTTCATGTTATCTCGCATTGTTTATCTGTTTTGGCCTAAAAATAATTGCAAGTTTTATGTGCCTTAAGATAACTTTAATGTAACTTAAGTGGTTTCATGAAGAAATTCTAACTTAAAAACACAACATTTAAGGGTGACATTATAAACCTCTAGTTTGTTCTATTCTAGAGATTTTTAAAGCCTTCAAAATAAGGTATCACATGCTTGATAGTGATTCCTTAATTAATCAAACAACGTTGGCAGTTACAGTTTACCTTAACAAGAATTTGAATACTGTAAACTTGAGCAGAAGGATAGGTGCTTCGATTCAAACATTTCGTAAAAATTATGTTTTTTCAAACACCTACATGAATGAAACAGCAAATTCATGGTTTTCCTCCGTGTGGTGTGCACATATGGAATGAAATAAATACGGGATAATATAGCTTCCTCAATTACCAAAACTTCCAAATATTACAGGAGTACAAGTAATATTTCAAAACATTCTTGAGTGGGTGAGACGCTTCAATGTTTTCTTTTCCTGAATGAAAACATAAAGAAAAAAAGAAAGACAATAGATTATGGGAGAACCACCAATTAGGATTATTATTAACTATTCTTATTTTTGGAAAAACATTATTTCCTAGATGTAGATGTATTTTTATACAGTTTGTCTCGTGATAGTTATTTCACTAAAATTTACCATTAATACATCCAAAATATTATGACAGAAACTGGTTAGAACTGTTAAATATGTGAAATGTATGCAACCTTTTGGAATCACATATCGTACCCATGTTAATATCATACATTTTGGAATCACTCATGTTGTACCCTATGCCTTCAATTGTTTAGCTTTATCAGTCATGTATATGTCTTACAATATATTTAGTTAGAGATAAATAGTTTTTATATCACCAAACTATCAATTGTTTGGGTTGAGGAGTTTGTCCACTGACTTACAGTATACTCGGCAAGAGAGGTATGTTGCTCCCCACCCCCGAAACCATCAATTGTTTGCGTTGCACAGATTGTCAAATGACTTACAGTATACTCGGCAATAGAGGTAAGTTGCTTCCCAACCCGAAACCATCAATTGTGTGCGTTGCACAGATTGACAAATGACTTACAGTATACTCGGCAAGAGAGGTAAGTTGCTCCCCAACCCGAAACCATCAATTGTGTGCGTTGCACAGATTGTAAAATGACTTACAGTATACTCGGCAAGAGAGGTAAGTTGCTCCCCAACCCGAAACCATCAATTGTGTGCGTTGCACAGATTGTCAAATGACTTACAGTATACTCGGCAAGAGAGGTATGTTACTCCCTACCCCCGAAACCATCAATTGTTTGCGTTGCACAGATTGTCAAATGACTTACAGTATACACGGCAAGAGAGGTAAGTTGCTCCCCAACCCGAAACCATCAATTGTGTGCGTTGCACAGATTGTCAAATGACTTACAGTATACTCGGCAAGAGAGGTATGTTGCTCCCCACCCCCGAAACCATCAATTGTTTGCGTTGCACAGATTGTCAAATGACTTACAGTATACTCGGCAAGAGAGGTAAGTTGCTCCCCAACCCGAAACCATCAATTGTTTGCGTTGCACAGATTGTCAAATGACTTACAGTATACTCGGCAAGAGAGGTATGTTGCTCCCCACCCCCGAAACCATCAATTGTTTGCGTTGCACAGAATGTCAAATGACTTACAGTATACTCAGCAAGAGAATAGAATAGAATAGAATAATTTTTTTATTGCATGGACATTTACATTAAATGTATCGCAATCGTCAGACTTGAATTAAATTGTATATTGATTAAAATTAAAGCAGCCATTCCTACAGAATTCCACATTCATACATACATTTTTGGGTCATATATTCTTCACATTCACACAATTAGTCCAAGTTAGATACTCCAGCTTCCAGTGTCAAACCGCCGAATTATTGGTCTCCCAGTTGTGGGATAAGAAATCTCTCACGGAGTAAAAGGCTTCGGAAATGAGAAATCTCTTTAACCGTACCCTGAAAGCCTTTGGCTCAATATTGCCTTTGTATTCTATCGGAAGACTATTGACCAAGCGAGCACCTGCTTGTGAGGGAAGGTGCTCGTAGGTTACAGTCCTATGTTGTGCGATTCTGTAATTTTCTCTTTGTCTGGTTGGATATTATGTATTTCACTGCCTTTGGTGAGCACACATTTGAACATACAATAAGATGCAGCCTCTAAAATGTAAATGCAAGGCAATGTCAATAGCTTTAACGACTTAAATACGGGTTTGCATGACTCTCTAGACTTCAGTTTGGACATTATCCTTACTGCTTTTTTTTGCAGTCTAAAGAGTCTCATTAAGTCTGCTGAGGAACAGCCACCCCAAAGAATAACTCCATACGACAGGTGAGGATAAATGAGACCATAATACGCCGCAAGCATGACTTGATTGGGACATATCTCGGACAGGGTTCTTAGAACGTATATTCCGGATGACAGCCTGGAGCAGGCCATATTAATATGATTGGTCCAAGATAGTCCCCGGTCGATGATAACTCCGAGAAATTTTGTCGCATGAACCTCATCCACCTCTACTTCATCCAAGACAACCCTCGGCGATTGATCAATTTGTGATGGGCGTAAGGAGAATCTAATAAAATTAGTTTTAGAAGGGTTTATTTTAAGATTGATACTATTAAAATGTTGGGCACAACTATTTAAATCTATAAAGGTTACTCTTTCCAAATCCGAATTCAACTCCTCACTTGTACAGAGGGTTGTATCATCTGCATACTGAATAAGCCGCCCATGACGCAGTGATGCAGGTGTATCATTAACATACACCAGAAAGAGCAAGGGGCTGAGAATCGATCCCTGTGGGACCCTGATCCTTAATTCGCTTGGTTTAGATGTTTTATTACCGATATGGACTGCTTGAAACCTATTGTTCAGATAAGATTTGATCCACGATAACGGCACTCCTCGAACACCATATGACTCTAGCTTCTTTAAAAGGATTTTATGGTTAACACAGTCAAAAGCTTTGGAGAGATCGAGAAACACACCAAGAGTATGTCTACGACTCTCCAAATTGTTAACTACCATGTCGACTAGACTCACTACTGCGTCTATTGTCGACTTCCCCTCTCTAAAACCAAACTGGTCATTCGAGAGAAGAGAATGTTTATTCAAAAAAGAAACCAGTCGCAATAAAAACGCTTTCTCGAAAACTTTACTTATTACTGGCAATATGGATATAGGTCTGTAGTTACTGATTGAGTTTGGATCCCCCTTTTTGAAAATTGGTGATACTTTGGCTGTTTTCAGTGAAGATGGAAACTGTCCAGATTGAAAGGAAATATTTATTAAATGTGACAATGGATATAACAAGTGCCTGAAGCACTGTTTTAAAAGCCATGTAGACATGTAGTGTACATCATTGGACTTTTTGGGCGATAAATTTTGTATTACTTGCGTGAGCTCTTTGATAGATACGGGGGCTAAAAGCATCGAGGTGGACGGGCCATGCACACAGCCAGATGATTGAATGTTTAAGCTATTATTTCGACTCAAAGGGGTCGGAAGGTCAGAGAAAAAAGTGTTGAACATGTCAGCCACAGTAGAGGGATCGGATATTACCTCCCCATCGATATCTAAACTGATATTTCTACTTTTTTGTTGATTTTTAAATGAATTAATTAAATTCCACGCGGTTTTGGAAAAATTTTGTGAATTGATAAGTTTTTTTGAAATATCGTATGCTTTTGCAGCTTTCAAAATGCGTTTATATATTCTTTTGTATTTTGTTAGGTATTGATGGAATCCGGGGTTATCCGTGGAGCTTGATATTTCTGATAAATACTTCAGTTTCTCCCGGGAAACCAATATTCCTTTTGTAATCCAAGAACAATGTTTCCGTTTAGAATGGGTTTTTACTTCCTTTATTGGACAGGATATGTCTAGATGAAAATTTAGGGTATTGAAGAATTTGTTAAATTGTGTGTTACATGAATCAGTGAAGTTGAGAAAAGACCAACTTTCCTGGGAAAGAGATAAGTTAAGATTGCTGATGTTCAGTGGTTTTGACACTCTAGTCTTATGAAAACTGGGGCTTGCTTGTTTGGAAGCCAGTCCTGGTATTGATGCCAGCTGGGCGCAATGGTCTCCTATCGCTGTATTTACAACACATACCTCTACCTCCGGTATGTTACTCACAATATTGTCGATAGCAGTTCGCGAGGTGGCCGTAGCTCTGGTAGGAGAGTTGATCAACCACTCTAAATTAAAAGACTTTAAACAATCTGAAAACCGCTTGGTTAAGGGAGCTTTAACGTCAAGAACGTTAATATTGAAGTCACCCAAAACAATAAACAATGTATTTTGCATCAAGTGCTTCAAAAGCTCCTCAAAAGAGAGGTATGTTGCTCCCCACCCCCAAAACCATCAATTGTTTGCGTTGCACAGATTGTCAAATGACTTATAGTATACTCGGCAAGAGAGGTATGTTGCTCCCCACCCCCGAAACCATCAATTGTTTGCGTTGCACAGGTTGTCAAATGACTTACAGTATACTCGGCAAAAGAGGTATGTTGCTCCCCACCCCCGAAACCATCAATTGTTTGCGTTGCACAGAATGTCAAATGACTTACAGTATACTCGGCAAGAGAGGTATGCTGCTCCCCACCCCCGAAACCATCAATTGTTTGCGTTGCACAGAATGTCAAATGACTTACAGTATACTCGGCAAGAGAGGTATGTTGCTCCCCACCCCCGAAACCATCAATTGTTTGCGTTGCACAGATTGTCAAATGACTTACAGTATACTCGGCAAGAGAGGTATGTTGCTCCCCAACCCGAAACCATCAATTGTTTGCGTTGCAAAGTTTGTCCACTGACTTACAGTATACTCGGCAAGAGATGTATGCTGCTCTCCCCACCCCCGAAACCATCAATTTTTCGTGTTGCTCCCCAACCCGAAACCATCAATTGTTTGCGTTGCAAAGTTTGTCCACTGACTTACAGTATACTCGGCAAGAGATGTATGCTGCTCTCCCCACCCCCGAAACCATCAATTTTTCGTGAAGCTCAGATTGTCAAATACTTGCAGTATACTCGGCAAGAGTATCGTTCCCCACTGCCGAAACCATCAATTGTTCGCGTTGCACATATTTTCAAATGACGTGTAGTATATTATTGCCTACTACCAGGCCGTCAATTGTTCATGTTGAATAGTTTGTTGAACAGCTTGCAGTATATTTAGTAAGGGATGTACATTTATCTCTACCCCCAATCCATCAATTGTTCGTGTTGAGCAGTATGTTGATCGGCTTGAAGTATATTTAGCTAGAAGTATATTTATCTCTACCCCCAATCCATCAATTGTTCGTGTTGAACAGTATGTTGATCGGCTTGAAGTATATTTAGCTAGATGTATATTTATCTCTACCCCGAATCCATCAGTTGTTCATGTTGAACAGTATATTGATTGGCTTGAAGTATATTTAGCAAGACGTATATTTATCTCTAACCCCTATCCATCAATTGTTCGTGTTGAACAGTATATTGATCGGATTGAAATATATTTAGCAAGACGTATATTTATCTCTACCCCGAATCCTATATTTATCTCTACCCCGAATCCTATATTTATCTCTACCCCGAATCCATCAGTTGTTCATGTTGAACAGTATATTGATTGGCTTGAAGTATATTTAGCAAGAGATGTATTGTTACCTACCACCAAGCCATCAATTGTTCGTGTAGAACAGTATGTTGATCGGCTTGAAGTATATTTAGCAAGATATGTATTGATGCCTACCTCCAAGCCATCAATTGTTCGTGTAGAACAGTATGTTATTCGACTTGCAGTATATTTAGCAAGAGATGTATTGTTACCTACCACCAAGCTATCAATTGTTCGTGTAAAACAGTATGTTGATCGCCTTGAAGTATATTTAGTAAGAGATGTATTGTTGCCTACCTCCAAGCCATCAATTGTTCGTGTAGAACAGTATGTTGATCGGCTTGCAGTATATTTAGCAAGAGATGTATTGTTGCTTACCACCAAGCCATCAATTGTTCATATTGAACACTACTATGTTATTCGGCTTGCAGTATATTTAGCAAGAGATGTATTGTTGCTTACCACCAAGCCATCAATTGTTCGTATTGAACACTACTATGTTATTCGGCTTGCAGTATATTTAGCAAGAAATGTATTATTGCCTACCTCCAAGCCATCAATTGTTCGTGTTGAACAGTATGTTGATCGGCTTGCAGTATATTTAGCAAGAGATGTATTGTTGCTTACCACCAAGCCATCAATTGTTCGTATTGAACACTACTATGTTATTCGGCTTGCAGTATATTTAGCAAGAAATGTATTGTTGACTATACCAAGCCATCAATTGTTCGTATTGAACACTACTATGTTATTCGGCTTGAAGTATATTTAGCAAGAGATGTATTGTTGCCTACCTCCAAGCCATCAATTGTTCGTGTTGAACAGTAAGTTGATCGGCTTGAAGTATATTTAGCAAGAGATGGATTGTTGCCTACCTCCAAGCCATCAATTGTTCGTGTTGAACAGTATGTTGATCGGCTTGAAGTATATTTAGCAAGAGATGTATTGTTGCCTACCTCCAAGCCATCAATTGTTCGTGTTGAACAGTATGTTGATCGGCTTGCAGTATATTTAGCAAGAGATGTATTGTTGCCTACCTCCAAGCCATCAATTGTTCGTTTTGAACAGTATGTTGATCGGCTTGAAGTATATTTAGAAAGAGATGTATTGTTGCCTACCACCAAGCCATCAATTGTTCGTGTTGAACAGTTTGTCAAACGGCTTGCAGTATATTTAGCAAGAGATGTATTGTTGCCTACCACCAAGCAACCAATTGTTCGTGTTAAACAGTATGTTGATCGGCTTGCAGTATATTTAGCAAGAGATGTATATTGTTCCACGTGCCACAAGACCTCACAACAGACTTTCACTCTCATTCTATGGGTCACCAGGCTACCCGGACTACTTTTTGCCTAACCAGGAAACTGGACCAGAAATTCGCGCGTTAACTCGTTTCCGAACTATGTCCAGTGAGCGTTTCGTTAGCCAAAACCTAAAATGGTTCCACCCAGAAACAAAATTATTTATTATATTTAACTATCCCTCCATTTTTTAATTGTATATTATATATTAGTTTGCTTTGATACAGTATTATTGAACACCATTGTTTTAGAGACATTTAATACAATGGTAGTTACTTTTTTAGTAACATTTCGGAGGGTGTGTTCTGCAGTAAGGTCGATGATTTTCAATAAAATTAATAGGATCAATGCAGTTCGAAATTGTTGACTAGCAACTGTCCCTCTATCAAACAGATCAATTATTAGATATTGTTTCACCTATGGACCCAACCAATCAAATTACGCACAGTATAGTCAACTTAATCTTGATAAGTTGCCTTTTTTTGAACTCATGACATTCCTTAAAAATATTTTTGTTTGCTTTGGACTATTAACTGGAAATGACTATTTATTAAACATTTCATACTGAGGGGTAGGTAATTCCTTGATAATGGGTTTAAATATTCATCAATACTAAATTAGGGACATTTAATGGAGGTAGGAGCATTTTTGAACCCAAAGCCATAGACTGATTTTACCAGAATGCATGCCACTTCTGAAATGTGCTAAACTATCCAATAGCTTCCAATTAATTACCGTCCATTAAAAACAATTAATCAAATTCATAGGATAAAAAACTAAATTTATATTTTACGATGTGGACGGGCTTGAAAATTACTAGCATATTTGAACTGCAAGATATATCTGATATTGTTAAATTTAATGTAGGCCCTATTTTATAGTGATGTGGAAGATTTAGTGAGTTCTCTTAATCTTTATACGTTATCAGATTTGTATTCTTACTAACCATGTATTGAAAATTACATTCTATTGTACTTAAATTATTTATTTATAGGAGACATACATAGATCAGATTTAAGCATTATTATAAACAAATTTTTTAAGATCTAATTTTTAGATTGATAACTTGGTAAAAGAAGAAAAAGATAAACCAAGATAGTGGGTGATTTGGAAACATGTTATATCCGTGTTTAAAATGTACTAAACGAAAGTTCTCCTGGAATACTTTTGTGTATTATTAGAGTACTATTGTTATCACACGAACAATATAAACGTATGTTAATAACAAAAATAAATTCAAATACCATCGTTATAGGATATTGTTGTTGTTATTACTTTACCAATAACTGTGATGCTTTGGCTTTTGTTCAGATATGAATTAACGTAAACTAATTTTTACTAAGCAGGTACTTGATAATAGTTTATTAATGTAAATTTAAATAAAAAAATTAACCTTAACATATGGTTCTACTCTTAGAATGTACAGTAATATTGAAATAACCTAAAATTGAATCATATATTAAAATAGTTTTATAAAACATATTAAATCTGTTAATTATAAACTCCCTCCAGTTTTTTGTTTGTTTGTATGTATTATGTTAGCGAGTTGTCTGGACAGTTGTTCTATCCAGACAACAAAAAAACAAAAGAGTTCCTTTTGAACCAGCTGCTAATTCACTAATATAACATTCTTTGCCAATCTACTTGCTAACTGGTGTGTACACAACCAGGACCTTCGGCTCACAATACTTGTATTTACTATTTAAGAAGCAAACGTCATTTGTATAGGTTTTAAATGATCCTAGTTTTCACAGAGAATTTTTTTTACAGAGAATTCAAAAGACGTTTTGTGGTCTTACAGAAAATTTATAGTATTAACTTTTTGCAAACCCCCTTTATTACTTTATTTAATACATTTTCATTAAATTTATTTTTAGGTATTTTAAATATCTTATTGTTTGGTAGAACTACGCTGAAGGCAGTATAGGATGTCGTATTATAGATTGCAATCTGTGTGGGTTCGGACGCTAAACAAATGAAGATGAATATAAAAAATCCCTCTCATGATTATTAGAATAATATTAAAAGTAAATAAGTTTTGAATTAAAAAAAGGACTTAATGAGATATTCAATTAGACAAGAAGGAGAACGTTTGCTTTGTAAGGGACCATCGATTTTATACACGTAGACAGAGATTGTTCATAAAATGTTAAATTTTTTATATCTAGCCGTCAGAACTTTTCAGGTCCAGCAATGGAGTAATAGTGTAGTTCGATTTAAATGTAAAGCAGTTTAAACCAGATGTAGTGGCAGACCATTCTAACTAATATAATTACTGGCACGACATTCAAGGTACGTGAAACTTCTATTGCAAGTAAAATCAAGGGAGGAAACCATGTAGGTAAGTGATGAGCTACAACTGGAAAAATAGAATACGATATTAAATAAATACCTCTTTTATTTAGTGGTTGAACAAAATGGAGAACGTTGTACGAATACATTTATGTTGATGGAGAAGTTCAAAGGACTTTCCAAATTATCCCTCTTATCTTTGTACATAATTTCCAAAAATACAGTAAACATTTTATTCAAAGCATGTGAATTATATAGATCCTGCTCAATGGAATATAATGTCTATGGTATTACTCACGGGTGGCGTTAACAGAGAGAACAGCCTCCGCGCCGGCTAGGGCGGCTACCACGAGGAAGGCGGTGACGAGGAGGTTCGAACCCCGGCCACTCATAGCTACGACACAGCACTGTGGACTAGCCAGACATGGCGGGAGGGCCAGTGGGCATGCGATCTGCAGACGGTGGTCCCAGAGCCGAGCGGGAGAAAGCTGGATACATGTAATGGTTTACGCAATCTCAGACGCTGACAACAGAGGAACGGTTATATAAGGGAGTGGGAGATACAAAGAGAGGCGGCCGTATGTGAAGGCCGACGACCACTGGGTCGTCTTCTGTGATGGAGGATCTTCCTGGTGGTCGAACGAGGGACAGAAGTAGGACACGCAATGCAGGTTGCCAGGTCACTGAGTCAACTACTGAGCAGAGGGTGAAGGATGGGACCCTAGCTCAGTCAAGATCAAGCTAACCAATAATATATCTTCCAAAAAACCTTAGCCAAATAAATCATTTTTTTATTTAATTTCTTTTATAATAAAACTCTATTCGCCAGTTTGCATGGCCCATGTGTGAGAACTTTATTCAACGAGTGAGGACCGAACGTCGGCTTGGTTGGAGATTCCAACTTTAGACCTCAGACTCTTTCAAACCTTCCGTCACGACATATATGAAGATAAAAACACTCAAAGAATACGCTATTAAAGATAATTTAATTATTTCAAACTAAAAGTCAGGTATTAAAAAAAATTTAAGTAAGTGTCGGGTAAACTATTGATTAATGATTAGGTATCAATAACAGTAAATAAAACACACTTAACTTTGGGGGCTTTTTTATCAACATAAATCAATTCCTAATAATTATTTTGTATTTGCATATACTTTGAAAGATTATAAGTTAGGTACATACATTTACATTCACATAAAACAAGTGTGACATAATATACTTATACGAAAATGCTTATTATATTTGTACGATACTGTGCCTATATTTAACTAAACATATGTCATTTAATGATTTTAATCTTTACCAATCCGAAATATAACAACCAATAAATTATTTAAGTAATATTACTACATTATTCTTATAGGAAGTAAGTTATTTAGAATGAAAATTGAAGAAGGGCAAAACAGAAGCAATTAAATGGATCTGTGCAAAACTGAAGACCTTTAGACAGCATATATAAAGAACTGATATAACTAAAGAACTGTTGAAGCCTTTTGCTCTAAGCTCAACTCCGTATTGTTTTCTTTGAGATATCTTTCCTATTTCCTAAGGAGTAGTGTACTAACAATTGTATATCATGGCTACTTTGCTTCTGTTATGTCATACGGCATAATATCATTAGGAATCACTTCATCTTCTTGCTTACAAAAGGTCTTCAAGTTGTAAAAGAGGGCTATAAGATTGGTGTTTGATCTGGGGTTCTGGAGAGCTGTATCCTAACCTTTCCTTCTATTTTTATCTACTCCGTGTCAGTTTACACTTTTAAACATATTCACAATCTTCCTACCCACAATCATACATATTCACAATCTTCCTACCCACAATCATACATATTCACAATCTTCTTACCCACAATCATACATATTCACAATCTTCCTACCCACGATCATACATATTCACAATCTTCTTACCCACAATCAAACATATTCACAATCTTCCTACCCACAATCATACATATTCACAATCTTCTTACCCACAATCATACATATTCACAATCTTCCTACCCACAATCATGTATATTCACAATCTTCCTACCCACAATCATACATATTCACAATCTTCCTACCCACAATCATACATATTCACAATCTTCCTACCCACAATCATACATATTCACAATCTTCCTACCCACAATCATACATATTCACAATCTTCCTACCCACAATCATACATATTCACAACCTTCCTACCCACAATCATACATATTCACAATCTTCCTACCCACAATCATACATATTCACAATCTTCCTACCCACAATCATACATATTCACAATCTTCCTACCCACGATCATACATATTCACAATCTTCCTACCCACAATCATACATATTCACAATCTTCCTACCCACAATCATACATATTCACAATCTTCCTACCCACAATCATACATATTCACAATCTTCCTACCCACAATCATACATATTCACAATCTTCCTACCCACAATCATACATATTCACAATCTTCCTACCCACAATCATACATATTCTACTAGAATTAACTGTACCCCATCATAGTAATAAAATGTTCTGTAAATAAATAGAATATTTAGGACCGACAGTTTATAATACATTGCCAGATAATTTAAAAATAACCTAATAGATTTTCTTGTGAAAAACAGTTTTTTTCACTCTGAATTTTTGTGCCCAAACTAACCATACCAGTAAAAAGTATGTACAAGACTGTTATTTTTATCTCTTAATTAGTGTTTAATTACTGAATTATGTAGATTATGTTACTATTTAGTTAATTTAAATATATTGACCATTCTTGATACATATAAATGTCCACGAGAAATAAATGATTTTGAATTAACAACACATTCACAGACAGCATATACTTCTTTGGAAAGTTGGTCAATAAGTTACAGGAAATGAGACCGGAACAACCTGGTCTAATTAAAGAAAGATAGATCATTCCAAATAGATAAAACAAGAGTGACCTGAAAGGTCAGCTCATCAAAGTAGTGCACACTGAAGACAGCCCGGGGTGAATTGGGGGCCATACGTGAATAGTAAACAAAATGTACAGGTGATTTGAATGTGACAATTCTAATAGATCAAATAAAAATGCAAACCATTTAAATACTATTAATTATCAATAAGAATAATCTATATTCCTACAATCTTTATCAACTTTTTATAAGAATTTTCACGTTATTCATCCAAATGAAAAGAAGGAGCACTGTGGAAATTCATCATTGGTTTGAAATGTTTAAATGTTATACTTGACTATTCTACTGAAATTTGATTCTATTGTAGATCAATTCATCTTGTATATGAAATGTCCCCCTATTATTGTTAAAAAAAGGAATAAAAAACAGTAAAAATGGATGATCACGATACAATTTTCAACTTTCTACTTTAATGAACAGAAACTGTCCAATTAATATAAATTAAATAATAATGCAAAATAGCACACTGTATGGGGGTTCACCTTTTTCACAGTCATATGAGTTAAGAGAAAGGATCAACCTACGAGGGGGATTAGTAGTGGGACCTTGAGACAAAAACTACATTTTTTATAAAATGGATCCTTTTCATTAACAGATTTAGCTAAAAGGTTAATACCTATCCATTATGTATTTATTCAGTTATACAACCCAACCCGGAAGGAAGAAAGCGGAGAGGAACGGCAAGAACATACAAGTCCCACTGAACTTCCTGTCTTGGTAGTGTAGCCAAGTCTGCACGCACAGCTGGTCCTTTCCAACAGGTATATATGATGAATGGTACAGTCTATTTTAAAATCACATCGCCATAAATCATAGCCCCTAAATGTCATTAGAGGGTTATTTGTATGAATGTAATGGTAAACAAGAGTAAGTAGATCCTCTTTATAAAATCACATCGCCATAACTCATAGCCCCTAAATGTCATTAGAGGGTTATTTGTATGAATGTAATGGTAAACAAGAGTAAGTAGATCCTCTTTATAAAATCACATCACCATAACTCATAGCCCCTAAATGTCATTAGAGGGTTATTTGTATGAATGTAATGGTAAACAAGAGTAAGTAGATCCTCTTTATAAAATCACATCGCCATAACCCATAGCCCCTAAATGTCATTAGAGGGTTATTTGTATGAATGTAATGGTAAGCAAGAGTAAGTAGATCCTCTTTATAAAATCACATCGCCATAACTCATAGCCCCTAAATGTCATTAGAGGGTTATTTGTATGAATGTAATGGTAAACAAGAGTAAGTAGATCCTTTTTATAAAATCACATCACCATAACTCATAGCCCCTAAATGTCATTAGAGAGTTATTTGTATGAAAGTAATGGTAAACAAGAGTAAGTAGATCCTCTTTATAAAATCACATCGCCATAACTCATAGCCCCTAAATGTCATTAGAGGGTTATTTGTATGAATGTAATGGTAAACAAGAGTAAGTAGATCCTCTTTATAAAATCACATCGCCATAACTCATAGCCCCTAAATGTCATTAGAGAGTTATTTGTAAGAATGTAATGGTAAACAAAAGTAAGTAGATCCTCGTTATAAAATTGTATAATTCTTCAAAATTGTTAAGTATTGTTTAAGAGTCAGCCATATTGGTTTTAATACCATAAGAAAAATTTTATCAGCGAATCCATATTTTTTCGTTATTTATTGAGCAAACGTTGTGTATGAGGTGTCATTTTAAATGTTATCAAATTTCTCGTTGGATTTCCTTTTGATATTTTGTATACATAAACCTACTATTCTAAAAAATATTAAATAAAATCTACAAACTAAATATTTTTAAATGTTTTCTCTATAAAACTGATTAGGAATTCGCAAATAAATTCAAACGCGAAATGTTGTTCTCAATTAAATGCAATTTGTTTGGAATAATCCTTTTGAAATAAATGTCTATTTTGGATACGCGTGATCGCATTTCCGGTTAGAAAATAAGATTGTTCTTATGGGATTCAACCCAACATGACCGACAGCTTCCGACAGCCTATGTAGACTCTCGAGCATCTTGTATTGCTATATAAACAGCGTTACATTAATATTTTTAATAAATTAAGTACATTTATGGACTATGCTAGTTATAAGTTCGTGTTCAGTCTGTACAAACTTTTGGTTAATGATATTTACCGGAAGTGTGGCGTAGTGCTGTAAGCCCAGTACTTGTTGGCTGGCGTGTAGATTGAAAACGTTCTCAGTTTACATTCATACCGAGTTCTCAGTCTTACTGATACCAACTCGGCACAACTGAACAATACTAGGATATCCATGTTGTGTGGGGCTAACCTTACATATCATAGAACCTATTCATTCCACTTAAAAATAAAATATAATTTATGAATAATTTAATCAAATATATCTTTTTGAATGAGCATAAGATCTTAATTCAAACAATACATTTAAACATCGAAAGGAAATGAAACATTCAATTATTTAAAATATATTTTTGTAGACTTATTAAAGCAAAATTAATTTTGTCATGTAAGTATTTTGTCATAGCGTAAAAAGTTAATTCTATATTGAAATGTTGTATTCATTTATCAAAAGATAATTCAATGCACTAATGTTAAAAGTTCGACAATGTCAATAACTTCATCAAAATTGTATTTATATCTTTAATAATACAATTATATTACGTCGGAAGAGTATATTTATTTCGTGGTGTCACGCAAGGATTGAGCCCCACCCACTACTGTCACGCAACATCAGATGTACGAACACTTGTTTTTGTTTACAAGAACGGTGGGAGTAATACATAACCTAACAATACATTCATATTGTAGTGTACGCCTAATAGACTATGATGAAAGGTTCCCTACGAGGCTGTATGTACCAGTTTGCTGTTGTTGTTAATTTAATGATATTATTTGTTTTTCTAATTTATGGTATACTTTAATATAGGATTTAATAATTTATAGTTAACTTAATATATAGGTTTTATTTTGATTGCAATTATTTCTTTGTTGAAGAAGCAACTATCTAAACTGTTGTTTGAAAGTTATTTGTTAACATTGGATTGTTCATGATGGGTAGATAATATTTGGATATTTCTAATGCTTCAGTGTGTAGGAAACAAACACCTTTTCTAATCACTTGAGGCATTGGAGATCTCCAAATATTATCTACCCATCATGAACTATCTAAATAGTAAACAAATGAAATATATAATATATATAATATATAATTAAATATATATACACTATATATTTAATTATATATAGTGTATATATATACATATATATAATTATATATAGTATATATATATATATACATATATATATATAATTTAATATAAATAATTAGAAAAAATTACTACACAAAAATTAATGGGATAAATAATAAAATAAACTGTTGTAGTATAGTTTTATGTAAATACAAGGTTGGGAAAGGTCTGGAATATATTTATTAATTTTAAAACTATTGAAAAAAATTAATGAATTGTAGTTGTGTAGGCCCTACATGTACCTATGCAAACATTTAGACATATGTTACACGTTTATCGTATATCCAGTATTTCCTTACACACAGCTCGCCTTTCCGGTCACTAGTGGTGGTTTAGAAGCTACAATTAAGCCGGTAATACCCAAGATAAGTGTTAAAGAGGTCTTCTTAGCCCTAACTTCACCTGATAAAAAAAATACATCCTTTAACTTTCACTTCCTTATCATCTTACTCCATCCGTTCCCCATAGAGAATATATATGTGGACTTATTCATTCATAGAGAGTAAGAGAAGATTCTGTCCTGTACAGTGTACAAGGTGACATAACTGATAAATCATTTAACCCTGGTCAGGATTCCAGCCCGTGCTACCTCTCATTCAGGTTCAAAGTCCTGACGGTTTATATTTAGCTGTTAATGAAAGCTCAAAAAAGGCCGATGTCGGAAGAAATTAGGAGAAAGCTGAATTTTTGCTAGTTGATGGTACACTATTTGATGTACATTTTCCCAAAATCCCCCTAAAATCCCCTTGGTACTTTCTCCCCCAGCCACCCTTAAAGTCAGAAAATGTATGTTTTTAGGAAAGTGCTTATATCTCCACTGTTACTTATCATAAACACCTAAACTTAATATTAATATTATCCAAAACACATTGTCTACAAATGTTGTCCAGTACAGAATTGCCATAAATCTGATAGTATTTGCAAAATTCTATGCATAAGAGTAAAATTTAGGAAAACTATAGAGGGTAGTTTTAGTTTTAGTTTAGTTTAAGGTGTCTCTTTTTAGTACGTAAAAATATCGAAATATGTATCCTCTAACAGTTGTAGAAAATATCTTTGTGAAAACATTAATATGCATACATATACAAATACTTCATAAAGTAAGCAACAGTTTTAATCGGGATATGCACAACACAACTGTGGTGCCGGCAGCGCACGGTGCGTCAATCTCCATATACACTCTTTGAACGTTTAATTATAATAAATTATATATATGTCTATTAATATAAAAAATAAGTAACTATATTATATACATTGTAATAATACATAATGGATTTTTAAAAGGTATTAATATTTACTTCTCACATTATACTTTAATTTTATGGAAAAGAGCTTTAAATATTTATAGTAATATATTGATGTTTATTCCCAGTTTTGGTTCGGGAGAGATTCGATCTTTACCTTTGTGAAGGGTTTCCGTTATCCACAACCTATGGACCCGCCGTGTCCGGTCTGGCAAAAAGGGCACCTTGGAGTTACTTTTCTTTTCCACAAAATATTACTTTTATAGAAAATAAAACAAAATAACAAATATAATTGTTTTATACAAAGTAATAATTTTTAACCTATTCAACTCAACAGTATCATGGACCACCCATACACCTACAATAAATCTTCTCATAGATATTTATTTTATCTTGCGTTAGTCGTTCTATGATATTTATCTCCACTTTGGGTGCATTTGAGGTTAAGTAATAAGTATTTAGCTTTATTATTCATTGTACCTTGATCTTCATTTACAATGCCGGTGTTGTGGCGTGACAGCCCGTTGCAGTGCTCACGCAGAGATGTAGGCCTACAATACAAGCCAAGCTTACGGCATCCACAATAGTTTCCAAAAGCTCGTTTACACGCGCAAGACACTAAAAGCAATAATACTGTTGGTGCAAAGGAATTGAGGCTTGTTACTGGTTTAAACACTTGCCTTTCTCCTTTTGGGGGCTCAATTCTCCATCCCAAATATGCCGGTATCAAATTGTTACCTAACCATCTTTCCACTTATAGGACTGATGACATGCTCCGGTTATTGGGGCACAGTTCTTCATCCCCAATCTGTCGGTATCTAATTGTTACCTAACCATCTTTGCATTTGTAGGGCTGATGACATGCTTTGGTTGTTGGGGGGAGGGAGGTCGACGTTAGTTCTTAATGCTGCTTTCTTATTTAATATAGACAATTTCAAATTTCGTGCATAATTCAAGTTCTCATATCTTCCCATCCCATATAACGTAAGTAGAAACCTTTCCCCATCCTTTAGTAACTGTTCTATTTGTGCATTACCGTTCGTAAATAGGGAGTTGTTTTGCTTCTGGTGATAATTAATTTATCAATTCCACACCTTTTAGCTTTCCCAATCCATAAAACAATATGTGGTGTCACATCCTGTCATTGCGTGTTCAAACAACAACGATTCTTTAATGTCATTTAAACTGCGCGTCAGTTTTTCAATGTTATATTGTATTATGTACTTCTTGGTTTATGGAAAAACAATTTATTATTAGGGAGCCAAAGACACTAGCAACACTAGCAAGTCAGTATCCATACCTACAACCATAACTGTAGTGTAATCGTTAATTGTTTTTTAATCTGTGTTTACTATGTCGCAATTATCATCCTCTTCAGATAATTGAGTCTTCCCTCCTCTCTGTGCACCTATAGCACAATCACCTGCAACAACCGTTTCTTGTTTTTTTTTTTTTTTTTTTTTTTTTATTTACTCAAAAGTTTTAATTTCTAACCGTACACTTCGTATTTTCATCAAACAATATTTCACAGCTAGTTTTTTGGGAAGCTCTTCTCAGTTGTTCTTCATGCTTGGTTGTTGGGTGTTCTGAGTAGCCATCAATACAACCGTCACCTTTTTTCCCATATTTTGATGAAGTATGGACAAAGTAATTTCTTACTACTTTCACTACTATGTCACCAAATGTGTGATTTTCTGGCCACTTAACGTAATGTATTAAAAGCTCTCTACCCAAAACATAAAACACGTCTGTAAAATTTGCACAATCATCAATGCCACAGTCAAATATTTTCATCAATGACGATTTCATCCCTTTACGAATAGAAAAGTAATCGAAAATAGATTGAGAACTTGAAGCTAATTCAAAGCTTAGGTACTCCTTTAATTTGGCTAAACTGTCACATATACACAGTATTCTGTTAAATAATTGTTTTGAACTAACTATTATTTCTTGTGATCTAATTTTCACTTTCTTCCATTTTGCTTGTCTTTATACTCTGTCTTTTCTCTGAAAATCTAAATCTGCAGTTTTTCCCTGCATTTTCTCCATAGCTAAAACTCCTACTTCAAAAGATTGGTTTCAATTAACTGAATCGCCAGAGACATATCCTGATGCCAGTGATATTAGGAGATATCAAAGTTGCTCCCTCAAAAATAAAACAGTTAGATTTGAAGTTAAGTTTCTCCCCAAACTGAATCTTATTGACGTTGAATGGAGGGATGGATTCACTTCTTGTTGCGCTGAATTTGATGCTTTTATAGTCGTTGGTCTGGTATAATTCTGTCTATATTTCCTATGAACTTTAATGCAAAGTTTCCCATACATTTTTTTTATGGAACCCATCTTTTCGATTAAAACTACTTTGTAAAAGAATATTGATTCCTTTCGAATCATTCATAGTTTCGCTATTGAGGTTTTCATTACATATAATACAAATTGTGATTAGGTCTCCCATATTAATATATAACAAATAAACCTTGAGAAATAATATAAAATAAATTGTTTTATGAAAACAGGAATGCATTCTCCAAACAAAAAACCATACTAAAAGTTTAAAACCTATTTTCAGCCATCTGACTTAAGTACAATTTCATAGATAATGTCAATCTCAATAATGTAATGTTAATCTATTACTTTATCTATAATTACTATCACTGTATTAATGTTACAATAGAGTGACATCTGTTGTATAGAACCTATACCAAAATTGAATGACATTAAAATAAAAATTGTTTTTCAAAAAAATAAAGAGAAACCACTAAATAAATTGACTTACATATAGGATGTAATCGAACACTTAAAAAAATAACTTTGAATAACGTAAGCCAGTTACAGGAAGTTCACAAACACTCCTGATTCTTTGAAACTTGAACTACGACTAAGGAACCAGAGACGTAAACAAGGTACCAAGGGTGGTCTTATGAATAAATCAGTTTATTTCCCATAATACCAAACATACATACAATCATTTGAACAACTGAGAAAAAATTGGCCCTTTTACAAGTGTGGCCAATTACAAACAAAATAAATTACTTTTTTCTTTTTACTATAAACTAGAGCCTAGCATTATGTACATTACACGTTGTATGCCCGCTGTAACATCTGTGAACAAAAATAACTATTAAACATGCTTAAAACTACTACTCTATGTGTTGGTGAGATACCTTAAATCCTTTTGACCATAAAGCCAAGTGATTGTCTTTTTTGAAAAATATTTTAGATTGTTTGAATTTATTATTTGAAGCGGAAGTTGGTTGAAAAATTTAGGACCCAAATATTTAATGGAATGACGGAAAATAGTTCTATTGACTTTGGGTAGTTTAAAAGATTTATAAACGAAGCTTCTTGTACTGTAAATACGGTTATGCGGCATAATACTTTCTCTATTTCCGCTCCTAGTAAAAAACAATCTCAGGACTTTAAATATGAAGAGATGTTGAACAGGTAAAATTTGCAGTTCCTGAAATAAAGGGAAAGAGCTTGTTTGTTTAGATTTGTTAAGAATTATTCGAAGAAAAAAATTCGGAGCTGTTCTCATCTTATCTATAAAAGTTTTGCAAGTACCTCCCCAGCAAGCCAGAGCATACTGTAGCTTTGAATTGATTAATGCAAAATAAAGGGTTCTTAAAAGAGAAGTATTATAAACATTTCTTAAAAAATAAAATTTTCTTTTGGGATCTTAATTTTGAGTGCAAGTCAAAAATGTGCGGTTCAAAGGAAAGTTTCTCATCAAGCAAAAGACCCAAATATCTTATTGATTTCACTTTTTCCAATGGTTGACAGCTACATAACTGGAAATTGCAGTTTGGTGAATGGAAAATTAAAGGAGAGGGCATGTCAAAGCCAAAAAAAATCAAAATTAATGAATTTAGTTTTACTAACATTTACTTGCATTTTATTTATAGAACACCATTTTGTTAGTAGTAAAAGATCAGAATTAATTGAATTAGCAAGAAGAACAGAATCTTTTTCACTGTAGAATAGCGCAATATCGTCTGCAAACGCGTTTATATCTCCTTTAAAATTAATATCTAACAAGTCATTTATAAATAGTAAGAAAAGAGTTGCAGAGGTCGTTGACCCCTGTGGGACGCCCGTATGAACTATGAGTGAGTCACTAAAGTTATTGTTTATCTTTACCTCCTGTCTTCTTCCTGAAATAAAACTATGGAACCAATTCAGAGCTATTGCTCTGATACGGGCAGCTTCTAACTTGTTTATAAGAATTTCATGATCAACCATGTCAAAAGCTTTTTAGAAATCGACAAAAACACCTGTTGTTTTTGTTTTGAATTTAAGCCATTAAAAATAAGTTCAGTTACATTTAATAAAGCTCTTTCTGTCGATCCGCCTTTAATAAAACCAAATTGTTTGTCGCTAAAAAATTGTGATATGTTCATAAATTTGGTTAACCTTATCAACATAATTTTCTCAATTAATTTAGAAAAAACAGAGAGTAGGCTAATAGGTCTGAGATTATCGAGTTTAAATGAATTTGGTTTTTCAAAATTGGTACTATTGAACTTAGTTTTCCCTCATTATCAGGGGAGTGGTCTGATGATACAATAGACAGATGAAGGTAGAAAGGTTTCTTTGATGTTTAGTTGCCCTGTTACAAAATCTGTATCAAATACTGTTTATATATTGACTTTGTATTATGATATTAACATTCACTCAAAATCTACAGATTTTTAAAACATCATTGTTGATATATTATAATACACATGTAACCTATTAATATAATTATATATATATATATATATATTATTTATATTATTATTTTATATATATATAAATAATTCATTATAATGAAAATATACCTGCAGTGTAGGCTATACGGAGAGTCACGCGCCGTGCGCTGTCGGCGCCACGGTTAATTGCATATCCCGATTAAAACTTTTTGCTTACTTTATGAAGCATTTGTATACGTATTCATATTGATGTATTCACAAAGACATGTTCTACAACTGTTAGAGGAAACATATTTGATTCTTTTACTAACTAAATAAAAAGGGACAGTGTAAAAACTAAAACTACCCTCTATAATTTTGATAATGTTTGCTCTTATCCCTTAAATGTCGCAAAAACTATTAGATTTATGGCAATTCTGTACTGGACAACATGTAGATAATTTGTTTTGGATAACATTGATAATAAGTTTAGGTGTTTATGATAAATAACAGCGGAGGTATAAGCACTTTCCTAAAAGCATGCATTTTCTGAATTTAAAGGTGGCTGGGGGAGAAAATACCGAGGGGATTTTAGAAGACTTTTGAAAAAATGTACATCTAATAGTGCACCATCAACTGGAAAAAAAATCAGCTTTCTCCTAATTTAATCCGACACAAATCCTAAATTGGCTGGGCTAATTGTTCGACCACTGGTCCCTCAAACATTACTAAGGTAATACCTACATTAAGTACGTACTTTGTACTACAAATAAGTAAATATATATATTGTAATTATATTGCATTATACATGAAAGTGTTGTTTTGGATTCATGCTAGAAAAATAAATTTAAATACATTTAAGGACCATTTAAGAAATATTAATATCTATTCCAACTTAGAAAGGTCGAGAGAGAGAAGAGGTTACAAGAGTCTATTGTGGGGTTGTCCTACAAACCTATATACTCATTTAGAGGGTTTGTCATAGGTTTCCCCACGCACATTCACAAACACCTCAACATTCAGTTGATAATCTCTAAATAATTTAGTGGTATAACCTAAATTGCACTCCATCGTGTATGGATAGTATACATTCTGCAATGACGTAGTTTTGACTGCCTTTTTTTGCTTTAACTTTGTGAGTAATTTTTTAAATAATTGTGTAGTAAATTAATAAATTGATGGATTTTGTTTAGTCGGAAGTTATTACAAAAATATGTAAAGAATATATCGTAATGTACTGATCGAAAGTATATATCACATTTAATGATAAAACATTTTAACTTCTTGTGAAATTTAATTTGAGGTTCTATATAGTTTTATAGAATAGTAAATGTTTTATTTATTTTTAAATCTTGAATGGTTGACATGAGTGGATTTTGACAAGACTCAATCAGCAGAATCAAAACTAAAGAAAGGGTTTTCCTCGAAATGTAATATCCAATGCATCGTTTTCAAGTTATAGCTACGATGAAAAAGCTGAAATTGTCACAGACGAAATTTTGAGAAGTAAAAGATAAGCTAACTCCAACCTTTCACATTATAGTTTCATATACTAAATATGAACATTATACATATACTAAACATTATAAATAACATTATAAATATACTAAAAAATATAGCTTACCTTCTTTATGTGTTATCCAACTGCAATCAATGAAGTATTGTTAGATTTGACGTACAAATAGAGGAATTCCATGTAATTAATTTGAATTAAGGTTTAAACATTATTTAATTTAGTAAATTTATACATTCAATAATTTTGATACGCAAAAATATATTTTATTACTAATTTTTTAGCTTTTGGCACAATTATTTTAATATATTTGGCATACTTTCATTAATTGGCTTTGAATGTTGTTCAGTGTCTTTTCCATTTTTATTGCATAATACAAACATCAGACTTAGCGATATAGGAAATTTCTTAACTTAAACTTTTTGTTTGTTTTCGTATACAATATAACTCTCTAAAATTGCTTCAACTTATATTTAGATCGCTCCTTTTATATTTAAAATAGTTTAATATGTACATTACTGTCTCAATTCATTCCATCAATTACTGGTTAACTTACGTTAAGAATATTTGAATAGCTATCATAAAGTGTTCATTTTTGTAACACAGCTTCAATATTAGGGATGAGTTATCTTCAATAAATATACCACTGTGCTTACAGAGGAGTTTGTTAAATAATCCGTTGTAACTTTTAGTAAACTTGTAACAAATTGAAGCTACATTTTTTTAACGAAAAAAGTCCTAATACTTGTAGTAAAAAGTGATTTTTCATTTATACACCGATAATTGTTTACATATTCATCAAATAATATATTGAAGATTCACGAGTACCAAGTCTAAATGTACACCTATTTCAACACGAGTGTGACTTATTATGTTATCCATTAGAGATAATGATGAACTCGTACACTAACCAGACATGGAAGTCTAAATTATTAAACAACTTGCCATCCTAATGATAACAGATATATGTACGACAAGAGAAGGCATTCTGTAAGTGTATTACGTTAACAAATATCAAACTGGTGTTACTTATGCAAACTAGAAGCCGTCAAGATCAGTCGAATAAAATAATAGTTGTACATTTTTATAATGAATATAAACACTAAATGGTAATAATACATGACGCCTGTTCCCAAAGAAGGCACCCCTAGCATTTACCACTTAAAACGTATAATTTTATGGTCTTCATAAACGCGTTATTTAAACATGAATTATCTTTGCTTAACATCAATAAATACTACCTCAAATAAGTACAGACTCTAGATATGACAATGTCCTACATTGTCAACTATTTTATTAAAAGTTGTAACAATGCTCTTGAAATGTTTGATTTTATCAATGTATGTTAAGGCTTAGTTTTTTATCTATTCACATTTTCATGATCTCTTATTAATATCTATATTAACTCTTCATCCACCTAAAAACTGTATGTCACTTTTTTTAAGTTCATGTCTCTTCATAGAATATAAGTGATTCTTTACTAATAAATTCTCCAGTATTTATGAAATTTCTTTATCTAATGTTCATATGTGCTTACTTATATTTACATATAAAAATTTTTAAACTCCTTGTTATTATTATTAATATGTTAGTAGTGTTATAAGTTTGTAAAAATGTTGAAAGGGGGTTGTAATTTTTTACTTTGTGACTGAAATTCATACATAGAGTTTTCAGCCACACAGCTTTTTCTGAGTATTACATCTTTTGGCCTCTTGGTTTAGTACACTTCAAAATTTAATTGGCGTTATTGGCCGGTGGAATGATAAATGGGTTGCGTTTCAAAGATAAGTAGGAGTAACCCTCTCCCCCAAATAAAAAACACTCTGTCTTATCATCGACAACTTATATTAAATTTGCTAAATAAATTCAGTGTTGATTTAAAATACTGCTTTACTTAAGAAGAAACAGGTTCTAAGTAATTATAGATTTTATAAGATTTGTTTGGTTGTTGTTACGTGCATTAGCTGTTACACAAACATCATTCTGTGATTAAAGGACAATTTAAGTATATTACTTTCTATGCATGTTGTAAAACAGAGCAACATGGTTTCCTTTCACTACACTTTACACTAAAATTTAGCCGGTTAGACTGAAAGATATAATATATATAATTACTTTATTATTGCAGCCAATACATTTTCTGACGCTAGCTTTGTGTCCATTATCTAGTCGGGCCTTAGTTGAGGGAACTGACTTTGCTTGGTTGGCCGGTAAACGGCTGGGACGTTTTGTCTACCTCCCTCAAATGTCGAGACAAAACGTTCCAGATATATATATATATACAGGCAAAACTACCAAAGGCAGTTCAAGAGCCAGATAATGGACGGCAAAGCTTATAATAAGGTAATTATAACTTTTACAACGTTCAGTGTAACAAGCCCAATTTAATATATTGGGTTGGGCAAAAAAGTCTGGAACGTATTTATTAGTTTAAAAGCTATTGAAAGAAAGGAATATAATGAATCTTTGTAGTTATGTACATGTTCATATATCAAACATTTAAATATACTTTACTATTTTTCACATAGCCAGGATATGGCCCACGAAAGAAGTCGTACAAACTTTAAAATTAAGCCTTCCTCGTGTTTACCTCATTTTAAAGATCTTTATTTGTACAACACAAAAGTGCAAAGCTGATGTTAAAATTATGACCCAGTCAGAGAATATAACATCTCAAAGATTTTAATGTTATATAAATAATACTGCTTAAGAACAACGATAATATAGTTATTATACAGGGTGTAAATAAAGTCCCGCACGGGTTTAATATGTTCTGAACGATAAAAGATAAATCAATAAGATTTGGTACATCAACATTACACCTAAAAATATACTTATTTATGGAACTATCAGTTTTCTGTCATATCATGGGGAAGTCCCGCAAGGAGTCAGAAGGAAATCTTAAATAGGAGCATAGGTCAATATGCACATCACTTTAAAGGGCTTATCTAGCAGAGTTTAATGCCGCAAACCGCACACAAAAAGGTTGATCCACTACAAAATGGTGGCTGTTCAAATGTTTGATTGGGAAAAGATGTTTACTTACCAAATGCTTTCAGAGTAAATGCTCGAATTGTTCACCTCCGGTTATTTGACAGTTTTGAAGACGCACATAAAAACTATTAACAGCATTTTGCAGGGCAACTTGAGTAATCGCCTGACATTCTTGACGTATTCTTTGTCTCAGTTCATTTAAATTTTGAGGCTTTGTTTTGTAGACATTGTCCTTAAGGTAACCCCAAACAAAAAAGTCTAATGGAGAGAGATCTGGTGAACGCGCTGGCCATTCCACAGTCCCCCGCCTTCCGATCCACCGTTGCCGAAAAACTGTGTTTAAATAGGCTCTTACGTCGATTCCATAGTGTAGGGGCGCCCCGTCCTGTTGAAACCAGATATTCAGAAAATGGTCTCCAAACATCTGTCGAAGTACTGGTGTAATTTCATTTTCCAGCAAACGTTGGTAAGATATTGCATTTAAATTTCCTTCAATAAAGAAAGGACCTACCAACTGGGTACCTATCACACCAAGCCAGACATTCACCTTTTGTGGATATTGTGTGTGTGCCTCCCGCATCCAGTGAGGATTTTTGCTATTCCAGTAACGGTAATTGTGCCTGTTTACGCTTCCATTCAGCAAAAATGAACAATCGTCCGAAAACACAATATTGTTTACATCAATTTCGTTGCAATCTATTTTGGCCATCATATTTTCGCAAAATTCTATACGTCGGTCGAAATCATCTTCGTTGAGTTCGTGCACCAAATGAACTTTATACGGCTTAAAATTAGACCCTTTCAGAATTTTTTTACAGTCGTAAAAGAGATGTCATGAGTTTGTGCTGCTGAGCGTAGGGTCTCGTGCGGGTTCTCAATAAATGACTGCAAGACTTCTAAAGATTTGTCTTCGTTTGTTGCAGTAGCGGGTCTTCCTGACCTACGACGATCGGAAACACTTCCTGTTTCCATAAAACGTTGAACAGTTCTCCCTACAGTTGTTCTGGAAATTGGCTGCCTCTCGGGAAAATAGTCATTAAATAAATGGCACGCTTCCTCATGTGATCGTTTGTTGTTTCCCCAACCAACCATCATAAGAAGTGTTGTACGTTCACGTTCGTCAAGCGACATATAGTAGTTGATGAACGACAAGAAATACGACAAACTCTTTTGTACTAACATGCACTGACAGAAAGGTTGGACAGCACAACTAAAACAAGGAAACTAGAATAGCCTAATATGAATAGACTGGTTAATAGGAAAGTCCAAAGGGCGACCCAAAGATAAGATCTTTCTAATTGTTACTGTTCCTAGGTTTTCCCCGTTATAAATTAGGACCAAATTTGAAACCCTTGACGATAACTAACGTCACAACTCACTTCTGTATTACAGGCATAATGTAGTATTTAGCTGCAGTTTACCTGCATTTAGTTGCAGTTTTTCTTTAATGGGGTTGTGAATACTAATAAAATGTAACCAAGTAAAACATTTGAACAGCCGCCATTTTGTAGTGGATCAACCTTTTTGTGTGCGGTTTGCGGCATTACACTCTGCTAGATAAGCCCTTTAAAGTGATGTGCATATTGACCTATGCTCCTACTTAAGATTTTCTTCTTACTCCTTGCGGGATTTCCCCATGATATGACAGAAAACTGATAGTTCCGTAAATAAGTAGATTTTTAGTTGTAATGTTGATGTACCAAATCTTATTGATTTATCTTTTATCGTTCAGAACATATTAAACCCGTGCGGGACTTTATTTACACCCTATATATTACTGCGTACAGCTATAACTTAATTGACAGAATATGATAAATCAATTCATTTTCACACAAAAATGTATAACACATTATTATAATAATTTTCTGAAAGTTTTTTTTATGGTATACCTACTATTAAAAGTGTTTAAATAATTTTTATTAATTGTACTTTTGTTAAATAATATAGTTGTGTTTAAAACGCAGTCTTTCACTATAACTAAGAGGAATTAGTTATATGACATTATATTCTTTGAGATGTTATATTTTCTGACTGGGTAATCATTTTTAAATTAGGTTTGCACTTTTGTATTTTAGAAACAAAGATATTTCAAATGAGGTATAACTTAAGCTAGGCTTACATTAAAACTTTATAAGACTTCCTTCGTGGGCCATTCCCTGTCTATGAAACAAACGAGCAAAATATGTCTAAATATTCAGTATAGGGGCATGTACACAACTAAAAAGTTTCATTACATTTATTTGAATAGTTTTAAAATTAATAATTATATTCCAGAGCTTTGCCCGACTCTGTATATATATATATTATTTGGTTGCACATTTAAAACAGTACATCTTGAAGAGTCATAGCTAAGTCTCCTTGAGCCAAGCGACCAAGTAGGTTGTCAAGGTCACAAGCAGTTTCCGGTGGCAGAGAAAGTTACCCTGAGAGAGGAGTCACCAACCGGAGTGCCCATGATGTAGTTAAGGTCTGACAAATATTAAACTAACTTTCTAACTACAAAGTTAAGTGTTTATTACCTAAGACTTCGTTATTGGAGATAAAACAAACATAAGCAAACCATTAAAATTAACAATGAGGACAGTAAAGTATATGTCAGTGGAATCTATTCTTGCATCATCAGAAATAATACAGAAAGCAATAATAATCTGTCACTCCAAATTGAATGGTGGAAAGTAAATTTTTTTAAACATGAATTTGAATCCATGATTGTATTATATTTCCGTTTTGTAAATGATCTTGTAAAATACATGCGAGATAAACTTTAATATATTATTGATTATTAAAATAGTAGTATGTTTTGATTACATTTTTTATTTAATAGTTTATTAATGAAATTCAATTATTATTTTGAGGTATTCAATTTTCATATTAGGCTAAAAGGCTTTTTGTAAACATTTTAACTTGCAATACAATATATTGAATTTTTAATACAATAAAGTTGTCAAAATCAATTTCTATATTTTGATAATTTCTAATAAATATTGTAAAAGTAAATCATAATAATAAATTGATCATAAGGAATTGAATCAGATATTCTGTAGGAAATGAATAAACTAATTTATCTTCTTGGATAAATAATTCACAGAACAACAAACATCTAACGTCTAAATTCCTTTAGAAGAGAAATACTTGTGAAATTCTGTGTTTTAAAATATTTCTGAATGAATAGAAAAGAACAAAATGTAACTCAATTCTCATACAACTTATTTACATGCGATATAAATATTATAAGAATGAGCTAGAAGTATATGATATATTTAATTACGTACAAAGAAACGTCTGGTTAATCCGGAAAAATAGCTATAAAAACTTTGAAAATATTGTCCAGAAAATCAATAACCTCCATTCCATCCATCTTAAGTAACTTTTGGCCCATATGATCAAAACTCTTGTCTATACAAAACCAAAGGCATCACCTTTTAATATCGGATGTAAATATTTGACAATATATGTTTAGGAAACCATTAGATTAGATTCAAGCAGATTTATTTAAATTTTTATTTGTATTTAATTTATACAGTCTTTATACTAAATTTATAATTAATACCTGGAATGTTATGCGGCTATACGATTACAATTAAATTCAAGTAAAGCTTTAGTAATATAAAAAAATATCTTGTAAAAATAGAGGTGAACAATTAAAATTAAAATTTACTTTTATTGTAAAAATGTTCTTAATGTTTAGCCTGGCACAGGAATATGGATAGCGCCTGCATTTGTGAGACGCAATGTTAGCACAGCAATGTTTAATATTTGCTGGATAAAATTGAGAGAGTGCACCTAATTTAATTAAGCATCAAAATTATCTTAAGCCTCTGACATATGAACTAACAGAATATTATAAGATAATGATTATTTAAACAGTTATTTTTTAAGTTCTAACTCTCTTAAATAAATAGAGTTGTAAGTTACTATCGGCGCAGAAATTAAGTTTACCCGAGTTTGAAGGTTGTTTTCTAAGGAACTAAGTTGCCTAAAACAAATCTAATCACGTCGTTGTTCTCCTAGATTAATTTTACGTTATAACATATGCACTTAAACATTTTACTGTAAGTTTTAATATTTTTATCCTAGCAGGAACAAAAAAAGTACCGGAATTTTAAATAGTTTTTACTTTACATGAAATTTACACTGTTATTACTAAAACTCCGTAAACGTGTCGCATGTATATTTTTATACCACGTTTATAAGAGGGTTTTCTATAAGTTTCATGAGTTATAGAAAAACTTCATACGAGAAAAGAAGTTCTGGTCAAATGCTTGTAAAATTGTTTTCTTGGCTTCTAGGAATCGTAAAATTAATTATTTGGTCTCGTATCCTTACACCATGTATAGTTACGACACATTACTGTCATATTTGTAAGTCAGTGCGGTGATGTATTATAGGTTTAAAACAAATTTATGAGAACTCTAAATTGATCAATTTAATTTGATGTAAATCAGTTTAAAATCACTGCATTTACTTAAACATATGAGAGTAATGTGTCGTAAGTATACAGGACATCAAGGTTACTACAAGACCAAGTAATTAGGTGTGAAACCTCTGAAAGCCAAGAAAATAATATTACAGGGAAAAATACGATAAATGTGATAAGTTTACGGGTTTTTTTATTAATAACGGAGTATATTTGATGTACAGTGAAAACTAGTTAAAATTCCGGTAGGTTTTTGTTCCAACAAAGATAACAATTATTGAAACATATAGCATAATTTAATCGAGGAAAGCAATGATGTGATTAGATTTTCGTAGGCATCTTAGTTCCTTATAAAACAACCTTCAAACTCGGGTGGACATTATTTCTGTGTCAATAGTAACCTACAACTATATTTATTTGAGAGACTTACAACTTAAAACATAACTGTTTGAATAAACATTATCTAATAATTCAGTTAGTTCATTTGTAAAAGGCTTGCACTATCTAAGTTCAAGAGTCAAAATCACATTGAAAGAAAATATGTTTAACTAAATAACATAAATAGTTTATTTTATATTATTAAATATATTTTAATAATATAAAATAAATTACATACATAATGGTACATTATGTATGTAAAAATACAGTACATAATGGTATTTTAATTTAGATATTAAAATACCATTATGTACTGTATATAAAATTATAATTTCATATTTATTCATTTATATGTGATGTTTAATATACAGTATATACGTAAAAATTTAATATATATTTTATAGTGAAAATTTTAGAAAAATATGATAACAATGTTTAACAATTGGTTCGTCAAAATGTAACTTGAATTGATGATTAAATTAAAATAAGATGAAAAATATATATTTCACACAAATTAAAAAAATAATATAAATTTTATACGAACATTTAAAAAAGTAGTGAGATTATGATACTCTTCGTTAAATTTCATCTGTGTACTAATTCTTGCAAACTCAAAAGGTATACTGATTTCCCAGTTTTGGGATATTAACTATACAAATATTATACGCATGACATATATATTCCAAATGTTTATTGTAGACTAACTCTTCTACATATAGTCAATTTTGGATTGCGAATGCAGTGGATGAAGAAGTATAGTTTTTGTGCTTTCAACTGTCGTAATTTTAATCCAACTTCAATGACGAAATATTGGTGTTAAATAAAGATAACTAGGAGGACTGATTGATCATGATTTGTTGATTGTTTGATAAGAGCTTCTACCGTTCCACCCACATAGAATCTATAAAAGTTAGATTAAGGGTGTTTGATCGAAAATTATTGTTGAAGATTCTTTGAATCAAATTGTTAGTATCCATGTAAGTAATAAATGTGTTACGGGAAAAATTATAAACAAATTCTTTATGGAGATATGGCTGCCAAAAGTGACTAATTTGGCCTTTTTGGTGCATAACTCATAAACAAACCATGTGATATAATTTATTAACATTTTGAGAATATAGTGGACAACTGTACTAATTAACATGTGTCCACTACTAGACATATATAGTAAATCTAAAAAAAAATATTTTTTTTAAGTGTTACCAATTTATTTTTTTAATAATGATAATTGTTCAAATGTTGAGTGAAATTTGTACAGCCATCATTGGCTAAACAAGTAGATTAATAATATATGTAAAACTCATTTATAGAGTTTACTATAAATATGAGAGTTATGTCCATCTGTCGAATTTGCGGGACGGGGCAGGCGGGGCTATGAGGGGAAGAGATGGGAGGGGAATACATTTCTTGTTCGTTAGTGAATCAGGATCTTTACTACTGTAAGTGGCAGTTGTGATAAAATCTAAAACAAAATTCCTTAGAGCGCCAAATTGGGCGCACCTTTCACACATATATAGGTGTGTAAAACAGATCATACAGGGTGTAAAGAAAACTGGGGATGGTATTATATTTTTAGAACCATTGACGGTTAAGCATTTAAACTTAAAACATTTATGATAAACCAAAAAAATGTTTTTTTAAGCAACTCCCTATGTTTTATCACATTAGCAGGATAGTTCCCAAAGAGCCACTAATAAACCTTAAAGGTAGAACAGGTTAAATTAAAGAACCTTTACTAGAATAATACAGTGCTACACATTCAACACTAACAAGCCCAACCTACATAAAAAGCCAACAATTGAAATCGAAAAAAATTAAGATGCAAAATATTGAGAACCTATCTTGAATATAAAGAAAGTTTTCCAAAGAGATTCCCTATTACCTCCATTGAAAACTTTCTACGAAAACAATAATCCATTTTATTAATTATCTCAAATTTGTACATTTTAGAGTCATGTTTGTGGCACTGAGGTCTCCATTAAACCTAAAGTTAAAGTGAAATCTATGAATGGCCTCAGAGGTTTCCTTTCCTCTTAACAAACTGAACTAAATTACGATTCCTCACCACCGTACCTTTACGGTTGGGTAGGAGGACTCCAATCTTGTTTATGCATGGGCTGGTGGAAGTGCCATAAGAGGCCCACTGTGTACCATCATTATTTACTTAGGTCAGCTTCAACATTGTTTGTGAATGAGCGGGTGGAAGAGCCAGAAGAGGTTTATCAAGAGAGCCTGGGTTAATATATACATTAGCCATAGTGAGCGGGTAACCAATGACTACAAATACACTAAGACGAAAAGCGCTTATGGGAATTTTTCAGACAAGCGGGAGGGAAGCTTACGCAAACAGCCGCTACGAGCGCTGCTCCGAAAGACATGGAGCAGGCGGGCGATGCCATCATTGCCGTGACATTGACGCAGGGGATGATGTATTGGCACAAGAATGAATGTTCTGTTCTGCAACACTGTAGCGGTGTTGTCATATCGAATTTGTACAGCAAGTGACACTTTGCAACCCGCTCTGTCTTCGCATTGAGTTCTATGCGTTCGGTCGCTCGCTCTGCTCTACAGTTTTGTAAATGTTATGTGTTGTTTGTAGTTTCAGTTTTAATACTTTAACATACAGTAATCAAGCACTGCTTCAATTTATGATTGTTTACATTTTTATCTGTAAAAATGCAGTCTTGTTCAAAAAGTGGAGGAATAAAATGTGTTTACAAAAACTGTGCAAACACTTCAGTGAGAAATTCTAATTTGTCGTTCTTCAGGTTTCCAGTAAAAGACAAAGAAAGGTACCTAATAGATTAATAATTAAGTTTCATATTTTTAATACTTCATCTTGGGGCGTCAACATGCAACTTACGAAATATTAGTTTAGGGGATATTTTAATTTATGTACAAGATTTACATTGTTGGTTGTATTAAAACTTGTATTTTTATTGCATTTTTGGGCGCGTATATATTTTTAAAGGTTAGAAAACATTGCTTCTAGTAGTCGGTTACAATACATACATTATTTATAATACAACTGTGGTACAACTTGTTCTGAAAGTGAAAAATTTTTAATTACGATACCTTGACCGAAACAGTCAAAATTAAGCCTACGTTTAAACAATAGTCATAGCACTTTTAATTACATTTCTATGTGTCAACATGGGTTTTTGTTGTTTTAATTTTTAAAAGTAACCCCATAACAGCTGAAGCGCTTAGTATAACGTACAGACTCATACGTGTAGGTAAAAAGAGTTGTCTGCAAACATTTTTTCTTTTCAAAATAATTATAATACTAGAAACGTCAAGAGCGATCAGACTACCCACGATCTAAACATTGTTATAAATTGTTAATTATTATTCTAACACATTATTTTATGACATTGACTGTCCGTATTACAGCGTTATGTGTAAAGGACTACAGAAATTGTTTTATCTGAAAAATATTCCATATGAACAAAATCAGACTTTTTCTTTAATTTGCCTGTTTTGAAACCAATTATTTTATGGAAGCATAAGAATTGATTCGAACCCTTTTGTAACATTTGGTCCAACCAAATAATATAATTTTATTTCCAACTAAAAATACGAGTATGTCTCCTTCAAGGCAATATGTTGCATGTTTAATTAAAATATGAGTATGTCTCATTCAAGGCAATATGTTGCATGTTTAATTAAAATACGAGTATGTCTCCTTCAAGGCAATATGTTGCATGTTTAATTAAAATACGAGTATGTCTCCTTCAAGGCAATATGTTGCATGTTTAATTAAAATACGAGTATGTCTCCTTCAAGGCAATATGTTGCATGTTTAATTAAAATACGAGTATGTCTCCTTCAAGGCAATATGTTGCATGTTTAATTAAAATACGAGTATGTCTCCTTCAAGGCAATATGTTGCATGTTTAATTAAAATACGAGTATGTCTCCTTCAAGGCAATATGTTGCATGTTTAATTAAAATACGAGTATGTCTCCTTCAAGGCAATATGTTGCATGTTTAATTAAAATACGAGTATGTCTCTTTCAAGGCAATATGTTGCATGTTTAATTAAAATACGAGTATGTCTCCTTCAAGGCAATATGTTGCATGTTTAATTACAATCCCTTCTAGCCTGATTTCTTTCGTATGTTAATTATTTATAGGCATCCCCTGAAGCTACAGAGCAAAATCCCCTGAAATCCCCCTTGGGCAATATACAGAAAGACTCAATTTGGCCACCATATTGGATTTATTTTCCAAAAATTTACAACTCTTGAATGGTTTGTCGTAGTTACTCGCAGTTTCCTCTAAAATACTTTGTAGACTCACAAAATAAATATAAAATTGCAAAGATTTCATTTTCACTGGTATATTCGTTAACAAATTAAATTTGAAATCAATTTACATAACTTTTTCGAAATAAATGATGATTATTTTTTTGAATTTGAACTCTGATCAAAAATGGTTCCTATAAAACTTATGGAACATAAAAAAACCTATAATAATACCTTTTTACTTGAAGTAAATACCTTAAGAGTCTGCATACCCTGACGCCATATTGGATTGTTGTCCAATAAGAACAATGTTAACTTCGGAACAACGTTACTTTAGTAACGTAAAAGTTAGGTACCTCAACCGCTTTTTCCCTATATACGGCTCATTGTAGCTTTTCACTATTACATATTCAGTTAGTCAAAAATATAGTTTTAAGTGATCTCAATTTTTTTCTTACCGTTATGACTGAGTATATATTACTATCCTTAATTTGCGGAACACGTTTTAAAAACACTGAATAGAAGGGGTTTTGGGTTATTTTTTACCAATTCGAAGTTTTTATTTACAGATGCATAACTTGGATAGTCAACAGTGGAAACGACGAGTTAGCTGAGTTACAAAATAAAAAATTATTGAACCATGTCATATGTTCACTACATTTTGAAGACAAGGCTTTCACAAACTCGTTAAAAAACAGGCTACTTCGAAATCATCCGAACGCTGTACCATTGCCCTGGTTTCATGATGCTTATCTCCAAAATTCCACCACATCTAAAACTTTGGCGTCGCAAAATGAAATGTCAAGCGCATCAAATGAACAGTCCCACCAAAAGAATAACGCCGACAAATTGTCTCCAGCAAATGAACAGGACCAAGAAACATTTCAAGAGTTTTGCCAGGATTTCGTTCCTTTACAAGAAATGCTGCCAAAAACTCCAACAAGAACTGTCAGAGTGTCACTGTCTACAAAATACCAAGAAGATAGCCCAACCCCAAGGAAGAAAAAGCTACTTAAAACAATAAGTACACAAAAATTGCGTTTGAAAAAAAGGTTAAAAACAATAAGTTTTTTAAACAGACGGAAAACAAAAACCAACTTAGAAAGTATAACGGCTGCAGTTGAACAATTTGTCTCTGGGGAAGTGTTAACTTTTCTTTCCATGCAACTTCGTCACCAGAAAAAAGTTAAATGGACCCTAGCTGAAAAGAACTTTTCCCTGAGTTTGTATTACAAGTCTCCCAACGTTTATAAGTTTTTTAGAGAAAGGGGTTTCAAACTGCCTAGTCTGACACAAATCCGCAATTGGGTCAATGTACACAACGTTCAACCAGGATTTGGAGATTAAGTATTTAACAAGTTAAAAACAAAAGCTGCTTCAATGATAGAAGAGGAGAGAGTGTGTTATTTTGCTTGATGAAATGACGGTAAAAAAAGGTTTGCAGTACAACCCTAAGTTGGACATTGTTGAAGGTTACCAAGATTTGGGTCCATTAGGAAGAGAAGGAGAAATAGCAACGCATACCAACGTTTTCATGATCAGGGGGCTGAAACACCCTTGGAAGTGTCCTGTTTCTTACGTTTTGTCTCATAATTCGACAAAGCACAGTTCACTGGCTATTCTAATTGATGTGTGCCTAAGCAAGTTGTGTGATGCCGGCTTTTATCCAAAAGCAATAGTGAATGACTTGGGGTCAACAAATGCTGCTGCATTAAGACTACTGGGTGCTACTCCTGAAACTCCCTACATTATGTTTAAAACGGAAAAGGTGTACTGCCTTTTCGACTTTCCCCACCTCATCAAATGTGTTAGGAATAACTTGCTAAAGCACGACTTCATTGTAAACAATAAAGTTGTATCATGGAAGGATTTGCGGATTTTTTTATCAAATCGACCAATCAAACTCCTCCGGCTGTAGAGCAGCACCAAAATTGTCAGAAAGACATGTCCAACCCCTTAGTTTTCAGAAAATGAACGTGAAACTGGCAACACATGTTTTTAGTCAAACTGTTTCCAAAGGCATGAAAACGGCCTAAAAGCTTGGTGTGGCGGAAAGTTGTTCAATGGAAGACACTGCTGACATGTTTGGTAGAATCAATGATATTTTTGACTGCATGAACAGCAAAAACCTATATGACAGCAATCCTCTAAAAAGACCTTTGTCTAAAAACAATATGGAGGCATTAAAATGCCTTAAAGATGCCATTCCTTACATCAAATCTTGGACTATAACTAACTCCTCAAAACCACCTTGCTTTGATGGTCTTGTCCAGACTTTACGTGGTGTATTGGCGCTTTACGAAGAGATGCCTGACAACAGCTTATTGATGACTGGGCGGCTTAATCAGGATCCACTAAGAAAACCTGTTCGGCGTTCTCCGTCAAAGAGGAGGATACAACAACAACCCTACAGCAAGTGAGTTTAGAAGAAATTTGCAACATTCCATGTCAATTCGTCTTTTGGATTCACCTGGATCATCAAACTGTGAGCCAGACGCTGACGCATCTCTTGAAGTTGGCAATGATAATTTCGAAACAGCATTGACTTCTTCAGCTCCTGGGCCCGAAGTGCTACCCAATAGTCAGAACTACATTCTAAGTCCACCAAGCCACCCCGACCGACCAACGAGTATTGGAGTAGGAACACATGAGGTCCATCAACTATCCCCCTTAGAAGACAATGTAGTTTTTTACATCGCAGGTTGGCTGGCAAAGAGATGCATAGGCAAATTTTCTTGCGAAAACTGTCTAAAGGTGTTGCTGGAAGAAAACGGCTCGATTCTCACAGATTCCCTACTTATCTTGAGGAGCTTTACCTGCCACAATAGTGACATTGCCAATTTAATTAGGCTTTCTCAACGGTTGTTTGTTATAACCAAGCATCAATCCTGGAAATTCATGCAATATATCAAATCTAACTTGCATGAAAGAAATCTACTTTCCCACATCCAACAACTAGTGGAAAAAGATACGAAAGACATTTACCCTGATTGGTTCGATACATGTAACGACCATAAACGTTACATGATAAAACTGCTGATAAAATGTAAAATTCACCACACTTTGAAATGGATTAGCAACGACTTGCGTGACAGAACATTGTGGAAGTTACCGAAAAGTAAGAGATGTGACAACAGGAAACTCAACCCGAAACTGAAGAAACTGAAACATGTTTAAAACCAATTAAGTTGAAATTATTTTATCATAGAACACTTTGACGTATTTTGTAAATATTTTAGTTTTTAGCTGCAACTTGGGTGTGTAGTTCTGAAAATTATGTGTGATCGTGTCCTGCTGTAAATATAACAGTTTATATTTGTATACCACTTATGTTCAGTTAACGTTAAATTTCCCATTCTAACTGTATGTATTTTGTAAATGTTTAGTTTATAAATTCAACTTGGGTGTGTAGTTCTGAAAATTATGTGTGATCGTGTCCTGTTGTAAATATAACAGTTTATATTTGTATACCACTCATGTACAGTTAACGTTGATTTTTGTATTATCTCTGTATGCTATGTATTTTTTCTACTGTTTATTCATAGTCTGAAATCATGTTTCTAAGCAGCTGTAGGCCTAATTGTAAAGTTCTTAAAAATTGTTGTTGGATCTTCAATACACTGTTCAGGCCTTCCTTTAAGGTATACTCTTTTGCTTAATTCATTTATTTAGTCTTTTTTATATAAACACAGTTTTTAATACTGTTACTGTAACTGCTATCTCCATAATAAATGCTTAAAATATTATTTAATACTCTATTTAGCGATTGTTACTCCTATTAAGTTTTATAACTACTCTCTCATTCCCATGGAATATTTTAATAACATTATTTTTATAGTTCGGTTTTTGAATATTTGTTCTTAAAAAATGTGTGTTTTCATTTTATTCTGTTGAAATTGAACAAATATAGCTCAGTATTTATAAGGAAATACGTAGTTTCTTTCAACCTTGGTAGAAAAATATTATAAAAAATGTAATACAATCTAAATGTGTATCTAATAATAATGAAGTGACTATTTTCAAGGTGTTCGCTTTCATTTATAACTTTGCAATTATTTGTTACTAGTTTATTTATCACTACCTATTGCAACCTTGGAGTAGTAAAATAATTTTTAAAGGAGAAACAATTATACATTCTACTATAGAAAAGTAATTACTAAGAATAACAAAGTAGAAACAGAACAAAATTAGTTCATTATTTAATGGAAATAAAATTAGAAAGATTATTTACTGAATTAACAAATAACGTTGAAATTGTTAAGGTTATGACAGATGCAAATTTAGCAGGGATCTACATGTGCCCAATACAAATTAAATAATGTCTTCTCAGTGTTCAGCTCTGAAATGTGTAGGCAGGCAGAGTTGTACGCTTTGAATACAAGTAAACAAATTCTCTAGACAGAGAGAAAGAACTAACTCCATCTGTCTTAGTCGCACTCGCTTGCACCGCTACTAGCGCTCGTGCCTCCTAGTGGCCGTTTGCGTAAAGTCGAGTTTCTACCTGGACGACTGGTCTGAAATTTTAACATGGCTACTTTTCATCTTAGTGTATTTGTAGTCATTGGGGTAACTGACTATCGGTCTACTGACATACGAGATTGTGGTATCTCTTCCATTAGTCAACGGTGTTCAACTAAAAAAAGAATCAAGTAAATTTACCTGTAAATAATTTTCTACACAACTAAGCTACAGTTGTCCATAGGTGTGTCATAGAGAGCCTGGGTTCATGTATATATGGGCGGGTGGGTCAATACCACACTGTAAGTGTATGGGTGGGCGGGTGGGTCAATACCACACTGTAAGTGTGTGGGTGGGCGGGTGGGTCAATACCACTTACAGTATTTTACCTATAAATAATTTTCTACACAACTAAGTTACAGTTGTCCATAGGTGTGTCATAGAGAGCCTGGGTTCATGTATATATTACCCATAGTGTTCGGGTAACTGACTATATCGACCTACTGACATACGTGATTGTGGTATTTTTCCATTAGTTCATAGTGTTCTATATAAAAGGGATCACGTACGTTTAGCTATATCATTATCTATACAACTAAGTTATGTGCGTCTAACTAACTATCGACCTACTGACATACGTGATTGTGGTATTTTTCCATTAGTTCATAGTGTTCTATATAAAAGGGAACACGTACGTTTAGCTATATCATTATTTACACAACTAAATTATGTGCGTCTAACTAACTATCGACCTACTGACATACGTGATTGTGGTATTTTTCCATTAGTTCATAGTGTTCTATATAAAAGGGATCACGTACGTTTAGCTATATCATTATCTATACAACTAAGTTATGTGCGTCTAACTAACTATCGACCTACTGACATACGTGATTGTGGTATTTTTCCATTAGTTCATAGTGTTCTATATAAAAGGGAACACGTACGTTTAGCTATATCATTATTTACACAACTAAATTATGTGCGTCTAACTAACTATCGACCTACTGACATACGTGATTGTGGTATTTTTCCATTAGTTCATAGTGTTCTATATAAAAGGGATCACGTACGTTTAGCTATATCATTATCTATACAACTAAGTTATGTGCGTCTAACTAACTATCGACCTACTGACATACGTGATTGTGGTATTTTTCCATTAGTTCATAGTGTTCTATATAAAAGGGATCACGTACGTTTAGCTATATCATTATCTATACAACTAAGTTATGTGCGTCTAACTAACTATCGACCTACTGACATACGTGATTCTGGTATTTTTCCATTAGTTCATAGTGTTCTATATAAAAGGGATCACGTACGTTTAGCTATATCATTATCTATACAACTAAGTTATGTGCGTCTAACTAACTATCGACCTACTGACATACGTGATTCTGGTATTTTTCCATTAGTTCATAGTGTTCTATATAAAAGGGATCACGTACGTTTAGCTATATCATTATCTATACAACTAAGTTATGTGCGTCTAACTAACTATCGACCTACTAACATACGTGATTCTGGTATTTTTCCATTAGTTCATAGTGTTCTATATAAAAGGGATCACGTACGTTTAGCTATATCATTATCTATACAACTAAGTTATGTGCGTCTAACTAACTATCGACCTACTGACATACGTGATTCTGGTATTTTTCCATTAGTTCATAGTGTTCTATATAAAAGGGATCACGTACGTTTAGCTATATCATTATCTATACAACTAAGTTATGTGCGTCTAACTAACTATCGACCTACTGACATACGTGATTCTGGCATTTTTCCATTAGTTCATAGTGTTCTATATAAAAGGGAACACGTACGTTTAGCTATATCATTATCTATACAACTAAATTCCTGTTGTTTAGTCATAGTAGAGAGTAGGCTTTTGTTATTAGCATATTTAAGAAGAATCTAACAACCTGGCTTGCTAACAATAGTACTTTAAAAGAAATAATAACAGTTAGTACATATTTACACAATATTTTCCCCACCCATCACAAATGTCTACCGGTCAAAGGAGTTTCTGTACAGGTTTGTTTGAAATTATTCTCTGCTTAGCGGGGTGGGGGAAGGGAATTAAAAAAAAATGTGTTTGAATTATTTTCAAAGTCTTTAAATTACGGGTTGTCCCAAAAGCAGACGGGTTTTAATGTTTTAAAGTTAAATTAGCCCTTCTTGTGCAAACATTTAAGTGACTAACATGTGTTATTGTATCTGTTTGTTTTATAATTGTGTTCAACAAAATATTTTATCCAATTTTATAAAATGTTGACTATATAATGTTTTTATAATTTATGTTCATAAATTCCTTAGAATCTCTCTTCACTTGATACTTAACCATATCATATTTGGTTTACTGTACCAAGAGGAAGTTGGCATTCATGTAGATGTTAAGAAGGCTGTGCGTGCAACTGACTTATCGATCAGCTGATATGAGCCTGTGGTATCTGTTCCATTAGGCTAATGCTGCCCCACCCACCGGCACGGTTCACGCTCGGATCCTGTCGGCCACGTAGAGACGCATTCATTTCTATCTGTGTTGAGGGGTAGAATGTTATTGTTGGTAAATTACAGTTGAGAGATATTTATTTATTCAATATACTTATTGTTGAGTGAATTTCGGTGGAGAAGACTGTAATGATAATAGTAATGTAATGATAATAGTCATTGTTACTAAGATAAAAGTCTTTGAAAGGTCTATTTTTTTAAACCTCAAGAGCCAGGGTACCTGCAGAAACTACAGCTTAACATGGAATCCAAATCACGTACTATGGTATTTATATCCAAACCACTGTATTCAGTAGCTGAAGAAACAAGTGATAAAGCAGTTATACGCAGGGCGTATGGTAGGGAGTGATGTTCGCGTCCAACTTAGTTTTATGAGTTTTCCAAAAATAGCATTGAATGAGTAATAGTTAATTATATTGTAAAAAAAGGGTTCCTAAGTATTATGTAATGAAATAGGCCTACTTTTTGTAACGTTCAAAAAGTTCAATGAACCCCATAAGTTATTAAAACCTAACAGCACAAAATATTTATAATACTTTAGTACTACCTATTTAAAAATAACTTTATTTACAGCCACAGGGTCCAGTCTGTCAGAGAACTAATTAATTACTATAGAAAAATTATATAAAAAACTATAGAAAAATCTGCATCTGAAAATGTATGTTCAATCAACCTCTAAGGCTCGTCCTAAGACCCCTATATATCCTATTATAAAGATGCCGCCCACTCCAAGGCACTTCTCGTTCTTACTGAGCTCAGCCACATTGTTGCAGCAACCAAATACACAAGTGATCCATGTGACGTCACAGTATTCCAGTAGACGGACCACTAGTTGCCAAAAGGAGAAGACAGTCACTGCAGCACTAATTACGTTACGAACATATTACCTATAACTTTGATGAAGGTACATGTCTGAAACAGTTGGATAGTTGTAGGCTGCATTTTTATTTAAGAGATAATATTAAAATCTAGTAAAACAGTTAGCCATAAAAGGTATTTTTGTTTTAGTCATATATCATTCAACTATTTGTGGATTGAACTTATATTATAATATATGTGTTAAATAGTAAGTAAAACTAATAAACCCAGTTTTTTTTTAAATATTTGATATTATGAAATAAGCAATAAAGGTTTCTCATAATGTAGTTCTACACAAAAATTATTGTTGATTTTTGCAGCTTTTTGATTTATCAAATTTCAAAAAAAGGAAAAACTATTCATAAGATTTTTAGAGTAAAACAATTTGATCCAAGTATTTATCTGTCCAATAACGCAGGAAGAAATAACTCAAATATACAAAATGGGAAAGCTTTTAGATAAAAATCCTTTTATTCTTAAATGTTATTTTAGTTACAAAATAAATAATGTAATAGTGCGTCTAGCCATAAAATATCTTATAATAATTATTAAATCTATTATGGGATCAAATGGTGAGTTTAGTTGAATAATTGTAAAACAACTAGCAAAACGCATAAACCCACTACCTAATATATGGCATGTTTTAAACTATGATGAAAACAACTAGAATAATTTTACACAAATAAAGGTTTTAGAACCATTTATTTGTGTTACCTCAAATTTTGAAAAATAGATATATAATATTCTCTATTAATGTTAAATACGACTTCTCTTTGTCAATGACGCAGGAATAAATCAAATCATACAAAAATAGAACGTTTTGAGATGGAATATTAAAACTGAAATAAAAATATTCTAACTGGAGAAATAAATGGAAATTTTAACAATTAATTAATTGTCTGTAACCTCTTTGATCTCACGTATCAACTAGCTTCACGAGTTTCTAGGAGTTTTGCATTTAGCCTAGTTGGGCCATCGTAGATTGTTGCAATCGATGCAAGAATTGCACGTGGAAGGGCCTGGGATCACGCAATGCACAGGAGTGCAAGCTCGACATCCTGTAGGCCAGGCTAACGTGGAAACAACATTTTATACATGCTGAATGTGTGTATCCGTTATAAATACAGGAGCTCCGTACTAAAAAGTTATACACTTATATAGTATAGTAGTTATATATTAGTATGTTTGTCGAGCTTGCACTCCTGTGCATTGCGTGATCCCAGGCCATTGTTGATAATAACTTATACTTCGAAATGTTCACCCACTCACTTACCTGGGAGGATTCCTATTTCTTATGATAACTACATTCAATACTTTATAATAGTTATGCAGTATAAAAATCGTAAAAATAAACGACCATAAAAATTTTAATTAATAGGAATGCTTCATCCTTCAATATAAATAACTAATAGATATAACAGTAGACAAATATAAACTAACGATTGCATTTTCTGTTAAAAAATCACTTCTTCATGAAAAGTTATGTAGAAGAAATTTAAAGCATAATAGCATTTAAATGATAAATTAGTAAAGTTCAAATAAGTAGCATAATGGCGTATGTCTCTGAATACATTGAACCATTAACTAGAGGATAAACAGCTCAAATTACATTATGCCAATATTTCGAGTCATCCATCATTTTATATCCACGACTGTGAGCCTAAATAGTATTACACTCAAATTAAAGATGGGGCATTTCTCAAACCATATTTCTCAGACTAAAAATTAGAAATATTAAAATTAATTGTTTATTCCGTTTGTATAAATAAGTTATAAAGGTCACATCCCAGACCATACTTTTATGACCAATATTAACTGTGGCTAAACTCCAAATCAAATCGAGCCTTTTATTGCCAGAACATTGTACAATGTACAGCAATCGTTATAATAATAATAATAATTAAAATTTGAACAGTGACGCCACATCGAAACTCCAGTCAAACATACGGTGTTTACACTTGCACCATGCTGCCAATCTACTCACTTCCAGCGCCGGTTGTCAGTCTTCTGATCGTGTGGTCATCCATTCGTATGCCATGAACTCGTCAGCATTGAATAATGTATAATACTTGGGACGCTAAAAAGCGTTTAAAACAAGGTTTTAATGCCTTTGGCGTCGGGGAACTTTCAATTGATTTGGGTATGTTTTTAATAAAACGAAACCCTGCTTGTGAGGGTAAGTTCTTGTAAAACCCCGTCCTGTATCTCCCAGTTCGGTAGGTATTCCTCGAATGTCATATGTGTGTATAACTCGACCACTGGTCATAGCACATTTGTACATACAAAAATGTTTGTCTCTAAGCTTGTATGAATTCCAACCGAGCGATTATGCGAATTGCTTGCTTTTTGCAATTTGAAAACTCTGAAAAATTGAGCTGGCTCTCTACAATACCAAACCGTAGATAAGGTGGGGGTAAATTATGCCGTCATCAGAACCTGAGTTGGGTAATATTTTGTTAAGGATCTTAAGACATATTTATGATTTTATAATTATGTTTATTTATGTTTTCATAATAATGTTAAGTACCTCAAAACTGTCTTCAGTAATTTTCTTGCTCAAACATGGTCAATTGCATTCCAAGTCAATCTCATATTCCCAGGAATTTTGAACAGCTGACTACATCCAGCAGGGTGTCATCCAAAATGACGGCTGGCTCGTCAGTTGGATCTCCTAATCGCAGCGAGAAAGTCTGGTCATTTACTTTGAAAAATTCGCTGTCAGATTCACTGTTGAAATGCTGGACACAATAGTTGATGTCAACAAAGGTTTGCTGTTCCAGATATGTTCTCGATTTGTTGTTGGAACAAAGCGTAGTGTCATCAGCACACTGTACAAATTTGCCGTATCATAGTGATGACCCAATATCATCACATAATATTTGATGATATTTGTACGGCATACAAATATCATTAAAACATAGACCAAAAAGAGAACTGAATTGAGTATTGATCCCTGAGGGACCCCGTACCTTAGGTGAATCTGTTCAGAGAATGTATTTTAAATTTGGACGACTTGTTGTCTTTGGTTTAGAAAATAGCTGAGCCATTGGAAAGGCTTACCTCTGATGTCATAAAATTCTAGTTTTTCAAGCGAGTAAATGGTCAACAAATGCGAATGATTTGGATAAGTCGAGAAACACAATTAACGTAGAATTTCGACATTCTAGTCCCTCCACAACCAAATTGACTAGACTCACGACAGCGTCGATGGTCGACTTACCTTTCCTGAAACCACATTGATCTTTAGAAATCAGTTTGTGTTTATTCATAAACTAAAGCATTTTTACAAAAAAAAAAAACCTTTTTGGAATACTTCATTCAAAATTGGCAAAAATGAGACAGGCCTATAGTTGTTTGTAGAGTGGGGGATCGTCTTTCTTGAAAATTGCATTTACTTTTGCGATTTTTAGGAGCGAGGGAAAAATCCTTGTTCAAAAGACAAGTTGATTAATTGGAATAATGGTATCACAATATGCTTTGAGCATTTTGCAATGAGCCATACAGATATCATATTAATATCGGAGCTGGTGGATGATGTTTTTGAGCTCTTCCTCAAATAACGAAGCCAGTGCCGATGGAGTTACTGGGCTTTGGACGCATGTGGGGTTTGTTTACTTGTGGGTAGACAAACAAGGGCCCTTCTCACAAGCAACCGACGCGAAAAATCACTTAACAATTCCTAACCTCAGTCACATCTTCCACAAGGGCCCTTCTCACAAGCAACCAACGCGAAAAATCACTTAACAATTCCTAACCTCAGTCACATCTTCCACAAATAAATATCCGATTTTTACTTTGATCTTCTTTTGTGCATTATTTTTATTGTTTATGAAAAATTTTTGAACTTAGGAATTGAAGAAGAATAATACTATTTAGATGTAAATGTTAGACATCTATACTCAAATAAAATTGAATTAGGCTAAGAGTAAAATGATTCAACCAATGCTGCTGTTGCAAGCAATTTATACAGTTTTCGAACAACAGGTGAATAATACATAAAGATGTACTAATATTAGAAGTAATAATAACAAATCCATACACACAAAAATAAATAAACAAATTAACTCCTTGAGATACCAATAGTTTTATTTTATGAAGTAGATCTAAAGATGTCGGCGAATACGAGTTTCGAATATGTGTGACGACTCTGAGTGAATGTAGTCTTTGTTACAAACTAAAGCCGACCATTCATTAGAAAGTATCACAAATAGCCTAGTGACAAATGAACAGCTGGTGGTTATCTGGTGATCTCTTTCAAAATTTATTTAGACACTAATTGGGATCATATTGAGAAACTTTATCTGAAGAATCTGGGCTTAAATCACTACGCTACCGACCAATTTGGAAAGAATAAGTTTACATTGAATAAAAACTATCCTGACGGTATTCTCATTGTTTTAACTGAGAACCGGATTGCTCTACTCGAATACAGAAATTGGTAGTTATGATTGTACTATCCGACGCTGAAGATCCAAAAAACTAGTAGTTTTAGAAAAAATGTCATTATTTACTTAATTATGAAAAGCAATGTGGGTTACATTCTTCTAGTGTCACAATCAAAAGAACCATAAAAAAATAAAGGAAAATAATAACTATGAAGAATGTTGTCTAAACAAATAAGAAAACTGCCTGACATATCAAAACGTAGTTCAGACATAAGTTGATAAAACTGCCTGACATATCAAAACGTAGTTCAGATATAAGTTGATAAAACTGCCTGACATATCAAAACGTAGTTCAGACATAAGTTGATAAAACTGCCTGACATATCAAAACGTAGTTCAGACATAAGTTGATAAAACTGCCTGACATATCAAAACGTAGTTCAGACATAAGTTGATAAAACTGCCTGACATATCAAAACGTAGTTCAGACATAAGTTGATAAAACTGCCTGACATATCAAAACGTAGTTCAGACATAAGTTGATAAAACTGCCTGACATATCAAAACGTAGTTCAGACATAAGTTGATAAAACTGCCTGACATATCAAAACGTAGTTCAGACATAAGTTGATAAAACCCTTTGAAAAGACTTTACCGTTATGCACACGTGTTCTGTTATCAAGTACCGTACACAAATGAACAAAATACCAAACATGATTCAATTATTGGCAAAATTGTAATGGAAAATAATTTTATATTTGTATAGTTTACAATGATAAGTAACGATGATTTTTGGATATTTATTTTTGCAAGACTTGAAGGATTCAAGTTTGTATTTGTTTTTTAACTTGGTTTTTTACCACCCATGAAATTTTACTGTTTCATAACATCATCCTTCTGTTGGGAGGTGAGATGAGTGTGTCAATGACCTGAGGTCAGTTACCATGGCAACCCTAAGTAAACAATTAACTCATGTAAACATGCATTCACTAACCCAATTCAACGGCAAATTTCACACAACTCAATGACTCAAATATTTATTCACAATCATCATGTTGTTATTAGTCATGTCAAAGAATTCACAATTATTATAATAAGTAATACAAGAAAAATATAAAAATAATACACTTTTGTTTAATGAACATAATTCGAACGTACTGGGATTGAAGTTAAATGTATTTTCACATTCTTGTACCGAAACAACCAAGAACAGCCAGCTGTGTATTATTGAACGATTAAAACACGTTTTTTTTGGTAAGAATGAAGTTTGTTTAACTTTGTTTTTTGCAGATTGTTGAACAAAGATAATGCTCTGAAAACAGTAATACAGTAATGAAAACAGTTAAAACAATGAGAAGACCGTCAGGATAGTTCGTTTTTACTTAATAAAAACTAATTCTTCCCCAATTGGTCGGTAGCGCACTACGCTATTTAAGCCCAGCTTCATCAGATAAAGTTCCTCAGTTTGATCCCAATTAGTGTCTATAAATTAATTTTGAAGTAGGTCACCAGATAACCACCAGCTGTTCATTTGTCATTAGGCTATTTGTGACACTTTCTAATGAATGGTCGGCTTTAGTTTGCAACAAAGCATATACAAGCTGGTATCTGAAGATTGTGCTAAGAATAAGGTAGTACGGTATTGATGAGTTTTTGACCTACTGAACTTTAGAAGAATTTGTTTAAGAAATGACATAAAATAGGCTTTCATAAATATAAAGGACGAAAAAAGCAGCATTTTGTAATATTATATTCATGATTTATGCTGTTTTGTTAGTAAAAAAATCACAATTAGCATACTTTATAATACTAACGGTATTTGAAGACTTAAACCTACAATGATTGTAAAAATACTCTAAAGTATATAATTGCTTAGTTCTTTTTCATAATACTACATAACTGATTTCAATCTGTGTGGAGAATGCATTCAGTAAGGTGTCTATCGCAGATATATTCCATGGATTCATATAACTTACTAGTATTTATTCTGTTGCACGCCTAACGATACGTATAGTTGTGCCGCCATGCATGCAACCATCTAATACTTTCAAGGTAAAAGCCTATACTCAGCTAGTGAACGTCTCACTTTCACGTTGATTCTATACATGGATCATAAATGGATGGTCCCACCCACTCTTGTGCATACACTTCCGATCTCTAGTACCTACCCAGAGCTCCTTCTCACCACACATCGTATCGAATCAACATAGCGAATATATCTACCCTTCTGTCATATGTACATTTTTTACCATGCTCCCCCACCCATAAGAGAGGCCATACTATCCACCCTAAAAATACCCGTTGAAACTAGTATTATCGATAGGGCGTCCCATCACACAACCTATGTACAGGACAAACCCAATTTTACTACTCTTCAGTACGTGATCGAACACAGCTCGTAAAGGCTCACACATTCAGCTCCTTTTGAGACATCTACCATAGTTCAAACAAGACGATATTATTCATCGTGCATACATACCTCACAGAATCTCTTTCCTTACACCTATTATAATAACAGCTCGCAGCGGGACTAACACACGTTTTTTGGGACGAGATGGAGACCGAAATGTCTAAGACGTCAGTAATTTGACCCTGGGTTACAATCCAGCCTGGACTAGAAGTATATATCAGTAATATTTACCTTGTACTATACTTTTCCTCTGTCTGAATGAATTTCCTGCACAGATCAATAGACTATGGAGAATGGGTGGAAAAGGTAGAAAATAAAACAAGATATATATTGTTGCTACATCTAGTGAACCCATCTTCCCATATAAAGTATGAAAATATTTACAGTTTCACATGTCCTCCTCCATCGTTCTTGAAATTTATCAATTAGTATGATATCAATGCATTAAAGTAAGTTCCTTAAATATAACCTCATAATTTAGATCTAATTTACATAAATCACTAACATAATAATATTTAGTTGATTTTAGTAAGTTAATAACAGTTGTTTTGAAAATAAATAAACATATTGAAACTGTGTTTGAAATGTATCACACTGATGTTATAATTATTACAGTTTACAATTAATTAATTACAATGTTTCTACATTTTTGTTCTCTATGCAATTACGTGTAAAATCTATTTGGAAAATTTACAACATTGAGATAACCGTGTTGAAATTGCCCTAAAGCAGACTTATAACGTTTTATAGACCATACAAGTTTGTTGTCTAGAAGAACGCAACAAGTTGAACAGTTATATTGACGTGATGGTTTACAAGGAACTATGGGGGAAGGTGAGAAGCGCAGAGAATAACTCCGTAGCGAATCAAGGGCTGTTGGCTAGTCTTCATATATTAGGTAATGTAAAATAATAATTAATATGTAATAATAGGAAAAAATAGGATTTACCAGAAAGTGCTCAGAAATAACCTGATCAATAGATTACACGTTGGAACACGGTATATTACACGATGGAACACGGTATATTACACGTTGGAACACGGTATATTACACGTTGGAACACGGTATATTACACGTTGGAACACGGTATATTACACGTTGGAACACGGTATATTACACGTTGGAGCACGGTATATTACACGTTGGAACACGGTATATTACACGTTGGAACACGGTATATTACACGTTGGAACACGGTATATTTCACGTTGGAACACGGTATATTACACGTTGGAACACGGTATATTACACGTTGGAACACGGTATATTACACGTTGGAACACGGTATATTACACGTTGGAACACGGTATATTACACGTTGGAACACGGTATATTACACGTTGGAACACGGTATATTACACGTTGGAACACGGTATATTACACGTTGGAACACGGTATATTACACGTTGGAACACGGTATATTACACGTTGGAACACGGTATATTACACGTTGGAACACGGTATATTACACGTTGGAACACGGTATATTACACGTTGGAACACGGTATATTACACGTTGGAACACGGTATATTACACGTTGGAACACGGTATATTACACGTTGGAACACGGTATGTTACACGTTGGAACACGGTATATTACACGTTGGAACACGGTATGTTACACGTTGGAACACGGTATATTACACGTTGGAACACGGTATATTACACGTTGGAACACGGTATGTTACACGTTGGAACACGGTATATTACACGTTGGAACACGGTATGTTACACGTTGGAACACGGTATGTTACACGTTGGAACACGGTATATTACACGTTGGAACACGGTATATTACACGTTGGAACACGGTATATTACACGTTGGAACACGGTATATTACACGTTGGAACACGGTATATTACACGTTGGAACACGGTATATTACACGTTGGAACACGGTATATTACACGTTGGAACACGGTATATTACACGTTGGAACACGGTATATTACACGTTGTAACACGGTATATTACACGTTGGAACACGGTATATTACACGTTGGAAAACGGTATATTCTGAACAGTATTACGAAGAGGATAATACGTGAAGTGTGCTGTTAAAAGAGAATTACGAGAGATAAGAGTTGTCATAAATGTCCATAAGTGGAGTCTTCTTATTAAATTAGTTATACATTAAATATTAACTATTATCATTAGGTTAATATTATTTTTTAGGTCTTTAATTTAATAACTTTACTTCCATTGATCAGTTGTTTGAACATAAATTATATGTTATTTTTTTAATATTCTTATTAGAATAATAAATGTTTTAAATTTGACTAATACGTCAAAATTAGAATATATTAATCATATTTCTAATATATGACTAGAAAAAAATAACCATGTTTTTCTAGATTGTAGATCTTTGGTGTACGACACATGCACATCAAACAGGAACTTAATCAGAAATTAAGTTCTCGTTTCAACTTGCATAAGTCAAGCACTTCCTATCTATTGTAAGGAAGGGCAAATCTTGTAATAATTCTGTCTCAATAAGTAAGTTTTCCTATTATAAAGGTAGGTACAGTTACGTGTAATCTCTTTTATCAGTAAATCCATAACACCTAAAATAAAGTACAAAATTAAACAAAACATAACAACTTTATCTCGTGTTAATTACCATTATATGGTATACTAGGGGATAGCCCTGCACGCTCCACATTCCAATCACCTCGGTCTGTAACTTTTGACTACAAATATTAGTAAGGTATGTATAATATATTCAGTAATGTACATTTATTTAAAGTAGCAATACGTATTTATTTTATGAATACAAAAAACCCAAAAAGTTGTCATTTAATGTTTATTTTTTTAGCAGCTGAATAATTAAATAACTGCGTTATCACTGAACCCTTAAATTAAGGTTCAGTTTATATATTTATGTCTTTGCTTTTACAATATCTTTTTCTCATACAGTTCACTTATTAAAGCTCCCTTTAGTTTAAAGCTACTGAGATGTAAACTAATTTTATTACCAGTTTTATGAAATCCTGTTTCCCTAAGAAAAAATAAATAACTTCATAACGTTTCATGCCAGTTTAATAATAGGTGTATAATATTATAATAGTGTTCATAATTGGCTATATAGACATAAATTCATTTTTATACCGATTAGATCAAACTTCCACTGAATACAAATTTATTATTTATGAATTTATTATGAAAGCTCTATAATCTTCTGAAGAATTCTAACAGCTGTTAAGGTTTCATGAAGACCATCGTTTACAATTGAACAGCTGACACTTTTCATCAGTTAATTTAAATCTCTCTCTATGTTATTCAATTAGCCAAAAACGTAACTTTGAGGGCTTTCCGTTCCCTACAGAGTTAAATATTGAATGATGAAGACATTCAAAGAATAACCATTAAAATTATTCAATATTTTAAAAACCGTTAAAAATATTCAAGAAATATGTGATGTGTTACGTTGAAAAAAAGATGGCTTCATATATTTTATTATTATACATAAAGGTTATGTATTATATTATACATAAAGGTATGATTACTTATGAACCATTCGCTTCTCTCACGTGGCCTAGTGGTCCACCAAATTTCCCCGAAGGGTATTGTTGTGTTTAAACAAGCTAAATACCACATGAACATTATTTTCATGCCTAATTGGACATAACTATTTGGATGGGTGGATACAAAGGTACAGGCAATATTTAGAAGCCCTCTTAATTGACGACGTACTCAACACACTAAGCTTTCTCCACAAGTTGCCGAAGGCTCGCCAATCACAGGCTAACAATAAACAAACATCAAACATCATTACCTGAGACGAAGTTTAACAGCTAGTTACAGTAATTATTCTAATTAATTACTGTAACTATTAAAACAGTAAACAGTAAACACCAAATATCAATGAAGTAATGAAAGAAAATATAAATTTAATAAAGTAACTTTTTAAAGTTCAGAAACATAAGTATGTTTAAATAGTGAAATTATATAACTTAACGCTTAAATGTTCTAAAGGGGTTTGGATCATTGTCTCTCAACAAAGATTGAATACTCTTCTCTGCATTTAGTATGGTCATACAAAATAAAATGAAATCGTATGGGAAATAGATTAAAATATTTATACATGCAAATGTAGAAACTAGCTACACAGACCTAGCTTCACTCATTTTGTAAATACTATAGATGAAAAAGTCAAAATTTACCAATGAACCACACATGCAAAGCAAATAAAAACGCACAAACTCATAACAAAACAAACAACAAATCATATTTTTGTATAGATGATCAAGGTCTTATCCCCTAATAGACTCGTATACTGACGTTATACTGACTCTATATACATAACTTCTAACAGCTCTTCTCATAAGATCAACACAAATTCAGAGTTATATCGAACTTCAATAAGCCATCCACCCTTTCGCCACAAAAATATCACTGGTATTTTTACTCTAGATAACTACACCATGGGCCATTTGCCACCATAAAACAAAATACATGAAATATCTAGATATTTAGTATTATTCACCCACTACAAGTCCTTCGGGCAGGGTTTACCAGACGGTATATTTTTAATATACCACGTCTTGTTTTCAGAACTAATGAAATACATAAATACTTTTTTTGTTTAAAATATATTTTATTCTCAATATGCTACGCAATGTGTTAAACGGTTACCAAGAAAAGTTGGTTAGAAACCAAATATCAGTTGAACAATCGTAAGTCAATTATATACTTAACATTTTAATCTCGAACTTCTCCTCAAAGTAAAATATTCAGCCAAGTCATAACTGTATTACTATAATTCAAGAATTTTTTTATTTAGTTTGTTCTCATTATTGTAAGTATGAGTAAATAAATTGTACTGTACAAAATATAGGAAGCAGTTTTAACACTTTAGCAGCCACTAATATCGGTGTTTAGTATAAGAGTGAGTAAAAGAAAATCAATGGCTATTTGATTCACTTACGTTGTATTCTATACAGTTTTCTTCTACTATTAAATTTAACACTAAATAGATAGGATATACTTTTTAAAGGCAAAGTTATGCTGATCCTTAAATATGTAATTAATTTTCTCTTTTATCCATCCAACGATGGCAATGAGACCACCAATTTGAGGCGTCAAAACAGGCCTGGGGGACAAACATGCAACACACGAGACTAAACTAGCTGATTTTAAGTTTAATCCGAGGTTCAGAGTTGTATCTTGCTTTCAGCATCTTAGTAATCTGCCATAATCATTAAAGAAAAAATTATACTGTGAAGCCTGTTTTCAATACTAGCACATCTGACGACTGGATCATATATTTCAACGTACGGATAAACAAATGAATCTCTTGAGCAAGTATTATATTCTTCAACTAATCACTAGTATCCACAAACACAGCGTGGCCATAAAGTCTTGTGTCATACAAAAAAAAAAAAAAAAAAAAAAAACCGTCACAATACCGAACTATAAAGGTTTTCATGAAGTTTAATTATGAACCAAGGTGTTTAACTATGAAATTAGGTCCAATATAACTCAAGGATAAAGAAATATATCGAAATATCTTTAAAGTAGATCTAAATAATGTACGTAATATTTCGTATTGAAGAAACAAGTAATAATAATGTAAGTTTTATTAGTAGCAAATACGGTATTATTTACGAAATACTTTGAAGTTTACTTTGAACTCTAATTAAAGTTCAAAAGCGCAGTATATTTCGTTAAACTTTCAGTGGAAGCTACAAAATGCTGTTCATATTATTTTAAAACCATCAGTATATTCACAGCTGTTTTCTGTTTGAAATTAGATTCACCGTTTCGCTCTGATGCTAATTCGATCTGCAGAAGCCTCGGTGAATATGTTACAAAGTCAGAATGTGGTACTGACGCCGTTACAAGGCACATTGATGAACAAAACATTGGCTGCGCACCTCATCAACAGCCCAACATTAACAGATATTTTATGAAATCTCCAGTACCTAAAATGAAAAATATAAACCTACTTAAAAATACACATAACGTAACACTCCTAGAAATATGATACAATACATTTATCTCTACAATGAGTTGATATAGGAAGCTGTATCTTATTATCTAAAACAAGCCACGTCCGGACGATATTTTTTTGGCTCCAATAATTTTTAATTTTTCAGGGGGTTTCCAACCACGAGAAATCGATTGTCTCCTGTCTCAATCTAGGGAAAATTCTGAGTCCCGTCCCAGAAGCTCCCAGACGTTCCGTTTCATCGACTTCTAGCAGAATATGGGGTATCAAATTATAGGTATTTATCTCCTAAATCACATTATATTTCCAACATTTGGAAGATACAACATTTGTTCAACATTTGGAAGATACAACATTCAACATTCAACATTTGGAAGATACAACATTTAAGGGCTCTCCCCCAAATACAAAATACGTTTAAAAACCCAAAATTGGGTAATGTTAAAATACACCCAACTGGGGAATCAAATTAACGGTATTCGTTTCTTAATTATAATATATATATTACCAAATTTTAGAAAAGCCTATATTTATGAGCTCTACTGCCCCGAAAACCAAAATTCATGGTCATACTGCTTAAGAATTCTGGCGAGGCCGTAGACCGATCTTCCTCACAAGTGTTGTGCCGAGCTCCAAAAAGGTGCTAAATGTAAAGGTGGAAGACCTCTGAAACGAAATTTTATTAATAACGTACAATATAGAGCAACAACAAAGATCCTCAGGATCCTGTGGGAGATATAGATGTTACCAGTTTGCAAAATTCATCTGAGTGAAGCTCGGTCTCCCAGTAATAGAATAATGAAAATAAAATAATAACAAACCAAAAAAGAACAAGAGAATGTCAAACAAAACAAATTTATTAAACTATAAATACAAAATGTACAAATATTATCGTGACTGGATTTCTTTTTGAATCCCTTTAGCCTGAGGAAGGTAAACGTGGTATTGAAATAGACTACCATATTATTTGTAAATTCTGTTCTAGTATTGTAAAACATTTGTGTTGTGTACCGTTCACTTGTTTTGTTATCCTATCAACTCATAATAAGCCAATTTTGAAAAAAATATGTTTTCCTAATAATTGTAAGCCTAACAGATTAGAAGTATGTTCTCTATAAAAAAAGGAAAATATCCTAACTGAAAGATGAAGTTAAGCAAGACACGTGTTTTTAGTATTACCTTAAAACGTCGTTTCTTTAACTTTACGTAGTAGAGGCAATTAATTTAATTACCTATCGAAAAATTAAAGAAGTGTAGTTTTATAAAGATAAACACTGCTGTGGGTAAAATATTCAAAATCTTAGTCGATTTCGTGATCTATGGAAGCCATTATAATGGGACTTACAATAAACATTCGATGTAAGAGTGTGTCACAAATAATCCCTTTATAATTATCAATATCGGCTCATTCTTATTATTAATCAACTACTGATAACAATTAACTGTATACATTCGAAATCATATAAGTGATCCTTGAATTTATACAGTCCACTCTATACCGTCTTGGTTTTGAGATTTGAGAAATCAGCTGATTGTTATTACTACTGATTATGATAATTAATCAGAAATATTGGTGATTAATGTTTGACTATCTAAAGAAAATTTTCAAAATACTAATATTTACCTCCAACTTGTCATCTGAGGTTATGTAATATTACTTACTAATCTGCTGTCTGTTTTAGGTACAAGTTTAGACACAAAAATGTCGATGTCTACCAGAATTAGTTACATCGATATATACCATCGATGTTTGGACAGTAGCAGAGTCAGACGGAAACCATCAACGGATTGAGTAGCACTCGCATCGTTTACCTCACGACAACTATTTATATCATCTATACTATCACTTTCCTCTCAGCTAACTCAGGATGATCCATTTCTTCAATTTTTATTTTTATTTAGTTTGAATATAAAGTTCTTACCATAGATTTTACAAAGGAGTTGATTTTTTGGACAATACTCTGTTCTGTTTATTATTAGATTGACAATAGCAATGACCTTACTACTGCTGTTAGTACAATATAAGTGTATCCATCACAAAACACAAGTTCATTACAACATAAGAACAAAATGAACAAATGTACCGGTGATATATTTTTTTAAATGACGTTTATTTTCATCAGACTAGATGGATTCACAAAGCAACCATAATTGTAACAGGCCACAGAGGGAACTTTTTTTAATAATTCTAGTCTGAGGAAGGTAGACATGGTTGATCGAAATCTATAACCAGAATATTTGTACAGTTAGTGGGTAATTGATATTGTGGGTAATATTGTGGGTAATTGATGTTGCTAGACTTGTTTTGTTTCATAGCAACAAGTTAGGTCCTCTAGTCTAGATACCACGTCAAAAATATCAGTACGCAAATAAGATCCAAAGAAGATGGCAAGTTTGAGAATGTATGAGAAGTTTAACTAATTTATAAGACCATCTAAAACATCCCTGATTATATTTTAAAATATTTACATATTAAGAGTAAAATATAATTATTGGTGGTAACGGAAAAATTGCATTATAAGCCATATTTGTTGTTATCAGAGATCAAGTAAGTAGACTTGTAATAGTTGTATTGTAGTCTGCTCTGTTACATACTTGAATAAAAGAGTGGACAAAACTAGATTAAGGCACCCTTGATGATAACTATATTTTTACTATTTTAAAAATTATAAAAGTAGCCTTTATTTTTACAATTAAACCCTCGTCGAGTACAACACGTCGTATAAATTAAATAAAGCATTCTTCATTGAAAATATAATATATTTACTGAAAGATAAAGTATGCTTTGTCAGTTCTAATAAACAAAACTTGTTTTAGTCCTTATTATCAAGATACGAAATACTATATTTTCAAATAAAAGTGAATAAAGTTACGTGTTTCATTTCTTGTCTCAATAATTGCGTTAAGTTAGCTTTCAATTGCATGTAAAAATCGATATTTGTTAGACAGTTTGTAATATATAAAAGCCAAATATCACTGACTCACCCATCACGAAATATACAAAAAACACTGAACGGATTTACCCGAATTTGAAAAGGAAGTTAGCTTTAGTAACGAAGGGGCCCACTAAGAAAGTATTTTTCAAATTCCATTCTTAAGGGGTACAAACAGCCCCTAAAAATGTTCTTTCTTTCCATAATAGTAATATTGGGTTGATTTTATTAAATTAATAACAGATCTTTTGTAAATAAATTAACATGTTATTTTGTATGTTTGACGTTATACTATTGATACATTAAGAGTTTAATCGTCAGCTGTTAAACAAAAACAAGTGAAAAGAACATATTTGAAATAGGCTAAGTAATACGCTATACTGTAAATAGGTAGCAACGCAAGTAGTGTAGGTGAAATACTGAAAATAGGTAACAACGCAAGAATCATGAATGAAATACTGTAAATACATTTAACATTACTTTATACAGATAATCTACTATTATTTGTAGTCAAAGTCACATGCGAGGTTGAAGTTTATTGAGCGCAGCGAGAGTCGGGATTGGCACGTGAATCGTGCAAGGGTATCCCCTAGTATCTTAATAATGTAACGTGAATTTTAAATTATATTATATACAACGTTGAACAGTTGACATAAGATCGGCATATAAATGCAAGTTAATAATTTGAATGATTGAACATGTAGGCCTATATGTTGCAATTTGATTCAAACATCTCATTAGCCAAAGAGTTGAACCATAATTCCAGGATAAGTATAAACTTTTATATACCTAATATCTTTATCGATATACTGTTTTTAAATATATTCTTATATTGCTTTAAACAATTTCAAAAGACATGAAGCTTCAAAAATAGAAAGATATTAAAACTTTAACAACTCTTACAAATCGATAAAAGAAAAGTGCAAATAACTATATGAAGTTCAGCCGTCATGGACAGTGTAATAAAATTGCTGTATTGAATTGTTTTCATAGCACGGATATTGTGTGCGCTGATAAGATGCGCAAAGGGCACTGCGCACCTCCCCCTCTCACGCAACAATCAGTAAGTTGAGCGTTCAGTAGGTAAGCAGACGCGCCGCGTGTTACGACGGGTCGTGTACCGTGTCCAGTGTGTGTCTTAGTATTGTGCTTTGGAGCCGGCTTAGTATTTTTAAAGGTAAGTAGTTACTAAATTTGATTTTAAAATTATTCTACCTTATTTCCTGAAGAATTCAATTCAGTTGTTAGATGTATTTGTCTGATTATAACTCTAATAGTTTACATCTAGCTAAAAACTAATTAACGAATTTTGCAACTAAAAAATGTGGCTATAAAATAGATTAATTAAAAATAATATTGTTTGAAAGATATTTCCTGTGTCATTACGACTTAAACTCTTTAGTTGAATTTGTCAATAAATTTCAACAACTTAAAGTAGCCTAAGGTTAGGTTAGTTACTTTTGTTGAGTTTGTTCGTTAAAAATAAATGAGGTTAGGTTCGCTTATCATTGACAATTTGGATGATTAGTATATAATGATATAGTGGTGGTAATTTTAGTATTTCTGGATGTAATTTTAGATTTATATAAAATATAAAAATCATGTGTCTGTATTTATATAAACAAATTGTTGAATATTTAAATACGGTAGCACATTATATTGATACAATTTTACCAATAACATTAAATAACTTTATCCAAAGTTAAATACATTATGTAGACTTAGAAAAAACAAATTCTTTCGAACAACAACATAAAGTAGTTAATAAAAGTAAGAAGCATTATTCATCTACACACAAGTAAATACCAGAAACATATACCGTATGGACTTTGCTGAGCCCATTCACTTAACAGAGTTTCAAAAATACATATGATAGGAAATGCATATTGTAGATATACTGCTGGGCTCAAGACCTGTTTGTCGTAGAATGCTCAAAAATTTATCTTGCGAGCTAATTAAATCTCACCAAATGTGGTGAAAAAGTAGTTGCCACCTAAATGCCAAGATTTCTTTTATGGTTAAAATAAGATAAATTACGTTGTGAGATAATTTTGCACCGTATAAAAATGCTACAATCAGGTGGATAATCAGAAACATTGTGTTTTAATAAAATATTATGAGAATGAATTATTCATTTTCTAGACGCTTCGCCAATCTTGACATTTTTTATGACCAGTGGATAGAATTGGGTCTACATTTCATGAAAAAAACAGTTTTTATTCTTTAGAAATAACGTTTGTATACAATGTGATTTCCGTGAAATAAAAATTAAAATTTTAAAATTATATTTTTTGATTTATATCGTTACTTTTCGTGATTTTTACATAGTTTTAAATTTGATTTATTCTTTCATGTTGAGCACATTTTGAAAACTATTATGGCTTACACCAAATTTTTCTCGAGATTTTAACGCACATCACGATTTTTTTTATTATATGGATGATTAGGATAGTTTATATTTGGTTAGTTAAGTAAAAAGTATATTTTTCAGGCCGAAAAATTATTTTTTTGAAAAACCAATTATATATTCGTGTTCAGCGTTTTTAAAAAACAAGTAAAATGGAAGAAAGTTAAATAATTCTGATTTAAAAAAAAATTGGTTTTTTCACTATCGGATAAAAAACAAATGTTTTGATATTTCGGTAACAAAACGAGTTTTACGAATTATAAACTCATATCTATCCACTTTTTCAACAAGAAATCATGTTTTCAGAGGCGTCTAGAAAATGCATAATTATGAATAGGGTATTTAAATTTGTTATATGAGTTATTTTTGTAAATTACCATCTGTAAAAAAATAAATAAATAACAGCATTTATGCAGTTTCTAGACGCTTCTTGACTTTGTTCGCCAGCGGGTAGAAGCGAAGTTTATTTTCTGGAAAAAACCAGTTTATTCCGTGGAAAACTCCTTTCGTTAAGAAAAATACAAATATTATTGAAAATACTATTTTTATCTCTGCTATTTTGGTTACTTTTCATATTTTTTTACAATTAGGTGTTGTATTTGATCTATAACTATTATTTAGTGAGATGTCGTGGAAAAACTACATTTAGGCAAATTACCTATAGTTGTCATATGCACAATGATAATAAGAGATATGCCTAATTACAACAAACGTATTTGCATATTCCCGCCGGATCGACGTAGGCAAACTGTTCCAGAGGTTTGGTTACAGATTTTAACGCAAATTAGGAACTATTTGTCGATTTTATAGACAGTTAGGATAATTATTTAGGTAATGTTTGGCTATATACGTAAAACATATCTATTTTCATTGCAAAACCAATTATATATTCATTTTCAAGATAAAAAAAGGTGCTTTTTACAATCATATAAAAGACAAGTTTTCAATTTGCCATTTAAAGACGAGTTTTCCACGGTTTGAATTATCTTTCTCATAAGATATACACAAATAATTAACTACTGTTTTGACAAGAAATCTTATATTCAGAAGCGTCTAGAAAGTTCAGAATCATCAAAATAATAATAATAATAAAAACAATAATTGTTTACATACATCACCTAACAGGCAAACAGCATCCTTCACAATAAATCGATATTCCTGTTTTGCAAAAGGCCTCGCAACTGTAAAAATACTTTAAACCCTATTTAAGTCCGATACTATTCTTTGAAATAAAATGATAGCATACTAAAGATTGAAGTTTGATTTATGTGACTCGTTAATGCTATTTAGCCATCATGATGTGTACCCTACCCTGCATTAGTGTTGTCTTATGAACCATCCCATCGTGGTTCAATCCATCTAAGACTGTTGTGTCAAGTCTTGTAGCATATTTTCACCCCAATTGTATGAATAATGTTCCTGTATTTCCAATAACTACAAACGCTGGACGATCCTTAGCTGTGCCGTATAGTATATAGGCCTACGGTAATACTGAGTAGAGAGGTAAGAGTTTAATAGTACTTAGTGCGTCTGAAAGCTATTTAAAATATACATTGCTATTATATGGAAGCACTAATTTAATTTAGTAAACAGTAAAAAAAATCCCTGCGTAGGACTGTACTATTATCAAATTAAGGCCAATAATAAGCAATGCATTGTAAGATTTATTGACTGATTTTTTACCGACCGTGTTTGAGCAGGACCTTATTCCAGCCCCTCGCTCCCCCCCCCCCTGGAAAATATGATGACGACTACACTTTTTTCATATACATCGGCAAAATCTAGGCAAGGGGTCTTAGTTTTAAATGCGGGAACTTTCAATAATCAAATTAGTTGAGTAATGTTTCTTCAAATATAAAATTACCTGTGAAAATATACAACTACTTTAGAAATCAAAGTAGGTATCAGGCCAATATGTGCCCTGACCAGGGCGCCGTCTGGGCGTGGGACAAAAGGGTCTAAAAGTGAGACATTGTTACAGAAACATTTAGTTTCATTAGCGTATTGTCAAAGTTTTAATAAATAAAGTGAATTTTCTGTACCTTAAATACATTTTTTTAATTGGATTTTAGTAAACATACTGAAATTTATGTTGAGCAAGGATGTACCCTAATTGGTTATGTGAAAGCGTGAAGCGTAGAGTGCACGTAATGTTACGGGGGAGGGATAGGCTATAAAGTAATGAGTGTCTAGAACAATTGTGCTGTTTTAGTATTGTGGACATACACGTTATCTCGAAAGTTCTCTTCGGAAACCTGAGAATCACTAGTGAACACGTTGCTATATCTCATATGACAGACTGGCGTCACTAGCGCCGAGTCACTCTCGCTGACGTCTGAATTACAGCGTTCCATCTAAGCATTTACCACAGAGTAGAAGTGTGCTGTTCCAATAATGCAGACACACACGTTATCTCAGAAGTTGTCTTCGGAAACCAGAGAATTTCTGGTGAACACGTTGCTATATGTCATAAATTTGCCGTCACTAAATAGCACCGAGTCTGAACCACAGCGTTGCATCTAGGCCACAGCCATAGAGTATATAATGTACCGTACGTTTGGTGATACACCGTGCTATTACGTTTCTTGGTTGAATGTTATATGTTAATTTTTTTTATTTATTTTTTTTTAACTTTGACAAAATCAAAATTGACTGTTTAGTTGTAGAGAATTAACCCTAGATCCAAAGAGTACTTGTTCCAAGATACAATACCCAACTGAGGTAACAGTCGGTGCTTCACTCGTTGAACAGAATTCACGCACAGGCCCGCAGTCCCACGTGAACTGGCGAGTGAAAAGTTTTGATTTTAAAACTAAACTAAAACTGATGTTTAAAAATGCACTTAATGTAAACATTTACGTGAAATTTATTTTCAAATTTGAATATTATGTAAATGCATTGCACCCAAGATATAGGTTTCAGCCACACCAAATGAGCTATAATAATTAATTGTGTTTTTTTTTTTTTATTGTTATTTTGGTTTGAGTAACATGTTGAACTCATCAATTAACACAATTGGTCGGTGGCGAAGTTGGTTATAGTTCATAAGCTAAATGTTTTCAGTTCGATTCCAATGAGAGTCACTACAAGATTTGAGATCGATTAGCTGTTCGTTGAAATGAAAATATTTTATTTCCCCATTCAATAATATAAACTAACATTTACATAAATAACAAAAAGTAATTAAACAATAATATATATATATATTATTATTATTATTATCTATGGATTATCCATTGAAAATTATCTATGTAAAATAGCCTACATCGGCAGATTACCTGTGCTTAGGCTGAGTTGTTTTGCTTAGGTGATGTAATTCTGTATAATAATACATGTGATAAATAATGACACTATATAAATGTGTTACATAGAAACATATTTATATAGTTAAATGTGTCTATATAAATATGGAGGAAAAATCGAATTTATAATAATATATAAGTTAATTTTATCGTAATAGTTAATTTTCGTTTATTATTTTTTTTCCATCAAATAACGTAATTATTTTTTTCATTAATAATTATTTAATGACACTTTCTAAGTATAAGTTTCTCTCTCTTATTTGCCAACATCTTGACGATCGTCGACTTAGAACATATCCACAAGTTTGTATTTTATACTACAATGTAAATAAACATTGTGTTCTAGGACACTAAGTAACTGAATGACCCTTGCCAATTAATAACGACCAAGCTATTTATCAACATCTTGACGATCGTCGACTTAGAACAAACACACAAGTTTGTATTTCATACTACAATGTAAATAAACATTGTGTTCTAGGACACTAAGTAACTGAATGACCCTTGCCAATTAATAACGACCAAGCTATTTGCCAACATCTTGACGATCGTCGACTTAGAACAAACACACAAGTTTGTATTTCATACTATAATGTAAATAAACATTGTATTCTAGGACACTAAGTAACTGAATGACCCTTGCCAATTAATAACGACCAAGCTATTTGCCAACATCTTGACGATCGTCGACTTAGCACAAATCCACAAGTTTGTATTTTATACTACAATGTAAATAAACATTGTGTTCTAGGACACTAAGTAACTGAATGACCCTTGCCAATTAATAACGACCAAGCTATTTGCCAATATCTTGACGATCGTCGACTTAGAACAAATCCACAAGTTTGTATTTTATACTACAATGTAAATAAACATTGTGTTCTAGGACACTAAGTAACTGAATGACCCTTGCCAATTAATAACGACCAAGCTATTTGCCCTAACATCTCACATTCTCAAATGGGCTTTATACAGAAATTTTAGTCGTACTATCGCAAAGTTTCTATTAAAGGCGTACAATTTTTCTTAATGAAAAAGTGATAAAATAAAATTAATTTTCTGTAATGTAGATCTTGGAGGAAAATATAAATTGCTTACTTCTGATAATATGTAATTTTTATTTTCAATCTCTTTATAACTCATTAAAAGTATAGTCCAATATACTAACATACTATAAATTATTTAAGTAAAAAAGAATAATAGTTGTTGTTTGATAAAGTAAAACCGTGTTTATTATTCTGTTAGTTTCAGCTTGAAGTACACCGAATAATAAATCTAAGTAAACTATGTAATATGATTGAAAAGTACTATATCAACTGTTATATTGAACCTTCCTTGCCTTGTCAACAATATATAAAAAAGTACTATATCAACTGTTATATGAACCTTCCTTGCCTTGTCAACAATATATAAAAAAGTACTATATCAACTGTTATATTGAACCTTCCTTGCCTTGTCAACAATATATAAAAAACTACTATATCAACTGTTATATGAACCTTCCTTGCCTTGTCAACAATATATAAAAAACTACTAAATCAACTGTTATAAGAACCTTCCTTGCCTTGTCAACAATATATAAAAAAGTACTATATCAACTGTTATATGAACCTTCCTTGCCTTGTCAACAATATATAAAAAAGTACTATATCAACTGTTATATTGAACCTTCCTTGCCTTGTCAACAATATATAAAAAAAGTACTATATCAACTGTTATATGAACCTTCCTTGCCTTGTCAACAATATATAAAAAAGTACTATATCAACTGTTATATGAACCTTCCTTGCCTTGTCAACAATATATAAAAAAGTACTATATCAACTGTTATATGAACCTTCCTTGCCTTGTCAACAATATATAAAAAAGTACCTATATCAACTGTTATATGAACCTTCCTTGCCTTGTCAACAATATATAAAAAAGTACCATATCAACTGTTATATTGAACCTTCCTTGCCTTGTCAACAATATATAAAAAAGTACCATATCAACTGTTATATTGAACCTTCCTTGCCTTGTCAACAATATATAAAAAAGTACCATATCAACTGTTATATTGAACCTTCCTTGCCTTGTCAACAATATATAAAAAAGTACTATATCAACTGTTATATTGAACCTTCCTTGCCTTGTCAACAATATATAAAAAAGTACTATATCAACTGTTATATTGAACCTTCCTTGCCTTGTCAACAATATATAAAAAAGTACTATATCAACTGTTATATTGAACCTTCCTTGCCTTGTCAACAATATATAAAAAAGTACTATATCAACTGTTATATTGAACCTTCCTTGCCTTGTCAACAATATATAAATAAGTACTATATCAACTGTTATATTGAACCTTCCTTGCCTTGTCAACAATATATAAAAAAGTACTATATCAACTGTTATATGAACCTTCCTTGCCTTGTCAACAATATATAAAAAAGTACTATATCAACTGTTATATGAACCTTCCTTGCCTTGTCAACAATATATAAAAAAGTACTATATCAACTGTTATATGAACCTTCCTTGCCTTGTCAACAATATATAAAAAAGTACTATATCAACTGTTATATGAACCTTCCTTGCCTTGTCAACAATATATAAAAAAGTACTATATCAACTGTTATATTGAACCTTCCTTGCCTTGTCAACAATATATAAAAAACTACTATATCAACTGTTATATGAACCTTCCTTGCCTTGTCAACAATATATAAAAAAGTACTATATCAACTGTTATATGAACCTTCCTTGCCTTGTCAACAATATATAAAAAAGTACTATATCAACTGTTATATTGAACCTTCCTTGCCTTGTCAACAATATATAAAAAAGTACTATATCAACTGTTATATGAACCTTCCTTGCCTTGTCAACAATATATAAAAAAGTACTATATCAACTGTTATATGAACCTTCCTTGCCTTGTCAACAATATATAAAAAAGTACTATATCAACTGTTATATGAACCTTCCTTGCCTTGTCAACAATATATAAAAAAGTACCATATAAACTGTTATATGAACCTTCCTTGCCTTGTCAACAATATATAAAATAGTACCATATCAACTGTTATATTGAACCTTCCTTGCCTTGTCAACAATATATAAAAAAGTACTATATCAACTGTTATATTGAACCTTCCTTGCCTTGTCAACAATATATAAAAAAGTACTATATCAACTGTTATATTGAACCTTCCTTGCCTTGTCAACAATATATAAAAAAGTACTATATCAACTGTTATATGAACCTTCCTTGCCTTGTCAACAATATATAAAAAAGTACTATATCAACTGTTATATGAACCTTCCTTGCCTTGTCAACAATATATAAAAAAGTACCATATCAACTGTTATATGAACCTTCCTTGCCTTGTCAACAATATATAAAAAGTACCATATCAACTGTTATATTGAACCTTCCTTGCCTTGTCAACAATATATAAAAAAGTACCATATCAACTGTTATATTGAACCTTCCTTGCCTTGTCAACAATATATAAAAAAGTACTATATCAACTGTTATATTGAACCTTCCTTGCCTTGTCAACAATATATAAAAAAGTACTATATCAACTGTTATATTGAACCTTCCTTGCCTTGTCAACAATATATATAAAAGTACTATATCAACTGTTATATTGAACCTTCCTTGCCTTGTCAACAATATACTATATCAACTGTTATATTGAGCCTTCCTTGCCTTGTCAACAATATATAAAAAAAGTACTATATCAACTGTTATATTGAACCTTCCTTACCTTGTCAACAATATATAAAAAAGTACTATATCAACTGTTATATTGAACCTTCCTTGCCTTGTCTACAATATATAAAAAAGTACTATATCAACTGTTATATTGAACCTTCCTTGCCTTGTCAACAATATATAAAAAAGTACTATATCAACTGTTATATTGAACCTTCCTTGCCTTGTCAACAATATATAAATGGTATTGCATACCACTTCACTGTTTTAAACAGCTTAGATAACGAGTTCTTTGTAAGCAGCATTTCTTATCGTGGTAGTAAGGTAAAATAAGCTTTATTGATTTGTATAACAGTTTTTATGTTTTATGATCAACATATTTTCTTTGAAAAGACATTGATAGCTTATATAATGTTAACATGCTACCTTTTAGTAGTGACAAATTTATCAATTAGGGAATTGACCTAATTGTGTTGCTCGCAGTTATTTTCAATTGTACTTATATGAAAAGAATTAAAAACACGAGCTGCTATTGGTACTTATCTTTATCAGCCAAAAAATGCATAACAGTTGGTTGATGAACCCGATCTCTTAATCAACTAGTATTCATTAGTAGGAATAGTATACGGACATACAAAATAACTCTTAAAATAATATAGATTCATCTCCTCCCAACCCATACATACGACTTAATGGACTCTCCCACCTATTAAGACATGTGGCCTGATACCCTCTTAACCGACGAGTATGCATTGGTAGTCATAGTAACGGACATCCAGAATAACTTTTGAAATAACACTCCCCTACACCCACGGTAAATAACACTCCCCTACACCCACGCTAAATAACACTCCCCTACACCCACGCTAAATAACACTCCCCTACACCCACGCTAAATAACACTCCCCTACACCCACGCTAAATAACACTCCCCTACACCCACGCTAAATGACGTAACTATTAACTACACTCCCACAAAACCTTAGCCTTATCTATTAGCGGCCCTGTATTCCAGATTTAATAGATATTGACGACTCTCTCACTTGACCTGGGAGCTCTTCCACCAAACTTGAAACATGGCTGCTAACAATTCTCCAAACATCCCTAAATGGCCCCATCTACTATCGGCTACCACACCCACTGTAATCATGATAACTGGCGACTCTCCTTCTAACCATAAATAGCCAAAACTAATGGTCGTTAATTAACCTACCCTTAAAAAATTACGACTACTAATGACTCCTATTTACAGTAAATGTACAATCTATTGTTGGTTTATTCACCTGTCCACCCTAAAAATATTCGACTGCTAATGATTCTCCTACGAACCATAAATAGCCACAACTAGTGGTTGTTCATCAATCCAGCCTAAGAACGTGACTACTAATGACTCTTGCTTGCCATAAATGGACACGACTAACTGTGTGGTTCATACACCCTCAACCGCAAAGAGTCAAGACTGCTGTCTGCTAATGACTCTTCGGCCTACCATAAAGGCCATTACTGCTAGTGACACGTTTAGCCAAACTTAAAATTCATTAATAATCCCCCCCCCACCCACCACTCCAAACTAAACCCACGCTTAACAGACATGACTACTAGAATTATTTATATATGTGTCTTTAGAAAGGCTGATTATTGGAAGGGGAAACCATATAAACTAGCCAATAAAAACGCACCATTTTCACAATATTGGGATTCGATGAAAAGTACACTAGAAACAGCGGTGGTCATAATGTATCAGCTACCAGTAAATTGTAAGAATTATCTCAATTTTCTCGTAGTTATTCACCGACCCCATTAATTAATGATATTTACAACGCACAATAATTGAAGGGAATTCATAAGAACGGGGAAACAATTTTAAATGTTCAGATAGCATTAAGTAATTTAAAAATATAAGAGCCGAGCTAACGAGTCCCATATGAAGAAACAATTACTTGTTGCTTCTACTCAGTTTGCCTTTTATCAGTGCAAGGTCGCACGCGGTCTGTAGAACTGATAAGGCATCAGTTCCTTAACTTATCACTATTATTGCTATTTCCTATTCAGAACAATTTGCTTCGTTAAAGTTGTAATCTCCGTGCAATTATTAACTTGAGGTCGAGTATTATTTACATATTAAAATATATCTACTATGTGTTGTAAAATATTTGTATTCCGTATGATAAACGTAGTGCGACAAAGGAATACTTACTGTGAAGTTGATTATAAAGGAATATATCTAATGATATTAAATAAAAAAGATAATGTGGAACTGTTACAGATAAACTGCTTAGTTTAGATTACATTTTCCAAATACAACAAATGTATGATATTTACATTTATGTGTCGGCAATTTAGAACATTTTGTTGGGGGATACAAAATAACAAATATTGTTTTCTGATGAAAATGTACGTTAATCGTGGCTAACAATCCTAAAACAATGACGTTAATCAAACATAGAAATGCCCCTTAATCTGACGAAATAACCTAACTTAAGACCTCACCTACCCAAACAAATGAAACCTTACCTAACGTAACGTAACCCTAACCAAGAGTACAACTGTTGTGGGATATTCTGGCCCATTTGCATCCAGAATAAAGGTAAAATGCTTGGATTTGTCATTGCCCCATTGAAAATTGTTTATAATTAGTGATCCATAGCTGAAAAGGTCAATTTACTTTTCTCAAAACAGGCGATTGTTGTTCTCTAGGTTTTAAAGTTTAAAAATTAAAAGATGTAAAGCTTCGTGAAAAGTTACTATCTAAGTGTTGTTTATTATTGGTAAAATACTATTACCGCCCGCAAACAAAATATAGTCTATCTCGTCGTAACGTTTCCCTTAATTTTCTACCCTGCTTTTATATATGAACAGTGAAACCCTGATCAGCATAAGCTATAGGCTTCCAATGTGTTGACACAACATTAATAAAAACAAGACAGATGGTGACGAATGTAATAGTTAGGTCGCATTCAAACACATTCTTTGAAACCTAACATTTGTCATAAATATATTATTTGTTCATTTGTTTGAATACAATTTAAGGAGTTCTTTACTATATATAATAATATATAATAAAATGGAATCCTTTGGTACTCCTAAAATGTTATTCAAACATTTTTTTCATCGAATATTATTTTAAACACAAAAATACTAAATAAAGAAAGCCGCAATTGTGAAATTAAATAATTACTTTAATGCAGTGCTGTTGAAAGATATATTTGTGAAATTACTTTAATGCAGTGTTGTTGAACGAGATATTTGTGCAATTACTTTAATGCAGTGCTGTTGAACGATATATTTGTGCAATTACTTTAATGCAGTGCTGTTGAACGAGATATTTGTGCAATTACTTTAATGCAGTGCTGTTGAACGAGATATTTGTGCAATTACTTTAATGCAGTGCTGTTGAACAAGATATTTGTGCAATTACTTCTTTACCTTCATCTGAGAGTTCACACTCATACTCGCAATCATGATGGCATTCGCATAAGTACATTAGTGATTGTGATCTAAACCACTACTAGCTCTATACACCATTCTTTAATGCTACAACGACTAAAGAAAGGTACCACAGCACAAATATTAAATTATTTTAATTTTTAAATGTTATCGCGAACGTGGGAAGATACAAATATAGAAAATATAAGTGGGCAATGGCAAATGATCTGTCATGGGATTGTGGAATTGACATTTAAACTATAGATCATATAGTTAATGATTGTCCATTGCCTTATTTTTAAAGGAGATTAGCTGTTCTTCATCCAATCTAAAGGTAGATGTTTAATGTTTGTGAAACCTGGGCTTAGCTCTATGACGGGAGATTAGCTGGTCTTCATTCAATCTAAAAGTAGATGTTTAATATTTGTGAAATCTAGGCTTAGTTCTGTGACAGGAGATTAGCTGGTCTGCATTCAATCTAAAAGTATATATTTAATGTTTTTGAAACCTGGGCTTAGTTCTGTGACAGGAGATTAGCTGGTCTTCATTCAATCTAAAAGTATATGTTTAGTGTTTTTAAAACCTGGGCTTAGTTCTGTGACAGGGGATTAGCTGGTCTTCATCCAATCTAAAAGTAGATGTTTAATGTTTGTGAAACCTGGGCTTAGCTCTATGACAGGAGATTAGCTGGTCTTCATTCAATCGAAAAGTATATGTTTAATGTTTGTGAAACCTGGGCTTAGTTCTGTGACAGGGGATTAGCTGGTCTTCATTCAATCTAAAAGAATATGTTTAATGTTTTTGAAACCTGGGCTTAGTTCTGTGACAGGAGATCAGCTGGTCTTCATTCAATCTAAAAATATATGTTTAATGTTTTTGAAACCTGGGCTTACTTCTTTGACAGGGGATTAGCTGGTCTTCATTCAATCGAAAAGTATATGTTTAATATTTGTGAAACCTGGGCTTAGCTCTGTGACAGGAGATTAGCTGGTCTTCATTCAATCTAAAAGTATATGTTTAATGTTTGTGAAACCTGAGCTTAGCTCTGTGACAGGAGATTAGCTGGTCTTCATTCAATCTAAAAGAATATGTTTAATGTTTTTGAAACCTGGGCGTAGTTCTGTGACAGGAGATTAGCGGGTCTTCATTCAATGTAAAAGTATATATTTAATGTTTTTGAAACCTGGGCTTAGTTCTGTCAAAGGGGATTAGCTGGTCTTCATTCAATCGAAAAGTATATGTTTAATGTTTGTGAAACCTGGTCTTAGCTCTGTGACAGGAGATTAGCTGGTCTTCATTCAATCGAAAAGTAGATGTTTAATGTTTGTGAAACCTGGACTTAGTTCTGTGACAGGGGATTAGCTGGTCTTCATTCAATCGAAAAGTATATGTTTAAAGTTTTTGAAACCTGGGCTTAGTTCTGTGACAGGGGATTAGCTGGTCTTCATTCAATCGAAAAGTATATGTTTAATATTTGTGAAACCTGGGCTTAGCTCTGTGACAGGATATTAGCTGGTCATCATTAAATCTAAAAGTGTATGTTTAATGTTTGTGAAACCTAGGCTTAGCTCTATGACAGGGGATTAGCTGGTCTTCATTCAATCGAAAAGTATATGTTTAATGTTTGTGAAACCTGAGCTTAGCTCTGTGACAGGAGATTAGCTGGTCTTCATTCAATCTAAAAGTATATGTTTAATGTTTTTGAAACCTGGGCTTAGTTCTGTGACAGGAGATTAGCTGGTCTTCATTCAATCTAAAAGTATATATTTAATGTTTTTGAAACCTGGGCTTAGTTCTGTCACAGGGGATTAGCTGGTCTTCATTCAATCGAAAAGTATATGTTTAATGTTTGTGAAACCTGGTCTTAGCTCTGTGACAGGAGATTAGCTGGTCTTCATTCAATCGAAAAGTAGATGTTTAATGTTTGTGTAACCTGGGCTTAGCTCTGTGACAGGAGATTAGCTGGTCTTCCTTCAATCGAAAAGTATATGTTTAATGTTTGTGAAACCTGGGCTTAGTTCTGTGACAGGGGATTAGCTGGTCTTCTCTCAATCGAAAAGTATATGTTTAATGTTTGTGAAACCTGGGCTTAGTTCTGTGACAGGGGATTAGCTGGTCTTCTCTCAATCGAAAAGTATATGTTTAATGTTTGTGAAACCTGAGCTTTGCTCTGTGACAGGAGATTAGCTGGTCTTCATTCAATCTAAAAGTATATGTTTAATGTTTTTGAAACCTGGGCTTAGTTCTGTGACAGGAGATTAGCTGGCCTTCATTCAATCTAAAAGTATATATTTAATGTTTTTGAAACCTGGGATTAGTTCTGTCACAGGGGATTAGCTGGTCTTCATTTAATCGAAAAGTATATGTTTAATGTTTGTGAAACCTGGTCTTAGCTCTGTGACAGGAGATTAGCTGGTCTTCATTCAATCGAAAAGTAGATGTTTAATGTTTGTGTAACCTGGGCTTAGCTCTGTGACAGGAGATTAGCTGGTCTTCCTTCAATCGAAAAGTATATGTTTAATGTTTGTGAAACCTGGGCTTAGTTCTGTGACAGGGGATTAGCTGGTCTTCATTCAATCGAAAAGTATATGTTTAATGTTTGTGAAAACTGGGCTTAGTTCTGTGACAGGAGATTAGCTGGTCTTCCTTCAATCGAAAAGTATATGTTTAATGTTTGTGAAACCTGGGCTTAGTTCTGTGACAGGGGATTAGCTGGTCTTTATTTAATCTAAAAGTGTATGTTTAATGTTTGTGAAACTTAGGCTTAGCTCTATGACAGGAGATTAGCTGGTCTTCCTTCAATCGAAAAGTATATGTTTAATGTTTGTGAAACCTGGGCTTAGTTCTGTGACAGGGGATTAGCTGGTCTTTATTTAATCTAAAAGTGTATGTTTAATGTTTGTGAAACTTAGGCTTAGCTCTATGACAGGAGATTAGCTGGTCTTTATTTAATCTAAAAGTGTATGTTTAATGTTTGTGAAACTTAGGCTTAGCTCTATGACAGGAAATTAGCTGGTCTTCATTCAATTTAAAATTATATGTTTTTGGAAGGAGATTAATATTTAAACACCAAGATACAAGTACTTTACATTATTTTTTAGTCTCTAAAATTCTCATTTGGATTTAAAACTTTTATCTCTGCCTTTATTTGGTAGCTGGCATTAAAAGCCATTCGATAATTTGTCGATAATTATTAAATTGATGGCTGTATATTATTCATACGGTATTAGTTTGAATGTAACTGTGTGTTAAAGTTCTGATTATGCAAAGATATATTTTGTGCCAATAATAAATAGTGAGTTTTTATAATCCGTAAAAAAAACTAACAAGTAATCACTTTTGAAAAAAATTTAATTTAGATTATTTATACAATGCCCATTATAATACATTTGGCTAAATAAAATTAAACTTTTCACCTATTTTACATATTTCTATCACTTTGATACTCTACGTTCATTAGATTAGTTCTAATTTGTAAGTCCGAGTCTACAACGATACAAAATTATGATCTTGAAGACCTATTCAAATTTTAAAAGTGCTTTAATAAGGCAACAAATGAAAAAAACCACAGAAAAGACAGATACACATCGGTATACTCATATTGCAGAATGTGCAAACATGATAATATCCAATAAGAACCGAATATTTACAATAACGTTACCCTATCGAGCTTGGAAGACGTTCAAACATAACCTCGTCAGATACCGATCTAATGAAATATTCAAGCCTAGTTTTGCAAGCAGTAGCCTCTATGCACCCTTTCGTAACGATGGGATGCCTCTACCCGCCTTTTAGCTTGTCGAATCGGACGTATGTGGCAAATACTTCTATAAGTAAAGAATGGTCTTGGAAATCGTGGAATTAACGCAGTTGTTTAGTTACAAGTATTTTTTTAAGTCTTGTTCTGGACATGCCCATCCCACATATTGAAAAACACATATAAAAACACAAATTATTAGTAATTTATGAAAATAATTGTAACAAATCATTCCTGTGTTCCTTGATATACGTTTTGTTTGTCGTCAAGTCATGTCTCAGAAGTGGTTTAGCCGTGTGTATTCGTTGGACGAGTGAGTAGGCACTGTCATCTGATCTGTGAATAGATATTGATAGCAGTCATGAAGGTTGCCTTGTACTGTTCAAGCTAATGTATAGTAGAAATGTAGTTTCGATAGGAAGGTATTCAGGCTGGCCAAACTTAAAGTTAAAATGTAGTGAAGTAATATGCATGGAACGCAAATTGTTCAGTATAAGAATTGACAGAAATTTAAAAAATGGAGAAACATAATCATAAAGTTTTAATATAATGTAGCAGCAGTAAGCAATTCTCTGGAAATGTTATTTTCTTGAGAAATTACTGAAATATACAAGAATAGATTTCAGATTCGGGTTCTGCTTAAAAGGTGGATCTGATTTTACATATTTAAAAAAATAGTTTAAGCCAAATATTTAATTTTTTGTAGAAATAACTTTGAGAGTTTAATATTAGGGGTTTTCCGAGTTTTACGGCAAACGCCACCATGGAATAATTAGAATATTTCCTGCAAGTAAAACCCGTTTTAAAGTTTTTACATTTAATCGAGTAATTATAAAATGCAAATTACTTTTACTATGTTAAATTTATATATTACACGTATGACACTGGTTAGTTTTGAAGAACATCCTTAATATGGTTGTTGGTAATTAGAGATCTAAAATATTTTATTCAGGATATAAATATTGATATGTAATTTAAAATTGAAGTGATAAATACTGTACTCTGATAACTAACATAATCAATTTCCAAGTCGTAACAACGAGCGTAATTGATAATAATGTAAGAGGGAAGCGGAATGTCCTCAGGTGGACGAGGAAATTGATTACATGCCTCGGATACAGACGCATCCTGCTTGGATTACTCCCCCTGTGCGGATTATCGTCTTGAATTTCGTCCCTTACTTAAAGATAGTCTCTTTCACATAGGGAAGCAGAAGCCATTTAAGAACTGTAAACAGAACGCTTTCTGTTCCTGAGGATGTTTCTGTCGTAAAAGATCATATATAAATAATGTACATACTTGTCTCACTGGAGTGTAACCTTATCTTAGTGGGAAAACAATTAAATTACAACAAACCAAGTTTTTTCAATTTTTTTTTGTTAAAAATAATTAAGGTTATGACAAAATACCTTATGATACAATGCCATTTGATCATAAATAAATTTAATGAAATTATTTGAAATATCTTTGAAGAATACACGTGTGCTGAAATAGGTGCTATTTCTTTTATGATTACTGAAACAAATGTTTATAATTAGTGACTTTATTTATGATTGGTAGTAAATATCATGAATCTGAAAGTTTGTCATACATTGTAGATAAAAGAAACAAAATTATATGTTCCCTAAAAATATACACACAAAAATTAAACTGTGCAGTTAGTTTATTGTATAGGATTCATGTAAAATATGTAATACAATTAAAGTAAATAGAGAAGTTTCAGAGATATTCCGAATATTTAAAATTTAGCTATACGTATCTTTGGTCAACATCAATTTCATTATACTAGCATACATAAAAGAATAAACTTGCCATTACAGTTGAACATGACTCCGAATACAATGTAAAACCTGATAATGAAAATATAAGGAAACATTTAAAATGGTCTTATTCGTTATGCATTTGTAAAACGCCGATCGTAGAGACATGGGCGAATATGAGGGGTGAATGAGTGTGATGAGTGTAGATGAACGAGTGATGTCATGTAAGTAACTAAGGTCGACTGTTCCTTAGAAAGAGCTGTTCATTAATATCCCAACAGTTAGGTTAACCATGGGATGTACAGCTTTAAGTGGAACCCGAACCACGTAGTATTAGTCTAATGTTCAGATAACTGACAAGCCTGATACTTGAGTTCTCTCCCCTACACATCATCTGACTTCACTATAGTTCACTACTACATGGATACCCTAGACTTCTCTAGTTCTGTCCAAGTCGATGGTAACCATTGAGTGGAGACCGTTTTGGTATTAAGAGGACCGAGTATAGAACATATCGCCTATTATCTCCACAACACTTTGTCTCCAAGTAGCTGGGTTAGAGCACTGCACCACTAGTTATCGTGTAAGTGAGTGGTTTTAGTGGTTTATAAGTCACGTTATCGAATGGAACATTTTTATTTATTTAAAGAAATTTTGAGGCCAACTGGATGAAAAATAAAATGCCTTATGTCTAGGTAGTTTATATTCTGAGGGAATAATTTAATCTCCACGCGACAGTCTTTGATCCCAACGTGATTAACACGCAGTTGGTATATTATTGAGGGGTGTTTTATATTTTAGTTGTATTATATTTAAGTTCCATACTGATATTTTTTGTAGCATTACTACAGTTAGCGTTATTCATTTCCATATGTATAACCATATTATACATATGAATTAATATTAAAAATGTAGATTAAAATACAGATAAAATAACGAATATATATGTACGTAATTTATATTTAGGACAGTACAAAATTACAACTGATTTCCAGAAAAACTAAATTATGGTCAGTATGTTTTCTAAAATCGGAAGCAGTTGTACGTTTCTGCTGTTTTGTTTATGAATTGAGTTATAAAATTGCATTTGGTTAACATTTTTTGTTTGGTGGTGATTTGAAATGTCGCTTTTTGATAGTATAAATAGATTGAATGTATTTATGTTTTTCTTATAACTTATGTTATGTTTTCTTATAAGCTAATATATAACTCAGAAGAAATGCAGCTATATACTTTGATTAATATAGGACTATTTACACCAAGTTTAATTCAGACACAGAATAGATGCCTCAAGGAAAGGGTCACGTACTAAGGTAATTGTGGCCTGGGTGATACAATCCAAGTACTGATGTTTACCAAGAATGATCACTAACTAGCTATGAGTATGAGAATCGTCATTTCAACCATACGTATATCTGGTATCACCTCCAGGAGAGGTGTAAACAGTGTCCATCTATAAGAACTAAGGGTAATTGTGTCCTGGGTGATACAATCCAAGTACTGATGTTTACCAAGAATGATCACTAACTAGCTATGAGTATGAGAATCGTCATTCCAACCATATACGTATATCTGGTATCGCCTCCAGGAGAGGTGTAAACAGTGTCCATCTATAAGAACTAAGGGTAATTGTGTCCTGGGTGATACAATCCAAGTACTGATGTTTACCAAGAATGATCACTAACTAGCTATGAGTATGAGAATCGTCATTTCATCCATACGTATATCTGGTATCACCTCCAGGACAGGTGTAAACAATGTCCACTTACAAGAATTAAGGACAGTTGTGGCCTAGGTGATACAATCCAAGTACTGATGTTTACCAAGAATGATCACTAACTAGCTATGAGTATGAGAATCGTCATTTCATCCATATACGTATATCTGGTATCGCCTCCAGGACAGGTGTAAACAGTGTCCATCTACAAGAACTAAGGGTAATTGTGTCCTGGGTGATACAAACCAAGTACTGATGTTTACCAAGAATTATCACTAACTAGCTATGAGTATGAGAATCGTCATTTCATCCATACGTATATCTGGTCTCGCCTCCAGGACAGGTGTAAACAGTGTCCATCTACAAGAACTAAGGGTAATTGTGTCCTGGGTGATACAATCCAAGTACTGATGTTTACCAAGAATGATCACTAACTAGCTATGAGTATGAGAATCGTCATTTCATCCATACGTATATCTGGTCTCGCCTCCAGGACAGGTGTAAACAGTGTCCATCTATATATAAGAACTAAGGGTAATTGTGGCCTGGGTGATACAATCCAAGTACTGATGTTTACCAAGAATGATCACTAACTAGCTATGAGTATGAGAATCGTCATTTCATCCATACGTAAATCTGGTCTCGCCTCCAGGACAGGTGTAAACAGTGTCCATCTACAAGAACTAAGGGTAATTGTGGCCTGGGTGATACAATCCAAGTACTGATGTTTACCAAGAATGATCACTAACTAGCTATGAGTATGAGAATCGTCATTCCAACCATATACGTATATCTGGTATCGCCTCCAGGAGAGGTGTAAACAGTGTCCACTTACAAGAATTAAGGACAGTTGTGGCCTGGGTGATACAATCCAAGTACTGATGTTTACCAAGAATGATCACTAACTAGCTATGAGTATGAGAATCGTCATTCCAACCATATACGTATATCTGGTATCACCTCCAGGACAGGTGTAAACAGTGTCCACTTACAAGAATTAAGGACAGTTGTGGCCTGGGTGATACAATCCAAGTACTGATGTTTACCAAGAATGATCACTAACTAGCTATGAGTATGAGAATCGTCATTCCAACCATATATGTATATCTGGTATCACCTCCAGGACAGGTGTAAACAGTGTCCACTTACAAGAATTAAGGACAGTTGTGGCCTGGGTGATACAATCCAAGTACTGATGTTTACCAAGAATGATCACTAACTAGCTATGAGTATGAGAATCGTCATTTCATCCATACGTATATCGGGTCTCGCCTCCAGGACAGGTGTAAACAGTGTCTGTCTACAAGAACCAAGGACAGTTGTGGCCTGGGTGATACAATACAATTACTGATGTTTACCAAGAATGATCACTAACTAGCTATGAGTATGAGAATCGTCATTTCATCCATACGTATATCTGGTCTCGCCTCCAGGACAGGTGTAAACAGTGTCTGTCTACAAGAACCAAGGACTGTTGTGGCCTGGGTGATACAATACAATTACTGATGTTTACCAAGAATGATCACTAACTAGCTATGAGTATGAGAATCGTCATTTCATCCATACGTATAACTGGTATCACCTCCAGGACAGGTGTAAACAGTGTCCATCTACAAGAACTAAGGGTAATTGTGGCCTGGGTGATACAATCCAAGTACTGATGTTTACCAAGAATGATCACTAACTAGCTATGAGTATGAGAATCGTCATTTCATCCATACGTATATCTGGTATCACCTCCAGGACAGGTGTAAACAGTGTCCATCTACAAGAACTAAGGGTAATTGTGGCCTGGGTGATACAATCCAAGTACTGATGTTTACCAAGAATGATCACTAACTAGCTATGAGTATGAGAATCGTCATTTCATCCATACGTATATCTGGTATCACCTCCAGGACAGGTGTAAACAGTGTCCATATACAAGAACTAAAGGTAATTGTGGCCTGGGTGATACAATCCAAGTACTGATGTTTACCAAGAATGATCACTAACTAGCTATGAGTATGAGAATCGTCATTTCATCCATACGTATATCTGGTATCACCTCCAGGACAGGTGTAAACAGTGTCCACTTACAAGAACTAAGGGTAAGTTGTGGCCTGGGTGATACAATCCAAGTACTGATGTTTACCAAGAATGATCACTAACTAGCTATGAGTATGAGAATCGTCATTTCATCCATACGTATATCTGGTATCACCTCCAGGACAGGTGTAAACAGTGTCCACTTACAAGAATTAAGGACAGTTGTGTCCTGGGTGATACAATCCAAGTACTGATGTTTACCAAGAATGATCACTAACTAGCTATGAGTATGAGAATCGTCATTTCCAACCATATATGTATATCTGGTATCACCTCCAGGACAGGTGTAAACAGTGTCCACTTACAAGAATTAAGGACAGTTGTGGCCTGGGTGATACAATCCAAGTACTGATGTTTACCAAGAATGATCACTAACTAGCTATGAGTATGAGAATCGTCATTCCAACCATATATGTATATCTGGTCTCGCCTCCAGGACAGGTGTAAACAGTGTCCATCTACAAGAACTAAGGGTAATTGTGGCCTGGGTGATACAATCCAAGTACTGATGTTTACCAAGAATGATCACTAACTAGCTATGAGTATGAGAATCGTCATTCCAACCATATACGTATATCTGGTATCACCTCCAGGAGAGGTGTAAACAGTGTCCATCTATAAGAACTAAGGGACAGTTGTGTCCTGGGTGATACAATCCAAGTACTGATGTTTACCAAGAATGATCACTAACTAGCTATGAGTATGAGAATCGTCATTTCATCCATACGTATATCTGGTATCACCTCCAGGACAGGTGTAAACAGTGTCCACTTACAAGAATTAAGGACAGTTGTGGCCTGGGTGATACAATCCAAGTACTGATGTTTACCAAGAATGATCACTAACTAGCTATGAGTATGAGAATCGTCATTTCATCCATACGTATATCTGGTATCACCTCCAGGACAGGTGTAAACAGTGTCCATCTACAAGAACTAAGGGTAATTGTGTCCTGGGTGATACAATCCAAGTACTGATGTTTACCAAGAATGATCACTAACTAGCTATGAGTATGAGAATCGTCATTTCATCCATACGTATATCTGGTATCACCTCCAGGACAGGTGTAAACAGTGTCCATCTACAAGAACTAAGGGTAAGTTGTGGCCTGGGTGATACAATCCAAGTACTGATGTTTACCAAGAATGATCACTAACTAGCTATGAGTATGAGAATCGTCATTCCAACCATATACGTATATCTGGTATCGCCTCCAGGACAGGTGTAAACAGTGTCCACTTACAAGAACTAAGGGACAGTTGTGGCCTGGGTGATACAATCCAAGTACTGATGTTTACCAAGAATGATCACTAACTAGCTATGAGTATGAGAATCGTCATTTCATCCATATACGTATATCTGGTATCACCTCCAGGAGAGGTGTAAACAGTGTCCATCTACAAGAACTAAGGGACAGTTGTGTCCTGGGTGATACAATCCAAGTACTAATGTTTACCAAGAATGATCACTAACTAGCTATGAGTATGAGAATCGTCATTTCATCCATACGTATATCTGGTATCACCTCCAGGACAGGTGTAAACAGTGTCCACTTACAAGAATTAAGGACAGTTGTGTCCTGGGTGATACAATCCAAGTACTGATGTTTACCAAGAATGATCACTAACTAGCTATGAGTATGAGAATCGTCATTCCAACCATATACGTATATCTGGTATCACCTCCAGGACAGGTGTAAACAGTGTCCACTTACAAGAATTAAGGACAGTTGTGTCCTGGGTGATACAATCCAAGTACTGATGTTTACCAAGAATGATCACTAACTAGCTATGAGTATGAGAATCGTCATTTCATCCATATACGTATATCTGGTATCACCTCCAGGACAGGTGTAAACAGTGTCCACTTACAAGAATTAAGGACAGTTGTGGCCTGGGTGATACAATCCAAGTACTGATGTTTACCAAGAATGATCACTAACTAGCTATGAGTATGAGAATCGTCATTTCATCCATATACGTATATCTGGTATCACCTCCAGGACAGGTGTAAACAGTGTCCACTTACAAGAATTAAGGGTAATTGTGGCCTGGGTGATACAATCCAAGTACTGATGTTTACCAAGAATGATCACTAACTAGCTATGAGTATGAGAATCGTCATTTCATCCATACGTATATCTGGTCTCGCCTCCAGGACAGGTGTAAACAGTGTCCATATACAAGAACTAAGGGTAATTGTGTCCTGGGTGATACAATCCAAGTACTGATGTTTACCAAGAATGATCACTAACTAGCTATGAGTATGAGAATCGTCATTTCACCCATACGTATATCTGGTCTCTCCTCCAGGACAGGTGTAAACAGTGTCCATATACAAGAACTAAGGGTAATTGTGGCCTGGGTGATACAATCCAAGTACTGATGTTTACCAAGAATGATCACTAACTAGCTATGAGTATGAGAATCGTCATTCCAACCATATACGTATATCTGGTATCGCCTCCAGGAGAGGTGTAAACAGTGTCCATATACAAGAACTAAGGGTAATTGTGGCCTGGGTGATACAATCCAAGTACTGATGTTTACCAAGAATGATCACTAACTAGCTATGAGTATGAGAATCGTCATTTCATCCATACGTATATCTGGTATCGCCTCCAGGACAGGTGTAAACAGTGTCCACTTACAAGAACTAAGGGTAATTGTGGCCTGGGTGATACAATCCAAGTACTGATGTTTACCAAGAATGATCACTAACTAGCTATGAGTATGAGAATCGTCATTCCAACCATATATGTATATCTGGTATCACCTCCAGGACAGGTGTAAACAGTGTCCACTTACAAGAATTAAGGACAGTTGTGGCCTGGGTGATACAATCCAAGTACTGATGTTTACCAAGAATGATCACTAACTAGCTATGAGTATGAGAATCGTCATTCCAACCATATACGTATATCTGGTATCGCCTCCAGGAGAGGTGGAAACAGTGTCCATCTACAATAATAAGGGCAATTGTGTCCTGGGTGATACAATCCACGTGTTGATGTAAACCAGGACTGATTACTAACCAGCCATGAGTATTAGAGTCGTCATTCCATTAACCTAGTAGGTAACCTTTCAAGGATATCCGGTGTAAACAGTGCCAATATACAAGAACTAAGGTTAATTGAGGTGATACAATCCACGTATTGATGTGTACCAAGATTGATTACTCACCACCCAATAATATTAGAGTCTCTGGAGACTACATCCTGTCTGTCCGTATGTCTGTCTGTCCGTTATCACCTCCAGGGCATTCATTGTAAACAATGCACAATGTAATCTTCCTTGTTAATAATACTGTACTAGTTATAATACTAGTTTGCTAGTTATAATGTCATAGTCAATTTACTCATGAATAGTTTATTTTTTAACTTTACTAAATTATGTTATGAAATCTAATTAATGTTTTCATTAATATTTTAGAAGAATATTGTTGGGTTAGATTTAAAAGTAATTGTAGTTTACTTCCTCTGAAATTTTTCAGATTTATATTCTTTCGAACTCCTTTAGATAACATTATAAAATTAATGTATGGTTTTAGGATACGTTTAGATGATATTGTTATCATCAGTAAAAAAAATTTTCTAGTTTCTTAAAATTGTTGGAACACTTCTTGGTAAACTAAATGCTTAAATTTGTTATTCACCAGTTTATGTACTTGATAACACGAGAATAAAAATCATCAATTTGGTTATTAAAAGAGTATTTATTTATTTATTGTTATTTATTTATTAATAAGACGCCGATCGTCAAGATATGGGCGAATATGGATTTCGAATGAGTATGATGAGTGTAGATGAGCGAATGTAGTCATTGTTACAAACTAAGGCCGACTATTCCTTAGAAAGTGTAATTAATTAATAGCCCAATGACAAATAAACAGCCGGTGATTATCAGCTGATCCTTCTCAAAATATATTGACTCTGATTGGGATCGAATTGAGAACCTGTAGCACATGGATCTGCAATTGAACCAACTACGCTACCGACCAATTATTGGGGTGAAAATACAGGTTGCTCTTTTCGGGAAATTTTTGCAAGGACTGTAGGCTACCTGATAAACTATAAAAGTGAAATTTAACTAATTTATTTAACTTCAGTGACATTTAATATACTAGTTGACCTTTTTTGTATTACGGACACTTTTGTAATGGGGAGGAAGATTTTCTATCTGTCCCCAAAACTATAACAGTAAAATTAAAAGCCATAGTATTTGTAAAAACATTATAAAGCGCATTCTAAGATAGATTTTGGCTTTAAAAAATAACATCTGGGAGCGGGAGTTTTTTTTTTTTGGTTAATAAAATTAAAACTTTATAAAATGTGGATTACAGTATTTAGTATTCCGTCAGGTATGGTATAAATTTAAATGCATTGTTTTTAAATATTAAGTACACCGTAATGTTTTGGATATATTATTACAAAGGTTATTTTATCACCCCTTACCAAAATAAAAACATCTATTATTGACATAGGAAGCCCATGTGGATCAAACTATGGGTATCGTTTTCATCTCCTAAATCCGAATGTTCTTTTAGGTTATAAAGCAGTCAACACATGTTGGTTATCAAACTGATAAACTCAAATTAGTGAATATTTTACGAACGTCCATTCTAGTGAGGTATCAAATTAACAATTTACTTGCCCAGATTAAATATTTAAGGGAAAAGGAAAAATACGAACTCCTCTGTCGCAAAAACAAATATTGAAAACAAAACGTAGATTTCAAACCATACCTAAGGCGTATCTGACTACGATTTAACTAGCCAGAATTTAGTTATGAGTGAGACAAGTATTTTTGGTTACGTTCCGAGTTTTGAGGGATAACTTAGTTTATTTATCGATCTAGACATTTATAAGCAAACATATAATTGGTTTTATGCTTGATTTATTAATTTAACAATAATTTAATAATAACAATATTTTTAAGACAAAGAAAATCTGGCATATATCACTTGTAAATATAAAAAACGTGTACATCATGTTGAAGTAAAAATGTTTAAATGTTTCCAAAACTGCAGTGTACTAATAAGAAATCGACCAACATTTTTTTTGACCAATTTAGTCTTTTTAAAACGATAAATTTAACAGTAAAATGGACATTTAGTGTCTCTTCCGTATAATATAAAAGTTTAGCCGTCTATATAACTAATATCCACATGTTGGGAGTGATTAAATAATTCCACATTGCTGATCAGCTCATTTCCGTTGACTGCCAATGGCCAACATTTCCATATTTATAACGTGATTAATTCCCAGTAATAAAGTCATCTACCATTTTACGAGTATAACTAAGCTGTACTTATGTCTCCATCCGCAATCAATCAGTAGATATTAGTTCTTATATATTTGAATGCATTCATCGAATTTAGTTATTGAATGAATGTATTATTAAAATGTGAAGTTGGGACTTAAAACGTACTCATTATTATTATTCATCTCTAAGACGTCGATCGTAGAGATATAGGCGAATATGAGGTGTGAATGAGTGTGATGAGTGTAGATGAACGAGTGTAGTCATTGTTACTAACTAAGGTTGACTTAGCTCAGAAAGGACTATTTATTAATAGCCCAATAGCCAGGGCAACAATGGGACCTACAGCTTTACGTGGAATCCGAACCACGTAGTGTTGGTCTGATTTTCAGCTAACTGACAAGTTTTACACTTAGTTCTCTCCCCTAAACAACACCCGAACCTTGACTACCATTCAACACGGACACTCCAGACTGCTCTAGTAGTGTCTAAATTGATGACAACCATTGAGTGGACAACGTGTCGGTATTAAGAGAACCGAGCATGGAACCTATCGCCTACAATCTCCCAAACACTTTGTCCCCAAGTAGCTGAGTTACAGCACTGCGCCACCAACTTATACGTACTTACGAAACCAAATTGAAGTACAAATATTAAATGAAAATTAAAAAAAAAAAATACAAAATTAAGCAACTACACAGTCAGTAACTAAAATAAAATGAAATTTATCAAATTTAAGCCATTTGCTTCAAACTTACAAATAGACATTCGAAAGAAATAAAACTACAATCATACAGAACGAGTCATTCATATATTATTCCATCAATAAACCACCAACCACAACAGTGGTGAAGTCCATGAAGGTAAATATAAAATGTCTTGCACCATTTACGTTAAATAATTTAATAACACGTCTAGGGTAAGTTTGGAAAGTATGCACCTAAAGTCTACATGTGCCACCATTGGAATCTTTTAAACCTGCTGAGATACAAAAAATTTTGAATGGCGAACTTCACCCAACTTTTTCTCATTAATAAAAATATGCATTTAGCGTTATTAAAAAAAGCCGCCATTTTCCAAATTGGAGGACAACTTAATTTTTTACTATTGAACGCTATTTATTTAATGACTGTTTCTGATAGAAAATTTAATTTTAAGACTTTTTTATACTTAGCATCTTTCCCGTAATATCAGCCGTTTTTAATCTCCGGACACTCAAATAGAGAAAAACGTCAACTTTTGACATTGCAAAATTTAAATAACAGCCATGTTTTACTCTGTAATATTAGGACCCAGTCTTAAATCAATACATATTAGTTGTCATAAAAGTTGAATATCTTAGAGAAAATAAGTATAGTTAGCCCAAGACTATTTTTTAATAACCAAGTTTTAACTACAATTTTAAAAACATTTGTTATTCCATTATGATAAAATAGCATTTTACCTATGTACTTCATACTTATCATACTTATATAAATTATTATAATAGGTATGCTATCGCAACACAGTATATTTTTGAATATTTAATGCCCTGGATGCCTCAAAAGTTGCCATTTTTAAATATTTGAGTGTCCATAGATTAGAAACGGCTAATTTCAAAGGAAAAATGCAAAGAATAAAATGGTTTTAAAATTACGTTTCCTATCATAAACATTCAAATATATAAGAAAACATTAAGTTGTCCGCCATTTAAAAAACACTAAATGTATATTTTTATTGTTGAGGACAAATTAGATGAAGTTCCCCATTTAAAGTTTGTTGTATATCTGCAGGTTTAAAAGATCCCAATGGTGGGACACAAAAATACACTGTATAGACTAAACCAGACTTTATTTAATTTAATAGTGAAAAGCGTTGAGGAAATCTACGTAATAATTTGACCAAGCTCATGACAAGAAAATTTTACTTTCTAGAACTTATTATTCCGGATCAAATTATGAAATGATTCGTTTCAGTACTATATTCAGATTGCGGTAAAAACTCTTTTGTAATTTCATTGAACAGCTTATTTAATTAGTAACATTCCTCAATTTGTATTTAGTTTGACCCAAGACAAATAAATAAACAATGCTTTCTCATCACCCTCTCCTCTTTGTTTGGCACTGCTACAGTTGTTGTGCCTATAATTCTGGACAAGTGCCGGATTGCGTTGACTTACTGAGCACGTACAGCTCTGCGTTTGACATTACAGATAATCTTGAGAGAGAGGGTGGGGATGCTGAGCCACGCGGATCACGTAATACAATGACATAAACTGGACGTCTTGAGAGAGAGGGTGGGGAGGCTGAGCCACGAGGATCACGTAATACAATGACATAAACTGACCGTCTTGAGGGAGAGGGTAGGAAGGCTGAGTCACGCGGATCACGTAATACAATGACATAAACTGACCGTCTTGAGGGAGAGGGTGGGTATTCTGAGCCACGCGGATCACGTAATACAATGACATAAACTGGACGTCTTGAGGGAGAGGGTGGGTATTCTGAGCCACGCGGATCACGTAATACAATGACATAAACTGGCCGTCTTGAGGGAGAGGGTGGGGAGGCTGAGCCACGAGGATCACGTAATACAGTGACATAAACTGACCGTCTTGAGGGAGAGGGTGGGTAGGCTGAGTCACGCGGATCACGTAATACAATGACATAAACTGACCGTCTTGAGGGAGAGGGTGGGTATTCTGAGCCACGCGGATCACGTAATACAATGACATAACGTTGCCGAAAGAACTCTAGAAAATAGAAACATATATGCGACGAAATATGAATTTACAAGTTACAAACTGCCGAACATAACACAGACAAATGTATATTATGTAAGACCAGAGAACTTCACAGGGGTTTGCGAGTCTCTCTGGTCTGAAGATGGTAAAATTATTTCACCATAATATTTGTAATTTTTGTACAATATGGTAAAGTAGACATGTTTCGGTGATCCAATTTTAATATTTTAAGACTAGGAAGACTCACAGCGATCCCTTGTGAGGTCCTCTGGTCAGAAGGTTGTAATATTTTTGTATGAGCCTACAGGTGTAACCTCTCTTGTTTTACTTGATGAGTTACATTAGAGTAAGGTTTTGTTAATTTGGTAAATTATTACTCAAATTAAAATTTATTAGAATATCTCAGGGTCGTTATATTTTTTATGGGTAAATTGGTGAGGCTGTAAATTACAATAAATAAGACTCTAGATTGAAAAAGCTAATTTATTACATTTTTTAATTTATATATGAATTTTAATAGTACAACAAATGAATTTATTTACTTGATACTGATTTCTAGAAAAATGATTAAACTAATTTACAAACTAAAACTTATCTTAAGTTTTTTCTTCATCTAATGCTCCTCGTGGTCTTCACTTTCACATTTAATTACATAAAGACGGTTCTAACTTGGACATAGTATAACTGTTGACTTTAAATCTTAATATTGACCTTAAAATATTAATTAAAACATGTTCTATAAAAAATTTAAACTAATTATTCGGGTTTGAGGTCAGGCGACCAACCACGATGACAAAGAAGGTGTGTGCACTACATCAGACTGAATTGAAGTGAAAGAGTCGTGGACGAGGCTGGCGTCCCTTGCCAGTCTCTGTAAGGGACTAGGGCTTTGGGTTCAGGGCTAAACTTCCGGTCTGTCCATGTGCTCTTTTGTTTGACTATCGCTTTGTGACATCTTGACTCCCCTTGAAATCGACTCGTCCCAGACGCAAAACTAAATAGGTCTGTCTTCATTGAAATGTTTGGAATGTTGTTTACTCAGGTGTCTCGGAAGACTACCATTGAATAAATCTGTCTACCCAATTCTCTATATTTGTTGGCTATTAATTTGCTATAATTTCCGAATTTATTTAAATGTTCTGTATTTGTTTTAATTAAATGCACCTATTTCCTTATTAAAATAATTTGTATTTTATTAAATTTAATTAATTTAATCGTCAATTAGGTGGACCTGTTACACAGGCCTTTGAGTAACTTTATTTAACAAGTGAAGTACTGACCGTTGGCTCAGTGGAGATTCGAACCGTGGACCTTGCCTTTCGCAGTCTCAAGCCTTAGCAACTGACCCACCACGCCGCCAAGGCACTACGATATCAACATCCATTATATTTTTAATTCGTTATGTGTGTACTAAATTCAAGTTGTAATAAGTTCACTTGTTTTTAATTTCTACAAACGTGTTATATGCTAATTCCATTGCTACAAGTGTAAACGTGTAATGTACGAGGATATTTTTCGGTTCCGGAAAAAGGTGAGTTATAAAATATAGTTTTACCTTATTAAAATGTAAATTAAAAATGTATAACATATAATTTTATTTTATTTACAGCCTGAAATTGATATTATGTGTCATTTTCAAACCTTTTCTTAGAAATTTGAACTTGGAGCAATGCAATTTTGCAATATAGACTTTTTAAGGGGGGTCAGGGGTAAACTATGTTGAAAATTTAAAAAAAATTTTATTTGCTTATTAAGTTACACATGTTTTCCCGATTATTTTGGTACCAAAATTATTAATATTGGATGACTGTAACTATAGTTACAGACGTTTTTGTTACACTCTGTAATGGAAAAAATACCTTCGCATGACTGGATCAAAGTTACAATCTGTCACCTTTCTAAATATATATTATATTGACCAGAAGTCAATTATTACTGAGGAGCCTTATAATCATAGTAAACATTTTCATTTACCTGAGGCTGTTATGACTGCAATTAAGCCTATTTTCCAAGACCTATCTAGCTCAGACCTCCTTAGACGGTGCTTACATGGTGGGACTCAAAATCCGTGCGAGTCACTCAACAATATAATTTGGTCGAGGATACCAAAGACGACATTTGTATTGAAGACAACCTTAGAACTGGGTGTTTATGAGGCCATTGCCTCATTCAACAGGGGGAACATTGTGAAGTGTGAACTTCTTGCCAAATTGGGAATATCACCAGGAAGAAACTGTGTCAAGTTTATGAGGAAGGCGGATGAAATGCGCACCAAAAAAGCTGAAAAAAACTTGCAGGAATATGAGAAAAAGTGTCGAAAACAGGCTGCCTTGGCCAAGAGAAGACTAGAGGATCAGCTTGAAGAGGCAGAGGATCCAGATAACCCTTCTTATGCCCCAGGCCACTATTAAGGTTAGTTTACAAATTTATATCTAGCTGATTGATTATAACACGATTTTTAAACTCGATTCTCCGAAAACCATGTTTTTTTATATAAAAGGTACAATAACTCAAAAACTATACAAGATATTTCAGTTCTGTTTTTTTTTATTCTATTCCTTATAAGTTTAGCTTTCATATGAGCATAGAAAGTGCCCATAATTTCTTTAAAAAAATTTTTATTCAGTTGGAAAGTGTATTTTAACCCTTTGAGTGCCAGGTCACTTTTCATTTTGCTATGCTAAAAGTGCCGAGGTATTTTCTATATGAGTATGCATAAAGTGCCAGGCCTAATTTGCATTTTTTGTAAGAGTTTGCTAAAACGGTTATTTCTCAAGTATTTATGAACCAAATTACTTATTTCTTTTTTTGTTATAACCAATAAGGACTGCTTTAAATGGAAATGTTACATTAGACAACTTTATGTGTAATTAAAAACTTTTTATAACATAAAAAACTATTACGAAAAATATTTTTTTTCAAATTTCCAAGTTTGAGCATCATTTTTGATTTTTAAAAAATTCCATAAGCATCACTAGTAAGCAGGGTGTCAAAGTATATATGTTCATGAACAAAATAAAAAAACCACACTGAAATTCACTGAAAAATAAAAAAGTTATTGCCGTTCTTTAAAAAACTGTAAAACTCACAAATTCACACTTTTTGTGTCCTGTAGGTACTCAGAGAATATTATTTCTAAAAATAGCATACATGAATAAAAACACTTTCTTTTATAAAGTTTATGAACCTAATACATATTTAGATCTAAGAAAATATAAAATGTTCCCTTTATTTACAATATCTAAACATTATATTTTATATATATGCCATTATTTGACCTACTGTTCCATCACTTATTGGTGAATTAGGTCTAACTCTTTTCATTTTGTAATGTAAATAACAACTTATAACTAAACACAAATAACTAACAACTGTAAAACTAACAAATAAAAGAATAAGAGTGATATTTATACTGTTTACACAAGAACACAAACACCGACTGAGCAATATATATAAACAAAGCCAGTCAGCTGACTCAATGACGCAAAAGCAACTTGATTTTCGTCAACAGAGCTACTGCATAGAATATCAAATAATATTCGAACATTATTTTTTTCGATATAAATACATCTTTATCTTTGCAACGGACCCAGAATGCAATGATTTAGATAGTATATAATGATAGCATAAATCGAAAACGAAACGTCCGTATATACGGACGTTGGCACTTCTCGCATAAATTGCCGACGTCCGTATATACGGACGTTGGCATTTCTCGCATAAATCGCCGACGTCCGTATATACGGACGTTGGCACTCAAAGGGTTAATAAACTAAATTTAATGTTTTTGTTTTTTTATCACACAATTATTATTTGCAAATGTATGTAAAAGTTCTACGCTCATATTAAAACAATAGGTATAAGGAACAAAATAAAAAAAGAAATTTGTAAATATCTTGTTTGGTTCTTGAGAAAATGTACCTTAAAGTACCACAATTTAACATGGCGGGGATAGGGACCCCTGACCTCCCTTAATTCCTATAAACAAGTGGAAATTACTAACTTAAAAACTTGTTAGCATTATGTATTGTGTGCACACTTGGATGTTAGGAGGAATGTATTGACCCACCCACCCATAAACTTACGGTAATATTTACTTACCCACACACCCATTAACGTAAGGTGGTATTGACCCACCCATAAAGGTGATTGGTATTGACATAGACGCCCGCCCATATTCGTATGGTCTTAATAACCCACCCACCCATACACGTACGAAGTATTAACCTAACCATACACCTATAAACCTACGGTGATATTGAGCCACCCACCAGAAGTCATTATGGAGACAACATAATGACATACAACAGACAGTACATTATACTATATATCTAACACACACGTATTTAGGTTTTACTTGTGTAGGTTCATACGTCACAATAGTGCAGGGTTTTAAGAGGATATAGGATCATCTTGAGTAGGATACGTGTTAGTCATGACCCCAATATAGTTAACATTGTTCAAATTAAATTACAACAGAATTAAATTTTGTAAATATTTTATTGTAAAATTCATTGTTTGCTTTAATATGACATACAAGACTGATGTAAACAATAATTCATTTGATAATTAGCCATATATTGAATGGTTGTTCATGCTACAGCAAATTCACTTATCAGTTGTTCGTTCAGTAATAAAATTAACATGTTTATCATCGCACCAATAATTGTAACGATATACTTAGCAATGATTGTTATTAACATGAATATAGTTACGAGTTAACACGTGACACTTCAGAAATGTTATTCAGTTTGACCCACAACAGAATCATCTGTGCCTCGGGTAAAATTCACATGTACATTTCCATCTAAACAAAATATTTCAACAAAATTATAATGGGGAATATTCTGTACAGTATAATTTGCAACTACAATTGTTTTTGCAGCAGCAAGAAACTGGCATTTGCGTTATTTAAACAAAAACTAGCAGACTAATTAATCGAAACTAGATTCCTATTAAGCTATGTTAGGTGGATCAAATTAACTACAATATTCACCTCTGAATTAACGTATTCAAAATATGTTAAATATTCGTGTTTATTTATAAATAAGACTTACTGAACTAAACGTATCCGAAGATGTTAGAAAAAATACAACAAACAATGTAGTCGCTGCTTTTAATGATGAATATCTAATTTTTTTTGAAATCTTCAAGTAAATTTTGTTCAGTAAATTTTATTTATAAACTTACAGAAATATTTTAAATTGTTGAAAATTATCAGTTCTGAAGTGAATATTGTCCTATTTCAGGACTCAATAAGACGTTAAATTAAATTATAGTTTTCGACATTGATATCATTGAATCTACGCCAAACCAATATTAAGTAAACGTCAAGATGTTGCGACTTCAGTCAGAAGGTAAAGTCAGGCAACCGACAACGGAGCCAGTCACACGCTCTTCGATCTTTCCCACATGGTCTCCCTCTAATGATGACAAAGTAGCCCAGGGTGGGGTCTCATTGGACCTAGCTGCTACCCCTCTACTAAGTGGCCACACGCGCTGCTGTTTACGAGCAAATTGCCCATTGACAAGACCTCGTACATTATATCACCAAATGTTTCGAACCTCCAATAATATTACAATGACTAGCCCTTTACAATACGCACCCATTTCTTTGTTCGATGGACAATCTTCCTCAATAATATGCTACGGGAACTGCATTATGGAAATTATTATTTGACTGTCATAAATGTTGGTAGACATTTTGAATTTCCAAAATTAAAGCCAGATAGATTATATCGTTTTGTTTTCGAGATGAAGTAAAACTGAAGAAATCCCTTTACTAACACCCGTTAGATATAAACCACGATATATGTGTTCCTAACAAGATATCATAATAATAAATAAAAACTGTAAATCTGTCCTAAGTTAGATATGGTTTCTGTTTTAACTACATCATTCTATATTTAACCTGTGTGTTTTTTAAAATTATTTTTAAAGTTAAGATTGTTAAAATTAATCCCGTTTACTTATATGTATGACATTTTGTAATAAAAAACTGAAAACAAAAGAACTAAACCTTACAATAAGTAGAGATTTTAGTTATCTTCTATTCAAACTAACCTTTCTAAAAAGGTTCTCACATTAGCCTTTTGTATATTTCACACATTCGCTGGTAATATTTATATGGCACGTTGACAAACATGGTTCATTTAACATGCAACGTTGCGCAAAGAAAACTTGTAAAGTAATCTCTACTGTTCATTACTCATGAGTGAATGTGGAAAACAGCCGTTGTATTTACGCAGTGTAAAATCTCTTGAAGGCTTCTTTTCTGCACTAATGAACTACTATGAAGTAACTCGCAGCACTGCAATATATTGATTTTATTTATAACGCCTGTAATGTGTACAGTTTATATATAAAGAGTAAAAATTGAACTTTATTCAATAAATGTCCCATAATGGGTTTTCCTTTGTGTAAAATTCTACAAACGTAAAATTTCAAATCAATATAATTTAAAACTAAATTGTTTAAGTGTTTTTAAGTTATTAATTTGAATATAATACTGTTAAAAGGTTATCCTTAATTTATGTTTAATACCATAAGTTAAACATAGTCTGCCTGAGTGTATTTTTTATTTATTTTGTAATAACTTTCTTAATAACTAATTAATAATACTATAGGTTTTATAATAACTTTGTTTTGGATAGTAAATATATATGATTTTAAATTGTTGAAAATGATCAGTTAGACGTTAAATTAAATTATAGTTTTCGTCATTAATATCATTGAATCTACATCAAACCAATATTAAGTAAACGTCAAGATGTTGCGACTTCAATTAGAAGGTAAAGGATGTCTCTCCTGACCACGTAACTGGATATTGTGGTCAGGTAATTTCCTAGTTGCAAAATTTGTAATTACATGTATAAAAATATGAGGTAATAAATTTAATTAATTCTTTCTGTATTTCTTTATTATTTTGCAGTACCTTTTTGATAGGCTATATTCCTGTAAATCCATATAGCGAAGTGTTAAACTGTGGTTGGTCTGTCAGACGCCTGCATGATAGCGTTCGTTCAAGTTTTTAATGTATAGCTCTTTTTAATATGATACCGTACAGTAGAACATTTAACACAAGGAGAGTGATTAAATATGTAACTCCAACTCCTCGTACACTGTATGGTAAAAGATTGCCAAAATATACTGTTCCCCATTTATTCAATCAGTTACCAAATAGTATTGAAGAAATTAGCAGTATGAATTATTATAAGAAAAAATTTAGGCTATGGCTATCTGAGACTACTCTGTTGATGTGAGACTAATTATAAACTTACCTGAACCGATATCCACTAGAACGGATAGTGACCATAAACAACAAAACACATTCTCACTATTACTTCACTATTACTTCACTATCACTTCACTATTACTTCACTATCACTTCACTGTCACTAATGATTGAGTACACTGATGCCTACTAGTTTGTCACTAGCAGAAATGGTCAAGGTATAGTGCATTAATAAAAGATACAATCACTAAACACTAAGACGGTAAACCGAACATATAAACAATTTACAATACAAGACACTGTGACAATACTTACTCCACACATCACAGGCTAACTACACTAAGTTCCACACTAAGGCTAACTACTTGACAAATAAACAGGTATAAAATAGAACCCATACAGCACTGCAAATCACAGATACTGAGACATAGGACTAGCTTGAAAGACAATGATCATATACCTTGTACACTGTTGGTAACTCTAAACATACACGGTATTCAAGTAACTAATATAAATATTGACTCGTAGGATAAAGAAACACACCAAAAGTAAAACTACGATTGGGTGAGTAAAAGGTAACCTCTTTGACGTTTTGAGGTTATGTTGCTGTTGTTGATAGAGGGCTTGTTTTCCTTTCTTCTTGAAGTGGACAGACGGACCAAATACGTCTGGAGACAGACACAGAGATATAACTTCTTTTTCCATGCATATATCTTGATGAGTTATCTGTTTTCTATGCATTAATTGGGTGACAAGCACAGGATATATGTAGGGAATAGTTTATTAATTTATTGTTACTGTTAACTATGTTTGCTCGCCTTGTATTACTAATTTACTACTAGTATATTATTTATTGTTATTGGTTATTAATAATTTATTCATTTCATATGTTACTTTATTATTGCTAGGTATTTATTTGCAGCAGGATAGATCTGCAGTTGCTTGAAAAGAGAAAATTATGCTAAGTTGCCTGCCCCTGAACCGCCACAGTAATTAAAATTGTTATAAAATCCAATCCTGTATATTTCAAGTGTAAGAAATGGACCCCAGTGACAAGTTTTTTGTAACTTGGTGGGGCCAAACAATTGCAAACAAATTGTTAATAAATAAATAAAAAAATAATGAGCTATGGTTTAAAAAATTCCAATACTAGTATATTATAGGCCTATCAGTTGAACATTATATCTATGTTGCCAGTGGTAGGTCATTTAATCAGTTGTTTATTTACGATAAAGTCTAAAGTTCTTGGTCAATGGGGGTATGTCAGGTTGTTTAGTACTAAGTAAAGTACTTAGTACCACCATACGTGTATAGGTGGGCGGGTGGGTTAGTACCACGGTACGTGTATGGCTGGGCGGGTGGGATAGTACTACCGTACGTGTATGAGTGGGCTGGTGGGTTAGTACCACCATACGTGTGGGGCTGGGCGGGTGAGTTAGTACCACCGTAGGTGTATGGGTGGGCGGGTGAGTTAGTTCACCGTACGTGTATGGCTGGGCGGGTGGGTTAGTAATACCGTACGTGTATGAGTGGGCGGGTGGGTTAGTACTACCGTACGTGTATTGGTTGGTGGGTGGGTTAGTTCACCGTACATGTATGGGTGGGCAGGTGGGTTAGTTCACCATACGTGTATGGGTGGGTGGGTGGATTAGTTCACCGTACGTGTTTGGGTGGGCGGGTGGGTTAGTACTACCGTACGTGAATGGGTGGGTGGGTGGGTTAGTTCACCGTACATGTATGGGTGGGCAGGTGGGTTAGTTCACCGTACGTGTATGGGTGGGCGGGTGGATTAGTTCACCGTACGTGTATGGGTGGGCGGGTGGGTTAGTTCACCGTACATGTATGGGTGGGTGGGTGGGTTAGTTCACCGTACGTGTATGGGTGGGCGGGTGGATTAGTTCACCGTACGTGTATACCTTAATTTGTATTTATGATAAAATACGTATACTTATTTATTTCACTTTTGTACAAAACGTTATAGAGAGTTTAAGATAGAATCTCTCACATAAAACTAATGTCTATAATGTCTGATGATGAAAAAAATTTTACATAAACATTTAAATATGAGACACGAGACATCACTATCCCCCAATACTTAGTACTAAGTAAAGTGGCTAGGGCAGTCAGTTATGAGACTCTACTCAAATATTACAGAATATTATGAGATACCGACTTTGTATATGAAGTTTAGTCCACAGCATAAACAAGATCATAACCCATTGAAGGTGATGCGGAATATAAACTTTCAAAAATCAAGTTTTAAAATATTATAATTGTTTTATTTAAATTTTTGAATCTGGGTACATATGTGTTTATGTTTATTTTAAGGAGATCCAGCTTAATAATGAAATGTTTTTTTCTATTTAATGGTATTCGTTAATATCACCATTACACGTAAACTTTTTAAATAATTTATATAAATGTTTTAACAATGTTAGGAGTAAAGTTTTTAATAGCCTTACTGTATGATAAATACACAACGAAACGGATTATTCTTGTCTATGCCATTATACTATAAGTTTGGTTTGAGGGATTTTATATGGAAAGATATTGGATTATGTTAAATCTGTTACCTTGCATAATTCGCAACCAGAGAAAATTATGATTATTTAATGTTGGTCACAAGTTTATCATAGAATGAATATTTTATATTTATTTAACCTTTTTATTTCGATTAAAGATGTATCAACATAAATAAATGGTCAAGACAATTTCGCAGTGGTTCATTGTTTCAGTTTGAAATGTGTTCGTATGAAGCGATCAAATGTAGTTATTTATCTGATAAAACACGATTCAAAATCTAACTTTTAATATAACTTTATGTTGTTAGTTACTTGACCACTGAACTAATCAAACACTCAATTGATCTCAGAATTGTTGATACTAAATACTTTTAATATAACTTTATGTTGTTAGTTACTTGACCACTGAACTAATCAAACACTCAATTGATCTCAGAATTGTTGATACTAAATACTTTTAATATAACTTTATGTTGTTAGTTACTTGACCACTGAACTAATCAAACACTCAATTGATCTCAGAATTGTTGATACTAAATACTTTTAATCCTTTTCTGTTGACTTTTGTAAAACAAAAAAATAAAAAGGAACGTATTTTATATAGCATCTGGTGTACGATACAAATGTTATGAAAGCTAAGAAGGCATCGTTAGCGTACTAGTACACTTATTATATGTACTACTTAAAGTTATCCAATAATTTTCTTGGAAGATTATGTGTTACTTTGTTTAGTAAATTATATGAAAGGTACACAATTATGTTATGTAGGCGAACTGGTCACTTATCAATCTATCTGAGAGATGGCAAATAGGGATATAGATGGCATACCATAGTGTCACAGTCTCTGGAGAATGTGTTACTCGCATACCTCTGTTAAAACATCTTACCTTCTATCCTGGAGACATCCATTGTTCATCAACATAATGTAACTTGAGATAGCTAGCAAGTCACTTATCAATCTATCTGAGAGATGGCAAATAGGGATATAGATGGGGTACTATAGCGTCACAGTCTATGGAGAATGTGTTACTCGGATACCTTTGGTGAAACGTCTTACCGTCTGTCATGGAGACATCCATTGTTCATCAACATAATGTAACTTGAGATAGCTAGCAAGTCATTTATCAATCCATCACAGAGGTGGCAAGTAGGGAGATAGATGGTGTACTATAGCGTCACAGTCTCTGGAGAATGTGATACTCGGATACCTTTGGTGAAACGTCTTACCGTCTATCCTGGAGACATCCATTGTTCATCAACATAATGTAACTTGAGATAGCTAGCAAGTCATTTATCAATCTATCTGAGAGATGGTAAGTAGGGAGATAGATGGTGTACTATAGCGTCACAGTCTCTGGAGAATGTGTTACTCGGATACATCTGTTAAAACATCTTACCTTCTATCCTGGAGACATCCATTGTTCATCAACATAATGTAACTTGAGATAGCTAGCAAGTCATTTATCAATCCATCACAGAGGTGGCAAGTAGGGAGATAGATGGTGTACTATAGCGTCACAGTCTCTGGAGAATGTGTTACTCGGATACCTCTGTTAAAACATCTTACCTTCTATCCTGGAGACATCCATTGTTCATCAACATAATGTAACTTGAGATAGCTAGCAAGTCACTTATCAATCTATCTGAGAGATGGCAAATAGGGATATAGATGGGGTACTATAGCGTCACAGTCTCTGGAGAATGAGTTACTAGGATACCTCTGTTAAAACATCTTACCTTCTATCCTGGAGACATCCATTGTTCATCAACATAATGTAACTTGAGATAGCTAGCAAGTCACTTATCAATCTATCTGAGAGATGGCAAATAGGGATATAGATGGGGTACTATAGCGTCACAGTCTCTGGAGAATGTGTTACTAGGATACCTCTGTTAAAACATCTTACCTTCTATCCTGGAGACATCCATTGTTCATCAACATAATGTAACTTACGGTAGCTAGCAAGTCATTTATCAATCTATCTGAGAGATGGCAAATAGGGATATAGATGGGGTACTATAGCGTCACAGTCTCTGGAGAATGTGTTACTAGGATACCTCTGTTAAAACATCTTACCTTCTATCCTGGAGACATCCATTGTTCATCAACATAATGTAACTTGAGATAGCTAGCAAGTCACTTATCAATCTATCTGAGAGATGGCAAATAGGGATATAGATGGGGTACTATAGCGTCACAGTCTCTGGAGAATGTGTTACTAGGATACCTCTGTTAAAACATCTTACCTTCTATCCTGGAGACATCCATTGTTCATCAACATAATGTAACTTGAGATAGCTAGCAAGTCACTTATCAATCTATCTGAGAGATGGCAAATAGGGATATAGATGGGGTACTATAGCGTCACAGTCTCTGGAGAATGAGTTACTAGGATACCTCTGTTAAAACATCTTACCTTCTATCCTGGAGACATCCATTGTTCATCAACATAATGTAACTTGAGATAGCTAGCAAGTCACTTATCAATCTATCTGAGAGATGGCAAATAGGGATATAGATGGGGTACTATAGCGTCACAGTCTCTGGAGAATGTGTTACTAGGATACCTCTGTTAAAACATCTTACCTTCTATCCTGGAGACATCCATTGTTCATCAACATAATGTAACTTGAGATAGCTAGCAAGTCACTTATCAATCTATCTGAGAGATGGCAAATAGGGATATAGATGGGGTACTATAGCGTCACAGTCTCTGGAGAATGTGTTACTAGGATACCTCTGTTAAAACATCTTACCTTCTATCCTGGAGACATCCATTGTTCATCAACATAATGTAACTTACGGTAGCTAGCAAGTCATTTATCAATCTATCTGAGAGATGGCAAATAGGGATATAGATGGGGTACTATAGCGTCACAGTCTCTGGAGAATATGTTACTAGGATACCTCTGTTAAAACATCTTACCTTCTATCCTGGAGACATCCATTGTTCATCAACATAATGTAACTTGAGATAGCTAGCAAGTCACTTATCAATCTATCTGAGAGATGGCAAATAGGGATATAGATGGGGTACTATAGCGTCACAGTCTCTGGAGAATGTGTTACTAGGATACCTCTGTTAAAACATCTTACCTTCTATCCTGGAGACATCCATTGTTCATCAACATAATGTAACTTACGGTAGCTAGCAAGTCATTTATCAATACATCAGAGAGGTGGCGAGTAGAGAGATAGATGGTGTCACAGTTTCTTGCGAATGTGTTACTCGGAAACCTCTCGTGAATCCATCACATATGTGGTGAGTAGGGAGATAGATGGTGTACTATAGCGTCACAGTCTCTGGAGAATGTGTTACTCGGATACCTTTGGTGAAACGTCTTACCGTCTGTCATGGAGACATCCATTGTTCATCAACATAATGTAACTTGAGATAGCTAGCAGGTCATTTATCAATCCATCACAGAGGTGGCAAGTAGGGAGATAGATGGTGTCACAGTTTCTTGCGAATGTGTTACTCGGAAACCTCTCGTGAATCCATCACAGGGAGATAGATGGTGTACCGTAGTGTCACAGTCTCTGGGGATTGTGCTTTTCTGTCACCTACGTTGGACTTTCTCACCTTCAAGACATTTTGTTTCATTACTGTACAACACATTTCACTATTGTATAACATAACATATATGAATGCATGTAATTTTTTAGTTGTATTCGTGATAGAGAACTATAAGTTAACTGTATTCAAGTCAATAAAACATTGAAAAGTAGTATGGCTTTGTGTTTTGAACATATCTAAGTAATTATATAATAGGTTAATTTTTAAATGTCTGTAACTATCTTATTGCAACAGACTGCATTTTGTGTATTTATTTTCAGTGTTTTCTGCAGTGTTGTCAGAAGAACTTTGTGATATTGTACTATATACTTTGTGGTATTGTAAGTATATTACCACAGCAGTTCATTGAAAAGTGAGTGTCATTTTCAAATTTTTACCAGATACCCAAACAACAATAACAATAGTAATAATAATAAAACATGATTTCACAGGAATCTTTCCACGCACCTAGTATGGTGGATGAGGATGACATCACATACAGTGGTAATGACCCACCCGCCCACCCATACACGTACAGTGGTATTGACCCACCCGCCCACCCATACACGTACAGTGGTAATGAGATAGATAGTGTACCGTAGGGAGATAGATGGTGTACCGTAGTATCACAGTCTCTGGGGATTGCTTTTTTGTCACCTATGTTGGACTGTCTCACCTTCAAGTCTTTCATTGTCCACGCTTATATTTACACTTTGTTTCATTACTGTACAACACATTTCACTATTGTATAACATAACATATAAGAATGCATGTAATTTTTTAGTTGTATTCGTGATTGAGAACTATAAGGTCAACTGGATTCAAGTCAATAAAACATTGAAAAGTAGTACGGCTTTGTGTTTTGAACATATCTAAGTAATTATATAATAGGTTAATTTTTAAATGTCTGTAACTATCTTATTGCAACAGACTGCATTTTGTGTATTTATTTTCAGTGTTTTCTGCAGTGTTGTCAGAAGAACTTTGAACAAGTGATAACGTGTATATTTTCTTAAGTGATAAAGTTTCTTGCAAAACACCCTTTATCATGGTTGTTACTAAATTTCGCTATACAGTTGAAATGACGGTAAGAACTAACATTGTTCTGCAAATGCTACTTTTCTCTTTCACACTTTAACCCAAAGGAGGTGAACTTCCTCGTGTTTTGTAGTCCACCCCTTGTTACGTTGACAGGATACACAGGCCGTCCTCGTTACGTCGTGGTCTACACACAGATGCTCCCCTATTGTCGTTGTGTTTGCCACCTTAGTGTCACCTCTTGAGGGGGTTGTGATATCGATCCATAGCCCTTTATGGTGTTTTGTTGAATTCATGGGTGAAATGTACAAGAGCAAAATCAAAAGAAGATTGAAATTTAAGGAGCTGATAAAATTGCATAGTTTGTAAACATAATTATTGATTAAATAAGTTTGCTTAGTTTGTGTATACTATTTCATAGTATATTGAATAAGTTGTCAAAAAAACTTTGTTTTACGGTCCAATTTATACAAAACTCTATAAAGGATTAATGATTCCGAAGAGTTAGGTAAACACTTGTGAAATTAAACAGACTAAAAAAAGTCATTGTTATAAATCAATATGCCATGTCTATCTGGTGGCCTTGGAGATTAGATTTTAGTTATGTTTTATTGAACTGATTACGAAAAGAAAGGTTTCGATAAATTATATATTTTAAATTCATCCTTAAAAAAATTTAAAATTTTATGAAACAGTTTTAGAGTTGATGCAATCAGCTCTGAGAAGTTTTTCTGATTTATCATAATTTTTCATGACAAATTGTATCTTTGTAACATCTACTCTTTATTACAATTTTGTAATAATTACAAGATATTTTTGATATGTTACTGTCAATAATACAAACACATTTATATTACACTATTATATTTTAAAGTTACTTATGTGTTCGAGATTTATGTACATTTTTTAGTAGTATTTTTGTTATTTTGTGAGTGCTGCTATGGCCGTCATATTAGAAATATTCATTTCGTCCGGTTTAAACTTTGAATAGAAGGATGAGCAGTACTTAACAACCAACCGGTCTTAAGTACCGTACTTACATCACTGCCTGGCCTTGTAGTACAAGGTGTCGTTTCCGTTATCAATGAACCACCGTATCAGTAAGGACAAGTAGGTAATAAGAATTGAAATATCAATGGAAAAATCAAATACGAATTGATGTTTTGTTTAGTAATTTTTCTAAAATGTAGAACAATGACATTTCCTCAAAAGATACCTAGTTTATGTGGATAAAATATAGATGTATTGCAAACAAATGTTAATGACATGGATATATAGCCTTGAGATGCGATCGTTAACCGAAAAGGGGTCACACATTTTTTACTATAAACATATCTGGTTATAGACTAAAAAATATAAATTGATAAAGTAAGGAATGTAGACATTAAGTTGCGAATAACACACTTATTTAAATACAATGTATTGTGTTAATGTAATTCAGTCTTGTAGATATGTCTATGGGTTCTAAGGCTAGTTATGCATAGAACATGTAATAATAAATTGGAAGCTATCAGAACCTGTGTGAGTTGAATGATCTTTATGTAAATTTGTGTATGTTGACAGATAATATGGGATTTCACTAGTCTTCATCAAAAAGATTTAATCAAATTTCCGTTCAACTAGGATAGTAAATTCATTAGTTAATTTTTACATGTGTCGTCAATAAAAATAAAAGTTCTTGCAGTAAGATTTGCTTAGAAAAGTTAATTAATTGTACAGAAATGAATTTATGTATATATGGTTTATAAAATACAACCATAGGCTTCATATTTTGGAGAGCACGAGACTAACTATATATATATATATATAAAGAAGCATAAAGTTAGATTAACTATCGTAAGAAAAAAAAGGAACATCTAAATTAAAATATCATCTGAAGTATAAAGTACTTGCGTCACCTTATTATACAAAATAGATAAATTAATTCAGAAAATTAATATGGAAAAGTGAAATATAGATCTTCCATTACAAAGCTAAGTCCAGTGCCGACGATACCACCAGAGTGAGAGCGCATGCGTCTGTTATTTACTGTGTTCCTTAGTATGGGATTCCCATTCCACAATTACAAGATTTGTCTCTAATGTTATCTCACTTATACTTTCTGCAGTTGCTTCTACCAAACCCATACTGATATTAGTTCAGTTAAATCAGTTACCTTGGAAGGTAACAGCCTAGTAGGCCTATCTTCTACTCATTTTGATGTAGTCCTCCAGTTTTATTTCCGGCTTGGTAAGAGAGGCTATTTGGCAGATTATCACTATTTAATATTAGAAGAAACAGATTGAATGTTGAGTGAAATATGCTGAGCAATAACAAGTAAGTATACATTGGTTAACATACAACAATTACCTCGTGGTTTCCCTATCACTAGGTCACTACGTTTATGTTCTAGTGATAGGGCTGAGACCTCAAGGACAAGGACTGAGCCTACAATCGCACTGGCGACATAGAGTCAAGGTGTTCACTCTAATCACATGTGACTTAGCAATGCAAACACAGATCAACTAAAACCGATGACTTGCTAATAACTTAAAGTGAAATTTTAAACATCGTTGCCGGTCTTGATTTCATGTTTATCTCAAAGACACATAGTTTATGGTTATAACGTTTTTCAATTAATTTTATTTTTTGCTTAATTTTTCAGATCAGTACCATTTTCAATTGTTTATAACGTGTCTCAAAAGTGTAAACCTAAGTTCTTCACCATCCATGATAAACTCATCTGGACTGTTAACTACAATGCTATGATTACTACTAAAATCTGGTGATATTTTCTTCTGATGTATTGATTGATCATTCTTGAAGCTCTTTTTATTGGAAGAGATTATAATTTGTTAGTATGAAGGACTTAAACACTCCAGTAATATTATTTTATTTTGTGAGGCCTATAGGAACGAAGTTTGCATCATAGGACTAAGATGATGGAAGCTTTGTTTCTTAAAGGCCTCACAAAAATATTAATACTACTGATTTGCTTAAGTCCTTTCAGTTTATAAAATTGTTTATAACAATATTTAAAAATGTACACTACAGGAATAATAAACAATGATAATGAGTAAAATAGTTACACATATAACTTCTAATATGGCATAAACTACTGACCCCACTAAAAATTAATATTTTATCTTTTATAAATATATGTGTGTACAATAACAACAAAAAAACAGTTACCGGTACTATAAACAAATTCACAACTCTGGAAATACGTAAAAAAACTCATTTTAACATTAAACGTATAAACTATTCATTCGCAATGAATTTATTATGACTGAAAATAAAAATAGTTTTAAACTTGTATACTTGGATATTTAAAAACAGTAACTTTTTTAGATCGAAATTAAGCACATCTAAATTACAATTAACGATCTAACTGATGTATATATAACCTTACGTAACGGCAACGGTACATTAACGCATTCACACGTGACTGTTTGTGATAGATGAGAACATGGCGACCACATTAGTTAACTTCAACATGGGACAATGTGAGAGATCGTCAATTGAGTAACCCTGTTACTATGAAACAATATGAGAGATCTAAACAGGAACACCGTTACTATGTAATAATGTAGAGATCGCAAACATAGTAACACTTTTACTATGAAACAATATTAGAAATTGTAAATATAGTAACACTATTACTATGAAACAATGTTGGAAATTGTAAATACTGTAAAACTATTACTATGAAACAATGTTAGAAATTGTAAATACAGTAACACTATTACTATGAAACAATGTTGGAAATTGTAAATACAGTAACACTATTACTATGAAACAATGTTGGAAATTGTAAATACAGTAACACTATTACTATGAAACAATGTTAGAAATTGTAAATACAGTAACACTATTAATATGAAACAATGTTAGAAATTGTAAATACAGTAACACTATTACTATGAAACATTGTTGGAAATTGTAAATACTGTAACACTATTACTATGAAACAATGTTGGAAATTGTAAATACAGTAACAATATTACTATGAAACAATGTTGGAAATTGTAAATACAGTAACACTATTACTATGAAACAATGTTGGAAATTGTAAATACAGTAACACTATTACTATGAAACAATGTTAGAAATTGTGAATATAATTGTAAATATAGTAACACTATTACTATGAAACAATGTTGGAAATTGTAAATACTGTAAAACTATTACTATGAAACAATGTTAGAAATTGTAAATACAGTAACACTATTACTATGAAACAATGTTGGACATTGTAAATACAGTAACACTATTACTATGAAACAATGTTGGAAATTGTAAATACAGTAACACTATTACTATGAAACAATGTTGGAAATTGTAAATACTGTAAAACTATTACTATGAAACAATGTTAGAAATTGTAAATACAGTTACACTATTACTATGAAACAATGTTGGAAATTGTAAATACAGTAACACTATTACTATGAAACAATGTTAGAAATTGTAAATACAGTAACACTATTACTGTGAAACAATGTTAGAAATTGTAAATACAGTAACATTATAACTATGAAACAATGTTAGAAGTTGTAAATACAGTAACACTATTACTATGAAACAATGTTAGAAATTGTAAATACAGTAACACTATTACTATGAAACAATGTTGGAAATTGTAAATACAGTAACACTATTACTATGAAACAGTGTTAGAAATTGTAAATACAGTAACACTATTACTATGAAACAATGTTGGAAATTGTAAATACAGTAACATTATTACTATGAAACAATGTTGAAAATTGTAAATACAGTAACACTATTACTATGAAACAATGTTGGAAATTGTAAATACAGTAACACTATTACTATGAAACAATGTTAGAAATTGTAAATACAGTAACACTATACTAGGAAACAATGTTGGAGATCGTAAACATATTAAGCCATTTACTATGGAACAATGTGAGAGATCGTTTACACAGCAACGCTGTTACTATGTAACAACGTGAGAGATCGTCTACACAGCAACTCTGTTGTAATGTAACAATGTGAGAGATCGTCTACACAGTATCCCTGTTACTATGTAACAATGTGAGAGATCGTCTACACAGCAACTCTGTTGTAATGTAACAATGTGAGAGATCGTCTACACAGTATCCCTGTTACTATGTAACAATGTGAGAGATCGTCTACACGGTATACCTGTTACTGTGTAACAATGCAGGAGATCGTCTACACAGTATCCCTGTTAATATGTAACAATGTGAGAGATCACTGTTACTATGGAACAATGAGAGGGATCGTCTACACAGTAACCCTTTTCTATGCATAATGTGAGAGATCGTCTACACAGCAACGCTGTTACTATGTAACAATGTGAGAGATCGTCTACACGGTAACCCTGTTATTATGGAACAATGCGAGTGATTGTCTACATGTTAACCGTGTTACTATGGCCACGTCATAGGGTCTGTTTGGACTACTAATCCAATTATTTTTGTCATATTGCGTTATTTGATCAACAGTACATAATGTATTATGCTTGTTTATTGAATTTGTATTGGTTATATTGATTAAATTATATACTTGCGTTTACGTTTTTCCAATGTACTTGGAGAGTTGATTTATTGGTATTGTGATCTATTAGTTTGTTTGGAAAGGTTGTGGTACTAGGTGATGGTCAAACTCACCTTAGTGAATTAAGTACAAGGAGGTGCTTATGGTGGTTTATTTCATTGAACTACGCTTACTTTCATCCAACGATAGATATAATACAATTAATTTTCACTACAATTTTTCAATATGTATATTTATAAATTGTTCGTCAAAATAAACTATTCTGCTCCTTTTATTAATAGGTTTTTCTTCTAAAATTAAATATATAAATGTTTTAGTATGTTACAATCTATGACGGTTGCCATAACTATTTTCCATATAAAAACACATGGATTCTCATGTGACGGTTGCCAAAACCATTGTCCATGTAAAATACTTGGATTCTTATGTGATGGTTGCCAAAACTGTTGTCCATATAAAAGCACTTGGATTCTCATGTGATGGTCGCAAAAACCATTTTCCATATAAAAGCACACGGATTCTCATGTGACGGTTGCCAAAAGCACACGGATTCTCATGTGACGGTTGCCAAAACTGTTGTCCATATAAAAGCACTCGGATTCTCATTTGACGGTTGCCAAAACCATTGTCCATATAAAAGCACACGGATTCTCATTTGACGGTTACCAAAACCATTGTCCATATAAAAGCACACGGATTCTCATGTGACGGTTGCCAAAACCATTGTCCATATAAAAGCACATGGATTCTCATATTAAGAGTTAGGTAATGTAAATTTATATTAATTTAGAAATTTCTCAACAATTTAGTTTATTGAAAAAATGTAATGCTACAATCTCCAAAAAGATCAAATTTTATATTACGACCACGGACCACATCCGTGTATTTTATGTTACGACCACGGACCACATACGTGTATTTTATATTACGACCACGGACCACATCCGTGTATTTTATATTACGACCACGGACCACATCCGTGTATTTTATATTACGACCACGGACCACATCCGTGTATTTTATATTACGACCACGGACCACATCCGTGTATTTTCTGCATTTCTCTGTCTCAGCAAGGGGTGGGGATCAATTTATTTTTAAAAAGTGTTCAAAATCGAGTAGCGAATTATAACTATTGGTACATATGTGAGAAATAAATAGACTTAACATTACTTCATTATAGCAAAAGGCATTCTAACTTGTGGTTGTTTTAAGTCAACAGTTTGTTGAACCGATTTCGGTGCTCATATTTGTTCTGTAGTAATTAAGATTCTCTCACCCAACCTACACGTACTGTAGTATTGGCCTACCCACCCATTCACGTACAATGGTGATGGAATTACATGTACAGTAATAATGTCCATTCGCCCACACATATTCGCAAAGAAGCGTTGGTGTAAAATATTTATATTTATTTCTAATTATGTCACGTTACATTACTTACATTACACGTTAGGTTACTTTATTGTATACGACTGGAAAGCTCAAACTAGTGTATATAGAAGTTGTGTGAATCTATTTTTAAACTAATCTCACAATTTATAAGTGTGTGTCGTAGTGTTTTTTTTTCTTGTAAAGTGTATTCTTGTATTTAATGTAAATAAACTAAAAATTTTAAATTTTATGGATAGTTCATCAAATCAGGTAATAAAAACTACTTTAGTATAGTCATGTTTTTATAGATTATTGCTCGAGATTTGCGGTTGTATGATGGTGAAGACCCAATAATAATCAATCTTTATACGTAACCTAAAATAAAAATACGGCATGGTGAAATGATTACAATATAAAAGATTACAAGCAACCTTTACAATTTATTCATTTGTGGAACACCAATGCTAGTCCAACACCACAATACGATGCGAGTTAGGTTCAAAGCCGGCTGCAACCTTGCACACATGACGTGACGTGGTTTTATCGACAACTCCGACACGACACCACAACTCGGGTTGACATGAACACAAACCAGTTTCTGGTGAATTTAATCTCTTTGCAGGCACATAATATTCAGACAATATACAAACAGACTTGACTAGTTCAAATCAGGCTACAACCTTGATAAGTTTTATAGATAAGTGAATATTTAAAAATGCTCTAAAAATTAAAATCATTTAGAAAAACATGTAATCCTGCACTCAAATAATTATGAATCAAAATTATTTGAAACACAATGGTACACGAACACCGGACTGGGAGATAGCCAAAACTATGATTTTCTTGAAACCTCTATTATGTATCAATGATTAGTTACCCATCGCCCTCCCATACACATATAATGGTGATGAAAACGCAGTATAGTACATAACACAAGTGAAACGGTTACTTGTACTAAACAATGTGGTAAAGTATGCAATGTCAATACCAAGATGACAGTGTTACTAATACGTATTTGAATATAAGATGAATAAAAAGCAGTGAAACAATAAAGGCGAACGCAACATTGTTGTGTAGCAGACCAATATCAACTACTAATATAGAATGGTGCATGTTCTAAGCACAACCTTTAGGTAACGTAGGTTTCAGGGTCAGAACAATACTACCATGGCTACAAAATACACAAGACGGTACGTTGTGAATTTGGTCAGTTTATATACCAGTTCAAGGCAGTGGCTTTACAGAGGTCACGTGTGTGCAGTTATATGTAATACTCAGTAACCATTTACAAACACGATGTGACTTTGGCAGCAGTCATTACAATGGCTACTTTACCATTACTACACTTTAGTGTAGAATGTTCTGTGAGTACATAACCAATAGTAATGTGATGTCAGACCATTGCTTGGGAGTGGTTTTACAAGTCATGTGTTTGCACTTCTATGTAATACTCAGTAACCATTTACAAACACGATGTGACTTTGGCAGCAGTCATTACAATGGCTACTTTACCATTACTACACTTTAGTGTAGAATGTTCTGTGAGTACATAACCAATAGTAATGTGATGTCAGACCATTGCCTGGCAGCGGTTTTACAAATCATGTCTTTGCACTTCTATGTAATACTCAGTAACCATTTACAAACACAATGTGACTTTGGCAGCAGTCATTACAATGGCTACTTTACCATTAATACATTTAAGTGTAGAATGTTCTGTGAGTACATAACCAATAGTAATGTGATGTCAGACCATTGCCTGGGAGCGGTTTTACAAGTCACGTGTGTGCAGTTCTATGTAATACTCAGTAACCATTTACAAACACAATGTGACTTTGACAGCAGTCATTACAATGGCTACTTTACCATTACTACACTTAAGTGTCGAATGTTCTGTGAGTACATAACCAATAGTAATGTGATGTCAAACCATTGCCTGGCAGCGGTTTTACAAGTCATATGTTTGCACTTCTATGTAATACTCAGTAACCATTTATAAACACGATGTGACTTTGGCAGCAGTCATTAAAATGGCTACTTTACCATTACTCCACTTTAGTGTCGAATGTTCTGTGAGTACATAACCAATAGTAATGTGATGTCAGATCATTGCCTGGGAGCGGTTTTACAAGTCACGTGTTTGTAGTTCTATGTAGTACTCTGTCACGATTTACTACCACGACACATCCATGGCAGTAATAGTCAATACAATAAGTACATTACCATTACTAAACTGTACTGTTGTCAATATTGAGAATACAGAATCAATAGTAATACGATGTCAAGCTAGTGCAAGTCAGTGGTTTTATAGAGATCACGTGTGTGTAGTTCTCTGTCACGATTTACTACCACGACACATCCATGGCAGTAATAGTCAATACAATAAGTACATTACCATTACTAAACTGTACTGTCGTCAATACTGTGAATACAGAATCAATAGTAATACGATGTCAAGCTAGTGAAAGGCAGTGGTTTTATAGAGATCACGTGTGTGTAGTTCTCTGTCACGATTTACTACCACGACACATCCATGGCAGTAATAGTCAATACAATAAGTACATTACCATTACTAAACTGTACTGTCGTCAATACTGTGAATACAGAATCAATAGTAATACGATGTCAAGCTAGTGCAAGGCAGCGGTTTTATAGAGATCACGTGTGTGTAGTTCTCTGTCACGATTTACTACCACGACACATCCATGGCAGTAATAGTCAATACAATAAGTACATTACCATTACTAAACTGTACTGTCGTCAATACTGTGAATACAGAATCAATAGTAATACGATGTCAAGCTAGTGAAAGGCAGTGGTTTTATAGAGATCACGTGTGTGTAGTTCTCTGTCACGATTTACTACCACGACACATCCATGGCAGTAATAGTCAATACAATAAGTACATTACCATTACTAAACTGTACTGTCGTCAATACTGTGAATACAGAATCAATAGTAATACGATGTCAAGCTAGTGAAAGGCAGCGGTTTTATAGAGATCACGTGTGTGTAGTTCTCTGTCAACATTTACTACCACGACACATCCATGGCAGTAATAGTCAATACAATAAGTACATTACCATTACTAAACTGTACTGTCGTCAATACTGTGAATACAGAATCAATAGTAATACGATGTCAAGCTAGTGAAAGGCAGTGGTTTTATAGAGATCACGTGTGTGTAGTTCTCTGTCACGATTTACTACCACGACACATCCATGGCAGTAATAGTCAATACAATAAGTACATTACCATTACTAAACTGTACTGTCATCAATACTGTGAATACAGAATCAATAGTAATACGATGTCAAGCTAGTGAAAGGCAGTGGTTTTATAGAGATCACGTGTGTGTAGTTCTCTGTCACGATTTACTACCACGACACATCCATGGCAGTAATAGTCAATACAATAAGTACATTACCATTACTAAACTGTACTGTCGTCAATACTGTGAATACAGAATCAATAGTAATACGATGTCAAGCTAGTGAAAGGCAGTGGTTTTATAGAGATCACGTGTGTGTAGTTCTCTGTCACGATTTACTACCACGACACATCCATGGCAGTAATAGTCAATACAATAAGTACATTACCATTACTAAACTGTACTGTCGTCAATACTGTGAATACAGAATCAATAGTAATACGATGTCAAGCTAGTGAAAGGCAGTGGTTTTATAGAGATCACGTGTGTGTAGTTCTCTGTCACGATTTACTACCACGACACATCCATGGCAGTAATAGTCAATACAATAAGTACATTACCATTACTAAACTGTACTGTCGTCAATACTGTGAATACAGAATCAATAGTAATACGATGTCAAGCTAGTGAAAGGCAGTGGTTTTATAGAGATCACGTGTGTGTAGTTCTCTGTCACGATTTACTACCACGACACATCCATGGCAGTAATAGTCAATACAATAAGTACATTACCATTACTAAACTGTACTGTCGTCAATACTGTGAATACAGAATCAATAGTAATACGATGTCAAGCTAGTGAAAGGCAGTGGTTTTATAGAGATCACGTGTGTGTAGTTCTCTGTCACGATTTACTACCACGACACATCCATGGCAGTAATAGTCAATACAATAAGTACATTACCATTACTAAACTGTACTGTCGTCAATACTGTGAATACAGAATCAATAGTAATACGATGTCAAGCTAGTGAAAGGCAGTGGTTTTATAGAGATCACCTGTGTGTAGTTCTCTGTCACGATTTACTACCACGACACATCCATGGCAGTAATACAATAAGTACATTACCATTACTAAACTGTACTGTCGTCAATACTGTGAATACAGAATCAATAGTAATACGATGTCAAGCTAGTGCAAGGCAGTGGTTTTATAGAGATCACGTGTGTGTAGTTCTCTGTCACGATTTACTACCACGACACATCCATGGCAGTAATAGTCAATACAATAAGTACATTACCATTACTAAACTGTACTGTCGTCAATACTGTGAATACAGAATCAATAGTAATACGATGTCAAGCTAGTGCAAGGCAGTGGTTTTATAGAGATCACGTGTGTGTAGTTCTCTGTCACGATTTACTACCACGACACATCCATGGCAGTAATAGTCAATACAATAAGTACATTACCCTTACTTACTAAACTGTACTGTCGTCAATACTGTGAATACAGAATCAATAGTAATACGATGTCAAGCTAGTGCAAGGCAGCGGTTTTATAGAGATCACGTGTGTGTAGTTCTATGTAGTTCTCTGTCACGATTTACTACCACGACACATCCATGGCAGTAATAGTCAATACAATAAGTACATTACCCTTACTTACTAAACTGTACTGTCGTCAATACTGTGAATACAGAATCAATAGTAATACGATGTCAAGCTAGTGCAAGGCAGCGGTTTTATAGAGATCACGTGTGTGTAGTTCTCTGTCACGATTTACTACCACGACACATCCATGGCAGTAATAGTCAATACAATAAGTACATTACCATTACTAAACTGTACTGTCGTCAATACTGTGAATACAGAATCAATAGTAATACGATGTCAAGCTAGTGCAAGGCAGCGGTTTTATAGAGTTCACGTGTGTGTAGTTCTCTGTCACGATTTACTACCACGACACATCCATGGCAGTAATAGTCAATACAATAAGTACATTACCATTACTAAACTGTACTGTCGTCAATACTGTGAATACAGAATCAATAGTAATACGATGTCAAGCTAGTGCAAGGCAGTGGTTTTATAGAGATCACGTGTGTGTAGTTCTCTGTCACGATTTACTACCACGACACATCCATGGCAGTAATAGTCAATACAATAAGTACATTACCATTACTAAACTGTACTGTCGTCAATACTGTGAATACAGAATCAATAGTAATACGATGTCAAGCTAGTGCAAGGCAGTGGTTTTATAGAGATCACGTGTGTGTAGTTCTCTGTCACGATTTACTACCACGACACATCCATGGCAGTAATAGTCAATACAATAAGTACATTACCATTACTAAACTGTACTGTCGTCAATACTGTGAATACAGAATCAATAGTAATACGATGTCAAGCTAGTGCAAGGCAGTGGTTTTATAGAGATCACGTGTGTGTGTAGTTCTCTGTCACGATTTACTACCACGACACATCCATGGCAGTAATAGTCAATACAATAAGTACATTACCATTACTAAACTGTACTGTCGTCAATACTGTGAATACAGAATCAATAGTAATACGATGTCAAGCTAGTGAAAGGCAGTGGTTTTATAGAGATCACGTGTGTGTAGTTCTCTGTCAACATTTACTACCACGACACATCCATGGCAGTAATAGTCAATACAATAAGTACATTACCATTACTAAACTGTACTGTCGTCAATACTGTGAATACAGAATCAATAGTAATACGATGTCAAGCTAGTGCAAGTCAGTGGTTTTATAGAGATCACGTGTGTGTAGTTCTCTGTCACGATTTACTACCACGACACATCCATGGCAGTAATAGTCAATACAATAAGTACATTACCATTACTAAACTGTACTGTCGTCAATACTGTGAATACAGAATCAATAGTAATACGATGTCAAGCTAGTGCAAGGCAGTGGTTTTATAGAGTTCACGTGTAAGATCGTCTCTCAAGAATTACAACCATGATGTGACTAGCATCAATATATACATTACTACAATACCGTTACTACACTCTAGTGTCGACTGTATTTTGAATAGAAAGCAAATTTTTGGGTTTGAATTTAGGATTTTAACCTCTATTCTGCTTACTACTTTATCATAAAATGAAACTATATTTTTTTAACACAAGCCCATAGTTGCCATAATTGAAATGCTGTTAAAATAAAATCGTTAGTACTTATATTTAATTGTAACATTAAGTCAAAGCAACGCCTAGCTAATTACTGGCCTTGTTGTCACTTGCGTCAAGAATGTTCATCTAGAGGATTTTGCTAAAATTTTTCTAGAAGATATTACAATTTAGAATAGTAAAAACATATATTCACAATATTCCCTTTGGTATTGTTATAGTGTTTTTAAGGCTAAATGAAACAGATTATTACAGTGAACAACAAAATGAAGTAGGCCTAATTATATTATATATTGAACATGTTTCAGTAAAGAGAAAATCCTTACTTTTAATTTTGGTGTTACTAAAGTTACGACATTTTTAATTACTCGTGTTACTTGTATACGAACTCAACTTAGTGAGCCGTCCATACGATATTTTTTTTAATAGGAAAAAGAAATTAAATATTTTTGGAGATGTATTGTAGTAGCAAATTTACTTATATAGTTGATCATATCCTGATATGTAAAAGAAAATTCATGTTGTTGTAGAATTACATTAGACCAAAACAGTACGATAAAATTTAATTTAATATATGAAACATTCTTAGTAGAATTAGTAACCACGCAATTTGACTTAGAATGTTGTAATTACTTACATTTTAGTAACCATATGAATATCATTCTCTAAGAGCTATTATTTTTTTGACAATTTTCCCCCATAAAAAGTTAATAGTCCTCAGGGAAGTTAAGATTGTGCACTGTCTCAACCGGTAAAGATTACATTTTATGGAACATCATTATGTCAATGAACATACTATGTTTAAAATGAAAGTAAAATGTTATAATGGTATGTTAACGACTTTGGTTATAGTTATTATTGATGTCAATTAGAACATTTAACACCCGAAATGTTAAAAAGCTCTCAGTCTGGCTACGACATTTGATGTTGTTCATTGTATTAAGAATAAATTATTCGTTCTTAGTAAGGTACATACATAAACTTTTAAATATCTGTTTTAACTCTAAAAGAAAGTTCATTTTATCCGGTCCAACTTTAACAACTTAAGAAATCACCGAACTTATCAGTACTGTACTTATAAATATACGTAAGTTCAATATTTTCGTTTATTGATGTAATATATGTAGTTTAATAGTGAAATAAGTAAAATATTTAGAGATTATATTTCATTTTTTGGTAAATATAACTTTATGGAAATATGAACTATATTTTATGTAATGAATAAACCGACTTGACATGTGCGTGCTTGGTGGCATTTGAATGTAGCTCTGACTTTCGGCGTTGCCAAGAGAACTACGTTTGACATAAGGCAAATAATAATTATAATTTATTTAAACAATAATGGAATAGAAAAACACATAATTATTGTGATTAGTACAATCGATAAACAATAGAATACAATAACCTAATGTTCTCGATCATACAATTTTTACTTACATTCATATTCACAATATAAAACAAGTAGTTTATATACCAGATGCATTCAAAGAACTGAAACGTGCAACAATGGAAGATGTAAAGGCGTTGCTGCTTTGCCCCGCCACGCTATTAGTCCACAGCATTCTTAAATGCCTCGTAGTTCCAGCATTTGCTGTAGGAGCACTCTAAAGTCAAGCATTAAATAAAGAATATTTCAGAACAAGCCTACAGCCTCGTTATTCTGGCCTCTGTATGCAGTCTAGTGTGATTTGTATTTGGATATCAGAGAATAATTTCTTTTTTACACTATTTAAGTGTACAGAAGGATTATTACTGAATGTTAAATCTCAATAGGACATAGGTTTCCTTTTGTGACTTTCTGACATCATGTTTTCTTCAAACATTGGAAAAGGAGTTAATTTGATATGTATTAGAAACAAAGTCATTTAAAGTAATCCATTACTTATTGCTATTTTAAGAATGTTACATTATTCCTGGAACCAATTGCCTTTCTTCATAATATTTTATCTCTAGTGCTATTTGTTTTTGTATTTTACACTCATACGCTCGAGTGTTTTTTTTGTGATCGCAACAGGAAGGATCTTCAAGGTCAGAGTGGGACTAAAGCAGTTGAGTAACATCAGTGAAATTCTGACGTATTTAGGAGTATCTTGGAAAGTCATATTATTAACTTTTATCTTCACTCACCAGTTTGCAAGAGCCTCTGCAATAATCTGAGTGACCTTCTTATAACGAGAGAAATACCAACCGTCATCTCAATCGGGGATTTGAATCTGGAACCTTTGCTTGTCTTAGACAGAAGACTTATCTACTGAGCTATTACGCTGACAGAGGCATTAACACCTCTCGTTTTTAATCAGTTTCTTTGTAAATCCACATAGCGATTATGTTCTTATGTAAAATATCTTTAGAAGAGATTCTTTATTGCACTGTTTCGGATGTCTTTCACTGAAATTGAAAATTTAAACCAATTGCAATGGTTTTCAACATATTTTAAACTAAAAATGTATATCATTAATCATAGAAAATTATAAATTACTAGCACCTCCGTTGTGGCTTCACCCGCAAACTTTCAGATTTTCTACATTATGTATGAAATTTATAATTTTCTTAATTCAAATTATAAGTATTTGTAAACATAAAAGCATTTTTGTTTATAAACTTAGGATGAAAAGTTGTGTAAGAAGCAGAAAATATGCCTATTTATTTTGTCTTTTTTATCATTTATACTAAATGCGTATTATATTAATTGTTAAGAGTATGTGATATTATAATTTTTACATTGCTGTTATATAGGTTAATTACTTTCAATCTGCCAGTGATCATGTAAATTCTCTTGGATTATGCGTTTTGGCTGTTATGCCATCATTAGATCCTAATAAACTTCAAACATTTTTTAATTATTTATTCTTGACAGACTTATCAACTTTTTTTAAAACACTGAACATCAAATATATTTATTTAAGGATATGATTAAAAGCCGAAAAGCATAATTCAAGAGGATTTACAGGATCACTGGCAGATTAAAAGTAATTGACCTAATACATTAATCAGAAGTGATTTAGAAATGAAAATGTTTACATTGGTTGAAATAAACATAATGTTTATTTCAAGTTATACATTTGCAATACAACAATTTACTACCAAAATGTGCATGCACATTTAAGAATTTTCAGCATAACTTAACGAAAAACTTTTTTATTTACTTCCTTTACGTGTTAAGTAACTAGATGACTGATTGCTCTAGAACAGGGTACTTAAAATTGTCCGTGGGAATAGCACACTTCTCTCAAATCTATTCCTGTAAATTTTAAGGACTTTCCTTGAAACTTATTCACAGTCATTTCAAAACACAAATTAATACGGGACTGTATTCTTTTGAATAGGAATTGTCAGTCTGTAGGAATTAAATGAATTCTAGGAATAAATACAGGTTAAATTATAGTCAAAGCAAAAGACAAAAGTCAAAAGCCGACTGTGTTCAGCTATAGAGTATTAGTTAAAGGTATTTTCTTACCATCTTTATCCTGTCCTAGGGTGAGTGAGTTGTAGCAAAAATCCGCTACTTCTACTCAAACTTCCCTAGCTGAAGAGCCGAATTGAAGGCGAAACAGGCACAAAACGCAAATTACTGTATGCGCTAAGGGCAACAGCCCAAAGCAATATGTTTGCATCGTTTGTGCTCCACAATAGCAAAAGCTGTCTTGGACAATGAATCCCTGTTGGGTAACCGATCCCTGACGAAATTTGTCTTTGGGTAACGGATCCCTTTTGGGTTACCGACTCCTTGACAAAGCCAAAGGCTTTTTTGCTTTTCCTACTGTAAGGTACGTTTTTGTTTACGTTCGATATCGTATAAATATTTCGCACGTTTGCCAGCTAGGATAGTTGCAGCGGGCTGGGTATAATTCCAGGGATCGGAGTTAAGGAACGGAGTCGAGGCGAACGGTTCAGTACGTTTGGTCTCAAAAGATCATCCACGTAGCACAAGACCACAACTCATCATTACCTCTCGCCTCGGGGTAGGTTGGGACAGTGTGCGGAGGATATATGATGCTGGAAACGCCGATATTATCCTAATGTCCTAAAACCCCGAGTCCCGCCTTTCACGGCAGTTCAAAGGGAGAAAAAAAAAAGGTGCCTACGTAACCTACCTACGCTTGGGCTGTCCCGCCTTTCACGGCAGTTCAAAGCCAAAAGGGACCTACGTAACCTACCTACGCTTGGGCCGTCCCGCCTTTCACGGCAGTTCAAAGCCAAAAGGGAACCTACGTAACCTACTTACGCTTGGGCCGTCCCGCCTTTCATGGCAGTTCAAAGCCAAAAGGGAACCTACGTAACCTACCTACGCTTGGGCCGTCCCGCCTTTCACGGCAGTTCAAAGCCAACAGGGAACCTACGTAACCTACCTACGCTTGGGCCGTCCCGCCTTTCACGGCAGTTCAAAGCCAAAAGGGAACCTACGTAACCTACCTACGCTTGGGCCGTCCCACCTTTCACGGCAGTTACAACTTAACCCCAATTAACTCGTCTCTGATAACTTAAACTTCTCCTCTCACATGCAAGTATTAAAACAAGCTACTATAAGAGTGGCTTCAACAAGCTAACGCACAAAGCTAGCAGAAGTGGCAAGCTGTAATATGTCGAGGCAGGCCCACTTACCTCGTCGAACTGGTTTCACCGCTAACACTCGAGTCGAACTGACTCTGCGGGTGTGGGCGGCTGGTTTTGTTCTTGCCGGCCTGGCGCCTCCAAGCGGTGTGTAAGTGTAGTAGGCGGCAGACGCGGGAATTTCAAATGCCCTAATTCTCTGTCCACTTGAACTAATCTTCGTAAATTATTCTTTTAAAACAAAAAAAAACTACTCCTCATGTAGCAACCTTACACCCCCCACTTTGATCGGGGTAAAAAAAAAAAAACAAAAAAAAAAGAATCGGACTTCCTGAAATCCAAACTTCATTCTTCGTAAATGAACTAAAATCTTCTCGCTTGAAGCAAATCATAATTTCTTCTTCTAACATAAAATAACCTCTGTAGTTTAAATAAAATCATAATGTACTTCGTTCTTCTAAAATAAAATCAAAATTCTTCGATAGAAATCAAAATCTCCACATCGTTTAGCCATCACTTTGGGGCAGATATTTCGCATTTATCCTCTTCATGACGCCATCTTTGTCATAGATGCGCACTCTTCTGGGATGCATTCTCTTCCGCCTTCGTTTGACGACTCTAGGAGGTGGGTCAGACGGGCCTTGGTTATTCTTCTCGGGCCGCCTCTCCTCGGACGCTTCTGTATTCAGTAAGGTTGCCCCTTCCTTACCCGTCTCTTCTTCGTCAAGCATCTCCCAATCATCCGGGGCAGCTAGGGAAAGGCAGGGGGAGGGGGGATCGCCGAAATCTGATTTCTTCTCTTCTATGGTGGGAGCACTATCCTCGTCAGCTCCTAATCTGACGAAGGCGGTCTTCAGTGTGTCTACACCTTCATCTTCGTTGCTTAATTCTTCCAAGGCTTCGTCGATCAATGTCAGCAATGTGTCGCTCTCGGGAATTTGCTAACTTTCTTCACAGAGGCTGTGGGTGTCAACCCGTCCTTCTGACACGGCTCCGGAAAACAGGTTAGGGCCTTCCTGGGCGTACCCTACTTCGGCATCCCTTGTCAGCTGCTCCAACACTGGATCCCAATGAACTTCCAGCTCCATGGGACTATGGTCGGGGATGTTGATCGTGATGGTGGAATTCGTTGGGGCTTCTACCCTAGAGGGTATCCCTCTTATCTCGGGAGCGAGGCAGTTACTTTTATAGTCGTTTTCCCACAATCTAAAGTTTTCTCTTGAAGCGGTAAGTCCAGGGGCGTCTTCAGCATTAGCCAAACGTTGTCCTTCGTTATCTTGTGTTTCCTCGCTTCGTACTCGAGGTAGTCTTTTATGGCTTCAGCCTCATCTTCATGGTTCCACCCACAGGAGTCGTACGTGGCGATCGTTCCTCCTCCGTTGGAGACCACTAGCAACGCCCAGTGTCCGTATGGCCCGTGGTTAGGTAAATGGATAGGAAACAGCAATATCTCCTTGTCGAATAGATTTCGCCCTCTTGTTCTTCGGTCTATGGCTGACAGTTTCTTATTATTCCAGTCTCCTAAAAAGAACGTATCGAACGCAAATACTGAGGGTAGTGAATGTGCGTAGTAGTAGTTTCTCCTCTCTACAATCCTCAGGAAGCTGTTTATTATCTCATCGTTCACCAAACCCTCAGGTGAGCTAAGGTCAGTAAACGAAGCGTCACTGAACGTGATTAATCTTCGGAGGGCCATCTCTATTGTTGGACACACCAAGGACCTGTTGAGAGAAAAAAGGTGCAGTGAGGCATGCAAAGCAAGGCGAACAGAAAAAGGAGATGTTTAATCATCAGAGACTCGATTCGTGTAAAATGGCTTTAAGTCTTTGACATGGGCCGTGGATGATTTACTACTACCCTCTTCTCGGATGAGATAGACGTTGTAGCCCTTCCTCCCTTCAACCACAAAGGGGCCCCCGTACTTTGGAGCTAACTTGCTAGCAAATGCGTTCGCTGCCGAAGATAGTAGGTGGTTTCTTTTGAGGACTCGGTCACCAATGTTATACCTAATATCCCTTCGTCGAAGGTTATAAAATTTTGCTTGGGACTCGAATGCTTTCTTTAGATTCTCATGGCACCAGTCACGGATACGTTTAAGCGCCATCTCTCTATTACCTACTCCGGGTTCATCAATCTCAAGCGTTGGTCCGAAAAGAGACTTTGGAGGTCTGAGCTCCCGTCCTAAGTTTATCATGGCCGGCGTAAACTGAGTCGAGTCGTGCACCGCCGTATTCATTGCAAACCTGAATCTTGACAGATTTATATCCTAATCTCGATGATCGTGGTTAACAAACTGAGCTAACATTGTCCCTAAGACCTTGTTATATCGTTCGACGGGGTTTGACTGAGGGGAATAAGGGGCTGTAAACTGTATCTCTATTCCCCATTCAGCGGCGAGGTCTTGAAAGATTTTTGACGTAAACTGTTTACCGTTGTCTACTACGAGTATTTCTGGCGACCCATATCTCAACAACAGGATCTCCTCGAATTGCGAGGATACTTTGTGGGCCGTTGCCGCACGTAGAGGAGCTAACTCTACCCATTTGCTGAAACAGTCTTGTAGAACTAAGATAAAAGTGTTTCCTTTTCTAGATCTGGGTAACGGTCCGATTAGATCTGCAGTTACGGAATACCATGAACCCTGGGGTCTTCTAAAACGCATTAGCTCTGCCGGTTTGTATTGCTCAATTTTATGTTTCTGGCAAATATCACATGAACGTATATATTGCCGAACATCTCGCCTCCAAGTGGGCCAGTAATATCTCTCAGCCACTCGCTTGGTCGTTTTTCTAAATCCAAAGTGCCCCGCTGTTGCTCTGTCATGCGTTTCTTCCAAAACAGTTTTCCTCATTTGCTCGCTTACGCACGTTTTCCAGTCTAATGTCCGATCAGGCTGCCTGACAGTATTCCGAGGTGGTATATACTTAAGGAGTTTACCCTGCTGAATAGTATATCGGGGATATTTCTCAGGATTGGACGTTACTCTTCTCATCAGGTAATCGTACCACGGTATTCGGGCGCTCTCCCTCGGGATATTCTTGGAGGAGGTTTCCTTGTGCTTAACTGTCAGGGTTCCAATAGGCATATGTTGTTCCTCATTGGGTCTATTTGCGTCTCCGGCTGGATTCCTAGATAGGGCATCTGCTACCTTATTCAATGATCCCTTTCGGTACCTTATTGAGAAATCATACTGCTGGAGTTCTAGAATCCATCGGGCCAGTCTTCCCGTTGGCTGTTGGATTCTCATTAACCACTGGAGTGCCTGGTGGTCCGTGATTGCTATGAAATGGTAACCCTCGATGTACGACCGGAATTTCCTTACTGCCCATACCAGTGCCAGGCATTCTAATTCGGTGACAGTGAATTTCTTCTCGCCGTCCGTAAGGAGTCTACTCGCATATGCAATCACGACTTCTCTTCCCCCTTGAGTTTGGGAAAGCGTCGCACCCAGTCCTACTAGCGAGGCATCGACTTGCACAACAAAGGTCTCCTTAAAGTCCGGACATGACAATATTGGTGCACTCGTGAGAGCTCGTTTCAATTCGTTCACAGCATCCTCTTGTTCCTTAGTCCAACACCATCGTGCCGTCTTTCTTAGAAGCTTAGTCAATGGTGCCGTTATTGTTGCAAAGTTTGTGATGAAACGTCTATACCACGAAGCCAACCCTAGCAGACTTCGCAAGTTCTTCACTGTTTTGGGTGTTGGAAAATGTAACACGGCGTTCACTTTCTCGGGTTCCGTTGATATACCTTGACCATTGACGATGTGTCCCAGATATTTTAACTGCGTTTGACAAAACTTACACTTTTCGGGGTTTAATTTCAGCCCAGCTTTTCTTAGGCGCTCAAACACTTCTGTCAGAATCGAGAGGTGTTCTTTGAATGATGAAGAAACAATAATTAAGTCATCTAGGTATGCGAAAGCCTTTGGCTCTAACTCAGGACCGATTATTTTATCGAGGAGCCGCTGAAAAGTTGCTCCCGCAGAATGAAGGCCAAACGGCATCCGAGTAAACTGATACAATCCCTTTCCTGGCACTGTAAAGGCTGTGATGGGACGACTTTCCACTGCCAATGGGACTTGCCAGTACCCGTGTTTCAGGTCAAGGGTAGTAATGTACTGTGCTTCTTTGAGTTTCTCGAGAATTTAATTTATTTGGGGAAGTGGGTACGCATCCTTTTCCGTACATTGATTCACCCTTCGAAAATCCACGCAGAATCTGTATTCGCCAGAGCTTTTCTTTACTAAAACCACGGGAGAGCTCCATGGGCTGTCCGAAGGTTCGATTATCCCGCTGGCCAGCATAGAGTCCACTTCTCGTTTATTATCTTCTGCATGGCGGGGTTACGAGGATAAAATCGTTGCTTGATAGGCTCGTTCACACGTAGTTTTATCACGTGCTCTACTAGTGCAGTGATACCGGGAATTTCATTGAACCCTGCTATCTGCTCTCGTAGCAAGGTACTCAGTTCCTCTTTCTCGTCTCCGCTTAGTTCCATTATGGTATTTACAGACATGGGGTCTCTTGCCGCTTCTACAAATTGATCGTCTGACTTCACATAATAAGTGGTATTCATTTTAATAACATCGACACCCTCGATCATATCCATACCAAGTATCAAGGAAGACGTTAGCGTGGGCACACATATCATTTTGAATTCATGACACTTCCCATCTATCTGGCCAACGAACTGGACGCCTTTAGTCGCTCGCATTTTCACTCCATTTGCCATTTGAATGACCGTTGATTCCTGCGTTTGTCGTGCCCCATTATTGATTAGCCAACTGAACAAATTGTAATCTACCAAAGATATCATGGCTCCTGTATCAATAAGCGCATACATGACAGTACCCTGATAGGATATCGCCACATAAGGTCTGGTATCCTCACCTTTGGCAACAGCCTCGCAGTTCTTGGTAAACTGGCCTACATATTCAACCCACTTTGCCCACTCTTCGGAGGTCGTTCGTTTGGTCTCATGGATCTCAGGTGACCTCCTCCTCTCTGAGTCCACTTCTCGTTTCCCGCACTGCATGAACAATCTGTCGTTTTGACACTCGGTTTCTTACAAAAATAACATCTTAGTGACTTGGGTAGTCGGCAATTTCGAAATAAGTGACCTCTCCTTTCACAATTCCAGCACACAAAGTCTTCAATTGGATTCGGACCTCCAGTTCTTGTTTTCGACTCCGGAGCTGGACCAGACCGCTGTGTGAATTTCCTCGGTTCCATTTTCTTTTGTCCCATCGGGTCTATACACGATTCTTGCACATGGCTAACTGGGTGCTGACGATGTCCTTGCCGTGGGTTCTGCGTTGTCTCCAGATCCTCTCGGGCGTTAATGTGGATGGGGTTACGAGCCTTGACGTCGTTCACCGGGGCGGCATCATACATTTTATTTCGTCGATCCCTGCTGTGGAATGCTGTTTCCGGTACCAAAGATTGAGCCGGTGAGGGAGGAGGACGATATAAGTTCGTCTCTCGGGTGTACATCTCATAGTGCTCGGCCATATTGACTAATCCATTAATGGTTCCAACATCTCCACGTTTTACGATTAATTTGTATTTGGGATGCATGTTGGCATACAGGCGATCTAATTGTTCTGATGGGGACATTCTGCCTCTTCTCCTCATTAGTGTACTGAGTGCTACCACAAATGAACGAATGGGCTCGTTCACTCCCTGTGTTCTCCTTTTGATCTCGTCATCTAGGTTCAAATGATACCCAGCAGGTAAGAAGTTCAGTTCAAAGTCGGTTCTGAAGTCTTCGTACGTCATCCAAAACATCTTATTATTTCTATACCAAAGCAGAGCGTTTCTCCTCAGAAGTTCTGGCAGTGCTTTAATAATATCGGAGCCGGACACGTTGTATGACTCCATTAGTTCGTCCAGCCTTTCTAAGAATGATATGGGATCTCTTTCTCCATCGAAACTTAAATTCCATTTCCGAACTACTCCGCATATCTCAGCTGAACCAAAATTACGCTGTACAGTGTGCGTGTATTGCTGGGGCTGCTCCCTAGCCTCATCCTGTCGAATGGTATCTGTTCCGCTCCATCCTACCGTACCCGTCATCTGGGAATCGTGTCGTCTTGGCAGATTAGTGGACGCTCGGCAGCCACTCTTTCTACTGAAACCAGTGCTATGTTCCTGTATCGTAGATGCAAAGTTCTCGAGACCTACGTTTTCCGTCCTCTCTTTTTGCGTCCGCATCTTCAAAGCTATAAGCTGCCTTCTAACGTCGTCGTCACTCGCCTCGGGATGCATATCTAATATTTCTCGAAAACTTGACTCTAGTCTAGTTTTATCCAAGTATCCTCCCTCGCTAAGGCGCTTCGTTTCTTCTAGATTAGACGTAACCACTCCACCTGTAGCACCTTCCAACAGGTCTGAATTTAGGCGGATAAATTTAACGAATTCTCTTCTCAGCTGATCTAATGTTTTCCCTTCACAATCTAGACGGTACTTAGACATATCAGCTATTAACTGGGCTTTGGGTAACCGATAGACCCATCCTACCAATGGATCTAGTTCGGTAGGTGACGGAATTGAAGGGTCCGTGACAGTTCCTACTGTTAACCTGGGGACACTGGGTCGCTGCTCAGCAGGTTTCGTTTGTTGATCTGATCCTTCTCGTTCAGACACTCCTCTCTCGGTTTCCAACGCCTTGCTATCTGTAGTCACGCCAGGTTTATTCCCATCCCCCTTCTGGGTTGGCGTTTCTTTCGTATTCTGGGATCCACCCTTCGGCAATACGTACATTTGACTACAAAAGTAGCTAAGAATTCTCCAGAAACTAATTGGTCTCAGCATCTCGAAATAATCAAGTCAAAACGGACAAAAGCGTTCGCAATCTAAAATAGCTTTCTCCTTCGAATAGACCAAAGTGATTGTGATTTATGACTCTCGTAGACTCGAATTGGGATGTCGCTTATAATCTCCTCGTTCGCAAGCAACAAACTGATCGTCCTTATTTTTTTTTTGGAAATAACGTAACTCGTCCTCGATGACACTAAACTCGTCCCTGTTCGGGCGCCATTTGTAAGGTACGTTTTTGTTTACGTTCGATATCGTATAAATATTTCGCACGTTTGCCAGCTAGGATAGTTGCAGCGGGCTGGGTATAATTCCAGGGGTCGGAGTTAAGGAACGGAGTCGAGGCGAACGGTTCAGTACGTTTGGTCTCAAAAGATCATCCACGTAGCTCAAGACCACAACTCATCATTACCTCTCGCCTCGGGGTAGGTTGGGACAGTGTGCGGAGGATATATGATGCTGGAAACGCCGATATTATCCTAATGTCCTAAAACCCCGAGTCCCGCCTTTCACGGCAGTTCAAAGGGAGAAAAAAAAGGTGCCTACGTAACCTACCTACGCTTGGGCTGTCCCGCCTTTCACGGCAGTTCAAAGCCAAAAGGGACCTACGTAACCTACCTACGCTTGGGCCGTCCCGCCTTTCACGGCAGTTCAAAGCCAAAAGGGAACCTACGTAACCTACCTACCCTTGGGCCGTCCCGCCTTTCACGGCAGTTCAAAGCCAAAAGGGACCTACGTAACCTACCTACGCTTGGGCCGTCCCGCCTTTCACGGCAGTTCAAAGCCAAAAGGGAACCTACGTAACCTACCTACGCTTGGGCCGTCCCGCCTTTCACGGCAGTTCAAAGCCAAAAGGGAACCTACGTAACATACCTACGCTTGGGCCGTCCCGCCTTTCACGGCAGTTACAACTTAACCCCAATTAACTCGTCTCTGATAACTTAAACTTCTCCTCTCACATGCAAGTATTAAAACAAGCTACTATAGGAGTGGCTTCAACAAGCTAATGCACAAAGCTAGCAGAAGTGGCAAGCTGTAATATGTCGAGGCAGGCCCACTTACCTCGTCGAACTGGTTTCGCCGCTAACACTCGAGTCGAACTGACTCTGCGGGTGTGGGCGGCTGGTTTTGTTCTTGCCGGCCTGGCGCCTCCAAGCGGTGTGTAAGTGTAGTAGGTGGCAGACGCGGGAATTTCAAATGCCCTAATTCTCTGTCCACTTGAACTAATCTTCGTAAATTATTCTTTTAAAACAAAAAAAAACTACTCCTCATGTAGCAACCTTACACTACCAAGACAGCTTTTGCTATTGTGGAGCACAAACGATGCAAACATATTGCTTTGGGCTGTTGCCCTTAGCGCATACAGTAATTTGCGTTTTGTGCCTGTTTCGCCTTCAATTCGGCTCTTCAGCTAGGGAAGTTTGAGTAGAAGTAGCGGATTTTTGCTACAACTCACTCACCCTAGGACAGAATAGAGATGGTAAGAAAATACCTTTAAAAAAATACAGATTCTCCCCTAGTACTGCTAGTTATAATAGTTGCTTCAATAACATTTTTATATAGAGCAGTTACTCGTAAACGTGTAACATTGCATAATTTTGGTAGGAAACGTTTCTGAGAAGCATGACCGTTGATCTAATGTTTAAAGTGAGTCTATGTGGTGGAAATTCAGGTGGGTCTATGTATGCAGAAATCCAGTTGGAAATTGTACAGCATCTTTAACTTGTTCAATTGAATCTATCGATAGGTATTCAACTTTTATTTCTTGAAGGGCTTAGTAAAATATTATTCATTTCTACAGTTATCTCATTTTTTTGGATTCAATATTGCTTTTTCACAAAGCCACGAAGCAGTTGATTTATGCTTAATTTAGTATATATTCTTTACATTAATTCCTTTAGACTGATTACCACATTTCCTAGTTCTGAGGGCAAATTTATCTTTCCTCCAGATTCAGAATATTTACCATCACATTATCTCAAAAGTAGATCAGAAAATATTCCAGCAGTTTCATCACATACAAGATGCAATCTCATACACTTCGTAATTTGCTACCATATTGAACATTCTACGATCCACTGCTTGGTAATGGCTACTTGGCTGCCCCAAGGTGATTTGGCTTAACATTGTTTAAGTAACTCCTTGTTCTCGTTGTACTTCAACTATGAAAGCATAGAGACTTGGATGTTTCTTTCCCATGAGCAACTGAAGCTTTTGTGCCATCCTTCAGAGGCATTATTAGTTCTTGATTTCCCTTCAAGAACTGAGGTATGTATAATGGTTCCATAAAGTAGGTGCATAGCGAACCGGTACATCTCGCCTTCTTCCTCTGGCTGCGCGACCTCTTATATGCGTCACTTCAAAGTAATCTACTACATTTGTGAAACTTCCGAGAGCTTGATTCGCAAATAAATAAAAAACTTCTAGTACATCGTCAACTGGTACAAAGCTCAGAGCAAACATCATTTTAGAGGCATCTCGTATGGATTTGATTATTTTGATTATCATCTGCGTTTTGATAATCAACTTGTAACTGTTCAGCATGTATGCGGTGGTATACGCTCTGGCACAGATGGAACAGACACAATTATATTATTACCTAGATGATTCTGTACTCTGTTGGTTATTGCCAGCTCAAAATCCGTCATAACAGACGAGGGACGTTAAGTTCGGTTGCTAGCTTGCTCCGCTTTTGAAATTATCTATTCGATTACTTTTGAATAAGATGACTGATTTTTATTTTTCATTAATGCATATATCAGGGATAAGGCAATGGTAGTTTACAGACACTGACCCCATTACGGCAAAGAGCTGGCACTACATTGAAGGTGCCGTCGACATACCTTGTCTCTCATCTGAAAAGTTGTCTTAAATGTTGAATTGATGAAAACATTATAATCCGACCATCAAGAGTATAATTATCATCTCCGTACGAATGATACAGCAATGAATTTTCTCCATTTTTAGTTATTTGATACCTGTCTGGAATTTCTTGAAGTTGCATTTGAAGGTAAATAAATCTTTTAAGCGCTCACGCTGAATTTGTTTCCGAATGTTTTCTCATTCGGGAAGTTGAGCTAGAACTGCTCGAATCAGATTGAAATTTGTATACTACAAATATTTATTTGATGTTTATATGGTAACATTTTTTACGATCGGTCCTTCATCATTTTGGCAATTGTTAGTTTTTGCATTGATTAGTCTTCGCATTTCATAATTTTGGCATTTTTATGAATAGCACTTTTAAATTGGCACTTTTGTACCATAATAATTAATCTGGGTATGTCGGGTTATTTAAGTTAAGTTCATTTGCATTTGGTTATGTTACATCAGGTTAAATTAGATTTATGGTAGGATACTGTTATGCAGCAAAGTGGTGAGTTGAGGGTGTGCATCCTTAACAACTGATTTTAAACTTTTATACGCTGAATATAATGTTTTTCTTTTTATTACTTGGTATTTTACGTACATGTATATGAGTACAGCACACTTACTTGAAAGTGTCTAGTTTTTATAGAATTATTTTTAAGTAGTGTCTGATTCATAAAAAAATTACATTTTATAAAATTAGTGTTGTTGATCCAATCGTTAATATTGTCATATTTCTAATTTCAAACAAATTTTTTGTGACTTTATTTCTGATTTAGAACAACAGACTAAAGATTTAATAAAAATTCATTTATAAATAAAAATGACGCAACCAGTCTAATGAGATGCCTGCCTCCTTAGTGTCCTTTTCTTTTTTATAAGAACGCCAGTTCAGAACAAATGTAATGAACACTTCCTTTTGAAGGGAATTGTGGACGAGTTGAATAAGATATTTACAACTGACAGAATCACGTGGTGAAACATACAAGTATATACATTACATAGCAGCTATATCCCAGTTTTCCTCATTCCCTCAGATATCAAACCTGTCAGGTTTTCCTTATACCATGGATAGGGCCTACGTGTGACTAATGAATATGAAGTAAAATAGAGCAAAACTCGTAGGTGAAAGAGTATCTCATTTTGTTGTAATTTAACTAATTTAAGTTTTTTCCATATTTAACTGTAATTTAGGTATTTATTTATTAGTCATAAAGTGTCTACTTGATATTTTGTTTATATTAAATGTTAACTGTACATTCAATAATCGTATAGTAATCAATGATATATATTGTTATCCTTACATTATTTGGTAAGTATGGAAAAAGAGGTCCCACCCGAAGGTCAAGATTTTTTTGACCAGTCAAAATTAACCCCAACAACACAAATACATATCAGATATTATCAATAAATATACATTTTTGGATAGAGAGGAAAATATTACACCATAATAATCCTTATATAGTTTTTATTCTAAACCCAAATATCTTATCAAATCATCTTTATTTTAACAGAAATTAACAACTGTATAATAGCGTCAGATTTATTTTATAAATTATTGTCAAAAACTATCTTAATTTACAGATTATCTAATTTTGTTCTTGTATTAATTATAGAACAAGTAAAATATACATTCTCTCGACACCACTTAAGACTACACTTGTTATAAATATTCCCTAACACTATAAAAACAGCGAGATAGTAAAAACTCTTTGAATTTACGCTTAATTGTCTTTTAGCCTATCTCACACCTAATTGAACCAGGTAGTGAGCTCTAAAGTTTAGGAGCACTGTATGATAAATGCTTTTAAAAAAAGGCAGTTTTGTGACGTGGTATTAGGACAAATTGAAACACTGTCTGAGCTGCTTAAGTCTAAAAACATGTTATGTTAGGTTTCGTTAGTTAGGTTATTGTGACATTTTTAAAAATTACCAAGTATTTCGGAATATGCAGGTGATTTTTACTAGAAATCCTAATTTTTCAGTAATTACTAAACAAAATTCATAATACTATATCGTATCTTGTAAGAATAGGTACGCATATGAAAAGAAACACCACGATTTTTTAAGGTCATCACATAAATTAATCGTACCATCAGTAACTCATACTTATCTTAAATAAACCCAAGCTAATGTAACAATCTATATTTTGTTAAATATCCTATTTAATTGATTTAATGTTCGTTTTTAGGAGAGCATTTCACTTACGAATAATATATTACTCATATTTTTTAGTATTCAATATTTTAAAAATGTTTGTCAAAAACAGTGTATGTTTGTCAAACCCGTGAAAGTTGTATGGAACCTTTGATGTTTCCATGTTTACCCATTAGTTGTAATGAAAATACTACTCAAGCCATAAGCCGTTGAAAAACACGACAGTTCATAACTGTTATCGATGTTGACACTAATTTATACCAAACCACTTGAAGGCCTTCGTACTTTTGCCACATAAATCTCTTTGTAGGCGTCAAGAAAACCTAATAAATCATAATTAACTTTTAAGAATGCTAAGTAATTTAGCATTTATTAAAAACTACACAACGTAAATGTATTTACGTTAAAAAAGTAACTTATGCTATATTTATTTAATTGTTTTTTATTATTTTTATTATATTTAAATTATAAATGAAGTCTAGCAATGTTTTAACAATTTTTATAAGAGAAATATTAATAGATGTAAGTTAGGTAGCTATTTTTAGCATTAAAGACACGTTCGACCTAGCTATTTATGAGCTAATTCTTTGCCACTATAATAGTTTATCATTTCCATTTCACATAGTTTGGTGATGGAACTGTTAAGTTGTAAGTCCCGTAGTTGCCTTCGATATTGGGCTATCAATAAATTGCTCTTTATGAAGAACAGTCGACCGTATTTGTTAAAATACATTCATATTCATTCCATCATACTCAATCAATTTTCATATTCAACATATTTTAGAATTACTTGACGTCTTACTAATAAATAAATAAAGTGTTTGTAGTGTCATTCAATTCTACTCTACATAATAAACTAATTTTGAAAGAAAATTTATTATTTATTATTTTGTTTAAAAACTAAAGCTTTAAAAAATATTGTAGCCTTAGATATGTATATGATACTTGTTGAATCACCAAAAAACGATATATAAAATTACATAACACTCATCTAGATCCAACAACCGTATATTCACTGGATTCTAAAAAGAGTCATGACCTGAAGGTTACTCTCAAAGTGACATTAGAAACATCTTGCCTACACCTGTCTGAATCTTCAAAACGACTTACACACGAAACTTGTTGGTAGATATTAAGTTACCTTTCTAAGGAATCTTTAAATAAATAAACCACTTTCACAAAAAATCTACACAAAATAGCACAAAAATGTTGGTGTTACTTTTAAAAGTAACAAGCTCAAGAAGCAAGCTTTAAACTTACGCAAGCTTTGTTTTGCTTACTAGGTACACATAAGAGTATATTTTAAACACACTAATGTGTAATTTTCCACAAATTTAATTTATTAAATAATTTTAGGTTGTACTATGTTCATTTACAATCCCTTGGATTGTTTTATATACGTTTCGAAGATTATTAAAAAAAAACTTCAAGAAATAGAAATGAGTATTTTCTATAAAAATAGTTTTAATGTAATGTTGATAGAAATTATATAAATGGTCTATTTTCATTTAGATTTTATTTTTAAATAATAATTATGCTCTAAGTAAGTCATAAACTGTCTAGTTTATGTTTTACACTATTTACTAGATTAAAGGATAAACTATTTACTAGAAATGGCAAAAAAAGCACATTTCCCTCCTTTTTTAATAAACATAATTATAACTTAAATATTCAAATATAATTTCTGCAAGTGCTAAGAACATAATAAAAACTGTGCATTTACGGCATTTCAAGAGTGAGAGAGAAGTTTGTGTAATTAGATTGGGTAGAACAAAGAAGTAGTTAGGGGGGGGGGGTAATGAAACAACAGCTGATTTATTACCTTACTTATCTCATGTTGAAAATACATTGTTTAAGGAAAAAGGTTAGTTCTTTTACTAATTACTAAATCCTTGCGTGTTTATATCGGCAGAACATAACTACAAAGAATAATATAGTTGTTTAATGTAACTGAAATAAAGTTAATTCAACTATCAATAACATTGTTTTATGATCTACTTACCCTATGTTCTTCAAGGATCCAATAAATATCTGCTGGAACAGGTATAACATGAACTAAAATAAATCGCAAATTTAGTTAAATAAATTTAACTAAATAATTTGACTAAATAAATTTAGTTAAATATATGAATTATGTTTTATTTATGTTTGGTTCATTACTAAGCATATATCATGTTGGTATATATACTAAACGACCAATATTTTTGTACATGTATGAGTGGGCGGGTGGGTCAATACCACTGTACGTGTATGAGTGGGCGGGTGGTTGGGACAATACCACTGTACGTGTATGAGTGGGCGGGTGGGTCAATACCACTGTACGTGTATGAGTGGGCGGGTGGGTCAATACCACTGTACGTGTATGAGTGGGCAGGTGGGTCAATACCACTGCACGTGTATGAGTGGACGGGTGGGTCAATACCACTGCACGTGTATGAGTGGGTGGGTGGGTCAATACCACTGCACGTGTATGAGTGGGTGGGTGGGTGGGTCAATACCACTGTACGTGTATGAGTGGTTGGGAGGGTCAATACCACTGTACGTGTATGAGTGGGCGGGTGGGTCAATACCACTGTACGTGTATGAGTGGGCAGGTGGGTCAATACCACCGCACGTGTATGAGTAGGCGGGTGGGTCAAAAAAAATACATATATTACAAAATAAATACGAATTTTTGCACATACTGTATTACTGTGATTGATTTTAGTCAACGAATTGTGATATCCTCAGACCAGATAAATTCACAAAAGATCCCTTATGGATTATTAAAAATATTTATAAAAAGAAAGAGGTTTTACGTTATAGGATAAAGTGAAGTTTAATATGCCATATTTAACTCTTATGCTGGACGCTAATTCACAAATGAATCACATAGCATTAAATGTAAATCTCTCTGGTCTGAGGATGATATTCGTTATTTGCAAAAAGTCAATCGCTGTAATATTTTGTTGAAATATTTTTACTTGTATGTAATTATTTTGTGTTTTGAGACATTTAACTGTTTTTTAATGTTAAAGTGGTTTGATGGTTTACTCTTACGTTACAATGGCGAATCACATTCTGTGTTCACCGGACAAGTGATCTAAGTGGTTTGTAATCCAAGAACTCATTCAACTTTAATTCTTACTTCTGCAAACAAATATTCAGAATGAAAAGTCAATTTGGTTTCTCTAGATCACGTGGCTACATAAGAGCTGATACACGGTGTAGGCTATTTGGATGCGCGGACATATTTCAGGAACTGATTCTTTAGACTAAAATAAATAATAAAATACCTTATAAAAGTACGTCTTGAATTGCTTCTATTCCTATATTCAAAATGTTTTCTTACTAAATTATCTATATATGTAGAAAAATCAACTGATGGGTTAAGAATTTGAACATTACTTATGCACAAAAGTATAATTACGAAAAAATAACCAGTAACATGATTCAAAGGCTGTATGGTAAATGATAGTCAAGTACTGCATTTATAGACCATTCAGTGTTCAATATAATGGTAAAAATATATATATTTATTCCTTTTATTATTTTTGGTTTTAAAAAAACTAAACACGACAATTGAAAAAAAATAGTGTTGATGCTCTTGCATGGGTTGTTGGTTTATTACTCAATGAGATTTATGTCAATACAACATTTAAAGTGGAGACTAATTATTTCATTTTTTTAGATTTTTTTGTAAATATAAGCAGGAACAGCAACAAGCAAACAAAAACAAATGAACAAATATTTTAGTGTTTAATGAAACCCGTTGTTTTTATGTGGCAAAATGCCAGTAGGGTTTTTTAGGAAACTTAAATTACCATTACATATGGGCCTGCAGGCATTAAAGCGTTAGGCTCAGTTTGGAATGCGTACCATATACATCTATAATTGAAAGCCTTAGCTACAGCCACCATGGCATCGAATACGTTTTGTGAACCTTAATTTGTCCAAAAAAAAAAAAAAAAAAGAAACATAAAACATGGCTGATGTTTAAATAATTATACAATCTGACGAGGAAAGGACCTTTTTCAGATTTATATATAGTCTAATTATGTTAATTATGATTTATATATAGTCTAATTATGCTAATTATGATTTATATAATAGTCTAATTATGCTAATTATGATTTATATATAGTCAATTATGTTAATTATGATTTTAAATATAGTCTAATTATGCTAATTTTGATTAATATATATAGTCTAATTATGCTAATTATGATTTATATATAGTCTAATTATCCTAATTAAGATTTATATAGTCTAATTATGCTAATTATGATTTATATATAGTCAATTAAAGTAAGGAAAATAATAATTATTATCTTAAGTAAGTTTTAAAAGAACCAAATATTTATTTTTTAAAACTAATTGTTAAAGAGGTGGTGTTTTAACAATTAGGAATACTTGTCATGGCTGTTTTATTTTGCGTGGTTATATTTCTTACATATAGTTCAACCTAAAATGTAGGGGAGATAACCTATTTTAGTACTTAAAATAATAAAATGTAGCACAACATTCATTTTAACTGATTATGACAGGAAGTCATAAACAGTCATAAAGCACATAGAGTATTGGTATTCGGCCAAAAGCTTTAAAACCACTGCATCGGCATTCTTACCCAGCGTTCTCCCTAAACATTTCTGCGTACAAACATTGGGTGTTAACAGCTATTACAATTATATCTGCAACGACGTTTTGTGTAACCATATAGGTAGTTATATAAATAATAAACTGTAAGCAATTTGCATAGCTTATCTCTTATATTTGATAGTTTTTTTGGGCCGTTAATTGTTAATTCTACTCTTCCTTACCTTTTTTATTTTAAATACATTATCTTGTTCACAATTATTACATAATATTTGAACCATTACTGTTTAACATTTTACACGGACATTTCAGAATAACAATATTTAACAAATCTTGCATCAAAGACATTGGTACAACATCACAAAAGTTAAACATCTATAACGAATAACAATATTTAACAAACCTTGCATCAAAGACATTGGTACAACATCACAAAAGTTAAACATCTATAACGAATAACAATATTTAACAAACCTTGCATCAAAGACATTGGTACAACATCACAAAAGTTAAACATCTATAACGAATAACAATATTTAACAAACCTTGCATCAAAGACATTGGTACAACATCACAAAAGTTAAACATCTATAACGAATAACAATATTTAACAAACCTTGCATCAAAGAAATTGGTACAACATCACAAAAGTTAAACATCTATAACGAATAACAATATTTAACAAACCTTGCATCAAAGACATTGGTACAACATCACAAAAGTTAAACATCTATAACGAATAACAATATTTAACAAACCTTGCATCAAAGACATTGGTACAACATCACAAAAGTTAAACATCTATAACGAATAACAATATTTAACAAACCTTGCATCAAAGACATTGGTACAACATCACAAAAGTTAAACATCTATAACGAATAACAATATTTAACAAACCTTGCATCAAAGACATTGGTACAACTTCACAAAAGTTAAACATCTATAACGAATAACAATATTTAACAAACCTTGCATCAAAGACATTGGTACAACATCACAAAAGTTAAACATCTATAACGAATAGTATTAATATAATGAGTAATTACAGCTTTATACGTCACATTCTATTTATGCAATTTTATCAATTTGTTAGACCTAAATTTAAATATAATATAATTATCATAGTCAGCATCTGTTTGTTAGTGTTACATAATTTTTGAATTTAAATAAAGCAATTGTGTATATTCTCTATAGATTGGCGTTTGGCGCTGGAAGATAAAAAGAAATCTCTGTGTTATTGATGATGTAAATCTTATTGTCAATTACCGTAGGCCTGCATTTTGATGAATGAATTATTCCTCTCAGTACAATAAATTGTCAAGAGATGAGTTTTACTTATTGTAACAATATTTTACGTTGTAAAACTAAAAACTCTAATAAATATTTTAAACATACTTATGGTATTTATTAACTTTGTTAAAAGCAAATTATAATTTAGAAGGTATACCGTCAGTTTTATATTTGTTCATTTTATTGTTAAGGTTGATGCTAAATTTGTTATCTATTGTAACTTATTTATCGACATTATTTATTTTTCTAAATAGTATATTACTTTGTACAATATATAAATTAAACAAACGAACTTTCACACGGTTTATTCTTTATTTTCTTGAATAAATGTATTAATTATTGACATTTATAACTAAATTTATTTTTTCTTAAATTAAATTTTGTTATGTTAACTAAACTGTGTTTTTAATCATACAGTACAAGTAAAACGTCACACAACACAAAATGTATTACAATATAAGCACCACATTCACAAATATACTACAATACAAGTACAAAATGCACAATTTTGTTAATCCCTCTGGTCTGAGGAAGGTGAGCGTGGTTCACCGAAATCGATCACCATAATATTTGTGCATTTTGTACTTGTATTGCAGTAAATTTTATATTGTGTGACGTTTTACTTGTACTGTATATGTACTAACACGTACTATGCTAATTAAAAAAACTATTTTTAATAATGTATCTGTCAGCGGAATAATATCTAGAACTTCACGTTATATTCATTTTGTAAAATAAATATATGTAAGACACAACTGGATCGGCCAAAATATATGTAAGACACAACTGGATCGACCAAAATATATGTAAGACACAACTGGATCGGCTAAAATATATGTAAGACACAACTGGATCGGCCAAAATATATGTAAGACACAACTGGATCAGCCAAAATATATGTAAGACACAACTGGATCGGCCAAAATATATGTAAGACACAACTGGATCGGCCAAAATATATGTAAGACACAACTGGATCGGCCAAAATATATGTAAGACACAACTGGATCGGCCAAAATATATGTAAGACAAAACTGGATCGGCCAAAATATATGTAAGACACAACTGGATCGGCCAAAATATATGTAAGACACAACTGGATCGGCCAAAATCACCTCACAAGGAATTTGGGCCTTTGTGTTGTAATTTCTTTCAATTATATAATTTCTCTAGCAAACACTAATATTTCTTTTATTAATATTGATATTTGTATGTTATAATTTAAATTATTTATTTTATGTGTAGAATGTAGTAAAAAAATTCTATGGTACTGTACTTATTCAAATTATTTGTTTGTTTACATAAATATTAAATAAATATAATCATTTATCATCATTATAATGAGTAATATGTGTGTGTATATATATATATATATGTATATATATATATATATATATATATATATATATATATGTATATATATATATATATATATAAAATGTAATATGTAATTTAAACTATTATGTAATTTTATGAATTGAATTGAATCTAATATTTCCATTCCAAAAATGCAATAGTGTTTAAGATAAAAGAGAAATATGACGCATACAAACTTTACAGAAGCCTGAAGCACAGAGGAATTCTCAGTTGACTGAATATGAGTTCAAAGTGACTGCTGATCTTTGGGAGATGAAACAAAGTTAATTCCACGTTAAATGAGACTTAAATACTACCCACTAGGGGATAACACTTTCCAAGTCTGAAGATATATGGCTTTATCTTTAACGGGAACATTTCCAATAAGCACTGTTTCAGTCGTCATTAAAATGAAGAATATTGAAATTCACCACCTTTAAATGATTGGAGGTATATCTGACGTAATCTGATTTTCTCTAAAATAATTATAAAACAAATAGGTAGGTAAATAAAACTATAGGGTTAATTAACTTTGCACAAACTTAAAGTATTTGATTTATTTTGTTTTACTCGTATTCATTCTATAATCTCGACATAAGGTAAGAATGTTATTTGAATTTCTAAGGTAAGATCTCTAAAGTCATAGTATGATTGTTATGGAATATGATAAGAAAGGACTTGTTACCTAGCTTTACTGTGAAACTAGCCATTACTATAACAAATATTTTGTCATATATAATAATTAAAAAATCACTAAACTTGATCCTTCTTTTCAGGTTTAAACCTTTATAGGTGTATCAAACAATTTGGTAAGTACATTTTACGTAACATTGTATTTTATAATTTCTTAATGAACATGTTTTACATGCAGAAGTTCGTATAAAATAATGTTCTGCGTAGTTAAATAAATAGATTATTTCTGTAACGCATTCCTGGTTTGTCTCATTAGAACGTTATACACCTCCAATCATTTGAAACATGGTAAAAATACAAAATATTGTCTGAAACGGTAACCTAGGACTACAAATAAACACAGAAATAAATATAATTTACTATCTCTACTTAATTAAATGTAATTAAATTAATTGAAGTGAATGCATGAAATCGTTAACAAAGTGAATGTCTACCTGCTGCCAATACCCATTTAATTCTTCAGCCAGATTGTTGGCAGTGATACAAATTGTTGTAGAAGTTAGACTTTTCTTTATACAACTGCAGCGGTCCATCAACCAGTTACAAATAATTGCACAGAATTACTACAGTTGGAATGGTTAGAGGTAATTTTAAATCGCATGCTAACAGTATAAAAGTTTCATTGTTGTTTTTTTTTTTTTTTACATTATCCATCCCCATTATAGTGGATGCTACTCTTCATTTTCTGTACCTTTTCCCGAATTTTTACTCTAATAATTTATATAATGACTAATAATTTGTATTTGTACTCTAATAGTTTGTAGCCATTTTTATGTGTCTTAAAGACATATGACAACACCATACTGAATTTGTAAATGTCCAAAAGAGCCCTGAGTGTCGAGTAATAGCCCCTATGGGAGCAAAAATCGAGTAATATGATTAAACTAGCCGAGTCTGGGGTTACACAGTCAAGACTTATATGATGATTTCAACATCTTTCAAACGTCCAATGATCGTAATAAAAAAAATCAAAGCTTCAACTGCCTCTGGTTCCACATAATTTCATGTCATCTCATTACTCATTTGTGTACACCCTGAGGAACTCTAAACGCCAGTGGCATTCTCCAGGGCTCTTCGAAGTAATGAATCGTGGACCGTTAAACAAGCGTGCATGTCGATTAAAGCCCTTTAATGAGATCCAGATTGTTATTAGCTTTTGCCACAGCACAGTTTACTGAGAAGATCAACTTGGGTTCTACGAGATCAGGAAGATCTCGTTCAAGATGCTTTATTTTGATGCTTCAGCCTGATGCTATAAAATGCCTTTTGCGAGTGGCATGTAATATTAGTAATAATAATTTTCATGGCAGTACCTATACATATTTACATTTAACAGCAAGAATAATTTCTGATAACATTTATTTTCTCATTAATTAAACTCTCAAACTTATATCTCTTGAATTAATTCATATCACTATTCAACTCTATTTTCAATGTGAACATACCATACTTATTGCACCCAGCGTCAAGTTAGAACATCAAGAGAATAGAATGCTTTAGACACCAAAATGTGTTTTAATCAAGATTTGAATTGGCTTTAGCTTTCTGCCCATGTAGTTGTCATTAACCTCTCATGCAAATCAAGACTCGACTGATGACCGTATCGGTTACGTGCATCAACGATCTCTAGAGGTATATTAATGTAGTCAGTATAGAGTTGGACTTCACATATCAGGATGTATGTTGTGTAATAAAAGAATAACTACAAAATAATTTGTCTCATATTAGAGCCTTGTAGTTCTCAATTGGCAAGAACATTCTCGAAAAACATTCCAACAACAATTTAAGATTTTATTTATTGAAAAAGGCCTGGTGAGAACTTGACATAAAATAAATATTGCTAAAAGAAACTTGTCAAAATCTTGGTTGAAAATTGAGGTAAACTGTATCAGTCATTGCTTGCCGTTTACCTAAAAAATATTAACTGCAAGAAACAAGAATAGTTTTGTATCAGTTGAATACAAATTTAAATACATATTTGAATACAAAATATGAATACATATTTCATAAAAATATGCTGATTATAAGTCAGACTCATATTACAAAATTAAAGCAACCTTCTGGAACATATAGGACATTGTGAACAGAACTAGATCAGTTCTGATTGCTGTTTAATTTTGTAGGGAAGGGTTTAAAATGTTAATTTAAGAATGCTACTAATGTTGTATTTTGGCACCTTCACTATAATTTTGTTGAATTATCGAAATGTTCTAATCTAAATGTAGTCCCAAAGATTCAGAATATTTACACTTTAATTCAAGTGAAAAGTCATATTTCAAAAACATCTTTCATATCACGTTTGCCAGAAGGCACGAGTCAGCTCGGGTTGAATGGGTGTTACGCGCAGATGGGTTAGTTGGATAACAAATATACCCAGTATGAATACAATCAAATGCCTTGAAAATTTAGTCATATTTATGTGTAGGATAAAGGGGATATTTTGGTGCGGTAGCAGACGTCTTTTGGCATGTTAATGAATGCAAAGGATGAAAACACTTCATAATTATTATTCAAGTGCATGGCAATGTTTTTTTAGGGCAACGTTTGAGACAAAAGTTACTTACGAGAAATATAAGTTTACTGGAATTATCTAAGTTACTTTCAATTACCGAAGAAATTTACAGAAAGAAAACTTAAAGAAATAAGATATTAAACTGAAATATTTAACTATTTACTTTCATAATTAATCAAACATACAAAATATTGGTTTTGTTATGAATAATTCTGTTATATATAAATATTGTTCGATTTTGCAGAAGAAACATCATTTAGTAATTTTTAAACAATCTAGTAAGTTTTTTTAGTTGCAGTTAATACCCAAACAATACAAATGCCTGAGATATATAGGTAGCATTGGCTTGAATGTAGGTCAACTGTACCAATCCCGATTATGGTCTCCAAATTGTCTTGGCTTTAGTTTAAGTTGCAGGGTTTGTGCCAACTAGTTCTTGGTTGACATTAAATATAAACATTTTGGTTTGGATTAGGTATAATAACTTACACTTACATGTATTACAGATAGTATAGTATTTGTAAAAAAAATACTAATGACACATTGTTAAAAACTATCTGCTTGGAAATGTTCTAATTTATGAACCACAGTATGAGTAAAAAATGTAACTTTAATTTAAAATTTAAGCTGAAAATCGAACGATTGTCTAAACATGGCTGTAGTGTTAAGTATACACCTTCATGTGCTTAAATTAATCACTTCAAAGATATAAAAGTAAACATATAATAACTATGTTTATGTTCAATAAAGAAATAATCACTTCTTGATATTACGGAACAGTTAATAACATCTCGAAAATTCAAGACACTCTATTAGTCAGTGAGGGTATTCAAACAAGAAATTGCATTTATACTATGTCTTCACATGGTTTAAGGCAGGCAATCATAACTTACGCATGGGAATTTAATCAGCCAAATACCGTCGTTGACAATATATTCCACAAACTCAGATGCATGTTTGATTATGGCTGCTCTCTCGGATCACCACGATGCATTGATACTCTGCCTGCTCGGTGCGTCCTAGCATCGTTTGGTATAAGCAGATATTTTACTAATGCAAACCTTCGGTGTTTCCTTGCATATCTGAAAGGGAGAGTTGAGATGACGTTTTTAGGTTACGAAATATTAATAACAATTAGGAAGCCTCTAATTGTTTTTAGGAACTCTTGTCTAAAGCATTACTTTAACATATCGTTAGCAAAGGAAAAGTAAAAACAGTATCACTAAATCCTAAATCCTCGTCTTGGTGAAGAAATGTTGCAGCTTAAGAAACTATTTTGTCTTTGTATACAAGTACTAAAGAACTAGCTACTCTTCATCCGCTCGGAGGAGTACAGAATTACTAGGCGCAAATATAGGAGGGATATTCAATCACAGAAAAAGAAATCTTAAAATAAGAAAAAAAAACCTGATGATCGTCAGTAACTATAGTAAATTTAATGAATCAAACATATCTCTGTCATATAAAAACTGATTATATATTAATGCCCATTTTGTCATTTCTGACTGTTTTAACTCTTTTTTATTTCAATGTTGGTAAACAGGATAAAACACAGACTAACACTCTTATGGGAGTCCATAAACCTCCTCAAAATATTAATTACTGTCAGAATTCAATGTCTTTAAAGTAAGGTTCAGGTAGTCCAAATAATTATGGAACTTAAATTCAAGATGAACATTCTTTTTGATTTAATATCACAATTTCTTCTAAAACAGGTTGCTGAACTGACTATAAATACTTTGACTTATTCAGTAAATGTGTCCTTTGAGCAAGGAGGTTTCCTGGTTCACTTGAGCTTGGAACAATAAGACCCTTGCAGCAAGTACAAGCCTATTGCACGGTGTCTAGTTTCTCCATGGTTTTTGAGAAAGTGTATTTAGGTAGACTGTTGCTAGATAGTATTGCTCTAGAATTTTATTGATGATAATAGTATACTATCTAGTTCAGGTACAAATTGATTATATTTTAGTAATGTTTATAAAGTATTGATACTTGTTATCATATAAGTTATGTAGTATTGGTTACAGTGAAAAAGGATATTAGAATTGAATTGAATAAATATATTTACCATATTTAAACATAATTTATAAATATACTTAAGTAAAAATTGGTTTATTTCCATCACTGTTGTCTACTCAGATCCTCTTCCTGCGAATTATCAAATCCGTATTTAAATACCATGTAACACTTAAATAATCAAATCATAAAAAAAAAATCGTAAAGTAAAAACTATCTACTACGGCAAGACGTTCGCTTAAATCATCATTTAACTATTTTGGATTAATTATATTAAATGTAATTAAAATAAACGTATTAAGTTTGGATTGAGATGAAAGTATATTTTCGGCCATGTATCAACTGGGTAGTGAGTAAAAGATTTATACTAGATGATCCGAAAATCAAAACTATATTCCATAATTTCCATTCCCATACTGACATCCATATTTCCCATTTCACAGGAGATCCAACATGATTTTCAAAAAGTATTTGGATCACTAAGTCCCATAGGTTTTTAAATAAGTCATGTTAAAATATTACCGAATTCTAAAGTAAAAATTATGCCTATTACTGACAAACAAATTCAACTATAGTTTGACGTGGCCACTTGACGGAGTCGCGTCAATAGAATTCCACTGTTTAGCTTATGTGGGCAAGCTGAAGAGACCACGAACCTCATATTCCTGGATTGTAAGGCACTGGGGAACGAAGTCACCATCACATTGAGGGCTTATGTCTAAGCACAACGGAGGATCTTAACATCGGAAGTAAAGTCCTAAACCTGGTTAAGAATATATTATTTGGAGTGTTAAGGATAAGGACAAAGGTCTCACAAAGAGTTTAATAGCTGATGTGAACCACGAATGAAGTTCTCTTGAACCAGAATAATGTAATCTAATCATATTGTATACAGAGACTAAAACGATTATGTTTTAAAGTATTCATGGTGCTATTGGTATATTAATAAATCAATAAAATAACATAGTACTTGTGGATAAGATTATTGTTTATAGGTTCATGAAAATTCAATTCTCTGTTATTATTTCATTTATACCATACACACTTCATCTGCTAGTTTCCCTTAAATCATTTTACCACCCGTCTTATTTTACCACCCGTAAATTTTACAACCATAAATTAAGCCTTTTTCTCTCATTGATAATGGAACCATCAGTCATAATATCATAATAGGCAATATTAAGGTAATACGTACATTGATTTTTTTATGAAGGGTATAAAACAAGTCCATTTTGTGGAAGGCGTGCAATAGGTCTATAACATGCCAAATTACATAATGGAAGTAAAATTGATGACCTGCCACTGGATGCTTTGTGTAATAAAGTACTATACAGAAAGTTGTTGTTCACATGAACAAAGAAGGGTTACGAAACTATTTACAACTGTTACACAGTCTGATTTTGTTGTATGTAAGGGCAATAATTATCAATGCTTGTAATAAAACACTATACAGAAAGATGTTGTTCACATGGACAGAGAAGAGTTACGAAACTATTTACAACTGGTACACAGTCTGATTTTGTTGTATGTAAGGGCAATAATTATCAATGCTTGTAATAAAGCACTATACAGAAAGATGTTGTTCACATGGACAAAGAAGGGTTACGAAACTATTTACAACGGGTACACAGTCTGATTTTGTTGTATGTAAGGGCAATAATTATCAATGCTTGTAATAAAGCACTATACAGAAAGATGTTGTTCACATGGACAGAGAAGAGTTACGAAACTATTTACAACTGGTACACAGTCTGATTTTGTTGTATGTAAGGGCAATAATTATCAATGCTTGTAATAAAGCACTATACAGAAAGATGTTGTTCACATGGACAAGAGAAGGGTTACGAAACTATTTACAACTGGTACACAGTCTGATTTTGTTGTATGTAAGGGCAATAATTATCAATGCTTGTAATAAAGCACTATACAGAAAGATGTTGTTCACATGGACAGAGAAGGGTTACGAAACTATTTACAACTGGTACACAGTCTGATTTTGTTGTATGTAAGGGCAATAATTATCAATGCTTGTAATAAAGCACTATACAGAAAGATGTTGTTCACATGGACAGAGAAGGGTTACGAAACTATTTACAACTGGTACACAGTCTGATTTTGTTGTATGTAAGGGCAATAATTATCAATGCTTGTAATAAAGCACTATACAGAAAGATGTTGTTCACATGGACAAAGAAGGGTTACGAAACTATTTACAACTGGTACACAGTCTGATTTTGTTGTATGTAAGGGCAATAATTATCAATGCTTGTAATAAAACACTATACAGAAAGATTTTGTTCACATGGACAAAGAAGGGTTACGAAACTATTTACAACTGGTACACAGTCTGATTTTGTTGTATGTAAGGGCGATAATTATCAATGCTTGTAATAAAGCACTATACAGAAAGATGTTGTTCACATGGACAAAGAAGGGTTACGAAACTATTTACAACTGGTACACAGTCTGATTTTGTTGTATGTAAGGGCGATAATTATCAATGCTTGTAATAAAGCACTATACAGAAAGATGTTGTTCACATGGACAAAGAAGTGTTACGAAACTATTTACAACTGGTACACAGTCTGATTTTGTTGTATGTAAGGGCAATAATTATCAATGCTTGTAATAAAGCACTATACAGAAAGATGTTGTTCACAAGGACAGAGAAGGGTTACGAAACTATTTACAACTGGTACACAGTCTGATTTTGTTGTATGTAAGGGCAATAATTATCAATGCTTGTAATAAAGCACTATACAGAAAGATGTTGTTCACATGGACAGAGAAGGGTTACGAAACTATTTACAACTGGTACACAGTCTGATTTTGTTGTATGTAAGGGCAATAATTATCAATGCTTGTAATAAAACACTATACAGAAAGATGTTGTTCACATGGACAGAGAAGGGTTACGAAACTATTTACAACTGGTACACAGTCTGATTTTGTTGTATGTAAGGGCAATAATTATCAATGCTCGTAATAAAACACTATACAGAAAGATGTTGTTCACATGGACAGAGAAGAGTTACGAAACTATTTACAACTGGTACACAGTCTGATTTTGTTGTATGTAAGGGCAATAATTATCAATGCTTGTAATAAAACACTATACAGAAAGATGTTGTTCACATGGACAGAGAAGAGTTACGAAACTATTTACAACTGGTACACAGTCTGATTTTGTTGTATGTAAGGGCAATAATTATCAATGCTTGTAATAAAACACTATAGAGAAAGATGTTGTTCACATGGACAGAGAAGGGATACGAAACAATTTACATCTGGTACACAGTCTGATTTTGTTGTATGTAAGGGCAATAATTATCAATGCTTGTAATAAAACACTATACAGAAAGATGTTGTTCACATGGACAGAGAAGGGTTACGAAACTATTTACAACTGGTACACAGTCTGATTTTGTTGTATGTAAGGGCAATAATTATCAATGCTTGTAATAAAACACTATACAGAAAGATGTTGTTCACATGGACAGAGAAGGGTTACGAAACTATTTACAACTGGTACACAGTCTGATTTTGTTGTATGTAAGGGCAATAATTATCAATGCTTGTAATAAAACACTATACAGAAAGATGTTGTTCACATGGACAGAGAAGGGTTACGAAACTATTTACAACTGGTACACAGTCTGATTTTGTTGTATGTAAGGGCAATAATTATCAATGCTTGTAATAAAACACTATACAGAAAGATGTTGTTCACATGGACAGAGAAGGGTTACGAAACTATTTACAACTGGTACACAGTCTGATTTTGTTGTATGTAAGGGCAATAATTATCAATGCTTGTAATAAAACACTATACAGAAAGATGTTGTTCACATGGACAGAGAAGGGTTACGAAACTATTTACAACTGGTACACAGTCTGATTTTGTTGTATGTAAGGGCAATAATTATCAATGCTTGTAATAAAGCACTATACAGAAAGATGTTGTTCACATGGACAGAGAAGAGGTTACGAAACTATTTACAACTGGTACACAGTCTGATTTTGTTGTATGTAAGGGCAATAATTATCAATGCTTGTAATAAAGCACTATACAGAAAGATGTTGTTCACATGGACAGAGAAGGGTTACGAAACTATTTACAACTGGTACACAGTCTGATTTTGTTGTATGTAAGGGCAATAATTATCAATGCTTGTAATAAAGCACTATACAGAAAGATGTTGTTCACATGGACAAAGAAGGGTTACGAAACTATTTACAACTGGTACACAGTCTGATTTTGTTGTATGTAAGGGCAATAATTATCAATGCTTGTAATAAAACACTATACAGAAAGATGTTGTTCACATGGACAGAGAAGGGTTACGAAACTATTTACAACTGGTACACAGTCTGATTTTGTTGTATGTAAGGGCAATAATTATCAATGCTTGTAATAAAGCACTATACAGAAAGATGTTGTTCACATGGACAGAGAAGAGTTACGAAACTATTTACAACTGGTACACAGTCTGATTTTGTTGTATGTAAGGGCAATAATTATCAATGCTTGTAATAAAACACTATACAGAAAGATGTTGTTCACATGGACAGAGAAGGGTTATGAAACTATTTACAACTGGTACACAGTCTGATTTTGTTGTATGTAAGGGCAATAATTATCAATGCTTGTAATAAAGCACTATACAGAAAGATGTTGTTCACATGGACAGAGAAAAGTTACGAAACTATTTACAACTGGTACACAGTCTGATTTTGTTGTATGTAAGGGCAATAATTATCAATGCTTCTAATAAAGCACTATACAGAAAGATGTTGTTCACATGGACAGAGAAGGGTTACGACACTACTTACAACTGGTACACAGTCTGATTTTGTTGTATGTGATAGATATTAATTAACATATGTTTTCTATAAGTTGTTTTGATTATGTGTTGCTAGGTAACACAAACATTGTATTACTGTGTTATTATGATGTATGTTACTGAAATAAAGTTACTAAGTTAATTCTTTATAAATTATTTAATTACTACAAGATATGACAATGGCGACGAGTCAAATCATTCAGGACATTATAAGTATTCAAAATGTTGAAGAGAAACTAAAGAAATTAAAACTACTACGAAGAACTTTGAAAATGCAAATGACAAACTGCAACAAATGGATTGGTACCTACACTACTGCAAAGGTGAGTGAAACAAAATCAAGACTAGAACTACTACATTCAATTTACTGTAAGATGACATCAATCCAAGACTTAATTGATTTAAATACTGAGGATGACTTCATAAATGATGAAAATACTTACAGAAGTGAATTCGATGATACTTTTATTCACTTAAAAGTTAGGTTGGAACATATCCTACAAGAAGATACAAGTGAAGTTAGCTCAGTTGAGAAAACCATTCAATTATCCAATACAGGATCTAACCTAACTGCCTCTAACCTAAATTTTGTACCACTAGATGAACAAGAAAAATTTTCCAACTTTGTAAAAAGGTTATAAATATTCATGAAACTTAAGGGAATATCTGACAACACTTTAAAAAGACTTACACTTCTACATGCTTTGTCACCCCTTGTACACCAAAAGTTACACGACTTGTGCGCACCGGATGACCCTTTGTCTAAAACTTATGAAGAGATAGTAACGGTATTAAAAAACCACATGGGGCCACAGGCTAGTGTACTTGCTTTGCAACACAGATTCATTACAAGAGAACAAAATTTAGGTGAAACCGTTATGGAATTCTCCACAGAATTACAAAAATTGTCAACAGATTGTAAATTTAATTGTTCATGTGGGAAATCAATATGTGATGAACTATTAAGACTACAGTTTATTAAAGGGCTAAAAGATACTGAAATTAGGACTAGGTTATTACAAGATAGAGAGCTTAAACCTTTCAAAGAAATTGTTGAAACTGCTTCTTGTATTGAACTGGCTAAAACAGATAATGTAATGATATCTACAAGTACTACTAAACATGAAACATATCAAATGAAACATAGCAACAAATTTTCAAGAAACCCTAAAGAAAAACAAACATACAGATCAAGTGATCATCCAACAGATTTTTCCTTTCTAAAAGGAAAATGCTATCGCTGTGGAGACCCAGAACACAGAGCGAACATATGCCCATGTGTAAACAAGATATGTGGCTCATGTAATAAGAAGGGCCATGTTACCCAAGTTTGTATGAGTAAAAACAAATTCATAAACAAGAATAGGATTACACCAAGTACAAATGTGCACTTTACAGATGTAAACCTTATTACTGATGACCATACTAATATACACGAGATAAATATGTTTTCTGATACTAAGAAAAACGACAAATTCAGTATTGATGTGATTGTTGAAAACAAAAATATACGCTTTGAACTAGACACAGGAGCTTCTTTGACATCAATTTCCTTTAAAGATTTCAAACATATTCTCCCAAATAAAAGATTGTTTAAGACTGGTGTTGAACTGCGAACATACACAGGTGAGATCATCAGACCAAGAGGATGTACATTTGTTACCTGTAATTACCAGGGACAACAGTTTATTGGCAAACTTTACGTAATTAATCAAGACGTCGATCCTATCTTTGGCAGAGAGTGGATGAGGGAAGTAAAACTGGACTGGGCGGAGATCAGGACTGTTGTGGAAACACAAGGATCGGAACTTAATAAACTTCTAGAACAGTTCAAAAATGTTTTTGAAAATGATATTGGTTCCATCCCTGAGTACAAAGCACAATTCATCCTTCAAGAAGGATCACATCCAATATACATAAAACCTAGACAAGTACCCTATGCTTTGAAAAACAAAATTGAAAATGAAATTGAACGATTGGAGAAATTAAACATTATATCAAAAGTAGATCATTCCGAGTGGGGAACTCCAGTAGTACCGGTAGTTAAGCCTAATGGGAACATCAGGTTGTGTGCAGACTACAAAGTGACCTTGAACAAAATTATAAAGGATGAAAACCATCCTATACCAAGAATAGGAATTTTCAGCTCAATGTCTGGCGGTAAATACTTCTGTACCTTAGATATATCTAATGCATATTTACACATGGTAATGTATGAGGAATCTGCAAAAATGCAAACTCTGAGTACACACAAAGGACTGTACAAGGTCAACAGACTTATGTTTGGAGTAAAAGTAGCGCCTTCGTTGTGGCAAAAATACATGGACTCAATTCTACAGGGATTGGACGGCGTACAATGTTTTTTTGACGATGTCCTGATCCAAGGACCGACATTTGAAGAAACACTAAAAAGGCTTACAACAGTTTTAGAAATAATGCAGAAGAATAATCTACGGCTTAACAAAGATAAGAGCAAATTCTTTCAAAAAAGTGTACAGTACCTTGGGCACATCATAGATGAGAGCGGATTGCACAAAAGTCCAGAAAAAATAAAAGCAATACAGAGCGCAAAGCAGCCTTCTAACGTGACAGAGCTAAAATCGTTTTTAGGATTAGCAACATACTACAGCAAGTTTATTAACAGCTTTTCGGATATAGTTTATCCTCTAAATAGACTATTACAAAAGAACAAACCTTTCATCTGGAGTAAAGAATGCGAGAAAAGTTTTGAAAGAGTGAAACAGGAAGTGACAAGTGAAACCACATTGATACATTTCAACCCGGCTTTGCAAATCGTATTAGCTACTGATGCTTCTCCAGTTGGACTCGGAGCAGTACTTTCACATCGACTAGAAGATGGTACAGAAAAGCCCATAGCTTTTGCATCCCGGACCCTAAGTAAAAGTGAAGTTCGATATAGCCAAATAGATAAAGAAGCTACAGCAATATTTTGGGGCCTAAAAAAATTCTTCTCTTATTGTTACGGTAGAAAATTCACATTAATTACAGATCACAAGCCACTGGTTTCAATATTTGATCCCCACAGAACATTACCTACTATGGCAGCCACTAGAATTTTCAACTACGCCCATTTTTTGTCAGGGTTTAATTACAATGTCGAATTCAGACGCACTGATCAACATTCCAATGCAGATTTTCTCTCTAGGTTTCCTGTTGAAAAACAGTCAGATGAACAAATGGACACCTCATCAATATTTCAAATTAATCAAATTCAAATAATGCCCGTGACAGCAAAACAAATTGCAGAAGAAACCACAAAAGAAGACACTCTCCGGAAAATCGTGGATGCTTTAAAAAAAGGAACAAGTTTAAAGAACTTGGGACTAGAAGACTTTGAATACAGCTTACAAGACAATTGCATATTTAAAGGAAGCAGAGTCATAATTCCTGCATGTCTACAGAACAAAGTACTACAAGAATTGCACATTGGCCACCTAGGAATGGTTAAAATGAAAGCGTTAGCAAGGTCTTATTGCTACTGGAAGAACATAAACAAGGATATTGAGAACTTGGTAGGCTCATGTAAACAATGTTGTTTGAAACAAAATAATCCTCCAAAAACAGATGTTCATCCATGGAAGCAACCTGAAACTCCCTGGGAAAGGATCCACATTGATTTTGCCGGACCTTGCTTTAGAAACAACTACTACTTTATAGTTGTCGATTCATTTTCAAAATGGGTAGATGTGACCCAAACTAAATCCACTACATCAGAGTGGTGCATTAAGAAACTCCAAAACCTATTTTCAACTTTTGGTCTTCCTACAATATTATTTTCAGATAATGGATCACAATTTTCTTCCCACGTGTTTCAACATTTTTTAAAGATGCATGGAATAGTTCACAAAACATGTGCTCCGTTTCAACCACACTCTAACGGGCAAGCAGAAAGATTTGTGCAGACCATTAAAAAATCGCTCTTTGCAATGATGGATGAACAAGGAGACATGGATACGAAGATTCAACGGCTGGTTATGCAACTGAGGAAAGTTCCCAATTCAACTGGAACAAGTGCTTACAGTTTAATGTTTGGACGAAACATAAGGACACAAATTGATTTAATGATACCAGTAAGACGTAAAGATGAAGTCAATTCTTGCCCACCATTACGAAGAGTATTTAAGGAGGGAGAGAGGGTTCAAGCTAGATGCTATACCAGAGGAAACCCTAAGTGGAAATTTGGTGTAATCATTGGAAAAGAAGGAACATCCTTATATTTAGTAAAATTGGATAGTGGTGAGATTTGGCGGAGACATGTCAACCAACTGTTGAGCTCAAAATTCAAGGGGGAGAAATGATAGATATTAATTAACATATGTTTTCTATAAGTTGTTTTGATTATGTGTTGCTAGGTAACACAAACATTGTATTACTGTGTTATTATGATGTATGTTACTGAAATAAAGTTACTAAGTTAATTCTTTATAAATTATTTAATTACTACAAGATATGACAGTATGTAAGGGCAATAATTATCACTAATTCTTGTAATAAAACACTATACAGAAAGATGTTGTTCACATGGACAGAAAAGGGTTATGAAACAATTTACAACTGGTACACAGTCTGATTTTGTTGTATGTAAGGGCAATAATTATCAATGCTTGTAATAAAACACTATACAGAAAGATGTTGTTCACATGGACAGAGAAGGGTTACGACACTACTTACAACTGGTACACAGTCTGATTTTGTTGTATGTAAGGGCAATAATTATCACTAATTCTTGTAATAAAACACTATACAGAAAGATGTTGTTCACATGGACAGAGAAGGGTTACGACACTACTTACAACTGGTACACAGTCTGATTTTGTTGTATGCAAGGGCAATAATTATCAATGCTTGTAATAAAACACTATACAGAAAGATGTTGTTCACATGGACAGAGAAGGTTACGAAACTATTTACAACTGGTACACAGTCTGATTTTGTTGTATGTAAGGGCAATAATTATCAATGCTTGTAATAAAACACTATACAGAAAGATGTTGTTCACATGGACAGAGAAGGGTTACGAAACTATTTACAACTGGTACACAGTCTGATTTTGTTGTATGTAAGGGCAATAATTATCAATGCTTGTAATAAAACACTATACAGAAAGATGTTGTTCACATGGACAGAGAAGGGTTACGAAACTATTTACAACTGGTACACAGTCTGATTTTGTTGTATGTAAGGGCAATAATTATCAATGCTTGTAATAAAGCACTATACAGAAAGATGTTGTTCACATGGACAGAGAAGGGTTACGAAACTATTTACAACTGGTACACAGTCTGATTTTGTTGTATGTAAGGGCAATAATTATCAATGCTTGTAATAAAACACTATACAGAAAGATGTTGTTCACATGGACAGAGAAGGGTTACGAAACTATTTACAACTGGTACACAGTCTGATTTTGTTGTATGTAAGGGCAATAATTATCAATGCTTGTAATAAAACACTACAGAAAGATGTTGTTCACATGGACAGAGAAGGGTTACGAAACTATTTACAACTGGTACACAGTCTGATTTTGTTGTATGTAAAGGGCAATAATTATCAATGCTTGTAATAAAGCACTATACAGAAACACGTTGTTCACATGGACAGAGAAGGGTTACGAAACTATTTACAACTGGTAAACAGTCTGATTTTGTTGTATGTAAAGGGCAATAATTATCAATGCTTGTAATAAAGCACTATACAGAAAGATGTTGTTCACATGGACAGAGAAGGGTTACGAAACTATTTACAACTGGTACACAGTCTGATTTTGTTGTATGTAAGGGCAATAATTATCAATGCTTGTAATAAAGCACTATACAGAAAGATGTTGTTCACATGGACAGAGAAGGGTTACGAAACTATTTACAACTGGTACACAGTCTGATTTTGTTGTATGTAAGGGCAATAATTATCAATGCTTGTAATAAAGCACTATACAGAAAGATGTTGTTCACATGGACAAAGAAGGGTTACGAAACTATTTACAACTGGTACACAGTCTGATTTTGTTGTATGTAAGGGCAATAATTATCAATGCTTGTAATAAAACACTATACAGAAAGATGTTGTTCACATGGACAGAGAAGGGTTACGAAACTATTTACAACTGGTACACAGTCTGATTTTGTTGTATGTAAGGGCAATAATTATCAATGCTTGTAATAAAACACTACAGAAAGATGTTGTTCACATGGACAAAGAAGGGTTACGAAACTATTTACAACTGGTACACAGTCTGATTTTGTTGTATGTAAGGGCAATAATTATCAATGCTTGTAATAAAACACTATACAGAAAGATGTTGTTCACATGGACAGAGAAGGGTTACGAAACTATTTACAACTGGTACACAGTCTGATTTTGTTGTATGTAAGGGCAATAATTATCAATGCTTGTAATAAAACACTATACAGAAAGATGTTGTTCACATGGACAGAGAAGTGTTACGAAACTATTTACAACTGGTACACAGTCTGATTTTGTTGTATGTAAGGGCAATAATTATCAATGCTTGTAATAAAACACTATACAGAAAGATGTTGTTCACATGGACAGAGAAGGGTTACGAAACTATTTACAACTGGTACACAGTCTGAGTTTGTTGTATGTAAAGGCAATAATTATCAATGCTTGTAATAAAACACTATACAGAAACACGTTGTTCACATGGACAGAGAAGGGTTACGAAACTACTTACAACTGGTACACAGTCTGATTTTGTTGTATGTAAGGGCAATAATTATCAATGCTTGTAGTAAAGCACTATACAGAAAGATGTTGTTCACATGGACAGAGAAGGGTTACGAAACTACTTACAACTGGTACACAGTCTGATTTTGTTGTATGTAAGGGCAATAATTATCAATGCTTGTAATAAAACACTATACAGAAAGATGTTGTTCACATGGACAGAGAAGGGTTACGAAACTATTTACAACTGGTACACAGTCTGATTTTGTTGTATGTAAGGGCAATAATTATCAATAATGCTTGTAATAAAACACTATACAGAAAGATGTTGTTCACATGGACAAAGAAGTGTTACGAAACTATTTACAACTGGTAAACAGTCTGATTTTGTTGTATGTAAAGGGCAATAATTATCAATGCTTGTAATAAAGCACTATACAGAAAGACGTTGTTCACATGGACAGAGAAGGGTTACGAAACTATTTACAACTGGTACACAGTCTGATTTTGTTGTATGTAAAGGGCAATAATTATCAATAATTCTTTTAATAAACACTATACAGAAAGATGTTGTTCACATGGACAAAGAAGTGTTACGAAACTACTTACAACTGGTACACAGTCTGATTTTGTTGTATGTAAAGGGCAATAATTATCAATGCTTGTAATAAAGCACTATACAGAAACACGTTGTTCACATGGACAGTGAAGGGTTACGAAACTATTTACAACTGGTAAACAGTCTGATTTTGTTGTATGTAAAGGGCAATAATTATCAATGCTTGTAATAAAACACTATACAGAAAGATGTTGTTCACATGGACAAAGAAATGTTACGAAACTATTTACAACTGGTAAACAGTCTGATTTTGTTGTATGTAAAGGGCAATAATTATCAATGCTTGTAATAAAACACTATACAGAAAGATGTTGTTCACATGGACAAAGAAGTGTTACGAAACTATTTACAACTGGTACACAGTCTGATTTTGTTGTATGTAAAGGGCAATAATTATCAATGCTTGTAATAAAACACTATACAGAAAGATGTTGTTCACATGGACAGAGAAGGGTTACGAAACTATTTACAACTGGTACACAGTCTGATTTTGTTGTATGTAAAGGGCAATAATTATCAATGCTTGTAATAAAGCACTATACAGAAAGATGTTGTTCACATGGACAAAGAAGGGTTACTAAACTATTTACAACTGGTACACAGTGTGATTTTGTTGTATTTAAAGGGCAATACTTATCAATGGTTATAATAAAGTACTATACAGAAAGATGTTGTTCACATGGACAGAGAAGGGTTACTAAACTACTTACAACTGGTACACAGTCTGATTTTGTTGTATTTAAAGGGCAATACTTATCAATGGTTATAATAAAGCACTATACAGAAAGATGTTGTTCACATGGACAAAGAAGGGTTACTAAACTATTTACAACTGGTACACAGTCTGATTTTGTTGTATTTAAAGGGCAATACTTATCAATGGTTATAATAAAGCACTATACAGTAAGATGTTGTTCACATGGACAAAGAAGGGTTACTAAACTACTTACAACTGGTACACAGTCTGATTTTGTTGTATTTAAAGGGCAATACTTATCAATGGTTATAATAAAGCACTATACAGAAAGATGTTGTTTACAAGGACAGAGAGGGGTACGAAACTATTTACAACTGGTACACAGTCTGATTTTGTTGTATGTAAGGGCAATAATTATCAATGGTTATAATAAAGCACTATACAGAAAGATGTTGTTCACATGGACAAAGAAGTGTTACGAAACTACTTACAACTGGTACACAGTCTGATTTTGTTGTATTTAAAGGGCAATACTTATCAATGCTTGTAATAAAACACTATACAGAAAGATGTTGTTTACAAGGACAGAGAAGGGTTACGAAACTATTTACAACTGGTACACAGTCTGATTTTGTTGTATGTAAGGGCAATAATTATCAATGCTTGTAATAAAGCACTATACAGAAAGATGTTGTTTCACATGGACAGAGAAGGGTTACGAAACTACTTACAACTGGTACACAGTCTGATTTTGTTGTATGTAAGGGCAATAATTATCAATGCTTGTAATAAAACACTATACAGAAAGATGTTATTCACATGGACAAAGAAGGGTTACGACACTACTTACAACTGGTACACAGTCTGATTTTGTTGTATGTAAGGGCAATAATTATCAATGGTTATAATAAAGCACTATGCAGAAAGATGTTGTTTACAAGGACAGAGAAGGGTTACGAAACTATTTACAACTGGTACACAGTCTGATTTTGTTGTATGTAAGGGCAATAATTATCACTAATTCTTGTAATAAAACACTATACAGAAAGATGTTGTTCACATGGACAGAGAAGGGTTACGACACTACTTACAACTGGTACACAGTCTGATTTTGTTGTATGTAAGGGCAATAATTATCAATGGTTATAATAAAGCACTATGCAGAAAGATGTTGTTCACATGGACAAAGAAGGGTTACTAAACTATTTACAACTGGTACACAGTCTGATTTTGTTGTATTTAAAGGGCAATACTTATCAATGGTTATAATAAAGCACTATACAGAAAGATGTTGTTCACATGGACAAAGAAGGGTTACTAAACTATTTACAACTGGTACAGAGTCTGATTTTGTTGTATTTAAAGGGCAATACTTATCAATGGTTATAATAAAGCACTATGCAGAAAGATGTTGTTCACATGGACACAGAAGGGTTACGACACTACTTACAACTGGTACACAGTCTGATTTTGTTGTATGTAAGGGCAATAATTATCAATGCTTGTAATAAAACACTATACAGAAAGATGTTATTCACATGGACAAAGAAGGGTTACGACACTACTTACAACTGGTACACAGTCTGATTTTGTTGTATGTAAGGGCAATAATTATTAATGGTTATAATAAAGCACTATGCAGAAATATGTTGTTCACATGGACAAAGAAGGGTTACTAAACTATTTACAACTGGTACACAGTCTGATTTTGTTGTATTTAAAGGGCAATACTTATCAATGGTTATAATAAAGCACTATACAGAAAGATGTTGTTTACATGGACAAAGAAGGGTTACTAAACTTTTTACAACTGGTACACAGTCTGATTTTGTTGTATTTAAAGGGCAATACTTATCAATGGTTATAATAAAGCACTATGCAGAAAGATGTTGTTCACATGGACAAAGAAGGGTTACGAAACTACTTACAACTGGTACACAGTCTGATTTTGTTGTATGTAAGGGCAATAATTATCAATGCTTGTAATAAAACACTATACAGAAAGATGTTGTTCACATGGACAAAGAAGGGTTACGACACTACTTACAACTGGTACACAGTCTGATTTTGTTGTATGTAAGGGCAATAATTATTAATGCTTGTAATAAAACACTATACAGAAAGATGTTGTTCACATGGACAAAGAAGGGTTACGACACTACTTACAACTGGTACACAGTCTGATTTTGTTGTATGTAAGGGCAATAATTATCAATGCTTGTAATAAAACACTATACAGAAAGATGTTGTTCACAAGGACAAAGAAGGGTTACGAAACTATTTACAACTGGTACACAGTCTGATTTTGTTGTATTTAAAGGGCAATACTTATCAATGGTTATAATAAAGCACTATACAGAAAGATGTTGTTCACATGGACAAAGAAGTGTTACGACACTACTTACAACTGGTACACAGTCTGATTTTGTTGTATGTAAGGGCAATAATTATCAATGCTTGTTATAAAACACTATACAGAAAGATGTTGTTCACATGGACAAAGAAGGGTTACTAAACTATTTACAACTGGTACACAGTCTGATTTTGTTTTATTTAAAGGGCAATACTTATCAATGGTTTTAATAAAGCACTATACAGAAAGATGTTGTTTACATGGACAAAGAAGGGTTACTAAACTACTTACAACTGGTACACAGTCTGATTTTGTTGTATTTAAAGGGCAATACTTATCAATGGTTATAATAAAGCACTATACAGAAAGATGTTGTTTACAAGGACAGAGAAGGGTTAAGAAACTATTTACAACCGGTACACAGTCTGATTTTGTTGTATGTAAGGGCAATAATTATCAATGCTTGTAATAAAACACTATACAGAAAGATGTTGTTCACATGGACAAAGAAGGGTTACGACACTACTTACAACTGGTACACAGTCTGATTTTGTTGTATGTAAGGGCAATAATTATCAATGGTTATAATAAAGCACTATGCAGAAATATGTTGTTCACATGGACAAAGAAGGGTTACTAAACTATTTACAACTGGTACACAGTCTGATTTTGTTGTATTTAAAGGGCAATACTTATCAATGGTTATAATAAAGCACTATACAGAAAGATGTTGTTTACATGGACAAAGAAGGGTTACTAAACTATTTACAACTGGTACACAGTCTGATTTTGTTGTATTTAAAGGGAAATACTTATCAATGGTTATAATAAAGCACTATACAGAAAGATGTTGTTCACATGGACAAAGAAGTGTTACTTAACTATTTACAACTGGTACACAGTCTGATTTTGTTGTATGTAAAGGGCAATACTTATGAATGCTTTTAATAATTCAAATTCACCTTGTGTAAAAGATAGTTCCAAATTGATAGTGTATTCTACACAGTTAAAGCCTACATATAAACGTTTGATACATGTTTCAATATGTCATTTGGTCATGTTGATTTGCCAGTATTTGTAAGTAGCCTAAGAGGTTTTACTACAGTTCTATTTTTAGTATAGGCCTATGTTTTATCTCCACAAATAAAACTTTACTCTGTTTATGAAAAATGCCATTTAACAAGTAATGATGAAAACAAAACTAGGATAATACGAAATGATTGTTGGCTACGATATTTATTTTATTGATTTCAAGGAGATTTTATAATGATTAGATTTTCGTTACGTCACGAATTTGTTGTACCATTGTTAAGGAATAACAATAGCAGTAGTCCTACGAAAGACGTTTTTTTCTGAAAAGTACCATCGTTACACTGATTGGTGCTAAAATATTTTTTAAAAAACTGCCTTATTTACTTAACTTTTTAGTATTATCAAAAGACTGTATTATCAGTAAAATTAATATATTGAAGTATTTTTCACAGTAAATAAACAGTATAAATAATATTAGGTGGTTTGTTATTTTAAACATTCGTAATGTCAAAAAAGTGTATAAATACATGTAAAAACATATACTTTCTACGTCTCATTAGTATTTGATGTGTAGGGCGTGCATACTACATTCTGAGGAACCCAGTGAGAATGCTGGGTTGTTACCTTCATAGTAATAATAATAATAATAAGTTTTTTTCCCAAAAGCATACAATATGTTTACATACATTAATTAGGAATAGTAATGTTACTGCCACTGGGTTCAAGAGAACATGACTAAGGGACTTTTACATGAATCATATCATACATTTATTTACACATAACACTTTGTCTGAAACATGTGTACAGATAAAATACTAAATGTAACAAATTAACAATTTTAAATAACTTAATAAGGGTAAATGATTGGGTTTAATTTTAAGACCCATCATAAATGACCAGGACATAAATACAGTAGTTTAAATTGGTAACATGAAGAATATTTCTAGAGTATCATACTAGAATATTTCATGGATCTGTAACTTAATAGTTACCATAGTATGTATAAATCGTATGGTTTGTTGTCGGCTACTATTTGTTAATTTTAAAGCTGCGATGTATATTTGGATAAATATCCAACAGTCAAGATGGTGTATTCAATTATTAAAAATTTTAAGTGATCTCATGTCACAAAGCCAAGTCCAATCCATCAAGAGCTAAGACCTCTCTCACTGATCATGTGTATGGTAGCTAATCCCTCCGTAAAAGAGTGTAGAGGAGCTCTGTAACTATGTGATCCATTATTTGGATATTACACAACAACGGGAGCCAAGGAATTAGAGTTCACATGAGAGTGCCACTAATAGCTCTCATGACCCTATTAAGTTGGACATCGACTACTTTAGTGTACACAATATTTAGCCATACGGGAGCTTATATTCAGCAGCATAATAAGGGTGTGATATTGTTCGCATCCACAGCAATTCTAATCTGTGCGTACAGCGTGGACAGTTCTAAACGAGCAACAAATCTGGTAGCTGGACTGTCCGATTTTGTGATCTCTCAGCAATGGCAGCTACCACAAAACATCAGCTACATGTCAACTGTTACCTGTGCCGTAAAATCACCTACATGAGCACACTCATAACCGTCTATAGCAAAGCTATTCTATATTAATAACAGATACCTGATTTCTCATTACTTAAGGCAAGTCATCAGCCACATGAGGTTGGTTGCCAGTGTCCTTGGGGTGTGGGATCGCGTGCAACTGTTACCTGTGACGTAACCTCACATACAAGAGCACACTCATAACCGTATATAGCAAAGCTATTCTATATTAATAACAGATACCTGATTTCTCATTACTTAAGACAAGTCATCAGCCACATGAGATTGGTTGCCAGTGTCCTTGGGGTGTGGGATCGCGTGCAACTGTTACCTGTGACGTAACCTCACATACAAGAGCACACTCATAGCCGTATATAGCAAAGCTATTCTATATTAATAACAGATACCTGATTTCTCATTACTTAAGACAAGTCATCAGCCACATGAGATTGGTTGCCAGTGTCCTTGGGGTGTGGGATCACGTGCAACTGTTACCTGTGACGTAACCTCACATACAAGAGCACACTCATAACCGTATATAGCAAAGCTATTCTATATTAATAACAGATACATGATTTCTCATTACTTAAGGCAAGTCATCAGCCACATGAGGTTGGTTGTCAATGTCCTTGTGTCGCCATTTATAGTTGTACTATATTTGTTTCATACTTCAACCAACGTAATATGGAAAAATTGTGCTTTTATATAATTTTGGTCAGTTAAAAGTTAAGATACAACAAACAGGCACGTTAAGAATAATAATTATTTTCAATCCACATAATAATTTGCAATTTTAAACCATTTTTTGTTTCGTTGATGTTTAAAATTTGTATTTTTGAGCAATAAAGAATGAACCACCAGCATTTGTGTTTTTCTATACTCTATTCAGGTATGTTTATTGTTTGGTGCTGTCAGTGCTTTTGAATTAAAAAAAAGTATTAACTTAAAATAATATTAAGCCTGGTTATTAAAATAAATTTAATGATTAAATCAATATAATTATTTTATGGTTGGGAAAGTACTGAATTACAGTTTATGTAGGTACTTCGTTTGTTAAAAATTAAAATGCCTATAAATTCCCTTATGCCCAAAAGTACCTCTATAGTTATGTTTGAATTTAAAATGAAATAAATGATCTTAGAAACACTGTTTGTACATTTTTGAAGTAAACCATATGAACTCTCTGTGTGTTTACAAAGGTATGATTTATACAAACCCAGAGAATCGTTGTTGCAGGTTTCTCTTATAGTTCTGTTTTCGTTGCACTTTGTGGTTTTGTCCCCAACCATCATCTGTTTTCGTTGCACTTTGTGGTTTCGTCCCCAACAATCATCTGTTTGCTCCGTTTCAGTGCGTTACCTACTGGCTCTACCATTCTATAGAAGTTTTATTTTTTCTCAGATTCATATATTTGAAACGCAAGGTACAATTATTTTATTAGATTGTATTTTTTTAATAAACTTCACGTACCAGTTCAAATGGGCCTGCAGACCTTTGCGTGGACTTCATTCCACGAGTAAAGTAGCAACCATTAGCTCAGTTGGGTATCTAATCTGAACCTTGTTCTTTGCAGACCAAGGCGTCAGTCACTGAGCCGACATTTGAACAGACTTTGAATCTAATTAACAACCAAGAGTTTAATAGTTACCTCAACTGGTACCTATCTTTATTTTCAGACACCTTTTTATCGTGGGGTGGCTGAATGCAACAATTCATAAATATACAAATGTCCATAAAAAAGGAAAATTATTTTACCTAACAGCATAATGTGTATTTACTTGACATGTATTATCCAAACACAACTTCTAGATAGAAACCATTAAAATACGAACAAAAATGTATGAACTAGACAAAAATTGAAAAGTAAGGCCATTCACTACGGTAAATATTAGTATATTGAACAATTAATAGTATTTGACAAAGGAGATAACACATTCCATTTCAATTGAGAAATTAATATTTTTGACGATAGATAAACATGTAGAATTATATAGTTGAAAGAAATCAATATTTCATAATAGTTATATGGGTGTTCTAACACCCTAAAACTTTATTTAGTAAAAACTCAACAAAGTTGAAAAAGCTTAATTTACCCTAGAATACCTGAAACAACATAAATAAAGAAATATTAATAAGAAAAAATTCAAACATAGGAAAATATGGAAAATATTGTTTTCCTTGGATTCCTGAAAAATATGTAGTTCTTGTATCAAGAACTACAGCGTAGTTCTTGATACAAGGGGCGTATGCGTTGTACATACAATTATAAATCTACTACAGTTGAGTAATAGTAAAGCTTAACTGTACATTTGTACATTAATTTACACATTTGTACGGGTAAATCTTGAAGTCGAGCGTCACTAAGAATTATGGAAATTGGTACAAATGTATGGTGGGCATTTATAATGAGTTCGTCTGTATCTCTGTATGTTACTGCAATCTTGTTTTATTTTTATGAAATGAAGATAAATAATAAGTCATTTGGTGCCTGGCTAGGTTGTGTTCAGATGTATTCGGTTAATATTTTTATAATAAATAGTAGTGCAGCAAGATTGCGGTTTTGCGTGAAGATTCACCAGGGGTTGCGTGTATGATTTAACGGTCAGGAGATGTTTTGTTGGTGGGATTAGAGTGACGAGAATGAGAGAAGAGTTGCTAAAATATACAATTAAAGAATTATTTTCTAAGTGTAATAAGTTGTTATCCTTCAAAGCTGCAACCTTAAATTACATTTTTGTTTGTTCATAATAGCTCACCATGTTAGATTTATTAAATGAGTAAAATATTTGATAACAATGTTATCTATCATTGAATTGTTGTTCAACAAGAAACTCGTTATCAATGTTATCTATCATTGAATTGTTGTTCAACAAGAAACTCGTTATCAATGTTATCTATCATTGAATTGTTGTTCAACAAGAAACTCGTTATCAATGTTATCTATCATTGAATTGTTGTTCAACAAGAAACTCGTTATCAATGTTATCTATCATTGAATTGTTGTTCAACAAGAAACTCGTTATCAATGTTATCTATCATTGAATTGTTGTTCAACAAGAAACTCGTTATCAATGTTATCTATCATTGAATTGTTGTTCAACAAGAAACTCGTTATCAATGTTATCTATCATTGAATTGTTGTTCAACAAGAAACTCGTTGTCAATGTTATCTATCATTGAATTGTTGTTCAACAAGAAACTCGTTGTCAATGTTATCTATCATTGAATTGTTGTTCAACAAGAAACTCGTTATCAATGTTATCTATCATTGAATTGTTGTTCAACAAGAAACTCGTTATCAATGTTATCTATCATTGAATTGTTGTTCAACAAGAAACTCGTTATCAATGTTATCTATCATTGAATTGTTGTTCAACAAGAAACTCGTTATCAATGTTATCTATCATTGAATTGTTGTTCAACAAGAAACTCGTTATCAATGTTATCTATCATTGAATTGTTGTTCAACAAGAAACTCGTTATCGCTTTGTTTTGTCTCGAGGTAAAACTGGAAAGCGGAAGTTACCTTACAAAACTATGAACCTAGTATTTACGTTAACAATTTATCGATTAACAACTTTCACTGTCCCAAATCTTTCCCGTGCCTCTACAAGTTTAAAACTGTGATTATATTACAAAAATTATAACACTAACTAATATATTTTAATATAATTAATTTGTTTTCATGATTGATGTTTTAATATATTATATATTGAGCTCAGTAAGCATATTTACTTTTCTTGGATGGAATTTCTTCTCATGAAAATGTGATTCACAATGAAAACACGCGTATCGTAGTTGAAAACTGGGCAATTTAATAAACATAATTTTCCAGTGTGTTAACATAGTCACATAGTCCAAGCGTCACATGTAATGTAGTCCAGAACTGGCCCACCAGTTGGAAAGAAATATATGTATGTGTAACTTATAAATAATATTTTTCGAAGAGAAAAACAAATATTAGTCTGTAAACAATACTAGATTTATTCATTGCTACATCAACACAGTCCATAGTTGCCTTAAGGTTAATGCTATTTATTTTCTTTATTTTTATGTTATAATAAAAACCCGATTCGCTAACATACACAGGTGAATGACACATGAGTCTACCTGAACAAGTTTAGTTATTGTTTAAAATAAAGGTAAATTCTTCCTTAAAAATATACATTTATTAATAGGCCAATAGCCAGAGAAATTAGAGAATCTATAACTGACCGTAGAAGCCCAACTACTAGTATGATCTTCAGCTAACCAAACGCACCTGATACTTAAATATATTCCTCAAACAACACCCTAAACCTATCAATAAACCACATAGACTTTTCAGACTTCAGTAGGAGCATCTATGTTAATAGTAACCATTTATCAGACGTTGTATTTATGGTAAAAGTCTGCGGGTAGATGGTGATAGAGCTTCGTTTCAAAGTATAATGGGGTTATTCTTGAAGAAAACTCTTTAGGTTTTCTTGCAACAGGTATTTTATAAGTGAGTCTAATATTTTAATTTGAAGGCTTGGTTGTGTTGGAAGTCCTGATGTGTGTGCAATAAGTAGGGGCCTTTGACTTCTTTTTAGGCAACACTGTTGTAATTGAACTTAACTCTTAACATTTGTTAAGAAATGTTCACGAATATATTAAATTACTCCATTCATAGTAGGGAAATTAAAACCATTAATTGAATATTAATGTTTTGTGGTTTCTTGATCTAATTCTGACTTGATTTACCCTTCAGGTGAACAACATTAATTACACATTACTGAAAGATCAATGATCATATTCGTGTTCACCGCTTTATATTGTTTATGCCATATATTACCTCTTGAAATGATACAATTTCGTTTCACATGCGAGAATAATTTCCTCACATTAAAACAGTTCATAATTTTCAAGAATATTAATTTATCATGATTACCGTTAAAAAGGCATCTATCATCCACAAAAATAATTCTTGAGTTCATCATTAACTATATTTAATTAACTTTTTAGTTATAGTTTTAGTATTAACTTTATCTTCTGTGGTCTGGAATGTTTCCATGTGCACTCTGCTGCTAGTTTATTTGGGCCGTGTTGATTTTGGCTGTCATTGTTGACGTATTAATACAGATCCTAAAATATCACTTTGGCAGCGAACTTGGAAAAATAATACTTTTTGTCCTTGAAACTGAAAAAAATGTTAAGGTTTGAAGTTACAAATCAGTTGAAAGTTACCATTGTATTCACAACGTAGTTGTTTTCCTTTTACTTTATTTAAGTTACAACATCTTTCCAAGACAAAAATTCAACTTCACTTTTCTTATCTTATCGTACTTTTTTTTAACATGTCAGTAATATAGGTTAAAAAAGGACATTTCTATTACATCTCCATGACGTTACAACTGTGTGTAAACCCAGTTCTAGAAACTTGATGAACTATATCAAGGTAGGAATTTCCAGAAGTCAATAAATTATGTAGTTTCCTCCACGTAATTGTGGCATTATTTTTCCCAGCCGCAATAATTCCTGTCCACCCCACACAGTTCTATGACACTGACCACATTATTTCACGATTATTTACTGTCCACAGTTTATAGATTAATTAGTTGTCAATATTCATGATATCTCAAAATACTCTTGTATGGCCATATACCCACCATATGATTATTGACTGGAACTGCCTACATGCCTGTTCTTGATCAGGATTGTTCACAGTTCAAACACCCGCCATTGAAGTAATGGCTAAGACTGCATATATTCCTCATGTTTCTTCATCAATTCTTATGATACGATAATTGTAAAACTTTCTGATCAATAAATGTTTACTTGAAATATCAAGAATCTCAATGTAATCATACCCACCAAATTATACTTAACTGGGACTACTAAAGTATCCCCAATTCCTCATGATTCTTGTAATTCATTTGATCATTATGATTATGACTGCCTAACACCCACTCCCCTAATAACGTGATTCTTAAATCAAGTAGCCTCCTATAATCTTATCCGTATTTTTCTCATTATTATTAACTGCCTATTTATAGCAGGATGTCCGCAGTATAATTTTAGCCGTCTTAGCTGCTTATAATTCTTGACTGATTGTGTGGAGATATACGAGTAAATACCTTTCTTGTTCTAACAATGTGTTACTGCAGACCTGTCCGTTATACGGTTAATAACTGATTGTGTGGAGATATACATACCTCTCTTGTTCTAACAATGTGTTGCTGCAGACCTGCCCGTTGTACGGTTGTTGACTGATTGTTTCAAGATATAGGCCTACATACCTTTCTTGTTCTAACAATGTGTTACTGCAGACCTGTCCATTATACGGTTATTGACTGATTGTGTCGAGATATAGGCCTACATACCTTTCTTGTTCTAACAATGTGTTACTGCAGACCTGTCCATTATACGGTTAGTAACTGATTGTGTGGAGATATACATACCTCTCTTGTTCTAACAATGTGTTATTGCAGACCTGTCCATTCTATGGTTATTGACTGATTGTGTGGAGATATACATACCTCTCTTGTTCTAACAATGTGTTGCTGCAGACCTGCCCGTTCTATGGTTAATGACTGATTGTGTCGAGATATACATACCTTTCTTGTTCTAATAATGTGTTACTGCAGACCTGTCCATTATACGATTATTGACTGATTGTGTCGAGATATAGGCCTACATACCTTTGTTCTAACAATGTGTTTCTGCAGACCTGTCCATTATACGGTTATTAACTGACTGTGTGGAGATATTCATACATCTCTTGTTCTAACAATGTGTTACTGCAGACCTGTCCATTATACGGTTAATAACTGATTGTGTGGAGATATTCATACATCTCTTGTTCTAACAATGTGTTACTGCAGACCTGCCCGTTCTATGGTTGTTGACTGATTGTGTCGAGATATACATACCTTTCTTATTCTAACAATGTGTTACTGCAGACCTGTCCATTCTATGGTTATTGACTGATTGTGTGGAGATATACATACCTTTCTTGTCCTAACAATGTGTTACTGCAGACCTAACCGTTGTACGGTTGTTGACTGATTGTGTGGAGATATACATACCTTTATTGTTCTAACAATGTGTTACAGCAGACCTAACCGTTGTACGGTTGTTGACTGATTATGTCGAGATATAGGCCTACATACCTTTCTTGTTCTAACAATGTGTTACTGCAGACCTGTCCATTATACGGTTAATAACTGATTGTGTGGAGATATACATACCTCTCTTGTTCTAACAATGTGTTACTGCAGACCTGTCCATTCTATGGTTATTGACCGATTGTGTGGAGATATACATACCTTTCTTGTTCTAACAATGTGTTACTGCAGACCTGTCCATTCTATGGTTATTGACTGATTGTGTGGAGATATACATACCTTTCTTGTCCTAACAATGTGTTACAGCAGACCTAACCGTTGTACGGTTGTTGACTGATTGTGTGGAGATATACATACCTTTCTTGTCCTAACAATGTGTTACAGCAGACCTAACCGTTGTACGGTTGTTGACTGATTGTGTGGAGATATACATACCTTTCTTGTCCTAACAATGTGTTACTGCAGACCTAACCGTTGTACGGTTGTTGACTGATTGTGTGGAGATATACATACCTTTCTTGTCCTAACAATGTGTTACTGCAGACCTAACCGTTGTACGGTTGTTGACTGATTGTGTCGAGATATACATACCTTTCTTGTCCTAACAATGTGTTACAGCAGACCTAACCGTTGTACGGTTGTTGACTGATTGTGTGGAGATATACATACCTTTCTTGTCCTAACAATGTGTTACTGCAGACCTAACCGTTGTACGGTTGTTGACTGATTGTGTCGAGATATAGGCCTACATACCTTTCTTGTTCTAACAATGTGTTACTGCAGACCTGTCCATTATACGGTTAATAACTGATTGTGTGGAGATATACATACCTCTCTTGTTCTAACAATGTGTTATTGCAGACCTGTCCATTCTATGGTTATTGACTGATTGTGTGGAGATATACATACCTCTCTTGTTCTAACAATGTGTTGCTGCAGACCTGCCCGTTCTATGGTTAATGACTGATTGTGTCGAGATATACATACCTTTCTTGTTCTAATAATGTGTTACTGCAGACCTGTCCATTATACGATTATTGACTGATTGTGTCGAGATATAGGCCTACATACCTTTGCTCTAACAATGTGTTTCTGCAGACCTGTCCATTATACGGTTAATAACTGACTGTGTGGAGATATTCATACATCTCTTGTTCTAACAATGTGTTACTGCAGACCTGTCCATTATACGGTTAATAACTGATTGTGTGGAGATATTCATACATCTCTTGTTCTAACAATGTGTTACTGCAGACCTGTCCATTATACGGTTAATAACTGATTGTGTGGAGATATACATACCTTTCTTATTCTAACAATGTGTTACTGCAGACCTGTCCATTCTATGGTTGTTGACTGATTGTGTGGAGATATACATACCTTTCTTGTCCTAACAATGTGTTACTGCAGACCTAACCGTTGTACGGTTGTTGACTGATTGTGTGGAGATATACATACCTTTATTGTTCTAACAATGTGTTACTGCAGACCTGACCGTTGTACGGTTGTTGACTGATTGTGTGGGGATATACATACCTTTCTTGTTCTAACAATGTGTTACAGCAGACCTGTCCATTCTATGGTTATTGACTGATTGTGTGGGGATATACATACCTTTCTTGTTCTAACAATGTGTTACTGCAGACCTGCCCATTCTATGGTTATTGACTGATTGTGTGGAGATATAAATACCTTTCTTGTTCTAACAATGTGTTACTGTAGACCTTAACGTTGTACGGTTGTTGACTGATTGTGTGGAGATATACATATTTTTATTGTTCTAACAATGTGTTACTGCAGACCTGACCGTTGTACGGTTGTTGACTGATTGTGTGGGGATATACATACCTTTCTTGTTCTAACAATGTGTTACTGTAGACCTGACCATTGTACGGTTATTGACTGCAAATACACACGTAATCTTGTTTTATTATTTAAAGTAATTAAACTATTACCTGATCACAAGTTTTACAATTGTATGAACAGTTACAACGTATGAGTTACTTTATATAGGAACTGAATCATACATAAGTTAACCGAACGCCAAATTATCTCCTGTTCTTTTTGTGTCACTCCACATAAGGTCCAGTTATTTGTATAGTACTCCACATTAGCTCCAGTATATTCATGTCACTCCATATTAACTCCAGTTACGTTAACACCATTCCAGTTATATTAGCCAGTTAGTCTCAGATTATTCATTACCCTCCACATTAGCTCCAGTTACGTTCGTGACTCTTTGCATTAACCCCATTTCTTTTCTTGGCACTCCACATTAGCTCAAGTTGTATTCATGTAAGTCCACATTAGCTCCAGGTAAGTTAACAGCGTTCCAGTTGTATTAGCCAGTTAGTCTTAGTTATATACATTACGCTCCATATTAACTCATTTTATGCTCATGGCACTTAATATTAGCTCCAATTATGTTCATGGCACTCCACATTAGCGAATGTTCTGATCATGGCACTCCAATTTACCTCCAATTATATTTATGAGACCCCTTGTTAGCTCCAGTTCTGTTTGTGGCACTGTACATTAGCTCCAGTTATATTTATGATACTCCTTGTTACCTCCAGTTCTGTTTGTGGCACTCCACATTAGCTCCAGTTCTATTTATGATACTCCTTGTTAGCTCCAGTTCTGTTCGTAACACTCCAAATTAGCTCCAGTTATATTTATTATGCTCCTTGTTAGCTCCAGTTCTGTTTGTGGCACTCCACATTAGCTCCAGTTATATTTATGATACCCCTTATTAGCTCCAGTTCTGTTTTTGGCACTCCACATTAGCTCCAGTTATATTTATGATGCTCCTTGTTAGCTCCAGTTCTGTTTGTGGCACTCCACATTAGCTCCAGTTATATTTATGATACCCCTTGTTAGCTCCAGTTCTGTTTGTGGCACTCCACATTAGTTCCAGTTATATTTATGATACCCCTTGTTAGCTCCAGTTGTGTTTGTTTCACTCCACATTAGCTCCAGTTATATTTATGATGCTCCTTGTTAGCTCCAGTTCTGTTTGTGGCACTCCACATTATCTCCAGTTATATTTATGATGATTCTTGTTAGCTCCAGTTCTGTTTGTGGTACTCCACATTAGCTCCAGTTATATTTATGATACCCCTTGTTAGCTCCAGTTCTGTTTGTGGCACTCCACATTAGTTCCAGTTATATTTATGATACCCCTTGTTACCTCCAGTTGTGTTTGTTTCACTCCACATTAGCTCCAGTTATATTTATGATGCTCCTTGTTAGCTCCAGTTCTGTTTGTGGCACTCCACATTAGCTCCAGTTATATTTATGATGCTCCTTGTTAGCTCCAGTTCTGTTTGTGGCACTCCACATTAGCTCCAGTTCTATTTATGATACTCCTTGTTAGCTCCAGTTCTGTTTGTGGCACTCCACATTAGCTCCAGTTATATTTATGATACCCCTTGTTAGCTCCAGTTTTGTTTGTGGCACTCCACATTAGCTCCAGTTATATTTATGATGCTCTTTGTTAGCTCCAGTTCTGTTTGTGGCACTCCACATTAGCTCCAATTCTATTTATGATACTCCTCGTTAGCTCCAGTTCTGTTTGTGGCACTCCACATTAGCTTCAGTTATATTTATTGATACTCCTTGGTAGCTCCAGTTCTGTTCGTGGCACTCCACAACTCTAGTTCTGTTCGTGGCACATGATGTCGTGTTTTGTTTTGTTATTTTAAAGGCGAGGGAGGAGGCGTCACGGGTGACGTCCTTGTTTACAAACAATGCCGACAGATGTCACCACTAACTAATGGCGTAGACCTCGTTGGTTGATTGCTACATTCACGCTGTGATTTTCCTAAAGCTAATGAAATGTTTACAAATCATCAACTCTGATACCTGTTTCACAATAACTGAGCATGGTAAATATCTTCTGAAATATAAATGACTTCACATAATAGCTTAAGTGCACATAACATACTGTATGTGACTTCAAACATTTAGCAAGTTAAAATATTGAATAAAACTATTTTACGGTCGGAATACAAATGACGAAAACCAGGTGTATGGAAATAGAATGGAGATAAAGTGAGATGTGAAACCATTTTGGAGATCACTTCAGTCAAACGGCAAAAACCCAAGTAGTCCCCTTAAATGAACCTGTCCACGAAGGATGGGTTCTGTAGAATTATTTTCAGTTGGCTCTTTTTACTATTGATATTATCTCATTTTTTCTATATTTGTTAGTGGAGGTTCAAACGATCTCTTCCGAAATTATTACTAGGGTGAGTGCACCAGTGAATTACCGTTTAAGCTTGAGTTTCCACTTGAATCTTACATGGGAAAACAGAATGTTACGTTACAGTGTAGTGAACAGTTTAAATGTCTTGCCCGTAGTATCCTGTACTTTCTAAATATAAAAGCTAATGTATTGTGTTTAAACAGAGTATTGAAATATATAATTTGCTGTACATAAATCCCTGCACCACTGAATGACCGACTGTTTAGTTGAATATTGTTGGTTAGGATTTGGATCTTAAAATAAATAGAATGTTAGGCCTTAACTTGTTTAATATTGATTAGTAATAATATATTGCAGTTTCAATCAATAATGAAATAACAATGTAAAATACAGCTGGCGTTGTTTGTACGATACACTATGGTGGAGAAGCTGTAGATGAACTCGGTGGAACACTTAGGTTTTGTTTGTGTTACAAATGGTTATTTGATACTTTCTTTTTTAACCAGTGACAGGGAGGATTTAAATCAGGCTCCAAAATTTCTTTTAAGATGGTTTGTGATAGACTATAGGCAGCAAGAAAAGCTTAATACGATGTTATTTATATGGAATGATCATTCACTGGTGAACTCACCCTACGTTATGTTATTAATATGAAACCATCATTCACTGGTGCACTCACCCTACGTTATGTTATTAATATGAAATGGTCATTCACTGGTGCACTCACCCTACGTTATGTTATTTATATGAAACCATCATTCACTGGTGCACTCACCCTACGTTATGTTATTTATATGAAATGGTCATTCACTGGTGCACTCACCCTACGTTATGTTATTTATATGAAACGGTCATTCACTGGTGCACTCACCCTACGTTATGTTATTTATATGAAACGATCATTCACTAGTGCACTCACCCTACGTTATGTTATTTATATGAAACGGTCATTCACTGGTGCACTCACCCTACGTTATGTTATTTATATGAAACGGTCATTCACTGGTGCACTCAGCCTACGTTATGTTATTTATATGAAATGGTCATTCACTGGTGCACTCACCCTACGTTATGTTATTTATATGAAATGGTCATTCACTGGTGCAATCACCCTACGTTATGTTATTTATATGAAATGGTCATTCACTGGTGCACTCACCCTACGTTATGTTATTTATATGAAATGGTCATTCACTGGTGCACTCACACTACGTTATGTTATTTATATGAAATGGTCATTCACTGGTCCACTCACCCTACGTTATGTTATTTATATGAAATGGTCATTCACTGGTGCACTCACCCTACGTTATGTTATTTATATGAAATGGTCATTCACTGGTGCACTCACCCTACGTTATGTTATTTATATGAAATGGTCATTCACTGGTGCACTCACCCTACGTTATGTTATTTATATGAAATGGTCATTCACTGGTGCACTCACCCTACGTTATGTTATTACTCATAATATGTAAGCAAATAGCAGAATACCACGTTTTAATGTGAAGTCAAGAAAACCATGTATACGCGTGAGCTGTATACAAACACTTAGCTTGACAACCGATGAATGTATGATATTTACGTATTTGTTTCCATTAAGTTCAATAATTGGTTACTTCTTTTTACCAATATTAATAAATTAATGTTGTTACAAGGTTCATTTGTTCATATATTTCGTACGGTTTATCATATCAAACTAGTAAACAATATGATAATAATCAAAGTTTATCGAAAGTACATTTCCTTCTTTTTAAATATTAATAGGCATATAAATTTATGTATGAAATAAGTATATCAGGTATTTTGTTCATATCAATGTTACAATTCGTTAAACGTAAATTGTTACGTAATATAGTTTTCTAATCAGCAATCGTATAACAGTGAACAGTGACATTTGTATTTGGAGTGTAGTAGACAGTCATCATATAACGTAATTTGTTGTTTCATGTCATTGATATATGTTATATCATAACTATCGTAAGTATGTTATAATGGGAGAGTCAAATGGCCTCTTGCAATTCAACATTCACATTGCAACCATTTGAACCAACTTTACCACATTATTATGTATGTCAACACTAACACATAATACAATATAATGTGTACCATATACGAGTATCTTGTGTGCCCAGGGCAAATAAAATATGTACCACGGTCCCCACAATTTCCCGATCGCTGAATTGACATACAAAACAATCAGTTTATGCGATTACAATATTGGACGCTTTGGATCTTATAGCTATGATTGTTTAAGCTGCTACAACTATTCAAGAATCAATCATTTTGAAATGGATAAATTATCATCCTTATGACGGTTCAGAATATGTTATGAAGTTTAAGGACACCACTTTGAACATCTTTTATGGAAATGCTCAACTCTTTATTAAAGTATCAACCTTACATAAGTTTCGCTAAAACTTTTAACGTTAAAATCTGATATTTAACATAAATTTGAAGGACCACGATTTATATTAAAAATATATTGAATGTGTATATATATATATATATATATATATATATATATATATACATTAAATACTCAAATATATATGTTTCCTTGATTTGAGAAAATTTAATAACAGAGAATAAATCCGTTTTACTAGAAACCAGGTGGGGAATAAGCAGAATTTTGAATCACTTTCTACAAATCTGAAACAATACCCGGATAATACTGTTATGTACCCTTCAATAATACTGGGATGTATAGTCATAGGGTTGTGTTTCAGTACTACTTCGTGTAACTAGTTCTGCTTGGGGGTGAGTCTTTATAACCCCTCGCCAACATACCAACCCCCTCTGGCAATTACCTCCCTTCCTTGACCCATGGCATAATCGTATATATCATTGACCTACATGTCCACATACATGAACTAGAACCTTCCAACATGAAGACTCTTAATTCTACTGGTTTATAGTAAATACAACTCAAACATCTACAGTGACGTGATGATAAAATCAAATACTATCCATATAGTAAAGAGAATCTACTATCATTTCAAGTTATGCTTTTATATCACACTATTTATACTGTATATGTTATTGTTTTAGTTAAAGACAGGAATAAGGTAACCAATTTAGTTTTCAGACTACTGATACTTAATTATAGGGATATTTTATTTAAACAAAAACAATGTTAACAATGTTTAGTAGATAAATGTTTGATTCGAGTAAAATCATAACATTGTTTTTGTTTAAATAAAATATCCCTATAATTAAGTATCATTAGTCTGAAAACTAAATAGATAAATGTTTTACAGGACGATAAAAATTTTCACTATTCAATATATTTTCTGAATTAAATATTACAGTAATTGTCGTGATCACAGTAAATCAATTACTGTATATTTTAAATGTATATTTTATGATGCGTCTTTTGTAATATGAAATAAATAAAATGTATAAATTGATTAAATTGTTTATTACCAACTGAGTTTTTGAATTTTAACGTCAGTAATGTTATAGAAACTGAATTCTCAATTGCCCTCGGAATCATTAAAAAAAATATTAACAATTCATAACCATAGATATATACGAAATATGTTACACTAATAATACTTTTTAAATAAAATGGCTCCATAGAACAATAATTTGATCAGTTTTGTTTGTGTAACGTTATTTGTACACAAACTCAGTTTGTAAATTATGTCAAAATGCTGACGATTTTTTGACATTTATAGATTTGGTAGAGGAAATATTTGACTTATATCTAGGAATTTGTTTTCTTTGAAAGGTTTTTTTTTACTAAGTAACTTTTTGAAAGCTAAGTAATGTGTTTATGTTTTAGGAGACATAAATATAGTAAGATTATTTTGATCAATCAATTTAAATACGTTAAAAGTACAGTGCTCATAGACCTCCCACCAACACTTACAAATATGGTTTTGATGGGAGTTTTGACGCTCACACAAACCAATTTACTTGGTTAGAATCTACTTACAGGACACAAGAAATTTACAGTTGCGATAGTTTTATCAATAGTTACTAAGATGAAGTAGTTTTTTAATTAGTATAATACGTGTTTGTACAAATAAAACGTCACACAACACAAAATGTATTACAATATAAGCACAAAATGCACAAATATATCAAAATACAAGCATAAAATGCACAAATATACTGCAGTAAAAGTACAAAATATACAAATATATAAAATATAAGTGGAAAATGCACAAATATAACAGTGGTCGATTATGGTAAACCACGATTACATTCCTCAGGCCAGAGGGATTATTTTGTGTATTCCTCTGGCCTAAGGAAGGTAATCGTGATTTACCGTAATCGACCACCGTTATATTTGTGCGTTTTGCACCTATATTTTATATATTTGTACAGTTTTTATTTTTACTGCAGTATATTTGTGCATTTTGTACTTATATTGTAAAATGTTTGTGCGTTTTGTGCTTGTGGTGTGCATGTTGTACTTGTATTTTAATATATTTGTGCATTTTGTAGTTTTATTGCAGTATATTTGTGCATTGTGTGTTTATATAGTTATATATTTATGTTGAGTGATGCTCATTTGCACTGTAAGATTAAGTGTACTTAACATGATCATAGTTTTAGACTTTAATATTTATAACATGTTTAGATTTGTTGCCTTATAGTAATATATAGGACCGTCAATTAATACATTAGTAGGGATATTTATGTTGATGCATATATTTTATTCTGGGCGACAGTAAAAAGGTTTTCGTATAAATTAAGTTTAGGTACCATTAAATGTATTCAAAAACATGGCTTTTAATGACGGCTGTTTGACTATTAGCCCCGTCATCCAAATATAATTGAAGTGCCTCGGCGAATATATTGCAAAGAACTATACAACCATAGTCCTCCTCAATAAACAGATCACACCTTTGTAAAGGGCCTATTGCTGGCCCTGCGGGATTGAGTGTTTCACGAGCTAGAGAGTATGTTTATTTCAATTTATGAATGTTGATGAATGACTGTTATTACTTGAATCATTTAAATTTTACCTATGTTTTTAATTTTGTTTATTTTTATATACTTATTAAAATGTTTCTGTTATTTTAAAAATAATAAATTTAAAAATTTATTTTATTTTACTAGTGCATGTGCTAAGTAAAGTTAATTTATTCGGTATATTCTGTTTTGACATGATTTATTGTTGTTGTTATTATTGGTTAGGTGTGAGAGAGTACTTAATAGTCATAACCTTGCTATTTGTACACTTTGTTGTCAATAAAGCCATTTTTAATTGCATTTCAAAGGAACACCACAACTGACAGTGGATCTCCCGCCCCATAAAACACCACCAATTACAGAGTCCTGACTACTCTCTTAACGAACACCACTACTGACAGAGACCCACTTTCCCACCCAATGAATACCTTGAATTATAATAACCCACCTTCCACGCAACGCACACTCAATGAAGTTCACTCGGACAATCAGTTGCAAAGAAATTAAACTTATTTAAAAACGTGATTATAGTGGATTTCACAACTGACTATGTAATTATCAGCTAGAAAAAGGTTATGTTAGATGTATTCTCTGGTGGTAAACAGAACAGGGCAGTAGAAAGACAATAAAAGCCACGGTCGTAGCGTGAGAAGAAATCATCTGTCATAGTTTAACGACACCTCGGAGTAAACGACATGCACGCTCAGGTGTTTACTGATGACTGCGGAATTTAACGATACCGGAAGTGAAGGCTAAAAGCAACCTAAGTGTCACAGTAGGAGTAATGATGCTAGAAGCTGCCTTATATCTATCAATGTCTATGTCTATTAATGAAACCGTCAATAGAATTTATTAACAAATAATCTTTATTGTAATTCTCAAACCTAATTATTTTATAAGACCAACAAGTCTTATTCTTAGGTTTTTTATTTGTGAGTTTTGCAGTATTGTGTGAAATTAAGCATATACTTTCTTAATTACTATATTATGTGTTGGTAGAAATACAAAAGAAGCGATTGTCATAACAAATTAATTAAAATATAAGTAAAAAATATACTAATGTTTTGGTGATCTGTTTCTATAAACGTTCCTCTAACGAGAAGGATTCTCTAAGGAATGAACTCTCTCCCAACTATGATAATTTTAAACGAAATCCTGTCAAAGTCGGAAAACCGTTTTAATGGTTAGCTGAAATCACCAAAATTGTGACTTTTTTATCATAATTTTTTTCAATTACTACTAGCTGTTGCCTCCAGCCTTCTTATTTACTGAAAATAAGTTTTGAACATTTATCCAATAATCAAGCATTGGACCTGATCTTTTGACTCTATCTTTGTAATTTTCATAAAATGTAATTTTATTTAATTTTGAAAACTAAACAGTTATTCAACAGCAACATAAAGCATACATGTGAAATTAAAGGCCTAATGATGAATCGGTATTAATACAGCTTGTTAAATATACTAATGCATGGTTATTCATTAGTGAAATGGTTAAAAGTCCAACTTTCTCAGTTCAAACTCAGTAAGAGTTAAAACAAATGTTTAAAGTTATTATCCAATAACCACTGGTTCTTTATGTGTCACTAATATTATTTACTGACGTTATTTTAAGAAAAAGGCCTCATTTGTAACATATTCTAAATTCCATCATGTTCACTCATTCAAAAATGCGTTCACTCATGCGTCCTCATCCTGATGATTAGCGTCATAGTTATTTAAAAAATTATGTAGGTAATGGATTGGTGCTGTTACTATTTCAATAAAATTATGTTATCAATCTAGCCAGAACATGTGTTTTTAGCTTTGACATCAAAGACATCAAAACCATGTATTTTTTTCTTTTTTTCTTTTATGAATGACTTTTTGTAGTTGTGTTTATGTTAGAGGACATTTCATTAATACAGTACAAGTAAACGTCACACAACACAAATTTATTACAATATAAGCACAAAATGCACAAATATACTACAATACAAGCACAAAATGCACAAATATTATGGTGATCGATTTCGGTGAACCACGCTCACCTTCCTCAGACCAGAGGGATTCACAAAAGAATTGTTCATTCTTCAAGAATTGTTCACACAAAAGGGATTCATTCTTTTGTGAATCCCTCTGGTCTGAGGAAGGTGAGCGTGGTTCACCGAAATCGATCACCATAATATTTGTGCATTTTGTGCTTGTATTGTAGTATATTTGTGCATTTTGTGCTTATATTGTAATAAATTTGTGTTGTGTGACGTTTACTTGTACTGTATATTTACCAACACGTATTATGCTAATTAAAAAACTATTTCATTAATCTGGTCATCATTGCCAACGCCATCTAAATGAGTCTAGCACCAGTGATCGACTTTCCAACACATTTAACGTGTGAAAATTTACAGCACTTAAAATTCTTTATTTTTCCCTTAAATGTGTAAGGATGGCAGTTCGATTTTTTTGCTTAAATTCATTCCTCAATTCAGGTCTCGAGAGAGTAAATGAATGCACAGGCAGCTGGCTTGTATAAAGGTCGTGGAATTATCTCCACTGCGTATAAAAATACCGAGCACTTTCAGTTATCGACCGCTTCCATCTTATTCGTAAAAAGTAGGTCAACTTGAAGCATAACCTTCTGTTACAAATAGTAACCCACTTTTACACCAGGAATAGTCATTGTATAGTACCGATAAATGTAAAGAATGAAACACTAGGTAATATATTCTTGTCATAGTAACAAATAAATATTTTTGGTGTTTTTGTTGTAATGAAACGGTCCAAAAGGGGTTTTTCTATATATTTTTTTTTCATTTTTTTTACCAATTCTTACATATGAGACGCCAACACAACGTTGTTGGTATTTTAAGGCGAATATGAATGATTATATGAGTGTAGGATGAGTGTGGATGAATGTAGTCTGGTTACTATCTGAGTTCAACTGTTCCTCAGAAAGGACAATTTATTAATAGCCCAACAGCCAGGGCAACTAAGGGACCTACAGCTTTACGTGGAATCCGAACCACGTAGTGCTGGTCTGATTTTCAGCTAATTGGCAAGTCTGATACTCAGTTATCTCCCCCACACAACATCCACACAATGACTACCAACCAACATGGACACCCCAGACTTCTCTAGTAGTGTCCACGCCGATAGCAACCACCGAGCGGACGCCATGTCGGTATTAAGAGGACCGAGCATCCAACCTATCGCCTACAATCTCCCAAACACTTTGTCCCCAAGTAGCTGGGTTACAGCACTGCGCCACCAGTGCCGACTATCTAGTTAGGTTCATGTTGAAATTACTGGTAATTTTCAGTAATGACCAACTAAATTAAAAAATAACAATTACTGTCAGTATCTTTAACAGTAGGCCTACATTTTTCTAACAGTCAAATATATGTCTAAATATGGGTGATAATGGGTAGTGAATGAGTTGAGTATAGAGGGAATGAGTGGTCTTACCTAACTATATAATATAATATTTTCTAACTTAAGTTGAGAGACCACTTATTTATATCAAATAGTCAGTACAACCATTGATTTTACTATATAAAGAGATACTCCATCCATATGGGAGAGTTGTGGCGAGGCCCAAAAACTGTTTTGAGGCCCCACGCTGCGCTGCGCATAGCCCTATTTCCTCTCTCTCTCTCTCGCACGCTCTTCCGTCTCTCTCTCTCACTTCTCTCCTCTTAACCCACTCTCCCATTCTCCAGACAGCCGCCCCGCCCTCTCCTTCATCAGGTCCCACACACAAACATCGTCCTGCTTAGATAATTGTTTACGTTATTCCATATTGCCAACGTTTATCCGGGTTCTCTGTTTTTATACTTGCTTGCATCTCTTTCGAATAATAAAGAATACTGTGTTGATACTATTACAGTAAAACTCAGTGTGACATTCATATTGAATAAAGAAATATTTATAACTGAATAAATTAAAATACCATATTGATTTATATGATTAACACACCGTGTATTTGTAAATAGACACACTTGAATAGACCGCTAACTTATCGGCAATGCTGGCGATAATTTCTGCTGATTTAAGTAAACATTTTCATATTATTTAGCCAATCTGAAAAATTTTTATTTATTGCATTTTAACCATCGATTAGGTGATTAAATCGACTGTTGTACTCAATCATTAGTTTTTCATATTCGGTAATTGATTAAAAGATAAATTGTTTTCAAATCCAATCAATGACTCTCCTTTCAATTATGAAATTAATCTGCAAATATTCCAGGAATATATAATATAGTGAAATATTAAAAATTCTGACATTATTTATTTCTTTGACAAAATAAATATTGAAATATGCCTATTATATTTATATAGAATAATACTTGGCAAAATATAAAACCCAAATAAGATTCAAATTTCATGATAGGGTTAGAAAAAATCATAACAAAACCACTAATTTACTTCAATACAAGATAAAAATAGCCTTCATCTTATGGTCTGATTCAGACAATCTGTGTATAGGCATTTAATTTAAAATAGCATTATTTTTAATTTTATTATATACATATGTTTTAGTATTACTGTCTGTAACATTAACATATTATTTGGTTCCAAGTAATTGCATGATTGTTTGTAAAATATTTCATTGTTTGGTGAATTGTCAGTTTTTATTATTTTTTTTTTTTTTCGAAATCATGAAGAGTTCTGACTCTATTATTACTTCTTGAGAAAAACAATCTCAATGTCAATTGCAATTCGTTAGGAAATATTATCGTGATAGAATACAACTAGACTACTGATTATTTAGATTCAATTTTCATTATTTTAATCAGGTTGTGAAATTATTGTAAATTTTGTTTATGTCCCCCTTTAAAAAATACCGTTTTATAACATTGATTGAATCAGAGAATTGTAAAAAGTATGTCTAAGGCAAATATGATTAAAGTTAACACATCTGTTTTTCATACTATTATTTTACTAGATGTGAAAGTATGGATAAACTGCAATTTATTAATATTTTAAATTTCTCTGGAAAAGACACTCTGGAATTACAATGGTAACACTTCACAAGTAGCGTGACCAGCAATAACATAAGAAATAACTAATTTTAAGTAACCACAGTCTAAATAATAACAAAATTAACTATAGCCGCACTCTGTGGTGTTTTTAATTATAATAATTCGATTATGACTTATTTACACAACTGAGAATGAACAAAACAAACAATGCCAAGAACTAACAAAACTATATAAACAAATAACTATTATAAATGAACAATAATATAGTTAAAAAATAATACGTAAATTTGGGTTTTGCGTATATTTTGAACTGTAATAGTATGGTTTTAAATTGAAACAAATATATATATCGTATTAATGATAAGCATACACTTTCAAATGAGATAAATTAATCCTAAGTAGAAGAACAGGGACCTTTTTTTAATAACCAAACACTTCAACTACTGTGGGGAGTAATATAGGCTATACATGTTTAAAAATTATTGTAATTTAATAGTAACATTTAAATGAATGGCAAACATACTTATATTAAACATCTGCGGTTAAAAAGATGACTAAAAGTCAAACAACCTATATTATTTACACTTATTTAGCTACACATTAGATTAATTAGGATATAGTATTACGGTGATAACTTAAATCACTAATAAGAGTTAGGTGAGGGTCCAATAACAAAACGTGCGAGCTGTACTTAAAACGTTACAGGAAAAACAAAGGATATGCGATGATTGTTAGTCTAGTACCGTACACCAAAATAATAAATATTAATAAAAATATTTCCATTTTATTGTTTTTTTATTATTTTTTTTTATCAAACTAAAACCCAAAATCAATTCAGATATTGTCACACTTTAGTTGTTAAAGAAATATGAAATCCTGATTTTGTCATCATGGAAACAAGTTCAGCTGATATAGATAATTATTATATTTTACCAATAACCAAGAAAATATAAGCACAGAATATAAGCAGATATGTGCTTATTTTGTAGTATAAGTTTGGTGCTATTCGGAATTAGACCAGTGAAAATTCAAGTTATTTTTGGCGGATTGTGATATTTACGGAAATATTTCTATAGCACAGCTTGAGGTCTAAGTTGCATTTTTGAGTGGCCAAGACTGGACAGACTACCTGAGATCGGTATTGCGCGCAACTCGAGTAATGGTTTGGGGCCTTCTTGGGACATCGCAATTAATTAATGCAGGTAGGATTGCGCGCAACTCGTTAACGGCCAGAGAGTGAGATAGGCCTATTACACGATTTTCGGCAACGCGACTGAAGAACTTAATTGTGTGCGTGTATGTTTTTTTCTTTTTCATTTTATGACTCCGCCACTATTTATGAAATCATCAATACAGCAAATATTTTCTCTTTATCTCCATCTCTTTATATCAAATAAAAAGAAAAAAATGCCAATCCTGGTATACACTAAAATAGGTTTACTCTACCTTCCGTCAAACAGTCCACAGCGTGTGATGGTGATAACAACTACTGTTTCGCCGTGAATAAGGACCGCATCTTCAGGTTAAAGAAAACAAATAAGTCCAAGTGGGACGCGTCACAAATTAATTAAAACTTTACAAACACAGTTCACTTACGTGGAAAACAACGAATATTAAAACTTTCGGTAGGCCTACCACACACATTTCCCTGTCCACGGCGTGACCCGGAAGCAGATTTTAATATTGTGGTATTTATGACAAATAGTTCAATTTACTTTTAAACAAAAAGGAATATTCATTTATAGTTAAAAATACAACAATAATTATACAATGCAATATTGACAAGAAGCTTTAATTACTTGATAAAAAGTGAATAATGATTTCAATAATATAAAGGGTTAATTCTAGTATTAAATGTGAACTATATGACAGTTGATAAGTTAATGAATAATTAAATTGTTATAAATTATTTCTGATACTTCTAATAACGCATTCTCAGATGACTTTCCTTTAATAAAACTGAATTGACGTGGATTAAGAAAATTTAACTTAGATAAATAACTATGGAGTCTTTTAATCATTGTTTTTTTTAAAACCTTAGAGAATACAGATAACAAGCTGATAGGTATTATGTTATCTAGTTAATAGAGTTATTGTCCTTCAAAATAGGTACCACTGAACTTAACTTCACGCTCTCAGGAAAAATGCCTGTGATAAAACTAATGTTTATTAAGTGAACTAAAACTGGTGCAATCTCATGAATTATATTTTTCAGTAAATGTACATTAATTTGGTCATAGCCCGTTAATTTTTTATATTTTAAAAGCTTAACAATACTCTTAATTTCATTTAAATCTGTTGGAGTTATAAGGAATGAATGTTGATAGTAAGTACGTAAAGGTGGAAGGGTATTGGAATGTACAACGCCTGGACGGCTAGACTGGATTGTGATAAGGTGATTGTCTATCTTATCAATTACGGAAGGCTCACACATAACTTAGCCATTTGGCAATTCAATTAGCTCAACTATTTTCTTTGAAAACCCACTTGTCAAGTTATTTATTACCTTCCACTGCTCAAATACATCACCTTTACAGTTTTCTAATAATTTTGAATAATAATTTTTTTTTTTTTTTGTAAAATTAATCACATTATTTAATTCATTAGTACATTTTGCAAAATAATTTTGAAAAACTGTCATATGGTCTTTTCGTAGAAATTTTATATAATTTTTTACGTCTTTCAAATGTATATAAAATGTTTGGTGTTATCCAGGGACTTAACAATTTAGCCTTTAACAATTTAGAACTACCACCATTTTTTTGCTACTTCTAAATATACAATTACTTAAAATATCAATAAACTTATAATACAAACAGTATTTACATCATTTTAGATAATGTATAATGTTTGAACTAAACATCTGTAACAAACTGTTATTTACATTGACAAAATAACAAAAAAATGTTCCCTAACATTTTTTATATTCACAAACCCCTAAGGCCCAAATAAAAGATCGCGATTCCTTTCCGTGCAAGACAAATCACAGCAAGGAATAATATCCCACTTTGACCCACTATCAAAGCCAATCGGCGACAGTAGACAGGTGGAGGGGTGACAGTAGACAAGTACTTCCGGACGAGCGTCTTAAGAGAAAGAAGAGAGAATGGGAGAATGAGAGGGAGTGATTAGTATCCTTTACTGCTCACAGGTCGTGCAACCGAACAATTGAAACTGGAGGCAATTTCGACCTCTTTAACTTGATAGACGACAGGTTGCAGCACGGTCGCTCCCATATTCCGTGCCTCAAAATTTAACATTGGATGGAACTATCTTCTATGTATAGTAAAATCAATGGTACAACTAAGCTAACTTAACTTGGAATCTACTACAAATTATTGGTCTAATTTGTTGTTAACTTTCTCTTCAGTTCTCTCCTCAGAACAACATCTACACTACATGGATACTAAGATTTATCCAGTTGTCCACGACAATGGTAACCGATCGGTATTAAAACGATCTAGAACAGAATCTATTTCCTACATCCCCACTGCAGTTTCTGGCCACCTAATTGGTTTAGGGTACTCTGCCACAGTATTGGTTGTGTTGTATTCTAATATTAAATTAAGATTTTTCTTTTTATCGCGTATATACATATTAAAAGCCAAATAACATTGCATGGCAGACTGGTCACAAGGTCCCAAAACCTATGTTTAATGCTTTGGACCAAGAACCGTTCTAAAAATAGTCATTATGTAGCCTCTAGATGCACATTTAGAAAGGATTTCAGGGTATTTTCTGTCAAAGAGCTAAAAGCTGTAACTCAGCTACTTGGGGACAAAGTGTTTGGGAGATTGTAGGCGATAGGTTCCATGATCGATCCTCTTAATACCAACATGGCGTCCGCTCAATGGTTGCCATCGACGTGGACACTACTATAGAAGTCTGGGGTGTCCATGTTGAATGGTAGTCAAGGTTCAGATGTTGTGTAGGGAAGAGAACTGAGTGTCAGACTTTTCAGTTGGCTGAAAATCAGACCAACACTACGTGGTTTGGATTCCACGTAAAACTGAAGGTACCATAGTTACCTACGGGCGTCCTTTCCAAGCTAAGTTGAAATCAAATAGTAACAATGACTACACTCGTTCATCTACACTCATTCACCCCTCATATTCACCCATATATCTATGATCGGCAGCTTACAAATGATTAATGTAATCATCCCAATACCAGCCAATCAGAGGGTTTTTTACCATTTACCGAACTAATGGGATAATTTAGGATAGTGCAACTTGACATTATTTTTAACAATGTAAGCGTGCAGTATTTGCTAAATTACACGAGCGAGTTGACACGAGTGTACTGAGTAAGAGGCTATCACACGAGTTTTGTGTGGGTGTTTTCTAGTTTTTTACTGGTTTTTCCAAATATTTACTTTTCGATCCAGTATAGTTTTCCTAATTTAAAATTTAATTATCTCTTATTTCAAGCCAAATCAAGGAACGCATTAAATTTTATATGCAGTTTTATAAACGTTGAAAATTATCAAAGTGAAGCTTCTATGTGTTCACATATTTAGATTATAATACCTATAAAATGATGTGCTATAGGCAATTTTATTCTAACAAGCTTTATTGGATTGTATAAGATATTACATTGTAGAAGTAGTGACCTGGAGGCATTTGACAACGTTTTTATTGCACCCAGGTGTGGCTGTAGCATCCCCGTCATATTTACAAGGTGATCCCGTCATACTGGGAGTTCACTAACATCAGTCTAGTGATCGATCAGCCGTCAAGGGTAGCTTTCAAAGTAATGCTTGCTCACAATTTACTATTTTTAAAATATTTTGACGAACTAAACATTGTTTTATACAAGTGGAACATACAAACAGAGACATAACAAAAATATGTTAGCTAAATCCATTCAAGACAACACATCAATCCCACACTCAGTCGGGATAACACTCTGAAGCTAAAATGGGTTATAATATCCTCCTTCTGTTAGATAAATAATTTCCAGTTATGGTAGCAATGAGAAAGTTTGGCTTCTACGGATGGGCACTACTGGCATAATCTGCCCTCCCCTTCGACTTTGTCGTACTGTGAGACAATGGCCGAGTTAAGGTACCTGAAGAACAAATGTTGCTCTTACAGTTGGTATTTATGAATGACATGAAAGACGTTTGTGAGTGGGATGGTGTATTTCAATACAGGGGCTTCTCATTGAAACTTCAATTACTCTATATGTAAAATGTAACCCATACGAATATGATTATATTGAACCACCACTAACCCATACGTTTGTATTCACCCAGTGTTCATGTAAGGATGGGTGAGCGTTTCAATCCAACATTTTTGTGTATGCTGAACTGTAGGTGGTAAATCAAAATTTTACCTGTATGAGGAGTATTACCACCGTGCGTGTATGGTTGGGTTGAGGGTATTGCCCACTGCACGTATATTAGTTGTTTGGTGAAACATCACAACTGTACGTAAAAGGGTGGATAAGTGGGTCAACATCACTTAGCGAGAATGGGTAGGCAGGTGGGTCAACACCACTGTATATTAATGGGTGGATAGGTAGGTCAACATCACTGTATGATTATGGGTGGGTGGACGGGTCGTTATCACCCTATGTGTATAGGTGGGTGAGTGGGTTTTGGAAGACGTGATAAAACTATCCAAGACGAATATAAGAGGTATTTCTCAGATTTATAAGGAATAGATCTTAGTAGGTGAAACTTTGTTTTGTTTTAAATGTGTTAACTTTCACGAAGCATACAAGCCAAATGCTCCTTAAATGCGTTTAATGTTTAAAACAATGTTTGATTACGACTCAATATTATCTTTTTTGCAATCTCTTAAGGTGGTTCAAAGACATAATTATGTTATTGTAAATAGACTTGTTAGTTGATGAATGGATAAATAAAAGTTCGAAGTAAATGAGCCAGTTGGCCGAGTGACCTAAGGTCCTACGACTTCAACCTGGGTTAGAAATAGCGCAGGTTGGAGTATGGCCTGGACATTAAGTATATCAGTAATGTTCACTTCGTCTTTTACAGTCGCAATATCTTTAGTAGGAGGATGCTGAAGTGAAATGGAAGAAGCTCTCACAGCTGACTCTTTGATAAGTTGCCTTCAGACTTTCAAAGAGACGACAAAGTGGTGGCAAATAATTCTTGAGTTTTGAAAGATCTGAGACGTTATCGTTTATACAGAAAACAGAGGATGGAAAATTTGCTAGACTGAAAAGCTTACAAAGTGAAGGCCAGCGCACTGAGGCAGTAGAATGGGTTATGCAAATAAGTGAAGGAGATTCGCTACGCCTGCCAAAAATGCACGTTATGAAGAAATAAGTACCTAAAGTTAAATATAGCAACTTTTCAAGATTTGTTTAAAGAGTTGGTAAGAGGATCTATAATATAACTTTTTTTGAGTGTGTAAAAGATAATATAGATGATTTTTCATCCAAAAAAGTTTTGAAAACGAAATTTTTATTATAATAAAAACTGAGGTTAAGGATATGCTTAACGAGAAATCAGAGTTTATTCTATACTAAAACCTTATGAGTTAAATTTTCCGTACACTAAAAGTAAGTTCCCTTTTTATGATGAAATGAACTGTATATAAGATGATTTCAACATAAAATACAAGATTAAAGTTAGACCATTTTTGTGCAAGTTAATAGTTTTATACTGGCCAGTAACATACGATGTTATACTTAGTAGGACATTCACTAATCATGACTGTCAATTAGATTATTACAAACCTGTAATGAGTCAATTTAATGACCAGGTATTGCAGTCAATGCGTCACAAAGTATCAGTATATAGTTGTCGTCCCTTACTCTATTTATTGTTATGCTTGTTATTGTTTACCTATTTTTGCTGCTGTTCATACATAAATTATTTTAATGTTTGTGGTTTCATTTATATATATATATATATATATATATATATATATATATATATATATATATATATTTACACTGACATGGTTTAAGAATTATTCATTTATTTAGAGTTATTGATTGTTGTTGTTTGGCAACTCCTGCATAGCCCTGGTTGATTGGTTGATTACTGCTTAACGTCTTGCATGTGTATTGAACTAAACTGGCTGTTTTATCATGTGTGAATTTGACGTGATTGAGTGAAGGACGTACGAAGACAATCCAATCAGTCAAGTAGTACCATAAATTGTAGTTAGGAACACTATTACAAATATTGTTTTCATTATATTTATTTGCATATAAAATTATTGGATGTCTGAATGGTTTATTGTAATTGGTACAATGAGCTGTAATAAGGTATTTTCAAAACAAATAAATAAATGTATTAGAAAGCGGAATTTATCAGTTTCTTCATAAAATTTGACTCATCGATTTCCGTTTCACTTACCACCGTGACGTATGCCAGACAGACAGTAACTACAGCTGTGTTTTCAACAAACAGCTGTTTTAGATCGACAGCTGTTCTTCGTGTTGTTCTTGGCGTCATAGCTTGTTTAACATTGTAAAGGTCATTTTGAATCTTTTAATGCTTTCCAATAGAGTGCAGTGAAGTGTATTTTTGTCCAGCTACCATCGTTCTGTACCACATCTGGCATCACTTCAAGCAATATGCAGTGTATACTGGTTGATTCCCTTCTGAAGATGTATGAAATCAAACAAACATCCTTGTTCAATATTTAATAGCTTGTACAGAGTGTCCATTTTAACTAACCACCATTGGGATCTCAGAAACCACAAAATTTACAGCAAACTTTAAATGGAGAACTTCACCTACTTTTTTAAGACTATAACAAAATTGAAATCAAAACTTAAATATTCGACCGTCATTTTTCAATATGGCTACCAACTTTAAAACTTCTAACGGGAACTCCTACTTTTTATGGCGATTTTAGGTAAAATGCATACTTAAATGATATTTTTATTATATGAATTTTTTTTATAAACCTTATTGTTTCCAAGATACAAGCAGTCAAATTTTAAATAAAAACAACAACATCAAATAGCCAATAATTTGCTAGAGTATAAGTATTATAAAATAGTATTATTACTTTCAGCACTTATTTTAAATCACTAAGTTATTAAATGTCTTGTTAGTTTATCACTTCTTATTAAATATATATTCTAATAGGATACAATTGGACGTCTTTGTACTATTGAACAACTGTTTAGTCATATCATTTAATTGCTACAATTCCAGTGTAGATAGTGTTCAAAATGCAGTGTGAGAAAAGTAGCAGAATTTTGTGGGATTTCAAAAAGTTCAGTGTGGAAATTGCTTAAAACGTATTAATATTTCCCTTACAAATGTAGGAGCATTGCCTCCTGGGAATGAGGATGGAAGGATAGAGTTTTGTAGGTGGTTTTTAAATTTTTCTGTAAATAATCCTCACATCTTGTCATCTATAATTTGTGGACGGATGAAACTAACTTTTCTAACAGAGGCATGATTAATCAATAAAAACCATCATCTTTGGCCCAATCAAAACCCACTGGTTGTTATGACCAAGCCAGATTTTCCTCCAATTGTTGATGTGCAATCCTTGATAGCAAAATATTAACTGTTCACTTCTATGTTGGACCATTGAATGCTGTGAGATTTATGGAAATCCTGGAAAACATATTGATTTCAGATATTGATGACATTCCTTTAAACATAAGGATGAACCAAATGTTCCAACAAGATGGAGCACCACCTCATAACAGCACCACAGTGAGATACTTTTTAAATAATAATTCCCTGACACGTAGATCGCTACAAATGGGCCCATGCCATGGCCTCTTCGGTCTCCGGACCTAACCTCTTTGGATTTTTTTTTCAATGGGACCTCCTAAAAGAAAGGCTTTATGATACCCACTATCCTGTAGATAAGATGCAAGTTAGAATAAGACATATTATACAATCCATCCACCACACAGTAATATCAAGAGCGAAGAGAAGCACATTTACTCGAGCTACTGCATGTGTTTACAATGACGGAGGCAATTTTAAACACTTAATTTAAAGTCAAGCAGTATCAACAGAGGCCTATGTTTTTATTTTAATAACCTCATTGAAATAAATTACACGTGTATTAAGACTGGTAATTTGTTTCTGCTGACAATAATGTTACCATGTATGTAAACATGTATCTAATAAAAACAGTTTGAACAGAACAGAATTAGTTATAATAATAATAAATAAATAACTATATTGATTAGTGTTAAATAAAAAAATATAGTATTTTATTTACTTTTTCTTAAAAGGATAGTATATTCTCGTACATTTCATATTATAACGTCAAAGAGGAAACAAAGACAAAACACTAAGCATTTTAGTATAATCATGTTAAATCTTTGTCTCTTTTAATGTGTTACTCAGGTTTTAGCATCATAATTTTATAATTACCCTGAATATAAATTGTTATAACATGGTATTAAATCCATAAATATTCTTCAAACAAAAACAGAATTAGTTTTAAAAGCAAAATCTATATTCAATAAGCCAACTGCTTGGTTGTTAAGAAAACTGGAAATGTTATCCAGTGTAGTTCAGAAAGCAGTAAAAGGCCAACTTCTGAAAAAGACATTTTATCTCATATTATTTACTTGCATTTAAAAACCACTATTAAGATGAACACATTTTTAGGAGGGCTATAGGTAGAATGCTTTTCATAAAATTAAAGGAGATTTAAAAAAAAACATAAGTGTGTGTGTGTGATAGGGTCAACCCACGAAACACACCAGGGCGTGGCTTATGACAATAAAATCAATAAAGATAAACGTGATTGCAAATTCTGCCTGACATGTTATGTCGTGCATTGAAGTTGACATTATATGCTCTGAAAACATGCCGTTGTCACGGAATCAATACTGTCAGCACTGCCTTTTTAAGTTTTTGTTTTTTGTTTCTGTTTTGAATTAAATCTGACACTATAGACATAGAAACAGTGTCAACTACAACAATAATTATGTCGTACTTCAATTCAAATATTTTAACATGCATGATTTCATTTTAAGCGTGAAGGCTTAATTTCACTGTGACTGATATTAAGTCTTCTTTTTTTTCATTTTCCAGATTTATTCACAATTTTATTTCCTCTCCTCTACCATCAATCTGCTGTCCACCTCCATTATTGTTACAATAAATATTTGTTACTTAGAATAATATAAAAGTATAGTCAAAAACATTATGCAAGCGTGGGCGTGCTTTCAAAGGTTAATGGAAAATAGCAATAGCTTGTTATGATTACAGTTATAGCTGTGGGTAAGTGGAGGGGAGGACATAGTAGTCGTAACGTAGCTACTTGTTATAATAATAATAAGGATATACATACACACAACGGACATTTTTCAGTTCAATTTCATTAACCACATATAAAACTATGGAAATATAAAAAAATATCACTACATGGAAAAAAGATTATTACATTTTACTATAGACATTTATTTCGTTGCAAATAGTGATTTCATTTTTCCTAGCTTTTTTCTTAGCTCAGATTATACAAAATCAGCCTAACAGTTGGTGCTATAACTATACAACAGTTTCCCTATATTCACTGTACAAAATATTCAAAACCACATTTTTATTTAGTTTTTAGAACTTATTATGCATATTGCAAAATTACTTTAACTGTATGACAGAATTTGTGCGTAACAATCTGTCACAATTACATCTAAATTTGAGCATATAAGTCTGTTTTCCGAAGTTGTATGTAAACATTTTCAAATTATAGAAAAAATAATGTTATCACATTGTTGCAATTCAAGTTGCACATTTTTGCAATTAATAAATATATTAATGTTATGTTGACAATATATTTGCATTATATACAATACCTCACTGGACAATGATAAATTAAATGAATGCATACTACTTTGAACTAAAGTAAAGAAGCGGTGGATTCCTTGTGGTACTGCACGCCAGTACATGGATGTAATACACTTTGAACTGAAGAAAAGAAGCGCCGGATTCCTTGTAGTATTGCACGCTCATACATGGCTGTATGTAATACACTTTGAACTGAAGTAAAGAAGCGCCGGATTCCTTGTGGTACTGCACGCCAGTAGAGGGATGTATGTAATACACTTTGAACTAAAGTAAAGAAGCGCCGGATTCCTTGTGGTACTGCACGCCAGTAGATGGATGTATGTAATACACTTTGAACTAAAGTAAATAGGTGCCAGATTCCTTGTGGTATTGCACGCCAGTAAATGGATGTATGTAATACACTTTGAACTGAAGTAAAAAAGCGCCGGATTTCTTGTGGTGCTGCACGCCAGTACATGGATGTAATACACTTTGAAGTGAAGTAAAGAAGCGCTGGATTCCTTGTGGTATTGCACGCAGTAAATGGATGTATGTAATACACTTTGAACTGAAGTAAAGAAGCGCCGGATTTCTTGTGGTATTGCACGCCAGTAAATGGATGTATGTAATACACTTTGAACTAAAGTAAATAAGCGCCAGATTCCTTGTGGTATTGCACGCCAGTAAATGGATGTATGTAATACACTTTGAACTGAAGTAAAGAAGCGCCGGATTTCTTGTGGTACTTGCACGCCAGTAAATGGATGTAGTACACTTTGAAGTGAAGTAAAGAAGCGCCGGATTCCTTGTGGTATTGCACGCCAGTATGGAAGTAATACATTTTGAACTGAAGTAAAGAAGCGCCGGATTTCTTGTGGTACTTGCACGCCAGTAAATGGATGTAATACACTTTGAAGTGAAGTAAAGAAGCGCCGGATTCCTTGTGGTACTGCACGCCAGTATGGAAGTAATACATTTTGAACTGAAGTAAATAAGCGCCGGATTCCTTGTGGTACTGCACGCCAGTAGATGGATGTATGTAATACACTTTGAACTAAAGTAAATAAGTGCCAGATTCCTTGTGGTATTGCATGCCAGTAAATGGATGTATGTAATACACTTTGAACTGAAGTAAAGAAGCGCCGGATTTCTTGTGGTACTGCACGCCAGTACATGGATGTAATACACTTTGAAGTGAAGTAAAGAAGCGCTGGATTCCTTGTGGTATTGCACGCAGTAAATGGATGTATGTAATACACTTTGAACTGAAGTAAAGAAGCGCCGGATTTCTTGTGGTATTGCACGCCAGTAAATGGATGTATGTAATACACTTTGAACTAAAGTAAATAAGCGCCAGATTCCTTGTGGTATTGCACGCCAGTAAATGGATGTATGTAATACACTTTGAACTGAAGTAAAGAAGCGCCGGATTCCGTGTGGTATTGCACGCCAGTAAATGGATGTATGTAATACACTTTGAACTGAAGTAAAGAAGCGCCGGATTCCGTGTGGTATTGCACGCCAGTAAATGGATGTATGTAATACACTTTGAACTGAAGTAAAGAAGCGCCGGATTCCGTGTGTTACTGCACGCCAGTACATGGATGTAATACACTTTGGCTGATGGGGAGATTTCCAATTGCACCGGGGTCAGGGATCGGCCCCAAACTGATGTGTCCAGATGCACCGGAGCCCCTTTTGGGGGGTGTTCCAATTGCACCAGAGGCCCTTGTTTATGACATGAGCCGGGAAAGTCCAACCAGGCCGGATTCCTAGTACAGTAACCCCAAGCTGACCGTGCCAAATTCCACACCCTTTGTTATGACATGAGTCATGAGTCGGTTAGGTTAGGTTAGGTTAGGTTAGGTTAGGTTAGGTTAGGTTAGGTTAGGTTAGGTTAGATGTTAGTGTTGCCACGGATAAACACAAAATTAAACATTAAATACATAGTTACCATATTTATTAGTTAGAACCTGCTATGGTCTACCATTAGTATGTGCCACGAAACATCGGCAAGTGTTTGATAGAATATTCCATTGCGAAATTGTTAAACACTTATAAACTATGTTTGAAGAAATGTAGTGGGGTGGGGAAGGAAGGGGCCTTCCAATTGCACCGGCTCCGGCGGTCGAAGGAATTTGCAGCGGGGATAAGTGAGGTGGGTAGATTTTGACCACCGGTGCATCTGGACACTTTTCGGACGGAGGAATGTTTTGACCCGTGGAAATTCCTTTGACCGCCGGTGCAACTGGATATCAGCCGGCTGATGATTCATGTCTTGTAGCAGTAAATACCGGCCACACATGCAACATTTCATCCTTACCCGAGTTACTGCTTAAACCCTTAGGTAATGAAGAAACACTGTTAGAGGACCTTAGTACTACTCACTTCAACTGAGTAATACATTCACGAAAGGGGAATACAAAGAGACTGAATGTATAATAAATACAACTTTTTAAAATACAACTTCAGAAAAAGAATTGAATGCTCGAATTTAGATGTAACTGTGACCGATTGTTACGCCCAACTTCTGTCACACTGTTAAAGTAATTTTGCAATATGCATAATAAGTTCTAAAATCTAAATACAATATATACATAGTTGCTAACTACACAATTATAGTAGTATATGCGATAAACTATTATTATTTAAATGTATCTATTCCAACAAAATAATTTATTGCAGTGATTACAAAAACACTCAATCCTATTTCAAAAATGTTGATAATGCACTACAACCAAGAGCAACTTCTAAACTAGAATTGAGAAAATGACGAAATAGAATTATAAAGTATATGACAGTTAAGAAACAAGCCAACCAATAATATACTAAAACATGGTACAAAATAAGCAAAATCTTAACAGAACGGAAATCAATGAAAAATATAACAAATACAAGTCTCTTTTTAAAAAAAATGGTTAATATTAAAAATTTATCTATAACAATAAGACAAAAATAACTGTAACAACTATAACATACGTTAAAACTGACTGAGTATCAATGGGATATATTTGGATAAACTCCAAAAGTAGAAGTGAACAAATTACCTCGAACGTGACAATTAATAATTAAAATCTTTTAAAGGATCAGAAATTCTGATGACTTCCGACTGGTTTTTGGTCAGCACAAATCTATTCTCTATAAGACCATTATTAAACTGTTTAAATTAAGCATAAAAATATATATATACTGTTAATCCATTAAAATGTTTGTTTATAAGAGTATTTTAACTGTGCATATTTTGAAAAGTTAATGAATAAATGCTCAACGTTGATTTATTTTTGGCTAGTTGACTTTCTGGTTTTTCTATTTCAAATAGTTTTTGAAATTAGAATATTTAAAGTACGCGTATCTAATAAATTAAAACATTTACTTAAAATACAATAAATAATCAACTCTCTCCATTATAAAGCCTAAAAAATAACTGATCACTTAGTTAAGGCCGACAGCGACCCCCCTTTTTTAAGAGGGAGCCTTATATATTTTACGAGTCACGTCATCAAAAACACTCAAAACTTCAGAATTTGAATATTTGAAAGTCGTTGGACTGTATTTAACCCTAGACGTGGCAGATCTAGATTGCTATAGTGGCAGGCTAGTTTTTACTGATTTGATAATATGACTTTGAGAATATGTAAAAAATACCGTTTTGCACCGAACTGTACCATGTTTTATTATGTTATGCTCATCAATAGCAAAATAACATGTTTATAAGATATTGTTTATATATGTTTTCACTACTCTACTATGAGTTTAGCTGTTTTCGTTATGTGTTTACAACCTGCGAAACATCATATTCTCAACAGCTGTCTATTGTTTACTACCAAAAGTATCATTGTTTACAACCGAAAATTTTCCACAGTCAACAACACCTGTTTTTATTCCGTAGTGTAGTGAAAAGTATCATTCAAAACTCGAGTGAAAGTGTTTTGTATGTTCTCGACCAATTGAAGTGCTCGACAAGTCTCGCACTTCAAACATATGGTCTCAAACATGCAAAACCCCACTTTCCACTCTTGTTATGAAATATACTAATATGTAAATTATAATATAATTCAAATATGAACGTGTGTATGAGTTCCATTTTTTTTAACGTTTGTAAATCTTGAGATATAACATTCAAAAGTAACTGTAACAGTAAAATATAAAAAAATGTTTCCTGTTAAAGAAAAATATACAAAACGCCTGTGAATTTGCTACCAATGATATTCAATTGCCACTGGAGGAACAATTCAAAACGATACAATTGGATTCGTTGATACGTTTAAGGTTAAGGAATGATTATTTCCGTAATCATATTTGCTTTTTCATCTTAAAACTTTCAATGAGGCATCCAAAGAGGGGAATATTTGTTTATAAAGAAACGTTACGATTTATCTTTGCCTCAATTTAGAATAATACTCACTAACCACCTCCAAAAATGAAAATTGAATTCCAGTTTTAGGTTTAATTACGTCAAAAAAAATAATTTTAGAACCTACAGCTACAGCCCTCCCCAACAGGTAGTTCAATAAAGAAATTAACCTTAGTTAATAAGATGACAATGCCTACTAACTAACAATTAATAGACATATGTTTACTATCAATTAGTGTCAAGTTAATAGGAATTTTAAGTTTATTCTGTTATAACTCAATATATAATGACCTATCAGGTAACTAGGTCAAAGAGAACAATTAATGGAGTTAGAAGAGTTAGATGAGGGAAGAGGAATTGAAAAGGGTTCATTAAAATGCAAATATCTTTCAGTTCTAACTTTGAATACAAGTTGGCTCCTGAAATGATTTCAGGTTATGTTAATGGCTTATATACTCCAATTTATATTTCAGTATAAGAGACATTTTCAAAGTCAAGGTTGAAAGAGCTTTAGAAAAAATATCATTATATCAGTACAATTGTATTCTAGAGATAGTTATGCATTTTTAATTGCGCTTTATATGGGAAAATAGTTCATCTGAATTTGTTTGTTTCAAATTAGTATACATTTATAACAGTGATATAACTTTGCATACGCTGTATTACATTCATTATGGAGGTTTTGTAAGTGCAACATAAATACGGAGACTCCATTCGTCTTAATTCTTGTATTACAGTAAAGCGGACCTTCAAGTCTTACAAGTGTAATATAAATACAGAGACTCCATTCCTCTTAATTCTTGTATTACAGTAAAGTGGAACTTCAAGTATTACAAGTGTAATATAAATACGGAGACTCCAATCCTCCTAATTCTTGTATTACAGTAAAGTGGAACTTCAAGTATTACAAGTGTAATATAAATACGGAGACTCCAATCCTCCTAATTCTTGTATTACAGTAAAGTGGAACTTCAAGTATTACAAGTGTAATATAAATACGGAGACTCAATCCCTCCTAATTCTTGTATTACAGTAAAGTGGAACTTCAAGTATTAGAAGTGTAATATAAATACGGAGACTCCAGTCCCTCCTAATTCTTGTATTACAGTAAAATGGACCTTCAAGTATTACAAGTGTAATATAAATACGGAGACTTCATACCTCTTAATTCTTGTATTACAGTAAAGTGGGACTTCAAGTATTACAAGTGTAATATAAATACGGAGACTTCATCCCTCTTAATTCTTGTATTACAGTAAAGTGGGACTTCAAGTATTACAAGTGTAATATAAATATGGAGACTTCATCCCTCTTAATTCTTGTATTACAGTAAAATGGGACTTCAAGTATTAGAAGTGTAATATAAATACGGAGACTTCATCCCTCTTAATTCTTGTATTACAGTAAAATGGACCTTCAAGTATTACAAGTGTAATATAAATACGGAGACTTCATACCTCTTAATTCTTGTATTACAGTAAAGTGGAACTTCAAGTCTTACAAGTGTAATATAAATACCAAGACTCAAATTCTTCTTAATTCATGTATTACAGTAAAGTGGGACTTCAAGTATTAGAAGTGTAATATAAATACGGAGACTTCATCCCTCTTAATTCTTGTATTACAGTAAAGTGGAACTTCAAGTATTACAAGTGTAATATAAATACCGAGACTCCAATTCTTCTTAATTCTTGTATTACAGTAAAGTGGGACTTCAAGTATTAGAAGTGTAATATAAATACGGAGACTCCAATTCTTCTTGATTCTTGTATTACAGTAAAGTGGGACTTCAAGTATTAGAAGTGTAATATAAATACGGAGACTTCATCCCTCTTAATTCTTGTATTACAGTAAAGTGGGACTTCAAGTATTAGAAGTGTAATATAAATACGGAGACTCCAATTCTTCTTAATTCTTGTAAAGTGGGACTTCAAGTATTAGAAGTGTAATATAAATACGGAGACTTCATCCCTCTTAATTCTTGTATTACAGTAAAGTGGGACTTCAAGTATTAGAAGTGTAATATAAATACGGAGACTCCAATTCTTCTTAATTCTTGTAAAGTGGGACTTCAAGTATTAGAAGTGTAATATAAATACGGAGACTCCAATTCTTCTTAATTCTTGTAAAGTGGGACTTCAAGTATTAGAAGTGTAATATAAATACGGAGACTCCAATTCTTCTTAATTCTTGTATTACAGTAAAGTGGGACTTCAAGTATTAGAAGTGTAATATAAATACGGAGACTTCATCCCTCTTAATTCTTGTATTACAGTAAAGTGGAACTTCAAGTATTACAAGTGTAATATAAATACCGAGACTCCAATTCTTCTTAATTCTTTTATTACAGTAAAGTGGGACTTCAAGTATTAGAAGTGTAATATAAATACGGAGACTCCAATTCTTCTTGATTCTTGTATTACAGTAAAGTGGGACTTCAAGTATTAGAAGTGTAATATAAATACGGAGACTTCATCCCTCTTAATTCTTGTATTACAGTAAAGTGGGACTTCAAGTATTAGAAGTGTAATATAAATACCAAGACTCCAATTCTTCTTAATTCTTGTATTACAGTAAAGTGGGACTTCAAGTATTACAAGTGTAATATAAATACGGAGACTTCATCCCTCTTAATTCTTGTATTACAGTAAAGTGGGACTTCAAGTATTAGAAGTGTAATATAAATACGGAGACTTCATCCCTCTTAATTCTTGTATTACAATAAAGTGGGACTTCAAGTATTAGAAGTGTAATATAAATACGGAGACTTCATCCCTCTTAATTCTTGTATTACAGTAAAGTGGGACTTCAAGTATTAGAAGTGTAATATAAATACGGAGACTCCAATTCTTCTTAATTCTTGTAAAGTGGGACTTCAAGTATTAGAAGTGTAATATAAATACGGAGACTTCATCCCTCTTAATTCTTGTATTACAGTAAAGTGGGACTTCAAGTATTAGAAGTGTAATATAAATACGGAGACTTCATCCCTCTTAATTCTTGTATTACAGTAAAGTGGGACTTCAAGTATTAAAAGTGTAATATAAATACGGAGACTCCAATTCTTCTTAATTATTGTATTACAGTAAAGTGGAGCTTCAAGTATTATAAGTGTAATACGGAGACTTCATCCCTCTTAATTCTTGTATTACAGTAAAGTGGAACTTCAAGTATTACAAGTGTAATGTAAATACGGAGACTCCAATCCTCTTAATTCTTGTATTACAGTACAATGGAACGTCAAGTATTACAAGTGTAATATAAATACGAAATGTACTCATGGTTAAACATCAAGTACAACAACGTTTTATTTTTATATTTCACTTGTTTGTAATATTTACCAACACGTATAAAATTAAGGAATTAAATAGTGTATATAGGCACTTTAATGCAGTGCTGTAAGCCATCTACTGTTGGGCTAAGTGTCTTGCACGCAATAGGCTCAGTTCTTATACCTCATAACACTAAAGTGGCGTTTGCTCAATGGCTACCATCAACGACAACCTACTATATAAACCTGGGTTGTCTGTTGGGATGGTCAGCGAACGAATGTTGTCTTGGGGCCTATCATTAGTTGTACTTACAACTAAAATGGGCTTACAACTAATAATATTTTACTAATCATTAGGTGTAATTTTAATAGCTAAACATTAAACATTAAGTGTCTGGCTTGTTAGTTTGCTGAAAAGCAGTCCAGTATTACGTGGTTTGGATTCCACGTGAAGCAGTAGGTTCCTCAGTTGCTTTAACTATTTGGGCTACTACTTATGGGTTCTCTTTAAGATAAAAATCACTTCAGTCGTTTATCTTTATTCATCACATATCATACCTACTTGTAAAAAAGAATTTAAAAAGCGGCTAAAATGTTCAAACATCTAAATATTTTAAATCCATAATATTAGAATGGGATATTGAGTATAGCTGTAATACAATAATACCTTAGTCCCTACAGATTGTGTAGCTAAGTGGCCTTTAGCAAGTGTTTCAGCAATAATCCAATAGTACGTTATTAACAGATGTCATTGCATCTCCCTAAACTTATTGGCCAATGTTATTGTAGTTCAATAGCGCCTCAGTCTATAGTCTGTTCAGACGTGTCTCCCTAAATCTCTTGGCAAGTGAACCAATAATAAGTCATCTTAGACTGACAGTCGTAGCTCCCTAAACTTATTGAGAAGGAATATTATCCAATAATACCTTTAGCCCTTTGGATGGTGTAGCTTCCTAAACTTACCGACAGTACCATTATACTCAGATAACGTCATAATTAATAGTGTCTTCAGACGCACCTCCCTAAACATCTTCACATATGTTTTAGCAATAATCCAATAATACGTTATTTATGAAAGTTGTTGTAGCTCCCCAAACTTATTAAGAAGAGCTAAAAGCTAATATTGCTACAGAAATGTTAACTTATTGTGATTATTGGTCTGTAAGACAGTCTAACAGTAGGTTGCTACAGATGTTGTAGCTCATTTAATGAAGTAGTCTGTGCTACAGTACAGAATATAGACAGATATATTCTGTGACTACAGTCTAATCCAATGATTCCTTCGACGGCAACCAATTGATCTCACATCTGTGAATAACCCACGATTTAACTTACTTTAAAGGCTGCTAAAGGAATCTAGTTCATTTTCCGGTAGTGTTTGACTCCAATTAACGTTCTTAAATGAACCCTTTTTAATTGTTATCTTATGAGAAAAAACAATTTTAATTTTAAAATGCTATTTATATTATTTAAATTAATTATAATTATGTAAATAATTTTACTATTTAAAAGTATTATTGTTTAGCTTAGATTTTCTATTATTTGTAATATTTTACTAATCATTACTTGTAATTTTAATAGCTAAACATTAAACTATTATTTAGATTTGATAGTCTATAGTTGATAGTCGAAGCTGCCAAACCACTTGAAGAAGAAAGCTGACATCTCTAAATTTATATATCTAGCTTACTTATTTCGCATATAATCATTTTATATTTTTATTCAGAAAATTAATGCGTTTGAAATTGAATATATTAGATTTAATATTCATAGTTACAGGCAATCAAAAACTTGACGTTTCTTGCACAAACGCTTTGATATATATGTATTGGAGAATTGTACTTATTCTCAACATTAAATGTGGTGATTGAAATAAACCTGGAAGGTGTGAGTTTGTTATGTTTCTTGTTGATGTTTCAACACAGCTAGAATTAACTCTGCTATGTTTATTCTCAAACACTGGGCAGTTCTCACTCAAACACAAATGAATGTATCTCGGGGCTATTCTGAAGTCCAGTGACGTCGCTTCCCTTATCTACCTCATTGGACAGTGAGTAAAAAATTACATAGTCTTTGATTTTTTTTAAAGAGACTATTAAAGTCTTTGTTATTAATATTTACTTATTTATTTAATTTAACATTTTTCTATTTGTAAATCAATGAGTTGTTAACATTTTTTTAATTTTTTCATTTTTTATTTTTTTAAAATTAATGTGTTTCTATGTACTGCAATGTTCTCTATACATTATCTTCAGGTCTACTGTGATATACTTTGTGTACATCCCATACTTTCAAACATTAATTGTTGTTTTAGCTCCTTATATGTTGTAACTAATTGCACTTATTTAGGCCTATATATTTGTTTGTTGCATGTGGTATGCATACTGCTTTGTAGGGATATTTTTATTCATTGAAATGCTAGTTCATGTCGTATTCCGCCTCACTTAGTAAAAATTTACTTTAAGATTATTGTTTGACTATTGTTTTTTTTTTTTTTTTACAAACAATAAATGTTATCTTGTTTTTAATATTGATATTTTGGAATGAATAACGGTTGGAATAAATACATTAGCGGATTTATGTCCTATAACATTTTTAAATTTGAATATGTTGTACATAAATTTTGTATTGATTTGATTGTTAGGTAATATGTTTCACCGCTACAGTTTTTTCTTCAATATGGTTATGTAGTAGGCCTACGTAAAGCACATTAGTGCTCCATGACAAGACAGTTAGTCAGCGTCCCACATTAGTTCCCGATAAGCTCACCAGATGGCTCAGCACTGATACTGATATTGACTTTACTTGTTGCTGGGATAAACAAAGCTTAATAATTGCTATTTATAATTTTGGTAAAGTAATGTATCAGTATTTCATCACTCAGCCTAAACAGATATTTAGATCTACTGTAAACAGTAGCGATTGATTGATTATTATTTTTATTAGTTTTATAAATTCAAGTTTTTCTTTGTTCACCTTGGCTGCAAAACTCATATACTCAAAACACATCAGTGAAAGCAAAAATCTTATGTTGAAAATGTGAATGTACCTATTTCATTTCTTTATATGCTAGAATGATAAATACAAGCAAAAATATATTTATATTATTATTTTGCATATTTTTAAGTTGTCTTTTCTTCTACGTAATTTTTATTTCAATGTAAAGGGAAAATGTTAGTTTTAAAATATTGCTAAAAGTCTGGTCAATAGCTTATTTGATTTTTGGATTTATGGACGACTATTGTGTGTTCCCCTTACAGTATCTTTGTTGTAGTTCTGGAGAAACTGTTATTTTTTTTCGATTTTCAAGGTCACATATCAGATTATGTATAACCCATTATCACCTCCCCTGGGGAGGGGGACATAATTTGAAACCATCCTATCAATGTCCGACCCAGAGTTGGGACCCCTTTCCACCATCTCAACGTAAAGAAACCTATCCATGTGTGTCTCAGATTATAAGAAGTTTTCACATTGGTTTGAGGCAAAGTTAGCTTAATTCAAATGTGTTACCAACATGCTGGGAGTTGCCTTAGTATGTCAAGTAGTGAACTGTTTAATAATCGTACTAAAAAAAATATAAAAATAAACCACCATTAATTTCGAGATTTTAATATGCTGACGTTGTGGCTCAGCCGCTGATTGTCTGAACTATGGACTGTAAGTTCCAATGTTCGAATACGCAACTGAGCTAACGGTCGGTAATTCACTCGTTAAATAAAGTTCACATACCGGCCCGAAGGTCCAAGGGATCTGGCGATTAAAGTTAAAACTAAAAATATTTTTATTTTTAGTATTTATGTTTGCGTATAGTTTTCTTGAGCTATTACACTGTTAGTCATACTAACACTTTTAAAGAAATACGTATATAACATTTGTGAGAGTACTGATATAAAACACTATTTTATCAATAACTTTTTCGTCGTCGAATATGAAAATAGATTATGTAAATAAATGTGAATTTAACAGGATATTAGAAAAATATTATGTTGATGGTTAAATACGACTTCCTTGTGAAGTTTGTTTAGTGGTAAACTAGAAACTGATAACTAATGTTAAGAACTTTGTCCTATATACCATTGTTAAAATGAGTTCTTTTTTTACATAGTAAGGTATAGAACATTATAGTCTGTTTCTAAGTGAAAAATCATATAAAAAAAACAAATTCTATATTCATATTGTATTTATAAATTTGAATAGATGATTACTATACTTTAAAAATACGAATATAAATTAAAACAAAACAAAACATATTTAAAGTAGAATATGTTTCATTGAAAGATTCGATGGATGAATATTCAACTTTATTTTTAAATATATTTGTGTCAGATCACTGGAGATAGTTACAGAGTTGAGCTATAAAATATAAGTTTTAAAGCATCCAACTTTTTGCGTCTCACTTATCGATTATTATTATTTAAATGCATGCGTCCGAAACAATTACCAGATTTTATCACCACTGACATTCCTTTACTAAATCAGTACCATGTCAATGAACAATTCCCTGGGGTTATTGAGAGACGAACAGTTACGATTAAGTATGGCAACGATATATCGATATATTGGAAATATCGATACATAAGTATCGATATTTTATTTCGATAATATTGGCTATATCGATATTTCGGTTCGATATATCACATCACTAAATATCCACGTTGTTATCTCTCAAGAAAATCATCAAGTTTCGGAAAAACACATTTAAATTGCCTCTTATGCGTACACAACATGCATTGAAATAATAAAGTAACTTTATTTAGTTTTTTTACGTGAGATTAATGCACTAAAATGTAGTTTATTGTAGACCAGTAAAAACGAAACGGACTAAGTTGAAAATTGATTGCCAAAATGTTATTTATGAACGTTTACCTGATAAGTATTGGAAAGAGGTTTGGTGAATACTTTTTTTTTTTAATTGTTAGTGTTTATAAGAAACCTAATGGTATCTTCAACTGTGAAAAACAAAAATAACAACAATACTACTTAATTTTTATAACTAACATAATAATTAAGGGTATAATTGTTCTTAATTTGATTTTTTGTTAGTCAAACCGTCAGACTCTTTTCGTGTAGATTAACATATTTAATATTTGCATTCAGCAGGTTATTTTAAATAGTGACAGCAAAACAAGAGTGTATTTTTGATCATGACATAAGAGTTAGTGCATAACTTTAAACAGATAAATCAATTAAAATTCGATATATCGATATTTTTCTACCGATATTATCGTTAGATCGATATTTGGTTTGCGATATATTTATCTGATTCGATATATCAATATGATGAAAATCTTTGCCATCCCTAGTTGAGATTGGTGTACTATTGCATCCCCATGAGTTTTGTGTCCAATAAACAAACCCATTTCGTTTTATTATCATCAGTTTATATCTCAATTTTTACAATTTCCTAAGGAAAGAAAATTACTAATTTGTAGTCCAATTTTTATTTGCAGAATTAACTTTTAAATAAACTTTTATGATGACTGAAAATCAAGATACTGTGTAATACGTTTAACAAGTAGCTTTATTAGACTTTTTGAAATGGTCATACTCGTATTTCTCCATAGTTTTACACAGTATTATACATATATATTCTTGTGTAGTTCACAAATACAACTTGCACTATACAATGTTTTATATTGTAACAAATGTATTATTTTTTATTACTATACAGTATCAATCGAAGAAATTTTTATAATATTTATCGACCAAGAAGTTTAACATTGTATTTAGATTGGAATTGCCTGAAAGGAATCACAACGGTGATTTTCTTTTTAGCAGAAAATGCCACAAAAATAATTAACGTTCAAATTACGTCAACACAAATTTGATTTATCTATGCATTCCTAAAAATAATGTACATTATTAACAAAACACTCTGTTTTACTGTCTGATTAGTAAGTTATGTAAGTACTGTAAGTGGCAGAACAGTTTATATGTCTCATGAGCTTGGTTATTGACAGAGTTGAAAAATATGTATGACATGTCTCACTTGAGATAGTTTATCGTCTCTACAACATAAATACAAGAACAGCACATTCATAAATAAATATAATTTGAAAGTAAGTACTAAACTTGAATGAACAGTATGCCCTGAGATGGTCAGTTGGTAGGTGTCAGAAACGTCGGTGATCTTTTTTTTCATTTGATGTGGTTAGAACATAAGTTTGTTAGAAGTACGTACTAATTGAAACACAGAAGAAACTCATTTCTTGTAGGAGATTTACTGAAAATAAAACGCAATACACTTCCGAACAAAATATAATAGAGATGTTTCTATATATTTTTTTCAACAACGTTTTATAAAATGTTACTTACAAAATATAATGAGACTGAGACAGATTTCCCAATGTAGAGTTTAGGTATAGAACCCTAACCATCGTAGTTAAGTTTGAGAGAACTGACTGTAAACATGTGAAAATAGACTAAGTACTAGTTATTTTAGGTGGAGACCACTAGTCGATGTTGATTGTTTACTGTACGCCCATCGCCTCGTGCAACATTGATTTTTTAGCCTCTCTCGTTTATGTAGCTAGCCATTCAACAGTAAATTACTATCTATGTAAACAATTATAAAATTCACAAAGAGTTTATTAACTTTGTAACCCCTCAGATTTTATGAGATGCCTGGCAAAAATCTTGAAAAAATATGTATATTTATCTATATATATTATTTTTTAGTAATTACCCTTCTTTTTTATACACATTAGGAAAAATAAATGTACGTAATACTGACTGATGAAAATTTATTTAAATAATAAACTACCTGTTAGTAAGTTTCAATTAAATTTTCGAATACATTTGTTTGCATGCTTATCATATATTACATTTTTTAAGATCTACTACAAAATACAATTTTTAAAGAAAAGATAACTCGACAAATTATGAAAAAAGAATTCAAACAAAAAAGAAAATTATTTCGAATTGTAAATCTCTTGAACAGCCATGTCTTGATTAAAGACCATGTAGGTTTAACTTTTAAAAATTAAGTAATAAAAATTCTAATAAGTTGGATACCACATTTGCCATATGTATGGTTAACTAATGTTTAGTGAAGGTTAATTTCAAATAAATTCTAATAAGTCGGATACCACATTTGCCATATGTATGGTTAACTAATGTTTAGTGAAGGTTAATTTCAAATAAATTCCTATTTATAGGAAATATTAAATGAATAATTAATATAATTACTGTGGAAAACATTTGTATGTTCCCTAACATTTCCCAAAATGTGCATACTTTTTTATTTTATAATATTATGGTTTCAAAATTTTACATTAAACATGAAATACTTTAATTTCTACTCACAATGAACATGTCTAAGGATTACTATATTTTCCCAATATAATTTGAAAGTTTTTTTCAATGGTCACTTTATATTCTTAGTATTTTAAATACAAAGCTAAAGTAAATACTTATTAACTGTCATCCACTTTACAAATATAACTTCACTCATCAGTTTACATGGGTCTGCAGGCCTGTGCATGAAATGTATTCCTGTGTGGATCTGAGCTCTCCTATTAAACATGGGAACCTAGATCTACACTGTTGTTATTTATGTTGTACACATTTATACACAGCGTTATAAAGAAAACTGAACTCATTGGAGATTATGATGATATTTCAAAATTTGTTCCATTCTTGTATTTTTGTGTTTTGGATTAATCGGACATTATTTCCTCTAGAACAACAACTCCACTAAACATAATCATTTCAATCAACCATTTCACTTAATGGCCACAACCAAAATTTCACAAATTAAAAACTGTTAAAACAAATAAGCTGACAGGTTCAATATGTATGTACTAAAACTATCACACGATAAAATTCGCTGTGTGTAAAAAGGCACCGTAGAAGTGGAGTACGTGCGGCGACCACCTGAGTGGCAGGTGACAACTGTTGGACGGTAGACACGCGGCGACCGCCTAAGTGGCAGGGGATAGATGTTGGACGGTAGCGTGCGGCGACCGCCTATGTGGCAGGTGACACTTGTTGGACGGTAGACGCGTGGCGACTACCTAAGTGGCAGGTGACATCTGTTGGACGGTAGACGCGTGGCACTCGCCGGATACAGTGGCAGGTGACGGCTGTTAGACGGTAGACGTGCGTCAAGCGCCTGAGTGGCAGGTGACGGCTGTTGGACACTATACTTGCGGCGACCGCCTTAGTTGCAGGTGACGGCTGTTGGACGGTAGACGTGCGGCGACCACCTGAGTGGCAGGTAACGGCTGGTGGACGGTAGACGTGTGGCGACCGCCTGATTGACAGGTGACGGCTGGTGGACGGTAGACGTGTGGCGATCGTCTGAATGGCAGGTGACGACTCGTGGACGGTAGACGCGCGGCGACCGCTTGAGTGGCAGGTGACGGCTGTTGCACGGTAGACGTGTGGCTACCGCTTTAGTGGCAGTTAACGGCTGTTGGATAGTAGACGTGTGGCGACCACCTTAGTGGCAGGTGACGGCTGTTGGACGGTAGACATGCGGCGACCGCCTGATTGACAGGTGACGGCTGGTGGACGGTAGACGTACGGCGATCGTCTGAGTGGTAGGTGACGGCTCGTGGACGGTAGACGCGCGGCGACCGCTTGAGTGGCAGGTGACGGCTGTTGGAGGGTAGACGCGTGGTGATCTCCTGAGTGGCAGATGACGGCTGTTGGACGGTAGACGAGCGATAAAATATTGCTTCCACTGTGTGCGAAATGGGTTGCATTAAGCCACTAATGGAATGCAGTAAAAGCGAATTTTATCGTGCGATAACATTTGCTGTGTCTAAAACTGGCCATACTAGTAGTATTTGGGTTGCACTACGGTATTACTATAATAATATTCATAAAATAAAACAAACAATTAGGAAAACATTAATGTGGCCTTTTCCTTTAATTTTACACATGAATTTATTTCAATTTTCGTTGCTTTTTGCAATACTTATATTTTAATTTGATACCTATTGTATTTCATTTTTCAACTAATCTCTCAGCGATATACAATAAAAATATCTATATCAAGTTTTTATTTTTTTATTTTAAGTCTTCAGTTGTCAGTCAGGCTCGTTGAACATTATTCAATGAGAGAAGTGCCGACCATTAGTTAAGTTGAGAATTCGATCCTTGAACCTACTCCTCTGCATTCCAAAGCTTCAATACCACGGGTCGCCTATGGGTGGGTGGGTCAATACCACGGTACGTGTATGGGAGGGCGAGTGGGTCAATACCACGGTACGTGTATGGGTGGGTGGGTGGATCAGTACCACGGTACTTGTATGGGTGGGTGGGTCAATTGGAACGTAGATCTTGGCCAATCAGAAGCCGGTCAAAGACAACGTTGTTTTCATCTAGTTTGTTCATTCTATGTAGTTCGTTCGTTCGTCCAGTGTAGTTGTGCGCACAATCCCCTTTCTAGCGACATAAAGACACTAACCAATTTTAGGTTAGGTTACAACTGAGCTGACTGAAGACTCGATCATCATGTTTGATTGATACCTTCCCAGTTTTGTTGTTCACTATGAATTTATTTATGTCCGTCCCATAAATAAATTCTTTAGATCTTACATAATAAATACGTTTTAACCTTTCATTAAATAAAGTTGGTTTGTAACAAGTACAATTCGAACATAATTAGCCTAATATTGTTTGAGCCTAGTAATATATTTTCAGCAGGTACATAAACTTCTAATACTAACTATTTCAACAGGGGTTTCCTTATTTAAAAGAACATCTCATCAGGTTATATATTCCTGGAACGTTCTTGACACCCATCAGTAGTCGTGTGCAATCTCCCAACTGCCATCAAAGGCCTGCAGCACCAATCTAGTGAAGAAGCTCCTTGACTTGGTCAAGGGCAGCCAGCTTTACGACGATTAGGCACCGGGATTGGCACAAAAAGCCTTAGGCTTCGTTGCAAGGGTTGGCTGGACCAACTATATATCCCCTTTTAAACTAAAAACTAAAAAAAAGGCCTGCAGTATTTCGATCACTGCAAGGACCTTTAGAATTCATAAAACCTTTCTTTAGGTTGCCTCTATTAGCATACCAAGATATTTAATCACATTCCTACTTTTATCTTGAACTGGTTTTCTGTGTAATCTCCCTGAGCTTTTATGTAGTTAGTTTACATTTATGTTTTGTTTCACTCAGCTTCTGTGTAGTTAATTCACATTTCTGTGTACTCACACTGAGCATCTGTGTAGTTAATTTACGTTTCTGTGTATTCTTACTGAGCTTCTGCGTAGTTAATTTATATTTCTGTGTACTTTTACTGAGCTTCTGTGTAGTTAATTTATATTTCTGTGTACTTACACTGAGCATCTGTGTAGTTAATTTACGTTTCTGTGTACTCACACTGAGCATCTGTGTAGTTAATTTACGTTTCTGTGTACTCTTACTGAGCTTCTGCGTAGTTAATTTATATTTCTGTGTACTTTTACTGAGCTTATGTGTAGTTAATTTATATTTCTGTGCGCTCTCACTGAGATTCTGCGTAGTTAATTTACATTTCTGTGTACTCACACTGATCATCTGTGTAGTTAATTTACGTTTCTGTGTATTCTTACTGAGCTTCTGCGTAGTTAATTTATATTTCTGTGTACTTTTACTGAGCTTCTGTGTAGTTAATTTATATTTCTGTGCGCTCGCACTGAGATTCTGCGTAGTTAATTTATATTTCTGTGTGTACTGTCGATGAGCTTCTTTGTAATTAATTTATATTTCTGTGTATTCCAACTGAGCTTCTGTGTAGTTAATTTACATTTCTCTGTGTTCTCACTGAGCTACTGTTTAGGTAATTTATATTTCAGTGTACTCTCACTGAGCTTCTATGAAGGTCTCGTTTACATTTCTGTGCACTCTCACAGAGCTTATGTGTAGTTCGCTTGTATTTCTGTTTACTCTCACTGAGCTTCTATGTAGTTATTTTAAATTTCTGTGCACTCTCACTGAACTTCTGTGTAGTAAATTTACTTTCTATGTACTCTCACTGAGCTTCCGTGCAGTTCGTTTACAGTTTTGTGTATTCTCCCTGAGCCTTTATGTAGTTCGTTTAGATTTCTGTGTACTCTCACAGAGGTTCTGTTTAGTTCATTTACATTTCTGTATACTCTCACTAACCTTCTGTGTAGTCGTTTACATTTCTGTGTACTCTCACTAAGCTTCTGTGTAGTTAATTTACTTTCTGTGTACTATCACTGAGATTCTGTGTGAGAGTACACATAATTTACTTTTATGTGTACTCTCACAGAGTTTTCGTGTAGTTATTTTGGCTTTCCGTGCACTCCGACATTATGTATCGTGTTTTAACTTTCGGTTTACTCTCACCGAGTTTATATGTAGTTAGTTTAACTTTCTGCTAACCAAATACAAATAATGAATGTGTCTTTCATTTAATTATTTGTGTATCTCACTGAGGTTATGTTTAGTTCGTTTACATTTCTGTGTATTCTCAATGATGTAATGTACAGATCTTTAACTTACTGTGCACTTTCATGACTTTCTGTTTCGTTCGTTTACATTTCTGCGTACTCTCACTGAGTTTATATGTAGTTAGTTTAACTTTCTATGTATTGTCAATGAATTAATGTGTAGTTTGTTAACCTTTTTGTGCTCTCTCACTTAGTTTATAGGTAATTCATTTAACTTTATATGTTGATCTGGTCTTCTAGTGAATTTCAGCATGGTTTCCGGTTTGCACAATCTATTCTCCACGATACCAATGTTAAATGTTTTCATATTAAGTTCCTTATCAAGCCGTCATACCGTTCATTAATATACGATTTTAAAGATTTATATTTTGGCGTGTTTGGAATAAATGCTAAATATTGATTTCTGTCTGGTTTTTCAAATTCGGGAGACGGAATTTCGATCCGTGGGGTCAGGTACAGACCGTCATAAATATTCCTACTAATACCTTTGCCGCTCAGGCAGAGTTTCGACCCGCGAACCAAAAAATGAAAGTTTGATGGGTGGCGAGAGTGAGGGACAAGGAGGAAATAAACGTTTAATTTGGATGTGCGTGGTCGTATGTCCGGTTCGAAAATAATATTGTTCTCATGGGATTAAAATCAATATAGCCGAAAGCCTCTGCAGACTCTTAAGTTTGGAGTAAGATGCATTCCATAGACTGATAAATATGACTTTTCAAATCCCTATTCATTACAAGGAACTATAGTAAAAGTGAAAACCACCATTATAGGTTATTTAATTGTATAATAATTAAATTAACATAGGAAGTGATTTTCAGTTTTGTGGAAAAATGGTACACAATCCTCATTATAACTCATTAATCATAGTTATACATTTTTGTTGCAGCGTTACACACTTTTTCGTATTTGTAGTAGAAAATGTACATTCTGCTTCAGGAGAAATGTGCTTATCGACTTTATTTTCTTATTAATTTTAATCACGCCAATGGAAAGCCATTATGTTTACTTTATAAATTTAATTTCAATGCAACGTAGGTTGTTTAAAAAATAAAGTTTATGGGGCCCATTATCATTATTATTAAATGTAAGCATTAGATTAAATATTCAAAATAATTCAAAACGTTTTATAGGCGTCATGGACATAATTGTATTATAAATATTCAATAATGAAATTAGTAAATTAATCACACTAGAAGTAATCAGGATCTGTTTCAGACATCAAGCAACTGTAATGAGAGTCAATAGTATTGAAGAATCAGTATACCTAATGCAAATATATATGACTTTGTTAAGGAAAATCTTTCTGCCGATTGACCAGCGGCATATTACCACCCGGTTGGTTACCCTAAAATTCCTCATTCACTGCTGCCTTCCCTCCCTGTTCGGCAGTCTCATTTTCTCCTTTCCGCAGATCAAAACACCGCCTAGAGGAGCAACCAGTAAGGTTGACACTTTTATAACGGTCCTTACCTGACCTCACGGATCAAAACTCCTACACCCTTCAAATTCACTTATGTTTCCATTTTAGTTTTTTTATCTAAACAATTTTTAGGTACAGTAAGTAAAAAATATATCTCAGAGTATTAAAATGAGAATACGTCAACATTCGAAATAATTACTAAAAATGACACATAAAACAATTGTATCGAAAATATGTGTTCATTTAACATTAACCTATACACATTAACGTATTAACCCACCCGCCTACCCATACACGTACGCTGGAAGTGACACACTCGTCCTCCCATACACGTACAGTAGCATTGACCCACTCGTCCACCCATACACCTACGGTGGGAGTGACACACTCGTCCACCCATACACATACGGTGGGAGTGACCCACTCGTCCATCCATACACGTACGGTGGGATTGACTCACTCGTCCACCTATACACGTACGGTGGCATTGTCCCACACGTCTACCCATACTCGTATGGTGTTATTGACCCACTCGTCCACCCATACACGTACGGTGGTAATGACCCACTCGTCCACCCATACACATACGGTGGGATTGACGTTTCTCCAGTACAACACACCCGCCCACACAATCCATGTACAGTAGTATTGAATTACCCGCCCACCCATACACGTACAGTGGTATTGACCCACTGCCTACCCATACACGTATGGTGGCATTGACCCACTCGTCTACCTATACACTACGGTGGCATTAACCCACTCGTCTACCCATACACGTACGGTGGTATTGACCCACTTGTCCACCCATACACGCACGGTGGTGGTATAGACATGCTCGTCCACCTATATATGTACAGTGGTATTGACCCACTAGTTCACCCATACACATACGGTGGTATAGACCCACTCGTCCATCTATACATGTACAGTGGTATTAACCCACCCGCTTACCTATACACGAACGGTGGCATTGACCCACTCGCCTATTCATACACGTACGGTCGGACTGACCCACTCGTCCACCTATACACGTACAGTGGCATTGACCCACTCGTCCACCCATACACCTACGGTGGGAGTGACACACTCGTCCACCCATACACATACGGTGGGAGTGACCCACTCGTCCATCCATACACGTACGGTGGGATTGACTCACTCGTCCACCTATACACGTACGGTGGCATTGTCCCACACGTCTACCCATACTCGTACGGTGTTATTGACCCACTCGTCCACCCATATACATACGGTGGGATTGACGTTTCTTCAGTACAACACAACCGCCCACACAATCCATGTACAGTAGTATTGAATTACCCGCCCACCCATACACGTACAGTGATATTGACCCACTGCCTACCCATACACGTATGGTGGCATTGACCCACTCGTCTACCTATACACTACGGTGGCATTAACCCACTCGTCTACCCATACACGTACGGTGGTATTGACCCACTTGTCCACCCATACACGTACGGTGGTGGTATAGACATGCTCGTCCACCTATATATGTACAGTGGTATTGACCCACTAGTTCACCCATACACATACGGTGGTATAGACCCACTCGTCCATCTATACATGTACAGTGGTTTTAACCCACCCGCTTACCTATACACGAACGGTGGCATTGACCCACTCGCCTATTCATACACGTACGGTCGGATTGACCCACTCGTCCACCTATACACGTACGGTGGTTTTGACCCATTCGTCTATCCATACACGTACGGTGATATTGACCCACTTGTCCAACCATACACGTACCGTTGGATTGCCCCACTCGTCCACCTTTACAAGTACGGTGTTATTGACCCACTCGTCTACCCATACACATACGATGGTATTGACCCACTCGTCCACCCATACATGTACAGTGGTATTGACCCACCCGCCTATTCATACACGTACGGTCGGATTAACCCACTTGTCCATCTATACACGTACGGTGGCATTGACCCATTCGTCTACTCATACACGTACGGTGGTATTCACCCACACGTCCACTCATACACGTTCAGTGCTATTGAACGAAAATCAACCACTTTCAAGGACATTGTCTATGGCCTTATTTGTTTAACAATGGTGTTGTGGAGAATATATCCAGGATGGCAAACATGTTCAGCCTTCCCCTCCCTTCTCCCTTAGTTGCTGACGATTCTTTTGAAATGTTAACGTTGTGTTTTTAATATTTGTACTTGAAAAAAACGCATTCCAAATCCAAAAGAAACTTTCAAATTTAACACGAGGCACAACAGGAGTTGTTTTGTTTAAAAGCTATTAATATTGGATAACGTCAATTATACGTATCTAAACCCACTGAATATATAAAACCCGATGTCCATTGGTAATGTATATTTGAAAAATTAGATATTGAAAATATAAATAGGTCTATTAAAATATTTAAATGACTAAACTAAATAAATAGTAATTGTATTTACAAAATAAATCCTGTTTTAAAGTAACTAACAACAACAGGCTGAACAAACTTTTAGGACGAGACAGGAAATTAATCTTTGTTTATTCTACTTAAGAGCTTTTTGCTGTTTCTTTCTGAGAAAGCCATCAAATGGATCATTTATTTGTCACGAAAAGCAAGTGTCGTTGTCATTGGGTTTTACAGTGAGATCTTTGTAGTTTACTACGATGTCAGTTATTTAACTCTAGCTACAAAAAATTATACTGTCCAAGTTTTGCAATAAACTTTTTACTATATATATATATATATATATATATATATATATACACAAAAATGTAAACCTTCACACAGTTAATTTTTTTATTGTTCGTAAAAATATTATCGTTGTCGGTTTCGTAAAACATGATTATTGTTCTTTGTGAATTCCTCTGGTTTCAGGAAGGTTATTGTGGTTTACCGAAATCGATTTTCATAATATGTTGTCCATTTTGTACTTATATTTATGATACACTAGCTGAACCTTACCGCTTCACCGGTACAATATTGATTTTGAAGACTATTTTAAAATTCCAACAAAGTCAAAAACATTAAAAAATTACTTTGTTCTTTAGATTTCATCCAATTTAGAACAATTTCATAGCTAATGTTATGTATAATTTACTTCCTTCCTCGATTTTTTTTAGTTTTAAAGTTAACACGATTAGTAAGTTACCACAATGTTATTCAATTTGATATAACAGCTGTTAATAAAATAAATAAATCAATTAATATGGCTCTATACGAATACCATGGCAATTTTGGAGACACGAGTGGGACGGAGTCCTGAGGTTGGAGAAGAAACTCCTTTCTTAGTGAGCCTCTGAGGTCAAGATAAAGCTATGTACAAATGTTCAAGTCAATTGTACGTTGTATATATATATATATTAGATTGTAATCTTACTATTTCAATTAGTCTTCTCTTGTAGTTTACAAATTTTGATTGTCTAAAAAAAATCTGAAAGTCTACTTTTAGAGGCCGCAAAGTACGGCAATTAACTTTAAATCAATTAAATTTGAGGGTCTTGCCATGCATCATACCCAGGTCCAATTAACTGGCTATACATGTGTTAGAATTAAATTTAAAATGTTTCTATTTAAATCAGGTTGTTCTCGTAGATAAAAAAGTTTTAAAATCTAGATAAATCTGTAAGTCTACTTTTAGAGGGCACAAAGTACTATATTTGACTATGAATCAATAAAGTATTGTGTTTCTCGCCATGTTTAGCCATTTCCTACGATCAAGCTATGCATGTTTTAAAACTAAATTGTTAATTTTCAGATTGAAAATAGTTTAGTTCTCTTAGATAACAAAGTTTCGTAATCTAGAAAATCTGTAAGTCTAATCTTAGAGGCTGTAAATTAACCAATTTGATTTTCACACACAAATTGAAAATCTAGCTCTACCTAAGGATGAAGGAGGTGAAATAGAGCAAAACGTCATAGGGCCAAAGTTGTAGATCATCTCAAATCAGGCTCAGAAAATGATGTTGGTTTTGCTGTAGAACCGTTCATTTAGCCGCTACAGTCCAATTAGAGAAAATCTGTTTTTGGCATTTCAAATTGTTAGCACTAAAAAGGTTGCCATCTTCAATCTACTAAGAATTTTTCAAGATTTCTTCTTATTGCACATAAACAACATAAGACCTTTGACTCTACAAAATGTCAGCCTCGTAGGTTTAGTACTTTTTTGGTTACAGTGATGAGTGAATGAGTTAGTGGGGTTTGCCTTTTATAGGTATAAATGTGTGTTGTATGACGTTCACTTGTTTTGCCTTTTATAGGTATAAATGTGTGTTGTATGACGTTCACTTGTTTTGCCTTTTATAGGTATAAATGTGTGTTGTATGACGTTCACTTGTTTTGCCTTTTATAGGTATAAATGTGTGTTGTATGACGTTCACTTGTTTTGCCTTTTATAGGTATAAATGTGTGTTGTATGACGTTCACTTGTTTTGCCTTTTATAGGTATAAATGTGTGTTGTATGACGTTCACTTGTTTTGCCTTTTATAGGTATAAATGTGTGTTGTATGACGTTCACTTGTTTTGCCTTTTATAGGTATAAATGTGTGTTGTATGACGTTCACTTGTTTTGCCTTTTATAGGTATAAATGTGTGTTGTATGACGTTCACTTGTTTTGCCTTTTATAGGTATAAATGTGTGTTGTATGACGTTCACTTGTTTTGCCTTTTATAGGTATAAATGTATGTTGTATGACGTTCACTTGTTTTGCCTTTTATAGGTATAAATGTATGTTGTATGACGTTCACTTGTTTTGTATTTTTACAAAAGCGTAGATTGCTAATTAAGAAACTAACTGTATTTAAATGTTTGATGTATATATTTTATTTAATTTCAAATGGAATATAACACATAAGTAACTTTTTTAAATTGATTTAAATGTATTAAGTAATTAAGCAGCATTTCAAGTAAAAGTATTTTAATGTTGCAACTTAACAAGTTGCCAATTGATCCTCGTTGTAAAGATAGATGTTTATCTTCCGCGTTTCGAGTTGTTTATAGTACATTTCCGATTAAGGTCGATCGTTGAAAATTTAAAATAGACCACTCTAAGTATTTATATAGCCGATATAAGTGGTAAGGATAAAAATCAAACGCTCTGCTGAAGAATAGATCTAACCGCTCTAATGCGGATACCGACGGAACTACCGTTGTACGTAGATCCTGTGACTGACGCGAGGTGTCGCTAACATCGCCTGTTGAATTTAGCCCTGAGAATAAAACATTTTACCATCTTAATAATTAACTTCTTTTCTTGCCAATTTAAAAATTGTAGCTTATCTAACGAGATGGTTGGTTGAAAAATTTTTTTACGTTGTTGTCGTATCATTGCCGTAATTAGTTTTGTTCAATCGCCTACGAAGCGTAAATTATGAAATGCATAACTGAATTTTACTCTCAACCTTAGTTTAAACATTGAATAACAAGAGTACGCCGATACTGGTGACTCTCGGATTTAAGATCATACTTCACAGGATCATTTCTGTAGTATGTTCTTCATTTAACCGCTTCAATCTTGTAGGCCATATAAATTGTATGAACCTTTCTTGCTACATATTTTTTCCATAATAAGTTGGGAATACTCGAAAACTTGCAGTCTATTGATTGTTTGTTATTAATAATGTAAGTAATATCAACTTATAAAAGTATTTGAAGTCAAGAAAACTTATTTTCTTTTTTTTTTTTTTTTTTTTTTTGATTTCCTGTTCTAGAAATTATTTTTTTACCTTTACTTGGAAATAGTTAAGTTGTATTTTCACATGTTAAACAAGTTATCTCCTAAAATAAAATGTTTAGTGTTTTTATTCACAGGTGGGCTCTATTTATTCAAAAATAAATAGAGTTTTGATTGTTCTTATTGATTTATGTTACTTATTTTTCTGAAATTAAATTCTATCAAAATCTCATCAAAATTTATTGATTTAATAGAGCTCTCTATTACAATAGCGTAGTGCTGACAGTACGTTCAGTCTATTTACATTCTATCAAAGGTCTTATAACTAAAACATTGAATGCATATTTTATCCTCTAATCCAAACTTGTGAAGCGAATGCAATAATCTCATAGGCGTCCAAAATACGTCAAATAATCATATATAAAGGTTTAAAAATAATACTATAGTCACCATAAATTACAAATTACAAACTGAGTCACTCATAATATTTAAACAGTTTTCTTTTCTAACGAAATATTTTACTAAAATTTAACACAACTTATTTACTAATTTATTTCATAACTAAATAGTGTTTATTAACTATAAGCTTCTATAAACAAATTAATAACTAAAATGTATACTCTAATACTCATTTGGCTAGTTGGTATAGAACTATTCAATTTCAAATATTATTGAATATTACACGACTTTAATGAACATATATAAACAAGAGTATATGAAACCTACCCTGACAAAGATTTTACTAGCAATCAAGGTACAGAAATACAGAGGAAATCTTGATATAAATATGAATATAATATGGTATTATCTCATATTATAAATCGTAATAAACTCAGTTTTTGTTTAGTGAGACTTAATATTGTTTTAAAATTGCTATATAGTACTTTTATTGCTCAAGACATCATAAGTCACACAATCAAAGTTTTATTTTTGGTAAAATTACTTATTCAATATACTTTTATCGATATATCAAACTAGTTTGAAATGTATTCAAACACAAAAGTTACATCTGACAGAATTTTGTTAGTGAAAGGAAGTTGGTGTGAGGGATACATCTTCTATCAGTGGAATCTGTTGACTCCAAGAGTTGTTGGAGGGAAAAGGGCGTATAAGTGGATATTGGTTCGGCTCCAGTTCAACACTTAAGTTTTCTTGTAACACTGTGTTTTGGCTTCGAGGGATACGATAAGTTAGCAGTTTCTTCCAGCAAACTAGACAATCATCATAATTGATCGAAGACAACGAATACATTTCTTACAGACATTTCATCTGCTTATAAATAACTTGTTACAGTCTATGAACTGATAGAAACATAGTTGTTTAAAGAATAAAAATAAAATGATAACTATCTATTAATTACATAAAATGTTATAGAACTTCATAAAGATACACAGAATTAATGTACGCTCATGATAAAAAAAATACTGCTTAGTAATTCAATAATAATTTAAGAAACGTTATCTAAACGTTATAAGAAGAAGGTTTGAATTTGATCTTGTAGGAACAATTGTCTGGAAAATGGTTAAAAACTTTGAATTTACATGTAAAAGATGTCAGGCTCCAACTCCGGTCAGTCCAAGCTAAATGGGTGTGGACTTTGTCCTTTAAAAACTTTGAAATACAAAGTAAAATAATTTACATGCATAAAAATTGAACATTATAAAAATGTATACATTTACCAATTTAACCATGTGCTTTAAACCCACTTAACAGTTTAATTATAGTTCATGTACAGAAACTTCCAAATAGACATATTAGTTTAAAGTTCATAATTTTCAAATGCATACACTTATTTATGACATGACAGTTTTCATTTAAAGTTACATGCAGTCTGTAAAAATTGTGTGGGTTGCAAAAGTAGTGTGCCAATTAATATTATTTTATTTTAGATGTCATTCTTTGTGAATTTAACACTATTCAGTTCTACTATTCTATTCATAAATCTAGAAAATACCCTCTAAGTGGGGCTGGCCATTTAAAGACTAATTTATTAAGAAGTAGGGGTATATATTGATGTGTGTAGGGAAGGAAGTTTCAATAAAAGTATAGAACCTTGATGTCGTACAAATACAGATATTAGAGAATGTACAACAAAGTCATAAGTGATTGGTAATTTTACTATGCATTTCCATATCTTTTAATGTTGAGTGTGATTTAATTCTTGTTGGGAGAAAACGTTAAAGGTGGTGCAATTGGTTCTCGGTGAGTTGATTATTTCCCAATTTTATAATCAAATTAGTTAATGTACCTTACCTTGAGCTAGGAAAAATTAAAAAATTTACTAACCACTACATTATAACTTGTGGTGAATTTAGCTGCTTTTAAATCAACTAGAAGACATAACCATTCAAAGTACAAATTAAATTTTTTATAACTACGTTGAAGGGAATTTTTTACACATAGTTGAAGGGATTAAGATGTTTTCCATTTATAAAAATGTAAAAATATTTATAATTTTAAAAGTTAAAAAAGTATTACCTGAGGTGATTATAAGCATAGCGATCGTTATGAAATAATTATAGAATTTAACGTATATTTCAATAATTATACTAAAACTATATTTAAAGGATTGCTTCGTCTTATCAACCTGTACTGCGTATTAGAATAAATAGTTCTAGAAAAATAACTATATACGCACTACAGGTTGGCTGAGAAAAGTAATCCTTTAAATGTACTTCTAATATAAATACTTAAATGCAACTCAAATTATTAAGTTTTTCGAAAAAAAACAATCTTTATTATTAATTTAAGATATTCTGTCAAAGAAATATAATTGTAATGTAAACAATTTCTTGGAAAAAAAAGAAAAGATATCCAGCAATAATATTAGAATAAGTTGTAATGAAATACATACAATAGCCTATATTTTTTTTATCCTGGAATATAATGTCATACATATACTTTATACATTTACAGTACAAGTAAATGTCACACAACACAAATTTATTACAATATAAGCACAAAATGCACATATATATTACAATACAAGTACAAAATGCACGAATATTATCGTGATCGATTTCGGTGAACCACGCTCACCTTCCTCAGACCAGAGGGATTCACAAAAGAAATGATACATTTGGATAGTTATAGCTTAAATTACATAGTTAATAAACTTATTAAATACATTGTCATGTATATTGCTCAACATCGAATGTGATGTAGAAGGACCAAGGAGAAACAATGATTATTAGTAATGGTTTTATAACCGTATTAACACACCGTACAGCGAACTGCCTCAAAGTTAATATTGTGTTGGCAGGTAGCCCAACAAGAGAAGCACCTTGCTGAATATGTCTGACACCTGTTTAATATTTCTTTCTGGGCTTATTTTTATCCCTGATTTCTGTTCTGATACGTTTCATCGTGAATTTTTAGGCGACAAGGCTGGATATTTTTGTCCATTTTCGAGTCTGGGAATTGTTTCGTGTTTGCTTAAGTTGACATGTCTCTTGAATATAAGATGTCGTTAAGATAGTCTACCACATACTGAAATCATCTACATAAAGTATCTTGTACAGAGATATAAGACATTAAAAACAATGAGGGAAAGCGGTGAATATGACCGCACGTTTATTTTTAAGTTAATATTTACCATATGGATCATAAGTAGCCAAAGAACCACGAGGGATTCTTTATTTACGGGCAAACCTGATATCAAAGAGCACGTGATCTGTGTCCATTGTACAATGGTACAAGTGTATTCTAATGGCATGTTTTAAACTTAAATAAATTTTACAAAGTACTACTTTACTATAATAAAGAGGTACATGAATATAATAATCATGTGTAATTCGTGCTAGAGCAACACAAGTGGGATGCAATATAAAAAATGTGACATAAAAGTAAAAAAAATAATGACCAAGGCAAACAATATCATAAATGTATGCAAAAACATAAATCATTAACAATAACATTTATTATTATTATTATTAGTTTTTATTTTAATTTTATTTGCTGTGCTTCTAATGTTACGAAATTTAGTTTATAAAAATGTCTCTTTGTAATTTTGTAATTTAAGTAATAATTGTTATGAAACATAAGTTTATTTATATACTTTTTATTTTATATTTGTTTACATAATAGTAACATTTTAATTTTATTTTACGTCTGGCTGGTAGTGGCCCGTACCCCTCCCACAGGCATGTGCCTATGACGGGAACTATTTCCATCGTTTATATGATCTTTATATTGTAATTAATGTTTTTGTGAATAAAAATGCTTATATATCTATCTAAACAAGTAGCAACAACAAATCAGTAACATACGTGCTAGGTTAATCAACAAGCACAACATACGTGCTAGGTTGATTAACAAGCACAACATACGTGCTATGTTGATTAACAAGCACAACATACGTGCTAGGTTGATCAACAAGCACAACATACGTGCTAGGTTGATTAACAAGCACAACATACGTGCTATGTTGATTAACAAGCACAACATACGTGCTAGGTTGAACAACAAGCACAACATACGTGCTAGGTTGATTAACAAGTACAAAATACGTGCTAGTTCGATCAACAAGCACAACATACGTGCTAGGTTGATCAACAAGCACAACATACGTGCTAGGTTGATCAACAAGCACAACATACGTGCTAGTTTGATCAACAAGCACAACATACGTGTTAGTTTGATCAACAAGCACAACATACGTGCTAGGTTGATCAACAAGCACAACATACGTGCTAGGTTGATCAACAAGCACAACATACGTGCTAGTTTGATCAACAAGCACAACATACGTGCTAGGTTAATCAACAAGCACAACATACGTGCTAGTTTGATCAACAAGCACAACATACGTGCTAGTTTGATCAACAAGCACAACATACATGCTAGTTTGATCTGTGCTGTTTGGCCGTCCTATATATAAGCTAACTGATCAGTCAATTCGTGTACTGATTCCAACTCTGTGCTAGTTTAATTGATTAACCAGCCAGTACTTAAACTGATTTTTCTACCAACCGATTTTATATTCATCAGCACTATTATGAGTTCACCTTTATTTTTAGTTGATATTTACTGTAGGGATACAACATGGAATTTACAAGTTACTTCATCATACAATCATACAAATAAGAGCTCTAACTAATGTTAAGGAAATATTACAGTGTACTGTAATGGCTCCATATTGATGAGGTTCATGCCAACCCCATCACTGTAATTGGTCCTTGGTCAGATTCCTTTGGCCAATAAGCATTAAGTACCAATATCTAATTGGTCCGTGAGGTTATTTTCTCAGCTATCGATTGTTCGATTGTACTGTACTAGAGTGAACTGGTGTGCACGGTATCTTTTGTACACGTGGCATGTGAGGCAATTGTCCTATCTGTCGAGTTTACAGTACTGGAGTGAACTTGTGTGCATTTTATTTTTGGAATGTGTGGTATGAGAGATGATTGTCCCATCTGACGATTGTAGAGCACTGGAGGGGACTGGTGTGCACGGTATTTATGGAATGTGTGGTATGTTAGGTAATTGCAGAATGCACGCTATTTTTAGTATAGCTGGAATACTTAGTACGTCTAAAACATGTGGATAGCTTGGTGTGTGTGGTGGGTGTTTTGCCGACAGCATTATACGTGTGGTATTTGTAATATGACTAAATATTGATTGGGGGTTATGTAAGCCAGTCCTTCATGCGGTCCATCAAATTAAAACCGTCAGGTCAATGAGCTCACGCGACCGACGAATTACTCAGTTAAAAAGCACGATAGACCCTTCTGGTTACGGGATAAACCAATCAGTTCAGAAGGTGGGCGGACCATATTAATACCGGCGCGAATCGTTCTTTAGTAATTGAATCGTTCTTGGTAACTGTCGATCTATATGCGTTTACCGCTTCATCACTAATTGTCGTTTTTGACCATACGATACGTCTTCCTGACCACTTTCGATTGTTTGATTAGTGGTTAAGTGGAAGACTTCGCCACATTTACAAGGACCGTTTTAATTTCATAATATGTCCGTTTTCTTCTGTTTGTTCGATTATTAATTCGTCTACTCCTCCATCCGATTGTTGTTGCTGTCTCAGTAAGGAGATGAGTCTCTCTGCAGCTCATGCATGTCCATGGAAACATTAAATTTATATTCATATGTGTAAATAGTACGATTTAAAGCTAAATTCAAGCTTAAAATCAAAATAGTCTGTGCTTAGAATGCAGCACCATACTATAACATTTTTATAGTACTATTATATTTTTATAACACTAAATGTGTTGTTTTTAGTCACCATGATTCATCTTGATTAGCAATAAATATTAAATAAAAAAAGAACTATAACTAACAACGAGTAGTTTAACAAGAACTGTTACAAAGATTAATAATGATGATGATGAATTTTAATAATAACAAAATCATAACAACATTAATTATAATCAAGAAGAGAACATTATAATAACTAATAAATACGAACTAATGTAAAAATTATATTACTATAATTATAGTAATGAAAAATTATACTAATATAATTTTGTTTACTTCACTTTCTGGTTCACACCGGCCTTCAGGCATGTGCGTGAATTATATTCAACGAGTGAAGTACCAACCGTAAGCTTAATTGGGGATTCGATACTGGGACCTTGAATTCTGCAACCCGAAGCCTTCCACTTCGCCAAATTGTAGTGACAGTTACTGTAACACTTGTTGTTAGTAACAGTTACAGTATTCTGTGTCTCCTAAAATTGCGTATGTATATCTTACGCAATTAATAGAGAGTTACCAACGCCATCAATATGTCTATAAAAATGGAATCGCTAACTAGTCATTTAATTTCTACTCAATATGAGGGAGAGTTAAGTATCCGTAACATAATACTTAAAAATAAATTAAGGATATTTTGGATATTGAATTAAATAATTTATAATGATTTTTTTCCATAGTTAATAACATTTAAAGAACTTGATACACGGTTGTAAATTAGCTAATCACGGTTTCAAGTATTTGTGACCAGTGAAACTATTCTTTAACCATTTTGTATAGTGTTACTAATACGAGTCTATGTCTACATTAATGACATGGTAATAAGCCATCATAATTGGTGGCAACCATAAAATGAACAACATGTTAATTTAAAACTAACCCTAAACATACATATTTTCAAGTACACTGTCTCAATAGATTTTACAAAAATAAACATCCTTTCTAAAAATTGGCCTTTTTTTTTTTTTTTATTCTCAATAAATTTTCAACTGTTAGCCTACTCTTCTTTAAATTAGCTGATAATTGATAAAAAAATGTGACCCTAAAAACTGAAAACAAAGCTCAAAAATCTCCTCCCTTACTTTAGGAGCTCTAAACGATCTTCAAATTACACTTCGTATTGTATTTACGATTTTAACAAAATCTGCGTTCCAGTGTTTCCACTCAGATAATAAAATAATATTAAAACTTTAAAACAGACAATATCTGAATAGGAATTTTTTAAAGACATGGAATAGAGGCAAGGATGGTAGTCTTTTAGCTTTTTTGAAGTGATTTTTAAGACACAAACTCAGAGTAATTCTTTGTCAGTTGGTTAAAGTTTTGAACGTTTCACCCAACAAACAATAACATATTTCTGGTGAGACTGCATCAGAGCAAAATACAATCTCAGAAATAAGTTTTCGTATAATAATTTCGTAAATAATGAAAGTTCCTAACATATTGTCTTAACTTCAGATTAAAAACGTGTTTCTCCCATGAACAACTTTCTTCAAATATAATTCCTAAGTATTTAAAACTATCAACCTGTTCAGTTTGATCACTGGTAAGGTCGCAGATTAAACACTATCAACCTGTTCAGTATGATCACTGGTAAGGTCGCAGATTAAACACTATCAACCTGTTCAGTTTGATCACTGGTAAGGTCGCAGATTGAACACTATCAACCTGTTCAGTTTGATCACTGGTAAGGTCGCAGATTAAACACTATCAACCTGTTCAGTTTGATCACTGGTAAGGTCGCAGGTTAAACACTATCAACCTGTTCAGTTTGATCATTGGTAAGGTCGCAGATAAAACACTATCAACCTGTTCAGTTTGATCACTGGTAAGGTCGCAGATTAAAAACTATCAACCTGTTCAGTTTGATCACTGGTAAGGTCGCAAATTAAACACTATCAACCTGTTCAGTTTGATCACTGGTAAGGTCGCAGATTGAACACTATCAACCTGTTCAGTTTGATCACTGGTAAGGTCGCAGATTAAACACTATCAACTTGTTCAGTTTGATCACTGGTAAGGTCGCAGATTAAACACTATCAACTTGTTCAGTTTGATCACTGGTAAGGTCGCAGATTAAACACTATCAACCTGTTCAGTTTGATCACTGGTAAGGTCGCAGATTAAAAACTATCAACCTGTTCAGTTTGATCACTGGTAAGGTCGCAGATTAAACACTATCAACCTGTTCAGTTTGATCACTGGTAAGGTCGCAGATTAAAAACTATTAACCTGTTCATTTGATCACTGGTAAGGTCGCAGATTAAAACACTATCAACCTGTTCAGTTTGATTAATTTTCTAAAAATGAAAATATTTCGTTATACTGACGTAGACTTTTTTTACTGAACCAATAACTCATTACAGCAAATTCAAGTTTAATGAATTCATAAGTAAATGGGTACTTTCTTGAGAGTACAACAACACTGTATCGTCAGAAAGTTAATAAGTGTGAGCTATAAATAAAAACTACAAATTCATTTTGAGCTATAAATAAGAACACCATAAAATTCTTTAATAAAGCAGGTTAATGTAGCAGTTGGATGGTAAACAGAGGTAAACGTGTTTACAAACAACGTCGTGTATGAAGTAATGACGCCAGCCCGTAATGGGTTTTGTGTTTAAGTGTCCAGGGTAGTTTAAATGTAAACTTTATAAGAGAATAAGTTCACTGTACGTAAGTAAAATAATTTCTACTGTAATATGAGTAAAAACTTCAAGCCTTCAATTATATTATCTATTCAAACATATTGATGGTTTATTTTTAGCTACTCGTTAAAAAAATATATTATCACTGAAGAATTTATTTCTATCGAAATTCATATGTAATATGTTATGGAATTTATAGTCCCTCTACGAATAATAGTTTCTTTTTATAAACATTTTTACAGATCTTTGGAGAATCAACTCATTTCAGTAGTAACCCATGAGAAAACTATAACATTTGCGTTCTTCACCGTATTCAATAGTGAAGAATGTATTAAATTCACGATTCTAAACTATATAAAATACTTCATTTTGCATCTATTTCTGGTGTATGGACCACATACTAACGTCTTTGTGCTCAAAACAGGTTAAAGCACTTAATTTATAATATTTTTATGTTACACTTAGATTGTCAAATATTTTTATATTCATTATTTTTTAATCTTTAGCCTAATTATTTTAAATTAAATAATTTAATGATTAAAGAATTTTTATTGATGATAATAATACAATATTATAATGTCTTTTTTGTTTCTAAAACCGTAGCACATTATTGTGCTCGTGAATGTTTCATGACGAGACAGTTAGTCAGCATCCCACATTAGTTCCCGATAAGCTCACCAGATGGCTCTACACTGATACTGATATTGACTTTACTTGTTGTTGGGATAAACAAAGCTTAGGTATTGCTAATAATAGCCACTTAAATAACGTTACCGTTGTTTTGAAGAAATAAGCATCCTCTTTATCCAAATTTCACATTAGTATCATGAGTGAATATTTCATTATCTGATCTGGCTACCCAAAGGGCTATAGACATCCTTGTTAGGTATGCCTTTGTTGTAAGATCTGATTTGGAGCTTAATATAAATAAATTTGTTCAGTCAACTTAGCACGTAACATATTTAAAACACATAGGAAATGCAATTTTAAAATTTTATTTAAAAAACTTATTTTGTCCTTTTTAACATTTTTATTTATTTCATAGGATGTGGCAGTAGTTAAAAACTACATGTAGCTTAGTTTTGGTAATACAGATATTATAGGTTTACATACATCAATAAGAAGTGTTTTAAGGGGGCAGTTTTTCTCAACGAAATACAGCAAATATATGGCGTTCTATATCACTCTTCGGTATTGCTAGATTTTTTCTACACTATTTTCAAACTAATAGACACTTGATTCATCGAAACTGCCTTTATGGTGAAATAGCTGCAGTAAAATTAGCTTTAAATAAATTATTACATGAATATATACAATCCAAAAACATTGTCTTACTTTGTGACTCTAAATCAGAAATTGAAGCGATTTGTAATGATACAAAAAATAGAGTCAAAAGAATTAATGGAATGTAAAAAATGTGTTAATAATTTAAAAGATCTCAATATAAATGTTATTTTTCTATGGATTCCTTCACACTGTAATATCAAAATTAATTCATTAGCTGACAAACTAGCTAAACAAGGAGCAACAGAAATCCACCCCACCTTAAAATACAACTCATTTCTAACAAGGATAAACAAAATTAATATTCTATAAAAACTCATTTCCAAATCACCCTAAAAAACGAAATAAAAAATAAATCATGGGAGTCTGAAAATGATATTCTAGATATCCCAAGAAAAATTCTGTTGCTGCTTTTCGTCTAAAACTAGGATATGACTGCCTTGGAAAGTATCTTCATCGCTTCGGAATATATGAAAATCTAAATTATCCTGATATCATGGACAAATACCGTATTATGAACTGTTCAAAATTGACAAAAAATAATTTATGTTGTATATATTGGGAAGCCAGGTCACTAATGAGTTAATGACGTTTTGTAAAATACTTTGCTGTTTATTAAAAAAAAATCAACTATTCGGTCCGTAATAATTATCGTAATACTCGAAGTGAAGACCACAAGTTGGTTTTTGTAAGGATTTAGTGTTTTTATAATTTGTCTACAATCCCTAATGTGAAACTTCACGCACCATTCTTGACGAATTTAAATTAAAAAATAAACTCACAATAAAACAACTTATGGTCCTCTAGATCAGTTTTTTGATAGTCATACACTTTTTACAATAGTATTTAGGACCTGTACAGTTAATGCATGTATTGGCCCGCTGGGGGTTATAGAAATGTTTTTCTACTCTAGGGATCAACGATGAATTGGTGGTTTGGAAAACGGACATTTTAATATCTCCCATTATCGTAATTGCAAAGCTAAACCTGGGGTAACGTGGTGCACTAATGTGAACTAAGAAAGATCTACATCGAGTTTAGTTAAGTACAATCTTATCGCAGTGGTTTGTGAAGCTAATCAGCTTATTATGAGTATTTTGTCTAGATAATGTTACACGTTTGAGGTTAAATAGTGGGAAATTAGTATTTTATTCAAATTATTTAACATACAATCTAATGTGTAAAGATTACAACAAATCCTTACACTGCTTTTATTTATATCAATGAATTCCGAAAACTCTTAGTTATGAAAAAGTAAAATTGTGAATATTTAACAAGAAAGAAGACTTTACCAAACGAACTGGAACATGTAATTACTATTCCCGTTTAAGATATTGTACAGTGTAATGTTGCTTCTATGAACTAATGATAAAATATATTCACCAGATATATTTTTAATCCATATAAATAAAGGTTGAAATAAATTTGATATTATTTTACATTTTTATAATTGCAAGCTGAAAAAGTACGTTAAGTATAATAACTTAAAACATTTATATTGACATAATTTTAAAATATAATAATTAGTTTGCCAATTTATCTAAGAAAATGTAATTGCAAACTATTGATAATAAGAACTTCCATAGTAATTTTTATTCTTAGAAATATAATTAGGTTTTAATAGGTAAGCTCTGCTGGTTCAGTTCTTCTAGATGGAAAACACGTTTTTAAAAGGATAGAAATATAATTAGGATTACTTTAATTTTGGATTCAGGAATTTTAATTATGAGTGTTATATTAAACTAGTTACTTTATTAACCATACAGTGTATATTGAATTCATGATCCACTTCAACAAATGTCTACAAACCCTATAAAGTATGGATGCTCTTTATGTTCATACGAGTGCACACACTCATTAAAAGTTTAACTCACACACGAGTAACCCAGTAGAATATTATTACATAACAGGAAATGGTATTAATTAAGATATGGAAAAATTTAATAAACAGGGTGTCAACATTTTTAAATGAGGACCGTTATAATGATACATCGTTTAATTTAATATGACTAACAAAAGAGGAAAATCCGATGCAGGATGGCAGCCACTTTACCAAGTGTTGAGCCTGTACGGTATGTGTATAGGCGGGTGGGTGGGGAGGCCCATTAACATTATGCATGTCAATGCGGGTGGGTTGGTCACTACACATTTGATTTTTAAGGGGATTCCTTTTAGACCCCTTTGGATTGAGTTTACCAAAGTAGTTTGCCAAAATCGATCACCATCGATTACATAAAAAAATAAAATTAACCAAAAATATTACGTGAAAACTTTTAACCCTTGGTACTATTAATTGTACAAAAATACATACAATTTTCAGTCACGTTTATATCAAAATATATTTGTTATTTAAATAAGGTCAAAGTAAGGGGGAGGTTATATGACACGTTTGGTACGAGATTGTTCAATTATTGATAGTTAAACTATAAACTATATTTATCATTAGCTATCATTTGTTCATTTAAAGTTAAGTATAATAAGATTAACCTGTCCAAAGTTCAAAATTTATTCCTGACATGTTTCAGTATGAATATACCATCGTCAGGTGAATTATTAAAATGATTATTTTTTTCTGTCCATAATTTCTAATTGGATTGTAATAAAAATAGTAAAACATGACATAAAAAGAAAAAGAAACAAGTCAAAAATATATGTAGTTGTGTTGTGCCAAATATAAAATATGTTGATGAAAAACTAATTATTAATTGCATTGTTCTAAATTTAGTATACTCTACAAATATCCTAAATATAATTATTTTTTTATAGGATGTAAGAGTTTCTTAAATAGCATAATCTGTGTTGGTAGAAATAAAATACAAGTAAACGTCACAACCTCACACAACACGAACTATTAAAAGTAGACAATGTACAAATATTATGACGAGATTCTTTGAGGGGGGGCACCCGAGGTGCGACATGGACTACCTGAGGGTCATAAATGGACACTCGAGGTGCGACATGGCGCTTCGGCTAGCAGTGTGGCCGTGTTGGTCTGGCGGCTAATAGTTGATATATTTACAGTGATAAAATTATCTGAAAACTACAGCCATACAATGAGACACATGATTAACGATGATTCAATAATTAATCATCGCTCAATGACAATTTATAGTTTAACTTAAACAAAGAAATTTATTACAATAAAAATGTTTAACGGCGTCAAATAGTTTAAAAATTTGGTTGTTAGGTTGTTAAAAAAAAGGTTAGGTTAGGTTAGCTAATAATCTATTTAGCTACGTAAAGCAGATCGGAGTGTCCAGAAAAAATTATAGTTCTACTACTTTTTATTAAAATAAAAATAATTGTATTTCCGGAAAATATTGATTCCTTTTAAGTGTGAAAGTCTGTATTTAATTACACTAGTTATTGAAATGGTGTGATTATCCTAGTAACGTAGGTCCTATTTTGTGTATATATATATATATATATATATATATATATATATATATATATATATATATATATATATATATATGGACAGAGAGAGAGAGAGCGTGTCTACAACCCCGCAACCCTTCGCCGGGCTACCTGAGGTGGCATGTCGCACCTCGAGTGCCAGTTTTATGGCCCTTTGGTTCGCTGGGATTAACACAGGTAGTCCATGTCGCACCTCGAGTGCCACCCTTTGAGGGTCGTCTGGCCTGAGAAAGGTATACGTGGTTTGCCGGAATTGATCACTGTGTACATCTTGTTATCACTACTTAATATATTGTGTTTTGTGTCCCTCAATTGTTTTATAATCTACCTAACAATGGTTTACTGATATTGTAAATAAATATTTAAAGACCTATTATTAGATTTTTGTTAGCATGTTAATCATAAAATTTGTAGTTCAGGGGTGAGTAAATAATGTTAAATGCTTAAGATCTAGGGCATAGTTATTTTTTTGACAATCAACGTATAAAACTACTATATCACTTCTTTAATTAAAGATATTTCAGTAGAATGCACAATTAATTGTATATGATAACAACAAACAGATTATAAATCTGTTTTTGTTCTAGAAACAACTTGTTAATTCCAGTGTATAACGAAATTGACATTGAATCATAACCGGCAAATAGGTCTTATCAGTCCAGATATTCCTGGAACTTTATGACGCCCACTAGTAGTCGTGTGCAATCTACCAACTGCCATCAAAGGCCTGCAGTATCTCGATCACTGCAAGGACCTTTAGACTGTACAAGATGCTTCTTTAAATAGTTCACGTTAGCATGCCAAGAGATCCAATCATTTGCCTTTTTTATCTAGCCGTACCTTTCTTCGTATTCCTAATGTGTCTTTGAGTTTCAAGTGAATACTAAAACAATTCTAATTAGAGCTCTTTACTGATTTCAATTATTTATTTATCTTACGGCAATACAACCTTTTACATTCAAATTAATGTGGCTGTTTGAAGCAGACAGAACTAAATACTAAGTGAAGTACAACAAAAGCTACCTAAGTAAAAACAACAAAATAGAATAACGTGAAGCTTATATTAATACAACAACGATATAAATATTGTAATAAACATAATATATACACATAGCATATTGAAACAAATAAAGAAAAACACAGAGAAATGACAATACATACATATGAGGTTCAACCCAACAAATAAAAGGCATTATAATACTTAGTTTTAAAGACATTATAACATTAAACAATAAATAATTCAATGGTAACTAGATAACAAGTCAGCAAAACCCCTAACTACCACAGAATAGAAAAATACTAATAATTAATTAGTAAGAAGACTTCATTATTTAAGCTATACAATTAAAAATATTAACATGGTTAATTCCTTTCTTGATTAGAAATAAATTAATAATTCTAGGTAACTTTTTTTTCTGAGAAAATAAACACTCGTCGTAAAGTAAATGCAATATATAAGACAATGTAACTAAACTCACATAAGTATTCATTCATCACACCTATGTGATATCCATATTCGCCCATATCTTGAAGATCGGTATCTTAAGACAAAATAAACAAAATCCCTAAAAATACAACAAGAATTCATTAGTAATTTCAATTTACAGTGAGGAGAAATCTAAAAGTGAGATTACTCTGGATATAGTCAAAAATTATGTTTAACACGTTACAAGTTAATCATTTAGTTTTCACTAACAACATTGTAGTGAATAGTACATGAGAACTAGAGGTCCTTTACAGTAAGTATATTAATCAACAAAAGGAAGGATGTTCCAGCGTGAGCCTTCCAGAGGAAATTTAATCTTTGTTTATTCTAGTTGAGAGCATTTTGCTGTTTCTCTCAGATAGATGGATCAGTTATTTGACACGATGATTGTCTGTCACTACGTGCAATAACGTCAATACAATTTAGTATTACACTGTACCACAAATAAACTACAGATAATCTCATATTAATAACCAAGTTTGATAACAGTAAACTATATGTAATGCAATTTTTGAGCTCTTTTTTCGAAGTTTGCAAGAACGTCGTGTTTTGTATAGGCTTTTTTGTGTTTAAAACATAGTCATTTATCCTGTTTGGTTTTTATTTGGATCTTCTCATGAGTAATATTTTTTTTGATTTTTTTATCTGCTTCTACTTATTTATTGGTATTTATGGAATGTGTTGAATTGTATATGTCACAGATTATATTTGTTTTATCAGAATGTTGCTTGTTAGGTAATTGTTTAATCAGCATTATATAATGTTTCTCGTAATGACTTGTGACATTTTTATGACAACTGAAGTAAATATAAATAGTTTTATTGGTTATCATTGTAGGCATTCAGTTTGGTACCATATTAATACTCATTCAGTTTGGTACCATATTGATACTCATTTTCGATAGACATTGATTGATAGCCATAAAAAGGCTCATCTTCATCTTCACTAACTTTAAAGCTAGAAACATTTAGGCAGCCCGTATTATTACATTACAATTAGATTAGTGTAAGACAAATTCATCTCAATCTATTCAAGTGGATTGGACATTCATAAAATAGTTCATATTCCTACCTGTATCTAATTACCGTAAATAATTATCTTGTCATTGCAGAGAAAGTTAGTTTCTTTGTATATGTAATCACATATGATTCTTTTTTTATTAAAAAAACATTCTCATGACTGTTTATTTAATAAATGAATAAAAATTACATAATATATCTTTGCTTGGCACCGAATAGTAAAAAATACTCAATTTTTTAAATACCTTTAATAAAAAATTAATCTTTTTAAAAACCTCCAAGTTTTAATTTCACTACTTTCCCCCAATCCTTAAGTTGACTAAAAGGTATTTATTAATATATTTTTGTTAAACATAAAATTAAGTGTTTCATTCTCTGCACCGATTTCAAGGAAAATGTTTGAGGTATTGTAAAATGTTATCTGCTTGAAGAATTTTAATTAAACTAAAGAGTGTATTTTAAATCAAATATTTACTTTACCTACCAATAATTCTGTAGGTGAAATATTTTAATAATCCATGTTTACATTTTAAATGAATGGTAATCATTGCATTAAGAGATATATTATGAGGTCTTATTTTGTAATTTATGCCTTTGAGTATACAAAATTAAAACACTTACACGTTATTTTTTGTACATGAACAAGGTAAAAGGATGAGTGTACTGTAAGTCATACTAGAGTCACTCTAACACTAAAGGATTTTTTTTTCATTTAAATTCAATCATTGCATTATTTTATTTTTCTCATCTCTTAAGTAACCGTCTGTATTTGATAACAAACATTTTAGCTACAGATTTGTTTAATGTGGAGTCGAAATTCCACGTTAAATGTATTTCTCGACTTATGTAAAGCATTCGACTGTGTTGACCAAGTAGCATTGCTAGACAAATTGGATTCCTATGGCATTTGAGACGTGCCTTTCAAGTGGCTTAGTTCATATCTAAGCCACACACTCATGTTGTCCAAATTTAAAATTTCCGAACCGATTCCACTTAGATATGGTGTCCCGCAGGGGTTAACCTTAAGTCCGGTTCTCTTTTTGATATATGTCAATGATATAGGATCATCACTGCTGCACGTAAAACTGGCGCAGTATACTGATGACACAACTCTCTGTTTCACTAGCAAATCGAACTCTATTCTGGAACAGCATGCATTTGTTGATACGACAACAGTGTCCAGCATTTTAATGGCCTTAATCTCAATGCAAACTCTTCAAAATCCTATGTGTTGAATTTCAATTTACGTCCTGCACACTCAATTTAGAAATCATCCATTATTTTAGCAGACACATAGATGGAGAAAATCAGCTGTGTGAAATTCCTAGGAATATTCTTTGACCAAGGCTTGACTTTGAAATCACCACATCAACTATATCTACTCGCATGATCCAAGTTGTCCTCAGGAATTTATGTTCTGAGGATTTGCCCCAGGCATGTATTGACGATGGCCTATTTTAGCCTAAGTTACCCGCATCTCACCTACAGATTGTAGTTGTCGGGGCATATGTAAATAATTAATTTTTGAGAGTGTTTAGACTCCAAAAAATGCAATTCGTATAATCGCACAATTTAAGTTCTGACAGTACTGTAAACAATCCTTTAAAAATGTGCAGCTCTTGACTTTACCTCTACATTTTGGAAACTATTTTATTTTGCTTGTCGAAATGTGCCTTGACAAGACGCAGAGACATACATACTCACGAGATAAGATACAAAAATAACTACCGAACAGAAACTCACATAACGGCAATTTACGAAAACCAGCCATCCCAAGTCGGTATTTGTTTCCTCAACAAACTGCGAAATAAAAAATACGTCCCAACGCTTAAGATGCTAAAAACTCGTTTAAAATATGTTTTAGCATTTTACGTCAAGGAGTTTATGACACACGACTAGGAGACAGTTCATTTAGAATACTGACCCCGACGTTAGAAGAGGGAAAACTGGCGGGGGAATGGAGTGTGAAAGTATGATAGGTTTTAATGTAGTGTGACTGCCAAAATGTTATCATTACATTTTTGATGATTACTATACATTTTTAAATGTCGCTGAAATATAGATTGTAAAAGAAAAAATATATATTTTACTATGAAAACTGAAAAAATAAGGACTATATATCACAGTTTAGTTATATAAAGTAACTAAATAACAACTAAATTGTATTACATAAACAATTATAAATTGTTCATACTATCAAAAAACTTCTAAAAATACCATTGTTAAACTGTACTATGTAATTGTATAAAAACACAAACTTCCGATCTCAGTAAACATTTTGTAAGTGAAAGAAAGTTGGATGAGGTGGATACGCGTTGTTTATTGAGGAATCTGTTGACTCCAAGTTGGAGGGGGGTAGTCCAAGTGGATATTGGCTCGACTCCAGAAGTTCAATACTCTACGTTGTCAGATGACAGTTTGTGGTTCGACAGCGAGGTTTATGTTCCTCTCAGTCGGCAGAACCCTCTAGCAAACTAGATAATTACCTTAATTTGTTGACGTTGTTATGTAATTCATTCTTAACATTGATTGACCTTTGGGATACGTTACGTAAGCTAACTAGTAAATTTCATCTTAGTACCACTTTACGTATATGGATGGTTGAGTCAAACCACTGTACTTGTATGGGTGGGTAGGTCAATGCCACTTTACGTGTATGGGTATGTAAGCGGGTCAATCTGACAGAGATCCTGTACAAAACCACTACGGTATGGGTGGGTAGTAGGGTCAGTACTACTTTACGTGTGCAAGTGAACGATGTATAAAAACCATTGTACGTATTTGGGTGGGTGGGTCAATACCATTGTACATGTATGGGTGAGTGGTTGTGTCGTTAAATAATAAATAACTAACACACTTTTGGAGTTGAGGTATTTTTAGTTTATGGTTAGTTAATTGTATCATCCCCCAAATTTTATATTTCTAAATATCGCAGGGAAAACTCAAAATCCGTAAAATTTGTAAATACACAATTTGTTTAAAATTTCCATGATTTGAACATTTAGGTAACATGAATAAATATACCTGTTGGACCACGTATAAATGTAGTCGAATATTCAAATGTTTCATTTATAAATTATAAAATGAAATTAATAATATAGATTTAATTAATTGTATTACCACTCAAAACAGATAATTGAAAGGCGTTCTTATTCGGATTGTTCTATTCTAACATTTACAACAATAAGTATTGAAACAATCCAAATCCCGTTGGTTATTAAAATTGAAGTCCGTGATGGATGAGTGGTTTGGTTGCAAAATTGATTTTATTTATTGATACAATTCCTGAATGACAAGTGTAATTAGGCTGCCAGATACTTCATTCTCTTGGACAAAGTGCAATATCACAGTTATTTTTGTATCTATATTACTTTGAGGTAAAACAGATATTTGTGGATTTCTACATTAATGTGTTTCTCATATAAAAAAATACATTAGTGTCGTAACATAAGTGTTAATGTTTTAACGGACTTCCAATCTGTTTGCAATGTGAATATTACGAATAATTATTCTTATTTGAGAAACACTTCAATGCATCTTTATTTATTTGGGAGGGGGGGGGGGTTGGAGAACTGTTCTGAGGGTTAACTCGCGTAAGTCTTTTGTTTCAATATGAAATATAAATAATCTATAAAATGTATCCCATGCTCCATAAATTTACTGTTTTTTAATTCACATTTTCATTAAAAGAGTTGAATTACAGATTTATGCAACTATAAATTGTATTTTTTACACAGTCCATCTATTGATACTCACTATAAGAATCTATTTAACAACATAATAACAACAAATATAAAACAACTGGAACAGCGGGAAAGCTCTAACTTTTATGATAAACAGAACGAAAGTGATTGGGCTACTAATAAAACCATAATAATCAAGTAATAGCCCATTTATAATGGTTGAATCCACTTACTTCGGGTCGTTTTCAATTCCTTCTTCTAAGAAGTAGTGGAAAGAAACAGTTTTTACTTATCAAAACTGTTTCGATCTGTCAAAACACTTAATATTTATATGTATTTAACCAAGGTTTCCCTAGGCGTTTACAATGTATATATGCCGGAAACCATTAGTATATAATCCAGCAGCTTTTAACTGAGTAAATAAATTATATGAAAAGTTGGCCAACGTGGCCGCTCAGTGACCTCCCATGGGCCCAGCCACCTTCCCACACCCATGCAGTGGTATTGGCTCACCAACATCCCCATTTACATACAGTGGTATTGGCCCACCAACCTCCCCACATCCATGCAGAGGTATTGACCCACTCACCTCCCCATTCCACACAGTGGTATTAGCCCACCCAACTCCCCACACCCATGAAGGGGTGTTAGCACACCCACCTCCCCATTCACACACAGTAGTATTGCCCCATTCACTTCCCCATTCACACACAGTATTATTGATCCATCCACTTCCCAAATCACATACAGTGATATTGCCCTACCCACCTCCCCATACACATACAGTAGTATTTACCCATTCTCACACCCATACACACTGTCTAATTTAAAAACAAGTGAATATTAAATAATATGATTGGTAGCGTAATGCATTTAATGCAAAACATCTAACGTGTATTTATCATTTATTATTTTAGGTATATTTATTATTTTATTTATTTAAAACTAATGGAAATGTCATATGGTTTTATTTTACTAAAAATATTGCTAATATTTTTGTAAACATAACTTTTAAGGGCTTTAAAACTTGATTGTAATGTGTATATAATTTTTAAGTACATAGAATATAGTTTTATTACGTATCCTAACGTAGCAATGTTAGTAGCATTTCCATAAATGTAATTTACTATCCAAATACGTTCTTATTTATAATTTGTTAGTCAAGATAACATAGATGCAAGAAACAGACGTGTGTTTTGAGGTTGTCTAATTGCATCGCAGAAGGTACTTACCTCCCTAAATATGGTACCCGGAACTGGGAACTACGGGATTTATATACGCGCTTACTGAACTGATATACAAGTTACCAGAACTGATGAACTAGCTCATGGCACTGATATTGAGCTTATGGAAATTGTACTTGAGTTTAGGAAACTGACTCATAATCTTACGGAATAATATGCAAGCTTACATGACTGAAATATGGGCTTATGAAATTAATGTCGGAGCCAACGAAAATTATTTATGAGTTTGCGAAACTGAAAAAAAAGATTATGGAACTTGTTTTGAGCTGGACGACCTGACAAAAGAGTTAACCTAATTGATGAACGAAACTGGAATATGTCCTCAGGAACAAACAAAAATAACTGACGTAAGACCAAATTAAATAATTAACAAGCTGAATAAACTGAAATAAAGGCTTACGGCACCGATGTATAAGTTTATGGAACTGTGAGTGGACTGACGTAAGGGCACATGCAAATGATACACCTGTGAGTGGACTGACGTAAGGGATCATGTAAATGATACACCTGTGAGTGGACTGACGTAAGGGATCATGTAAATGATACACCTGTGAGTGGTCTGACGTAAGGGATAATGTACATGATACACCTGTGAGTGGACTGACGTAAGGGATCATGTAAATGATACACCTTGTGAGTGGACTGATGGTAAGGGCACATGCAAATGATACACCTGAGAGTGGACTGACGTAAGGGATCATGTAAATGATACACCTGTGAGTGAACTGACGTAAGGGATCATGTAAATGATACACCTGTGAGTGGACTGATGTAAGGGATCATGTAAATGATACACCTGTGAGTGGACTGACGTAAGGGACCATGTAAATAATACACCTGTGAGTGGACTGACGTAAGGGACCATGTAAATAATACACCTGTGAGTGGACTGACGTAAGGGATCATGTAAATGATACACCTGTGAGTGGACTGATGGTAAGGGCACATGCAAATGATACACCTGTGAGTGGACTGACGTAAGGGATCATGTAAATAATACACCTGTGAGTGAACTGACGTAAGGGATCATGTAAATGATACACCTGTGAGTGGACTGACGTAAGGGATCATGTAAATGATACACCTGTGAGTGGACTGATGTAAGGGATCATGTAAATGATACACCTGTGAGTGGACTGACGTAAGGGACCATGTAAATAATACACCTGTGAGTGGACTGACGTAAGGGACCATGTAAATAATACACCTGTGAGTGGACTGACGTAAGGGATCATGTAAATGATACACCTGTGAGTGGACTGACGTAAGGGACCATGTAAATAATACACCTGTGAGTGGACTGACGTAAGGGCACATGAAAATGATACACCTGTGAGTGGACTGACATAAGGGATCATGTAAATGATACACCTGTGAGTGGACTAACGTAAGGGCACATGAAAATGATACACCTGTGAGTGGACTGACGTAAGGGATCATGTAAATGATACACCTGTGAGTGGACTGACGTAAGGGACCATGTAAATAATACACCTGTGAGTGGACTGACGTAAGGGACCATGTAAATAATACACCTGTGAGTGGACTGACGTAAGGGATCATGTAATTAATAATCTACTGAATGCATTGACGTAAAATCACTTGTAAATGATACACCTATTGAATGGATTAACTTGAGAGCTCATTTAACGATAACCTGATGAATGGACTGATGCAAGAGTGCATGAAAATGATGTAAATTTCCATCTACTGTCACAAGAAAACACGTAAATAATACACCTGTTGAATGAAGATTCAAGTCAATTAGTAAAATCATACTTGAATCGATTTTCTTTACCATATTTTGTAAGAAAAAAGTTTTATAATACGATATTATGTGGGCGAGCCGCAAGCATAGTGGACTAAGGCATAAGCAACTAGAAGTATTCTATCTATATCCTTTGAGGAGAGGTCAAATTAAGGTTGAAAAAAGAGATTGGTCTCTCTCTCTAAATTATTAACATATGTTTATATGTTCATAGCAGCATAAACAGTTCAATGTACAAGTTTTCATTTGGAAACAGTTAAGAGTTAGCCAGGTAGTCCCAGGACAGTCAGTGACCGTTCCACAAGTAACCGATAACGTGACCACATGAAACAGCTACGTGTTGATAACATCTGATCGATCAAAAAACCGGTTTGTTTGTAAGTAGTTGAGGTTAAAAAGGTGAAATAATTCTCAATATAAGAAATCTAATCCTATAATTTTCTTTAGTAAGAGAATAAATCATTGAATGATTATTTATTGAATGATTGTCTAAAGTACACCTTTATAAAATTTTAATTGTTTAACACATCTTATTCCTTATTTTGGCTTTATGAATAAAATTTAATTCAACAAATGCAATGAATTTATTTCAATGAAGGTGCAACTTTACAGCAATCCTGGATTATTTATCTGTGTAAATGTAGTGTAATATATTGGTGGTGTAAGTATTTTAAGTATAAATTAATACAATAATTTTTTTATACAACTTATTATTTATACCAGAATGTTTGGTACATTTACTATTAAGTAAAGAAATGGTATTATTCCACTCACGTTTAATAGACAGTGTTTTGTAGTCCGGGGAAGTGTAAATATTCATATTTATATATACAGTACTTATATTGATATACCCCTCTAATATATCACTGATGAAACCCACATGGGGCTCTGATTACTTTCAGTCAATGGGTCGACGATCTCTTCGTTATGGTTCAATATTTTTATTCAGATTATTCTTAAGGTTATATGACAAGTAATTTTAATAAGAATGTTTTGTTTTCAGAAGTAGCTGAGCTGAAATCTAGTGAGTATACTTAATATATTTGCAACAGCTAATAAAATTATGTTTAATATGCTTATTTTCCGATTCTTAAAAGTTAGGTAAAAATAATGTTTAACCAAACCAAATCATTTCTACTGTACATGTCGTTTGCATAAGCTTATCATATGAAATAATATTTATGTTTGTTTATCTTCTAAAGATCAAACATATTAATTTCAATTACATAATTATTTGATGTACTATCGCCCTTTAATAAGTGAACTAGGTAACAGTTCCCAGGCATTAGACTGTTGCACTTAGTGTTAACATTGATTGTAATCAAAGTAGAACAAAGGAGTTTGTCTTTCATTGAATACTGCCCTCTCTTTTCATCCCCTCTGCTGCAATCAAGCTGGGAGATTTACTGGAGAGGTACAATTTTATTCACACACGCCGGTGATGAACCTACAGCTTCAAGGAAATATTTCTTATAATTTATGACTATCATGTTAACAAACAAATTATAATAAAAAATGTGTGTATTTTGAACAGAGTTTCGTTGGAGTAAAATTTAAATTAGATTTAAATTTATAATTTTATTTAATTTCAATCATTTCTAACAGTTACTTTAGGGACAACTTCTTAGAGTAAACATTTATAAAATGTAGTAGATTTCATAGTTATGTTTTACTAGCTCTGTATTTATGTATTTAATTTATCTATAAATTGGTAATATTTTAATAGATATTAAACGTTTTTATAATAACTAATTATTACATATACAATTAAACTGATTTATGTTGTTATAATCACAAAAATATTAAAATGTTATAATTGTAAAATCTGGTATGGCATTATAAAGTTGTTACTTGGTTTGTATATTAAAATGTGAAATGAATTTAAATGTTCATCAAGTATTTTTTAGAAGTATAATCCATGTAAAATTATTATTGATAATTTTGTCACAGCAAAAGTAAAAATACACCATTATTATTTGCGTATAGACCTAACCAACCAACATGTAATCGTCTACAAGAGAAATACAGATGGATGGATATAGAGGGAATAGAAAAATAATCGGAACAACCTGGTGAAAGAAAGAGACCTCATCCCGAAAAATACGTTATTAATTAAATAACTAGTTGAATTATGGTCGAAATGTATATAGTATGTGTTTACCTTTTTGAATATTAAAATTATATTGTTTAAAAATATATAAGTAAATATTAAATTTTATAAGAATAGTTTTTGTTGTGAAAAATGCTGGTTAAACATTCTCAACCCTCCGTGTGAGTTGAACAACTGGCGATGGCAGCCTGCCAGGACACAGTCTAGGCAGCTGAATCCATCACCTGGAAGTTAAAGCTTATTTGGGAGCGGGGGAGGGGATGTAGTTGGTGTAGGGCCAGCTTTGTGTTCTAGGGGTGGTATTCAGGATTGGTCTCAAAGTAAACAATACAAATTGACAAGATTGCATGACACTGGACAACAATGCGTTATTGGTAATATTTTATATAAATAAGTCAGTTAAATTTCAGTATTCAGTTTATATCTTTGATGGTGTAAAAATGTAACCCATTATTTGCATAAACTGCGATGGCACATCTACGATAGATCATCTTAAAAATATTAAAATGACTTTTTGGTATTTATATATGTCTTAGAAAAGGAAATCGTTGTACAGTATATACGTGTGTATTTTAACGAAAAAGTTAGAACTAAAAAGGTAGAACTAAAAGATTAAAATATCAGCTCAAAGTGTTGTTACAAAGTGTTATTTAAAACTTAAAATCGAATGTACTTATAAAAATGAGATACATATACTCATTTTAACACTCTCCCCAGTAAAACCTATCATAATAATATTATATATCACGTGACGATGCTGTAACTTTCAGCATTTCTGACAATTATACAAATACTATTTCCTTGAAACTTGTACTTGCCCTTTGTACTTATAATGATTTAACGATGTGTGCTAGGCAAAAACATGCGTGAAATCTTATTTTTCTTGTTACAACATTTTTTGGTATATAATGTAGTAAACTTTATTGTTTACTTTTTGTCTCTAAGCTAGTTTATTAACAATTAGTTAAATATAATTTATTTTCAGCTGGATATTAATACTATGAACATAAAATTACACTCAAGGTAGTATTGTTTTAATAAAGAGCTGCAATCAGTAACTACGTGTTACAAAAAGTTTGGCTTACATACGCGCACGTCCCGATGGGATCAAACCTTTGGCCTACTGGAATAGATTTATCTTGTTTTAGCCACGCGGTAATTGAAAAAAACACCAGTTTGATTAAACCACAGGATGTAATAGGTCCAACTATACTAACCTATAAATATTGTATTGTGTTTGTTAAGTTTGTGGTCATGACAGTCATCAAGTTCGTTTTATATTACTATACTAATTAATTTATAAATAATGCATTGTTGCGTTCATTTAGTTTGTGATTATGATGTTTATATAGTTTCCTAAGTGTTTAAAGATTAACATATTAGATCATTTGTTGTGTTTATTACTCTGGTTAATTTATTTTGAGATTATAACCATCCACTATGTTCTGTATTGTGTTGATAAATAATGTTGATTCTTTATTTCATTAGTTGAATAATAATGCAGATTATAAACAATTATTTTTACATACAAAAACTATTTTATACAGAATTTAATTACAATTTATTTTTGGATAGTTGGTTACTATCACATATATAGTTTTCATAATAGTCTAATAAACTATCAACCTTTCCCTTAAACACACAAACACATGGTACTAAAATGCATTCCTTTTTTCCAACACTGTTTGAAATGATGTTTGCGTTTCTGTTAAGATAACGATCGTATATTTAAATTAATGAAATAATATATAACATATTTATAGATTTGGTTCTAAAAATATACCATGTAGGGGCAATTAGGATTTAAAATCAACACCTTGCTTGTGTTTAAGCTATCTGCCAAGTATCACTGGGACTTCTTTTTGATGGACTAATTACATAATGCAACTTTATGGTTAAACAATGTAATACAAGCAAAATCTGTTAATCATTCCAAGATTAACAGTTACATTTTCTACAGCAAAATTAAATATTTATTTAATTACACTCTACGTTTTAAAATAAAATCTTAGATGGTTTCTATACATAGTTATAATAATGTATAAAATTTATTTATATATTAATTACATAGATTGGAATGTTTTTTATTTGGTCCATGCAAACCGTGAAATAACATAAGAGCTCTATTACATATTAGTTTTTATCTAAAGTACACAACTATGATTAACATAAATGAATTCGCTTCGCTGATGTTCTAACAATTCGATAGCAATATATAATAATAATAAATCTTTATTTACCAAATCATACAACATACAAACAGAGATATAAAGTTATTAATATTCAAATAATTACTAACAAAATATATTAAGTGTCTACCATTAAGTTCACTTAGCGCTAACATATGAATGTTTAGAAAAAATGTAAATGTTAAAGTACAATACAATTTGGCAAACAAATAAACGACTTCCCTAGGCATATTTATTCATTCATTAATTTCATTATCATATTTTATGTTTAACTGTATGTTGCAATTACTATGGTACACACTTTCGTTTAGTAATAAATAGAACACAATAACAATTTAGTGGAAGTAATACAGTACATTTTTAGTATCTAACTTCACATTCTTCGTAGTTATTTTCATCAGTACTTTGTCACAAATAAATGTAAAAGAGTAACCATAAACGTTTTGGATTTGATGCAATTATTTTAACCTTCTAAACATAAATTTACCGCATATATATAATATTTTGTTAGCTTTTAAAAGGGTTTATCCTCGTAATTAAATGAAAATGTTGTTTTATAAATAGGCCCAACGAGAGCTCAAACTTATAGCGTTTGTTTTTCGGTAAATATGCAGTGTTTAACTACGATTTTTAATTTTGTTTTTATACTTTGGCCAGTGATTAAATATTCCATATTGATTTAGATTGGTATTAAAAATGACAAGAGTAGTAAACTGATTTATGAACTATTCTTTTTATTTTCATAAAAATGGCTACACGTAATAAATATAGATTATATTAAAGTTTCAAATATAAATTAAATACTAAAAAAAATAATACTTTAATGATATTATTGCTAGTTATTTATGATTTTCGTTAGTTTCGTACTTACAGACTTTATTGAATCTAAGATTCACCGATTTCTAGTTTTGCACATATGAAAATACTATTTTCATTCGAAGGAACGGTATTTGTAAATTATATTATACTTATAAATAAGCAAAGACATATTTTGATTTTGGTCTTCTTTTTTGGTTGAATATATCTGTTTTTATGCTTATGAACATTTTCATAAACATGGATTATTTATAATATTATTAGGTATGATCAGTGGACTAATTTTTTTTTTTACTTTATCGTTTCAATTATATATTTCTAAACGGTAAATCTACAAGGTATTTTCATTATACTAATCTAATGATAGCTAAAAACTAAAATGCATTTCAAAAATATTCACACCCTATAAATATAATAATTTAAAATAATATTATAAAACCTTTATTAAACTAGAACAATCTTCATATTGTAACCTAATTAGCAATGAAATAAAATATTTACAGAATTGATTAAATATTTATTTTGTCACAATCTTCATTACGTTACTTTTCACAGTAGGTTTTCATCAGGAAATCGACTGGGCTCTAGAATCACAGTCAGTCAACTTAGCTGACAGGTCTTGTTATTAATTGATGGCTTACCAGTGTTGGGTTAGTTTATGGTATTGTAGTTAGTTACTAGACCAAGCCCCCTTATTAATTGGTTGCAAGAAGGTTGAAATGTATTTATTTGTTGTTATGTTCAAGGGAATTTTAAGGTGTGGCTCTCTCTAACATTAGATATTTCGTATCTTCGCCGTCCACATGTTATGTTTGATCTCTATGAAGAAACAAAAATAAGATTTTTAGTATAGTAATATTTTATATCAGAGCACTCTTTTACTTGGTAATTATTATTGCCTAAAAGTGTAAACATTTAGGCAATAACATTTAAAGTAGATTTTGTTTCTTTTGGAAAACATTATGATTATCAAAGCAACATAACTAAACAAACTAATTGTACACTTGTAAATTTTTATTTTATAGTTTATTTATTCCTTTTAATTATAATATTTACAAATTACATATAATTTCATGCTGCTTCTTATGAAGCGAACAGTCAAATTATCTCAAGCAAATAAATTACAAATGTTCTTCCAAGAAATAACACTATTTGTAGACTACAACTACATTAAGGGGTTTTGTATTAAGTGTAAGAGTCATATGATTATTTGCATGCACTTTTACATATCGAAGATATTAGCAAACATCAGAATCAGAATAGTTTATTTTGAATTATTACAGTCTTGGGCCCAAAGAATTACAAAAAATGTATTATTGGGTGTCCATGTTAATAAACATATTAGTAAAAATAATGACATTCTATAGATATAAAGATAAAATATTCATAATTTGACAATTTTTACAAATAAGTAAGAAAGCAAGCGCTCTTGGCGTCGGTGCTTAGAATTCAAAGGCAAAATGTACAACCAGAAACAAGTAAGTGATATTTAGAGCAGTATTAAATTTAATTATTACAAAGCAAGCATAAAAGCTGAAAAATACACAATCTAAAACAAACAATAAATTTTACATCTCTTAGTAATAATAATAATTGTATTTTTATATATTATATGACTCATTTACATGCAGTGACACTTTTTTAAACCTAGCCTAGAAATAAATTTCTTTTAACACTATTGCAACTTTAATATTGAGGAAAATAATAAACGTTAAACAAAATTATATTTACTATAAATTTAACGATCAAAGACAGTGGAGTTGAATAATTTGAGAAATAAGCAACTGTTAAGTAATTATTGTATAGTTTACAAAATTATGTGAAAAGTCGCGTTAACCGTCCCCGTTATCTGACAGTAATCAAACAATAATGTGGGCTTATCACAAGAAATAAGCAACTGTTAAATAATTATTGTATAGTTTACAACATTATGTGACGAGTCACGTTAACCGTCCCCCTTATCTGACAGTAATCAAACAATAATGTGGGCTTAGCACAAGAAATAAGCAACTGTTAAATAATTATTGTATAGTTTACACCATTATGTGATGAGTCATGTTAACCGTCCCCATTATCTGACAGTAATCATACAATAATGTGGGCTTAGCACAAGAAATAAGCAACTGTTAAATAATTATTGTATAGTTTACACCATTATGTGATGAGTCATGTTAACCGTCCCCATTATCTGACAGTAATCATACAATAATGTGGGCTTAGCACAAGAAATAAGCAACTGTTAAATAATTATTGTATAGTCAATACCACTGTACACGTATGGGTGGGCGGGTGGGTCAATACCACTGTACGTTTATGGGTGGGCGGGTGGGTCAATACCACTCTACGTGTATGGGTGGGTGGGTGGGTCAATACCACTGTACGTTTATGGGTGGGCAGGTGGGTCAATACCACTGTACGTGTACCTTTGGATTCATTTGACTAGTAAACCTTTTGAATTTATTTTATATTATTCAATGACAATGTACGTGTATGGGTGGTGGGTGGGTCAACACCAATGTTAATGTAAGTGTATCTTAAATGCCAATGTACGTGTATGGATGGGTGGGTGGGTCAACACTGTACGTGCACGGAGGTTTCTTATTATATACGTTATTATTATACGTTCGTATTACAGCCAAAGTATACATCTAGATGATTTGTTTTATGAGTGATATTTTATAATTGAATTTTTCTAATACTTTCGGGATTTGTTAATTGTTAATGGACGGTCAACATTAATCATCTTTTGAATACATCACAGTATTGTTCTAGTAAGATAACGACTACCTACCGTGATAATCCTTATCTTTATGTTATAACACTATCACTTTATGTTAATGGGTAGGCGAGTCGGTCACTAACACTGTATGTGTATGGGTGGGTGGGTAGGTGGGTTACTAACAATGTATGTGTATGGATGGATGGGTGGGTTACTAACACTGTATGTGTATGGGTGGGCGGGTGGGTTACTAACACTGTATGTGTATGGATGGATGGTTGGGTTACTAACACTGTATGTGTATGGGTGGGTGGGTGGGTCACTAACACTGTATGTGTATGGATGGATGGGTGGGTCACTAACGCTGTATGTGTATGGGTGAGCGGGTGGGTCACTAACACTGTATGTGTATGGGTGGGCGGGTGGGTCACTAACACTTTATGTTTATGGGTGGGCAGGTCGTTACTACCACTGTACGTGTAAGGGTGGGTGAGTGAGTTACTACCACTGTACGTGTATGGGTGGGTACATCGTTATATTGGATGTGATTGTATCAAATCCAAACCCTATCCATAGGTCATAGAACTTGTCACTTCAAAAACTCAAAATTGATAATGGTAAGCAACGAGTTGCTATTGGACTTACATATGTTACATTGAGCAAAATAAGAAGTGTCTGTTGTTGTGTTTACGAATGAAGATATATAATACGGTTCGGAGCGATTCAATCTACAAAGCCAAATTACCAAAGTTTTGTGGTATTGAATATTCAGTGAACATTATGTGACGAGTCACGTTAACCGTCCCCGTTATCTGACAGTAATCAAACAATAATGTGGGCTTAGCACAAGAAATAAGCAACTGTTAAATAATTATTGTATAGTTTACAACATTATGTGACGAGTCACGTTATCCGTCCCCGTTATCGGACAGTAATCAAACAATAATATGGGCCTTAGCACAAGAAAAACTGTTTATGTTTAACAAATTTTCCGGTATATTGTTTAATATGTTTGGTACAATGTAATCAAGTGAGTTAATTCCGTATGCATTAAAAAATCTAGGCAATACAAACCCTTTTACATTTCTAAATAAATGATTTGTTTTAACGTTTGGGTACTTTTAGGAATCTAACCGGTAATATTTCTGAATAATGTTTAATTTAAATGTCCTTTTGCAATTCAACGTATTAGTCTAAATAACAAGCTAGTGTAGTGAATATCTTCCTGGTGCATACCTAACATTCGAAGCAAAGTCCTTCGTTGTAGATTATTTATTCGAGATATAACTGATTTGGGGTATATCACAAATATACAAATTTAATTCGTGTCATTAACATAATTTGTAATGCACAACCTGGGATAGAATAATATTTTTCAACGCAATGGCATATTATACTGTGCATTATAACGTAGTTATTGAGTTTGGCCACACAGGATTTGAACCCGTAACAACCTGTATTGAAAGCAGAATTGCAATATTAAAGCGGTTCAATATTGTGAACTGATAAGCTAACTAACCATAATGATCTGTTCCGAAGATCCCAACAGACGGAATACACGAAAAATGCGTACACCAGGAATTTTGCGAAATATGCGTACAGGATCAAGTTTTGACAGATGACGAGGGTAACCTATGACGTCACAACAATTAGATATGCGAAAAATGCGTACAACATTTTAGGGCAAATGGATCTTTTACAACAATTGAATTATATAAATACGTTTACCTCTAAAATAAATATGAATGTCGCTTAGTTTCTTTGGATTGGAGAACCTAACCTAACCTAATTTTGCTGAACGCATCTTTCATGCCACCGGGGAGAATACTTACCCTCGTCAAATACCACTATTTCCTTCTGTACGCATATTTCGCTGTACGCATTTTTCGCTGTACGCATCTTTCGTGCCACCAACAGACGTACTTTAAAGCAACTGTTTCAAACGAATCTTAATTATTAAAACTTCACCACATTCTCCAGATCCAAACAACATTTTCGAAACTTATTGGGGGCCTGTTTTAAACATGTTATACTGTAAATACATATGTAATACATTATGTTTATGGTATTATAAACATATTAGTTTCTGTAAACTATGTCATGTCTCTATGACCCACGTACCAGCAGGCAAATGTAAAGTGTTCGGTGGAGTTAAAAGTTAGTACTCTAATAAAGCACGATATAATATTTTTAAGGCACTTTCACCGTGCCTAGTTTTTATGTTCTCTTTTTATATTATTTATAAACGCATTTATATTAATTTATATTAACATTATATTAATTTATTTAAAAACGCATTTAAAAAATGTCAATCTTTTTCAGTTCTATAAAATAAGTTCTTGCAAAAAGTATTACAATAAATAAAATATGCAAAATGAATGAAGATAAATGAATATACATTCTAGAGTTTCCACCTTAACGAAGGTTTATATTCCTTGACCTTGAAAATAAGATAGCAGTTCAAATCAGACGTTAAATATAGTCTGGTACACCTGTGATGGAGATTTGTGCCAAACTGATGACTGACACATGGCACACAACTTGATACATCGACTTAAAATTATCGAATGCAAACTGACTTAGAAGTATAAAACTGATTCCTAATTAGTATGTTCAAATTGTGTTTTAAAATTGCAAATATTTAAAATAAATGATTTTAATTATGTCTAAAAGTTTTTGAAAATATTTTCAAGCATCGAAAAAATAATATATTTAGGATAAAATTAGGAACATGTTATCAGGTAAAATATGCAATTGCTATAAGATAAATATTTTAATTTTTTTAAGCTGGTCTTATTTTAGTTAAAATGATTATTAAAATGTAAAATATATTGTTTTTAGCTATTTTTGCACGATTTACAAATTCTAAACAGATGAAGATTATTTAAAATTGAATAAAAATCAAACAGTTTAACAAGTCAATCTAATAAATCCTAACAATGAAACCTAACAATTTCATAATTCATCAATATAGAAACAGAAATAGCAGACTCTTAGTTATTTTCAATTCAGGGGATGAGCATTACATATTGGACATGTTAAGGCCAAGAAAATGTAAGATGTCATAAGAAAAAGTACAAACACTAACGCAATCACATCGTGATAATAAAATGTTTTTAACTAGGAATTCCTGTTTTAAAGAAATAAAAAATAGAAAATAGTACTGGCATACAAAAGCAAGGCTTACTGCAAAAAAAGGACTTATTTTCCTTAAGATTGAATAGCTTACATGAAAGTCTATAAAATCAGTAAAAATCAACTAAAATAAAGTTCCACTCTTTCTACATCCTCAGGTAAGGCATCTACCCCACACCTTACATACGTATAAATATATATTACAAATGACATACTACTAACCAACAAATAAATTTATCTACAAAATTATGAACATATAAATAAGTCACAATTTGTTAGCATTAAAATATAATTTAAAAAGTTTAAGTTACTCCTATTCTATAATAAAATATCAAATGCTTTAACCCAAGGAAAATATAGGGCCTGTAAGGCACGGAAGACTGATTGGGGTTCCATTACTTAATCGTGCTAAAATGTAACACGTAAAAATACTAAATGATATTTTTCATTGAACCCCCAAACTAACAAAAGCTTAAATTGATTTAAGTCTATTGATTCAAAACAGTCAACAAATAAATATTGTTAAACGATACAAATGTATTGTGATTATAAACTACAACAACACCTTATCCACTTAGTATTTACATAACACCTACCTAATCTTGTAATTTACATTACACTTACATAACATTTATACAATTAATTAAGGAGACATCAACTGTAAACTAAAGATTTTAAATCAAAAGGACATACAAAAAAAGGCCAAAAAATGTTTTAAATTCATAGATAATAAAATGTTCTAATAAGGAAAACTTAGGATTTATTTCCTTGCTTGTTTTTACTTACATATTTTATTATTTTATTTGGATATTATTAAAAGCTTAGGAGGTTTGTAAATGACCATGAAGATGAAATAACGTTCCGATACATGCCATGGAATGGAATAAAAAGAGGGTATTCAGTTAACATAGTAATTTAATCATTATTATCAATACTAAGTACTGTGACTAATTTTAAAAATTAAATTTACTTTTCTTGGAATTAACGTTTTAGCCAAGAAAATGAATATAATGAAATATATTATAGCCATCAAATAATTTTAACTTATTACTATTGTTATACTTTTAAGTTTATTTGACATTTTTAATAATATATGTAATATTGCTGAATACCAATAAATAGCTAAGAGAGCTCATCGAACTTCTGATGTACTTGTCTATAAAAACTAAATAACAAAAATATCTTGTATGCAATTTTATGATGTACTGTATTACTTGTTTTGAGTATCGAAATTGGATCTTGTCGAAAAAATACAATTACAATTTTATACAGTATATAAGATTAGTCAAAATATAAGATTGAGGTATATCGTAGTTTTTTGAGGCTGAAGGTTAACTAATGTCGATCAACGAGAAAATTTGACATGACCTGGACTATAACTAATGGAACGTCGGAATGGACCGTACATTTGTCAGCAAGGATTTAAACTTTGATATCTACTGTAATCAAAATAAATGTAGTCGAGGGAGCATTACTGTCATCACTTAATTACTGCTAATTTCATATTTCATCATATATATATATACTTGCTCTGCAGTTTTAAATTTCCTACAAAAAAGGACAGTGTAGTTACATATTCTCAATGCTTCTACACTAATGTTGTTTGTAAACGTCTAGGTGATTTGGTGCTTATTTAATTGAGTATTAGAGGCTGGGGTTTGGGGATGAAAACAGGATAAGGCGTAGAAGAATGCACGGAGAAGAAATTTCATTTTTTTAAAACTAATTTTGTAGGATTTGTTATTTAATCAAACTACAGCATTTAAATTTTTACTTAATGCAAAACTATACTACATTAAATATAAGTATAGAACTGTGCAAGATACAATATAAAACTGAGTGAGCTTAAAATATTTGTGGAGTCCTTTTTAGTATTTGTATGTATTCTAATTCGTTAAATTTAATTCTAATATTTTGGTTTTCATGTAAACTGTGCGTGTGTTTTACGTGAATCATAATTTTAAATGTTAATTATCTTTTGTTTTACTTTTTATTAAAATGTTTTATTTGCCAAATATATTACTGTTGTTTAACGTTAGACTAAATTAAACTTAATTTACTTATTAGTACTATTATAATTTAAAATATTCAAAATTATTATACATATATTACCATACTTTATGTTTTATACTGTATGGAAAGTAATCACTAGCAATGTTTACCCAAGTACATTTGCCCACAATACTTATATCTGTTCGCGATACCATTGCGCTACAAAACACTTTGTTTACAATGAACAATGTTCTTCATTGAAACCAAATAAATGATATCATGTTTTGCTCTTATAAAACGTCCCATTATTCTCAGTACAATGGTTTCGTTCTTGTCAACATCAAATGGAGAGGGGTTACTTTGTTCTCTTAACCATCAATAATTCTTTCCTTGCTATTTTTATGAGATAAAATAAATAAATTAATCATATTACGGTATATTAATCATGAGAATATTTAAAAATCTATTTTTATAGCTATTTTCATCTGTTGTTTTGTTGTTTTTAAGGGTAAAGTACTTAGGTATTATAATTTTCAAGACTATTTATTTCCAATTTAAAAAATTGCTAAACCTTCGCTACTACGTGATATTTCAAAATTTACGTAATGCCCATTTAATTTTATTTGACATAAATATACCTCTGTGATCGTTCATATTGTACAACTAATATTAATGATATCAAGGGGCGTGGACAGTTTCAATGAATCAACTCTTAACCTGTGTTACAAGGATATCTCATTATTTCCACTTTCGAACATGAATTTTATGTTAACTAGGAGACACCCCTGCACGTTTCGCGTGCCAACCCTATCACTCACTGCACTCGTTACACTACGACCTGTAACGTATGACTAAATATGATAAAAGGTTAACTATATAACGTAAATTTACAATATTACATTTATTTACAGTATATCACCACATTCCTTTAATTACTACTTATTAATTAGTATAAACAACTGTTGGCATTACTAAGCCTATTTCAAACGTGTTAAGTGTTAATTTAATTTGTTCTTTTCAGCTGAAGATTAATAAAATAACTGCATTAGATTACCTTTGAATCCTTCAAGGCCCTTTAATCGAACGTGAATAACTGAATACTTACAACCATTCCTGGATAATAAAACATACACGATTGTTTGCATTACAACACCTGTAAACCTTTTGTAAATCATCATTTACATTTTAACGCCTGTTGCTTTTCATTCATTAATCTCTCTCCATATTACTCTTGGGGCCGAAACTGAGGGCTTCCCGTGCCCTTCAGGGTGAAAATATTGGGTATTTAAGACCTGACTGCACAACTATGAACAGAGGAAAATTTTCTGACACCTCGACCGTTTAAATTGGTCAAATAATAAGTGAGGAGTTGCGTTGCCAAAAAACTGCTTCTTGTCTATATTTATAAAAGAGAATGTTTGTATATATATATATATATATATATATATATATATATATATATATATATATATATATATGTTTGAAGTTTATGCTCTGACAAACCATCAAACCGATCGCCATGAAACTTTAGGATGTTGTCCTGTATACTCCCAAGATGGTTTCTGTGAAGTGTGATGCAGATCCGTCCACAGGGTCCCGCCCCACGGGCTCCTAAAGATCCCATGTTATTTAAATGGAGAATCTGAATTGTTTACAAAAAACATATGACTGTGTGGTTTATTGTAGTTTCACATGCCATAAGCAGATTGAAGTTCTCACAACAACAGTACTGTATATGTTTTGATTTATTGTAGTTCTACATTTCACCTTGAGAGTGTAGCACACACTACTTTTACTTGATCAGGTGATCTGTATTTGGTGTTAACCTTTTTTCCTGGGTAATTAAAACATGTGGTGAAACGTGAAAATAAAAAATAAATAATTATTTGTTTTGCAGTTTACTTTTTACGAAAATGAAAGGCGAGACAACGTCCGCAGGGTTCAGCTAGTATCATATATAAGGATTTAACAACAAACTCCCGTTAAGTGCTTATCGCCATTTGTAACATATCAATAAATTTAAAATTCCTGACTCCTAAACCCTAAAACGCCCTAAACCGCATATTAAAATATTTATATTTTTTGATATTTATAAATATACCAAAATAAGTCGTTCTCAATACAATGTTAACTGTCATTTTAAAAGACTGCTTCATTTTCTTTGCCATAAAAATAATATTATATTTTTGAATTAACTTAAAACAAGCGATTGTTAATGATTAATTTTATTTAAAACATATAACAATTGATTTTATCATATAATATATTAGTATATTTATTCGAAATTGTGGTTTTTATTAATTTTCAAAATACAATCGAAATAATCTATTTAGTTTTGTTAGCAAACGAAAATCAAAGGAAGCTCTAGCAATAGAGCTGTAGAAAATAACTCTATGAGGAAAATTCAATCTTTGTTTATTTTCGTTAAGAGCTTTTTGCTGTTCCTTTCAAAGAAACCCGTCAAATGAATCATTTATTTGTCACAGCCCAGACGTGTCTCAGTTATTGTCTCTTAAACGAGGTACCACTGAGTTGATACAACAACAGAAAATGTACAAACAGATAGAGTAATGATAAGGCAAGTCAGTTAATTCCATAATTTACTGTTAGATAAGGCAAGTCAGTTAAATCCATAATTTACTGTTAAATAAGGCAAATCAGTTAATTCCATAATTTACTGTTAAATAAGGCAACTCAGTTAATTCCATAATTTACTGTTAAATAAGGCAACTCAGTTAATTCCATAATTTACTGTTAAATAAGGCAAGTCAGTTAATTCCATAATTTACTGTTAGATAAGGCAAGTCAGTTAATTCCATAATTTACTGTTAAATAAGGCAAATCAGTTAATTCCATAATTTACTGTTAGATAAGGCAAGTCAGTTAATTCCATAATTTACTGTTAAATAAGGCAAATCAGTAAATTCCATAATTTACTGTTAAATAAGGCAAGTCAGTTAATTCCATAATTTACTGTTAAATAGGGTAAATCAGTTAATTCCATAATTTACTGTTAGATAAGGCAAATCAGTTAATTCCATAATTTACTGTTAGATAAGGCAAATCAGTTAATTCCATATTTTACTGTTAAATAAGGCAAGTGAGTTAATTCCATAATTTACTGTTAAATAAGGCAAATTAGTTAATTCCATAATTTACTGTTAGATAAGGCAAGTCAGTTAATTCCATAATTTACTGTTAGATAAGGCAAATCAGTTAATTCCATAATTTACTGTTAGATAAGGCAAGTCAGTTAATTCCATAATTTACTGTTAGATAAGGCAAATCAGTTAATTCCATAATTTACTGTTAGATAAGGCAAGTCAGTGAATTCCATAATTTACTGTTAGATAAGGCAAGTCAGTTAATTCCATAATTTACTGTTATATAAGGCAAGTCAGTTAATACCATAATTTACTGTTAAATAAGGCAAATCAGTTAATTCCATAATTTACTGTTAAATAAGGCAATTCACTTAATTCCATAATTTACTGTTAGATAAGGCAAGTCAGTTAATTCCATAATTTACTGTTAAATAAGGCAAATCAGTTAATTCCATAATTTACTGTTAGATAAGGCAAGTCAGTGAATTCCATAATTTACTGTTAGATAAGGCAAGTCAGTTAATTCCATAATTTACTGTTAGATAAGGCAAGTCAGTTAATTCCATAATTTACTGTTAAATAAGGCAAATCAGTTAATTCCATAATTTACTGTTAGATAAGGCAAGTCAGTTAATTCCATAATTTACTGTTAAATAAGGCAAATCAGTAAATTCCATAATTTACTGGTAAATAAGGCAAGTCAGTTAATTCCATAATTTACTGTTAAATAGGGTAAATCAGTTAATTCCATAATTTACTGTTAGATAAGGCAAATCAGTTAATTCCATAATTTACTGTTAGATAAGGCAAATCAGTTAATTCCATATTTTACTGTTAAATAAGGCAAGTGAGTTAATTCCATAATTTACTGTTAAATAAGGCAAATTAGTTAATTCCATAATTTACTGTTAGATAAGGCAAGTCAGTTAATTCCATAATTTACTGTTAGATAAGGCAAATCAGTTAATTCCATAATTTACTGTTAGATAAGGCAAGTCAGTTAATTCCATAATTTACTGTTAGATAAGGCAAATCAGTTAATTCCATAATTTACTGTTAGATAAAGCAAACCAGTGAATTCCATAATTTACTGTTTGATAAGGCAAGTCAGTTAATTCCATAATTTACTGTTAAATAAGGCAAGTCAGTTAATTCAATAATTTACTGTTAAATAAGGCAAGTGTTTAGTTATAAAATAATGTTAAAGGGTGAATTTCAAAGTAAATAGCTATTTAATAAGTAAATCATATTTATTGCTGATTTTAAAACCCCACTTGAGCCAATGTTCGGCAATTCACTCATTAAATTCATGGATTGGCCAACAGTGGCTTTTGAACTGACGATTGAAGACAAAAACATATATTTAACAACGTAACTCCAATAGTTAAGATATGGAAGCAATATTTTTTTGTGAATAAGTAAATGGTTGAATGAGCTTTATTTTAGAAATGTATCTCAAATTAACTCACCGATAAATAACAACCAGTGGTTATCAGCTGACCTCATCATAGTCTTCTTGTTTTACCCTAACTGGTATTTAGTGTGCTACCATTAGAGTTTTAAACTAATATGGTATTACGAAATATACTAGTAGTCAATGTAAATGCATTTGTTTATTCTTTTTTATAATTAAAGTAATAAAATATGCGTTATAACTCAAGTAGAATAAATTCATGAGTTATGTTTATTTGAAATCCAGAACATATAAAAGTATATTTTTATTATCATGGCTATGTGAAAGTTAACAAAAAAGATAATTGTTTATGTCATAATTTCAGTATACTGTAATCCAATCTCTATTTGGAGATCTTTCTTTTATTTCCTAACCAACCTGCAAATCCGTTCAGCCCCGATAAAATGGTACTTTAATATACAAATAACATAAGCACAATGATAAGTAAAGGGGTTTTATTCAAAAAACCAAATTGGTATATAGTATAAAATCATTCAAAACGTTGTATTTAATTGTAATCCTAGTTACAGAATGTGGATAATATTGTAACTTTTGGAAAAAAATATTTATGGAAAACTTTATGCTTGATCGGTATTGTAGTTGGTTTAAGACTAGCGTCAAAAAGATAAAAGTACTTAGTTCAAACCCAATCAGAGTCATATAAAACTTTTAAAGGGATCAGCTGAAACCCACCAGCTGTTCATTTGTCATCGTTTTATTAATGACACTTTCTAAGGAATGTTCAGCTTTAGTTTGTAAAAATTACTAAACTCGCTCATTTACACTTATCACACTAATTCGGCATCCATTTTTTCCCATATCTTGACGATCGGTATCTTAAAAATATATATACATAAAGAAATAAAAAATTATCATGTGGAACATCCACTTTAAGATCTAGTGTACGATACATATACATGTCAACCCCCACTCTTGTTTACAAGCCAAAATGAATGATGCTATCAAATGTTTTCAATTCTGGTAGAAAATTCAATATTTACGAATGCTCTTCTGAACAGGAAACAACCCTCTATCTCTTTGTGAATGTACTCAAAGTGCATTTCAATTTTATATTACTTCATATGTATTATTTAAAAAAAATGATATTATATGTATTCAAATTAGACCATACTAATTAGATTGTTAGCACTATAAAACATCTATTGGTTCAGAACTAATATTTAAACTAACTATAATAATGATTGAGACAACAAATTTTTTTAGCTTTATATTCCTAACATTATTATTTTGGTTGTATTTAAGTTAATAAATCAAAAATAGTTCATTACATTTCTCGTTATAACTTTTAATCGTGTGATCGTTGAATATGATTTATTGTATCACGTACTGGTGAGGTCAAGTGTTCAGAGTAAAGAGGAAGTTTAGATGAATATATCCACTTGGTTACAGAAATAAAATATTTATTTTAGTGTTCACATTAGTGTTGATAACAAGGAGTCGATATGTTTGTTAGTTACAGTCTCCTCAAGCAAACCAGTTAATTGTAAGTTTATATTAAGTTATATAGATGTTAACAGATGACACCTGCGCGCTTCACGTGCCAACACCGTTATTTGCTACACTCGGCCTACTGCCTCACCTGGATTTTTTGCATTTCCCCATAGTGGAACTCGTCCTGCGGTCTCCTAAGACACAATTCTACCCCACACCCCCACCCCCCACATCGGTAGAACTTGGCCTTCGGCCTTGTCAGTACAGTTGGCCTATTTCACCATATTTTTTTTTATTTTTGGAGCAGTGGAGCCCAAAAAAATAGTTTTATCTAAAATTTTATCATATGTTAGGAATCAATAGAAGAATGCCTTTAGTTTTCTAAAAGTTGTGTTGGTTTAAGGTTTCCAGTTTTAGGGCTTTGAGACATGTTTTAGATTTTGGACGGGGCAGAGCCCATAAACGTTGCCACTTAAAAAATATAATAATATATTCAGATGTAGGCCTACGAGATAAACATCTGTAGTTTGATACCCCACTTGAGTGTTTTATTTTAGTAATACGCTTTTTTGGATTTCCGAGAAATTGTTTGATGTTCGGGGTAGAAACTCCATAGTATTTATCGTTTTTAAATTCTGATGGTGTATTAGGGTCAATAGAACAATGCCTTCAATTTGATACCCATCTTGAGATTATTAAGCCTGTATAAAAACATTTAACATTTTGGTGGTTTCAAACCGAGAGATTGAATTCAAGTGTACAAATGAGAAGGTTGAATGCCAGGAAGGGCCTCAACAATAAGGATCAGTCAATTAGTCAGTCAGCTATTGAGTCACTACATCGAGCTTTATAATGTGAAAATATATATTTATATATTATATAACTTGATAATAGAAAGTAATAACAATAAATCAATATTCACTGACCACAAGTAAACTTGCTGTAGTGGAGAGATACATATAGCCCTCTCTTTGCAAATTGAAATTTTTCGTACTGGTAAGATGTTAGTTCCTGTTTACAGTTTAAGCATGTATTCTTGTTTGTACGATGAGTAGAATAGGATAAAATTTATTCCAGAAAAAACTTGTTTTTTATAATATATTATTAATGATAATTCTTTACAACATTCTGCACTGCAACCAAACTTAAAACTACATTATTATTCATTGGAATCTTGTCTCAGACAGACCATTTGCGGAGTAGCATTGAATCGGTTTATATAGCAATAGTTTTTATAAACATGACTAATTATTGATTATTCTGATTTTTAGCAAAATTGAAGTAGAAGATTATTTCAGTTTATAACATTACTAAATAGTAATATATTCAAAAAATTTGTAAATTAATTAAAATCATGAAAAGTAGTTGATTATAATTTATTTCTCTGAAAGATTCTCCCATTTTTTGGATTTACTCAAAAATACAGATTACTTTAAATATAGTCGGGATGCCCTTTCATTAGACTCAAAAGCATTAGAGACAAAATATATTACCTGAAGCCTATTGATCACGTGCGACTACAGCACATACACGTATTGAAAGTAGGTACACTTACTGATTCCGTGTGACTATGGGCATGTAAATACAATGTTTTATTTTGGTAACGAAACTGCCATCTTCATATTTTACACAAACGTTTAATTAAAATCCAGCAATAATCATAATAAGTTACATTATTGACGTTGGTAATATGTTGGTATGTACATGTATTGATCCCGTGCGACTATGTGCACATACATATATTGATCCCGTGCGACTATGGGTACATACACGTATTGATCCCCTGCGACTATGGACACATACACGTATTGATCCCTTGCGACTATGGGAACCTACACATATTGATCCCGCGAAACTATAGGCATCTATACGTATTGATTCCGTTCGACTATGGGCACGGATCAATACGTATAGGTTTCCATAGTCGCACATACACGTATTGATCCCATGCGACTATGGGCATCTACACGTATTGATCCCGTGAAACTATGGGCATCTACACGTATTGATCCCGTGCGACTATGGGAACCTACACATATTGATCCCGCGAAACTATAGGCATCTATACGTATTGATTCCGTTTGACTATGGGCACGGATCAATACGTATAGGTTTCCATAGTCGCACATACACGTATTGATCCCATGCGACTATGGGCATCTACACGTATTGATCCCGTGAAACTATGGGCATCTATACGTATTGATCCCGTGCGACTACGAGCACATACACGTATTGATCCCGTGCGATTATGGGCACATACTCGTATTGATCCCGTGCGACTATGGGAATTACACGTATTGATCCTGTGAAACTATGAGCATCTACACGTATTGATCCCGTGCGATTATGGGCACATACTCGTATTGATCCCGTGCGACTATGGGAATTACACGTATTGATCCTGTGAAACTATGAGCATCTACACGTATTGATCCCGTGCGATTATGGGCACATACTCGTATTGATCCCGTGCGACTATGGAATTACACGTATTGATCCTGTGAAACTATGAGCATCTACACGTATTGTAGTTTATGGAACTTAACTTGAATGATTAACATTGAATAGTTACAAACATGTTTTGTAAATGTAGCTGTAGCCTCCAGTTAAGTGTTTCTTCTAACCATACTTAGAGTTTCTTAATAAATAATACTTACTTCGTCAACTATTTTTTTATCCTCCTTCTCGAAAAATCCAAGTAAATGTGTTACAGGTAATTCGTAGTGAATGTTCCACTTTATTTCACTGAATCGAAATCAGTGTTAATATTAACTTATTGTAAAAAAAATCTAAACACTTCTCATTAGATTTACTGTGTTGTTTAACAAACTATTTTAATACTCAACATATTAAACATATCATTTTTTAGGGTCTTTTCTTACTATATTTAAAATTTAATCCTATATTTATATCAAACACTCATGTAAATACAATGATTTGTATTTACAACGATTTCGGTAACAAAATTGCCATCTTCATATTTTACACAAACGTTTAATTGAAATCAAGCAATAATAAAAATAAATTACATTATTGACGTTGGTAATATGTTAGCAGCTGGTTTAACATTTAATTTTGAACTCCGCAAGTGTCCTCTTTTCATTCATCAAATCTGCTCGTGAAGTTATGGCCACATATCTTCTGAGCATTATCACGCTATGTTTTATATACTTTGTGGACTGCCTGCTTCGCAATGCGTCTAACGTTTGAGGACTAAGCGTAGTTGCCAGACCGTGCAGTTCATTGTCTAGTCATCAAAGAGCCAAAACGGTTATGCAATTGGTGCTTTCTATGACACTCTCCGTTCATTGTAGATAGAATGCGTGTTAAGATGAACAACTTGCACAGTTTCCCCTACTCCATAACCATTATATGCTATAGAGAGTTACACAAAAGTTATAATGAATTACTGTGCATATAGCCTTTAATTTTTGACATCTAACTCCCTCTATTACCTCTGTTTAGTAAATGCGTCATGTCCATGGTGAATTGCTAAATTGTAAATATTTAAAAATACACGAAATTGTATTTTCATTCCAATGAAACACTTTAATCAATGCAGTAGTTTATGATTTCATACTTATCAACGAAGCATTTGTACAATATAGATCTGCCAAAATAGATTTCTCGTTTACTAGCTAAACGGTAATTGCAACTAGACCACAGGTCGTTTAGTGTGTGGATGTATTTGCTTATGAACTACCATCGGTGTTTGTACACGTGCCTTTATTAACTTCACACTCATGACTCCCGTGATTGTCTATACATTTTAGGGCAAAAAAATAGATTTTACCGTATTATTAAATAGTTTATTTACACTTCAATTCTGAAGAATTTGTGTATAGATAACGTTTAAAAATGATGCTAAAATGCTAAATTGGAACTTTCATTTCAACGTCTACAGTACTTAATACAGCCATCTCTAAAAGTAATTTGATATTTTTTGAGGTTATATAAATAATACCTATTGGCAACCGAGAAACCTGGAAATGATCTGCAGCCACAGAAGTATAGGCTATAATAGGATATGAACTTAAATAATACAATAAAATCAATAATATTCATATAAAACATTAAATAACATTAATATACTATATGAACATTATTGAATTTATCGTAACAAAATAAATTAAATAAATACAAAAGCTCACTATACGTATAACAATTGCAAATATAAAATGATACTAATTTTAATAAAGTTAAGACGTATATTTTAACCACATAATAATAAGAAAATATATTTAAAGCAACAACCGGTTAAAGCGTTGTTAAGGAGAAAAGAACCACAAAAGAAAAGGCCTTCCACAAAAAGTAGTTAATAGTGATCTCTGTCTTTATGCAGATGACACTAATATGGTGTTTACTGGGAAAAATCAAGAAGATATTGAAATATCATCTCTTTTAGATTTATCAGAGGTCAAATCATTTTTTGACTGAAACAACCTTCTTCTAAATTCCACAAAATCTACCTTTTTATCGTTTTCTACAAAACAGGCCAGAAAAAAGCTTCAACCTCACATTTCAATAGAAGATGATTTTTTGATTCAATGCAGCAGTACAAAATTTCTAGGTTTGACTATAGATGAACATTTATCGTGAGATATCCATGTGGACAACATTACTCGCAAACTTTCTTCTGGAATCTATGCCTTACGACGAATGTCAAAATTGTGCAATACAGAAACTATGAGAATGATATACTATGCTTTTATACATTCCCATATATCTTACGGTATTAGTATATATGGCGCAACAACTAAACAGAATTTAGATAAAATCTTGATATTACAAAAAAAGGCACTCAGAATAATGTTCAAACTGAATATAATAGATCATGTAAAGCACATTTTTTCCGAACAAAACATACCGACAGTATACAGCCTATACATTATTGAATGCATTAAATTTTTTAAGTCAAACTGCAGTGAATCTCTAATACAATCCCAACACAATTATGACACACGTAATAAAATATCCTTAGATCGACACAGCTTGGAATTCTATAAAAAGAAAACAAGCTACATTGGAAAACATTTCTTTATGCAGTTACCAACTGAGATTAAGCTTGAAAATAATGCGAAAAGTTTCGAAATCAAAATAAAAAGATATCTAACTGAAAAAGCACTCTATTCAATTAATGAATATTTTTGTTCTTGAGTACTGAGAGCCTGGTCTTCCAATAAATTCAATAAGTCCCATTATTGTTATTATTTGTTTTATTTTTTATAGTCATGTATCTCGAGTTTTATTTTAGTTTAAGCATTTAAGTATTAAGACGCTATTCTTTGTATATGTGTAAAAAAAATTATGAATAAAGAATTTGAATTTGAATTTTTGAATTTGAATTTGAACCAAAGACCTTTAGCTTAGAGTTACGTGTACTAAGGGACTGTGCGCTGGAAGCTGATTTCTAGCAACTTAGCTAACTTATTATTTGGACTTTTTTTATTTTGAACAACAACTTTTTAAGTAACCATGGGAGCGATTAAGGTATCTATATTTCATTATTTATTATTAATTACTACTGAAACACAAATTAATTTCTTATCGTCCCCATATATGATCATTTATGACTCAACCTCATATATTCATAGTAACTCTTTGATACCGAAGCAAAGATCGATACTTAAGATAGAAGCCAAAATAAAATTGCATGATATGAAAACAATATAACACTGTGAAAAGTGATATAAATAATATTAGGTTTATACATTAATAAATATTACGTATATAATGACCAAATATTGAGGCAATAAGATTTAAAAAACAATGCTCAACATTCAGTAGCAAAGAAATCTAACTCCGTATCTAGATATAGTGTAGTCAAATTGTTATCATTGGCTTATCAACGGTGATATCAATGTGATAAATTCAGTCAGCTTAGAGAAGGAAATTGACTGGTAATTTGAAGCTCTAGGGTCAAAGTTAGTTGTCCCTACCCATTATTGATGGCCCGCCATTGATGGGACGGTTGATGGAAGACTGGTTTGTCCATAATTTCCTCAAGCAGTATTGATTGTTTGTTGGTACTGGCAGTCTCTCATTCTCTTGAAAATAATAATTGGAAAGTGTGTACTAATATACATTTACGTTAAAAAAATTATATATTAACATTTGCTTAATTAGCGTATTGGGTGAACATTTAGATTAAAATACAAAACAAGCGAATTTGTGCTTTGTGACTCCCTCTCTTTAAGAAGGTAAACATATTTACTGTTATCGATCATGATAGTATTTCTACATATTGTACTTATATTTTAATAAATTTGTTTGCCTTTTTTATATTTATATATTACCACTTTTTTGTTTTGCTAATTATGATTAACACTATGACTTTTTACTCGGGAGAATAAAACGTTATAATTATCAGTAATAATTATTAAATTACAAATTAGTAAATTTGTTGTTGAGTAAAAATACTGTTTATATAAATTATATAATGATTATAGTCTGATAATTCTTTGAAAAAAAGTAGTATTACTAAAGTATACTTTATTTAAACTATTTACAACTTTTCGGCCACATTCAGAGTATAAAAGTAAAATAAAATAAACATACTATAGAGAGAATTAAAAAAATAAAATGTTTGTAAGTAATATTCGATTAATCAGTTAGTAAGTGAATAAGTCTAATATAAGTATTATTAATATGTTCTTCTTTTATTGTTGTTACAAATAAAACGTTACAGGTTAATTTTTGTATTTTATATATCGTTCTTAGTTGTAACTACTATTTCACATATTAAACATTTTTTAATCCACAATCATGTTGAAAGATGATTAATGTGAACAATAAAATAACATTAAATAAAGCCAAACTGTATACTACCCAAAAAATAATTATCATTATTAATTCAATTATCATCATTATTATTGTTAACAATAGAATGAATATGACATCAGTGACTTATATATCTTCAACATTTATGGCATTCCTTACTCATAGTTATATCATTTGTAACTAAGGCATATAATATGAAATTTAATAAAATAAATTTAACAATTTTATACTCTTTATCGTATTTGGGCTTTGACAATTAATTACTTGCTATTTTTTCATGGTATAAGTATTGATTATATTTGTTTCTTTTTTTCTAGAAAAGTCTTTTATTATACATTTGTTGTCGATGACCATTACAAAATATAATATATTAGAATTAAAAGTTTTCAAAATGTTTTTTAAATATTATATTATTATTATTTGGTCTGGATATTATCTTATTGTAAAAAACTTTATGAAGATCTTTGTAACATTTTACATTATATTGCATTAAACGTTATCAGTGTTGAAATGTATTGCTAAAGTACGTTATAGGTAGGCCATTATTGAGTTCTCTTTTACTTCCGTATAAAAAGTGCTTTTATTTGTAAGGCATGATGTCTTATTTGTAAGACATTTGTAGCAAAAAAATTTTATATATTTACATCCAGTTATTTTTAATGAATTTTAGTGGTTAGCATTTTATTTTAGCTACATTTTTTAGGGACAAAGTGTTTGGGAGATTGTAGGCGATAGGTTGGATGCTCGGTCCTCTTAATACTGATATCTCGTCCGCTTGATGGTTGCTATCGGCGTGGACACTACTAGAGAAGTCTGGCGTGTCCATGTTGGGTGGTAAGCATTGTGCGGATGTTGTGTGGGGGAGATAACTGAGTATCAGGCTTGTCAATCAGCTGAAAATCAGACCAGCACTACGTGGTTCGAATTCTACGTAAAGCTGTAGGTCCCTTAGTTGCCCTGGCTGTTGGGCTATTAATAAATTGCCCTTTCTGAGGAATAGTTGAACTCAGTTAGTAACCAGACTACCCTCATCCACACTCATATAACCATTCATATTCGCCTTAAAATACCAACGCCATTGTGTCGGCGTCTCATATGTAACAATGTAAGCACTTCTGCTTCCAATGCAGAGGGTCATGGGTTCAAATCCCGGGAGGTCCACTTAAATTGGCCACAGGGGTTTGTAACGTTCTCCCTGAATAACGTATGAATATAATGTTAAAAATGCCACCGTCGGAGACAGTAAAATAAAATAAATTAAATGCTAAATTGTATATACATACAAAAAAGAATGTGTTAGTATTTACATCCAATCTGAATAACAAACTATAATATAAATTAAATTACTATTTTACTCTATTAAATTACTATTTTTAATATTAGATATTTTAATATAACAAATCTGGATGTCGTCCAACGATCCGTGATACAGTTTTTTATGTAACAACCTCAATATTAATTAAAATTATTTCTTGTTAATTATTTTGCAAGCGCTATGTAAATAATTTGAATGTACCTTTCCAAACAATAAAAATTAGTTGGCAGCTCAGCTTTTTGAACTATCTTGAATGTACACATTGTATTTAAAACTTGTTTTATAAATAATACACATTTTATTATAACTAACTGGTAAATATCATCAAACTTAACTCTCTAATCGTTCATAAAATTAAATCTAAAATAATTGCATAGTAACAAACCTAATATATTATCTTATTTAAGTAAAAGAATAATATGCCAATGCACAACAATATATGTATAACAATGAAACATTTAAAGCAGCGTTATAAAATTTTAATTTAACTCAATATATTCAACGATACAATACAATACTATGCACAACATCATTTTACACCACATTAAACATTATGTATTGAAGTCCAAACATTGTGATAATACATTAAATAAATATATCAACTAAAATCTGGTATATTGTCCTTCAAATTGTTGTAGTAAGTTATATTTAATTGAATTTTTAATTAGCAAATGAAAGCGTATTGCGATAGTATATTATTTTTGCTCTAGACTACTATATACACTTCATATTTTACATTTTGACAAACAATTTAAAAAAAATATTAACCAAAAATTATGTATTTAGCACTTTACCAATAAATGTTCTTTCAGTGATATATGTACACATAGTGTGTAACAGGACACACCAGCATCAACCTCAAAGCAGCCCAGCTATAAGATTACACATTACCGACAAGGGTTGTTATGGGAGGAGGTCTGTTTCAATTTGGCCAAATATAGTAGATAGTTAGGGGGTTTCCCCTCGTATTCAAAGAATAAAATTCAATTATTAACTATGAGTTACGTAAAACTCATAGTAAAAATTGAGTTAGTTTGCTACTTAAAAAGTGTTTTTCTTCTTAACTGTTAAAAATTATTTTTGTCATTTTAGAACAGATACTTGCTGAGTTATACTTATTTTTTACCCAAACATTTAAAAAATTAAACTTTCATTAAAATAATTATTTTTAAAATGTGTTTCCATTTTATATGTATTTTCATGCTAGGCCTGATTTTTCATTTCGTTTTGTGGTAACAAGTTTTCGGTTTTCAGGATAATATCAGGTTCTCGCCCTCCAAGAACGGCCTGCTATCCCTCAGTGAAAAATATATACAAATAAATTGAAATAGTGGTATTTCACCAATTATACCACAGTACAACAGTGATTACAATGTAAAACTTATCTTGTACGTAAAACTATTTTTTTATTTTATTCAGGTATAAAATGCATAGCCTAGGTGTAGAGGGAGGGGGCGTCAGCTATACATGACTTCCCGGGTAATTCCAACCACTTAAAAGATAGAATTTAGCCTCATACACTCCGTGTTTCTCGCATTGCATATTTCACATATCAACAAGGCTATTCACAAGTAATTGTTTAAAAAAAATCCTATATTAAAAATTATACAAATAGAAAATGCTCAATACATTAAATAAGGATATAATGTAAGTCTTTAAGGGTCCGCGTGCTTCTATGACGACCAACACGAATCGTTTCCCTCCGCTTAAAGTGTAAAAGTTGATGCACGGATGTAAACCCCAAACTAAGCAGGGACTTACAAGCTTGAGTAGATCCTGGCCTAAAGGGAGCCCGAGGTTTTAGTTTCAGGGCTAATTTGATCCTAACATTACCTTTAACCCATTTGATGTTACTAATGGAGCATAGGCCATCAGTAGTCATTATAATGTTTGGCCAAATACATCCTTCTTAAATCAACGATCAAACATATTTTCATTTTTGTCAGTAATATCTATGCACTTTATATTCATATTTTTATTTAGGTCAGATAAAACATCTCAAAGTACTTATGCACTTGCTTGCCTTATTATATTCCTATTGTTTTAATAAAAGTTTATAGTGGTAACTAAAAAATACTAATTTTGTTTTGTCTCAACTTCGTTGCTTAGTTCATGTTCTTATCAAAACGACCAAGGAATGTTACTTTACAAATACTGGTAGTGATTTAAGGCCCACGGATAATACCCTTATATACAACAATAAGTAATATAAGCCGGTTTTCTGGCTCATATTGTAATTTTCAAGCAAATTAGACAACAGCGGGAACTATACTGTCGGGTAAGTTGCCTCTAAGTAGATACAAAGTATAGATAATAATGTACTTGCCGTTTAAGAGTAGACTGTTATATGTTACAATTAATGTACTTGCCGTTTAAGAGTAGACTGTTATATCTTACAATTAATACTCAACATCATTAGTTTATTAACATATAATTTAATAGTTGCTGATATTTTTGCATTAAATTGTAATATTTGTTAAATTATTTTATGATTATTTGTAGTATTTATTTCCTAGGGGACACCTCTGCACGCTTCACGTGCCAACCCCATCCCTCATTGCGCTCGTTACACCTCGACCTTCGTAATTGGCCTGTAACCTTTGACTAAAAATAATATTAGGTTAACTTTATAACGTAAAATCACAATATTATATTTATTTACAGAAACTCACTCACATTACTTGTGTTGTTACCTATTTATTAGTATAAACACCCAATGATATTAATTAGCCAATTTCAAACGTGCTTATTTCATTTGTTTTTGTTTAACAGCTGAAGATTAATTAAACAAATAAAATAACTGCCTTAGAATAATAACATTCAAACCTAGAAGAGCACAACCTTACAATGGAATGTGAATAAACATGCTTACAAATAATGTATATAATTGAATAAATGTGCTTAAAACCTTGCCTGGTTTAAATATATGAAATATCTAACTACCTCAATATTGCAAACACCACCGCTTACATTCCAACAGCTGTTAAAACGTTTTGGAATGTAAGCATTAGCAATGACGTAAATATTTTACTTGCTGTCAATTTATGAAGGACATATTTAAAACTTAAATAATTTAAAACTATTAAATTTGAATCAATGCAAAATGCAATAGCAAATTGCTTATCAGCAAAATTAATGGAAATAAACTCCTCTCCGGTGACGTATAACCTCGCTGTGAAAGTATAATTTTAAAACAACAGTGTAAAACATATATGAACACATTTTCATATTCTGGCTAGTACATAAGAGCACTAAAAACAATCTACTAACTGGTGCCTGATGACTTGGAAAAACCAGCGGACTTTCAACATTTTATGAATACTCAAAAGCGTCTACTTATTTATTTATATTCGATTCTGGAAGTGAATTGGCCTGTACGAAATGTTTCCAGCTAGGGTAAATGGTAAGGTAACTTGTGAACACTTGCCTAGGCTGTGTCCCAGTGGCCCTAACTAAATAACAAATGAACCAACAGCTAACGATCAAGTGCAGGAAGGTAACTTGTGAACACTTGCCTAGGCTGTGTCCCAGTGGCCCTAACTAAATAACAAATGTACCAACAGCTAACGATCAAGTGCAGTAAGGTAACTTGTGAACACTTGCCTAGGCTCTGTCCCAGTGATCCTAACTAAATAACAAATGTACCAACAGCTAACGATCAAGTGCAGTAAGGTAACTTGTGAACACTTGCCTAGGCTCTGTCCCAGTGGCCCTAATTAAATAACAAATGAACCAACAGCTAACAATCAAGTGCAGGAAGGTAACTTGTGAACACTTGCCTAGGCTCTGTCCCAGTGGCCCTAACTAAATAACAAACGAACCAACAGCTAACGATCAAGTGCAGGAAGGTAACTTGTGAACACTTGCCTAGGCTCTGTCCCAGTAGCCCTAACTAAATAACAAATAAACCAACAGCTAACGATCAAGTGCAGGAAGGTAACTTGTGAACACTTGCCTAGGCTCTGTCCCAGTAGCCCTAACTAAATAACAAACGAACCAACAGCTAACGATCAAGTGCAGGAAGGTAACTTGTGAACACTTGCCTAGGCTCTGTCCCAGTGGCCCTAACTAAATGACAAACGAACCAACAGCTAACGATTAAGTGCAGGAAGGTAACTTGTGAACACTTGCCTAGGCTCTGTCCCAGTGATCCTAACTAAATAACAAATGTACCAACAGCTAACGATCAAGTGCAGTAAGGTAACTTGTGAACACTTGCCTAGGCTCTGTCCCAGTGGCCCTAATTAAATAACAAATGAACCAACAGCTAACAATCAAGTGCAGGAAGGTAACTTGTGAACACTTGCCTAGGCTCTGTCCCAGTGGCCCTAACTAAATAACAAACGAACCAACAGCTAACGATCAAGTGCAGGAAGGTAACTTGTGAACACTTGCCTAGGCTCTGTCCCAGTGGCCCTAACTAAATAACAAACGAACCAACAACTAACGATCAAGTGCAGGAAGGTAACTTGTGAACACCTGCCTAGGCTCTGTCCCAGTGGCCCTAACTAAATAACAAACGAACCAACAACTAACGATCAAGTGCAGGAAGGTAACTTGTGAACACCTGCCTAGGCTCTGTCCCAGTGGCCCTAACTAAATAACAAACGAACCAACAACTAACGATCAAGTGCAGGAAGGTAACTTGTGAACACCTGCCTAGGCTCTGTCCCAGTGGCCCTAACTAAATAACAAACGAACCAACAACTAACGATCAAGTGCAGGAAGGTAACTTGTGAACACCTGCCTAGGCTCTGTCCCAGTGGCCCTAACTAAATAACAAACGAACCAACAACTAACGATCAAGTGCAGGAAGGTAACTTGTGAACACCTGCCTAGGCTCTGTCCCAGTAGCCCTAACTAAATAACAAACGAACCAAAAACTAACGATCAAGTGCAGGAAGGTAACTTGTGAACACTTGCCTAGGCTCTGTCCCAGTAGCCCTAACTAAATAACAAACGAACCAACAACTAACGATCAAGTGCAGGAAGGTAACTTGTGAACACCTGCCTAGGCTCTGTCCCAGTGGCCCTAACTAAATAACAAACGAACCAACAACTAACGATCAAGTGCAGGAAGGTAACTTGTGAACACCTGCCTAGGCTCTGTCCCAGTAGCCCTAACTAAATAACAAACGAACCAACAGCTAACGATTAAGTGCAGGAAGGTAACTTGTGAACACTTGCCTAGGCTCTGTCCCAGTGGCCCTAACTAAATAACAAACGAACCAACAACTAACGATCAAGTGCAGGAAGGTAACTTGTGAACACCTGCCTAGGCTCTGTCCCAGTGGCCCTAACTAAATAACAAACGAACCAACAACTAACGATTAAGTGCAGGAAGGTAACTTGTAAACACTTGCCTAGGCTCTGGTAAATAACAAATGAACCAACAGCTAACAATCAAGTGCAGGAAGGTAACTTGTGAACACCTGCCTAGGCTCTGTCCCAGTGGCCCTAACTAAATAACAAACGAACCAACAACTAACGATCAAGTGCAGGAAGGTAACTTGTGAACACTTGTCTAGGCTCTGTCCCAGTGACCCTAACTAAATAACAAACGAACCAACAGCTAACGATCAAGTGCAGGAAGGTAACTTGTGAACACTTGCCTAGGCTCTGTCCCAGTGGCCCTAACTAAATAACAAATAAACCAACAGCTAACGATCAAGTGCAGTAAGGTAACTTGTGAACCCTTCCTAGGCTCTGTCCCAGTGGCCCTAACTAAATAACAAATAAACCAACAGCTAACGATCAAGTGCAGTAAGGTAACTTGTGAACATTTGCCTAGGCTCTGTCCCAGTGGCCCTAACTAAATAACAAATGTACCAACAGCTAACGATCAAGTGCAGTAAGGTAACTTGTGAACACTTGCCTAGGCTCTGTCCCAGTGGCCCTAACTAAATAACAAATGTACCAACAGCTAACGATCAAGTGCAGTAAGGTAACTTGTGAACACTTGCCTAGGCTCTGTCCCAGTGGCCCTAACTAAATAACAAATGTACCAACAGCTAACGATCAAGTGCAGTAAGGTAACTTGTGAACACTTGCCTAGGCTCTGTCCCAGTGGCCCTAACTATGTAACAAATGAACTAACAGCTAACGATCAAGTGCAGGAAGGTAACTTGTGAACACTTGCCTAGGCTCTGTCCCAGTGGCCCTAACTAAATAACAAATGTACCAACAGCTAACGATCAAGTGCAGTAAGAAATACTTGTTATGGACACTTTAATAGTACAATTGACTTACTAATGGTTACGTACTCAGAAAACGAGGCCGAAGGATGGAGTGTCACGAGAGCAGCGACTCCCGTTGTCCGTCCTACCAGAGTGCAGTTGCCTTTAACAAATGAGTATAACTGCTAGGTTGTCCTTTACCAGCAGCTTAATTTAATAGCAGTTATATTAACAATTTCTGTTACTTTAAAAGTGTTAGATGGATCTAGAAGGTGTACATTAAAATCTAGCAATATCTCTTCACATATACAAACAAAATCTATAAAACAAGTTTCTTCACATATTGAAATCGTATTTATGTTTTAGTTTTAGTAGACATACATGGAAAATATGTTTTTCAATAAAATATTTAGGATTAATTCCTTTCAATGTAAAATGTATAACTTTATTGTTGCCAGGTACAGTGACAGATAATTATAGTTCAGAAAGCTACATTATAAAAAAATACTTAACCATTGTAAAGAAAACGTTACGTGCATAAATTTACTACAATTTTAATTTACTAGAACTAACATGTTGGTGTTGAATTTTATAAGATAGTCAATTGTGTAGAGACTAATGCATGTAGTGTCTAAGAATAAATACGAGACGGACACTGCAATCCACTGTGGGTTGAAGATCACAACTAACTTTAGTGCTACGTCTTTCGATAATAAATAAACAAGGACCTCGAAAAACGTGTTCTTAAAAAGTGAATTATAGCTCAGCAGACATACAAATAAATGGAAACTCTGCAACACTTGATTAGATTTAATATAACAAACAGCATTGCGTCTTTAGATATTTAACTAAACAAAATCTCTGTAGCTCCCAAAGGGTTTGTAAAAACACAATTACAGTGCTGCCACTTTCAGTGCCGAATGAGCATTGATGAATAGGCGCTTAAAAGACGCACAACCTTTTGAAAATTTCCGACACAGTTCTGTGTTTTCTCAAAGTATTTTTATGTTTTTTCTTAAAATTGTAATTTTACTTTCTTTAAATGCATATTGTTATAAAGTGGTTCAGTTGATTGCTGTGTGCCATATTTATAATTCATAAATGCAACAGGATTATGATGCCTGAGTTATTTTAATTATTGTCCATCGAAATAAGTGTACATAACCTGATTAAAAAATTACTTTGTGCATAATGGTATGGGCGGGGGGTTGTTTTAAATTAATTGTCTAAATATATTATTTACATTAATGCAGCGAAATATTAACAACCATAGAAATACGAAGAATAACTAATGTGTCGAATTTATGTTACTTGAGACAGGCTTTACGAATGTATTGTTTTGAAGACATACAATACCAAATAAATCTAATAAAGTGTTATTCCCATACTCTTTGGCTATAACCTAAAAGAGAACTTTTCTATGCAAGTGAAAATTAAACTGCTCGATCCATATAATAAATTAATATTCATTACCATAATGAACTGCGTCAGTTGTTATAAAATCAATAAAACAAATAAATGTTAAAATTTTTAACCCAATTACTTTAAGAAAAGCGCTCTTGAAATATCGACGTATTACAAATGGCATCCTTACAAATACCGGCTGGATGCCTTAATAAGGCTTGCAGGTGGATTAGGGGAAGACGAAAAATATACATTCTTTTATGTCATTCTTTTATCGTTCTTTATAAAAGCATTATATATTTGTTGGTCATAAAAAATAGTACATTTTGGAATAATTCAAAGTAAACTTATTCAGCAACATCGATCAAAACAAAGTTTGAAATCAATTACTTACCATTGTTTACATTACTTAACAAGCCAACACTTTAACCCGTTAAGCTGTGTAAATATACTACTTAACAAGTCGACACTTTAACCCGTTAAGCTGTGTAAATATACTACTTAACAAGTCGACACTTTAACCCGTTAAGCTTTGTGAATATACTACTTAACAAGTCGACACTTTAACCCGTTAAGCTTTGTGAATATACTACTTAACAAGTCAACACTTTAACCCGTTAAGCTGTGTAAATAAACTACTTAACAAGTCAACACTTTAACCCGTTAAGCTGTGTAAAAATAATACTTAACAAGTCGACACTTTAACCCGTTAAGCTGTGTAAATATACTACTTAACAAGTCAACACTTTAACCCGTTAAGCTGTGTAAAAATAATACTTAACAAGTCAACACTTTAACCCGTTAAGCTGTGTAAATATACTACTTAACAAGTCGACACTTTAACCCGTTAAGCTGTGTAAAAATAATACTTAACAAGTCAACACTTTAACCCGTTAAGCTGTGTAAATATACTACTTAACAAGTCAACACTTTAACCCGTTAAGCTGTGTAAAAATAATACTTAACAAGTCGACACTTTAACCCGTTAAGCTGTGTAAATATACTACTTAACAAGTCAACACTTTAACCCGTTAAGCTGTGTAAAAATAATACTTAACAAGTCAACACTTTAACCCGTTAAGCTGTGTAAATATACTACTTAACAAGTCGACACTTTAACCCGTTAAGCTGTGTAAAAATAATACTTAACAAGTCAACACTTTAACCCGTTAAGCTGTGTAAATATACTACTTAACAAGTCAACACTTTAACCCGTTAAGCTGTGTAAAAATAATACTTAACAAGTCGACACTTTAACCCGTTAAGCTGTGTAAATATACTACTTAACAAGTCAACACTTTAACCCGTTAAGCTGTGTAAATATACTACTTAACAAGTCAACACTTTTACCCGTTAAGCTGTGTAAATATACTACTTAACAAGTCAACACTTTAACCCGTTAAGCTGTGTAAATATACTACTTAACAAGTCAACACTTTAACCCGTTAAGCTGTGTAAATATACTACTTAATAAGCCAACACTTTAATCCGTTAACTTTGTGAATATACTACTTAACAAGTCGACACTTTAACCCGTTAAGCTGTGTAAATATACTACTTAATAAGCCAATACTCTAACCCGCTAAGCTTTGTAAATATACTACTTAAGCCAACAATTTAATCCGTTAACTTTGTGAATATACTACTTAACAAGTCGACACTTTAACCCGTTAAGCTTTGTGAATATACTACTTAACAAGCCAACACTTTAATCCGTTAAGCTTTGTGAATATACTACTTAACATGCCAACACTTTAATCCGTTAACTTTGTAAATATACTACTTAACAAGCCAACAATTTAATCCGTTAACTTTGTGAATATACTACTTAACATGCCAACACTTTATTCCGTTAACTTTGTAAATATACTACTTAACATGCCAACACTTTAATCCGTTAACTTTGTGAATATACTACTTAACAAGCCAACACTTTAACCCGCTAAGCTGTGTAAATATTCTACTTAACATGCCAACACTTTAATACGTTAACTTTGTAAATATACTACTTAACAAGCCAACACTTTAATCCGTTAACTTTGTAAATATACTACTTAACAAGCCAACACTTCAATCCGTTAAGCTTTGTAAATATTCTACTTAACATGCCAACACTTTAATCCGTTAACTTTGTGAATATACTACTTAACATGCCAACACTTTAATCCGTTAAGCTTTGTAAATATTCTACTTAACATGCCAACACTTTAATCCGTTAACTTTGTGAATATATTACTAAACATGCCAACATTTTAATCCATTAAGCTTTGTAAATATTCTACTTAATAAGCCAACACTTTAATCCGTTAAGCTTTGTAAATATACTACTTAACAAGCCAACACTTTAATCCGTTCAGCTTTGTAAATATACTACTTAACAAGTCGACACTTTAACCCGCTAAGCTTTTAAATATACTACTTAACAAGCCAACACTTTAATCCGTTCAGCTTTGTAAATATACTAATTAATAAGCCAACACTTTAATCCGTTAACTTTGTGAATATACTACTTAACATGCCAACACTTTAATCCGTTAACTTTGTAAATATCCTACTTAACAAGCCAACACTTTAATCCGTTAAGCTTTGTAAATATTCTACTTAACATGCCAACACTTTAATCCGTTAACTTTGTGAATATACTACTTAACATGCCAAAACTTTAATACGTTAAGCTTTGTAAATATTCTACTTAACATGCAAACACTTTAATCCGTTAACTTTGTGAATATACTACTTAACATGCCAACACTTTAATCCGTTAACTTTGTAAATATACTACTTAACAAGCAAACACTTTAATCCGTTAAGCTTTGTAAATATTCTACTTAACATGCCAACACTTTAATCCGTTAACTTTGTAAATATACTACTTAACATGCCAACACTTTAATCCGTTAACTTTGTAAATATACTACTTAACAAGCCAACACTTTAATCCGTTAAGCTTTGTAAAGATACTACTTAACAAGCCAACACTTTAATCCGTTCAGCTTTGTAAATATACTACTTAACAAGTCGACACTTTAACCCGCTAAGCTTTGTATTCACAAAGCTAACTTAACAATTCTACTTAACAAGCCAAAACTGTAATCCGTTAATCTTTGTAAATATATTACTTAACAATATAGGATTAGTTAGAATTTAAGATTTCAGATCTGTATAATCTTGCAAAGTAACATAGCCATGGGTTCCTACAAAAATCTCATAATATTATTCAAACTAGATAATAATTAACCCTATGAATATTTAAAGACATAATTTTTTCACTTATTATCAGTGTACATCTTAGTTATTGTATTTCTTATATATATATATATATATATATATATATATATATATATATATATATATATATATATATATATATATATATATATATATATATATATATATATATATTTATTTATTTATTTAATCGTTTTTAAAACCTTGCAATATACGTTATTATTTTAATTTAGTTAATAATTATTTTTTCTTTTTTTATTCAGAAAATATAAAAAAATTGGAACTGTTTAGGGAGATTTTGTCTCCCGAAATATTAATGGACTATAAATGGACCAAGGCTACGCTTAACTAATAGAGAAACTGAAGCCATTAGGTCTAATACCAAAGCTTCTCTGCATTGTCCTGGGTGATGCTTTTAGGCTTGGCTGTATGTAAGCTTAAACACCCTACCTTATTGTAAGGCTTAAAAGGTTACTTTTCCCCACCATTTCATAGATACATGAAAATCAAATTATTCAAAATACTTTGAAAAGTAAACCACCACCATAACAGATAAATTAATTCCAAAGCTTTAAAAGTTCTATAAAAGGTATGGATAGTTTCTTAACTATCCATGAAGGAACTTTTGTGAATCCATTTGGTGTGAGAAGGTTAAAAGAAGTTTATCGAAATGAATACCATAAATATTTGAACATATTAAACTTGCAGTGTAATACATTTTGGTTGTTGGCGTTCCCTTGTATTGAACAGTAATTTATCCAATAATTGGAGATAATCGATCTAGGAATAATGTGCAGAAGTACTATTACATGAACCTCTAGTACATAGATTTTAATTATTTTTATAATCAAAATTCAAAAAGGGTAACCCAACAGAGAATTAAACTTACAGCGCCTTCACTCAGTATGAGGCAATTCCTGCATCACAGGTGTGTACTTGAAACAGTGTTTAGCCGTTAAATTTAAAATACGTTCTACTTACATGATGACAAACTAAAACAAATGCTTCCAAACATTACATTCACTACTTTTGTATTTATTATGTTCAATTAAATGTCATCCAAGTAGCAATGTCGACACCACTTACAATATCTACTCTAATTTAAATTAATTTACCTGGACATTTATAACAACTAACAGATATTATGTAAACGAGGTTTTTCTTTTTTGAGCCAGCACATACCTAAAAAAATACCTTGTATATAGTATTTAAATTTAATAATAAAATAAATATTATATTTAACGCTTATTAGTGATATATTTTGCAAAATATTGTCACTATTGTAAATTATTATTTTTAAACATTAGCAACTTTGCTTATTTTGTAAAGTACGGACCCGTTAACAGTATTGTGTAAGTACGATTCTGCTACACTTTATAACGTAGTAAAATTAATAAGTCAAACATCAAATTGATTTTAATTTGATTATTTAATCATTTAAATCATTTAATGCTCAAGAAAATTTATTTTATTTTACCCTCCATTGCAATAATATAGAAAAACCAAACCAAGATAAAATTCTACTGACGGTATAGTGTCCATATTTTTGTTTTGATTATCCTTGACCAAGATAAGGTAAAGTTTATTTAATGTAAAGAGATTAAACGTTCGAATAGCATAATCCATTATAACATTGTTTTTTAGTTCCAAATAGAGTAAATGAAGTTCTTTTCTTCTCAAATTCAAGTTGTTTTCGTTCTTTTTTCTGCCACCTTCCAACGAACGTTAAAATCAAAGTATTGCGTTATACCTGCAGTTTCTAGGAATTCTTTTATTACGCAAAACCAAATTTTGTTGTTTCGGCACTACTTTTACTTTCATAAAACCCAAAAGTTTTATTTGGCAACCAAGTATATTCCAGGCTCTTGGAATGCCCATAGACCTTTGTTCTCATTTCAGCATGCATGTGAGTGTACTTTCCTTATTATCTGTAGTTCTAAAAGTCTTTAAAATAAAAGGTTTTATAATCTGTTGTAACTCTTACATTATTAGACTGACTTTTATTTGCATTTGGCAACACAAAGTGAGGCCACAAAACTAATCGAAACCATACAAGTACTGCTCCATTTAGGTTCCAGATAAGCTGGCCATCTGGTCTCGGACTGATAAAAGTTGATTGATTAGACCACGCTGTGACTTTAGTTGGTCTGACTTACAAACTTTTTGAAAGTTCACTATTTTAACCAACCGTCAAATAAATAATATAATTTATTTTATTGTGTTGAAAAATTGTTTATTTAGCCCCTGAACTGTTTTATGACAATATTAAATAAATTGCCTCTGTCAACAATTCCAAATTGGTCGTGGTGGTCCTATTATGTCTCAAGATGGCAAGCCGAAACAATCCTAATCACCACGAACAATTTGGAACTGGTGACAGAGGTAATTTATTTAAAATAGTCATAAAACAGTTCAGGGGCTAAATAAAAAGTTTTTCAACACAATAAAATATATTTGATGGTTGGTTAAAATAGTGAACTTTCAAAAGGTTTGTATGTTAGACCAACTAAAGTCACAGCGTGGTCTAATCAATCAACTTTCATCAGTCCGAGACCAGGTGGCCAACTTATCTGGAACCTAAATGGAGCAGTGCTTGTCTGGTTTCGATTAGTTTTGTGGCCTCACTTTATGTTGCCCAATGCAAATAAAAGTGAGTCTAATAATGTAAGAGAGTTACAAATGATTCTAAAAAGACTTACTAAACAAGATGCTGTATAGTGTAAGTTGAAAAGTAGTACTGACCTTTCGTGATTAATTTAATAACTCTTGTATATTATTAATCTTTTTCAATAAGGATTTTCATTTAAGTTGATAAGCGTTGTTTGAAAACAGGCCACCACAATATATCGACAATAGTTAATAGTTTCTTAGTCGGCTGATTGCCTGTTGATTGATATTGAAATCAACGGAACGTCTATCACTATACTTTATTAAGATGGCGATCGTAGATATATGGGTGAGTGGTGGATGAGGGTAATGGGTTTTATACGAACGAGTGTAGTCATTGTTAGTAACTAAGGCCGGCTTTTACTTGGAAAGAGCCATTTAGGCTATAGGCCAATAGCCGGGCCGACTAAGGAACATACAGCTTTACGTGGAATCCGAACCAAGTAGTATGAATATAATTTTTAGCTAAACGGGGAGAGAACTTGCCTGAGACTTAGTTCTCTTCCCGATTCAACACTCAAAACCTGAGTATACAATTGTATTGAATTAAATTGTAATAAATATGTATTGCGTATACTTGTTTTGTATTTTAAATATTTTACATTTTAAGTTTTTAATATAATATTTAATTTAGGCTTTACTACTAGTATTTATGCTTTGCCAATTAGTACACTATTAAAAAAAATGCATGTTGGTTTTCCAGTAAGGAATTAAATATAACAAAAATAATGACATTACTAAGCATTTAAGCTTATCTAAGCATAAAAACCTTATAAACTGAACACAGGTCTAATTCTCTTCAGTTGTGCCTATACTTTTATACTCTAATCGTAGAATCATACAATATATGGTTGTTGGTATGTAATATTTATCGTAAAAAATAAAGAACGAAGACACGAGGAAGTTTGCCATAAATATTGACACTACCAGTGTACACACTACTTCCACATTAACTGTCAGTTATTGTACACAAACAATATTGATAGGAGAGATTCATAGTTTGCAAACAACTAAATCATCAATGGCAGCCTTTAATAATGGTCATACATGAACAAATTGTGTAAATGTATTTAAGAATTGTAATTTTGTTGTATATTTCTTTGAATAAAGAGAGTTATTTTTTAATATATAAATTTTAATACGTATAATCTGTCTTTGAATAATGAAGAATATAAATAGTTCGAAGATATAAATAACTTGTCAAGATCTTATTTAAGAACTCTAATTTGTCCGTGTATTTCTTGAAATTATGTAGAATTATTTAATTTGAAAAAAGAAAATTTGAAATGGAAAGTTGAATGAATATGAATGTACTTCTAATAAGAAGCAGAGTGACCATAGCTATAAATAAGAAATAAAACTCGCTATTGACCAATAAATAGGGTAAGAAATTTGTTTATATTAAAATTTGTGTGCGTGTCAAATATTTTGTTAAATAGTAAAAATCTTACTACTTTATTACCGAACTATGAATAATGTTGCATTCTAAAGAACTAATGAAAAAAGTGTTCAACTTCTATTAGTATCTATTCATATCGTCCTGAAAATTTACTAAAATTAATATTTTGTGTATTATTGTTTGTTTTTAATAATTTCTGGTTTTGAAAAGAGGTCAAAAATTAATTTAAGGTTAAATATCTTCAGATTAAAGGTAATTGTAGGTGAATATTGTCAGATCTCACACTATTTAGGCCTATTATCTCTAACCATAACGACCTTTATCCTGTTGGTATTAAAACTCAGATCGAATCGACTTAAATGTAATAAAACATATTCATTTCCTTGAACCAAGAGAAAGTTTTATTTTTATATGTTTATATTATGTAAACAGAGAACATTTTTAGCACTTTGGGCTAACACTTAAATCGTGCAGAGGAATTGTAAAAGTACAAAAAGCGATGCTAGATAAGGATGACAAAATAATAACGACTGAAAAAGAGAAAACGTAGACATGGGAGTGCCAGGATCATGTTTCTGTGGGTTGGCAGGATGCCATTTGAGGCTGTTCACCCTAGCTGGAGTGTAGGGATAGCAGCAAACAGGGTAATTTTTTTGTTTTCTTTCACATAATATTTACTAACAAAATTTAAATTGCTTCAATAACTGATAATATACATATATATATATATATATATATATATATATATATATATATATATATATATATATATATATATATTCGTATGACTCTAATTATGTTTTAAGCATGATGCGTTTTGTATTGAAGTCCTTTCGGTTCCATTACATAATTTGTTGTTTCCCGTCTCATATACTGCAAGTCTGGTGATACGTACCAATTATGGAGAAATACAGTAAATGTATATCCAGGCAACAATGTTACATAGACTCGTTGTTCACCTGATGTATATAGTCTGAAAATGTGACATATGTTGGAGGCAAACAACTCAACCGTTTGCCTTCTGGTACGTCATAAACATATACTTATTATTTGTCTATAAAGATGTCTATAAGGATTGATTCATTACTTGAAATTTATCTTTGTAATGTACATTTTAGCATAACAGATCATTCATTAATTGTTTAACAAAACTTTTAAAATTTGTTTTAACTATTGTTTAGAACGAGTTGGCAAAGATCAAAGACAATTTGTAACCTGTTCTATGCTACTTGATACGGTTGACTTTACAATAAACAATATGTTTATCCACTTTTACTAGATAGCCTAATCCTTAAAACCAGCGCCTTTTGATTTACGCGGTCTAATCAAAGACTATATAAATGTGATCTACTTTGCTTGTGATCTACTTGTTGGTCTAAATGAAACAATATAGCGAATATACTACTACCCTGTCGTGTCTCAACTATGGCCGAATGTTTTTTAACTCGATTTATTAATTCTTTTAAAACTTATTCTTTAGTAATAATGCAGCTTTTACACATTATCGACTATTCAACTCGTTTAGCATTCGAATAGTTAGAACTATGAATATTAGTTGTTTAACAATGCGACAAACGCGAAATTTCCAACACATCATGTAAGAATAACTCTATAATAAGTAGGCTAGTCAAAAGTTATACTCAGCTAAATGAGAAGTAAGATAATAATACTTTCTTTAGGAACATCTTAAAATATAAGATATTCCGTAGGAGAAAATAGACTTGCTCAACATAGTAAAATTAATTGGCTGCAATATTGTTATATTCGAATAATATAGTTTATGAAGGCTTGAGAAATTAAATAATGCCTCCATTTGAAGTTTTTATAGAGAATGGTAGCTAAGGAGCCTACATATGTTAAATACTGCCTTAAAATAATGGCAAAGACACAAAACATATGTAAATAATCATATTACAAATGAATACAAAACTACTGTTGAAAAAATAAAAAATGATGATCCCTAAGCTTATATTCATTCTCCAGCCAGGTTATCTACGTTCTCTTTTGGTAGTGTTTTTACGTCTACGAGTATTAATAAACAAAAGTACAATAGCCTATATATGCACAGGGGCAGTTTTGAACGTGAATAATACTAAGAAACTCAATTAAAAAAAAATCATTATATTTTGAAAATGTTCTCATTCAACGTTTTTCACACTGAGGACAAAAAAAAATAGTTTTACTATAGACCTATTTGTTTGGCCCAAAATAAACAAATTCAACTGACCTTATAACCTAACCTATATTACACTAGGCTATTCCTCATAAATGAAATGTTACGGTTTACGTTAATTTTAGTTATTTGGACTCTAGTAAATTTACGTAAATGTCTATTTTTTGGCAGTCGTTGCATATATTACAATCGCACATTTGATTGTTAATGGCTAGATGACCAACCACGAAAGTAGGTTCAAATGTCATCTCGATATCTTGATGTTTGTTAACGACTAGATGATCAACCACGAAAGTAGGTACAAATGTCATCTCGATATCTGTTGATGTTTGTTAACGACTAGATGACCAACCACGAAAGTAGGTTCAAATGTCATCTCGATATCTGTTGATGTTTGTTAACGACTAGATGATCAACCGCGAAAGTAGGTAGAAATGTCATCTCGATATCTGTTGATGTTGTTAACGACTTGATGATCAACCGCGAAAGTAGGTACAAATGTCATCACGATATCTGTTGATGTTTGTTAACGACTAGATGATCAACCGCGAAAGTAGGTACAAATGTCATCTCGATATCTGTTGATGTTTGTTAATGACTAGATGATCAACCGCGAAAGTAGGTACAATTGTCATCTCGATATCTGTTGATGTTTGTTAACGACTAGATGATCAACCGCGAAAGTAGGTACAAATGTCATCTCGATATCTGTTGATGTTTGTTAACGACTAGATGATCAACCACGAAAGTAAGTAAGTGTCATCTCGATATCTGTTGATATTGGATAGAATCTTTTATTAAACCATTTTTATTAAAATAAATGTCAATATTATAAAAATAATTCTGGAAATTGTACGCTAAATAAGAAATATAACGAAAAATAAAATTAGGTAAAAAGTAGTTTCTGATTTTTTTATGGTTGCGTTTTAGGACTAGCAAAGCGTTCCTGAATATATATGACTAATTTTAAATATTTTTAGTAAACATTTCAAGGTTTTAAAGGACTTTATATAGTGAAATATTCCACTTTTAATGAAGGCCATAACTATCGATAATAAGACTCAGTTTTTAACATATATTTTTATTTAATGGTACAATTAGTTTATAATTTGAGAAATCATATTAGGAAGTATTATACAATAAGTCACGTGATCAAATACTAACACCAATCATACTCGCAATCAACCAGACTCACCTTACAGGTAACAAACACATAGAGTGTACCTTAATCATCGAGGGTGGTGTTTCATCATCCAGAGGGTAATTAAAAATGGTTCTTTTGTCAAAACACTCAACAAAATGAGCTTATGCAGAATTTTCATGCCATACATGAATCATAACAATTTGGTGTTTGACTGACAATTCTCTTTTTTCAATTATGCTCTGTTATCTCGCCTATTCTCTTGTTTCAATTATGCTCTGTTATCTCGCCTATTCTCTTGTTTCAATTATGCTCTGTTATCTTGCCTATTTTCTTGTTTCAATTATGCTCTGTTATCTCGCCTATTCTCTTGTTTCAATTATGCTCTGTTATCTCGCCTATTCTCTTGTTTCAATTATGCTCTGTTATCTCGACAATTCTCTTGTTTCAATTATGCTCTGTTATCTCGCCTATTCTCTTGTTTCAATTATGCTCTGTTATCTCGCCTATTCTCTTGTTTCAATTATGCTCTGTTATCTCGCCTATTTTTATACAGCTAATCCCTTTTTTGATGTTTGTAATCTAATGTTGTACTGTAGTATAGAAGAATATTTTATTCATCATATTATAACACGACATAGTCTAATTTGTCTTTACTCTTTTCCTAATTCGTTCACTACTTACATAAATATACAACTATTCAAACCATATATTAGTACATCTCAATATTTTCAATAACATTTTTATTCGTTGATGAAACTTTATAAAAAATTTTACGTAAAGTATCTTTGGTTTAAACATTTATTCATAATAACTTTTAACCTACTTTATAAAGATTTTATTACATTATAATTAAAAGAGGAAACTTACCTATCCGAGCTTCAAAATATTCTTCAATCAAAAGTAAGTTAAAGTAGCTTTTACTAAATGGACACCAGTTTAATCATCTATCAAGTTGTAATTCCATTATGAACAAGCTTTCAGAGTACTAACATTGGTTACAATTAATGTTCTGCTAATTTTGTTTCTAGAACGAGCTAGTAAAGTTAGTAGTTGAAATGTATTTACACGTTTCGTTATAACTGGTTAATATTCATTGGGCTAATTTCATTTATTTTGTATTATATATTTTTTAAAGAAAATGTGTAAGAAAGGTTCTCCGAAGGAGTAACTCGTACACCAATAAATAATGGCTATTCATTATTTTTACTAATTTCCTTCTTCAATTTCTGAAAATACTCAAGTTTACCCGTGTAAACCTGTTCAGGAAAAACAACTGACATTAAAATATTGCTTAGTGAATTATTTTTATTACTTCGTATTATATCTTCGTTTTATTTATTCTTGAGTAATTTGACACTAGTTAGAGTACAAAAAGATTGGAAATACAAAAGCTAACCCTAACTGATATTCAGTACTGTTTGGCTGAGCTATTTGTTTGTATATTTAATCGTGGACAATCTTTTTCTTCTTTTTAATGTTGAAATTTGACATTCAATATCTGGCAAAGAATATGAAATACACAAACATTCATTCGAACGTGGTTGGCTTTATAAAATTTTAAAATATATTAAGAAACCATAATTAAATAATTTGGTAATTTATCAATGTCGTACTTTAAGTATTTTCCCTTTACGATTACATGTGAATATAAGAAATATGTTTTCCTAATAATATAAATAAGCAATTAATAGACCAAATCATATTAATGGCTTGGTCCACGCATTGTCCTAGAGACTACGGTTAGTCAAATCATATTAGTGGCTTGGTCCATGCTTTATCCTAGAGTGAGCGGTTAGCCAAATCATATTAGTGGCTTGGTCCATGCTTTATCCTAGAGACAGCGTTCAGCCAAATCATATTAGTGGCTTGGTCCACGCTTTATCCTAGATACAGCGGTTAGCCAAATCGTATTAGTGGCTTGGTCCACGCTTTATCCTAGAGATAGCGGTTAGCCAAATCATATTAGTGGCTTGGTCCACGCTTTATCCTAGAGACAGTCGTTAGTCAAATCATATTAGTGGCTTGGTCCACGCTTTATCCTAGAGACAGCGCTTAGCCAAATCATATTAGTGGCTTGGTCCACGCTTTATCCTAGATATAGCGGTTAGCCAAATCATATTAGTGGCTTGGTCCACGCTTTATCCTAGATGTAGCGGTTAGCCAAATCATATTAGTGGCTTGGTCCACGCTTTATCCTAGAGACAGCGTTCAGCCAAATCATATTAGTGGCTTGGTCCACGCTTTATCCTAGAGACAGTGGTTAGCCAAATCATATTAGTGGCTTGGTCCACGCTTTATCCTAGAGACAGCGGTTAGCCAAATCATATTAGTGGCTTGGTCCACGCTTTATCCTAGAGACAGCGGTTAGCCAAATCATATTAGTGGCTTGGTCCACGCTTTATCCTAGAGACAGCGGTTAGCCAAATCATATTAGTGGCTTGGTCCACGCTTTATCCTAGAGACAGTGGTTAGCCAAATCATATTAGTGGCTTGGTCCACGCTTTATCCTAGAGACAGCGGTTAGCCAAATCATATTAGTGGCTTGGTCCACGCTTTATCCTAGAGACAGTGGTTAGCCAAATCATATTAGTGGCTTGGTCCACGCTTTATCCTAGAGACAGCGGTTAGCCAAATCTAGCTATATGATCTTGCACTATACGATTCAATCACCATGTAAGACTCACTATATGAATCAGTTTCTCAGTCAGAAATGTGTGAGGCTGTTGCAGGATGGTATGGTTGCGTTTGTTGTGTAATAACACAGGACATTTTGAGAATGGTGTACAAATAAAGCCATTGATCTAAGTGTTAGTTTGTGATTAGTTTCAACACTTGTAAAATTTAAAAGAATTTGTAACTCTGGTCTATGAAAATAAGTCTATAAATTGTAACTATGTAGTAGGATAAAATTCTTATGTAACGAAACAAGTTTACTTGAAATCAGTTGTGTTATTTATTTTTTACAAGTATTATTTTATTTGGCTTTTATTTTATGATAAATAAAAATCATGTCATATTTTATCTTCGTGAACCACGTGTCAAGCAATGACCACCGACGGGAAAATATGTTGTGACGTTGACGAAAACAAATGGAAAATCTCACAAGATTTAACTTTTGTCATTTGTTTCAGTCATCCAAAAGGAAAGTTTCTGCATTTTTTAAACAATATAATACAGTTATTGCCACAGGTGTTTCATCAAGTTTAATCTGGTTAGTAATATTAATGTCTATTAACAAACAAAAAACGATCAGCATTAAAAAAAACTGCCTAACTACTTATGATCAAACATAAATATATACAACCATTACGAAGAGTTTTTTTCCTTGCTTTAAATGGAGTACCTAATTCTAAATGTGCTATTAGTGAGTCTTAATATTTAACATATAATTTATCGTTCGTAGCTGCTTCAAAGTTTTTATAATTCTATGTAGGAAAGCTTTTTACTAAACTCGCAATATAAAGTCAGCCTACTTGTCGAGAAGTATGATTAATGTAATAAATTATATGCAGTATGAAGACAATTATGTAATTTTTATTTTTTGATTTTTTATAATTATTTTGTTTGGTCCACTTTTAAAAAGCTGATTGCTGTCAAAATACATGGTGTTCTCGACTGACATATTTGTCTCTTGGAGTGCTAGGATTTGAATATTCTTTACTTCTGGTGGTTTATTAAAGTCAAAAAGCTTAACCAGCCACAACAGTGTATTTTACATTTCAGTGTCAATACATGTTTTGGGCATGTTTTAAGTCGGCTAGAGTGCTCCGAATTCCAATGATGGATCAGTTTGAACGTTAACCTAGTCGCCCCATAACTCGAAAGGACAGTTGTGCCAGGGACACTGGTGGAGGCTCATGGAGTAGTGTTAAAGTTAACAATATTAACCTAGTAGCCCCATAACTCGAAAGGACAGTTGTGACAGGGACACTGGTGGAGGCTCATGGAGTAGTGTTAAAGTTAACAAAATGCATCATGACTAAAATACATCGTTGTTGGGGGGGGGGGGAGAGAGAGAGTTCAGGTAATGTGTAACGACCGGAGTGGATTATTTCAGAATATAAGTTTTAGTCGCACCTCCAGTGACATATAGCCATAAAGTGAAATTTTCTAGTTAACCTGTGGCCCTAACCGCTTATTGTATTCACAGCTGTCCACCATATCTGATGGTAGATTTTCCATCAAACTTTGAGTATTCCAAGGCCTTAGGCCAGAGGTGCTATTTATACTTAAATTTTAGGATTTAAATATCAAACCTCGAAACGTGGAAATGAGTTAAATGAAAAAAATAAATCCTTTAGAACAAATATAAAAAAATGTTTTCGCGGAAATATATGTTTGCAGTAAATATTAAATAAATGATATAGAAATAGTATATTTGTATGTTACATATTTAAAATACATATATAAAAAATAATTAACTGAAAAGTCCTTTGTGTATGCAGTGAAGTTAAGACTAATTAGCCATCTTTACCAAACTACAAAAATACAATTAATTATAATCATTTATTAATACTATCGTGCGTGTACGGCTGGTAGGCGAGCCTATACCACCCTACGTGTAAGGATGGGTGGATGATCCGATTACACCGAACTTGTATCGGTGGATGGGTGGACCATTACAACCCTACGTGTATGGGTGCGTGAGTGGTCCGATACCACCGAACTTGTATGGGTGGATAGGTGGACCATTACAACCCTACGTGTATGGGTGCGTGAGTGGTCCGATACCACCGTACTTGTATGGGTGGATGGGTGGACCATTACAACTCTACGTGTATGGGTGCGTGAGTGGTCCGATACCACCGTACTTGTATGGGTGGATGGGTGGACCATTACAACCCTACGTGTATGGGTGCGTGAGTGGTCCGATACCACCGAACTTGTATGGGTGGATGGGTGGACCATTACAACCCTACGTGTATGGGTGCGTGAGTGGTCCGATACCACCGTACTTGTATGAGTAGTTGTCCCTATACCACCGTCCGTGTATGGGTGGCTAGGTGGACCATTACAACCCTACGTGTATGGGTGGATAGGTGGACCAGTACAACCCTACGTGTATGGGTGCGTGAGTGGTCCGATACCACCGTACTTGTATGAGTAGTTGTCCCTATACCACCGTCCGTGTATGGGTGGATAGGTGGAATAATACCAATACTTATTTAGAGTAATACGATGTGTCTTATCTTCATAATTAATATCTTGTAGGAAAATACACGTTTTAGTGATTTGGCACTTTATTTTGGCAAAACTAAGATAAAGTAACTGTAGGTTTGTAGCATAGAGTATTTCACGTACAGTCAGACGCTGAAACACCTAGATTTTGAAAATATTATGATTTTTATAAAACCCTTTAATTATTATATTATTTATAATAGACATAGCCAAATCAATAATACATAAAAATAATAATTATAATAACACACAACTTTAATGTTATGATGTGATTGAAATATGTTATTTTAACATTCGTCTATATAGAATGAGCATAGTCTCTTATTTAATGCAAACGTAATGAAGCATGGCCAAAATAATTTATTTGGTAATATCCTGTGACAGAACATCCAATAACACAAATTGAAACATCACTGAGAACTCTGTAACTGCTCTGGGAATTAAATTATGTTCAAGACACGTCCAGTTTAGTGCCTCAGTTAACCTACTTCTTGATTGGTCATCAAGTTCCTTGCAGAACACACAAACAAATGAACCATGTTTAACGATGTAAGTTCACGTCTTCTCAGTTGGTAGGGGCACATCAGTGAACTTTTCAATTAATTAGTTAGTTTGAAATAGTGGTTTTCTTTTTCTTAGTGTATTAGGTTTACTTTATGAAGCGAACATTACAGTTATTAAATAGATGTATCTGTACCATTAACAAGTTCATTATTACTATTATTATACATCAAAACATAAAATATTTTTGTAATTGATAAATGTATTATAAATTGTAAAAGATTTATTTAAAACATACCACAAATTTAAAACAAGTTAAGTTATTATAATGTACGTTTATGATTGATTTGAAGCTGTAATGTGATTGTCAATAAATGGGGACCAAAATAATAATTATATTAATAATTTAAATTGTTCATAAGATTATGTTCTATATTTTTCTACTTTAAAAATAAATAAAATAAATAAAAATGCCTTTATTTTGGAGCGTATTTCAGTTAAAACTGTTTTTCAAATCAACTCAAGTCATACAATAATATACAATGTTGGTCTTAAGATCTAACAATAATATACAATAAATAACCAACACAATACAAAAAAAAACACTAATTTGAGAATAAATACATAACTACATACAACACTAATATTAATTAAACCTATTCTTCAAATAACATCTCAACTTTGACTTAAAACAAGGTAGAGACAAGTTTACTTTTAGGGTACCAGGGAGGCCGTTGTACAACGTCGGCCCGAAGTATGAGAAACTTCCCCTCCCCAATTCTCGCTCCACCCTTGGGAAGTGGAGCATCTCACCGTGGCGGCTTGCTCGTTGAGAGACCTCCTCTCGAAGTATGAGCCTGTCGCTTAAGTATTGAGGTTCTTTGATGGTCAGAACCTTGTGGATCATGCAGCCAGTCAGCAATTCACACATTGCTTCCATCGGCAGCATGTTCAGAACATCTCGGTGGGCTGACACATGATCGAATTTTCTCAGATCGAAAATGTATCGAACTGCGGCGTTCTGCAACTTTTGAATTCTTTCAGTGTCACCCTTAGAGATGCTATTGCCATAAACAGGATAGCAATAGTAGAACGCTGACAAGATCAACGACTGCATGAGTTGAAGTTTTGCATACTCCGGCAACATGTTCTTGAATCTGTACAGAGCCCTCAGTCTGCCTACGGCACGCTGGATGGAATGATTGACGTGGTCCGAGAAGGTAAGACCACTGTCCAAGACCAGACCGAGTGTCTTGACCTTGTCACAAACAGACAAGCTCTGGCTGCCTAGTACCACTTCCACGCCACTCTCTCTGTGGGCCTGTACTACATGTTGTGGAGCTGTGTGCAGAACATTGCACTTGTTCACATTGAGCTTTAAGCCATTGGCAACTGACCACTTGACAACACTGTCAAGGTCAGCATTCAGTTTCTCTATGGCTGATACCATGAGGAGGGGCTCATATGTGATGAGCAGTTGAGAGTCATCTGCGTACAGATGAGCTGTGCAGTTCTGCAGGCAATCAGGAAAGTCGGCCGTGTACAAGTTGTACAGAATTGGCCCCAAACAGCTGCCTTGAGGAACTCCTCTATTCCTTGCAATCTTCTCGGAAGATTCACTCTCCACTCTGGTAACCTGAAACCTGCAATTCAGATAGGATCTGACCCATTCAACCATCCTGTCGTGAAATCCAAAGTAATGCATTTTCGCCAAGAGCATGTCATGATGCATTGAGTCAAATGCCTTAGAATAATCAAGTAGAACAAGGGATCCAATTTTGCCATTGTCTTTGGCATCAATCATTTCACTCATCAAGTTCATAAGGGCTGTACAGGTACTGTGGTTTTTTCTAAACCCAGACTGTAAGTTGGGAAGTATTCTTGCCCTGTTCACAAATCCCATCATTTGGCGAATGACTAGCTTCTCCAATATTTTCGACATTGCTGGAAGGATGGATATGGGTCTCAATTGTTCAACTGTGGCTGGTGTCGGCACTTTGGGTAGGGGTCGAACTATACTTAATTTCCATGCCTTTGGGAACACACCACTCTCCAAGGACTCATTTACCAAATGTGTAATTGCACCTATTGCAAATGGACTGACAGCTTTGATCATTTGTATGGAGATGCCATCACTTCCTACTGCTCTTGACTTAATCTCGTTCATAACAGTTTTTACATCATTTTCAGTGACTGGAGTGAAAGCCTGGCAATTCGTCAGCTCATCTCTTTTATTTCTCCAGAAAAATTCCATAGTATCATTGTTAACTGGAATACCAGACCCCATCTCAGCAAAGAATTTGTTAACATCATTCACTTCAAATGGAATTGATAAATTTCCACTTTTTGGGCTGACTTCACTCTGCTTGATGCACCCCCAAAACTCTTTTGGATTCTTCTTTGATGTCAATTTCTCAGCAAAGAACTCTCGTTTTGCATTCCATACCATTTTGTTCAATCTATTTCTTACTATTTTGTAATCCTCCCAATCAGCAGCATATCTGTATTTCCAGAATATATTCCTTAATTTCCTCTTTTCTTTACTTAAGGCTTCTATTTCAAAGGTTTTCCAAGGGGCTTTCTTTTTTGATACTTTCTTAGTTACAATAGGGGCATATTTATCATAAACCTGTCTTATATTTTCATTGATTTTTGCTCAATTTCATCAACATTTTTTAGTTCACAAACTCTCTCCCAATCTATTTCTGCTATTTCATTGATAGCGAGTTGATGGTTAAATTGCGAAAAATCTCTATAAGTGATCAGCTTTTCTATTGGTTTTTCTTTCTTCCATTTTAACACGCAATACACTAGTTTGTGGTCTGTTATATTGATACCTCTATGGTCTGTAATATTCGATGCATCAATAACGCCGTTCCTCTCGACTTCGGCCGACCTGTTCACAAAAATATGATCTATCAATGTGGCCGTACTTCTTGTCACTCTTGTTGGTTCGTTTATCAACTGAATTGCATTGTTTTCTTTCAAGAGTCGGCGTAAATATTTTGCTTCATTCGATGTCTTCGATAACAAATCAACGTTTGTATCTCCCAGGCAAACGACTGAATTGACTTCGATAGCAAGTCCCACGAACAGAGAGTGAAGCAAAGGTGAAAGGCAGCTGTATCTGAGAAGGGGCGGCCGGTACACCACGCAAACACCAATCCTTTGCCCCTTGATCTTCAGGACAATACACACGTGCTCAATACCAGGATCTAGGGTTTCTTCTAATAAGAAATGCTCATACACAAGGTCCTCCTTGATGTACATGGCAACTCCACCACCTGAGTCACCTGTTTGCGCATTGCGCGGTCGGTCGCAACGCACCATGGTGTATCCTGGTATTGTGTAACTGTCCGATGGAGTATCTGGATGCAGCCAGGTCTCTGTGACACCGAAAATTTCAAAGTCAAAATCTTTCACAAGTGCGCACATCTCAGAGAATCCGGTGTTGATCGAACGCATGTTTAGATGTGCAATTTTGACTCTGTGGGTGCCCCCCCGAGTACCCACAGAGTCAAAATTGCACTTTAAATTGTTTGAGTTATAAGTATTTTTTATACCAAATTTATTTTGTGTTTTAATTGTTGTGAATTAAGTGATTTAGTTATTTTTCAATTATAACGGAACAATAATTTTTATTATTATTATTATTATCATCGTATTGTTTTTATTTATTAAAACCTTTTGGGAATTTGCAGAAGTCCTTATTACACTACATAACAATGTAGGATGTGATTCGCTAACTTAACCTGATTAGTGTAAAATAAAAAATAATAGACAGTTATTATGTTTTAGTCAATTTTAGTAAATTTATAAAGACTGTTTGAAGTATATATTGAATTAGAAGAATGCCATCAAACTTACAACAAAACACTTAAGGTAAGCAAAGAGGAGAGTGGAGTTATATCACCATATGGGAAGTGGATTTGGGAAGTTACAAGAACTTAGAGGGAATGTGGAATGGCAAGCCTCTGCAGGTAGTGTGGAGCTTTCGTACAAAGGATCACAAGTACGTTTACGCATATAAACAAAATTATATATTAAAGGAAATCTATTTGAAAGTATAAAATATTTAATATGGGGTAGAAATATCCAAATAAATGAGAAACTATATTGAATGTCACTTATGTTCCGGAAACAAAGTGTGGATGAAAGAGAATGGGAAGAATCCAATCAGGAGAGATTTTGAGAAGTATTGGTTCAAAGACATTATTGGACAGAGTAAGAAATCTAGATATTATAAAAGGGGGCAGGAATCGAATGCTTAATTAAGACGGTTCGAACATGTCAACAAAAAAAATAGTTTGACATGAACAACATTAAAATAATTGAAGGCGCGAGAAAGAAGGATCCCGAGAGCAAGACCATGGAAGAGACGGATAGACTTATTAAAAAGAGATATTAATAACGAAAGACTGAATGGAAAGATGTATTCAGGAAACAATTATCGAATAGCCTCAGCTTTCTGATTGGCTTCCACCTTCTTCTGGTGGTTGAGACACGTAGGTAACAAATATAGAGCCACACGACAAGAGAACAGGAGCAGCATCTTTCACTTAACGTTCAGAATTATTTAAATTTAATTAGTGGAAAGTATGTATGGAGATAGTTTGAGACAACTTGTTGACTTCAATACTATCAGTACATTTCTTTTAAAAATTTATTTCTGTAAAAAAGTAACGTTTAAGAAATTAATCGTTTATAAGTCACAAATTAAAAATAAATAAATAATGATAAAAGCAATTTTCTAAGAAATAATTCATTTCATAAATATTATAGGTATTTTCCATCCTATCATAAACAAGTCGCTTAAGAATTCTTCATGTGATTTACTCTTGAACCATGAGTTAACCACTAAATGTTACATGAGTACACATTAACAATGTTATTTAAACATCATAACGAATATAACCGCAGTCAATGTTATTACAAACGTCACGTGGTTTAGTTTATCCGTATATTATCAATACGTACTCGTGGAGTTTGTTCTGATCATAAGTTAATGTTGCCAAATGATTTAATTGAATTATTCTTAAAATTGAAATGAGTTTAACATTTCAAATATGTCATACATAAACGTACTTAAGTTGTTTCATAAAATTAATAACCTACAAATTAATAGTAATTAATACATGCTGAGAAATATCTAAGTGATTATTGATCATATGTTGTGCTTTAAATGTTATTGTACAGTCATTATGTATAGATTCTCTCTAGTTTGAATTATTATTTTTTTTAATGTATTAATGGATTACTGGATGATTAATAGTGATGATCACTGACTCTGCAATGTACACATTTTAAATAAATACAGGTAGATATAATTGTTTTAACTTGACATTAAGTATGAACCGTTATCCATTACCCCACAGAGCTTTATTTCTGATCAGTTTTTTTAATTCAATGAAAATATTTTATAAATAGGCCCTATACTAAACGATGAACCAACTATATTTTAACAAAAAGATAAGACTCTCGCTGATTTTAAACACAATTATTTTTCTACTACTAAATTTTAGGAGAACTGCATTTTAATTAATATGACAATTGCTTCTTAAATGGTTAAAGACTAAAAGAAATCTAAAAATTTTAATATTATTATTTTAAAAGTTGTACTGATTAAATTTTTATTTTGACAAATAGTTTATAAAGAAACATTTGTTTATTGGAGAATGTTTTGTAAATTTAATAAGCCAAGAAGTATAGTTGAGAAATCCTAAATTTTATTGACCTCAAATCCACTAACAATTAAAAATCATAATAGTCTGTTGAATTTTTTCAAATTGTCTTACATCAGCTATCGTGTGTTCTAATGAAGCACTTTCTTTTTGTAGGTGTAATAAGCAAAACACTAAAATTTACAATTCATAAGATCAGTTGAAATTTAAATTGTGTATAAAGTAGGTAGAGTAATTACCTATTGAGCACTTTACCTTGTACTTGTATAGTACAAGACTATATACTATGCTGTAACTGGTGTTTACAAGGAGTTACAAACATGGCCAGTTATTATATGTAATGGAAGTTAAAATGCATTGACAGATTCAGAAAACTGTCAAATGTTATTTCTCAATCATGTCCGTTATGAGTGTTATTTAGCAATTTCATCATTAAATATCATTCATCACCTTCAGGCTATTAGGTTCATTCCTAATGGTTTATTGCTTAATTACTGTCTTTTACGAATTGATGAGTGTCGTAGACTATAACATTTATCAAACGACCATAAAAATAGGCTAATGCTCCGAAAAATGTCGACAAATTGAATTAGAGGGTTACACAGTTTTTTATCAATTTATAATAGCCTAATTTCATTTATAAATATATATTCGTTAAATTATAAAACACGTTATTGTTCTTTAAATACAAGAAAAGAATACGTATGAATCTAATTTCATTAACTAATGTTAATAAAATAATAACATTTGTAAAGTTACCAATTATTGATGTAATAAAACCCATACATGTATATTTTCCGTTCCTATTTAAAGTGTGTAACCGGGTTTCTCATATGTACACCACACACGTCCACAAGTCACGTTGGGCATCGCTCGACTGGTATGTAATATGGGGTCGTATTTATGACCTGAATGACAAGTCAGCAAGTCATGAAAGACACACTTTTATTTTTAGAGATAATTAGTCCACCAACGAGGACATATTATATGACTAGAATATAATTAATGGAACGGCAGAATGAACCAGCCATTTGTCATTAGCGATCCTACGTGTCCGCAAGGAATTAACTTGGACATGTCGAGCAAACATACATTTGTATGAAACATAATGGTTGTTATGACGTGGGACGTAAGTGGTTCAAATAAATCATACGCTATGTTCAAACAAGTGGTAAATGCCATGTAATATTTCATTTTAACAGAATGTTGTAGCTAAATAGCGACCATACATTTAATTCAAATTCTATTAAAACAGGCGCTGAATTATGGCCTATGAAATTATTAAATTCAATTAATTTGTTACTTGTTTTTTTAAGTAAACATATTTGTTCAAGAACCTATCGTAGACTGTGTTGTAGAGTTGATAAATTTACACTTACAACTGTGTGTTTTTTGTTTTTTTTCAGTCACGTAGTGTAAATTCACATCTGACTTACTTGTGATGGTTTTGATGACCTTTGGTTAATACTTGCAATTAGTTTGAGGTAATGAGTTACAACTTTCAAAAAATCTGTATGTCTTTTATGAAAGTTATTTCTTCTTATTATTATTATTCTAATACATAGTTCTCCGAATTGATAGGGAAAACAATAAGAGAAACACAGAAGGATCATACTAACATTATAGAGGATAAATATTAAAAACCCAAATCAAGGGAATAATACTACACATTTGGTAAATGATTACAACGATACAGTGTTTAATGTAACATTTCTGGCTTCCATAGGAGGTACCTAAACATTCACCTGGACATTCTGTTTAAGCTCGTAACTCTTCTGAGGGGGAGGGGCTTTTTGTACTTCCTGAAAACGCAAATTTATTATGAAAAATGTTCCGGAAATTTAAAATTTGCAAAATAGACTTATTAATTTTCATGTCATTCAGAAATTATAACAATTTTGGGTTTACAAACTCTTACTTGAAGTTCACTTTGCCAGTGAACATCCTTTATATTTTTTATTATAAAAAAGATAAATATAATTTGCATATTTTCAATGACTTTTTCTTTAAGTTTTATTACTATTGAAAATAAATATCCAAATGCTTATAAATCGTTTAAAATTAATCCACCAGCGAAAGCATGTTGTTTTGCAGAAGATAATCCTATTATAATCCAAGTTTGGGAAGTCACGTTTTGCGTTTGGATCTCCCTTTTATTAATTAAAAAAAGCACTTTTAGAATGTTTTTAACGTTTGATTTTTTTTAAATAAAAAAAAATACTTTGTATTTTATCGATTATATATTCTTTTCGACGTTTTTAACTTTTTTCAATTAAAAATGTTAGCCTGCCGGTATTACTTTCATAATAGTTTTAAAAAACTTGTAAATAATTTAGAAAAATGTTATCATTTTCTGTTACAAACGTTTTCCTAAATATCTAGGTGTAGTTTTTTGTAGAATTCCAGCGGTTAGTGTTTATATTTTTTCATAATTTTATTATTATATTAATCAAATATGAGGTACTGATATGACATTTGTGCGTATTTTAAAGCGAATATGAATTTAAATGAATGATTATGGCATGAGTGTATAACTTGTGTAGTGTGAGTACTAACTAAGGTCAACTGTTCCTTATAAAGAACCATTATATATTAATATATGTATCCAGGGCAACTAAGGTACCTTAATCTTTACGTGGAATCCAATCCCTTCTATTATCTGAAAATCGTCAGTCTGATTTTTAACCAATGACAAGGTTGATTCTCAGTTCTGACTAGTATTCAACATGTCTTCTCTAGTAGTGTTCACGTGGATGGCGACCATTGAGCGGACGTCATGTAAATAGTAGGACGACTGAAAACAGAATCTATCGGATATAATCCCCAAAACACTTTGTCTCCAAGTAGCTCGGTTACAGTAGGGCCAACTGTTTGAATAGTGTTATATTAAATATAATATCATAGGGTTATCTCACTATATAAAGGTAAAGAGAAATAAAGTTGATATTATTTTAACTTTTAAATATATAGATTTCCAGCTCTCGAAATTGTATTTTATGTACACATTTAATCTGATTAAAAACACACTCATATATACGTGGAATATTTTAATCCTGTTATTATTTATACAACTAAGCATTTACGAAAAAACAACTTCAATAAATAACATTTTTAATGGAAAACATTATAACTGGATTGAATGATTATATTGGATTTCCTTTATAATTAAGTAGATGATATTTTTACAAATTTTGAGTCTTTTAGAGTTAAATGTCTACTGATACAAGTGATAACGATCAAATAAGTTTTTATTCTGTATAATGTCAAATTATACTAATTTTAATATTGCTCCAATATTAACTGATTTGGTCTATTTTCGAAGAACCAACACAGGGCAAGTCTGTTTAAATATGACATATTGTTGTTTAGAGGGGTGATTGTTTGTCAGACGGACCACCAACACAGGGTAAGTCTGTGTAAATATGACATAATGTTGTTTAGGGAGGTGATTGTGCGTGAGACGGACCACCAACACAGGGTATGTCTGTTTAAATATGACATATTGGTGTTTAGGGAGGTGATTGTGTGTCAGACGGACCACCGACACAGGGTAAGTCTATATAAATATGACATATTGTTGTTTAGGGTGGTGATTGTACGACAGATGAATCACCAACACAGGGTAAGTCTGTGTAAATATGACATATTGTTGTTTGGGGAGGTGATTGTGTGTCAGACGGACCACCAACACAGGGTATGTGTCAAATATGACATATTGGTGTTTAGGGTGATGATTGTGTGTCAGGCGGACCACCAACACAGAGTAAGTCTGTGTAAATATGACATATTGGTATTTAGGGAGGTGATTGTGTGTCAGACGAACCATTTGCTCAACAATGTGGGCGTGTGATTTGAAGTGACAAGTACTGATGGAAAGTCAAAATGGGGCAATCATTTGTCGTAGCTGGTTTTTTATGGCTTTCCTTCAATCTCTCCAATAATCCAGTGTTGCAAATGTACCTCATTCGTTACTAGAAGGAAAGATCAAATAGTTCTTACAATAAATATCTCTTAAGGATTATATAATTTAGTTTTTTTTTAACAGTTGAATATAATGGTTAATATTAATATACCTATGTTACTGCTGCAATAACTTTAATATTGGTGTCTTATTTCCGATCCCCAAATAAATTCCTGAAGGAAAGTATAAAGTTTTAAATTAGACTTATTTTATATTTCACTTGGCATTTACGTTGCAAAAGATTATTATTGTATACAAATACAACGATGTAATATATACATTTATTTTGAAAGAAGCCTAGAATTTTAAATTAAATTTAACTTGTCTATGTGGCATGACATTTTTATTTTACTGCCTTATTTAAGTACTCTGTATTAATTTTATTATACTTGTCATTGATGTAATTTTTAAATATATTTTTTTCATATAATTGAGCTTATAACTTTATGTTAACACTTTATTAATACGATAGTAATAATAGTAACAACACTTGTTGTTAATAATGACGATAAAAATATTTTCTTCTATTGGAAAATGAAAAATAATCTCAGAAACATTAATTCCCCTTAAAATATATTACGACACTTTTTTAATTGAGAGAAGATTTTTTAAATTAAATTTAAAATTGATTAATTTTAAACTGTCTGACAGATTCATAAACACCAAAACACAATGTTATATTTAGACGGAGAGATATGTAGAATTATCTTTCTACTGATGTTTTTATTCAACGGACTGATTTATTTCTCAAACAAGTTACTGCTGCATGACAAATTTTCTAAAAGTTTCAACCAAAACGTAAATTTCTTGCTATATTTATGTTTTATTATCGTTCACTGACAACTAATGTTACGTTCGATACAAATAATGATTTAACAATAATATCTTTATTTTTAAAGCAAGTCTTATTTAGAGAGATAAACACTCAATATTTCTAATAGTAGGTAGACTAGATATCGTTAGTGTCAAGTAAGGGCGATGCCCTTTGGAAACTCACCAATGTACTGACTGGCCTCTACTCTCGTCCTCTGGAGTAGACTAGATATCGTTAGGGTCAAGTAAGGGTGATGCCCTTTGGAAACTCACCAATGTACTGTCTGGCCTCAATACTCGTCTTCTGGAGTAGACTAGATATCGTTAGCGTCAAGTAAGGATGATGCCCTTTGGAAACTCACCAATCTACTGTCTGGCCTCAATACTCGTCCTCTGGAATAGTATATATATAGTTAGCGTCAAGGTAAAGGTGATGCCCCTTGGGAACTCACCAATGTATTGTCTGGTTCATATACTCGATCCCTGAAGTAGACATGATATCGTTAGCGTCAAGTAAAGGGTGATGTCCTTTGGGAACTTGCCAATGTCTCACTCCCTGTCTCTTTCCTTGCCAACTTTTCATACAACAGATTTCTCATCCAGATAATAACTCCACTGTTCCAGCAAAGTTTTCAACTTTTTATTACTCTTCTACGCTTCTAAACTAAAGTTTCTTGTGTTTTCCTCCTATTCTGGCTCTTATTAAATAGTATTTGGTTTGATAAAAAATATGGAACAAGAAAGAAAGAGAAACTTGTTTTACTTCAATAATTAGAACTTATTAATTTACTAAACTCAGTAATTCCTAACAAGTTAAGTAGAGTAGCATTACTTCACTTAAAATCAAAATGTTTACTTGTTTGATTTTAAATGTATAGTTTTAAATGTCTTTAGTAATCTATACATTACATTATTATACTTTTTTTTATTAAAAATATAAATCTTGTATGTTTTCTATCCAGCCCAAGTGTGTAAAATGTTTCCTTTTGATTAATTCAATTTCTTTAGAACACCAAGTCCTCAAAAAGAATGATGTTCTCAAATATTTTCTCTTCCTATTTTCATTTAATTTAAAACTGTATGTTGTGGAATAAACTGCTAAATTATCTTCCAATTCCAAAACGAACACCTGACAATCTGACAGTTCTTTTAAAAGTAATAAACCATAAGATCATTTTTACTGTTAGTAACCTTTTAGTAGTAATACTAATAACATTACTAAATCGCAGTATTTAAATGTGTGTATTTGTATTTAATATGTATGATTTCAATTATATCAAAAGGCACTAATTAAAGCCCTATATCAAAGCTCAGTACTTGAAAAGAGATTGCTTTGTTGTGGTTTGTGAAGTTGTTCAATTTTGTTATATCGTGCTTAGCTGAACATCAAACAGTGCAGACTGAACGCCTCTTGAACAAAGGGAGCCAACGTAACGTACGATGGTTTAGCAAGGTAACAGGAAACAGTAAAGTAATAGCTATTTAGATTATTCCTTCCAAACGTTCCCCGTTTCATAAACAGCATCTTTCTATAATTTATTATAAAAAAAGACATCACGCAGTAAAAATAATTGGTTATTTGCTAGGTAGTAATAAAATACTAGATAAATAAGGAATATAGAGGAAGTCCTTCTTAGTTTTCATGGTTTCTCCAACTAACCAATGCTAATCAATCTTTAGCTAATTTTACCAAGATGATTCTCTTGTTACCAAGACCAACAAGGTTCTCAAGTTAAAAATTTTGGAATTCGACTACTTAAGTTTAGAGGATTAAGTCTCACACAATTATCTGAGATTATCTCCTTAAGTTGAGAACATTTTATCGTCTAAGTAAATTACTCCTCTTCTTCTTGGATAGGCTTCCACGGTCGTCACTATCACTAACAAATTCTTGGTCTTCGGGGTTCGACCGCGTCACTAGGCTACGTACAACCATTGCCGACGTTTCGGCCACATTACAGTATTCCATCCTCAGGGCGAGACGATCACTGTATCACAGAACTCGACAGGCAGGGACTCTTAGGTTATATACCCACCTGGTGGTGGAGGGGGGTGTTCTGGTAACTTGCATGCCGTTCCAGAACCTTATTTTTGTAGGTGGGTTTAACACGGTTTTTATAATATTTTTATTTAAAACTTTGCTTATTTTTCTATAATGTCTTTGACATACGGTAAATTAGCGAAGTTTTTTTTCTTTCTTGGTATTGTTCTATGGACACTCTTAATTTGCCTTGTCTGTTGATAGCCTTATTAATTTCAAATTTCCTGTAGCCATTGCATTTAAGAATTTTCAATAAATTCAAATTTTCTGTTGTAATATGTTCTGAGTCAGAAATGTGAAATGCGAGATTGGCCAAGGTATTTAGAACTGTAGCCTTCTGTAGAGGACGATGATGAGACTCCACATATAGGTAAAGATCCGTGTGAGTTTTATTTCTGTATATAGAATGACCTAAGCTTCCGTCCGGTTTCTTAATTACTAAAACATCGAGAAAAGGTGACTTCCTGTATTCTTCAATTTCCATTTTAAACTGAATTTTAGGATTCATAGAATTTATATATTGATGAAATCGATCCAAAGTGTGTCTTCCATAAGACCAAATAACAGATGTATCATCCACAAAACGTAAAATTAACTTAGGTTTTAGATCTGCAGAGTTCAGCGCTTTACTTTCGAAGTTTTCCATGAATAGGTTAGCTACAACTGGTGATAGTGGTGATACCATAGGTGTCCCTTCTATATGTTCATAAAAGCTGCCATCAAAATAAAAATATGTAGAGCAAAGATAGAACTCATCTAGCAATTTTAGCTAAATCTTCTGGTAGCAAATATTGAATTATGTTAACGTTCTCATCTAGAGGAATCTTCGTAAAAAGCAAAAGTACGTCGAAGCTTACTAAAATGTCGGTAAGTTCAAGTTTTATGTGTTTTATTATATTTATGAAATGCCGAGAATACTTGATATGAGTTGAAGTTTCTCCTTCATACTGACTCAGTAATTTTTAGATGTAACGGCCTACGTTGTACGTCGGAGAGTTGATTTCACTGACAATATGTATCATGGGTATTTCTTCTTAGTGGAATTTGGGTAACCCGTATAGATCCGGTGGAATGGGATCGGAGATGATTAACCCTCCATGATTTTCTTCTTGGAGAGATGGTGATACTTTAATTAACTTCTTTAGTTTTTCTGTAATTTTCTTAGTCGGGTTTTTCATTATTGTTCTGTACGTGGGGTCTTCTAAAAGGGCCTGCATTTTTTGGGCCCAACCACACGTTGGGAAAGAGCTAACTGGTAACTGGTTGGTCTAAGGTGTCAGACTAAGTGTGCGTAAGAGGCAGTTCAAGGTTAAATATTGGCATAAACCATAAACGTGAATCTTTACTGGGTTTTCACATACGCTATGTTAATAAGTTCCCCATTCATAAATATCCTATCGGGAAAGAGCAGAGTGATATTAAAAAGGAGATGGGCCTCTCTAGACAGCTCACTGAGAAGAACTATTCATTTTTGTTAAAAAATGTCTGGAGAACAAGATGGATTGACAAAACCTCTGTGAGGAAGGAAATATTAACTTAAAAAATGTGTGTCAACAAAACATGTGCTTTGACGTGTTTACAAGAACTAATGGATCATCCGAATGGAATGGCTATGGAATGTATGTTGATCTCAGTTGTTCAACAAAGGGTCATCGATTTGGGCTTCTGTTCAAATAGCAAGAATAACATTGTCCATGATATATTAACAATTATTTATATATATCGTATTTTTAAACGATTAAGGGCATATTTTTCATAGCCTGACGATTCTTTTAAGACCATAATCCAATAGATAATGAATAAAATATTATAATCAAACGTTATGAGTCTTTTTCTCAGGAAAATAAATACTATTTTAGTAAAATATTAATGTAATGCACATTGATTTAATATGTTTTTTTATATAGTAATATTTATAATGATACATTTTTCTACATATTAACAAAACATTATTTTGTAGTGACAACCCATAGTTATTACTTTTCTTGACAAACTTGATATACATTGTTCAAAATAAATTAATTCCCTGAGCATTTTCGTTCAAGACACGTCCCTGCTTAATGAGTCACATACATTGCTGAATCTAATAAGATCATTGCTGATAATCCCACATCTCTGACAAACCAAGTCTTTTCTTTCTCTCCTTAATCTCTAATGACATTGGTGATTTTTGTCTTATGTGCTCTTTATGTTATTTACCCACAACCATGAGAACACATCTGATCTTCTGATGTTGATCCTTGTATTTTTGAAACAAAATTTTAATAAATTATTTTATTTGTTAACTTATTATACTTTTTCTAAAGCATTAATACATTTTTGGGTAAAACTAGGTAGTTAATTATAAAACTGCCATCAAAAATATATTTGAATATTTTTGTATTCAATCAATGCTGCTTGTTTAACCCCAACAACTTATTTTAGAAACTACAGTTTTAATATCTCCAGCTACACACAATAGAGTCAACCGCAAATAACATATTATTTTTGGGAATATATTAAATAAAAGTTATTTGTATTTTATTTCCAAAAGTATATATTTATACATTGAAATAATTTCGGGCCTTGAATGAAATCATAAAATATTTCTCGTTTCGTTTTACTTTTCATTTAATATATTTATACTTTTAGTTTTATATTTAATGTATACTTCCTCAATTATTACCAACTTTAGTACTGCTTAAATTACTCAATAAAACATGTATTAGGATTATATGCATATAAAAGAAACAATAAAACACAGTTTTTACAAAATAAATAAATAATTTGAAGAAAACGTTGTTTTATTGAATAAAGAAGGATCTTCTATCTCAATGATGGGGTCATTGCCATTTTGTTGTGAAGACAAAAACTATGGACATTGAGAATGAAGAAGCAATTTGTCAATGAAGTTTCTCATTGTTCTAATCTGTCTCAAGGATCTTTAGTCTACAGTCTCTAGAGATTTCAGGACATAGCCTTGTGGATGGGGAACTTTATAATGAATGACCATCGATGAGAATTTAATGTAAACCATAGTAAAACACATAAACAAACAATGAAAGTTTAAGAAAATGAAGGAAAACTCGCTTTAACTTAATTTCTAGTTTTTGCGACATGTTTTCTATAATTAAATACAATCAATACTACCCTACGGGTATAGGTGGGCGGGTGGGTCAATACTACTGTATGGAATGGGTGGGTAATGTCACCCTGCATGTATGTGTGGGTGGGCAATTACCATACAAACATTATACAAGGCGGAACAATTATGGGAACGCTTTCACAACCTTTGTATAAGTCAAACATGTAAAAGTGAAATCTTGTACATCATCATTGTACAAAGGACCTACTTTTTGACGCCATTAGCGACATTTGATCTTTTCATTGGGGCGGCCCGTGATGAGTTGAACGAAAATCTTCAATGTAAGCTTAGGTCAAGTTTGGTATCAAATAAATGGTATATTCAAGATAAATAAATTGCCGCAAACTGGACATCGAAAGGTTTATCCTTTCCAGAGTAGCGGTCATTTGAATTTCATGAAAAACAAATGTGGTCATTTTGTCTTGTGAATCAACTAATTTACCTTTACTAATATTTTTTGTCGGTTATGTAATATTTACAACAGAACATTGTCATTAGAAACTGTTTGGCTACAAAATGTGACTAAAGTATGTTTTATCACAGCATAACACATTGCCAACAAGTATTCGGAGAGCAATTTGAGCATCTCATCTAAAAGGTATGGTTATTTTCTTCCACAGATAATTTTATAAGTTAATTTGATGAATAATTGTCTTCTATAAAGTGTTATTTTTGAACAGAATAATTTGGTTGAAACCGTGAAATCGCGGGAAAAAGATTGATAAAATTGAGTTAAATAATGAGTCATTTCATTCAAGGAGAAAGCCACTGAAGAGTTTCTGTGGTAAAACAATTTGAAACTTCTCCTAACTACTTGGAAAATGTAATTATGGCCAGGCCACGTCTCTACTTTACCATCAGAACCCTAACTCCTTTGGGTCGACTTACCTGATTGGTCATTTGTCTCTTTCTTTGAATACAAGACAGTTTGTTAATGTATAACTTCAAGTCATGTATTACAGGGATTGTTATTGCTTGTCTTTCAAAATAATATGAAAGTTGAAATGTTTTGTGAAACACAAAATTTGGAAAACGTATCTCGTTTTAATACAAAATAAAAGTAATTTTATATAAAACAATGAAACATGCAAAGAGACACAGTAGGGATAAACTCGGAATGTGATTGGAATGAGTAGCTGTTGAATTCTGTATTATTCTACTATTCAAGTCACACACGTAACGCAAGTCAACTTTCCCAACGTGTTTAACCTACCTAAACCTATTTGCAAATAATGTGCACTAATGATGTACATAATAATTAGAAATACAATTACTTGGTCTTCATTTAGACGACGTTATCTTGATTGTGTATATTTTAGTTTTATATATATATATATATATATATATATATATATATATATATATATATATATATATATATATATATATACATTACTGATATAATCTTATAAAGGATTATTTGTTTTATTAATTATGTAAAATACTTTAGATAACTTGATCAAATACTCTCAAACTATACCATTGAAAAATATATCTCAACGTAAAACGTTCAAGTAATTTCTTCGCCAGAGAAAGAGTTTAAGGGATTACCACCTTGTGTGAAAAAGTCTTGGATATATCACAACAGATAATCTTTTAATCCTGTGGATTTTGAAACAAGCCAGCATTCTAATCTTCATTGTAGATCCGTTATTTTTAAGTAATTTATCGAGATTGTACTTCATAGACATTAAAAGTGTGTGAATTATATTTTGAATGTTTAATAAAAAAAACCATTTTTTGTTTTGCTACAAGAATCTTTTAATTTAATTTTTATAAATTTATGAATATTGAATTAAAGTAATTAGTATATTGAAAACAATACATTATCTACTTAACCGGCTTGATTGTTAAATGTTATTCAAACGATATAATATTCAAGCAGTCCGATAAGTGTTAGTAAAATTCATTATAATGTAATTTGATAAAATATAATGTTATTAATAATGTTTTATTTGTTGGCACTGATCGTAGATATATGAGTGAATAGTTGTTACAATTGGTATAATGATTGTTTAAATCTTATTTAATGATTAAGATGAGCTGTTCCTCAGAAAGAGTCATTTATTCATATCCCAAAATAGCAACTAAGAAACTTACAGATAATATTGGAACTAAACCGGTTGTACTTATATTCGTCTGTCATCTAACTGACAGCTTGATATCTGGTCTCTGCCAGGAACAACACACTAACCCCGGCCACCACCCCTAACTGGCTATATAGACCTCGGTAGTCTGATAGGGATCATTGAGTGTCGTGTTGTTGATGAGAGGACAGAGAACATAACCTACTGCTCACAATATCCGCAACTAGGCCCTATAACGGGTTAAAACACTTCACCACCATAGTTTAATGAAACGTGTGTTTTCAATACATTAATGATACGTTTAGTATTATAAATTGTAATTATAAACAGAACTTAGCAATTTATAGATGCCTATTTTTCCCGGTAAGTCTTACTTTTACAATAAATTGTTAAAAATAAACTAGAAACAAAAAGGAAAGAAAAAAAATCACCCTGCAATTTTAAACCGTATTAATTCATTCTATAAGAACGCCAAATAATGTAAAGGGTTGTTTTAAGATATGAAGTTTAAAATGAAAATTTAAAAAAAAAGTACGAACATTAAACTTTAAAGTGAACATTAAAATGAAGTTTAAAAATAAATTATACTCCCGTTATATCTGATGAAAGTTTAGAGCTTGATAAAAAAAACTAATAATGTTTAAGGTAAATACTCATGCTCAATTAACATTTTTGGTCATGCAATTAAAACAAAAAACTATTGTAATTTATCTATTATTGATGTCTGTTGAGTATCAGTAAAAACGTGTTAAGTGATTTTAAACGAATTTATTAAAATAAGAGCACTCGTTTTATTGGTTATAGGAGGTTCAAAATAAAAAACACATAATAAATACAAGTGAGTTTTGGCAGTTTGAGGCGTTTTTACTGTCATATACGGGTTACAATCCGAATCACTGAGGTAGGTGTTGCTGAAGGATTGTCGAGATTAAACGAACGTTATTTTTACTTTGGCAGTCATGGGAGGATACATTTAAAACTCGTTCATAACGAGTGGAAACATATTTTTAAACATGTAATAATAATAATAATAACGTAGTTTTTGTGGGTGATCTTGATAAAGGAAGTATATTTCAGTAATATAATTTCTTCAGGACGTTACAAAGTAATTTTAAAATAGAGAACTAATATTAAAAAAAGTAGTGATAATCCATAGGCTACATCATAGTTCACCAGATTAAAATATTGACTGTCAAAATACCTTAATTGGCTTAGATAGCCCAAATGAAGCCGTTTTTTGTTTGTTTAGTTTTTTGTTTTTTGTTGTTTTTTTAACGCGACACCTCTCTTATTTATTTCCCAACTTTAACGATTAAGGAGTCAACAAACTGCCCCTACTCGTAGTTGTTCGTACAATTAGTTCGATCGTCATTAAATTTTAGGAAGCTAGTTATTTTTCCTAAGGAAGGTTTTAAGCGTCGTTTTACTTACGTCCTTGCTATCGTATGGCTCCACTCAATGGTATTTTAAGTTTCAGTGATATCTATTTGAATAAACATCAGCAATTAAATAAACATTAATCACAGCTAACATTTCAAATTGGCTACGTATTATCACTGGGTGTTTATATGTATAAATAGGTAGCAACATAAACGCAATGAGTGAGCTTTTGTAAATGAATTTACACATTAATTGATACAGGTTACCTATTAATGCTTGAAGTAAAAAGTTACAAACCGAGGAGTACAGCGAGTGGAGCTTACAACAATCTGGCATTTCTGATTTTAAGGCCAAGGTGACACGAATTGAGTGAGTGACCGGGTTGGTACGCGAAGTGTACAGGGGTTCCTAAATTATGTGTACTAATGTTGACCTAATATACTAATGATGACCTAATGTACTGATCGATGTCCTTACATTTACGCCTAATGAGATGCCAGTGCTTGGTTTTAACTGAAGTGTAGCCTTGGATTAAATCAGCTCACGTCTATCTAGAGGGGGGGGAGGGGAACTGACTTAGTTAACTATCACTTAACGCCCTTTTAGCTCAGCCAAGTTCCAACCCTTTTCCTCAATGAGGCAAGACGTGATGACGTTCGCGAGTTTTACCCCCTAATGAACTTTCCTTTATTTTATTATATTCGTAAATCAACTAACATTAAAGTTATTTACCTTGGGTTTATACTTCAATTTTATTTTATAGTATTTTACATTGTTTATTCATTTTAACTTTATATCAATATTTCTTAAATATTAAATGTTTAATTTTGTCATTATATAATAGTTAAAACTACATACTCAAAATATGTTTAACCCACTATTGTTTGGCCCACCAAAATATGTTTAACCCACTCTTGTTTGGCCCACCAAAATATGTTTAACCCACTCTTGTTTGGCCCACCAAAATATGTTTAACCCACTCTTGTTTGGCCCACCAAAATGTGTTTAACCCACTCTTGTTTGGCCCACCAAAATGTGTTTAACCCACTCTTGTTTGGCCCACCAAAATGTGTTTAACCCACTCTTGTTTGGCCCACCAAAATATGTTTAACCCACTCTTGTTTGGCCCACCAAAATATGTTTAACCCACCCTTGTTTGGCCCACCAAAATATGTTTAACCCACTCTTGTTTGGCCCACCAAAATATGTTTAACCCACTCTTGTTTGGCCCACCAAAATATGTTTAACCCACTCTTGTTTGGCCCACCAAAATATGTTTAACCCACCCTTGTTTGGCCCACCAAAATATGTTTAACCCACTCTTGTTTGGCCCACCAAAATATGTTTAACCCACTCTTGTTTGGCCCACCAAAATATGTTTAACCCACTCTTGTTTGGCCCACCAAAATATGTTTAACCCACCCTTGTTTGGCCCACCAAAATATGTTTAACCCACTCTTGTTTGGCCCACCAAAATATGTTTAACCCACTCTTGTTTGGCCCACCAAAATATGTTTAACCCACTCTTGTTTGGCCCACCAAAATATGTTTAACCCACTCTTGTTTGGCCCACCAAAATATGTTTAACCCACTATTGTTTGGCCCACCAAAATATGTTTAACCCACTATTGTTTGGCCCACCAAAATATGTTTAACCCACCCTTGTTTGGCCCACCAAAATATGTTTAACCCACTCTTGTTTGGCCCACCAAAATATGTTTAACCCACTCTTGTTTGGCCCACCAAAATGTGTTTAACCCACTCTTGTTTGGCCCACCAAAATGTGTTTAACCCACTCTTGTTTGGCCCACCAAAATATGTTTAACCCACTCTTGTTTGGCCCACCAAAATATGTTTAACCCACTCTTGTTTGGCCCACCAAAATATGTTTAACCCACTCTTGTTTGGCCCACCAAAATATGTTTAACCCACTCTTGTTTGGCCCACCAAAATATGTTTAACCCACTCTTGTTTGGCCCACCAAAATATGTTTAACCCACTCTTGTATGGCCCACAAAAATATGTCCAACCCACTCTTGTTTGGCCCACCTAAATATGTTTAACCCACTCTTGTTTGACCCACCAAAATATGTTTAACCCACTCTTGTTTGGCCCACAAAAATATGTTTAACCCACTCTTGTTTAGTCCACCAAAATATGTTTAACCCACTCTTGTTTGGCCCACAAAAATATGTTTAACCCACTCTTGTTTGGCCCACCAAAATATGTTTAACCCACTTTTGTTTGGCCCACCAAAATATGTTTAACCCACTCTTGTTTGGCCAACCAAAAACTCCTTCATAAACAATAAATAACAAAACACCAGTGAAACTAATATTTTATTTTAATTGTTAGCTATATATGCTTGCGTATCGAGCTATGCACAACATTTCAAGTTTCCAAGGGGTCGATAGTTAGTTTAAAATCGATTACAAAATTAGTTCATTACAGACGAGAAATTTTAACTAAACGAGAAAGTTCATTACAGTTTCTAAATTGACTAAAATAGCAAAATTTAAGCAAAATATGTAAATTGAACATTCACAAATAAAAGTATTAAAGTTATCTTAAATAAATTTCAATAACTAAAAACAAAAAAGGCTTTTTTTACTTGTTATCAATAAAAGAATCAATAAACTTTACCTTTATTGATCTTATATAAAAAATGATTTAAAAAGAAAAACAAGTGCTTTTACACGTGGTTAATTCTTTTAACATTTAAAAGTCAAAAGAACATGGCCACACAATTCTTTAAGATGGCCACACAATTCTTTCAGAGAGTAAGAAATTAATAAATTAATGTTCTGTTAAAATAAGTAGTAAGCGAATACAATACAAATTCTTTTTAAATTAAATGTGGAACAGTTTTACCCTCTGAAAAAAATCCAATACTGTTGTCAATGACTTTGTTGGTTCCGTCAAGAGCCTTTTGACGTTCCTTTAGTCAAGATTGAATACATCCAATCAAATAGATTCCTTTGTCGTATTCCCATTCTAACTAAATGCATTTACAAATACGTTTAGACGAGATGTCCACGAAGTCTTTGTAAACAAGTGAAGTTAAAATATTTTATATTACGAATTTATATTTTTATGTTAAATAGAAGTAAAAACAGTGACGGGGAAATCTAAAGCATTACAAAAATTACTACAAATTTTACGTTTTAATGTAATTTGCATGCATATCAAGAGTACTTCCATAAAATCATTTTGATAGATTATTTTAATTTCAACTCCTAAATCATTGATTTTCTAAGGATATGTTAAAATATGATTTTATAAAATGTTGAATATAGTACTCATCACACTTATTTAAAAAGTTCGTCATTAAAATTGAAAATCAAGTCAACATGATACTTTGAAAAGCCATCATTAAAGATCTCTACTTACTGTCTTTTGTCTGATTTCCCAGGTAGCGTGAACAAATTTAAAATGGCGTTGCACTGTTCGAACGTTTGTTCGATGAAAGCACCTTGATTTAGTGATTTGATAATAAACCAGAGTTCAGTAGAGATGACTGAGAAAAATTGATCCTTCACTTTTTGAAACACAATTACGTGAAGGATGATCATCTTTTCCAATATACGTCCTTAGATATTGACTTATTTCCTTAATCCTGAAGAATATTTGAGAGGTATAATCTTGGTCTGACGTACAGTCTTGGGCATATAAGTATGTAACTAACCCAATTTCTACCTTACACCCTACAATAACCCTTGCCCCCCGTGGTGTTGTGGGGGCAACCAGCAGATCGGTTGCGGGCAACACCAAGACATTAAATATGTATGTTTTTCTCATTCTGGTGCTAGCATTTATTTAACAACCAAATTATTTTTAGTCTCACTAAGCCTTTGCTAAAAATGTGCTATATCCTGTATTAAATGAATAATTTTAGCTTTCTAAAAATTATAAAATCCAAATTTAATAAAACTAATATGTTTTAGGTTGATGTTCTTTACTAAATAAACCATATATTATCATCTTATTTTGTATATTGTATTACTGAAGCTTTATTTCAAAAGTTATTTTTAACAGTGTATTTTTATCTGATGTTTAAAGAAATACAGTGAGGGACAACCTGATTTTCACGTGGCATTTTCAGATAAAATCTCCATTTATATGTTTTATTTCCATACGGTATTTTTTACAGTATACATTTATGGAGCTCACTTTTGACAACTACAATCAAATTTACTCTTTTTAAAAGTTTTCTTTATTGTAGCCAATTGTAATATTATTTTCAACAGAGCAAAGTACACCGATCATTCAATAATCCTTTTTTGAGCTTTTAAGAGACTAATGTTTTATTAAAGACTTATACTCATTTAAACTGTTGTTATGTAATTGTAAAAAAATCTAGACAATTTGGTAGCTTTAATATCCTTATTTCTGTTCCTTAAAATATATTTCATAGATATTTAGCAGAAAAATACACTTAATTGTGCTAAGACAAATTACTGTGATAAATTTGTTATCCTGTGTCCACATTCTGTCAAGCCATTCTAAGTGTTATAAATTAGGTTTCAGAGACGAGTGTTTGTCAAATGGACCATTTATTTGACAATGTGGGCGTATGATGTGACATGACAAGAACTAATGGACAGACAGAATGGGAGATTTGTCGTCCGAGGTTTCTTTTCGTTGCACTTCAGTCCCCTAAAAAAACTACTACAAATGTGTTGAAACACTAACAAAATTAATGATTGATGAAAATATATTTTCCTAGTCATTATAAGAATTACAGTCTCACTGAATTAGCTGCTATAACTGAGCATTCACTTTGAAACGCTAAGTATGTCACTTTACGTTTTAGACAGAAAGTAACTATGCTCACTGATTTCATTGAGTCCCGATGACATCTGACCAAATAGACCTCTATGACTAACCATTCACTGGGAGAAAAAAAATGAGAAATGTGATATGTTTGGGATATAGTTTGTAAAAAGTGACACCACCGAATTCCACCCCACCCCACGTTAATGGAAATGAAGTAGTCTCTTGAGTCCTTATTTCTGCCCTCTGCAACATTCAGTGCTGCCAGTCGAATGTTACCATAATAAAAACTGTACGTCTATGGGTGGATGGAAGTGTCATCACCAACTTAAGTGTATGGGTGATTGTTAGGGTCATCGTCAAAGTTGATAGGAGAGTCATCACCAACGTACGTGTATGGATAGTTAGGATCATTACCGACGTAAAGTGTAGGAGTGGGTGGGAGGTTCATCACCTATATACGTGTATTGGTGGGGTAGAAGGGTAAAAATCAAAATATATGGTTATGTGAAATGGCCATCACCAAATTAAGTTTACTTGTGGGTGAATGGGTGGATGGGAGGGTCATCACCAGAGTACGTGTATGGGTGGGTGGGATGGTATTCACTAGCGTGAAGTATATCGGTGAGGGGAACATTCATCAAACTATGCATGTGGATGGATGGGAGGGTCATCACCAACCTAAAGTGTTTGGGTGGGTGGAAGGACCATCACCAAAGTAGTCTATGTAGGTGGGAGGCTTATCACCAACGGAAAGTGAACATAACATATAATTCACCTAACTTATATGCTAATAATATATCATCTTACCTACTTGGTAAAAGATAGATGTTCGATGATACGGTAAAGATTGGAAATAGAAATCAGTCGTGCTTGTTAAATGTAAATAGCTGGATCATACACTAATTGGTTTAGGAAGGGTCATAAATCATCGTAATGTGCCTAGTTTCTTATCATCATACTAAGTAGTGCATCTACTACCTAAATTACGGATATATGTCTCAATTAGCAATAACAATTAATATAACAAATAAACTATAAAAGTATATTATATTATATATTTTAGCCATGAATGAAAGAAAAAGACCTTGTCTTGCAGTGTATCCAGCGTCAAGTTAAGGGTGTTGGCCCCCTGGGAATACACAATATATTCGAATATTCACTGTCTCAACCCTGCTAACTTTACAAACAACAGATTTTTCATGTAGATAATAACTTTACTGTTTAGCGAAGTTTTCGACTTTTATTACTCTTTTAAGCTTCTTATATTTTGTTTATGCTTTCTACAGCACTTATTTCACTTTGCTTTTATATAGCAAATTAAACTAAACTGTTTATTATTGGAGTAATTATTTTGTGGATTTCCTATAACACATAAATTTACAGGAAAACTGTAAGACGATGTGTTAATAAAATATTATAACTCGTCAGATGTTTCTCAGAAATTCGCTTTGTTAAATTTTAAATATGGAACTTCCATTCAATTACATGACATTAGTTTACATGATTTATCATCAAAAAGACAAAATGTAACCGTCAAAAATCTCAACTATCGCACTGCATAGTCACCATTGTTTATTATTAACTCTTCATTTGTAAGACGCCGATCGTAGAGATATGGGCGAATATGAGGAGTGAATGAGCGTGATGAGTATAGATGAACGAGTGTAGTCATTGTTACTATCTGAGTTCCACTTTGCTAAGAAAAGACTATTTATTAATAGCCCAATAGATATGGCAAAAGAAGATTTTTTTTATAAACACCGAAATATCAATAGCCCAACATAGAGGCAGACGAATTTACCTATAGCTTAGAATGGAATCCAAACCACGTTGTATTAGCTTGATTTTTTTGAAAAATGACAAGTATGATACTAATGACTACAGTCATTGCTGATACTCCCTTCTCTCACACTATCTCATTTCAGGCCTATCTAGTAGTGTTTATGTCAAAGATAAACATTGTGAGGTTGGTGACAGGCCCTCACCGACAACTCCTACAACACTTAGCCTCTAAGTTGCTGGATTACAGCACTACACCACAGTACTGGCTAAGTTCATTGCATTGCCAAGGTAAAATATGGCTTAAACAAAAGCCTCTGTATAGATGTGAGCTGGTGTAATAAAAAATGTTAGATTTCAATCAAATCAAAAAGGCCTATTGTGTTCTAAAATATAATAACATTAATAAGTTAATACATTTATTTATGATTCTTTAATACAATCTGTTTGAATTGAAAAATTAAATATTTACGTGTGCAGAGAATTTAACCCAACACATTCAAAAAATAAAAAAGAATATTCAGCATTATTTAAACATTTTTTATATTTTCAACTCTTTTCATTTACGATTTGAATACTTCAATAACTAACCGATTTTGAAAGTAACGTCTATTGATGCACAGTAAATTGAAAGTTTATTCAAGAAATAAATACTGACAAGATGTTATTTTTTGCATTTGATGTTAAAAATTATCAACATAAAAATGTTAGCGCTGGTTGATTTATTCGCAACTTGGCACTAGTTCCAAGTAATTAGACTACGCTTGAGCGTCAAACCATCAACTCGTGCTCCACTCGACTCGTCTCAGTCTCTGTCTTTATGGTGTATAAGGAATTTATGAATATTCTTTATAGTTTGTAAATTTACACTCTGACGAAATAGCAACAGTGTATCATTCATTATTTATGTCTTCATGAACACACTTCCTTCATTGTGTATAAGGAGAGATCAATTTTGTTTTATATTCAATTTGCCCATCCTCCATATACATTGATCTGTACGGAGAACTTATTCAGTCAGAGTAGAGGATTATCCAGTACCGCTCAGGATGAGTATTGCTGATAAAAACTTACAGTCACTGTCAGAATTCAAATCTGCACTATCTCAAACTCTGGCGTAAATTTCTGATGCCTTATGCAACTGAAGAACCGCCTATGCCAAACTATCAAACAAATTTAGTTTATATTAGGTTAATGCGTAATTTTTGGAATGTTGATCAAGTAGAACAGTATGACGGTAACCGTGATTATAAATATATAATTTGAAAATATTAATCATTAATAGTTTTGCTGCAAAAAAATAATTCTTAGTTCCCAGACTTCCTGTTTTATTATGATTTTGCCAATTATTTTGTCCAATTTTTTTTTAAATACGTACATAGTAAAATGTTGTTTGGTAAAAGTTATTTCAGTCCAGTGATCTCCAGCAATTCAAATAGCTGATCTTTCGACGTGTATTTTTCAAATACAATAACGCAAGGAGATATAATTATGTATACAAGCATAGATTTTATTATGTATCAATCTATTTTTATAAATATCCTATAGCAAACTGCTTTTGCTTCTTATACTTTGCTAAAACTAAAACTGATGTACTACAAATTTCATCAGCCTTATAGTTCTCATTAAGTATCAACATCTTTGATGAGAAGTTTTAATTTTAGTTCTTAAATATTTGTATATTTTACGATTAATTTCTTTTTAACCAACGATTTAATTTTGACATAATCAGGACACACAAAACTAGAGAAAAACACCCGCTCCGCCTGCCTGACGAGAATCTTTAAACAGCACCCAAACAAACCTAAACAGATCATTTTAATGTTAGTTGTTGTACTACTTTAAATAAAATCAATGAAATTTATTACGATTTAAAACTCATAAAATCATCATGTCTAGCCTCATTGAGAAAAAGGGTTGGAACTTGGTTAAGCTAAAAGGGCGTTAAGTGATAGTTAACTAAGTCTGCCCCTCCGACCCTGCCCCACCTTTATATAGACGTGAGCAGGTGTAATGTAACCCTTACTATAGCCAAAACTAAGCCTCGGTATGTAAGTAATGAACCAATTGTTTTAACTTTGAACAGTACAATCATTTATAAACAAAATGCGAAATGATGCTTCAAAATTAAAATAAAAAAGTAATAGTGGTGGCCTTATTACAATAATAAGAACAAATCAGTATCCAATAAGAAAAGTTATTTTCAAATAGCAATTTTGAATACTTAGAAGGGTGCTAATGGTCATATACTAAGTTATTTCTTTTTATATTCTAATGCTGCACTAAAAATGTTCATGACAATAAGATGTTTACTTTTGTCTCCAGCATATGCCAGAATACTGGATTAAGGCGGTCTGTGTTTTATATAATTCTCATCCGATTATAAATTATTGTACTATTTCTTTAATAATGAGAAATTAAATTTACTTATTTATTTAATGAGGTCACAAAAGCTACTTAAAAGGTAACTTTTATTGTTTTTCTCTGTAAGTTGAACATCATCACTTATTATTTTATCAAACAGTCCCAAAATGTAAATTGTTTATATTTTATGTGTATTTTATATATTATAGCTTAGTCTCAGTTGAAATATGAACCTTTCTTCTATGATTATGTAAAGTGTGGATTGTGTAAAGGCTTTGGATTATGTAAAGTGTGCGAAATATAAGGCGTATATTGTTGTGAATACATATTGTTGTCAAAAATTAATTCTACAATACTTACTCTGGTTTAGAATACGTATAAAATTAGTTCTAGGTAAAATTAATAAATGTGAGTACATTAATTCAATGTACACCATGTTAAAAATTGCTTTTTGTGTGGTTAGGAAAGATCTGTAATATACTGTATTAAAATAATACTGTGAAACAAAAGTCATTATATTTACATGTTATTATGAAAAAAATCCTTGCTTCACGTTTTTAACTTTTTATCCAACTCACACTAACACGACTATACGACAGTTATCTCTTTTTATAGGTTGTCTTTACTGTAAAATATATTTTATCACTAAAATAACAATAAAATTTACAAACAGGGGTTTATATATGTTTATGTTTAGTTGTTATCTATTTGAATACAATATAAAGTAACTTGTGTTCCTTCCTTATAATATTTAAGCATTTTATAACATGGACTAATTTATAAACAAATCACTTGTGTTTCAGGGCACAATAGAAGAAACCTGGCAGACTCACGACTTGGATTCGATGGGTATGTTTATGCCTTTCACATTATTACTACAACACTTTTCCATGTTCAGTAAGTAGTATTGTTTCTGATTTCATTTACCAGTTCTTCTATGGCTTATGAAACACATTCGTTGACATGTAAACATACAGTGAGAACATATTGCTTTATGCATACATATGTTTGTTGCACTGTTACCATGTCTTTTTTTGCAGTAGTTTGACCAAAATGTATACAAGAGAATTAAATAACGTTTGGTGTAAATATGAAGATATAGTTCATAGCTATTAATCAGCATATAAATGTGTATCTTTATATTTTTATTATTATCGTGGTTTCCTTCCATAAAGGACAAAGAATAAACACATTCTTATTTCCTTTCTTACAAATTTCACGTAATATGAAATGTTGCATGTACTGTAAATCATTTTACTTTTTTCTAATTTATTTTACTTGCTAGCCATTGGTTTCGTTTATGCTACACATTCATTTTTTTCTTGTTTTCATGCAATTAAATTTAGAATAAGAATTTAATGTATTACTCACATAGTGATATAAAGCTTGCCGAGTGAATTCTGCCCACACAAGCCTGTATTTTAAGAGGGAATAACTCAATACTTAATCTTAGAACTGTAGTTGCGGGTCAGTCTACATAGGGGAAACCAAGAGGTTAATTTCCACAAGGATTAAGGAACATATAAGGCATACTAAGAATAAAGATACGGAAAAGTCTGCTGTTTGCTGAACATAGCACAAAAATTAATAATGGAATTTTATTTGACAAAACTAAAGTCCTTGCCAACATCCCACATTACTACCCGAGAATGGTAAGGAAAGCCATAGAAATTATAAAAGAAGAAATAATTTTAATAAGGATGATAGTATACGGCTGCCAAAGACATGGGAACCCATTTTTAAGTAAATTGAAATAAAATGGAAGAGTCAGCCATATTGATTTTTTTGGCCAATGACCATAGGTCACGTGGGTCGTGCCTCCGCCCCCCTCTCCGGCATACCTGCCAACCAGTCCCCACCCACCACCTGTTATAAAGCTGGAAGGTCAATTGCCGATTTCAGTCTCAGAGAAACCACTGAGGATGCCACATCACAGTATGGGCGAAACGTCTGGTCATTTTGTAAATATTGTAGATAGTACCTTGACGCGGTTGTCACCGGAAACTGTAGATTCTAGTTATGACTCAATACTTATTTCGCTTCTAAACTTTCCTATGACTTATTTATTAAATGATTCTGATTCTAATTTGATGAATATATTTTATAAATTTAACTGCTGTGTAAGTTTTATTAATTTAATATTCTTGGTAGATATTTTCTTTTTTTGATCTACCTTGTCACGTAACACCACAGTTCACGCATGGGAAATGACATTTTCAGTTTGGCTGAACATTTTAGTTACTTTAAGTTTTTTATTTCTATTTCCATTTTTCCACAAACTAATTGTATGCAGCAGTCTTAAATAAGTAACGGGGATTTTATAAAAATTCTGTTCATAATGAACTCATTTTGAATGCTATTTTACAACTCTTTATTGGTTAATCAACTAATAGTGTTACTGAAAAATATTTAGAATAAATAAATAAATAAATGTATAGACACTATAAGAGAATTTTATTTTATAAAGTATATTGCACTAAAAAGTCATATGCATATTATTTAATGGCAGTACATTATGTTTTTTCAAATTTTTTTTATAATATGTGAAATAGTAATTATATTATTTTAACCATTACTCAAATATTGCATATTAATTACAATTACATGTATTATTTTTTAGTATTTTACAAAATTTTTTGTAAATGATGTATTTGTAATATTCATAAAGTCTAAAACACACGATGTCATGAACTGTTTGCATTTGATGGAGGGCATCTACCTCCAACACCTGGTGCACAGGGTGATTTATGTGTTCTTACGTATGCTGCCGTGAGACGTGCCAAGACACGTTCTTTGTAGACAGTTATAGAACATAGACACCCGACTTTTAAAGTGCGTTAGATATAACCCATAACTTAAAACTAAACGAAATTGGAAACGTCAAAGGGTAAAATTAATAACAATATATTCACCAAAAGATAAATCTTTTCTCCCAGTCATAGCCAAGATAAACTCTCTACCCTATTAACGTTAGCGCTGCGAGGACAATAGTTGCATCTACAATACTCGTCATTTATTAGAACTCACAAGTAATTACCTAAACATTTATACAGATAAAAGTAAAAACGTCTTTATTTAATATAATATAAAGCTATTCCAATACCATACTAATCAATATCGTCTATTATTTTTATTTTATAATGTAACAATTGTTAATTGTTGCATTATAATTAAATTAGAAAAATTGTTTTTAGAAAATGTTAAATTTTGTAAGAACTGAGTGGTTTAGGAGTTTGTTTTGTTTTCCAAAAGTTTTCGATATAAATTCTCCAAGTTTTGAGAAAAATTCAGAATCTTCCCCTTTGAAATAAAAAAGTAGTTTTTCCCAAATAAAATAGTTAAATAACCAGTATTTTCCTGTTTGTTAATTTCCTGTCAATTTCATGCGACATGTTTTCTGAAGGCAACATGTTTGGTGAGCCTTACCTGTTCAGATGTCCTGGCTTAGAGGGTTCTAATTGGTTGTTTCAGCTTCTAGAGTTAAAGTGGGGGTAAGTCCGTTGGTGGAAGCGTGCGGCCGTTCGGTCAGTTTTTCCAATAACTTTCTGAGTGGGACCACGTTCGATCCGCTTTCGTGTACACGGCAACTTGTACCGTTTCGGTTTTCCTTTACCGTTGCGGCAATTTTTCTGTAGTTCGCTTGTGAGTGATTGTTTGAATGCCGGTCGAGCTTTGTTTTGGTCAATTTTGGATTCGAAACCTTCAGGACAGCTACATCTCCCGGAGGCAATTTTAGAAAATTTTAAAACAATTTTAGAAAATTTAGAAAATTTTAGACAATTTTAAGAAAATTTAGAGAAATTTTTATGTAAGTTTTAGACAATTTAATACAATTTTTAATTTAGAATTTTTTTATATAAAAGTTTAAAGAAATTTATTAAAAAGGTTAAATAAATAAAAAAGGTTCTAGCCTGAAGATATTTAATTTATTATTTTGGAAGAGTTGTTTTAATTTATTTATGTTCCATTGAGTCAATAAAAGAAGAGATTTTTATTTTTGTTTTTATCATTATTTGTAGAAGAAACCAATTTTATTTGTTGAAGTTATTTATAAGAAGATAAATAAAGAAACATTTTTATCACTGGACAATTCTTACTTTAATCTCTCATTTAAGTTTGTTCAACATATCAAAAATAAATAGTAGCTTTAATAAGGCTATAATAACTAAAATGGCTAGTAGTATAAGCATGTACTAAAAGACTAAAACTTAACTGTTAACTAACAATGTAACTATTTACAAAATGAATTCATTAGTATTGATGTAGTAAATGTCTTAATTATTCAGACAATTTATCGTAACAGTCCAAAACCTTGTAACTACTTTTTAAATTGTTCTTAATATATGAGATTTACATTAAATATAAATTCATTCACAAAATATTAACTTTCCATTAACGTTCTTATAACGTGATTGCTTTCGCAGTGTTTTGTTTATGAATGTGGTGAACACTCTAAACACCTCTGATACCAACGAGCTAAACTTGTAAATGTAAGTAAACTTGCAACTACAACTTAAGTTATCTGCATTGCTGACTCTATAAGTTTTTAATTTTCTTCGCGATTACTTATAAATAAATCGTTATAATATATATTTATACGTCTCATACTTCAATTATCGTGTACCTAACTATACGCAAATAACAAAGTAACACGCAGGTCTATGTATATATGATCATAGTCTAATGTATCATGGAATTATTGTGTCGGCCATTTAATCCACAGTAATAGCACATCGACTTTGTCACATTCGATAATGTATCAGTAATCTACATAAGTTGAATAATTAACAATTCAATTGAAGGTATTTCCACAAAATTAAACATATGGATATACAATGTTAGCTGAATTTTTAACTAACACAATCAAACATATTTCACATACATGCATTAATTACTTGTTGTATCTTCCGGTTATACAATAAGTATCTATTTATATATAATAATACTTTTATAATAAAAAAAAAAAAAAAAAAACAATAACTGAGCACCCTCAAATATTTTCTTTATTAAATTATCACCGACCGGTTTCGGCATTTATGCCATCTTCATAGGTGAATATGTGTTTACAAAACAAATAAAATTAAGTAAATAATTATCATAAAGGAAACATATGTTAAATTAGTATATATTTTTCTTCAGGACTAATAGAAGTACCGATGGACAAACATGATTTCAATGAAGAATTCAAAATAATCAAACAAATAGCAATGGCTAATGGTTACAAACCTTCCACAATCGACAAAATATTACATAAAATAAAAATAAAAAATAGAAACATTTGCCAAGAAGAACCAGAAAATAGAACATTCATCTGTGTTCCCCACAACACAATACTTAATAAAGCAATTAGAAAAACCTTTAAGAAAGAAAAATTCAAAATAGGTTTTAAAACAAATAACAACGCATTTAACATAATACAAAAGAAATCCACTTCCAAATTACATAAAACCCAAGATATATTTGACAAATCAGGAATTTACAAAATTGAATGTTTAGACTGCCCAAACTATTACATTGGACAAACAGGACGATCATTTAAACGAAGATTTAATGAACACATACAAGCTCTAAAATCAAACAACAGAACTTCAATGAAATCTTCCTTTGCAGAACACTTACTAAACAATAATCACAACTTCACAAATATGAAAACCAACATGAAAATTCTAAAATTCAGTTCAAAAAGCAAAAAACTAGATTCTCAAGAAGAACTTGAAATTTATAAACACAACAAAGAAAATCCCAATAGTTTAATCAACACCATGTTAACACAAAAAAGGAACCCAATATTCGAAACAATTATACATATAAGAAACAACACACAAAATGACAACAAACCCCCAGAAGAAAAATATATACTAATTTAACATATGTTTCCTTTATGATAATTATTTACTTAATTTTATTTGTTTTGTAAACACATATTCACCTATGAAGATGGCATAAATGCCGAAACCGCTTGGTGATAATTTAATAAAGAAAATATTTGAGGGTGCTCAGTTATTGTTATTTTATTATAACATTATTATAAATAGCAGCCCTAGGAATTACAGCTTTTCTAATAATAATACTTATATACAATAAGTATAAGAATATATTTAGTATAGTATGGCAATATATCTGCTATATAGATGGTTAGTTGTTATATCTGCTATACAGATGGTTAGTTGTTATATCTGCTATATAGATGGTTAGTTGTTATATCTGATATATAGATGGTGAGTTGTTATATCTGCTATAGAGATGGTTAGTTGTTATATCTGATATATAGATGGTTAGTTGTTATATCTGCTATATAGATGGTTAGTTGTTATATCTGCTATATAGATGGTTAGTTGTTATATCTGCTATATAGATGGTTAGTTGTTATATCTACTATATAGATGGTTAGTTGTTATATCTGCTATATATATATGGTTAGTTTATTATATCTGCTATGTATATGGTTAGTTGTTATATCTGATACATAGATGGTTAGTTGTTATATCTTCTATATAGGTGGTTAGTTGTTATATCTGCTATATAGATGGTTAGTTGTTATATCTGCTATATAGATGGTTAGTTGTTATATCTGCTATATAGATGGTTAGTTGTTATATCTACTATATAGATGGTTAGTTGTTATATCTGCTATATATATGGTTAGTTTATTATATCTGCTATGTATATGGTTAGTTGTTATATCTGATACATAGATGGTTAGTTGTTATATCTGCTATATAGATGGTTAGTTGTTATATCTGCTATATAGATGGTTAGTTGTTATATCTGCTATATAGATGGTTAGTTGTTATATCTACTATATAGATGGTTAGTTGTTATATCTGCTATATATATGGTTAGTTTATTATATCTGCTATGTATATGGTTAGTTGTTATATCTGATACATAGATGGTTAGTTGTTATATCTTCTATATAGATGGTTAGTTGTTATATCTGCTATATAGATGGTTAGTTGTTATATCTGCTATATAGATGGTTAGTTGTTATATCTACTATATAGATGGTTAGTTGTTATATCTGCTATATATATGGTTAGTTTATTATATCTGCTATGTATATGGTTAGTTGTTATATCTGATACATAGATGGTCAGTTGTTATATCTGCTATATAGATGGTTAGTTGTTATATCTGCTATATATATGGTTAGTTTATTATATCTGCTATGTATATGGTTAGTTGTTATATCTGATACATAGATGGTTAGTTGTTATATCTGCTATATAGGTGGTTAGTTGTTATATCTGCTATATGGATGGTTAGTTGTTATGTCTGATATATAGATGGTTAGTTGTTATATCTGCTATATAGATGATTAGTTGTTATATCTGCTATATAGATGGTTAATTGTTATATTCTTAGTTAGTTCCATCCACATAGAAAAGTAAAGTAGTCATAATGCCCTCTATCCTGCAGTAGTAGGTGAAGCCGATATCCACCATCTTGGTGAGAAGGGCGCAATCCCTTTGTGGAGCAGCAGATTTAACCTAGATGTAACCTACCATTAAAATAAAATAAAAACCTTTGATATCATTAAAACTAGTCATTTTAAATACCACGTAAACTAAGCAAAACTACTAAAAGTAGGCTAATTACAGTATTGTAAATAAATAATTATCAAATTAATTGGTTTCATAATATTTACCTGTTAAAAGTTAGTCTATCAAGCTTCTTATTATATCTATTGTTAAAATAAATTTCAGCACAATACAGCCTTCCAAGTTTGTATAATTCAACTACCGGGTTCCGTCGAGAAGTGAACAGAGTGTGGAGGGGGAGTTGCCATCTTGGTAAGAGTACCGGCTTCACTTAGATTGCCGTGTGTCTACTCTATTTTATTCTTTCCTCTGTGATTTCATTAATTTTTATAGAACATTTTGGTTCCGTCAATTATCGGTATAATGGTTTGAACCTCTTTGTTCCTCGCATCTCACGTGTTTCATCATCACACACATGTTTCTAAAAGAAACTTGTTATATTTGGAGGTTTGTTTCAATTTTAACTATATATGTTATGGCTGAAACTACAACATAGAATATGAGACATGTTTATTTAGAAAAATGTTAAACAGTCGTAATATTGTAAAATTTTAGCTTCTTTAATAATTATAGGATTTTTTTCTATATTTTATTTGAAAAAATACTATTATTAAAAGTGGATGTCTACATACAATATTTTTAACAGGAACGTATACAATGTGTTGAGAGTGTACGGTATGTCATATATTACAGTACGTGGCTGTTGCCATAGACTTTAACTGAAGGGTTCCGCCGTTATCGCAAGATAACGGCGTCAACATCGATCGTGGCTGTTCCTTGGATTGGTGACTGGTGATCCCTCTTTGTAGGCAGCCTGCCTGTCTGACTGGTGATCCCTCTTTGTACGCAGCCTGCCTGCCTGACTGGTGATCCCTCTTTGTAGGCAGCCTGCCTGCCTGACTGGTGATCCCTCTTTGTACGCAGCCTGCCTGCCTGACTGGTGATCCCTCTTTGTACGCAGCCTGCCTGCCTGACTGGTGATCCCTCTTTGTAGGCAGCCTGCCTGCCTGACTGGTGATCCCTCTTTGTACGCAGCCTGCCTGCCTGACTGGTGATCCCTCTTTGTACGCAGCCTGCCTGCCTGACTGGTGACCCCTCTTTGTACGCAGCCTGCCTGCCTGACTGGTGATCCCTCTTTGTAGGCAGCCTGCCTGCCTGACTGGTGATCCCTCTTTGTACGCAGCCTGCCTGCCTGACTGGTGATCCCTCTTTGTACGCAGCCTGCCTGCCTGACTGGTGATCCCTCTTTGTACGCAGCCTGCCTGCCTGACTGGTGATCCCTCTTTGTACGCAGCCTGCCTGCCTGACTGGTGATCCCTCTTTGTACGCAGCCTGCCTGCCTGACTGGTGATCCCTCTTTGTACGCAGCCTGCCTGCCTGACTGGTGATCACTCTTTGTACGCAGCCTGCCTGCCTGACTGGTGATCCCTCTTTGTAGGCAGCCTGCCTGCCTGACTGGTGATCCCTCTTTGTACGCAGCCTGCCTGCCTGACTGGTGATCCCTCTTTGTACGCAGCCTGCCTGCCTGACTGGTGATCACTCTTTGTACGCAGCCTGCCTGCCTGACTGGTGATCCCTCTTTGTAGGCAGCCTGCCTGCCTGACTGGTGATCCCTCTTTGTACGCAGCCTGCCTGCCTGACTGGTGATCCCTCTTTGTACGCAGCCTGCCTGCCTGACTGGTGATCCCTCTTTGTAGGCAGCCTGCCTGCCTGACTGGTGATCCCTCTTTGTAGGCAGCCTGCCTGCCTGACTGGTGATCCCTCTTTGTACGCAGCCTGCCTGCCTGACTGGTGATCCCTCTTTGTAGGCAGCCTGCCTGCCTGACTGGTGATCCCTCTTTGTACGCAGCCTGCCTGCCTGACTGGTGATCCCTCTTTGTACGCAGCCTGCCTGCCTGACTGGTGATCCCTCTTTGTAGGCAGCCTGCCTGCCTGACTGGTGATCCCTCTTTGTAGGCAGCCTGCCTGCCTGACTGGTGATCCCTCTTTGTACGCAGCCTGCCTGCCTGACTGGTGATCCCTCTTTGTAGGCAGCCTGCCTGCCTGACTGGTGATCCCTCTTTGTACGCAGCCTGCCTTCCTGACTGGTGATCCCTCTTTGTACGCAGCCTGCCTGCCTGACTGGTGATCCCTCCTTGTACGCAGCCTGCCTGCCTGACTGGTGATCCCTCTTTGTACGCAGCCTGCCTGCCTGACTGGTGATCCCTCTTTGTAGGCAGCCTGCCTGCCTGACTGGTGATCCCCCTTTGTAGGCAGCCTGCCTGCCTGACTGGTGATCCCTCTTTGTAGGCAGCCTGCCTGCCTGACTGGTGATCCCTCTTTGTACGCAGCCTGCCTGCCTGACTGGTGATCCCTCTTTGTAGGCAGCCTGCCTGCCTGACTGGTGATCCCTCTTTGTACGCAGCCTGCCTGCCTGACTGGTGATCCCTCTTTGTACGCAGCCTGCCTGCCTGACTGGTGATCCCTCTTTGTACGCAGCCTGCCTGCCTGACTGGTGATCCCTCTTTGTAGGCAGCCTGCCTGCCTGACTGGTGATCCCTCTTTGTACGCAGCCTGCCTGCCTGACTGGTGATCCCTCTTTGTACGCAGCCTGCCTGCCTGACTGGTGATCCCTCTTTGTACGCAGCCTGCCTGCCTGACTGGTGATCCCTCTTTGTACGCAGCCTGCCTGCCTGCCTGATTTTATATTTGTTAAATCATAAGTATGATTATTCAGTTAATTGCTATCTCTCAAAAGCCTTTGTATTAAATATTAAACTGTGTAACAAGTTATTATGTATGAATTAATATGTATGTATTAATATGATTTCATAACAAGTTACTGTGTATGAAATTAAATAACTTTGTAAATGTAGTTTTTAAAAATTGTGTAGATTTTATAATGAAATTTAGTTTCATTAAGAATTTTTATGAGTCAAACATCGATTTTATGTCTCTGTCACAACAAGACACGCCACAAACACTGCGGAGCTGGACATAAACCGATATTACACTAAACTGGCCTCAAATTAATTTAATGTGTAATTAATATACACTGGTACTGAAAAGTCTTGAAACGTACAAACATAAAACTTTGTACTATGACACAGAGCATAAAATTAAACTTGTTGATGCAATTAGTAGCTCTTCACCGCCTCAAGGTGATGGCCGATAAGGAGTCAGTAGAAAATCTTAAATGTAAGCATAGGTCGATGTGCATACTACTTTTAAGGTATTAATTTTATTAGAACATCATGCCGCAATACTGTTTCAATACTGATCATATGTGCAAGTTCAAGAATAGCTTAATTTTATTATAACCATAACAGATGAAGCTACAAAACTTCACACATGACAACTGTACACAACCACCTACTTTAAGACGTATTCAGTGATCTGTTATTTTTCTGTTGGAACGGTCGACGAGTAGTCTGCAGAAAAGTTTTAATGTAAGTATAGGTTGATATGCACATAATTTTAAAGGGCTTGATCAAATACTGATCTTGCAATTGTAAATAAGATCAGTATTGAAACTTTCGAACGTCATCATTTTGTTTATGATTATATTTTAAGGCTTAATTTGCGGTGTGATGTTCTACTAATTAAGAATTTAAATTGGTATGCAAATTGACCCATACTGACATTTAAGATTTTCCACCGACTCCTTGCGTGCTATCCCCTGATATGGCGAAGAGCTACGGATTGCATCAAACATTTCAATGTTATGACATTGTAAAATGTGTTATCTTTGTACGTTTACGAGTACTGAAGATATTAGACCGTTTTATTAAACTCGCGTAAATGGTTTACTCACCAGTGTTCTCAGTAATTGATATGTTTTGGCAAATTGGATTTTCATATTGTTTTGTCAACGAAAGTGTTGTTGATACTTGATATTATATTATTAGTGGATTATAAGTATATAAATAATCCACTATTGAATAATGGCAAATTCTAACAATATATTAGTGTTTTAACATTTAAAAACAAATTACTACCTTTCATAAAATTGTATCTTCAACACTTCTTGTCTTCTGCAGTAATAAAATTTGATTTTGTTACGTAATAATATAGAATCCAAAACATTATTTGTGGAATAAACTTGGATTCTGGAATGTACCTAATATTTGAGTTGTTGAACTACACCATAAGGCCTACTGTAAAGAAGTGATATATTTTTCTTGTATGTGTAGTCAACAAAAAATGAATCAAAGTTTGCATTCAGACTTTCATTTAGTACTTATTCAAAGTTCTAAAAATGGAAATAAGAAAACTTATTACTGTTTTAATATAAGTCGTCATTTGGTAGTCGGAGGGGGCAGTTGACCTCGTAATAGAGAGTGGTAAGGTTGACATTTTTATTAGCCCTTTCGATCTCAACGTCCTTTTTTAGGACGTGAGGTACATTTGCGTTTGATCACAACGTCCTTTTTTAAGACGTCCGGTAAAATATTAAAAAAATTTCTTTTATGAAAATACCCTCGGTACCTATATCAAAATACTCATAAAGGGCCGCTTTACAAATTTATAGTATTTTTCGGCACTTTTAATTTTGTATGTTGATGATATTTTAGAAGGCTGTGGCTGCTCAGAGCAACAGCGCGCCAAAAGTCTCAGCTCAGTCAGCTGGTCAGTTCGCTCCACTGTTTCTTGTCGTTGTTGACTCTGACAAATTATATATTACAAGTATGTATTACAAAATATATATTACAAGTAAACCTAAGGTTATTAGGGGTTATAATTGCTACATGGGTGGTGTAGATGGCCATGACCAGATGTTACACCAGTATGTGGGAGACCGTAAGTCAACCAAGTTTTGGAAAGAGATTACTTGTATTCTTTTATTGAGGATGATTTTAAATATATTCATTTTGTATAAAAGTAATACAACCAAACCCATGCCTAGACTTAATTTTACTGAAATCTTGGTTGATAACTTAACAGGTAAATAGTTTAACATAAAAGAACAAAGACCCCCTAGACCAGACTTTGACATTAGTAGTGACGAAGAAGAGCAAGGTGGAGGTGACACTTTTTTTTAAACTACCTAATAATAAGCAAAGATATTGTTGTGATTGTAGTGTAGCTAGCACTAAAGATGATGGTAAAATAAAAAAGTCAATGTACATTTGTATCAAGTTTAAGAAAGGTTAACATACCAAGTGTTTTTGGAAATTTTTTTTGAAGCTATTTATAGTTCACACGCAATGAAACTTTGTATTTTTGTCCATTATAAAGTGTTGTAATACAATATAATTTTGGATTTTGGATACACATTTTTTTATACTGCCAACTACATGATAATGCAAATTTTGAAAAACGTTTTTGGCAAGTCACAAGTAAAAAAACACATATTTTTTGTATGCATATAAATATTTTGACTAATTCATTTTATATGGTGGAATGTAAGACTTAGTTTTAAAAAATAGGTCCATTATAAAATTTCATCCATAGATAAAAATTCTCTGCAGTTTTATATGTTCATAAAAATAGGCCTGGGACTCAGGCAGACACACCAATGCTAGGCGCTGGGACTCAGCAGACATACCAATGCTAGGCGCTGGGACTCAGACAGTCACACTAGTGCTAGGCGCTGGGACTCAGGCAGACACACCAGTGCTAGGCGCTGGGGCTCAGGCAGACACACCAGTGCTAGGTGCTGGGACTCAGGCAGACACACCAGTGCTAGGCGCTGGGACTCAGGCAGATACACCAATGCTAGGTGCTGGGACTCAGGCAGATACACCAGTGCTAGGCGCTGGGACTTAGGCAGATACACCAACGCTAGGTGCTGGGACTCAGGCAGTCACACCAGTACTAGGCGCTGGGACTCAGGCAGATACACCAATGCTAGGTGCTGGGACTCAGGCAGATACACCAGTGCTAGGCGCTGGGACTTAGGCAGATACACCAACGCTAGGTGCTGGGACTCAGGCAGATACACCAATGCTAGGCGCTGGGACTCAGGCAGACACCCAGTGCTAGGCGCTGGGACTCAGGCATATACACCAATGCTAGGTGCTGGGACTCAGGCAGATACACCAATGCTAGGTGCTGGGACTCAGGCATATACACCAATGCTAGGTGCTGGGACTCAGGCAGATACACCAATGCTAGGTGCTGGGACTCAGGCAGATACAGCGCGACAAATTCCTGGGATCGAAAGGGATAAAGGGGGCTTTACAACTAAGAACACTATAACGATGAATAAAGCGGATTTTCCAAGCAGCTGAGAATGTAACTTCAACCTAAGTAAGATCAGTACAAGACAAATGTAATTGCCATTCATTAGAGACATTAAACGTTTAATTGATATGAAACTAACGTCAATGAAATAAATATTGATTTTTTTAAATAGGAGGAAACTTTCATATTTTACACTTGCATTTTTGTGTATCAGACTTATCTATGAATAATTTAATGTCTTGGTTACAAAAAAATCACTGGTAACAAAGGAACAACATCATAATTTTAGTTTCTTAGTACTTAATGAATTAGAAAAAACGTTTACTATACACTCAGCTAGATAATTGAAGAGGTTTTTATAGACGCTTTATTAGGATAGGATATATTAAATTTAAAATAAATTCTTTCATCAAATATTTTAAAAGCAATAAATATTTCAAGAGTCTTTAAAATTATGATATTTAAAAATCTGTAATTATTAGTAACTATGTTCTAACTATTCAACAGACATCTGTTCTCTAATAAATAATATCAAAACTCTAAATTTTACTATAAATATTGCATGTCTTTACAAAATGAAAAGACCTGTTGTTAATATGCACTTAGGGCCTGTCCTTCGAACCTAAGAAAATGTAGAATGAAGGTTGATATACAGACTTGGTGTAGGTGCAAATTATGTGACTGTTAGTGATACCAACTTACTGTCAATGACAGACACTCGACCTCAACCTAGTGGTGTCTGACATTCCAGTTGGTGGTAAACAACCATTCCAGTTGCTGGTAAACAACCTCACCCTCATTCTACTCTTGTTATAAAGATCGATCCCAAGAGGGGTAGAAGGGAGGTTAACAGACAGTACTTTGTGGAGGAGTAGATCACGTGGCTCTTGGCGACAGTAAATTTGTCTCTACCAATTGGTGTCTGACGTTCAAGTTGCTGGTAAACAAGCTCTCCCTCATCCCACTCTTGTTATAAAGATCGATCCCAAGAGGGGTAGAAGGGAGGTTGACAGACAGTACTTTGTGGAGGAGTAGATCACGTGGCTCTTGGCGACAATAAATTTGTCTCTACCAATTGGTGTCTGACGTTCCAGTTGCTGATAAAGAACCTCACCCTCATCCTACTCTTGTTATTAAGATCGATCCCAAGAAGGGTAGAAGGGAGGTTGACAAACAGCACTTTGTGGAGGTGTAGATATCACGTGGCTCTTGGCGACAGCAGATTTGTCTCTACCAATTGGTGTCTGACGTTCAAGTTGCTGGTAAACAAGCTTTCCCTCATCCCACTCTTGTTATAAAGATCGATCCCAAGAAGGGTAGAAGGGAGGTTGACAAACAGCACTTTGTGGAGGTGTAGATATCACGTGGCTCTTGGCGACAGCAGATTTGTCTCTGCCAATTGGTGTCTGACGTTCAAGTTGCTGGTAAACAAGCTTTCCCTCATCCCACTCTTGTTATAAAGATCGATCCCAAGAAGGGTAGAAGGTAGGTTGACAAACATCACTTTGTGGAGGCGTAGATATCACGTGGCTCTTGGCGACAGCAGATTTGTCTCTGCCAATTGGCGTCTGACGTTCCAGTTGCTGGTAAACAACCTCACCCTTATCCTACTCTTGTTATGAAGATCGATCCCAAGAAGGGTAGAAGGGAGGTTGACAGACAGTACTTTGTGGAGGTGTAGATATCACGTGGCTCTTGGCGACAGCAGATTTGTCTCTGCCAATTGGCGTCTGACGTTCCAGTTGCTGGTAAACAACCTCACCCTTATCCTACTCTTCATCAACAACTTTTTTTTTCATTTTTGGCTACATTTGTATTATGTTTTTTTAAATGTTAGGAATTTGTTTTTTTAGATTTAAATACTAACCATAAAGTTAAATATCTTAGTACGTTAAAATACTCCCCCTAAAAAGCAATTGGCGCAGAAATAAAAATGTCTTAAAATTATTATTTCATCAAGGTTTTTACTCACTTATTAATTTATATTTATATTTAGAACTTAAAATCATAGTTTAAACCTCCAATTTTCACTCTGGGAATACTCGCGAAAAATTAAAAAAAAACTTACCCTCTACGTAAACAACGTATTTACCACCCTTCCTCCATGTACAATAGACGACCTGAATACCCTTACAGAAGACGACTACGTATGTATTTTTCTAAGTAAAATTTCATTTTACTACTTTCAAATAGTAATTTTCTATTTTTAAAGCAAAACTAGAAGGGAAACTATTTTTTATCAGAGCTAAATGTATGAGTGGTAAAGTGATGCCTGGTTTACTACGTATTATATTCCCCTCCCTAAAACAATTTAACGGTTGTTTTGAAAATGTCTGCTGAAAGTCAAAATACATTTGTAGTATATCCTGGATAGTAAAAAAAGTTAGAACACGTGGACTTTAAGCCAAGTAATTTGATGAATTGTGGTATTTAGTGTAATTTAGTTAATAGTTTTCTTATGCATTTATTTATTATTTTTTTAATGAGACTAAGTTCATATTTTAAAGCCATATATTACATATTTTAAACAAATTATACAGTGGGTATCATGTAATAGTGTAATATGATATTGCGTTAGCTTCATTTTAATCAATCTTGTTTGTGAATATTGTGCCAGTTTCCTCTATATTTTTTTTTAAGGGTTAAATCGAACACACTTTCATCGTCAGGTTTCTATGCTCTATAACTATACAAAGTACGTGTTGGAACGTCTCATGGCAGCATACGTAAGAACCCATCAGTCACCAGGTGTTGGAGGTAGATGCCCTACATCAAATGACACCGTGTCTTTAAACTTCTTATAATATTATTTTTATTGTTAGGTCTTTTTTTATTTAATATTATTACTTGTAAACTATTTCATTTATGGCTATAATATGAATTCTACAAAAAACATATGTTGCAAGGTTTTATAAAATAGAAAGCCCAAAGTCATTCCAAAATAACGACGTTCCATTAACTAGATTTGCCAAAAAAAGTTCTTTTAGTAACTGTATTCTACAGAAAGGCAGTGTTATTTATGTTCGCTAAAATGCTCAAAATATTTGCACTCAACCTGTGACTTTTATGAGGTTGAGTGGGGAATTATAATAGCTATGGCTGTCCCTCATACTACCACAGAATTAATTTCTCTTACAATTTAGTCTACAAAAGTGTCATATTTCGGCAGCTATTACAGTACAGGGCAAAACCAATCCATTAGCCTTTCTCATTTCAAGTATTAGAATAAAATGTAGACTGTTAAAATAAAAGCAGTGCAGATCAATTTACGATCCGGTGATTTTAATATGTTAATTTTATTTCTATATGATTAAAATTGCAACAAACAAATAAAGTTGTATTGTCAATATAAGTGATATTAATTTGAATGGTTTTGTAAAATAAACCTCTATAAATGTGTTTTACTAAAAATAAGTCGTTGGATTACAAATTTATTTTTCAAAATTTCCAAGTTATTACAGGTACAATTTGTAATTCAAATAACCAGATATAATAATGCACAAACTTATATCGTAAACTGTTCTAAGTTTTAGGGAAATTAGCACTGAATACTATTTATAAGAAAAATAAAAAAATATCGTGTCAGTAAACAATTAATTAAATAACTCTAACACTACTTAAATTTACAATTTATTATCAACGTTTGTTGATATACATATATGTTATCAATGTTTTACTGAATTTACCTGTAAAGTAAGTTACATTTAATTTTTATTTTTGAAGAGGTAATGATAATAGTTTTTCTCATATATTTTTAACAATTTTTGCCACACTAGGTATTTATAGATTGACCCAGAATGTTGTCATGGATGTAGGTGTAACGGTCCAGCCTTGTGATCTATTTAAATAATTACGATTTCCTGTCTCGTTTTATGAGAGATTCCAATGTGAGATTCTAAAAACCTGACGAACTTGCGAGCACTTTACTTTAGAATTGAAATTATTAAGCTATACTGTATTTTATTTAGTTTAATTTATGAAACTGATTTACTGATAATGTATTTTACATACAGCAGGGTATGATAAAAAATATGACTATAAAAAAGAGTTAATTTGTATTTTTATTTATGCTATCTTCTTGATTAGGTTTTTTTTATTTATACTCACCCAATTATATACTTGCACATTTAATAATTAACATAAAATTATTTTTTATTTGTATGAACTATTTTAAAGTTGCTACAAATATTTGTCACTAATTACCTAAGTTTGCAGAAGTTCCCTTAATTATTCAGTTAAGGATAAAAATTTTAATAGTTTTATAAGTTACAAATACATAAAATACCAAGATATTAATAAAGGCATGTTACCTTTGTGTACTTTATGTTTTGTTTATTTACTATAATTTAATCAGTAGTTTTTTATCTAGGTATTATAATTTAAATGACATCACTGAAACTAATTAGTCTCCAATTTGAAAAATAAGCCGCATTTAAATTTGATTTGTCTTGTTACCTATTGTACTCTCATTAAAAAAATTAGATATTTCAGGATATGGACTTTAAAAGTATTTCCTATTTTTATTTTCTTATCAAAAATGTTAAAGTCTGTAATTAAATGTGAATTAAATTTGTCTTGTACTGCTCTTAATTAGGTTGAAGTTACAATATCATCTGCTTGGTAAATCAGCTCCAGTCATCGTTGTAGTGTTCTTAGTTGTAAAGCTCCCTTTAATTAAAATATCAACCTTGCCCCCTCCATTACGAGGTCAAGTCTCCTCCATGTCCGTTATAACAGTCCTATTATTGGAAAAGTACTAAGTCTCTTATTTCCATTGTTAAAATTGAGAAAGGCATTACATCAATTATCAACGTCGTAAATGTAAGTTTTAATTTAATTTTTTGCTGACAACGTTAAAAAAGAAACATGTCTTTTTAAAAGCTTTTTTAAAACATTTTTAAAGCCGACAACCTTTAAAATGTTCTTTTTTCTTATTGTACGAAAATTTGATTTCAGATTAAATTAGCTAAAATATAGATTATGTCATTAGGTAAATGGTACGTGAGCGGGCCTGGGTGAGGGTGTAGTCCTACGATAGATGAGCGTAACCTTTCGTAAGCTTCTAGGCATATTTTTCATTACCTGATGTATTAAGAGCTATCTATATACGTATATGAGTATTGAATAATAATTTACGAAGGTACTATTTCAATTTAAAATATTTTTAAAGTGGTGACCCTTTGGTTAAAAAGACCCGAAAAATAATATCATTAAAAAACACTGAAACATATTGATTTTACATTTTTATGTAGTCCTGTATTTACCTTGTGTTGTGGAGGATGTAGGTGTACAATCCCTTTCACCATCAAAGTGAGGATAATACTGGAGAGTGTGGTATCTGTATTGTGAGGAGGTGGGTTAGGACGTTGATAGGGAGATCCTTGTGTGCTAGCTTTTTTTATTTAGGTGTATTACACGGTTAATCAGACCAATATTACCTGGTTTGGAGTGCACGACAAATCTTGGCCATTGGGATGTTTATAAAAAGTCAGTCAATCTTTGTTAGAAACAAAATCACACTCGTTCATCTACTCTCATTTACAACCCAAGCTTGCCAATCAGTATTGTATTATCATCGATGTCAGCCTGATAACGTAGTTGTTATTAAACAAAAGTTAGTATAGGTTAAGTTTACGATTTTAAATATGCTAATCTCTATAGGATGAAGGATTTCAAGACAGTTGAAAAACCCTGATTATTATTGACATGGATAAATTTATAGATGGTTATATGGTGGGTTGAGTAGATGCCCGAATAGATAAATTGTACTATTTATCCGTATGATCAGAACATCGCTCTGTATATTAGGTGAACACAGGAATGAGCTCATAGTATGTTGATTATTTACGAAACTATTAATTGTGGATGGGATCCTCATTAACTACTACGTTATACATGAGGAAATACTAAACATACCAGAAACATAGGGCAAAGTATTTGAGTAAATAAATATTTTCCCCCATGTAGTTTATCACTTAATAAGCGTTTGCCCATCAGAAGCCGTTTGCGAAGGGGTTAAGCCAGTGTCAAATCATCGCTTTCCTTGGAACATAATTATTCATAATATGTCATGAGAGGATATGAAAATATGATTTCTCATGAAACTTAATTGTGTGTGATTTAATTTAATTTTTAGACTATTCCTGAAGCTTTTATTATTCGTCATTTTTAGCAATTTATTGGATTAAATGTCTTACACGATTTTTGAAACGATAATAGATTTATTGAAGATTGCTACGTGTCCACTTTTATTGATACTCTCTGAGATAATAGAATGTTGTTTACTTGTCCATACTAGTATGTGTGTTGTCCACAGGCGTGTTGCGGGGTACGATGCATGACTGCCCCCGGTAGAAAGGGTTGCAGCCATGGAGCAACTTCAGATAGAAACAGAGAGGTTAGTAGTTTCATCCTATTTCATCAATCATTAAAGTAATTCTTAATAAAATACTTTCAATTTGTGGACCAATGTTTAACAACAAGCTGTAAGTCCAATTTAAATTGGTAAATCAAATCACATACAAAATTATCCAACAATTATTATATCCCAAAACCATTTTACAGTAAAACTAATTACATAAACTATTTGCGCCAGTTTATATTTAAATAAGGTTTACTCCAGGTGTCTAGTCTACATTTATATACCATGCTTTGTAACTGAAACAAATAAATAACAAATAAAAATGTGATATTGACTTAGTTTTTTTTTTTTTTTATATGTTATACTCATTACAAGAAGATTAAGATGTCATAAAACTGTAATTTCAAACATATAATCAGTCTAGAAGACTAGGTGAATTAAATTTAGTGTTCTTCTTTTTTTACCTGACGTTTTTTGTCGTGGCGTGCTCCCTCAATGTTTTCACATTCCTTGTTGTCTAAAAAGTTAGGCTGAAACTGAAACGAACGGCTTGCAGAATTGGCATGAACTAATTGAAGTATAATCTTTCACACCATATTTAATTTGAATATTTCAGTGTTAGCCTGTTTGGAAATCCAATCCTCGGCATTTGAAAGCAGCTTAACTGGTATTTTAGCATATTTAGGCCTCAAAATGGACTACGAACTGTCAAAGGCATAAGCTAATACAAACATGTCAGGTATTCTTGACATTTTGCAAAATAATTAAATTTGATAACTGTGGAAGTCGTATATATCTTACAATTTGAGATGTTATATGTACATAAAACACCTAGAACTGTTACTTAGTTCGTTTAGGTAGAGTGTGTCTAGACGAACATAGGTTTACGAGCTACGCGTATATTGGTAGGTCACATAAGTGATCGTATGTCCAGCCTGTGTAGTTATGAGTTTACTATTCTAAATACAGAGTCATATTTAACATTACAAACCTAAGTATACATTATAAGTATAAAAGTACATACATCATAGTAATAGATTTTAGTAAATCCCATTTACCATCATCAAACCGGACGAATTCTCAAATCAGGTGCCTAGTTTTGTAAACGTTATACTCGTTTGTGATTTATACAAAGTGTTGGTATGTTTATTAATTAAAAATAATTGTTTTATACAGCATTTTTATCATATTCCATCCATTGGTAAATGTTGTGTGTTCTGTGGTCCATTAGTGTGGTTAATAAAAATAATACGATTTATTGCATAAACCTGTATACATATTATCATACACTGTATACAATTTGTTATAAAAATATTTGAATCATTTTATTCATTCATCATTCATTCATCCAAACAAATGTTACATTAATGCAGTCATTAATTTTATTTGACATCAGGCCCCCCCCCCCCTTCGATGTGGACATTTTCATGAATATTCTTAGTGTCTCATCATGAACTCGTCATCCGAGTAAGAAGCGTTGGTCACCGATAGGAGTTTTAGTTGGTTTTTAAATTTGCTTTGATTGTGTATTTGTTTGACGCCTTCTAATTGTTCTCACTATAGTTCCATGTAATGTAGTAGTATTAGTGGCAGGCCTCAGATTACTGGCACAAATATTCCAGGTTATATGAGGAATCTATTTATAACTAAAGCCTATATTTACGACAGGCCAGTGGACGAAGCATCACAAGTAGGCAAAAATTTTTATTTGTATGTTAATAGCTACTTCTCTTAATAGATTATTGTAAATTCTTTGTACTTTAGCTTCTTATTCTTTTACAAACTTTTCAAAGTCCGTACACCTTCACTTGTTCCGATATCCAAGTGTAAATATATTTTTAACCCTCCTCTAATCATGATCTATTAGTTACTAAGCAGTGTTTTGAGGCTTAAATCTAGTAATTCGAGGACATGGGTTGTCAGAACAAGCTTTAACGTTAATTGAGGTGTTACAATCTATTTGACATAGAGAGTGAAACGATTGACTCGTATAATACTACAGTAAGCCCTGTGATGAGCTGTTTGAAGGTTTACTGAATATTGTTCAGTTAATTGCCTCATAAACACAGTTGTACATTCTGTTTGTAGCTCGCTAAATCCTTGAGTAATTAGAATTGTGTTGATTGTAATGCATTGTTAAAGCCAGCTATAGTTGTTACAAAGAAAGATAAAAATGGTCCGTTCATTTCATTAGTTCTATTTAAAATTTGTTTTCTTCTGATAGTTTATGTAAAATTATAAGTTAAAAATAACTTTATATTGTTGGATTTTCCAAAGTTATTTGAAATTTTATTTGTATTTAAAAAAAATCTGGCTTTTGCTCACTCAATTTCTGCAGTTATTTCTTAACAAATTTTAACATTTTTTATGACAGTACCTAATCATTGTGAATCAGGATATTTTAAGGCCCTATTCTAGTAGAGTAGAAACTGACTTTTAAAATAAAACCAATCATGTTGAACATATTTTAAGTAATTACTCATTTAAGTTCACTTAATTTTCATGTTTATTTCTTAAAGCAATCTAAATAAATATGTTTTTGTTAAAGAGATAAATTACAAGATCACCGTGAAGCTTGACTTTTGAGATTCAATTCCAAACAAGTACCAGCAGACCCTAAATATTTTCACTTAAGATTTACGTTGGTATTATTGTGTTTCTTAAAACAGAATATGTAATTATATATCTAATTTGAATTCTTTACTCTGAAAAAAACTTTTTATAAGATAATCATGGCTCTTCCAAATCAAAACAATATGTATATTTCATTTATTATTATTAATATACCTTATTTTTTATTTTGTTATAACATTTACACATATAAATGTTATAGGGGTTTCTGTAACCATACCTTTTGTAGATTAACTTAATTTTGTTCAAATAAATGGATATATAAATTGACTATTTATATAATGGGCAAGAGCATATGGTTAATTTTAGAAAGAGAAAACTGAACAATATATCCGAGGGCTTCCTAGTTTCATATATTCACCATTTTGAGAATATCTCGACAATAATCATGTACTAAAGAGTTTATTATTGCTTCGTGTATCTTCATAATTGTAACCCGTCTGCAAACAGTGATTAAAAATAGGTCAACGGTGTTATAAACACGCCAGTAAGGTTTAAACGCAATACGGATTGAGAGTCAAAGTGTTTGGCACGAGGTGCCAGCCGTCGTGAGTTACAGCTCCGCAAACATGTCCGAGGCCTACTTGCTCCACACGGCTGAGTGTCAAAGTGTTTGACGCGAGGTGCCAGCCGTCGTGAGTTACAGCTCCGCAAACATATCCGAGACCTATTTGCTCCACACAGCTGATTGTCAAAGTGTTGGGCGCGAGGTGCCAGGCGTCGTGAGTGACAGCTCCTCAAACATGTCCGAGACCTACTTGCTCCACACGGCTGAGTGTCAAAGTGTTAGGTGTGAGGTGCCAGCCGTAGTGAGTTACAGCTCCGCAAACATATCCGAGACCTACTTGCTCCACACGGCTGAGTGTCAAAGTGTTTGGTGCAAGGTACCAGCCATCATAAGTTACAGCTCCGGAAACACGTCCGAGACCTACTTGCTCCACACGGCTGAGTGTCAAAGTGTTTGGCGCGAGATGCCAGCCGTCGTAAGTTACAGCTCCGCAAATATGTCCCAGACCTACTTGCTCCACAAGGCTGAGTGTCAAAGTGTTGGCGCGAGGTGCCAGGCGTCATGAGTTACAGCTCCGCAAACATGTCCGAGACCTACATGCTACACACGGCTGAGTGTCAAAGAGTTAGGCGCGAGGTGCCAGCCGTCGTGTGTTACAGCTCCGCAAACATGTCCTAGACCTACTTGCTTCACACGGCTGAGTGTCAAAGTGTTAGGTGCGAGGTGCCAGCCGTCGTGAGTTACAGCTCCGCAAACATGTCCGAGACCTACTTGCTCCACACGGCTGAGTGTCAAAGTGTTAGGTGCGAGGTGCAAGCCGTCGTGAGTTACAGCTCCGCAAACATGTCCGAGGCCTACTTGCTCCACACGGCCTGGCGCAAGGTACCAGCAGTCGTGAGTTACAGCTCCGCAAACATGTCCGAGACCTTCTTGCTCCACACGGCTGAGTGTCTAAGTGTTTGGCGTGAGGTGCCAACCGTCGTGAGTTACAGCTCCGCAAACATGTCCGAGACCTTCTTGCTCCACACGGCTGAATGTCTAAGTGTTTGGCGTGAGGTGCCAACCGTCGTGAGTTACAGCTCCGCAAACATGTCCGAGACCTTCTTGCTCCACACGGCTGAGTGTCTAAGTGTTTGGCGTGAGGTGCCAACCGTCGTGAGTTACAGCTCCGCAAACATGTCCGAGACCTTCTTGCTCCACACGGCTGAGTGTCTAAGTGTTTGGCGTGAGGTGCCAACCGTCGTGAGTTACAGCTCCGCAAACATGTCCGAGACCTTCTTGCTCCACACGGCTGAGTGTGTAAGTGTTTGGCGTGAGGTGCCAACCGTCGTGAGTTACAGCTCCGCAAACATGTCCGAGACCTACTTGCTCCACACGGCTGAGTGTGTAAGTGTTTGGCGTGAGGTGCCAACCGTCGTGAGTTACAGCTCCACAAACATGTCCGAGACCTTCTTGCTCCACACGGCTGAGTGTCTAAGTGTTTGGCGTGAGGTGCCAACCGTCGTGAGTTACATCTCCGCAAACATGTCCGAGACCTTCTTGCTCCACACGGCTGAGTGTCTAAGTGTTTGGCGTGAGGTGCCAACCGTCGTGAGTTACAGCTCCGCAAACATGTCCGAGACCTTCTTGCTCCACACGGCTGAGTGTCTAAGTGTTTGGCGTGAGGTGCCAACCGTCGTGAGTTACAGCTCCGCAAACATGTCCGAGACCTTCTTGCTCCACACGGCTGAGTGTGTAAGTGTTTGGCGTGAGGTGCCAACCGTCGTGAGTTACAGCTCCGCAAACATGTCCGAGACCTTCTTGCTCCACACGGCTGAATGTCTAAGTGTTTGGCGTGAGGTGCCAACCGTCGTGAGTTACAGCTCCGCAAACATGTCCGAGACCTTCTTGCTCCACACGGCTGAGTGTCTAAGTGTTTGGCGTGAGGTGCCAACCGTCGTGAGTTACAGCTCCGCAAACATGTCCGAGACCTTCTTTCTCCACACGGCTGAGTGTCTAAGTGTTTGGCGTGAGGTGCCAACCGTCGTGAGTTACAGCTCCGCAAACATGTCCGAGACCTTCTTGCTCCACACGGCTGAGTGTCTAAGTGTTTGGCGTGAGGTGCCAACCGTCGTGAGTTACAGCTCCGCAAACATGTCCGAGACCTTCTTGCTCCACATGGCTGAGTGTGTAAGTGTTTGGCGTGAGGTGCCAACCGTCGTGAGTTACAGCTCCGCAAACATGTCCGAGACCTTCTTGCTCCACACGGCTGAGTGTGTAAGTGTTTGGCGTGAGGTGCCAACCGTCGTGAGTTACAGCTCCGCAAACATGTCCGAGACCTACTTGCTCCACACGGCTGAGTGTGTAAGTGTTTGGCGTGTGGTGCCAACCGTCGTGAGTTACCGCTCCGCAAACATGTCCGAGACCTTCTTGCTCCACACGGCTGAGTGTGTAAGTGTTTGGCGTGAGGTGTCAACCGTCGTGAGTTACAGCTCCGCAAACATGTCCGAGACCTTCTTGCTCCACACGGCTGAGTGTCTAAGTGTTTGGCGTGAGGTGCCAACCGTCGTGAGTTACAGCTCCGCAAACATGTCCGAGACCTTCTTGCTCCACACGGCTGAGTGTCTAAGTGTTTGGCGTGAGGTGCCAACCGTCGTGAGTTACAGCTCCGTAAACATGTCCCAGACCTAATTTCTCCTCACGGCTGCTTCCGAAAAGCGGTAATATTAATAACTCCTAGTGTCACATCTGGTTGTGGAAATTTGGCAAATCACGATGTTTGTAAATAATCTGTTATTTCAACACTTTCTAATGTGAAATAGTAGAGTTTAAGACTCTTTCAGTTAATAGACATTGTATATATTATTGAAAATAAAAGTCATTAAATTGGTTATAATCAATGTTAAATAATTCATTCATAAATATAAAAGCCAATAAATAACTGACTGATAACAGTTTCTCAAAAATTATACTGATTATTACCATGAAACTTGGCACACATTTATATTTAATAAAAAAATATTTCAAAACATTTTTCCTCAAAGAGCTAAAATTAGTTCGATTATTTGTATCCCCATATCGGAGAATCACAGCCTTCGTTAACTGTAGCTTAGAACGGTGCAGTTTAAGTAAAGGGATTACTTCTTAACAATGGAAATGAGCAATGTGAAGAAAAATATCAATATTACATCAGGATATTTGGTTAACAAGGGTTGACACGTGAACCATGCAAGAGTCCCCTAGTGTATAATATCAACACCCTATAAAGAATACCTATCTATGCGTGGAATGGACAGACAATAGCTACTACTTGACTGTAAATTTAATCAGAACAAAAAATACAAAGTAAATAATAATAAACAATAAACTATTATAAATGTATTCCATATAAAATGATGAATTGCATAGTTGAAAAATAACAATAAAACTACAGTATAAGCAAGAAACTACTGGCAGTAAGGTGAATAAAAGATTAAAATTAAGACGATATCAAATTAATTTGGGCCTTTCATCGGTATACTCATGCTCACCTGCAGATGTAAGTGTGCTGATACCTGGTGCTGTATGTATGCGCGCTTTGATCACGCATGTGTAATAAAATAAGTTAATTTTGATTTATGTCAGCTTTAAGATAAATGCAAGTGGGTCTCAGCATTCTAACCACCAAGGACATCGAAAGGTCCCGAAAGCTGTAAGCCCAATTATTTTACAATTTTTAAAGAATTCATATTTTGTATCAAAGATGCACATTATAAAGATTTGTCTATTTCTTGTGAATTCCACCCCTAAAAAGTAACGGGTTAAGAAACAGCACTTAAAAACCTTAATGGAATAATATTAGCTTAATACCACAATACCACCTTAAGAATATGGGTAGGTGGGTGGGTCATTACCACCTTAGGTGTATGAGTATGCGGCTGAGTAGGTATGTGGATCGGTAGTTCATTACCATCGTACGTGCATGGTGGGCAGGTAGGTTATTACCACCGCACGAGAATGAGTCCTACCCGATTGTCAAAGTGAATTTTCTCCCGTAAGGGTAATAATCGTAATTCGTAATGAAGATGGTTAGTTTTGTGTTACCTCGAGAAATAATTGTCGTAAACCTTAATAGTCTTCATCATTTGAAAGTACAGAATAAAATAATATCATTTGTAAAATTTTTTAACAACGTTTTTACGTTAAAAAAATCTCTCATTGGAAATATACGCAATTCTTGACACATCTCAGGAAAAAGGTTTTGTATTTCGTTTGTTGAGTAGAAAGTGTAAAAATATCTCATAGGAAATATAGGCAATTCTTGACACATCTCAGGAAAAGGGTTTTGTATTTTGTTTGTTGAGTAGAGAGTGTACAAATAAAAAAACTGCTTACTTTTATTTCTGATTGAACCGTTTCCTTCAGATTCAATGAAACGTATTACCTCAAGTCGGGTTGTATGATTTCATGTACTTTAAATGTCTTAAAATAGCATTATATAACGTTTAAGCTATATGGTGACCAAAATCTTCGAAGGAAATACTTGTAAATTCCAGTTTGTTTGTCAGTCATGTCACAGTTTAAGAAAGTTTCGTCACGAAAGTTCTGCAAGTTGTTAGTAGTTGTTGGAATCAACTGTTCAACTTCCATGTATCAAACTTAAAATGGTGTCATTGTTATGGAAGTGAGTGAAATTATTTGGCATATAAGCACCATATAAGGAGTTAAGTTGTTCTCGTATTTATATTTATTATAAAAATGTCGTAGTATACAATAGTCACTTAACAGAAAAGATCTTGGAAATTTATATTTTTAACTCAAAAAGGTCATACTTTTTTTTACTTTGGCGATAAATGCACTAATATACGATTTTTGTCCAATCAGTTTTTAAACGAGTTGATTCAAGCGTAGATTATTAGTATATTTAATAGGCACTGTCGAATGTTTGTAAATTTTAAGTGGGTTTTAATAACATGCTGAATTCATATTGTTGTTGAACTTGGTTTTTCTATAATGCAGTTGAAAGTAGGCTTCACTAAAATAGTTCTGAAAAAATAATCATAAAAGGTGGCCAACTTTCTAATAAATTTAATTCATTTATCTAAAATGTTTATGTCTAACATATTGGAAGTAAATTATTATATAATACGGCAGGTAAGATAATAAACAAACTAGCTTTTTTTATATCCTAATGCTGGACTATAAATACTCTTGATCAAATATAAGAGTATTTATACAACTAGCGACGTAATAAAGTAGTCAGTCTTATTATTACTGCTTCAGTTTTAATTGTATAGTTTGAGAAATGTACTCTGGGACGTAAAATTCACTTTTATTTACACTGTTTAACTTATGTTTGATCTTTAGTAGATTCTCCATATAAAAGTGTTTAGGTGATCTACTTTTCTTTATAAAACTTTAATACAGTAGTATTTTGTATGAGTGACAGTAAAAATAAAAAAACTTCATAAAAAGTGTATCATGCCTTACAAGTGAATTAAACAGTGAAAACTGAAGAATAAAAACAAAACTGCATTTATTTGTACCTCTATTCCTCCCCAGTCCCAGAGGGTGTGAATTTATAAATATATAATCAGCAAAATAATATACAGTTTCCAGCATTTGTTTTTCGAGAGGGATCATTTTTACAGTTGAATATATTTGTAACTGAACGCTGGATTTAGAGCAAGAAATGTCTCGATTTTGCAGGTGTAAAAATGTTGCAAATATTTTTCTAATTTTTTACGTTTCCCGAGTACTTCATCTGCATTTTGAAAATAGTATACAGTATATAATTACAAAACGTTAATTTAAAAGGATGTTGATTTTAAAAGATATTTAATTTAATGTGCTGCAATAGCATAGGGTCATATTTAAATTTTTCTCAGTGCTGTTTTTATTTAAAAGAGATTTAATTGTTTTGCGATATTTGAAGTTCTTAATATGAGGATATAAATGCCCAATGTTATTGTTATTTGGAGTGTTGTCATTGGTACTATATCATCATGTACAAAAGAGTCACAATAACATCAACTTTAAAAACAAAAAACATTTTACATTTCGGGGAGGCCTGCCCCTAGTCTTTTATGAACCAGTTTTTTAAACTGGAGTTATTTAAGAAAAATTATAAGGTTTTAATGACCTTTAATACCTCTTACACCCCTTCCCCAATGGCCTTTTGGGAATTTTCCCGGTCAAAAATATTGTTACTGCATTCTTTAGGCCCAAAAATAGGGGTTTAAGCTGATACAAACTATGAATCTCAGGTCGGTTTCTTTTGGCTACAATAAATACTTCACGAGTGGTCTAAAACACCCTGTACAACGTTAAACTAGTCTTATTTAGCCCTCGTATCTACGAATAAGTACTGTCCTTGACATTATTATTATATGTTAAATGACTAACCCTCTGGGAGATACGGTGCCTTACGATCTAAGGCTCAGGACTTTGAACTTGAGTCCTGTAGCAAGTTTGAATCCTGACCTTGAATCAAAGTTATATCAGTAATATTCACCATATGCTGTGCTGAACCTCCCCCGTACTCTGTCTGAATGAGTTCCACACAAATAACAGCAGTCTACGAGAAATCGGCAGAGTAAATTGGAGAAGGAGATTGGTCTCTCATTTCATTATATGTACAGAAGAAAACCTTGTAGCATATTACTTAGTACTGAATGGCCAAAACTTCCAATAAGTGTATTTTAAAATTTTTCGAAGCAAAATAAAGTTACCAATATAGAATTATGATAAAATCTTTTAAATTAGACTTTGACTTGCTTGGTTATCAAGGCACTCCGTTATTTAGGGGTTTTGAAAGCGATAAACTGAATCTTGGCGAAACAGATTGTATTGTCAGGAGTATGTCTCCACTAAGTAGCGGCACCGATTGGAAGCCATAAACGGTCTATATGTAGATTGATGTTTCCACCAAAGGTATTCTAAATTTTCAAACAATCACTTCATTGTGCACCTGTGTACTATGGAGGTAAAGAAAATTAGTTACCAGCTGTATCGTTAGTCAAACACATTACTAGAATCATTACGAGTATAAATAACTTATCAGTGTTTGACCTGGTAACTTAATCATATTCGGCCTGTATTAAAGTTGAAATCAAGAGTTAAATAACTACCAGCTGTATCACGATTAAAATAAGTTACCAGCTGTATCACAAGTCTAACACCCTACCAGCTGTATCACAAGTCTAACACCCTACCAGCTGTATCACAAGTCTAACACCCTACCAGCTGTATCACAAGTCTAACACCCTACCAGCTGTATCACAAGTCTCACACCCTACCAGCTGTATCACAAGTCTAACACCCTACCAGCTGTATCACAAGTCTAACACCCTACCAGCTGTATCACAAGTCTAACACCGTACCAGGTGTATCACAAGTCTAACACCATACCAGGTGTATCACAAGTCTAACACCATACCAGGTGTATCACAAGTCTAACACCCTACCAGCTGTATCACAAGTCTAACACCCTACCAGCTGTATCACAAGTCTAACACCCTACCAGGTGTATCGCAAGTCCAACACCCTACCAGCTGTATCGCAAATCTAACACCCTACCAGGTGTATCACAAGTCTAACACCATACCAGCTGTATCACAAGTCTAACACCCTACCAGCTGTATCACAAGTCTAACACCCTACCAGCTGTATCACAAGTCTAACACCCTACCAGCTGTATCACAAGTCTAACACCCTACCAGCTGTATCACAAGTCTAACACCCTACCAGCTGTATCACAAGTCTAACACCATAACAGCTGTATCACAAGTCTAACACCCTACCAGCTGTATCACAAGTCTAACACCCTACCAGGTGTATCGCAAGTCTAACACCCTACCAGCTGTATCACAAGTCTAACACCCTACCAGGTGTATCGCAAGTCTAACACCCTACCAGCTGTATCGCAAATCTAACACCCTACCAGGTGTATCACAAGTCTAACACCATACCAGCTGTATCACAAGTCTAACACCCTACCAGCTGTATCACAAGTCTAACACCCTACCAGCTGTATCACAAGTCTAACACCCTACCAGCTGTATCACAAGTCTAACACCCTACCAGCTGTATCGCAAGTCTAACACCCTACCAGGTGTATCACAAGTCTAACACCATAACAGCTGTATCACAAGTCTAACACCCTACCAGCTGTATCACAAGTCTAACACCCTACCAGGTGTATCGCAAGTCTAACACCCTACCAGCTGTATCACAAATCTAACACCCTACCAGGTGTATCACAAGTCTAACACCATACCAGGTGTATCACAAGTCTAACACCATACCAGGTGTATCACAAGTCTAACACCATACCAGCTGTATCACAAGTCTAACACCCTACCAGGTGTATCGCAAGTCTAACACCCTACCAGCTGTATCACAAATCTAACACCCTACCAGGTGTATCGCAAGTCTAACACCATACCAGGTGTATCGCAAATCAATTATCATTACCAGCAGCACCACGAATCAAACCCCTAATGAACTGTATCAAGATTCAAATTAATTACCTTGAATCAACTGTTTTACGAGTTGATTAACTGACATGCTTAATCACAAATAAAATAAGTTACCAGCTGTATAACAAGACAAATATCATATCAGAGGCATCACTAGACACCTTACCAGTTGTATCAAATTTGAAATTAGTTACCAACTGTATCGCGAGTCAAACGGCTTGCCAGCTATATCAAGGGTCAAATAGGTTACCAGCTGTATCGCGAGTCAAACGGCTTGCCAGCTAAATCAAGGGTCAAATAGGTTACCAACTGTATCGCGAGTAAAACGGCTTGCCAGCTATATCAAGGGTCAAATATGTTACCAGCTGTATCGCGAGACAAACGGCTTGCCAGCTATATCAAGGGTCAAATAGGTTACCAACTGTATCGCGAGTAAAACGGTTTGTCAGCTATATCAAGGGTCAAATTAGTTACCAACTGTATTACGAGACAAACACATCACCAACTGTATCAGGAGTCAAACAGCTTACTAGCTGAATTAAGAGTAAAATAGGTTACCAGCTGTATTACGAGACAAACACTTTACCGCCTGCATTACGATACAAACACTTTACCAGCTCTATCACGAGGAAAACACTTTAACAGACGTATTACATTTTCAAATAACTTTTGCTTTATGAGTTGTTAAAAATTTTACATAAAATAGGGTATAAATTTGAAAATATTATATAGTCAGAAGCCGTTTATGCAGTTATAGTTTGTGTTTCAAGTCATCTTAACATAGACATATTGACCACTCAATGGTTGCCATTGACGTGGACACCATTATGGAGATCTAGGCTGTCCGTATGGGTTAATTTCCAGGAATTCAGAGTTGTGTAAGAGAGATTCAGGTCTGTAATTTTGCCGGCAATGATCTTAAAACATACAATTGACGTATTTACATGAACAAAAATTAAATATTTGTTGATGGAAATGGGCATTAGATAAGCCAGTGGTTCTGAATTATATTGATCCCTTCCATAATGTTTAATGGTGACGAACAGCATTCAATCTCTATACAGCCTCTTTCTTCTGTAAATACAGAATGTAATGAAGGGAAGGCCACTGTAAACATTTGTTTAATTTTTTCTTATATGTTACACATTTAGGTAATTTTATTCCACATTTTAATATAATATTCATTTCTACTTACTTTATTATAATATTAACATTTCATTGATATATAAAAATATTTCTTAGTGTCAAATATTTCAGAAAACTGCAATTATAAGAAACGTTATTTAGTTTGTTAAGATTAGAATTATCTAATGTATCAGTTAATGTATAAATACATAATCAGCATTATACAAATTATTGTACGATTTTTTTTTAGTTCTGTAATCCATTGTTTTAAAGGTTAATCCTTAAAAATCAGCGATATAGTGTGTTTTTAAATCAATTCAAATTAAAGTACTAACATTTTGATAGCCTAAATTCGAATGAAATGTGACTTTGTATACAGTGATTTTGTCTGTAACATAACTTGTTATCTCATTCAACTATTATCCATAACACTCAACTATTTCAGTTAAATTCCTAGCTTCAAAATATTTCCCCAATAATAATCCTAAAAACTCATACCTTTTTAAAAAATTTTGGAAAATTATTATATTTACCAATACTTATATATATACTAATACTTCCAAAATATTTTTGAAATGTATTGTACGTATAGTCCTACAAGCATTGCCGTACTATAAAATTTCCTTTTAATTTATTTGTATACATTAAACAATTTTTTACTAATCTAAGAGATTTAGTGACGTCTCACGTATCAATGATATCGGATTATCTTTTAAATCAATCGTGGTTTATCCTAAACTACGTTGTCGAAATAGATTCAACATAATTAATTAAGTTTCCTAAACATATACAAAAACAGTTCGTACACGACTTCATGTTTTCAAAAATAAAAAAATCTATTTTAAATGCAATATTTTAGATAGTGACTACATATCCTTGTATAGACCTCAAATGTTGTATAATAACTAAATACCTGTTAAGGTGTGTATATTTTTATTAGTTTGGCTTGTATGCTAAAGAATCGGAAAGAGACACTTAATTTCTGATTTAGAAGATATTTTATTAATGGTTGTTTTATTAATATTTTATTATTTATTGTTTAAAGTAAAGAAAATCTTCTTCTTAGCTTTACTGTACCCATTCTCCATAGACTATTGATCTGTACGGGAAACAGATCAATAGTCTACATCTGATAAAGTAATAATAACAAATGTAATTTATTTATTTGAATTATACACAATCATACATAAAATACAAGGAAGAAATTCCCTAAAAACTAGCTATAGTGTTTGTATCATCAACTAATAAGACAACGAGGTGAGTTTAGCCATTTTAGTTGGCCTCCCAGTCGTATGCTAGGAACCCTCCCACGCTGTAAAAGGCCTGGGACAACAGAATGCTTCTCAAGAGAGTCTTAAGCATTTTTGGAAAACTTAAGCAATTTTCATTTCGTTAGAAAAGAGTTAATTAGTTTGACACACCGGCGATGGAAGGTGTCGATAGTTAATTATAATTATTGTTGTATCACCTAAAGCCGAATTAACTGTTTTAAAACTAAGTTAACCATATCACAAACTACAGTATTGTTTACTTAAGATATATTTCATTAACGTCTACATAATAAATGTAAATTATTTTTACTTTTCATATTTCCGTCATGTTTAAATACTCCCACGGAAGAAAAATTACAAATATTTTAACTTGAATAATGAACCAAAATGTGGCATATTAAATATATAAAAATATAACTGAAATATTATCAACATGTCTTTTCATTTGGTAACTGTTACAGCAAATAGCTTATATAAATTTACAGGATTATAGCAACGTTAAATTTCACGATGATGAACATCACTATTAAATAATCTGTATACAAAGACGAGGAAATATGGTTCCAGTTCAGTAATGGAAAAAAAGATATTGTCTTAAAACAATTTTAGTTAACAAACCGGATAACAAGTTAGAAGACTTGTTTACTGAAACTGTTCAGCCGTGGCAGCAGCTACGTTACAATCAGTGAGATATGTACCTCAATATCCATTCTGTTTCACACATATTTCGTACTTTTAGCTTTAACAACACTCCACATTGTAGAGAAACTAAATTGAACAATAGTTAATTAATTTTACCTCGAACTAATAATAGTTCATATTTTTTAACTTCACAACCAGTTTTGTAGACGTTGAGGCGGATTCAGTTAATTATTATAAATGATTCAATCGAATTTTTCTTAAAACAAAACCACTTGCCGTTTACACATTTATGAAATTATATTATTAATGTTTTTAAATAGTTTCTTACTTCTTGTTAATAGGCATTATTGGTAAAAATACGAAGGTAAGTGAACAATACCCAATCTAAATTTAGTACATTGTAAATACAAAGTGTACAAATACTATGTGTATCGATTAAGGTAAACCACGTTCACCTTCCTCAGACCAGAGGGATTCACAAAAGGATGCATCACGATATTCTTTAAAAATTTCTGTCTCTAAAATCAATGTAAGTTAACATTGTTACAGATATTTGTACATTTTGTACTTATACTGAAATAAATTTGTCTTGTGTAATGTCCACTTGTTTTGTATTTTTATTTCTCCTATAATTATAAGAGTTATAATCCTACAATCATATATCAAATAACTATTGTAGTTAGTTATTTTAACTAAACTAAAATTAACTAAACAAATTGAAGCAATTTTTTTTATAATGAATATTAATTTAGTTTTATGGTCTAATACAGATTTATGTATCTACTATTATATTTAATCTTTTTGTAATTATAAATTTCTTGAAAAATGAAAAAGGGTGTTATCATTTTTCAATTTAATAGTCTCTATGGTCTTAGGACTAATGACTCAAATGTTAAAAATCGTATAATACTAAACATTCAATAAAAATTTCTAAAACGAAAGTTGGATTTTTTAAATTTATTAGATTTTGTAAAGTTTTAAGGAAACAATAATATTTTTAAAAAATCATAAATAGAAAATGTTGTGTTTTGGAAAAAACAAGTAATTTCTTTCATAAGGGGAGGGTGCTTTAAGGATTATCACCTTATATGAAAAGTCTCACCAACTAACCTCCTTTAATCCCCAGGACTCGCACCTAAATCCATCCCTTAGCTTTCAGTATACAGTTGTTTCTCTAATGGTTAATTTTATTCAATTCTTTTATAAGTTATTTTATAAATCAGATAACAAATTATATTCTAGAGAGATACTTTACTACTGTAATGCTATATTTTATTTTGGACTCAATGTATTTCTCTTCGTTTTAAAGTAAACAATATTTTTTTCTCATTCACTTGTTCATCACATTAATGAACTGCCTATTTCTAGTATCTTTCCTATGTATAATTTACAACTATTCAGGTCATTCAATACCATCAATATATGTATGGGTGGATGTGTGGAACAATATGACGTAAAAGGATTAATTAATATAAGATTAAAAGGATATGATATTAGTGGAAACATAAAATCTCTAAAAGGATTAATTAATATAAAATTAAAATGATTTTATATTAGTGGAAACATAAAATCTCTATTAGACTATACAACTAAATTAGCATTCGTAGTAAAAACAGTTATTAAAATTGATTTTTATTTATTTTAGTTAAATTTAAGTTAAATTGTAAGAACTACAATTATTTCTTACATAAATGACATTTATATGATTTGCAACTCTCATAATTGTAGGAGAGGTAACAATTCAAAGCAAGTGGGTGACACAAGACAATTTTCTTACAATACAAGTACAAAATCTACAAATATCGTGGTGATCGATTTCAGGAACCCACTCCACACACCAGATATATATATATATATATATATATATATATATATATATATATATATATATATATATATATGTATATATATATATATATATATATATATATAATGTATTTTTGATATATATATATCAAAAATACATTTATACATTTATATATAGTTAAAAAATTCTTTTTAGTGTTCCTAAAATGAACTTATGTACCAAAATTAAGCCCCTAAATATTAAAATGTTTGCTCTAAGTTCCCTATGAGTGAGTGAGTAAGTTTATTTAGTTTTATTATTTATAGTTTGTGCATGTGTACTTATATGATAACAAATAAATTAGTAATTTTCAAGTACTTTAGAACACTTGTTGTGCTACTAAACGATTACAAGTCAAGTGAGACGTATGCTTTGACAATAAATCGATACATCGCTTGGACATACAAATCAATTGATTAACTGTTTCAGCTGCACCAAAGTTGGAATCTAATTGCTCAGACGAGAGGACGCACTTTGCGCTAAAGGTACGCTATCAGCGCAGCGTGCACAGAGCAATTCAATTGCGCTGCGCAAACATAGAATACACAATCATAATGTACCGTCGATATGACCAAACTAAAATAGCATCCAATACAGCTTGTGGTCATAAAAATGTTTTGTAGCTGAGTGTATATATTTGTATTAATCAAATGTAAACCCTATTCTTCAATTAATTAAACTAATTTAGACTGTCTTTATTAATTTTGTGAAGTTGGAACAATTGTAACCTATCTATTACTTAGCTACAAATAAAATATATACATCAAAATTAATATGTTAGTAAATGAATATGATACATCAAACTTAACTTACATTACAAAAAATAATATTACGATACCGTTTGAAAAATGCATGTTATAGTAATTTCAACTGTATTAAAAGACTTATACACTTCAGTAATATTGACTTTTTCTTATATTAAAACGTTGTAATATTTTTAAAAACATAAATATACAGAGATACACTTACAAAGACAAGGCCATGCAGACGTATAAAAAGGTAGAAATAGTAAATGGTACTGACAACTGTTTACTAACATGCTGAAAACAAGCAAAATAAAACAAATTCAATAAGTTACGACTGTTTTACAAATTGGTTGATAACTGTATTGTAATTTTATCAAATATGACTTAAACGTTTAAATTATATAATATGTCCATTACTCTGGTTTTCTATAGCCTGTTTGTTGCTTATACAAATATTAAGCATCGCGTAATAGTTGATGTTATTAGAATTAAAATTTATATTTTCTAGGATATCATTAAATAGTCCTAGCATATATCATTTTCCTAGGATTAAGAAAAATTCTAAACGTTTTCTTTATGTATCAGATTTAAATAGTGGCAATGCCACTGTACGTGTATGGGCGGACGGGTGGGTCAATACCACTGTACGTGTATGGGTGGGTGGGTGGGTCAATACCAGTGTACGTGTATGGGTGGTCGGGTGGGTCAATTCCACTGTACGTGTATGGGTGGTCGGGTGGGTCAATGCTACTGTACGTGTATAAGGAAATCTAGCGTAATCTCAGATTTTTTACCTTATCCTATTTAGTTTGAATCGTTTATAATCTTATAATTTAATTTTTCTTGTTGTTTTGAAAAAAAATTAGGTGCCAATCCGGCTAATGTTTACAGTATTAATTTTTACCATGGAAAATGAAATCTTCTAAAAGATTGGTACCTTTTTTTATATTGTTCGATATTATTGTAATAAACGAATTTAGATATATTTGTATACACAAACTTCTTGCTATGACTAATATAAATTGATTAACTTAAATATTTTGAAAGAATGTCTGTTATGCTTGATATGAGACTATGGTAGTTCGGTTCTAATAGTTTTCTTTTTAATCTGATTATAATCACAATGGCTTATTAATAATAATTGTGATTGTTAAAATTGTATTACAATTGGAAGTTAGTTATATTTTTACAAGACGTGGTGAGTCAATGTTAGCTATTCCAGTTCACCGCACCACCACTTTCAACAAATCATTTATTGTCTCCGCGTGCAGGCTCTGGAATGCTCTGCCTGATAATATCAGATCCATCGATAAGCGCACTAGGTTTGGGGCGGAGGTGAGGTGCTATCTGCTGCGGGCCTAGCGGGAGTAGTGGTTGGTGTCGCTGTGGCTTGGTGGTGGCGGTAATGAGTGATTGTGCCGAATGAATGTAGTTTTGAATAAATGTTATGAATAACAGTAGTTTTGTTTGAGATAGTCGAAATATTTTTAAGTTTAAATATAATGTTTCACATTTTTGGACTTTATATGTTTTACTTCGTACATTGCAATTTCTATTTTGTATTTCCTTGTAAATTGTTATTTATATTTGAAAATATCTTGTTATGTATGATGAGGTTAAGTGGTAGAGAGGGCTTTGCAGCCCTAACTTCGCCTCTTGAATATAAATAAAGACGTTTTTCATTTCATTTCATTTTCATTACACATGTTCTTGATTTGTATGTTTCATACTAAAATGATATACATATGTTGTAATGTAGAATTATTGTTATTTAATCAATTTTGCTCTCTCATTAAAAAAATTTTAAACTTTTCTTGTTTGCCTATTACCATTATTTAGAACTAATATTTTTATTACAATGCATCATTATTGTAAAAAATACAACAAAACTGACTTGTATCTGTGTGTAAAAACAAAAAAGATAAGTAAATATGATTTTCAAATGAAATTAAATGCTTTTAAGTAGTGTTATCATGTGTGTTTTCTTCTTTCGTTTTTTTCTGACATTGAATTGTCCTAATCAGGATGTCTTGTGTATGGTATATATTTATAAATATACAAATGATATCTCTCTCTCTCTCTCTATATATATATATATATATATATATGTGAGTGTTTATGAATAATTATTGTATTTTGTTTTATCCTCAATTTAAGTATCGATATAAGACATTTGTTATATAAAATCATGTAGCAAAATCAGCTAAAATTAGCTTGAGGAGACATTGTAAAATTGTACTCAATTGATTAAATAAAAAATAGATAAATATACAACCATAAACGAACGTCTTTTTAAAAACTGTATACTAGTTTACGACTAGGTTGTATAATGGATCGAATAATTGTAGATTATATGTACTACAAACAGTTTAAAACGTAGAATATTTTCATTCCCAACTTATTGATGTAATTTTAACAGATTTTATGGATTGTTTGACTGTAATAATTAAAAATGTATCAGCAACAATATATAGGTTACACGCTTGGCTACCCCCAGTACAAAGCCTCTAGCATGGCGATGCATCAGTAATGTATCTCCTGATAAACAAACACCAGAATAACAAAAACACTTTCTCGTGTACTTTCCATCAACACTCCATTTGAGTGGGTTTATAGCAATACTTGTGTTTATATCACAAAACAATATAAAGTGCATCTACTATTTTGACACTTTACTATTTTAAAATGTTTTATAGTCATAACAATTGATTTTAAAGAATTATTTACATTAATTACTTTGATAAAAAGTTAAAAGCCAATTTATTATTTGCTAAAATTATCTCACAATATGGGCAATAATTTAATGTAGATGCAATTACACATACATATTACAATGCAGAAATTTGAATTTAACTAATCATGCAATTTAAATGCTACAACTATAACTCAAAATACAAACTTTCTTTATGATTTTTATATCTTGTTAAGGGTAAAAAATTATCATAGTGAGACCTTATTTTTTGAAAATAAAATGTTACATTACATTTGATCAAACCTTTTTTGCTTTGATGTTTGCGTGATGTACAAATGTGATAAAGTAGCGGACTTTAGCAGTAAGTCTTCATGTAGACGACGTTATCTTGGTTGTGTGTATTAAGTAGCGGACATTAGCAGTAAGTCTTCATGTAGACGACGTTATCTTGGTTGTGTGTATTAAGTAGCGGACGTTAGCAGTAAGTCTTCATGTAGACGACGTTATCTTGGTTGTGTGTATTAAGTAGCGGACTTTAGCAGTAAGTCTTCATGTAGACGACGTTATCTTGGTTGTGTGTATTAAGTAGCGGACATTAGCAGTAAGTCTTCATGTAGACGACGTTATCTTGGTTGTGTGTATTAAGTAGTGGACTTTAGCAGTAAGTCTTCATGTAGACGACGTTATCTTGGTTGTGTGTATTAAGTAGTGGACTTTAGCAGTAAGTCTTCATGTAGACGACGTTATCTTGGTTGTGTGTATTAAGTAGTGGACTTTAGCAGTAAGTCTTCATGTAGACGACGTTATCTTGGTTGTGTGTATTAAGTAGTGGACTTTAGCAGTAAGTCTTCATGTAGACGACGTTATCTTGGTTGTGTGTATTAAGTAGCGGACTTTAGCAGTAAGTCTTCATGTAGACGACGTTATCTTGGTTGTGTGTATTAAGTAGCGGACTTTAGCAGTAAGTCTTCATGTAGACGACGTTATCTTGGTTGTGTGTATTAAGTAGCGGACTTTAGCAGTAAGTCTTCATGTAGACGACGTTATCTTGGTTGTGTGTATTTTAGTTATATATATTACTAATAGAATCTTATAAAGGAATATTGGTTTTATTAATTAGGTAAAATAATTGAAGTAATGTGATAAAATATTCTCAAACTATACGATTGAAAAAAATATATCAAAGTAACACGTTCAAGTAATTTCTTCGCTAGAGTAGGAGTTTGAGAGATTACCACCTTGTGTGAAAAAGTCTTGAATATATCACAGCAGATAAGCCTTTAATCCTGGGCATTGTGAAAAAAGCTAATATTATATATCTTCATTGTATGTATTTTATTTTTTGTTTAACTATTTATCAAGTTGTACTTTAAAATATCTAATGAAACACTTTTATTTTTGTTTTAATAAAGACACAGTTCATTAATTATCTAATTAGATGAGAACAAATATTGAATGAAATAATTAAATTTATTTCAAAATATATATTATCAACTTCACGCACTTGTTTTGTTCATGTTTATATAAATAATACAAAATCAAGCGACCACTGTAAAAATTATACTTATTATAATTTGTTTATTTTTTGACATTGATTTTAGAAATTGTAATTGATGAGTAAATATTAATTATAATGTACGATGAATGTGTATGCTTGGTTTAAATTGTTATTAATAATTAAGAAAGAGTCACTTATTCATATCCCAAAAGGCAACCAAGAGACTTAGAGCTTATCTTGTAATTGAACCAGTTGTACGTACGTAAAACACATTCCTGGTTATTTCTTAAAAACTACTGAAAATGACATACAACATGATGCCTGTTTCTATTTCAAACGTTTTACTTATACAAATTTTTTATTTTAAAAAATTTCTGTTTTGGCGACCAACATTATAATACGTATAAATGTAGTCATGTTGAAGCTGAATTTGGTAATATAAATTCATCTGACTGTCATCTAACTGTCTCTCTCTCTCTCTCAGGAACAACGCATTAATCCTGTCCATCACTCGAAACCAGCTCTATAGACATCGGTAGTAAAGTTCGCATCGATGGGAGCCATTGAGCACCGTATTGTTGATGACAGGACAGAGAACACAATCTCTGCAACAACTAGGTACTTTAACGAGTTACAGACTTCACCACAGATTCGAGTTACAACCATTTAATAATAATAAATTTAAATAACATTACAAATATTATTTTATGAGAGATTTTTTAAATATTTAATACAATAATATGATAAATGGATTATAATACTAGGGAACATTCACGAGATAACACCTGTCAATTACTATCAGCAGTATTACAGTTGAACACGTTATCAACTGTTATCACCACTCAAACACTCAAGCTCATTAGTAGTAGTTTCATCGGTAAAATACGTCATTAGCTGAGATTACATCAAGGGTAAAATTAGTTACCAGCTGTATCGTTAGTCAAACACCTCACTAGAAGCATTACGAGTAGAAATAACTAACCAGTGTTTGCCTGGTAACTTAATCACATTCAACCAATATTAAGGTTGAAATTAAGAGTAAAATGACTACTAGCTGTATCAAGATTAAAATAAGTTACCAGCTGTATCACAAATCTAACACCCTACAAGGTGTATCGCAAATCAATTATCATTACCAGCAGCACCACGTATCAAACCCCTAACGAACTGTATCAAGATTCAAATTAGTTACCAACTGTTTTACGAGTTTATTAACTGACATACTTAATCACAAATAAAATAAGTTACCAGCTGTATAACAAGTCAAATATCATATCAAAGGCATCACGAGACACCTTACCAGTTGTATCAAGTTTGAAATTAGTTACAAACTGTATCGCTAGTCAAACGGCTTGCCAGCTATATCAAGGGTCGAATAGGTTACCTGCTGTATCGCGAGTCAAATGGCTTGCCAGCTATATCAAGGGTCGAATAGGTTACCAGCTGTATCACGAGTCAAACGGCTTGCCAACTATATCAAGGGTCAAATAGGTTACCAGTTGTATCGCGAGTCAAACACATAACCAGTTGTATCTTGAGTTGATCATATTACCAGCTGTATTATGAAACAAATACATTACCACCTGTATTATGAAACAAATACATTACCACCTGTATCACGAGACAGATACACTACCAGGTGTATCACAAGTACAACACTTTATCGAGTCAAATGTGTCACAGTCCGTTATCACAGCCTAATCACCCAACCAACTATTTTGCGATAGATAAAATATTCCTCATGGAACCCTGCCAAATCATCATTAACCGAATGGAGCACAAATATTTAAATACATGTGTTAAGTATAACGAATAATTATATAGTTTATGTAAATTCATTTTATTTATTGGTAGTAATAAGTATACCACTTGTTAATACTAACTACAAGCGGTATTATCAAGAGTGTATAACAGTAATTTAAATTGTTTTATATGAGTAAGTAAAATTAAAGTTGTACAGTTTAACTCATCAAAAAGTGAACAATTTACTCAAATTCCAAAGTTCCTGGGGAAAATGAGTCTCCAGAAGAGCTTTAAAATAAAATAAGTTTTTTGAAAAAGGTAATCTATGTGTTTCGTTGTTCCAACCAAATCTATTGATATAGTTTTAGTTCAGTTGAGAATCTCTTAACTCAATTGATTATTGAATATTGAGCTAAGAGATTGTGAAGTTTTTCCTAAAGTCTTAAAAATGTTTTTTTGTGAAAGTTCGGAGAATATAAAACTTTAGGTTGGATGTAAAGTGTACAACTATCTAATTTACGTATTTTCTCTAAAGAAATTTGTCAGATGAGAGTTTTGTTAGTTTAATAACCTTTAAGTAGAACTTATTGTAAATATTTGGGCATTAAATATTAAGAAAACTGTTATAATACGTTTGCTTTAGTTGCTTTATATTTTTATCTTCAAAAGCTATTAATTTCTTTGAAAAGAATATATTGCTGCTAGTTTGTCAATAATTCATCGCAATAATACGCAACTATTTCGTTTGTAATAATTAAAATGTTTTTGCATTTTGTTGTTATATTAATGAGTATTTGTTATCTTACATACCAATAGCATACATAATGGTATGTAACTGTATTACTTATATCAATTACATTTATTTAAGTAATATAAATAAAAATAATACAAATAAATGTAATGTATTTGTATTATATAACACCAAGAGTGCACATTTCAGTAATACTATCTTAACCTTTACGCTCCAACACTAACTCAATCAGTGTATCCGGAACCTTCCCCCCCCCCCCCCAATTACGGTCTTACTGGATCAAGATCAAGTCTTATTCAGATGGCTCAAGAAACGTAATATCAATATGTTTTTCTGTTCTTTACACTAAATTTTATATACGCAGAGATATACTGTACATATAATAGTAATATTTGTATTTCTAACTATATGCTGTTTTGTTGTCTAGACGTCGAGGGAAAGTGTAGTACCACATTTAATTGAACGTATTTAAAAACAAATGAAGAAGCAAGACACGTTAAATAGTCTAATTTCTTTAAGAAATATTTCTATCTCATGAAATATCTTATTTTAACGTAATACTATTTTAATATATTCTGACAAACATTCTGTAACAATATCGCCTTTCCATGACAGCCAACCAACAAATAAACTGTCTTCAAATAATGTTAATCAGCTGATTCAACGACTCCCTAAAACAGCTGATGTATGTTCTCCTTTCATATTGTAACAGACAATCCGATACTGCGTAGGATGTCTACGTACTGGATGTGGGTATATGTATTTAGGTGAGGGGAGAAGTGCAATGAAAAATTGAGAAGTTGCAATGTCATTCAACGAGTGTAAGTGTCATGAGACTTGTCTCTGTTATATTGTGGTTGAATAAATAGCTCAAGACATCACATCTCAAACATGTGTGGATAATGCAATATTAATGGCCCTCTCGTATTCAACCTAAGTCTGAGATGAATTCACTTGTTTACAACCACTCATATATAGTCCTCGTACATTCCAGTCATTGTGAGGTTACCATTAGTGTAATCTAGGCTACAGTTATATATGAGAACTCTGTCAGTATTAAGTTATTTTAGGAAGTTTAAGATTATTCACATATGAGACGCTGACACAGATATTGGCTTTTTTAAGGTGAATATGATTTTTTTTTTTATATTATTTTTATGAGTTTGGATATGGAATATCCGTTTATAAGTGGATAAGGAATATCGATTTATAAATAAACCAATATCCACGGCAACTAACATACCTACAGCTGAACGTGGAATCCAAACCACGTGGTATTGGCCTTATTTTCATCTAATTGACAGCCTGACATTCGGTTCTCTTCCGATACAACATCCACACCCTGGTTACTACTCAACGCATCTCTAGTAGTGGTCATGCTGATGGCAACCATTAAGGAGACGCCTAGAACAGAACCTACCACCTACAATATATCCAAAGCACTTTTCCACAAAATATTGCACCACTAGTTCCACTTGGAATGATTATTACAAGATTGTACAACTTTTTTACTTTTAATAGTTGTACAACATTTAAAACCAAGAAAATACAGTACATTAGCTATCTTTATATAAATTCAATAGATAGTCATTTCGCTTTAATTCAATAATATTTAGCTTGTTTCAATTAAGGCTACAATATTTAACTTAAGCAAAAAGATTTAAGATTCCTAGCCATAAACTCTTATGCAATGTTATATTGAAATATTAGCGATTAATTTGTTTGATTTTACTTGTTTAGTTAGTAAAGTATGGTTTCAAAATAATTATTATTTTGAACCTGTATATTAACGGTATTTGGTATACAATGTAAAATATGTAATCTTTAATCAGGTATTAAGTTAAAACACGTAACTTACATTATTGAAAAATTCGAAAATAATATAGTCGAGAAAAACATTTTAAATAATTAAATATATTTTGGTATATAATAAATAAACTGTACACTTTTAAAAAAACACAAAAGAAAAATGTTCAAAAAAAAGGAAATGGGTATAATGCATACTACATGACTTACATAGGAACGTTTGTGCCAGGAATGTAATTAATTAGTGAGATCCGCTGCTACTGCTGGTTTAAAGTGCATTACATTTACATGGGACTACATTAATGCTTTATTAATGTACCCCAAAACTAATTTAGCCTACATACAAGTATATGTGTAATTAAAAGCTTAAACTGGTGAAAAGTAATCGTCGAACAATGTTTTTCAGGAAAATAAAACTATATAATTTTAGAGTAAAAAGTAACTGTTATAACCCTAAATAAATATGTTTTTCATATAAAAACCATAACGATTTTAATAGCCCTACTTAGGTTTTTTTTATTGATGTAAAACCAATATTTATTAATCATTTTACAAGAGTTAAACGTTTTTGAAAAACTTTTAATTTCGTTTCATTTTTATATAAAGGTTGCTGCAACACAAGATGAATTAATATGTAAGCAGCGAGGAAAGCGCGCAACAAACAACACTAGCTTTTATTTTGTATTTTGTACTCTGCTCTCGGAAAAGGGTTGGTTTTGAGGGCTTTTACCAACCTTTACAATGAAGTACTCTTAAAACCACTTCTATATGCTAAGTAAGTTCTGATAATAACTGAGTGGATAAGGCCCGATCATCTCAGTGGATAAGGTACTGTTTCTCAGTTATAAATTGGTCCTCAAAATATATTTCTAAAACTTACTTCAGTTCTCAAATCTGTGTGACCTATAAATAGATATTAATTTAAGATAAAGTTTTAAAATATGTTCTTGATCTTAGTCAATTAAATGCTAAGGCCATACTGAAAAGATTGTCAATTATTGACAGTGATCATTGATAGGAATAAAATAAAATGTTACTTTAAATAGAAAGCAATGAAAAATGTTTTTTCCAACAGTACGTTTCTATTGTCATTATTTGTAAAGAGATATTGTGCTTTTTTTTGTTTTTTTATAAAATAAAATAATAACTTGTAGTCAAATAATCAAGCAAATGCTTGGTTTTTCATCTTACAAAATTAAGACCAAGCTACCATAAATGGCATTACTAAACCAGGAATTTAAATAACGTTGCAATTCAGAAAAAGTTTCGGTTGGCGTGTGTCATTCTTTGAATGGAATGTAGATTCATGTATAATAATAGAAAAAATCAAAACTGGTATTAATAATAATAAGAATATTGATATTGAAATAATTTATTTGTAATGAGTAAAAGGAAGAGTAAAGGTATTTATTTGAGGTAAACTTCAAGTAACCTTACAGTAAACTTCAAGTAACCTTACAGTTAACTTCAAGTAACCTTACAGTAAACTTCAAGTAACCTTACAGTAAACTTCAAGTAACCTTATAGTAAACTTCAAGTAACCTTACAGTAAACTTCAAGTAACCTTACAGTAAACTTCAAGTAACCTTACAGTAAACTTCAAGTAACCTTACAGTAAACTTCAAGTAACCTTACAGTAAACGTCAAGTAACCTTACAGTAAACGTCAAGTAACCTTACAGCAAACGTCAAGTAACCTTACAGTAAACTTCAAGTAACCTTACAGTAAACGTCAAGTAACCTTACAGTAAACGTCAAGTAACCTTACAGTAAACGTCAAGTAACCTTACAGTAAACGTCAAGTAACCTTACAGTAAACGTCAAGTAACCTTACAGTAAACTTCAAGTAACCTTACAGTAAACGTCAAGTAACCTTACAGTAAACTTCAAGTAACCTTACAGTAAACGTCCAGTAAACTTCAAGTAACCTTACAGTAAACGTCAAGTAACCTTACAGTAAATACCAGCTTCATGTGCTAAAGGTTCTCAGTTCGATCCCAATCAGAGTCAATACATTCTGAGAACGATCAGCTGATAATCACCGGCTGTTCATTTGTCATTGGCCTATTAATTAATGACACTTTCTAAGGAATAGTCGGCCTTAGTTTGTAACATTTACTACATTCGCTCATCTACACTCATCACACTCATTCGAAATCCATATTCGCCCATATCTTGACGATCGGCGTGTTATGAATAAATAAATAAAAAAAATAAATAAATCATCAAGTGTATTTTTATTTGATACAATTTTAATTTCTCAGTTAATAACTGTTCAACCTTAAAACTTTTTATTTGTCAGCACAATGGTACTGACCCAACCGCCCACCCATACAGACATGGTGGTACTGACCCACCCGCCCACCCATAGAGGCACAATGGTACTGACCCACCCGCCCACCCATAGAGGCACAATGGTACTGACCCACCCGCCCACCCATAGAGGCACAATGGTACTGACCCACCCACCCACCCATAGAGGCAGAATGGTACTGACCCACCCGCCCACCCATACAGGCATGGTGGTACTGACCCACCCGCTCACCCATAGAGGCGCAATGGTACTGACCCCCCCCCCCATACAAGCATGGTGGTACTGACCCACACGCCCACCCATACAGGCATTGTGGTAATGTAAAGGTGTACGATAAGTAAAGCCTCGGGAAGAGTAAAAAAGAGATGTCGTCATTTAAGAAGTTGGCATCAAAATAACACTGTAAAGTTCACTTCAACTGGCACTACTTCCGAGACGTCGTTTAGTGAACCTTGGTTGACTGAAACAATCAAGGTTACATTTAGAATCTACAGTTTCCGGTGACAACCGCGTCAAGGTACTATCTACAATATTTACAAGATGACCAGACGTTTCGCCCATACTGTGATGTGGCATCCTCAGTGGTTTCTCTGAGACTGAAATCGGCAAGTGACCTTCCAGCTTTATAACAGGTGGAAGGTCACTATATAAAGCTGGAAGGTCACTTGCCGATTTCAGTCTCAGAGAAACCACTGAGGATGCCACATCACAGTATGGGTGAAACGTCTGGTCATCTTGTAAATATTGTAGATAGTACCTTGACGCGGTTGTCACCGGAAACTGTAGATTCTAGTTAGTTATGACACCGGCCGCTTAAGCCTAAGTTCTAAGATTAAGGTTACATTTCTTAAGCTTTCTCGTCCTGTTGTAATAGTTATTATGGCTAGAGTCAGTTTAAGAAAGTTTAAATGAATGTTTAAATGTTGTTTACAAAGGGTAAACAAATTGTAAAGAAGTGACATTCTGTGTAAACTTCACGCGTGAGTTGAGATGGGCGAGAAGGAGTTAGCTTCAATCATTAGCTCAGCTTACTATTCGAATCTTGCATCTCGATCCACAGTCCGAACCGATAACCAGTCACTAAATGTAAACAAAAAATCGTTTGGCTTTTAACGCTTTTTACTATTTTAAGAGTTGTAAATAAATATACTGTTAAATGTAAGGGAGACAGAAATCTTTAAATTTGAAGGATTTAAATGTATACTTCTTATTATATGTAAAAATTATTAATTTAAACGGATACACTTTCTATAATGTACATATATATAAATATTAAAGTGAAACATGCAGAAGTGCACATTTAATTAGATAAATTTGATATGCCTACCTTGTAAATCATCTATATCAATAAAACCTACACTTAATTAACATTAAACACATTCGGCACTGGTGGCGCAGTGCTGTAACCCAGCTACTTGGGGACAAAGTGTTTGGAAGATTGTAGGCGATAGGTTCCATGCTCGGTTCTCTTAATACCGACACGGCGTCCGCTCAATGGTTGCCATCAACGTAGGCACTACTAGAGAAGTCTGGAGTGTACGTGTTGAATGGTAGTCAAGGTTCAGATGTTGTGTAAGGGAGAGAACTGAGTGTCAGACTTGTCAGTTAGCTGAAAAATCAGACCAATACTACGTGGTTCGGATTCCACGTAAAGCTGTAGGTCCCATAGTTGCCCTGGCTGTTGGGCTATTAATAAATAGTCCTTCCTGAGCTAAGTCAAGCTCAGATAGTAACAATGACTACACTCGTTCATCTACACTCATCACACTCATTCACTCCTTATTTTCGCCCATATCTCTACGATCGGCGTCTTAGAGATGAATAATGAATAATGAATAAAACAAATATAGTAATATATAAAAGTTCAAATTATTTTTTTTTTTTTTACGTCTAAAACTTAGTTTAATGTTGAAGTTTTTTATGTATTAACAACCTGTCTAAATTTTAATTAACTTGCCTCTTATTTAGTTAACTTTCTGTTATTTATCACAAATGGATCACATGTTAGTTGTTTATCACACAACTTATTAAGTCATAAGTAAATTGGCTGAGTTGTAATCTCTCACCATAATAAACTCTACTGTAACATTCTCAGTACGTCTTAAGTATTTTTATTCGCTAGTTATTTTCAGTCGAACCCCTTTGATACAACGCAGACTTTGGCTCTGTATTTACATGTATGAAAGCTAATTAACATATGACCATTTATTATTTATTTATTTAAAACATTCTAAAAACGTTGCATTGTTTCATGGAATGATATATGTTAATCTATATTTAGATTTATTTCATGACTTTATCAAGAAGCACGTCCGTTATATCTACAGCTCGATTTACTACCACCGTTTATATTTATATTATTTAAATTTAATAAAAACCATATTATTACTTGGGTCTTCTTTTATGACTTAGTTCTATTATTTTGTGAATCGTTCTGGTCTGAGGAATGTGAACGTTGTTTGCAGAAAACGATCACCATAGTATTTGTGCACTTTGTACTTATATTGTAACATACTTGTGGATTTTGTGCTTGTATTGTTCTGTATTTGAACAATTTGTACATGTATTGTAATATATTTGTGCGTTTTGTGCTTAAATTGTAATATATTTGAACTGTGTTACGTTCACTTGTCCTATATATATATATATATATATATATATATATATATATATATATATATATATATATATATACTATGGTGATCGTTTTCTGCAAACAACGTTCACCTTATATAAATGATCAAAAAATATATAATCATTTATATTTTATTGATAAATTGATAATTCCTTATAAGCAGATATTTATTTTAAACGGAGTAAGGACATCTTTGAAATAGTGAAAACACGTTCTTTTTTACGTTCTTTTCATCAATTGATTGTCATAATCCATTATGAGTGTATGTATGTAATTTTTGTGTCCACTTGTGTAACCACTTAGTACCACTGAACGTGTATGAAAGGTTTCCACTGTTTGTATATGGGTGGACGAGTGAGTAAATAATATTTAATACACTACTATAACGTTACAAATGTGAATTACATGAACTAACCTACAAGAGTATTCATTATATACAATATATTAAATCCTCTACACACTCTGCATGAGTCAACCAATGATTTCAAATACATTTTACGGAGAGTTTCAGGAATATAATAGATACTGTATGAAATGAAATCAATTTTATTTAATTTTTTTATCAAACAACAGATATTTTCATTTATACTACAATGTTTTTCCGTTGATTCTAGTATGACTTTCCATACAAAATTCCTATGTTGTTGTTTATTATCGATATATAAAAACAGAGGATACATTTTAGAATTCCAATTATTGTTGGACAATTATACTTATGTTAATGTATGTTGGGAATAAGTGAATTTCCCTAAATAAAAGTGGAAATTTAACACCACTTTTGTAATTGTGGCTTTTGTCTCAGAATTATATTTATGCAATTCAACGTGTTTTATGCAGTTAGAATATGCTACGAATATTCTGTTAATAAACTAAAAATTACACATATATATTATGTTCTTAAGGAATATCATTAATAAATAAAATTTAAAAAAATAGAAGACCCCATTTTCCCCCTCGTGAATTAAATGATTTATGAATGATCAAATAATATTCAGATATCATCTTTGCCATCAGGATTACTTTAACATTGATCTAACTGAATGAGACAAGTTAAAATGCATAAATATATTTATTTTTCATATCACAAAGATGTAAGGTATAGACCATAATTCAGTTAGCATTTTTATTCGTACAATAATTATTTTGTAAATAGTAATCAGATTTTCTTACAAGATAAATAAGTTTAAATTCAAAAACGTTTCAGTGAGGACAAAATATCACTTACTTTTAACTGATTTTCAATTTACTATTGTTGATCTTACTCTTTAAATTGCAGGGTGAAGTTTTAAATATTGTTCTCAATTTTATTATTGTGATGTGATCGAAGGATTTATGTAATATTATGAATTAATCTTAATTATTCAATGTTCAGGGATTTATTTATATTAACTGGTTCTATTTGTGTAACGTTAATTGAAGTTATACTCTAACGCCCTTGTAAAATAACTTCACAGCAGATAATCTACTTTTTGTAGATGGCCTTTATGTAAAAAATATCTAGCAGATGTTTTTCTGTGAAATCTCTCGGCTTTGAATGAATAACAATGTCCTGTTTATATTACGTCTGTTTCCTTAGTATCAAAACATCTCTTTACAAATATGACATTTTATTTTCAAAAGTATGACGTGTAAGGCTGCATATAAACTACAATATTATCACTATGACACCCTGCTTATGTATTGTTATGCATATTACTAACTAACCTTTTATATCCAATTCTTCCCTTCTAGAAAGATTCAATAAGATATAAGAAAAGAGTTATACAACTAGGTAACATATGCTTTTTGTAAAAATGAATTCGCCTTTGCCCTATGAGTTTAGGAACCTTATTTTACTAAAATGAAGTGAAATAATTAAATTATATTAAAAGTTCCCTTTATACTTATCAAATCCTGCTTTGTAGACAGTAATAATACAGTTATGACGATTGCAGTTACTGAGTTTTTTACCATATCTGTTATTATTTTCACTATGTTCGTGTTTACTAAACTATACAAATTTCAGATTTTTTTAAAAACATTATTCAATAATTCCTTGGAAACAACATAATTAAATATAACATTTTCATCTTTAAATCTTTTAGTTAAATATTGTATACGACAAAATTATTTTTAACAGATTTTAACTGATTTATTTCAGAGAATTAAGATAAAACGTTCAAGTTGTTTAATAAACACCCCTAGTTTATTTATTTATAAATATATTTAAATAATTTTTTTAAATACACTAGTTTATACTAATAATAAGTAGTAATCTAAACCGTGGACCTGCATACAACTTGTATGCTATATGTACATGCTGCAAACGCTGCTATGAGTACAAATGCTGCTAGCGTAGACGAGATTCCTTGTATACAGTAGTATTAAAGACAATTTTTCCTTCAATAAGTTCTTATTCGCTTACATTTGCAATCTCAGTTTATCTTCTGGCATATTTCCTAAACTCTTAAAAATCAGCAATGTAATTTTTTCAGTTTACAAATGGAGGAGTAAAAATGTACTTGAAAACTACAGACCTATTTCAATTCTTTCATTTTCAAAAATTCTTGAATCAATAATATGTCAAAAACTTGTTTCTTTTCTAGAAATCAACAACATTCTCTCTATTCAGCAGCTTGGGTTCCACTAAGGGAAATCCACCAAATAAACTATTATTCATTTTATAAATGTCTTTATTCATTCTTTAGACAACTGATATCATTCCCTTGGTGTTTTCTGTGGTCTAACAAAATTGTTTGATTCCGTTGATCACAATATTCTTCTTGCAAAAGTAGATAGATATGGAGTTCGAGATCATTCACTTCAATTTATGAAATAATACTTAACAGAAAGTAATCAAACCGTCCAATAACGAAATAGCCTCTTTGTTTAGAACAATCACTTGGTCCAATAATGAAATGTCCTCTTCGTTTAGAACTATTACTTGTGGTTTCCCTCAAAGCTCTATTCATGGACTTATATTGTTCCTTATTTATATAAACGACCTTCCAAACATTTCAACAGACCTCAGAGTTACAATGTTTGCTGATGACTGTTCTTTTCTTGTGTCCAATAAAACTCTAAACTTGACTATGTCGACTACAAACATCCAGTTGAAAAATCTAAAGCCATGGTTCACTTTTAGTAGTTTAAAGTTATACATGAACAAAACTACGATTAGTTTCATTTGGGAAACACCCACCAGTTTCCGCTTTAAAGTCTTATCAAACTGGAAAAAGAAGAAGCCAAACAAGAAACGTCAGTTAAATTTCTGGGTCTATACATCGACAACAATAGGCTCAACTGGAATGGTCACGTGATCACGTTTGTAAAAGGTTTCGAACTTTGGGATTTCCTCTCACCAGAGTCTGGAACCAAGAAGTTCTACGAATTATATATTTTTTCACGTAGAGTCGATCTTGAGATATGGTTTAATATCATGCTGTCCATCCAGTGGAGTTTGTCCTCAAAAAGTGGTGTCAGTGAATAATTAGAAAAAGGAGGAGATTCGAGTTCTGTAAGCCTCATTTAACGAATTTAACATCCTTATTCGGGCTGGTCTGGTGGGATTCGAGCTATATTTTGTTAAAAGCAACCCACATATTTTTGTTAACAATTGCATTTACAATGCAATGCTCTATCAAACACGATCTAGAGAGCTCATATATGTGTCTCGACATATACCAGTGCCTTTGTTTGGAGTCCATACCATTTAAGCGTGAAAGATTTAAACAAGCTGCCACATGACATAAAATATGAACATAATTTATGTTCATTCTTCAAGAAATTAAAAACGTACTTTTTTGGTAAATTCTATTATTGTTTACAGAATTTATTAGTTTAAAATCTAGCTTTAGTTATATTACTTGTAATGTAAATATCATCATACACATGTACGAATAAAGATTTTGAATTTAAATTATATTTTTTCACTTTCCAAAATATATATTAAACATTTGTTATTTGTTCAATTGTCTTTTTATAAATATAATGGAATCAAGCACTTTGGTAACTCAAAACTGCTTAATATATGTAAAGTGCTTAAAAATATAAACCACTTCTGTCGAGTTTGAAAAGATATTAGATCGTCTTACAGCCTTTTCCTTTACAAATCCTTTTATAATGTGTTCAAATCTCTTCAGGGTGTTATCAAAGGGTATACGGATTGTCGGGTGGTTGACGGAGCATTACATCCCTCATAAATATTTACTAAGGCTCTTTTTCAATGTCTGTGCTGTCGTTAGTTATGACAGAATTACATTGAAGTTAAGGTCTTTAATTGGCCTAGTGATCAGAGGTTCGTTCACTATTACGATGGTGGGAGGACTAAGAAAATTTGAGTAGAGGGGTTACCTATGTGCTTTAGTTAGATTATATATGGAGTAAAAATAAAACTTATGTTGATGTATTAAAGAATATACATATAAAAGGAAAGGTCTGAAGATTATCTGTCCATATTTTGAACATTGGTTTTACCACTAGTTAAAAAGAAAATTTTCTCAAATAATTTAAGCCATCAAGTATATTTTGTATATATTTATTTTAAGCTAAATTTATAAATTTAGTTTTGAAAAGTGTTCATATAAAATATTATCAAGAAGTTACTAATTAACCTTTTATATGCAATCTTTCCCTTCTAGAAAGATTCAATAAGATATAAGAAAGAGTTATACAACTAGCTACAGTTCAAACCTATGTTTTAAAACAATACTAAGACTTGGGATATGAAACTGTCAACAAACTGATTCATACGTTGAAAAAACAAAGAATAACCGTCATAAATATGAAAATAACTAAATAGTTGTGGTAATAACTAACTCAAACAGCGCGTTTGTGCTAAAACTGTCAAAGTACTCCAGGGTGGTAACGCTGCAAGCCGAAACCAGGACAAGATTTGTTTCTGCATGAAAAACATTATACATTTTACTTTTCTAAAAATATTTGATATGTAAACAATAGTTTTTTATTGTTTAATATGTAAGATGAGTATGTGTCAAACCCTGCACAACAAATGGTTTCCAAATGAAGATGTGCAAAATTACTTGTCAAATATGACACCAATATACACTTGTTACATAACACCAAGTGTACACTCCAGATGTTATTTGTAGCTTAACAGTTACAGGTAAACAATGTTATATCCCTTCTGGAAACTCTACATTTCCACCATCATGTTTAGTCTCTTGTTACTCTTTACTTTTTTATAGCCCGATTATTCATTTTATATATATTAGGCCTATTTAATTTTTTCATACTGGTTTTGATAGTATAGGCGTAGTGTCCGTTCAAAATAAAATTAATAAAATAATATAATTCAGTACCTGGAAATAAAGCACCTTAAGAATGTTAATTTATTTTTGACTAATTTTTATTAATCTTCTCTACAAGTGTATGGTGAAGGAAGTATTAACTCGTTACTGTGGGTTTTACTTAAGTTAACAAATTTCAAACAACGTGACAAATCCAGTATTACAAGATAATTAAGGATAATATTGTTGGCTAAACATTGTTGCACATAAATGTACGCCAAGAATAAAATGACAACTTTATAATAACATTCACCAGTTTATTGATTACTTTGTTGAATCTGAAGTTACATTAAATGTGTTTTATTGAAATAATTCATTGAACATGTATTTAAAATATTTATTTGCATTATCCCTTTCAACCACTAGAACCAGTATCCCAATACTGTAGAACAATATGAACTGGTACTATCCGATGATTTATATATATCTTGACCATAGGCTTTTGAAGATAATTGTGCGTTATATTTTTTTAAGTACTCATCTTGAAAGCTTCTAAAGAGTCTGAAAAAAGTAATACAACACGTAATCCGAAAGAAAGTACTTTAAAAGCACAACACTGCCAATGCCTGCTTTATTTTCTCTTTTATACTCACTTGAGGAGTTGATTCTAAAGGTTCATTTCTTGCCTAATTTAACTATTGTACTGTTAAGATGCTTTTGCACACAAATTAAATTCTTTACTCTTCTTTACAATTAGAGGAGTCATGATTAGAATGTTTAGTATCCTTTTAATCTCCAATTTTAAAGCGGTGATGTTTTGTTAATATTAGGCTTGTGTCTTGTGTTCTTGTTAGCTTAGCATTTCTTAAAAGCCAAACATTATAAACGTAATATATCTTAGACAATAAAACATATTATTTTATTATAAAATAATTACTACAAAAGGAAATTTTATGGAAGCTGCTTATTTATTACATGAAGCTGCCATTTACAGTTAGATATGTGCTGTGATTTTATTGGAACTGTCTCTCATACTGACTTGACTTTGTCTCAATGTGTTGGTCAGTGAAAAGGACCCAGATATTGTTAGACACTAGCAATCAGAGTATAGTCAGATGTAGATCTGCTCCGGAATAATGAGGAAACTAAATATATAATATATTGATAATGGTTTTTACCATTTTAATAATCTTATTAAATAAATTCATCTTTGCCCAAGGATCGTGCTTTGACTATTTTATTTATTAAATACCTTCGTTTAGCTATCCTTCATTGGTTTCGCTACTATTGTAGCATCCTCAGGGGGAGTTGAAATCTCTTCATCTTGCGAGATAATCTCTTCATCTTTTAGCTTTAATAATCTCTGTTTGATGTGTGTTGTACAACCGGTTTCGTGGTGACCTACCACATCATCAGGTATATCCTCTGTTGGGATTTGCCGTCGAATTAGAGATTATACCTGATGATGTGGTAGGTCACCACGAAACTGGTTGTACAACATACATCAAACAGAGAATATTAAGAAAGTAAAACCATTATCAATATATTTCGTTAATGTCCAGAAGTAGGAATCATGAATTCTAAACTAAATTTAATCCTATGAAATTACAATGAATATTTTTGACATTTTTGTCTTATCTAATAATCTGGTAGTCTTATATAAGTTTGTAAAAGTCTGTTTCAGTCTTAAGTTTTTGTGCTAACGAAATTAAAAATTATAAAAGAGGGATGGTATTAACAAGAATTGGAAAGCAATGGCACTTTTTTTTAAGAAAATCTAAATTATTGAATAGATCAGCTTAGAGAAAACTGAGGAATCATTTTGATTATTTATTTTTGCTAATTTGATTACAATAAACGGTTACAATCCAAAATGTAGGGTGTAATAATTTTATAAAAATACTTTCATTTAAATTATTGTATTTAGTTCTTTGTATGATTGGATTAAGCTTAGGATATTAGCGTGCTTTGACCTAGTAAAAGTTTTAGAATCAGATCAATAAAACACACTTAAAAGTAACTCATAAAGAGATTAATAATGTGACAGTTATAAAAATTGGTAAAGTTTCATTGTGGTTAGCGCTATGAAGTAAAAAAAGACTCACAACAATTCCTCTGTGGTTAGCACTATGAATAAACACAACAAACAAACGTAATGTAAATTAAATTGTTCCTTTCTGTAAACGTTTTAGACAAACAATCGTCTAATTTTGTAAAATATTATTTTAAATCCGTGACGTGATAGGTTAATTCAAAATTCCTTAATGGTGTTTAGTTATAAAAAAACATAGTTGCCTTGCCAGATGTACATTCCGCATGTGAAAGTAACGGCAAGTTCCTAATATAAATGTATGAAACGTACTATACTATCACTATGTAAAACTATACTGTACTTACAACATTTGTCAATACTGGATCGATACAAGTTTAATATTCTATTTACTGTAAGTTTCAATAACTTATTGAGTAGGCTAATAGTTAATTAATAACAGTGATAATTAATTTATCTGATTAAACATCTTAAATATGCAACTAAACTAACTTAACTTCGGATTTTCAGATAGCTTAACTTTTTAAAAAGATAAATAGATATCTTTTTATGTGAGGACGCATACAAATATATAATTATTAAATTTCTTAACATGCTTAGTAAATTTTATTTAAATGGATATAATATTAACCTTTAATGCATCGAATTAAAATTAACTACATACAAATAAACGGAATTAAATAATGTGATACTGTGAACGATAACGGCTTTTTGGGTTATGACTTTAAAATATGTTTATAAAACGTGTTCTGCTACTTTGTTATAATTAAAGTATTTTCTGCTGTATATGCTTGGTGAAATTGCTTTGGTTGTAAATAGAAAGTATTTTTTTTAATGAATTCCACAAATTTTAATTTTTATCAATAGCGCTTTCGCCGGTTAAGGCGTCTTCAGTTGTAATACAATATAAACAGAAAACATATGTGAATAAAAATTACAAAAAATCACAAGTAAAACATTAAATACTAGTTAAATTAAATTTAAGTGGCTAAGTTTGATAAGAATTATTATGAGTTAAAATATGGTTTAGAATTTTCAATTTTTGATAGTATTTCTTCTTTAATTAAAGGTAAAAATATATTACTAAAATTTAGAGACTGTTGGGAAATACATTCATCTTTCAAACTGCCATACATGCACTTTCAATTCGGTTTCTCTTGGTCCATAAAGGTCCTTTTAAAATTACACTTGTAGAATTAAAATTGATATCATGTTTTTCATTAATAGCATGTTCAAATAGTTTTTACTTTTCTGTATTTTCTTTTTTACATTTGTAAATGTGTTCATTTATTATTTTTGAAATTGGTCTTGAAGTATGACCTATATAAGTTTTATTGCAATTACAATCAATTATATATATTACATTTTTGTTTCTTGTTGTTTATTTTTTGGTTTTAATTTAGTTAAATGGCTTCTTAGATTGTTGGACGAAGTAAATGAAGTTCGGATGTTAAATTTTGAATTAACTTTACGAATTTGTTCAGATATTCCTTTGACATATGGAATCGTAACTGATGTTAGAGGTGTCTGTTGTTTATAATTTGTATTTATAGTAAAGCTTTTGTTTTTTATTTTTGATTTTTCAATAATTCCTCTAGGATAATCATTTTTAATCAACAGATCTGTAGTATCTTTTTCTTCAAGTATTTTGTCTTTCTTATCTGTGACTAACGTATCAGTCCTTTTAAATAAACTTTGTACAAGACCAATTTTAACATGTTGAGGATGGTTTGAATTATAATTTAGATATTGCCCACTGAAAGTTTTTTTTTGCGAAAAAGAGAAATCTTAATTTTGTTATCATTTGTCTTAGTAATTAAAACGTCCAGAAAAGGAATTTCTCCATTAACTTTATTTTCAATAGTGAATTTTACTGTTGGTCTTATTTAATTTATATACGTTAAAAATGCATTCTATACGTTCAATTTTTCTTCCCAAACACAAAAGATATCATCAATATACCTCAACCAAATTTTGGGTTTCATATTTTTACAATCTTCAAAAACAATGTTTTCAAAGTGATCCATAAAAATATTACTAATTATAGGACTGAGTACACCACCTATAGGTAGACCTGAAACTTGATTGTAAAATTGTGTTTCTATTTGAAAATAATTATGGTTTACACATACAGTGAGTAGTTCCATTATGCAATCGACAGAGAGGTTTGTTCTTGTTTTAAGATTATTGTCAATTTTTAGGTGTGTTTTAATCAAATGTAATGCTTCAGGGACAGGTACATTTGTAAATATATTGACGTCATAACTAATCATAATGTCACTAGATGTAACTTCTTTGATTTTGGTATAAAATCTTCAGAGTTTTTAATGTAAGATTGAGCTTGTCCAAACAACGGATTTATGATTGGTAACAAATATTTAGACAACTTGTACGATGGAGAATCTATGGAACTCACTATTGGCCTTAGAGGAATTAGGTCCTTATGGAGTTTTGATAGTCCATAAAAATGAGGTGGTTTTGAATATTGTGGACTTAACTTAAGAACAAGAGGTTTACCAATTTCGTTTTCGTAATTTTTAAGTACAAGTTTTATGTCTTTTTCAATTTTAACTGTAGAATCTTTGTTTAGTGAAATGTATTCATCACAATTATTGAGCTTTTTAATTTTACTATCGTAATCTTCTTTTTCTAAAATGACAGTAACTTTTCCTTTATCAGCAGGAACAATAACTATGGACACATCCGTTTTTTATGATTTAAGAGCTTTCAGCTCTGTAAGAGTTAAGTTATTTTTAGGTTGTTTTGAGTTTTCTAATGTTTTACGGATCAAGGAACGATAGTAATCTTTGTGTTCAGAAGGTAATAAATTAGCAGCTGAATCAATTGGCATAACCATGTCAACATTTGAAAAGTGCGTATTTGACACAAAAAAGTTAAGACCTTTGTTTAATAAGTTCAACTCACAATCTGTCAAATATTTTTTAGAAAGATTTACAACAAATTGATTGGTTTCTGATTGGTTTATGTCAGAGGATGATGAATTAGTTTTAGTAAAAGGGCATGATATCTTATTTATGGTACAAAGCCTCTGAATTTTTAATACTTGTTTAGTAAATACATTATGTATGGTATCATTAATTATATCAAATGTTTCACTTTGAAAAACATCAAACTCAATAAAATGTAATCTTTTAGAAAGTAATCCATGAATACATTTGAGATATCTACTAACATTCTCTCTAAGTTGATACCAGTTTTTAATTTCTTCTGTCATTTTTGCTCTCAAACAAACTTTTTTAGCTTTAATGAGAGCAGTATTTGATGAACGAGATTTTGAATTAATTTTGATCTGAATATAATTAGGAAAAATTTTTAACTTACGGCATTGATTATTGTACCAAATATGTTGTGTACATAGGCCTCTGTATATTTTTGAGTTTTCTGTATAAAATACATAGACGTCCAGTTTCGCTTTTTTCTAAGAGGTGTTTCTAAGCGTATTTATTTATATGTACTTATGTTTTTATTGTAATATTTTTATTCTAGCCTCAATATAAGTATTCATGTGTGATATTTTTATTACGAAAATCTGTATCTCTGTTACTTGTTAGAATTTTACTATTCATAATTGGTAGTAAATAATTAGAGATAGTTTCCAAATTGTAGACCTAGCTTTAACAGAACTCGTCGAAATAATTTATTTATAATAATTGAAACTTTACAAGCAGTAACATATTAATCACGCTTCGCTATCCCCAGTATAAAGCCTCTAGAGATGTGATACATCAGTAACCTAACTGATAAACAAACTCCAGAATAATAAAAACTGTTTGTCGTTTGTTTTCCAGTAAAATTTTATTTGTTTGGGTTTATAGCAAGACTTGTTTTTATATCACAAAACACTATAAAGTGCGTGCACTATTTTGACACTTTACTATTTCAGAATTAATAATAGTTAAAACAATAAATTATAAAGAATTATTTTTATCCTGAACATTTAGTAACAAGTGAACAGTCACTTTACTATTTCATATATACTAGTTTAAAATTCTATTTCAATTTGGACACAAAATTAACGTAAATAAATAACATATACATATTAGACAGTAAATAATTTAACATTATCTACTCATATAATTAAAAAGTGAAAACTTAAGCATTGAAAAAGTAAAACTAAAAATATAAACTTGTAGCGATGCTATGAACCACTTTTTGGTTTTAAAGTCTGCTGAATGTATCAAAATGTGTATGTTCGGGAACATGCTACCGATCACCGCCGTAAGTATAGAAACACATTATATCTCATTAAGCCAAAATAGCACCGAAGTATAAATTATCAGTACAATTACTTAGTCTTCATAAATAAAATTATTAATTATGAATTTTGTAGTTTTTTACAATACTGATATAATCTAATAAAAGAGTTTGTTACATTTAATAGGTAAAATAATTGAAATATTTTGATCAAATTCTCTCAAACTATACGATTGAAAAAATCTCAACGTAACACGTTCAAGTAATTTCTTCGCCAGAGAAAGAGTTTGAGAGACTACCACCTTGTGTGAAAAAGTCTTGGATACATCAGAACAAATAATCCTTTAGTCCTGTGGATTGTGAAACAAGCCAACAGTTTATCTTCATTGTGTCATTTTTTTAAGTTATTTCTTGAGGTTGTACTTCATAGACACTAAAATTGTGTGGGTTATACTTATTGAATATTTAAGTAACATTTAAGCGGCCCTATAAGTGCTATTGAAATTCATACGAAATATCATTCAATAAAACATGATTTAAGATTAAGTTTTTATTTGTTGACACTGATCGAACAAAATATGAGTGAATATATGTTACAATTAGTATAATATATGTTTATACATAGTTTTTAGCCTCATTACTAATTAATTTCAATTGTCCTTAAATAAAGAGCAATTTATTAATATAGAATGCCATAAAACAGGTCAATTAACAGACTTATAGCTTATCTTGTAATGGAGCCAGTTGTACGTACTATTTACTGGCTCAGGTCTCTGCCAAACACACGAACCCCAATCACCACCCCAAACCGGCTCCATAGACCTTGGTAGTAGAGATCACACCTATAGGGATCTTTGAGTGTCATGTTGTTGATGAAAGGACAGAACATAACATATTGCTCACAATACCCACAACAAGTAACTAGGCTCTATAACATAGTCCAGGTTAGGTTAGGCTATAACGGGTTACAGATCTTCAAACTGGATCCGACTTCCGACTAATGAGCATTTTAAATTTAATAATAATAAAGTTTAATTACAATAAAAATTTTAATGTGTTATTTTATTATTATTTTAATGTGTTCATAAAAAAATATTACAATAATAATTTAATACAATAATATGATAAACGGTTTATATTATTAGGTAATATTCACGAGATAACACCTGTCAATTAATATCAGCAGTATCATGGTTCATAACGTTATCAGCTGTTATCACCACTCAAACACTCAAGGTCATTATTAGTAGAGTCATCGGTAAAATAAGTCATTATTTGTGATTAATAACCACGAGACTAATAAGTTACCAGCTGCATCATGAGTCAAAAAAAAAACACCAACTGCATAAAGAGTGAAATAACTTACCTGCTGTATTACGATTAAAATATGTTATCAGCTGTCTCACAAGTCAAATCACGAGACAACTAAGCTGCCATCTGTATCACGATTCAAATAACATACCAGCTGCATCACGAGTAAAATACCTTAACAGTTGTATCAAGAGTGAAGTCACTTACCAGATGTATCACGAGTCACGTAAGTTACCATTTGTATAGTAAGTCCAATAGGTTACCGACAATATCACGAGACGAATAAGCTACTATCTATATCATTAGTTATAAGCCATACCACCTGTATCAATGGTGAAATAACAATATTACGAGTCAGACAATTTATCAGCTGTATCAAAATTTAAATAAGTTAACAACTGTATTACGAGTCAAAGATCATACTAGCTGTATTACAATTAAAATAGGTTTCCAGCTGTATCACAAATCAAACAGCTTACCAGCTGTATCAAGAATGAAATTAGTTACAAGCAAGTTTTAGTTCAAGACAAGACAAACATATCACCAGTTGTATCTCGAGTAAAACACTTTACCAGCTGTATCATGAGACAAATACACCATAATCTGTATCTCAATTACAACACATTACCAGCTGTGTCTTGGGTAAAACATATCATCAGCTGTGTCTCAGGAAAAATATATCACCAGCGTTATGCCAAGTAGAATACACTACCAGCTATATTATTAGACAAGGACATTACCAGTTGTTTCTCGAGTAAAACACTTTATCAGCTGTATCATGGGAAACATAACCTCGTGTTTTGTTTTACATTCACTCGAGATAAAGCTGGTGATTTTTTTAGTCTAAATACATATGGAAGTGCATTTTAACAGCTATATCTCACTAAAATCATACTATTGGTATTGTATTTTATGAGTTAAACACGATAAAGACTTATTTTATCTCAAGTAAAACACATTAGAAACTTTATCAACAATACAGTAAATACGTCACAATCAGTTATCACATCCTTTTCACGTTGCCAACTGTTGTGATTATTCAAATGTTTCTCATGGAACACTGCCAATTAATTTTTGGCTAGAACGGACACAAACATTAAATACAGCTGAGAAATTTATATAGAATAATTATATAGTTATCTAAATGCATTTTCTTATTGGTATTAATATTCGAAAGTGTATTGCCTTAATTTAAATCATTTTACATGAGTAAGTAAAATTAAATATGTACAATTTAATTCGCCCAAAAGTGAATAGTTTCCTTAAAACTCCAAAGTGCCTGGGGGAAGATAAATGTCTCAGAAGACCTTCAAAATAAAATAAGTATTTTGAAAAATGCACTTCATTTGTTTCTTTGTTCCAGTAAAATGTATTGACATAGTTTTGTTGGGAAAAATGCTAACTCAATTTATCTTGGAATATACTCCATGCTTTGTAAAGATCTTCTCAAAGATTAAAGTTTCCAGTTTGCGATAGTTCAGAGAACGTAAACCTTAAGATTATTGCTGCGCTTGATGTAATGTGTACGTCTATCCAAGGTATTCATTTTTTCTGAATAATGAGATGAGGATGTCGTTGGGCTAACCACTAAGTAGGACGTATTAAAATTATTTGAGGATGTAAATATCTTTTAAAAATAACTTTGTAATACCATTACAATATGATATTGCTTTAATTGCCTGTATCCTAACTTATTATATTTTTATGTCTTCAAACAACATAATTTCTCTCAAAACAATAAATTACTGATTTGTCAATATTTTGCCTCAATGCCACGAGGCGAAAGTTAAGGTAACTTTGGCTTAACGAGGAACCAGAACCACGTAGTAATGTCTGTAAGGTAACTGTAGCTTAACAAGGAACTAGAACCACGTAGTAATGTCTGTAAGGTAAATGTAGCTTAACGAGGAACCAGAACCACGAAGTAATGTCTGTAAGGTAACTGTAGCTTAACGAGGAACCAGAACCACGTAGTAATGTATGTAAGGATATTGTAGCTTAACGAGGAACCAGAACCACGTAGTAATGTCTGTAAGGAAATTGTAGCTTAACGAGGAACCAGAACCACGTAGTAATGTCTGTAAGGTAACTGTAGCTGAACGAGGACCCAGAACCACGTAGTAATGTCTGTAAGGTAAACTGTAGCTTAACGAGGAACCAGAACCACGTAGTAATGTCTGTAAGGTAACTGTAGCTTAACAAGGAACCAGAACCACGTAGTAATGTCTGTAAGGTAACTGTAGCTTAACGAGGAACCAGAACACGTAGTAATGTCTGTAAGGAAATTTTAGCATAACGAGGAACCAGAACCACGTAGTAATGTCTGTAATGTAACTGTAGCTTAACGAGAAAACAGAACCACGTAGTAATGTCTGTAAGGAAATTTTAGCATAACGAGGAACCAGAACCACGTAGTAATGTCTGTAAGGTAACTGTAGCTTAACGAGGAACCAGAACCACGTAGTATAGTCTGTAAGGAAATTGTAGCTTAACGAGGAACCAGAACCACGTAGTAACGTCTGTAAGGTAACTGTAGCTTAACGAGAAAACAGAACCACGTAGTAATGTCTGTAAGGTAACTGTAGCTTAACGAGGAACCAGAACCACGTAGTAATGTCTGTAAGGTAACTGTAGCTTAACGAGGAACCAGAACACGTAGTAATGTCTGTAAGGTAACTGTAGCTTAACTAGGAACCAGAACCACGTAGTAATGTCTGTAAGGTAACTGTAGCTTAACGAGGAACCAGAACACGTAGTAATGTCTGTAAGGTAACTGTAGCTTAACGAGAAAACAAAACCACGTAGTAATGTCTGTAAGGAAATTTTAGCATAACGAGGAACCAGAACCACGTAGTAATGTCTGTAAGGTAACTGTAGCTTAACAAGGAACCAGAACCACGTAGTATAGTCTGTAAGGAAATTGTAGCTTAACGAGGAACCAGAACCACGTAGTAACGTCTGTAAGGTAACTGTAGCTTAACGAGAAAACAGAACCACGTAGTAATGTCTGTAAGGTAACTGTAGCTTAACGAGGAACCAGAACCACGTAGTAATGTCTGTAAGGTAACTGTAGCTTAACGAGGAACCAGAACACGTAGTAATGTCTGTAAGGTAAACTGTAGCTTAACGAGGAACCAGAACCACGTAGTAATGTCTGTAAGGCAATTGTAGCTTAACAAGGAACCAGAACCACGTAGTAATGTCTGTAAGGTAACTGTAGCTTAACGAGGAACCAAAACCACGTAGTAATGTCTGTAAGGTAACTGTAGCTTAACGAGGAACCAGAACACGTAGTAATGTCTGTAAGGTAACTGTAGCTTAACGAGAAAACAGAACCACGTAGTAATGTCTGTAAGGTAACTGTAGCTTAACAAGGAACCAGAACCACGAAGTAATGTCTGTAAGGTAACTGTAGCTTAACGAGGAACCAGAACCACGTAGTAATGTATGTAAGGTAACTGTAGCTTAACGAGAAAACAGAACCACGTAGTAATGTCTGTAAGGTAACTGTAGCTTAATGAGGAACCAGAACCACGTAGTAATGTCTGTAAGGTAACTGTAGCTTAACGAGGAACCAGAACCACGTAGTAATGTATGTAAGGTAACTGTAGCTTAACGAGAAAACAGAACCACGTAGTAATGTCTGTAAGGTAACCGTAGCTTAATGAGGAACCAGAACCACGTAGTAATGTCTGTAAGGTAACTGTAGCTTAACGAGGAACCAGAACCACGTAGTAATGTCTGTAAGGTAACTGTAGCTTAACGAGGAACCAGAACACGTAGTAATGTCTGTAAGGTAACTGTAGCTTAACAAGGAACCAGAACACGTAGTAATGTCTGTAAGGTAACTGTAGCATAACGAGGACCCAGAACCACGTAGTAATGTATGTAAGGCAACTGTAGCTTAACAAGGAACCAGAACCACGTAGTATAGTCTGTAAGGAAATTGTAGCTTAACGAGGAACCAGAACCACGTAGTAACGTCTGTAAGGTAACTGTAGCTTAACGAGAAAACAGAACCACGTAGTAATGTCTGTAAGGTAACTGTAGCTTAATGAGGAACCAGAACCACGTAGTAATGTCTGTAAGGTAACTGTAGCTTAACGAGGAACCAGAACACGTAGTAATGTCTGTAACGTAAACTGTAGCTTAACGAGGAACCAGAACCACGTAGTAATGTCTGTAAGGTAATTGTAGCTTAACAAGGAACCAGAACCACGTAGTAATGTCTGTAAGGTAACTGTAGCTTAACGAGGAACCAGAACCACGTAGTAATGTCTGTAAGTTAACTGTAGCTTAACGAGGAACCAGAACACGTAGTAATGTCTGTAATGTAACTGTAGCTTAACGAGGAACCAGAACACGTAGTAATGTCTGTAAGGTAACTGTACCTTAACGAGGAACCAGAGCACGTAGTAATGTCTGTAAGGTAACTGTAGCTTAACGAGGAACCAGAACACGTAGTAATGTTGGTAAGGTAAACTGTAGCTTAACGAGGAAACAGAACCACGTACTGACAGTATTTCAGCTAATTTACAAGACTGACAGTCGGTTGTCTTCACAACACGTCATTCAAATCCAAGTCACCATCCAGTACTTGTCTAGTTTTGTCCATTCCGATGGCAACCATAATGAGCTGTACGAATTACTATAAATTACTTAGGACTCTTTGTTGATGTAAGGTAGACCGAGAACGAACCTATCGCATACATTCTCCACAACATTTTGTCCCAAAGTAGCTGGATTACTGCACTGTGCCACTAATGCCAACTTTAGATTACTTATACTAGAGTGTATAATAAAACAATATATCTAAAACCATGGAGGTACAATAACTAACTATCCAATGTATAGTAATTTCATTGAAATTTGAAACGACTTTGTTCTAATGAATATTACGTTAATTGCTAAGCTAAACAAACAAAACTAAGTTTCCTGGCCATAAACTTATATACAATCTTAAATTGCAATAGTAGTTGTTTAATTTTACTTATTTAGTTATTACAGATGTATTTTATTTCTTGTCTTTGAATTAATTATAGTTTTTAACTTATACGTTAACGGAGCTATATAATACAACATACATTGCTCTTTAGTCAGGATACTAGTGGTTACGTGAACATGTTTAAAACGCATGTCGTTTAGAAATCCATAAATTATATAATCAAAAAGAAAAGATTTAAAATAAATGAATGTTTTTCAGTTGTCAATTTATAAACTACAAAACAATACAACAAAATGAAATTAAAGTGCGTCCAACTCACATTACGTACATATGAATATTTGTGTCATTCATTTGGTTAAGTACTAAGGTCTTAGTTTAAACAGCATTACATGAACTACAGTGGCGCCTCATAACGACCCCAAAACAGCTGATACAATTAGAGATGCAAATTTATCATTGGATGAACAGCTAAGCTACTTCATTGTGTATAAAGTTATTGTTCTAACCCTATTATACATAAATTTAAAACATCAAACAGACAAAAACAAATCTTTATTACTACTTTATTGTTGTCAAACAGCTCTGTAATAATAATAAAAATAATAAAATATTCTTAGGGTACAACATTTACTTTTATAACCTCAATTTAAAATAGTTTGTTCATGAAAAAATTAACAAACACCCCTCAGAAATCATTTATTTACGTTATTTTATTGTTTTCGTAATTCATGAGATTTTTTCTGAAAAAACCAAGGTGATGTATTAATAGCATTTAATAATTTTAATACAAAATATAATCGTCAGTTCATAAGAGACTGTCGTTTTCATGAAGTGTATATTTCGTAAATCTTTGAATAATCTTTGATGTTTGTTGCTTCAAAACAAGCTTAATTAATATGTAAGCAGCGATACAAGCTCTCAACAAACAACAGTAGCTTTTATTCAGTATTTTATACTCTTTTCTCGGAAAAGGGTTGCTTTAAGGGCTTTCAGTGAACTTTACAATAAAATACCCTTAAAAACACTTCTGTATGCTACTTAATATCTGAGCAGAATTCGTTGCATAAAAATATATCATTTTGAGTTTATTGTTGCTGTTTTGTTAGTTATAAATAGGTGTTTAAAATAGATTTATAAAACTCAATCAATTCTCAAATCGCTGCGACCTTTAAATAGATCTTAATTTATGACTAACTGATCTCATTTACGTTTTATAGTTCCCTTACCTAAACGTCTTTCGATTTTATTCATCGGATGCCTCAGGGAGGTAATTCCAGGATTCGGTAATCGAGTATACACGCGACGGATTCACTTCGAACGAATTGGACTCAGTAAATGCCTAGGTGAACAATTCACCCCTACAGGCCTCTCATCATCGTCCAACCCTAAGCTACCTAAAATCTTTTTACAAACCGATTCGTTTCACCCCGTTGCCTCCTTTTATCGGCGTTTGAGCTAAAATGCAGAGCGGAGTTATAAAAATTTATACGAATTGACAAATAGAACGGTTTAAGCCCACAGTGCTATAACGCAGAGCGGAGCTGTCAAAATGTTAGTTTTATTTACTCATCGACGCCAAACTAAAATGACTTGGCTACTCTAGCCTGGGTAGAGTAATACCTACAGTATTAACTGTGGTATTGGCCCACTGGCCCACCCATACACGCACAGTGGTATTGGCCCACTCGCCCACCCATACACGCACAGTGGTATTGGCCCACCCGCCCACCCATACACGCACAGTGGTATTGACTCACCCGCCCAACCATACATGTACAGTGGTATTGAATAATAGGATACCTATCAATCTATCCGTAAATGGGTATCTTAATACCCATTTTAAAATTATAAAATATGATCCTGAACTAGTCCAGTTAAAAGTCCAATCTGAAATGATAGTGAATTAATGACAGTGTTTATTAATCGGAATAAAATAAAATGTTACTTCAACTGATTACGCATTTTAAGATATTTTTCATGAGAGCAGTATTTCCTTTTTATTGTTATTTTTAATCTTCAAATTTGGTACTTTTTGTTAATGTTAGTTATTATTTCTTTCAAAAATAACTGTTCAAATAATCAAACGCTTAATTTTTCTTCTTCTTCTTCCATTAAGAACATAAATGTTATTCTTTTTTAAGACAATTATCAATGACAAGGTTTAGAAAATCGTTATAAACTCAGAAAAAGTATCGGTTGGACATATTCATTCACTTTAATTTAAAAAATTTAAACAAGAACAGACAGGAGAAAAATTATAGGTAAATAAATATTATAGTTTTATAATTGGTTGTTAGGATTTTCCATTTACCATGGTACACAATTATATGGTATTTGATTTTATCTTTTTAAATAAATGTCAAACGAGAGAAGGAAAGGCACCGTTTAGCAGAAAAATTATATAGGAAGGAGCAGTTTAAAAACGCTGATTCATGTTTTCCTGTAATATTCTGACAGCCAATATTACAGTATTGTCAGCCAATATTACAAGAAATATTAAACTAACTATTGTATACGGGTAAATTGTTAATTAAATTACATTCATTTCAGTTTGATATTTATAAAAAAATTTTCTTTAAATTAGTTTTTATTCTAAGAATAATGTCTTATTTTACAATGTAAATATATTCAGAACGATAACAATACATATTTAAATAAATAATAACTATAATTTGTAGAGATCAGTGTGTATTTGGTCCGACCATTGATTTTACACGTACTAAAATAGCATAAATATGACACAGACATGAAATAATCGTGTACTTTTGTCAATTAAAGATCGGGCACAATTCTGCAAACAATGAAATTACTTTTAAGAAACAAATTTTCAGTCAATTTTTTATCAAATCTTTCCAGTCACTCATATGTTTATGTAAAATTACATTTTCAAACGCATTAGTTCTCCCCTCAAGAAAATTGTACGATAGGTATTATCTTATAGCAAGAAGCATGTTAACTTTACATGAATCACGATTACTAATTTAATTCCAAACAGTTTTAGTATATACTGTATTATTTAAGCAGTTACGTTATATAGGATAATAGGAGAAAATAATATTCTAAATTTTAAATTGTAATAAAAATAACTAAAATATCGAAGTAATTTATTTGGATGAGTAAAAAGAAGGGTAAAGGATAATTATTTGAGGTAAACTGCTACTAACCTTACGGGAAGTGTAAAAGTGATGGTGTAATTTAAGAAGTTGGCACATTACTAACACTATAAAGTTCACTTTAGTGGCACTACTTCCGAGACGTCGTTTAGTGAATCTTGGTTGGCTAAAACGATGAAGCTTAAAATCCTTAAGCTTTCTTGGTACTGTTTTAATAGTGTTTATAGCTAAAATCAGTTTACAAAAAGCCGTTGACATGATGCCAAGTTTAACATTTAAGTTTAGCGTGAAAGATTTGTGAATTTTTACGGCCCCTTCACACTGTACAACCATCGAACTGTCCATCACACAGATTTAGCAAAATTCCAATGTCTGTGCGACGATTGCATAGAGTGGAGGGAGTTTTAGAGCTAGTACAGACGTCATTTCGATGATCCCAGTTCGAATGAACATGTAAATCTTTTCATGCGGCGCCTGCACTACATCCATCGTATAGTTTTGAAGCATAACAGCAGATTCGATGAGCGAGTCGATCAAGTGTTGGTCCTCACGATTAACAGGCCCCACTGCCGATCACATGTCTCACCTTTCCACCGCCTCTCCTTCCTCTACGTCGATATTTGTACAATTGTGATCGTGTGTCTTACTATTGTGTTTAGTTTACTTAATTAAATTAAAAATATAACACCGTAAAACTGCGTCCGAGTCAACTCTAAATCCAAATTCTGTGGATCCAAAGAATAACACTAGTTCTACAGACACTGAAGCGAATGGAAAAGATTAAAGGTTAGGAATTGATTTGATGTTTTGATACTTCGTTGGGGTAAATAAAGCGCAACGATTATTCTAATAGCGATAAGCGATTGGTAGCTTACAAGGGACTTTCGTTCTTTAAAAAACTTCACTCTCCAGTTCACAGGGGCCTACAGGCCTGTGCGTGAACTTTATTCAACGAGTGAAGTACTGGCCGTTGGCTCAGTGGGGATGCACTCCAGAAAAGGTTTCACTGAAAATGCATACAGTTATTCCTAAAATATAATTCTACTACTTTGAAGAAATGAACATCACAGATAGCGAATGTTGATGTGCAACTCCATTTTATTACTAATTAGGCACTTTTACACATTAGATTAAACTATATTGTTACTATTTCACTCCTATTGAATTGAAATACTATAATAATTATAGTATAAGAATAATTTTTATAAAGTTTCAGTCAACAAATGTATGTGCGAAAAACACCAAAACATTTTTAAATTTTTTACGTGTTAAAACCGTCTTCTCTTTTCCAACCAACCCTTCACTCAGCATCTTCTTCTTCTTTTAGATTTATTTGCCTCAAAATATATAATACCTAAACCAGCTACAATGAATGTTATTTTTCCCTAGACAAAGATATTGTAATATACAATATGTCGTGAACACAGCAAAAGATCTAACAGAACTGAAATGTTGTATGAAGGACGCTGGCTTGCGCGGGAAATCACATGGACCATCGCACAGTCCATGGCATAGTCTGTAAGTTTCGTGCAATGGCCTGTGATATGGACTGTTCGATGGTTGTATAGTCTGTAGGGATCTTTGTCAAAGTTTAGTACTCGAATCATAGGCCCTGGACTCCACAGTACGAACCCTTAACCACCCACTAAAGTACCATCCTGGCAATAAAGCAAAAAATAAATAGTTTAGAATTTAATGCTTTTTTACAATTTAAGAGTATTAAATAAATATACGTTTAGAGTTACAGATGATAGATACGTAACCCTGTACATCTAAAGAAAGTAAATCTAAATTTTAAATTCTATTTGTAAAAGTGATTGATTTAAAATGATATGTATTATACATATTTATAAATAAATTATGGATTGAGATATGCAAAAGTATACCTACAGGATAGGTAAATGGCCTACTACACTTTTATGCAAAGTAAATTTAATTATTTATACCAATAAATCCCGCAGTAAATTAATAGGAAAATAAATTATGTAAGAATACATAAAAGCTCAAATTACTAGGTTTGACTTCTAAAATGTTGTTTAATGTTTCAGTTTAGCAATTCAATATTAACAAGCTTTCTGGTAACTTGTATAATTTACGTCTTGTTAGTTTAATTTGTTATTATTTATCCCAAATAGGACATGTTAGTTATTTCTCACACTACTAATTAGGCTATAAATAAATCGCTAGACCTATGAAGTCCGGCCAAAATAAGCTGTATTGTAACGGTCTACAATTTTTTTATTTCTCAGTTATTTCCAGTCAAACATCTTTGAAATAAGGCAGACTTCGGCTCTATTTGCACGTATGAAAGCTAATTACCATGGCTTTTAAATATGTTATCAGACAGTTAGATTTATTACAGGACTTTACCAATGAGCACGTTTGTTATATTTAAAGCACAATTTAGTACCACTGTTTATCACTCTTATTTAAATACAATATAGACCATTTACTTTTTACTTTACTTGGTCTGGTCTAGTTTTATGACTCAGTGATTTTTTTCTTAGTAATATTTTACACTATGCCATTTGATGCAAGGTGTGCATGGTTTCTTTATTTGCGTTTGTCTAGAGCTGCATTTTATTCATAGCTATCCACTATATATCATGGAACCATGTGTACCTTCTTCACACAGATTCACAAATAAAATTCGTTGCTTGTCACTTTTATCTGAGGATTGTAAACACGGTTTATAGAGACCGATCACTATCTGAATAGGTCTTCCTGAATAGGATGTTGTAAAAGAAGGATTCAGTCACTTCAATTTAAACCCTTTCATTAGAACCTACTGCACTCTTCTTAGGGTGATCATCTCGTATTCAATCAATCGGAGAAAAGAGACTCTTCCATAAAGAGCAATATTTATCTATTTTGGATTTATGTTTTTTTTTTTTTTTTTTTTTTTTTTATTTTATTTACTTGTAGTGATTGTAGTAAGTATATTTAATTCCAAATAACTATGTTGAACAATTATGCATAATAAATAATACAGAACTAATTTTAGAATGTTAATTGATTATTAGTGTCAGTATATGTTATTTGTGTTTCTTATAAAGTGAATTTATTTGAATAAAGTATATATTTCCCTGCAACTTTGCTATTCTAGGCTTTTACTTCAGAAACATATTTATAGAATTCAGTGTGGTTAGTGAAATTCAGGTAGAATATGTTTCAAATTTCCTTTTAGTAAACTAAATATTACAGGAATAAATATTATGTTCTAAAGAAAAATCATCAAGGAGATCCCGTTGCTTTTTTTCTTCAAGCATTGGATGATATAAGAGGGGTCGGTCATTTATGTTTGATGAAATGACAGTTCAGATGCCTTTGTCATCAGGATACCTTTAGAATTTGTCTAACGTTATACTGCATAAATATACTTACTTGCCTGTCGTATCTATGTGCAATAATTCGATTTATACTTTTATTTATAAAAATATTGTTTAAAAAAAATAAGTTGAACTTATGACAAGAAATACCATTTTGAAATAAAAGATTATAAGTTATGATGTGGTGTGACTAATTTTTAACTGATTTTAAAATTTTATTTTTGGTCTTAATTTATAATCTACAGGGTGAAGTTTTACACCCTGTTACTGACTTTATTATTTACATTTGATTGCAGGAGTTATAATATTATGAATTAGTCTTATTCTGCCAGTTTTAATATTTTGGAATTCGTTTGTCTTTATTAGAAATTAGACAATTAGAAATTCTTTGGAATCTGTAATTGTCCTCGTCAAATGATTTCACGCCAGATAATCTACTTTCTGTAGATGGAATCAAAACTACCTCACAGTTATTTCTTCAGCAAAATCCTTCGGCTTTGAATGAATAACAATGTCCTGTTTCTATTACGTCTGTTTCCTTAGTATCCCAACATCTCTTTACAAATATGACATTTTATTTTAAAAAAATATGATATGTAAGGTTACATATATACAACAACATTACCAATATAACACACTGCGTGGGAGAAAGATAAGTTTCTTTGCAAAAAGGAATTAATCTTATCCCTGAGGAGTTAAGGAAGAGTCATTCACTATAACCAAGTGAAATTATCAAATTATAAAAAGTATTCCTTTGTATAATGTATACTAATGGAATCCTTCCTTGTTACAGTAATAATAAAACTACAACGATTGCGGCTATTTTATTGTTGATAACTTGTTTACCATCCCTGTTATTTGTCTTATTATTTTTCCATATTTTGTAAGCTATAAAAAGTGCTGATATGCTTACAAACATAATTAAATAGTTCAATGGAAACAACATTCATTAAAAATAAAAATATAGTCTTAAAATCTTTTCGTTAAATGGTGTGTGTGCGGAAAACGTGTAGTAACGATTAAAACTGAAACATTTTAAAGGATTAAGTGATTATTTAAGAAAACACGTTTAAGTTGATTTTAAAACAACTTAAGTAAATTTTTTTATTGATAACAATATCTAAGTACCTCAATTGATTTTTTAATAACAATGTCCAGGTTTATAGTCTAATATAAGTAAATATTGCTGTATATTATAAACCAAGCACCTGTATAAAATTTTTATCCCACACTCTCCAAAGAATATATCAATATTTTATTAATTTTTAGCATCTTTGTTTTGCAAAATAATATATTGAAGCACTTTTTAAGCTCAAAAGTGCTTAAAAATATAAATCACTTCGGTTGAGTTTGAAAAGATATTAGATCGTCTGACAGCATTTTTCTTTACAAATTCTTTTATAATATGTTTAAATCTCTTCAGAGAGTTTGCAATGTATATACGGATTATCACGGGTGGTTGACGGAGCATTACATCCCTCTGTCATTAAGCATACTGAGGCTCTTATACATGAATTACGTAACGTGAAAATCGGTCTGTGCTGTCGTTAGTTATGACAGAATAACATTTCAGGCCTCTAATTGTCCTTGTGCACTTCTGTCTTCAATTCAGGGCCACGAGCAGAAGTCATGGGAGAATCTAGAACATTTAAATAGAGGAGTTACTTATGTCAGTTCACTAGATTATATCTCGAGTCAAAATGATCTTCTCGAGTTATGATCTATAAAAAAACAGATATATAAAAAAATTTAAATAAAAATTAAGCTGTAAAGATGATCTGTCGAAAATTTGAACATTTGTTTTACTAGTTAAAAAACTGAAATTTTCTCAAATAATTCAAGACGTCAAATAAATATGTTTTGTTAATTTTGATTATAAGCTAAAATTAGGAATTTAGAGTTAGCAATGTTTCATATTACATACAGAATTTAAAAAATAAATTACTAATCAACCCCTTATAAGTACTGTATTTTACCTTTCTAGATAATTCAGTAAAATCTATCAAAAGACTTATTCAATAAGCATATATATTGTTTAAACCTGTGTTTTAAAACAGATTTGGAACTAAGATTTGGAATACGATTCACCAAAACTGTCAATACTATACACACTGGATCCATACCTTGGAAAAACAAAGAATAACCGTCATATTTAGTTGTGGTAATAACTTACTAAAACAGCGCGTTTGTGATAAAACTGTCAAAGTACCTCCTGCTCCTGGTGGTAACGCTGCAAGCCGACACCATGACATGATTTGTTTCTGCATTAAAAACGTCATACATGTTACATTTCTTAAAATATTTAATATGTGAAAAATAAATGTTAATTGCTAGATGTATAAGGTGAGTATATGTTCAATCTTATGCAACAAATTGTTTCAAAATGAGGATGTACTTAAGTACTTCTTAAATGAAATACGAATATACACTTGCTAAATAACCTCAAGTGTACATTCCACATGTTTTGTGTAGCTTAGCAGTTACAGGTAAAATAATTAAATCACTTTCTGAAAGCTCTACCTTTACACCATCATGTTTGGTCTCTTGTTACTCTTTAATATTTTATAGCCCAATTATTTATTTCCTACAAAATAGTTACTTTTATAATACTGGTTTTATATTATAGACATTATGGTATAGTATAATTTTAACAAAGTAGTATAATTCAGAGCACTGGAAATTAACCAACAAATAAATATATAGCAATTTTTATTTCTTTTTTCAATTTGTTTATTACTCTTCTGTACAAATAAATGTGAAGAAGTTGTTGACGTGTTAAGGCGGGCATTATTTTACTTAAAATCATTTAAAACGGTGTAATAGTTTATATGTACAATACAATTATATACAAATAATAATTATTTCAACTAAATATTTTGGCACGACAATGTAAGTCAATTGTAAAATGACAACCTTATAATAAGATACACCGTTATATAAATAACTGTTTGGCATCTGAAGTTGTATGGATTATATTTATTCAGTTATTCAGAAAAAGATTCTGCATAAGAAATATAAAGAAACCTTGCGTGTGCACGATTATAATAAGTTTGACCGTATCCGGAGAATCTGTAAGGTTCGGTCGAGAGAGTGCCTGAGATCGTATCAAGAGCATGTGCAGAATGTGCTTCCCAGCAACCCAAAAATCTTTTGGAGTTACATTAACAATACCAAAAGAACTGGGCCCCATCCGTCTACAATGAAATATGATGGGAAAGTCACAGCTGATCCATCGGAAATGTGTGAATATTTTGCCACTTATTTCTCATCAGTATTCATTCCAAGAGATGCTAATTACAGGCAAAGAGAGTATAATTTCAACGATTTCGAGTCTTTGTCTTCTTGCTCAGTAACCATCCAAGATGTGGTTAGTGCCCTCTCTAGTGTGGATGAAACTAAAGGCAGCGGTCCTGACCTGATTCCTCCTGCAGTCTTAAAGTTTTGCTGCCCTGTATTGGCTGGTCACCTGACTGCACTCTTCAACAAGTCTCTTGAGGCGGGGGTATATCCGGATGTGCTGAAGAGAAGTTTTATTGTTCCTGTACATAAGTCTGGAGCTTACAATGATGTAACTAACTTCAGGCCCATTGCCATACAACCCAGCATGGCTAAGGTATTTGAGAGGTTGGTCCTGAAGAAAGTGGGCCCTCTTCTTTTGAGGCAGATAACTCCCCACCAACATGGATTTATGTCTGGAAGGTCTACCTCTACAAACCTGATCATGTTTCAAAGTCATATTATAGAGGCATTTGAGAAGGGTGAGCAGGTTGATGCTTTATACTTAGACTTTTCAAAAGCCTTTGACAGGGTATGTCACCTGCGGCTCTTGGACAAGCTGTATGCCTATGGTGTCACTGGAACTCTACATTGTTGGCTCTCTAGTTATCTGAGAGACCGACAGCTGGCAGTAAAATTTGCCTCTGCTACTTCACGAGTTTTCATTGGAACATCAGGGGTACCACAAGGGTCTATCCTTGGGCCTCTGTTGTTCAATGTTTTTGTCAACGACATTGTGCAATTCATCTCATCCAACTGTCTCCTTTTTGCAGACGATCTCAAAGTCTACAATGCCATACGTTCACTGCAGGACTGTTTAGTTCTCCATGAAGATCTTTGTGCCATACAAAGTTGGTGTGTTGAAAACCGCATGAACCTTAATTTGAAAAAGTGTCTTGCCTTCACCTTCTGCAGGAATAATAACCCACTATGCTATGAATATAACTTGGACAACTATGTTTTCGCCAGGCCTGCAAATGTCAAGGATCTTGGTGTAACCTTCATGGCTTCCCTGAGTGCTGAAGCGCATGTCGAAAATATCTGCCTGCAGGCTGGTAGAGCATTGGGACTTCTTGCACGTACCTCCAAGGATCTTTCTAAGCTGCAGACTTTGAAAACTCTCTACTGCTGTAATGTGAGACCACTGTTGGAGTATTGTGCTGTTGTGTGGACTCCACATCAATTGACGCTTCGTGACCGCCTTCAGAGGATTCAAAATAAGTTTGTCAGACTGGTGGGCTTCCGACTTGGATATCGTTATCTGGAGGTACCTCTTGGAAGTGTTGCGGAGATGCTGGATCTGCACAGTCTTCAGACGAGGAGAAATGTCCAGGATGTGGTCTTCCTCTTCAAACTTGTAAATGGTTTGGTTGACTGTCCCGACTTGCTGGAAAGGATTTCATTTCGCCTACCATCTGCTACAAGATCAAAGGACTTGTTCGTGCGGAGACAGTTCTCAACAAGCTATGCACAGTTTTCCACCATCCCTCGCATCCAGCTGCTTGGCAATGTCTTATCACCGCATGTAGATTTTTTTGCTACTAGTGAGGCTAGGATTAAGCGTATAGTAAGGGAAATTTGTTAATTAGTTAAGTCAAATTCTGTACCTTCTGTCATGTTTAGCTTTACATAATATCGTTTTCTTATGCGTCACTTATACTCTAATATTATTCTGGTTAAGTTGTGTTCACTGCTTGTCATATTCCTGCTTGATACTTCTTGTACTAGTTTTTTTTTTTTCTTTTTTCTCAAATATATATATATGTATATCTGTATGTATATTATGGTCTTGGTTGTATTATAGATAGTGCAATATTCTTGTATGTAAGTTAATGTATTGAAATCTATTTATTGGCATGTAACTTATATGTGATAAATTATCCTAATTTATATTTATTAGCATTATACAGCCTTTAATGTATTGTTATGATGATTTCATCTTTATTTTGTCTTGAGCTTTTTGACACTTTTGTAAAATGGTTTATACCGTGGATAAATAAATAAATAAATAAATATTTTTGTTCTGAAACTCATCGATAGTTGATTTAATGTCTTTATTTAATTTTCTTGTGAAACTACTTGAAGCTGTTGTGCAACACTCCAGCTCAAGATGAACAAGCAAGTTTCACATTTATTCACGGTCACCAGTGTATTTGCATGATCAGTTTTCAGGGTGTTACATCTCCACTTTAAGTGTGTTTAAAGAAATTTACCTTTTGCTACACTTGACAACACTTTAATATGATTATGTAGTGAATAAGATAAACGAAATGTATTCACGTTATACAATAATAAAGTTTTAAAAGTTATAGCTAATGCTTATATAATTTTATATTGATGGCATATAACTCACAGGTTAGTGCCAAAAATATAACTAATATAAACTTATACAGACAACATTGAAACGTATAAATATGTTTAATTTTTTGGTTTTCTATTTATGTATAGTTGTTGGTTTATCGGTTTTCTCCTATCGAGACCATATTTACCAATAGGTTTCTAAAGGTAATTGTGCATTATATCCATTCAATATTTTGAATGCATTTTATTTTTGGATTTGCGATAGCTGGCTATCAAAATCTCTTAACAAAAGTAAACCTGTTCGAACCGAAGGTAGGGGAAAGATAATTACCCAAATCATGCTAAAAACAACTAAACCCTCACTCTTCTCCATCATAAGTCCATACATGAATGGTCTATGATACAACTGTGAAATTTTATAGTTAACCCATAATTTAATGTTAATATAGCCACTCATCCAAACGATATTACTGTCTAGGAATTTTACTACTACATATCTCAATTTCCGTAAGATAGTTACATTTAGTTTTAAAATAATTAGATCTTTTCCGTTAATTCACTACCACTTGATAACTATTCTATTCCAAGAACGTACACACGGAGAGCACATTCGGTGGTAAGTCAATAATTGTTTTTACCAGTTTGTGATCAACTTTAGTACCCACCGAAACTAACCGTAATTTCGACAAAAATTAGTAGTAGTGAGTAATTGGAAAGATTCAAATTATTAAATACTGTTGAATATAATTTAGAAGAAGGCATGAATTATTTTCATGTAACCTGATTAACATTTCCTCATAGATACTGCACGTATTTTTACAGTAAAACAAATATTGTCCTACCGTTTGTAATACATATTTTCCATTAAAAATAGAAACAGAAAAATGTTTCTAGTATGATTTCCTCTACGTCTAATGCCAGTAAAATAAAGACGAGCAATTCTAAACGTCATTGCTTCAGCCGAGTAAAGAATTTAGTTTGTGCCAAAAACGTTTTAATCTCTCAATAGGTAAATTAGGCAAGAAAGGAACCTTTTGAATCATCCTCTCATATGCATATAGAGAGAAAATTGAGGACTCATTGTCAGTACTGTGCTTGTAAAGTATTTTCTTGTAGTTTACGTGCTAATTGGTCGGTAGCTCAGTTCGTTAAATCCTAGCTTCATAAGCCCTAATAAATCCGGTTCTCAGTTCAATCCCAATCACATTCGGAACACATTTTGAAAGGGATTAGCTGATAACCACCGGCTGTTCATTTGTCATTGGGCTATTAATTAATTACACTTTCTTAGGAATATTCGTCCTTATTTTATAACAATGACTACATTCGCTCATCTTCAACCATCACGCTCATTCGAAATTCATATTCGCCCACGATGATCGGTGTCTAGAATAAATAAATAAAATAAAGTAAAATAAAGTACTCATTCCCATATAATTTTTGTGGTTCAATCGTTCAATACATGACCTCGTTTAGAAGGTCTTTTTTCATAATAATGGTACGCGTGTGCATACGAAGAGTCTAAAGGCCGTCGCATCTCCGCTGTAGAGAGGATCTAACGCGTTCTTGTGAAGGAATTATGTAATCCTGTATATGACCAGGAAAAAAGTATATTTATATGTAAAAAATGTAGAGTAGAGTCATTGAAAACATTTTCCTTATAATCCTTTGCCTTAATCCCTCTTCATCATTTAAGACGCTGATCATAAATCTACAGGTAAACTTAGTTGTGAATGAGTATGATGAGTGTAAGATGAGTTGGTGCTTAAAATGTCCTTTATTAAACGTTTACCATAGAATCTTAATCACAAACCATCGGTCAGATTTTCCGTGAACTGACAAACTAGACACAGTTCTCCACACTAGAACTAAGGTGATTCCTGATCAAAGTAATTTGTAGCGTTATCACATTGCTATATACTATGTTCAACATTTATTTATATAATAGTTAAAATAACTTTACAATCTCAATATTACATCATAAACATTTGTTACCCAATTTGTTAGTAATTTCAAAAAATATTAATCGTATTTTAAATTCATGGATACGTCCCTGGGTTTGTTTTTAGACAAGTAAATAGGTTTTCTTCCCTCCATCCCAATTCAACATCGTTAAAATTCTTTTGGATTTAACGAAGTTATTCTTAATTCGTTTAATTAGGGTAGTTTAAAGAAATTAAGAAAATTCTCATCTTAAAAGCTTAATGATTCTGAAAAGAGTAATACAACACGTAATCCGAAAGAAAGTACTTTAAAAGCACAACACTGCCAATGCCTGCTTTATTTTCTCTTTTATACTCACTTGAGAAGTTGATTCTAAAGGTTCCTTTCTTGTCTAATTCAACTATTGGGCTGTTAAGATGCTTTTGCACACAAATTAAATTCTTTACTCGACTTGAACCAACGAAGTTTAGCATCGCACGTCTATCTTTTATGGATTTAACACAGACGACTGTTTAAATACTTTCAAACACTGATGTTAAAGTTTTTTTGGACAAAAAAGTACTTTTAACACTGGGATAGTATTCATTGTACCTAGGTAGGCCTATGGGTACTTCTGCTCAAAATACGTAAACTAGGTCACATAACGGCATATTTTCAGAGTATGCATTTTTGTTTTAAAAAAATAACCTTACGAAATAATACTAAGAACTAATATTATATCAGAAGATGACGTTGTGACTTAGTTTAGTAAAACAAAGCATTAGAATATTTAGCTCGTCATTAATATTTATAGCACAGGATCAGAATGTTAAGTGTAATTTTAAACTCAAACTTTGAAGCATTTAAGCTAACAAGAAAATAAGATGTTTGATTTAACCAAACATTACTTTTCAAACTTAATGTTGGCCGCCTTAAAAATAATACAGATGTGTCTTTATATAAAATGTCTGTATAGACAGTAAAATATAACTGTTTAGGTTAATTGTATCAAATACATAGTTCTTTATTCAATTAAGATATACGTTTAAAACATTTATGGCAATTACTTTGTGTTTTTGCATTTTACTAATATTAGAACATAGTAACTTAAATACGTACACTTTTATTTGATTATATATAAAACATAAAATAAAACAAATACTATGTGGTGTTTTTAAGATAAATCAAATGGAATTAAACACAGCCTTTTTCCGGCCTGTGGCTAGACAGATATTGAAATCGAGACCGCATATTTAAAGAAAAAATATGCTTATTTAAAGAAAAGATTTTTTTAATATTAAAATCTCATAAAAGTTATGCCAACCATAATAAACATACCAGACACTAGAAACTAATAAAGTCAGATCTATAATATGTCAAAAACCGTTATCAAAACAATATATTTTAGTGATATTGCAATGGACTTATAATTGAGTTACATGAGCTGGTAAAAGCCTGTTTTAGAGACGAGTTGTTTTTGCTAACTGAATTATAAATAACAAATGTTATTCATTTTAAATATAAGACAAAATTATCAAAATAACTACATAATTATCAAAATACCTGTTGCTACCCTAATAACGGTAAGCAACAGGTCGTTACAGTTTTAAGGAAATAAGTAAATCAGTTTGAGTATTTCATTTAGTAATTTAATTATAACAAGTTTTATAAGCAAAACAATAAATTATAATTATTTATATAACCAATACTGTACTATCAATCAATCATTACTAGTGCTGTTAAAAGTTATACAAATCAGAAAAAATTATTCAATTGTAGTTAGTTTACAGAAAACTCCTACAACGTAGTAACCGAAAGTACGTGAGACTTGTCCTTTCTTTACACAACTATTAATGATTATAATTGTTATTATATAATTGCTTTTGTTATAGTTCGTTAATAATAAAGTTTTAAACGATAATTAAAGTCTTATTTAATTGTTTTTCATTTATTAAAAGCTTTTTATAGTTTTCCCTTGGTCAACAGATTTACTGCACAAAAATGGGACACTAATGCTCCAATAACATTGGCATTAGAGATAAATACACGGAAGTCCGTCTCGACTGTCTTGTTTACAATGTATTACATTCGGAGGCGAGTGTTTGTTTCTTACACAGAGTTTAAGTAAACTGTTTTTATTTGATTTACATTCTGTTTCAAATAACATGTTCCTGCATTTTTTAATGATATGCCCAAGTAGCAACGACTTTTATTGTAAAAATAAATATCATACAACCTTATTTTTACAAAAATTAAATAACTCAATCACATTGTTATTTTTATCCATAGGTTATTTTGTATCAGGCTAAGTTATGTTCGTTTAATCCTTTAACTATGATCCATAAATAACGTCAATTTGATGTAATATTATTTTTGTTAACTTTTATAAAAAAACAAACACGTTAATAACCATTAATTCCTTTATTTATGTCTTACCATTAATTAATTATGTCTTACAAAAATGTCTATAAAATATTTAATAAAACTCTTAAAACATGTTAAATGTAATTTCCTTGTTTAGATAATTGAATTATCATCTCACATAAAAAAAAAAATTATTTTTACAGTGGAGTGGTTCTTTGGTTTGTACTACGTATTACAATGTCTAAGGTTCGAATTCCCAGCTAAGACTACGGTTGATACGTTACTTGTTGAACTAAGTTACCAGTACTTCGTTTAACTACTGGTCAACATACAACGTAAAAAATACAATATTACTAACAAAAGAGGAAATGTCAAGTAATAATTTAATAATTGATATTTTTAATAAATAATTAACCTTTACTGATGCTTATATCAGTATGCATCAGAACACACCATAGCTGTATTACTATACACTAAATTACTGGAACGAAAACTACCAATTTGCCTAAATATTACATCGTCAGTTACCTGAAGGTTTTTCCAAATACGTTTTAGAAAAAAATTCCCTATATTAACTAAAATTGTTGAAAAAATAAAAAAATTTGTTTAGTTTTGCAACGATTTTTATCTACGAACATGTACCTTTGGTTAAAATACAATGTACTTTTGATATTTGTTGTTGATATTATTTATTATACATCACATCGTGGATCACATATTAGGGGTCGGTATTCTTTTTTTAAATCTACTAATGCATAGTATGTGAATTTATTGCGTACCTCCCAGCCTAAAATAAAAATATATATTTATTTTATGGAGCACAAACCCATCACTTCGTTGGTAGTTAAATTACCTTTGGGAGACATTTCCCCAGTCCAACAGGTATCAAAATACATAATTTTAGAGGAATTATTTACATACAATCCCCTCAAGAATCTGTTTAATATATGATAGTAAAATCTTTACCCTATCGTAATGTTTCCTGGTGTGGAAAACGACACATTTATTAAATAGGTTCTCCATGAAGCCGCTAGTTTGAACTTTCCAGTGTAACATTTACTCTCATAAGAGTTTTAATAAAGTACAAACGACTATATTTGCGATATTACAAGGCTTGTGAGTGATTTTTTCCGTTACCACTTGTGTATTCTACAGATCAGAAAGGTAGAGGATAGTTTGTGGATCTGTGGAAGTGGCATATCAAACGTAATTGCAACACGGCCAATGAATACCAAGCAGTTTCTCACAATACTGAAATAGCGGTCTCGATTTCAATATCTATCTAGCCACAGGCCGGAAAAAGGCTTTGGTCAATTTCGTTTGATTTACCTTAAAAGCACCACATAGTATTTGTTTATTTTATGTTTTATATATATTCTTTTATATATATTTTTTATATAATATTATATATTATATACAATCAAATAAAAGTGTACATATTTAAGTTACTATGTTCTAATATTATTAGAATACAAAAATACAAAGTAATTGCCATTATTTTTTAAACGTATTTCTTAAATGAATAAAGAACTATTTTCGAATGCTAATTCTTGACTTCTATATTAATTATATATTATGGTATATACTGTATTTGTATATTTCTTATGCTGTATGTTATTTCAGTATATACATGTTTTAAATTTTGTATGACATTTTGCTTAATGAGAAAATTATTATTTACAGATGTTTTTATTTTTTTTTACTATAAATATATGTAGAATAGTTTCAGTTATTTTAACACATAATTTTTCAATGATAAGAACATGTTAAATATATACTTAATTTGTTTAATTCAATAGAATCATTTAGTATATAATGACGTTTCTTTCTGTGTGTGTCTGTGCGTGCGCGTATGCGTGTGCTTGCTTGTGTTTTTCTGGATATTATTCGTGTTTAATGTAACAACCCTAGTTCCTGATTTTTGTAATTTGATAATTTACAAAAAGAATATTATTACTATTTAGCTTTTTTTAAATCCTATAATGAATATAATACTGATTTTATGCAATATATATTTTAATCAGGATCTTTGTTCTTCACAAATATTTCAATAATTATGAAAAATGTTTCGTAGATTAAAAAGTAAAAAATATCATCCACAGCTCCATTTACATTTTAGATCAAACATATATATATATATATATATATATATATATATATATATATATATATATATATATATATATATATATATATATATATATATATGTTAATAGTAGGAATTTTTTTAAGTTTGTGTAATTGTTTACCGTTTCCATAAAGCAAATCAATAAAAACTAGTTCAAGACAGATATTGAGCCGTGCCCAATGTATCCGTGGAGTAGCTTATGTTTTCGAAGTGTACTTTGTATATTTTAATCAAATTGGAATTATCAGATATTTGCTTTATGGAAACAAACGTCTACGTTTTGATGTACGATTAAAGCATTTTATTTCATTTGTAATTTATGATTATAATAGAGAACTTTAAAGATTGTAATTTGTGTTTCTAATGCAATTTGCTTTATCTCGGACGTATTTAAATGTTGACATTTCTGTTATATTTTCCTTTTTGTCGTTATCACGTTCTTTATCGTACGATTTTCGTTGAATATGTTTTACTCATTAATTGTTATATGTATTAAAGATGATTGTTGCCACATAATGTAACTCTGACACTCATGTAACACTTGAGTTACATATCGAATCCACTTAAAGTACACTATGTGTTCCAGGCTGGACGGTGGCGGCGACACCAGCAAACGTTTCTTGTGGGCTAAGGCAGTTCACAAAATCGCCGCCAAGAAACAGCTGGAGGCCGACAGACCGACAGCCATCTGTCCCACGGTCTGTGTCAGCAGTCACGATGGTTTCGATCCCACTCAGGTCAGTATAGCATATATTTACAGTGGCTCAGTGTTGTGACGTAACAAGTGATGTGGTGGAGATCGTAGGCGATAGGCTCTGTTAGCAAGCCTCTTACACTACTAGTGATGTCTAGGGGTATGTGTAATGTAGTTACAAGGGAGAAACCCGATTAATAGGTTTGTCAGTTAGTTATTCAAAAATGAGATTAATACTTCGTGTTTTTGATTCCACATATAGATGCAAGTTACTGAGCTACTAATCCATGAGTCTTTTTTAGAGAACAGTAGCCTACACCTTAGCTAGTAACAATGACTGCAATCATTCATCTACACTCATCAAACATATTCACCACTGTTATTTGTCAAATTCTTGATGATAAATAGATGAAACAACAATCAGTGCATAACATAAATAGAATTTTGTGACGACAATCTAATCTTCATGTATCATCAAATAAGTTGTTTCCAAAAGGAAAATTTTATTGAGATTCATGTCAAATGCTGTTATCAGCATAAAAACCCTATAAGACAGTATCATTAGCAAATTTTTACAAAACTAGCATTTTTAAAATGTGAATTCATTCTAATAGAATTTTCTAAATCCATGAATAAACATAAATTCTACTAAACAATATTAAAAACGATTTCATTGTAATGTCTGCAAATATACTTCCTTAGAAACTGAACACCGGGTAGTAATTTTATGATTCGTTTCTCATTTAATTTAATGAAATGATATTTTATACATTTTGCAAGTTTTCTGAACTCTTTATGAAATAATATAATAAACTGTTGAAAAGCGTACTTTTAATAGACATAAATACTCTTACATTGTATAGGAATGCGTTGTAAGTATTTAATCCAGCTTTTAATTGCTTATGAAGCAACTTAATTATTGTAGACTTTTCTAGTACCGTATGCATTAAGATTACACGATATCCTGCTATGTAAAGCTAGTGTTTCAATCTGGAATGCGATAAAGAAATGATGAGAATAAAAGGTCAGTACATTTATACTAATAATAAAGTAGAGAGATAAATGATCTCAAGCATTTCATTAGACTAAGCTTAACACGGCTACATAGAAGGTTTTATTTTGAAAGGAAGAAATTTAATAAAACAAAGAATAATATAAGATCGTCATTTATTACATTTTAATTTATGCAGAAGAAGAAGAGTTACTACGTATTTCACAAAAATACGTATTTTCTCCATATATGGGATATGACGTAGCCTAAAATGGGCGTGCCCCACATCTCCGCCACTTTATGAGCGGTCGGGTCTATTTTAGTCCACCCTATCGACTGGCATAAGGTCGATGATGCTTGCCCTGATAAGACCTCTTGAATACATTTGTAACGTGTAAACAGTGAAAGCTTGCTCAGTTAATGACCTGAAACACTTCACTTGTTTATCGTTACTGCTATAAAATGCCATTAACTGATATTAGTACCAAAGTAAATATAATGGTAAGCAATATTTATGTTTGTTAATTTTTATTATTATTATTCATTAGTAAGACACCGATCGTCAAGATATGGGCGGATATGAAGGACGAATTAGTGTGATGAGTGTAGATGAGCTAAGGTCATTCATTGTTAATAAGGTCGACTGTTCCTCAGAAAATGCTATTTATTAATAGCTCAGTAGCCAGGCCAATGGCATCCGAACCACCTAGTGTTGGTCTGATTTTCAGCTAACTAACAAGACTAAGATTCAGTTCTCTTCCCTACAAGATTCTGAACCTTGACTACCATCCACATGGACGCACAAGACATCTCTTGTAATATTGATGTCGATGGCAACCATTGAGTGGAGTGATAGTTCCCAATGTTTTTTTGGAAATGTTCAATACATAAATATAGTTTATTTTCAATACAAATCCTCTGAGTAAATTATTCTGTTTTGTTTTTATTTTTTTAAGTCAAGGCATAGTTAAACGTGTAAGGCTAATCCCTCACTCCACCTATTATGTAACAAAGCTTTAAGACATTTTCAAGTGATTATTATCTTTAATACTTCAGTAAATAGAATACTTACTTAATACTTTAGAAATATAATTCCATGGATGGTTCAAGATGGTGATCTATCTAGTTCCGGTCCCAGACAGATTGATCTCCCCTCCCACTAAACGTAGGGAGGTTTACGACACTTTCTAGTGGCTGTTAACTTGTTTACCATTGCCAAAAATATAAGTCCATGGATGGTTCAGGATGGTGACCTATCTAGTTCCGGCCCCAGACAGACTGATCTCCCCTCTCACTACACGTAGGGAGGTTTACGACACTTTCTAGTGGCTGTTAAGTTGTTTACCGTTGCCACAAATATAAGTCCATGGATGGTTCAGGATGGTGACCTATCTAGTTCCGGCCCCAGACCTATCTCCCCTCTCACTACACGTAGGAGGTTTACGACACTTTCTAGTGGCTGTTAAGTTGTTTACCGTTGCCACAAATATAAGTCCATGGATGGTTCAGGATGGTGACCTATCTAGTTCCGGTCCCAGACCTATCTCCCCTCTCACTACACGTTGGGAAGTTTACGACACTTTCTAGTGGCTGTTAAGTTGTTTACCGTTGCCACAAATATAAGTCCATGGATGGTTCAGGATGGTGACCTATCTAGTTCCGGCCCCAGACCTATCTCCCCTCTCACTACACGTTGGGAAGTTTACGACACTTTCTAGTGGCTGTTAAGTTGTTTACCGTTGCCACAAATATAAGTCCATGGATGGTTCAGGATGGTGACCTATCTAGTTCCGGCCCCAGACCTATCTCCCCTCTCACTACACGTTGGGAAGTTTACGACACTTTCTAGTGGCTGTTAAGTTGTTTACCGTTGCCACAAATATAAGTCCATGGATGGTTCAGGATGGTGACCTATCTAGTTCCGGTCCCAGACAGACTGATCTTCCCTCTCACTACACGTAGGAGGTTTACGATATTGTCTAGTGGCTCGTAATAAAATATACTCAGTTCCATTTTCAAAATATCTTACAATAACTAAGAACTGTTTTCACCTTTTTCGTTCTCATAACACACTCAATTCTATTGGCGATTACACTTTAAAGGAAATGCTTTTGTGGATTCTAATGTTACAAAGTGACCACCTATGGTCAGGTTAATAATTAAAAAACTCATGAGACTATTTATGTGCTTTATATGGTATGTCAATATCTTAAATATTTATCGTGTAACTTAATTTAAATTTAATATTTTTTTAAATTATTACATTAATTTTTTTAATGAAGGTTTTTTAATCTTATTATTTAATTCGATATTTTTTGGACCTTTTAAAAGGAATCAAATATTTTGCATGGTTTTGAAGAATATTATAATTTTTTTTTAGTATACGACGTTTCCTCGTCCTAAGTTTATATAATCGGTTCTGTTCACTTAAAATAACACACTCCATAAAACACTAAGCACTAACTAAAAATACTTTGGTCAGTAATTTGTTTTTAAGATTCCACATTTAGTGCTTAGAACTTTGTAGCCAGTATTCAAGATTATGAGCCGGTAAAAATAATTGTTTAAAGGGAAAATGTCAAACAGCATGTTAAGGAATAAACAAAACAATTAATTCTTCTATATCAACTCTTTAATTATTAAAAATATTAACATTAGTACGAGGCGCACAGTAGTTTAACAAATCAACTTCCAGCTGTCGTAAAAACTTATTATAAATTTACTAACTCACTACCTTACTTTTATTATTTTAAATATAGAATACTTGTAATAAATAATACTAATAGATAAAAATAAAATTAATAGCAAATAAAGAGCGCCTTCAACAACTTTTCACCATTTTTCACATGACTTCTTTGTACCTTTTCGCATCATTTTCACTTTTACACTTTTTTTCAAACATGTTGATACAAGAATGACCTAAACTATCGTTCTGAATTATCATAATCATTTTCTAATAAAAATCTTTAAATAAATACGCCATTTCATAAAAATACCATATTTTGTGTGGTATAATAATATTTTATGTATATTTAACCCTGTTTACTTTATACAACTAAATTTATGTCTTTGTCATGTTACGGGTCAGACAAAGACAATCGCATGTTGCATTACGACCCCTCCCTGCACGGGTACTGTCCGCGAGGCCAATCTAGGTCATCCAGGAAGGACTAGAATGGCAGATCATTCCCCTGTAGGTGAATCGAGGCTCTTCCTGAATTGGAGACGAGAAGTTCTAGATTGTTCCCCATGACCACCATTGGCAGTTTCAGAATCTTCTGGGATTCTACCTCTGGGTAGAAGACTATGAGTAGAAGAAGATGAGGGTCTAAAGACACTCATCAGCCGACCTGATAGTCAATGAAGAGTGAGTGAGTGAGTGACAGAGTAAGCCTTAGTGGACGTGACAGTCTAGTGACAGTGCAGTGACAATATACTGAACAGCGTCGAAAATTAGATGAACACAGTGATAAGTAATATAAACTATTGTAAATATTAGTGGTTAATTTAAGTTTCGAAGTGGTGACTAAGTAATAACTTAAGTTTTTAAATATTTCATAGTGCATAATTTAGTGATTTAGAACTTGTAAATAAAAGTGACAATTAGTAGCCAGAAGTGGAATCACCTTATTTATTTAGGACCCTGTTGGACCGTAGCAGTACTCTATGTTTACGGTACTGATGTACAGTAGTTTCCTTTGTAGTAAAAATGATACGAAGCAGAAGATGTACAATAAACATTGTTTTTTTAAGAAACCGTCTAAGATAAAGTGAAAAAATTAAATAAAGTAATTCATTCATGGCCATGCTTAGACTACGATATAATTTTCAAGTTCAGTTTCTCTTTAATAACACAAACAAATACGTTGACTAGATTGCCCTCCCCCCCTCGCATACTTACGGTGTTGAAGAGCCTCCACCCTTCCACCCCTTACTGCCTATGGAGCATGAACATAACTTTAACTGTATCATTACCTATTTGAAACATATACTGGAATTACGCTTTGTTGTTACAAAAACAATCCATCCAAGTTCCCTTTTATCAGTAGTAGTCTTTGTCTCGTAGTGTGTGGTTGTTTCTTACTACTTGTTAACGTTAAGTGGAACAGTCCCGTGTTATCACAAGGACATAACCTTCTACCCAATCTTGCCAAGTACCCTCTTACCATGTCATTTTGTGTCCATAGAATTCAATTTGAGGCTGAGCGTCCTTCACTTAGATTAAGTAATCCGTTTTTGTTATGGTAAGATATAATCCATTTACAATCTCAATTACTAGGAATGTTATTGGATTCATTTATTTTTTGTTTTGTACTAAAATATGTAATTTTAAACATAAGTATAATAACATTGATAACAATACACGTTAAGAGTATTATTAGTTGCACCATGAAACATATTATTGTTAAAATAACTCCAAAATGCTACACTATTGTTATTTTTACGTAGGGGTAGTTGCTATCGTTTAAAAAAATACGATTAAATATGAATGAAACTTGGAATTTTAGTTAAATATAAATAGTATAAATTTTGTTTTAAATTAATGTTATGTTTAATAAAGCAGTTATCACAAATCTTGGATTAAAAATATAAAATTAGTGCTATTACAAATAGGTAGGTCTACTAGATTCTAGAAAACAACATCAATTATACTATTTTAATAACAGATGTTTATTTTGGTATTGTAAAAATTGCAACAAGGTTAGGTTAAGTTAGATTACGTTAGATAGGTCACGTAAGGTTAGCTTAGGCTACGTCCAACTGTTTGGGTAATGTTAAGATAGCCAAATTTTGTTTAGCTTTATTACGTTAACTTAGGTTGAAAAATGTATTTAAAACTTAAAAATGTATTGTAATTTATTACGGATACCCTCGGGGATTACGCCAATAAAAAATGTATACGTAATATATATTTCTTGACTGATACTTTTATAAATATTAAAATTGTTGTATTTAGTGGGAACAAATAATTGATGAAAAGTTAAGGTTTGTAAGATTTATAAAAAGCTCTATTGATTTGGCTGCTTATAATTAAATTGAATAATATAATGGAGTGAGTTGAAATAAATAAATTATGTTAAAAAAGAGTTTATTTTATTACCATTTTATTAAAATTAATAATAAAATAAAGGCCCTATAACAGCACCATCGGGGAGCGCCATAAATCACAAATGTAAATCCTGGGATGGACAGGCGCCAGCAGAACCGTAAAAGTATGTTTTATTCATCTCTGTGAGATAGAATGGTAGCTGAAAACTATTTTTGTCAAATAATAAAATATACTCTTTAGTTTTCTATTACCTGTGTTTTTCATATTCACTAAATATTTTTACATAATTACGTTTTAAAATTTATTTCCGTAATGAACATCTGGGAGATTTAATTATAATTATCATATCACGTTTGACGATTTAATACACAGAGTTACAGCAGACAAATAGTTCAAACGCGATTTTTTTTTGACGGAGTAGATTATAAATTTAGAACTTAAATTATTCGATATCAAATCATACAAAACAGGGTTAGTGCGATGGCACTTAACCCACAAACTGTTTAACATACTTTTTTACTGTACTAAACGCATTATAAATAACTTAATTTAGTTATGCTGAAATTGTTAATATAAATATAATGAATTTTCATATAGTTATGTTTTTATCACCATACCAAACATTTAGTTATATTTTACTCCCTTTTGCATATTCAGAGGACGTTTATAGAAATCTTAGCTGGAAGCCAATGTAAAACTTAACATTCATTTTGGAAGACTTTGTTAGGGGAATAAAAAAGTGCAAACTTGAGTTAGATATAATATATGCAGCTTCTTAAACATTATAAGGCCATACAATTAAAACTTTTTAAGTAAAAGAATTATATTTGTCTAATTCTATAATCCGTATTAGACAAACATAATTCTATTCCTTAAAAAGTTTTAATTGCACGGCGTTAAAACGTTATTCTTTTTTCCACCTCAAAATACGAGTTATAAATAATTTAAATATTTTAATGCAATAAGAAATTTTTTATAAAATACATACTGTCATTATATTTAAAAAATGTCTTCAAAATAAGAGATTAGTGAATTTTACGCCTTCATTAAACAATTTTTAGACATATTACTTACTCAATCCTACTTGAGCTTATGCATTAAAATTAAATATACGTCCTAATGATTGGTACAATTACAAATACATAACTGTACATAAAAGTTTCATTATACTTCTCTCGATATTTTCAACATTATTAAATATATCTAAGATGTTTGCCAATCCCCCTTACAGATATCTCACCCCTAAAATACACATAAATACTGTATCACAAACTAAAACAAGGGTCAATATTGAATATCATCCTGCAGGATAGTCCTGTGAAGCCAGTTCCGGGAAGCTCACAGGTTCTGCGCACAATTGATCTGGCCTTGTTTATTTCATTACCTAGTATTGTCATATCTTGTTGCTTTTAATATTTCACATTTATGACTGAAATATCAGTAATGGAAATATATAATTTTAGGTTCCCGTATTCCATTTTTATTTCCAAGTCTCTTTGGAATAAATTATTACAATACGTAAGTTTGCAGGTCCAATGGAAAATAAGGACTGTTTATCTATAATTGACAAAGCATTTATTTAGTTTTTTAATAATTTATAAATCAGTACGTAATGAAAATGTGTTTAATCGGTGAACCTGAAGTAAACGACATAAATTTATTGAAATCAATACTTAAAAGCAAAAGAACGATTCCAAAAATGAATATATAGTTTTCCATATACCCATCTAAATCATGTATAGAAAATAAATGGTACCAGGTAACTGACACAAAATTTCTCCCTTTTCCTTTGTTATGTTAATGCTTCAAGTCGTAAGTTAGTGTTGAACATTTTTGTATTGAATTAAAACTAAAGTATGTAAAAACACACTTTAAGTAAAACATATATTCCATTAATAACATTTATAAGGAATGTACAGACAAATACTTATTTTATTCAAATGAAAAAAGGGCCCGTAAATACTTTTTCTATGCTAGCGCATATGGGAGAAAGTTAAAAAACAACTTTTTCTGTATGAAGTATCAAAGTGTCAGTACTACATATTTCTAATGTGTTAATAAATTCAGTTATAAAATTACTATTTTCTCTAAAAATATTGTATTGCTGTTTGCTGCAGACGGAGGGGAGCAGGTCCCGGGATGAGGACGACACGACGCCGTTTGCAGGGGATGTTGGGGACGCCCGGACCGTGACGACAGTGGACGACAACCATGACATAGACCTGGATCTGGCCTGGCCTGGTAAGTCGTTATGAACAATGGTAGCTATTACTTTGCACTATAACCATTTAAAACTTTCAAGTTACACACAAACAAATAATTTAATTCCAAATAATTTGTTTGTATAAAAACTACTATTGCCAGTTCACATGAGCCGCAAGATTAGGCCTATACCTAAACTTTTTTCATCGAGTAAGTTTTACCATTTAACTTTGGACTACGTAGTCAAACAAGACACTAAGAAGGCAAAGAGCAAAATAAATTCTTCTTCCTAATTAGAAAAATCTCTTATTTATTTTATTTCTTAAAACAATAAAGAAGAGTATAAAATATGTAGCACAGGATATTCAATCCAATCTTGGTGAAAGATTTATGTAAAAACAATGTAGAAAAAGTGTTACATATAGGGATAACTAAGTTAAATTAATAACCTCTACATATTGATTCTGACTGGATATGACAGCCGACCATGTGTGTATATGTAATTGAAAATATTTATTAAGCCAATATATATTATGTATTCACTATAGATAGGTTGAGGGCACGGGCATCGTTAAACCTTTTGTCTCATACTCGTCTTATGCCTATAGATAGATCTTGGCCAAGCCAATCTGTTGGCAGTTCTATTAGGACTACGTTAGGAAGTATCCCCACAGGTAGGATATCCTCAGAGTGCTTAATGTTACTCCATTATTGGAGATGCTCTTGAGGCAATCCTCCGAAGTGAGGATGCGTGGAGAGCAATTTTTACTTACGTTCAAATAGTTCTACGCGAATGTGAAGAGGGGTGCCTGACTGCCCCTAAGGTGTCCAGGATAAAATAACCAATTGGGAGTCAGAACACATAGCCAGGCATGAAGTCATCCGAGTGGGATCCAACCTGGATAATCCCCGGTACGAAGGGGGTTTAATGTGAATTTCTTCTTGGAGAGCAATTTCCACAACCTATGTATAAATGCATTCTCTATACTTTAAAAAATATGTATTCACCAGTCCGTATGTTAAGCCTATAAAAAAACTAATTTCCCAAATTATTTATGATCTTATGTCCAGTTATAAGTCTATAATTCGTTCCATCTGAATTTTTAAATTATTCTCTCAAAAATGATAGATTCTAATATCACTTTTCGATGTACTGACACATCAAACTCTACAAGGTTGATCGGGTGGAAAGGTATGAGCTAAGACGATTCTGTGGGGGTGGTGCCAGTTCGGAGAAGCATGTGAAAAAATCCAAGTGTGGAGTTTATTGTGAGTAATTAAATAGCAAATATACTAAAATAGTTTATGGTTTAGAGTTATTTGGTTATCAAATGTTTGTTTTTAATGTCCAATTTTTTTTATTTCGGATTTATAAATTTCTGAAAATATACATTTGTAGTTAGTCGGTGGCGTAGTTGGTTAAACCCAACTTGATGTGGTAAAGGTTCAATACTAATTATGATCAATAATATTTTGAAATATTCAGATGATAAGCTCGGGCTGCTCATTTGTCATTAGCACATTATGAATGACACTTATAAGTAGTAGCATTGGTTTTATACACAAATAGATTTCTCATCCAATGTTAAATTTTGAGTCTCACAATCAGCTGTTTTTGTGGTCCTTTGTGGAACGCTAGTGTAGTCCCATTTAAATGTAATGCAGTTTAAACCAGCTGTTGTTGCGGGCCTCACTAACTAACAAAATTACTGCCACAAATATTCCTATTAGATGGGTTATCTATTGTACGTTTATATAATCAATGGTAGTAGTCGCTCAAGTTAATAATAAATTCAACAGTTACTTATATATAAACATGTTGCTCATCTTAAATCTATATTCACCCATATCTTGATACACCGTGACCTAACAAAAAAAATTGTTTTGTACAGAATAACACAAAAGTAACATTTATAGTTTATAGAGATGATATTGAAGTTATACTTATTTGTATAGCTACTAAAACCATTCGAAATCAAAAAGCCACATAAGTAGACCAGAATCTACTATCATACAACACTTTTTTATGCTTATTTTTTATTACAAGTACATTATTAACTAGCAGTCAAAATATAATATAAAAACAAATGAATGTTAGTCCACTTCATAGGGTCATGCAAAATATCATTCAAACTTATGTAATCTTTATCCAAATATAATGAAACGTTCTTATTTTTATAAGCTTAGTGTTTTTTAGATTACTTGCACTCACCACTTACAAGCTGGCAAGTAATATAAATTCCCCTGAGGCAGCACTTGTTCGCTTTGGAATTTCACTGACAGTAAATAAATGGTTGCGAATTTCCATTCAATGTGCGAAACGACCCGTACTACATGCGAATATTTTGTAACATAAATCTCCAACAACAGAAAAACTGTAATTTCTTTGAAATTATATTATATAAATAAATAAAATGTTATTGTCTTTATACAAATAAATTGCAGTTAAATTAAAAACTACTCAGATAATAATGTAATGTATAATGTGTATAGTTTAAGGTAATTTATACATCCAATTTTCGTTTTCCTAATAAATAGATTTTTATGATTTTCTGTCAATTGTTTTTTCTTAAATGTTTCATGTATTATGTAAGAAAATATCAAATTAATTTTTTTTTTTTTTACTTTTAGAGTGAAATCTTCTATTGAATACAATTCCATCTCCAATAAAATGTTGTTGCTTAAGTATTTTTCTTTAACCTTTTTTAAGTCATATTTTTACGTTTATTGGTAAAGTGTTTAGAAGTTGTACTCCACTTTAGTCACAGTTTGACTTATGAGAATGTGAGAGTCTGCAACATTATTAAAAATAAATGTACTTGACTTCTAGTGTTATGATTGTTTATGATTTTTACAGTTTGAAATTCGAGTGTGTTTGATTTAATATTCTCTAAAACGTAATATATGAATAGTGATGTTAAAGTTAATGTTTTTGTTTTGGTGATATATGTTTTACAAGAATGCTTGGAATTTAGGCCATGAATCATATAGCTTTCTTCTGTTGTTTGAAAATATATTTGCTTTGATAACTATTACCCCATAAGAGAATTACATAGGTCACTCAATTAGGAAATATTTCGAAACAAAATATATACTCGTAATAATATAACTGGTATATAAAGGTATAAATAATACCTTTTCTTATTTGTTTATTCAATATTACGTCATGTCAACTTTTCATTTGTAAATTTTTAGCTGTAGAAATATTCATAGTAAACTGTGGGAGTTTACTTTTATTTTTTATGCAATTATTATTACATTATAGTACACCCCTTCTTGTTTCGCATGCCAACCCTATCACTCGCTACACTTCTATCAACTTGCTATGCAATTTTGCTATTTTTCTTGACATTGCAAACTTATTTTTCTCAAAATTCACCTCTTATGTCAAGTTGTACTCCTCAGATCCCTCATTCGTATGGGGAATGGTAACAAATGCTACAGTTAGCCATGTTGCGATATTTTATATCTACCCAACTTTATCTCTTTAAGAGAATGTACTCTAAAATGTCTACTTACTGCGCACCTAGAGCCTATAAAGAGTATTTGTGCCAAGTTTCTTGGCCCAAATCCTTATAATTTTCAAAAATACTGACAAGCTAGTTAATTTTATTTGGCTTTTATATTTATATATTAGAATATTTGATATGATTTAATTGCTTAAGTATTAAATCTATACAATTAATAATTTTGAAGGCCTTAAATTATATTTGTTTATAAAACTGAACATTCAATATATAAAGTATAATACAGTGAATAACCAGCTTCGAGCGCCCCCGAAGACCGTCCTCCATCCACCCACCCATACCCGTACCCGTACCCGTTGCTTAAACCTATAGTGGTAATTAACCACCCACTAAGCAATACCCGTACACTGGAATTGTGTTTAAAGGTAGATGGGTGGATAATCACCACTGTACGTGTACGGGTGGGCAAATGGGTCATCACCACTGTACGAGTACGGGTGGGCAAATGGGTCATCACTACTGTACGAGTACGGGTGGGCAAATGGGTCATCACTACTGTACGTGTACGGGTGGACAAATGGGTCATCACCACTGTACGTGTACGGGTGGGCAAATGGGTCATCTGTACATGTAAGGTTGGGTCATTACTACATACGTGTAAGGACGAGTCGGTGATAACTATTAATCTTAATAAATAGTAAACAAAATTAACAATTAAAACGTACAAAAACCAGATATTAACAAATGTACAATATCACAATTTTTTTTTATTTTAAAACAAAAAACAAATATATTATTTTATCTAATGGAAAGATAATAGGCTAATTTTATAAAAAAATAGAATGATCTTCAGAGTACAAAAAATTCAAATGAGAATAGTTTTGCAAGGAAGATCAACAGTGCTATTATAACAGTCTCCCAGCGGCTCAAATCAAAGCTACAGATACCTCTCTGAAGTTGTTTAAACAGAAACCCTATAATCTCCCAGCAATCATTCTTATTTGGTTTTACTACAGTTGAAGTAAATAATAATTATTTTCAGATTATGAAGTTTTTATTTATCCACTGAAATTATTAGTCTTCAAGTAAGTAAAGTAACATTACAAGTAGCGTAGTTGAACACCAATGTAATTCCTCTGTGCGTCCCAATCACCGTAGTACATCTTGTATTTATGTTGTAATAAATGTGTGTTAAGTAAAGTAACATTACAAGTAGCGTAGTTGAACACCAATGTAATTCCTCTGTGCGTCCCAATCACCGTAGTACATCTTGTATTTATGTTGTAATAAATGTGTGTTAAGTAAAGTAACATTACTAGTAGCGTAGTTGAACACCAATGTAATTCCTCTGTGCGTCCCAATCACCGTAGTACATCTTGTATTTATGTTGTAATAAATGTGTGTTAAGTAAAGTAACATTACAAGTAGCGTAGTTGAACACCAATGTAATTCCTCTGTGCGTCCCAATCACCGTAGTACATCTTGTATTTATGTTGTAATAAATGTGTGTTAAGTAAAGTAACATTACAAGTAGCGTAGTTGAACACCAATGTAATTCCTCTGTGCGTCCCAATCACCGTAGTACATCTTGTATTTATGTTGTAATAAATGTGTGTTAAGTAAAGTAACATTACAAGTAGCGTAGTTGAACACCAATGTAATTCCTCTGTGCGTCCCAATCACCGTAGTACATCTTGTATTTATGTTGTAATAAATGTGTGTTAAGTAAAGTAACATTACAAGTAGCGTAGTTGAACACCAATGTAATTCCTCTGTGCGTGCCAATCACCGTAGTACATCTTGTATTTATGTTGTAATAAATGTGTGTTAAGTAAAGTAACATTACAAGTAGCGTAGTTGAACACCAATGTAATTCCTCTGTGCGTCCCAATCACCGTAGTACATCTTGTATTTATGTTGTAATAAATGTGTGTTAAGTAAAGTAACATTACAAGTAGCGTAGTTGAACACCAATGTAATTCCTCTGTGCGTCCCAATCACTGTAGTACATCTTGTATTTATGTTGTAATAAATGTGTGTTAAGTAAAGTAACATTACAAGTAGCGTAGTTGAAAACAAATGTAATTCCTCTGTGCGTCCCAATCACCGTAGTACATCTTGTATTTATGTTGTAATAAATGTGTGTTAAGTAAAGTAACATTACAAGTAGCGTAGTTGAACACCAATGTAATTCCTCTGTGCGTCCCAATCACCGTAGTACATCTTGTATTTATGTTGTAATAAATGTGTGTTAAGTAAAGTAACATTACAAGTAGCGTAGTTGAACACCAATGTAATTCCTCTGTGCGTCCCAATCACCGTAGTACATCTTGTATTTATGTTGTAATAAATGTGTGTTAAGTAAAGTAACATTACAAGTAGCGTAGTTGAACACCAATGTAATTCCTCTGTGCGTCCCAATCACCGTAGTACATCTTGTATTTATGTTGTAATAAATGTGTGTTAAGTAAAGTAACATTACAAGTAGCGTAGTTGAACACCAATGTAATTCCTCTGTGCGTCCCAATCACCGTAGTACATCTTGTATTTATGTTGTAATAAATGTGTGTTAAGTAAAGTAACATTACAAGTAGCGTAGTTGAAAACAAATGTAATTCCTCTGTGCGTCCCAATCACCGTAGTACATCTTGTATTTATGTTGTAATAAATGTGTATTGAGTAAAGTTTTCTTGTATTGAAAGATATGTTCTAACGCCGTTTTAATACGATCTTTTATGACGACTAATGTTTCTAAGTAATTTCTAAATAATAATAAATACTGTATTTGAACAGTAGGCCTACACAGGGATCAATTGACACAAGCTGTTTCATTGAAATGTGAAATGAAATATATCTTTATTATATTTTTACAATACATTGCATTGACAAAGCCACATCTTTATTTTAAAAGATAAGTCAAATTTACATAATACACAGTAAATAAACAGGCCTACGTTAAATAACACATCAGTAAATAAAAGAATTAATAATCCAGTGATGGAGTATTCAAAACAAAGATTGTGTTGTGTTTCGACAGTGTTGATAAATATTATACTATAATATGTGTTAAGGTAATCGAAAGATATATAATCAACATACAACGTGTGAGGTTAATTGTCAGAAAGGCATTCATAGTATTGCTTTCTTATAATAGTAATAAATAAAATATGTTTTTCATGTAGTTTCAAATTATTATTATTAATCTTTGAAAAATCAAAATGTTCTTTAAAAACATTTTGCAGTTCAACAGAAGAAAGTATTATTATATCTTTATTTATGATAAAAAATATTAGTCTTTCAACACAACAGTGGGTTAGTCGTTGTATTTCAAGGATTCCCATATCTTAAAAACTGAATTTACAATAACAGCTAGTTCGTTTATCTGTGGTGTATATTTTCAAAATCAAATTCACGACAATAATTATTTGCATAAGCCCAAAGTTGAGGCATTTAAATAGGCATATATAGGTGCTCAGCTTGGTTTTAGATAATATGGATTGAATATCAATAGGTACAAAATTATGTATTTCAAATGTGTCCTCTTTTTATGGACTGAAATAGGTTTGGAAATGTTTAACGCTATAGGATAGATGCCAGTACTAACAAATATATGTTATTTTATATTAAATTCACTAAAGTACAGAAATGTTGAACGCTATAGGATAGATGCCAGTATTTGTTATTTTATATTAAATTCACTAAAGGACAGAAATGCTTAACGTTATATGATAGATGCCATTACTAACAAATATTTGTTATTTTATATTAAAGTCACTAAAGTACAGAAATTTTTAACGCTATAGGATAGATGACAGTACTAACAAATATATGTTATTTTATATTAAATTCACTAAAGTTTAGAAATTTTGAACGCTATAGGATAGATGCCAGTACTAACAAATATATGTTATTTTATATTAAATTCACTAAAGGACAGAAATGCTTAACGCTATAGGATAGATGCCATTACTAACAAGTATTTGTTATTTTATATTAAATTCACTAAAGGACAGAAATGCTTAACGCTATAGGGTAGATGCCATTACTAACAAATATTTGTTATTTTATATTAAATTCACTAAAGTACAGAAATTTTTTACGCTATAGGATAGATGACAGTACTAACAAATATATGTTATTTTATATTAAATTCACTAAAGTAAAGAAATTTTTAACGCTATTGGATAGATGACAGTACTAACAAATATATGTTATTTTATATTAAATTCACTAAAGTACAGAAATTTTTAACGCTATAGGATAGATGACAGTACTAACAAATATATGTTATTTTATATTAAATTCACTAAAGTATAGAAATGTTGAACACTATAGGATAGATGACAGTACTAACAAATATATGTTATTTTATATTAAATTCACTAAAGGACAGAAATGCTTAACGCTATAGGATAGATGACAGTACTAACAAATATATATTATTTTATATTAAACTCACTAAAGTATAGAAATTTTGAACGCTATAGGATAGATGCCAGTACTAACAAATATATGTTATTTTATATTAAATTCACTAAAGGACAGAAATGCTTAACGCTATACGATAGATGCCATTACTAACAAATATTTGTTATTTTATATTAAATTCACTAAAGTACAGAAATTTTTAACGCTATAGGATAGATGACAGTACTAACAAATATATGTTATTTTATATTAAATTCACTAAAGTACAGAAATTTTTAACGCTATAGGATAGATGACAGTACTAACAAATATTTGTTATTTTATATTAAATTCACTAAAGGACAGAAATTTTTAACGCTATAGGATAGATGCCAGTACTAACAAATATGATAAATATTAAACCTTGTTTTCGTTTTAATATTATTTATTTTAGAGTAAGAATTACAAAAATATGTCGTGCTCTTAACTTTTCTTAATAACAACTGAACTGACAATTGTGTCTCTATGACAACATAAATAAAAACAAATAATACAGATGGTGCCAAAGTGCTAAATTTTAATTAGTCACTTAACACGCCCTTCTCAAATTTTGCACTTTGACACATTTTTAGTCCCATTGCATCAACAAGACGATAATGTGAAGGTCCTGGAAGTGGTTTCGTGAGAATGTCAGCAGGCATTATTTTAGACGGAACATGCCTCAATTTTATTTCGTTATTTCTCACCAATTGACGAACAAAATGGTATCTTGTAGGAATATGTTTAGTACGTGAGTGACAAGTAGCATTTTCTGCAATGTACTTTGCTCCACGGTTGTCAGTACCAAGATTTACCATTGACAAATCATTTAATTTTAATTCTAACATCAAATTTCTTAGGTATAGTGCTTCACGAGATGTTTCTGATAAAGCCACGTACTCTGATTCTGTTGATGATATTGCAACTGACTGCTGTTTCTTCGAACGCCATGATATTGCAGCTCCACTCAACATGAACACATATCCTGTATATGAAATTCGATCATTTTCATCATTTGCATGGTCAGCATCAGAAAATCCTTGGATTCCCAACTGATCTTTCTTGTACACTAATCCATAATTCTGGGTACCTTGTAAATAGCGCAATACACGTTTCGCTGCTGACCAATGAACTTCTTGGTACTTATCGTTAAATTGTGACAGTCTATTGACAGTGAACGTGATATCTGGGCGAGTAGCAATTGCCAAGTACATTAATGATCCAATTAACTGTCGAAATGGCTTTTCTTCATCTTTTCTTCGATGCTGATTTCCTTCTGGTAACTTAGCTTGAGATTCACTAGGAGTTCGTACTGGGTTGCATTCTTCCATGTAAAATCTTTTTAAAAGATCTTTTACATATTTTTGTTGATTTAACTCAATATTTCCATCAACTTGATTAATTTCAATTCACAGACAATGTCGTGCTAAACCCAGATCTTTTATTTCAAATCTCTTTGCAAGTCCAGCTTTAATTCTTTCAATATCTGTCTTATTTCTTGATATATATAAAATATCATCAACGTATACAACCAAAATTGTATATTGATCCTCACTCATATTGTAGTAAAAACATGTGTCACTAGCTGCTGAAGTTATTCCAAGGTTTTCTAATTCTTCATTCAATATTTTATTCCATTGACGACCAGCTTGCCGCAGACCATATAATGCCTTTTTCAATTTACAAACTTTGTTATCTTGTGATAATTTTTGGAGCATCTCGTAAGCAATTTTTCCTAAATTACTGTTTTGACCATCCTTTTCAATAATTTCTTTTAATGCTTCTTTAATAAATTCTGGCAGTTCCATAAATATTTCTTCTTCTAAAAATCCATTTAAATAAGCTGCTACAACATCTATTTGATAAACTGGTAAACCTTCACGTACAGCTAATGCCATCAAAAGTCTGATAGAATCCAACCTAGCTACAGGTGCAAAAGTATCAGTGAAATCTATTCCTTGTCGTTGTGTAAACCCTCGAGCAACAACTCGAGCTTTTCTTCTTTCAAGTGTTCCATCTGGCTTAAATTTGTTTCGAAGTACAATTTTACAAGTAATAACAGCTCTGTCTTTTGGACGATCAACTATTTCCCACGTGTTATTTTTAATTAAACCACGAATTTCTTCAGTAATTGCTTCCATCCACTCAAGTGCTTTATCTCCAGCCATCGCTTCTTTCAAGGTTATATCAATAAGATTTGCTTCTTCAATTATTTCTTCTTCATGTTCTGTTGCATCAACAAATATTTCATCATCACTTGGTTCTTCTTGCATTTCGATATCTTCATTATCATCATGTTCCTCTTGGTCTTCGTTTATATTTGCTGCTTGTCCAGTGTTATAAATTTTTCTTGGTCTTCCTCTTCTACCTGTTTTCTCTATCCGTGGTCTTCCCGGTTTTCGACGTGAAATACGATTTGGTGTACAAATTTCTTCATTAATTTCATCATTTTCAATTTCTTCATTTTCATTTTCATTTTGAATTGGCATATGAACACATTCAATATTTTCTTCAATTTTATCGAAAATTTTATTTTCTTTTATTTCATTTAAAAATTGATCTTTAAGAATTTGTACATCTCTAGCAACTACAACCTTTCTTTCAATTGGAATCCATACTCGATAACCTTTTGATTCTTCTGAATAACCGACTAAAATACCTTCTTTTGAACGCGGATCAAACTTTGATTTCCCTAATTGTTTTTCTAAAACAAATGATTTTGCTCCAAAAACTTTTAGATTACTTAAATCAGGTATTACTTTATTCCAAACTTCAAATGGAGAATGATTATCCAAACTAGATGTTAGACATCTGTTTCTTAGATAATTAGAAGTAGCTACTGCCTCTGCCCAAAATCCATGACTCAATCCAGATTGAATTAAAAGACATCGCGCCATTTCAATTAATGTCCTGTTTTTCCGCTCTGCCACTCCGTTTTGCTGTGGTGTATAGGGAACAGTTAGACGTCTGGAAATACCATTCTTCTTTAGGAATTCATCAAACTCTTTATTACAATATTCTGTTCCATTATCGGACATCAAACATTTAATCTTACAATTTGTCTGAGTTTCAACATGTGCTTTATATTCTTTAAAAGCTTGAAGAACATCACTTTTAAGACGTAGAAATTTAACATCACACCATCGTGTACTGTCATCAATAAATGTTACGAAATATCGAGCATGTCCTAATGATTCTACTCTTGACGGTCCCCAAACGTCAGTGTGTATTAGTTCTAATTTTGCTGTACATCGTTCAGACTTCTTAGGAAATGGTAATACAGTCATTTTTCCTTTTAAACATATGTCACATGCCTCCAATTTCTTTTCTTCATTTATCTTCATACCACTAGCTAATTCTTTTCTTGAAATTTCTAACAGATCTTCTTTATTTAAATGTCCCAGACGATAATGCCATAACTTCAAACTTGCTGAATTATTATTTATTGCCGCATTTGCTTGCTCTTCACTGCCACAAACATGATATAAATTTCCAACTCTTTGTGCTAACAGTTTTATTTCACCATCTTTTCCAAAAATAGTTGCCCCAGTTTTAGAAAAACTGACAGTATTCCCATGATCCGTAATTCTCGCAACAGATAACAAATTAGTTCTCAATTCTTTTACCAATAACGTATCATTAAGTTTTACCGACCTATTTGATTTTCCATCTGTAGTAAAAACACGAGCAGTTCCTTTTGCTACAATTTCAGTTTGTGCATCGCTGGCCAACAAAACATTTCCATTTGTTGACGTCATATTAATGAATGCTGCTTCATTATTACACATATGAGATGTACAGCCACTATCTAAACACCATCGACTATCACTTGATACCTGCTTCGTATGAAGAGCCTCTTCCGTTACTTGAAACGCATCTTCGACTTGAGCTTCAACTTTTGATGAATATTCTTGCTTTTCATAATTTGCTCTGTCTGGACAATCAGCTGCTTTGTGCCCAATTTTATTACAGATGAAACAATTATACTTAAATGGCTTGTTTAAATTACCATCGTTTCTGCGTTGCCCTCCTTGATATCCACTTCTTTGATATCCACCTCTCTGATATCCATTTCCTTGATTTTTACTACCTTGAGGTCCACTACTTTGAGACGGTTTAAAATTTTTAAAGTTTTGCTTGACCCACATAACCTCTGAATTATCCATGTCACGTTGACTTTGAGCATCATACTTTTCAATAACCTTTTCTCTAAGTATATCTGGTTTAGGCAATTCATTTTGAGACTCCATAGCACATCTGAACATTTCAAAACTTGAGGGCAATGCATTAAGAAGTAATGTTGACTGTAAATCATCATGCATTTCGACTCCCATAGCTGACAGCTTAGATATTATGTCAAAAAATTCCATCAGTTGAGTATGAAAATCACCGTTGTCTATTATCTTGTAAGAGTCACACGTTTGAGTAAACTTGCTCGTTTTACCGGTCCCGTAGATGCATATTCTGATTTTAACTTGTCCCAAATTTGTTTTGAAGTATTTAAACCTTTTACCATTCGTAATAAACTTGGATCAATAGCAATTATTAAATCTGATTTAGCTTTAGCATCTTCTTCTTCCCACCTTTCAACTTTTTGAGCCGATGCAGCATCATCTTCAACCAATGCGGGTTTTGGTTTCTTGCCATTTACATACATCCATGTACTGTTTTTTACCATTACAGCTTCAATTTGCATAGCCCACGTATCATAATTTCCTTTTGTAAGAGGCTTAATTGTACTTGACGATAACGACATTTTTTTTTTTACTTTTTACTCTTATTAACAGCGATCTGGGCCCATAACCTGATAAATATTTGTTAAGTGACTAATTAAAATTTAGCACTTTGGCACCATTAGTCCAGTCAATAAATGACCCAAAATGAGGTGTAGAGTGCGTGAGCAGGTAACTAAGCGATTCCTTCAGAAACTTGTTAAGGGGGCTTAGGTTGTTAACATACCAAAAGTCCTGACTCCTAGGTGATGAGCGGGGGGGAGGAGGGGGGGCTAAAAGTACGAATTTTGGGTTTTTCGCTTATATCTCGAAAACAGTGCACCGGAGAGAAATATTTTTAGATAATAAAATGGAGTTCTTAAAATTATCTAAATCTTTTATATCTTATGTTTTTTTCTAATTCCTAACCCTTTTCGAGCTATACCCTCGGAAAAAGTTGAAATTTACAAAAAAAAATCAATTTACGTCAAAATATTCATAAACATTGCATCATATTGTCTAAACCTATTCATAAACGAAAAGTATGAATAGGAAAGAAGTTGTAGATTTTTAAATTCCCTTTTAGAATATATATATACATATGCTGATTAATGTCCAACCCGCCTAAAGTTACAGCTATTTTAAAACTTGCATAGCATCTTGCAATTTTCAGAAAATTAGTTTGTATATCATATTCTTAACCCACAACCTTTGTTCGTGTATTTTGTTTAAATTACAGATAACAATATCAGCAATTTGTTAGTCAATTAAATTTAATATTGTTAGTCAATTAATTAACTTGATGCTGTTCGAGTTGGTAAAAGGGCTATGAATACAATAGTTGACTTGACATTTGCAGACGTAAAGTTATCGCGCAAGGATCGGGCATTGCCAATATCTTCTGTCAGCTCATTGATAAAAGTTCACGATGAAAGGGTAGTAGTTACCCAACATTGCTCTTTCAGCGGATATGTATAAGCAAACAATCAGATGAGGATTTGATGACATATTTTGAGTATGAGTTGGCCCCATTTCCCTTAGCACTGTTCAACGAAAGTGGCATGAGAAAGACAAACAACTCAGTGCTGTACAACTTGTTTGAGCCAACTAAGAAAGATATTCTTCTGCCTCAAATGAACATTGTAGTCGATGGAGGATTTCTACTCCACAGAGTTATTTGGCCAAAAGATGCATCGGTTGTGACTATTTGTAATAGTTATATCACCTACGTCGACTACCATTATCCTGGGACTACTCGCACTGTGGTGTTTGATGGGTACGCAAACACAGCCAATAGCACTAAATCACAAGAACAAATGCTTCGTTACAGACTAAAAAGGTCAGCCGACATCAATTTGACATGGGACACACAAATACCTGTTAAACAGGAAGACTTTTTATCAAATCCTACCAACAAAACTAACTTCATCTCCTTACTGGAGATAAAGCTGCAGGAGAAAGGGATACATACTCTTCAGGCTACCGATGACGCTGACATCCTAATCGTGAAGACTGCTTTTGAACAATCCACTCACAACTCTGTGGCTGTCGTTGGTGAGGATGTAGACCTTGCTGTCCTGTTGATTGCTTCCACTCCTACGACCCGAGATATCTTTATGCTGAAACCCGGACGAGGGAAAACCAAAACAATAGTACTGTCCACCCAAGAGATGCAGCACCGTAGATTTGAACACATCCTGTTCCTTCATTCATTTACCGGATGCGACACAACTTCTGCTACTTTCAGGAGAAGCAAGGTGGGCTTCTTTAAATTGTACTTGGAGTCAGAAATCATCCAGCAAGCAGCAATGACATTTTCTAACCTCTCCTCTACTTACGACCAGGTTGAAAAGGCTGGGGAGATGTGCTTTCCGAAGTGGTATAAGGTGCCAAAAAAACAAACCTCCCTTAACCAGTACCACTTCCAATCGTTTACGAGGTCAGTGGCAAATATGAAGCCTGAAATCAGCTCCCTACCTCCAACAGAGAATGCAGCTAAACAGCACTCTCGGCGAACCTACCACCAAGTGCAGCAGTGGCTCGGTAATGAGCTACCCCTCAAGATTGGGGGTGGAAACGTGTAGGAGACACCCTGGTGGCAATTACAATGGAAAATCTACCAGCACCAGAGGTTCTTCTGAAAACTATATTTTGCCGCTGCACCAAGGATTGTGTAATTGGAAAATGTGGCTGCCGAAAAGCGATGATCACCTGTTCTGCAGTGTGCCTCCACTGTCAAGGGAAGTGCCTGAACAGTGTGCCTGTTGACGATGAGGACGATGAAGACGATGTAGAGCCAGTTCAGCAAGAGCCACCCGCTACTGAGGAAGAAGATGCCATGGAAGAACAATCATTGCCTGGGCCCTCAAGATCAAAGAGGATGAAAATTTGATTACTTTTAAAGTTGAGAGTAAAACATTAGGAATATATTGAGAACAATGGGGTTTACAATTATTATTGTATTGGTGTAACGAAACTATCTGTAGAATAAAGTGTGAAATTTATCATCATCATTATTTTTTCTACTTTATTTAATAACTTGCTTATAAGTGGCCATATATGTTATTAGATGAACGAACAAAGATTGTGGGTTAAGAATATGATATACAAACTAATTTTCTGAAAATTGCAAAATGCTATATAAGTTTTAAAATAGCTGTAACTTTAGGCGGGTTGGACATTAATCAGCATATGTGTATATATTCTAAAAGGGAATTTAAAAATCTACAACTTCTTTCCTATTCATACTTTTCGTTTATGAATAGGTTTAGACAATATGATGCAATGTTTATGAATATTTTGACGTAAATTGATTTTTTTTGTAAATTTCAACTTTTTCCGAGGGTATAGCTCGAAAAGGGTTAGGAATTAGAAAAAAACATATGATATAAAAGTTTTAGATAATTTTAAGAACTCCATTTTATTATCTAAAAATATTTCTCTCCGATGCACCGTTTTCGAGATATAAGCGAAAAACCCAACATTCGTACCTTTACCCCCCTCCCCCCCACCCCCGCTCATCACCTAGGAGTCAGGACTTTTGGTATGTCAACAACCTAAGCACCCTAAACAAGTTTCTGAAGAAATTGTTTAGTTACCTGCTCACGCACTCTACACCTCATTCCTTGACTGGACTACATCTGTATTATTTGTTTTTATTTATGTTGTCATAGAGACACAATTGTCAGTTCAGTTGTTATTAAGAAAAGTTAAGAGCACGACATATTTTTGTAATTCTTACTCTAAAAATAAATAATATTAAAACGAAAACAAGGTTTAATATTTATCAGGTTATGGGCCCAGATCGCTTTTGTTATTTTGTATTTTGCCTAAATTTTTACATACTTGGTTTCTAATTTCATTTTGTTCATCATATTTAAATGATTTTATGTTGGTTTCGATATCTGTAGCTATTGTATCTATTTTAGTATTAGCCTTGGTGTGAAAGTTATGTTTGTAGCCTAATTTCATTATATTCATTTCACCTTTGTCAAATTCTGTGTTTGTAAGGTTGATCACTCTATTTTGAAATTTGTGCTGTTCTAAATTTCCTTTTTCTTCAACTCCTGTAAATTTGTTCTGGTTTTGTTTTTTAACGAGATTATATAATTTTTTGTTAATTTTGTCGTATTTCTGTGGTAATATTTCATCTAAGTCACCTTGAATTAAGTTTGCTAATAAATCATATGCTGCATTACCGTTTTCCTTCTGTAATTCCATGCGTAATTTATAGTCTTGTAGAGATAGTTCATCTTTTTCATAATATAGTTGTTTGATCATATTTCTAATGTAAATCTTCTCTGCTTCCTTTTTTGTTTTTATAGCTGCTAAATTATTGCAGTTTATTTTCAGCTTGGCGTAATTTGGTGTAATATTATGTTTTAAGCATTCTTTGTTAAAGTAAATATCTGCTAAGGTGGTGTGTATTTTGATTTTGATGCTTCGGTATTTGTTTGCTTTATCTGCCTGACTGGCGTCAACTATAAGTTTCTTGATTAGCATGTTACGTGTTGGTATATATCATATAACTTAACATGTACGTCTCACAACACTATAATGACTAGATGTTGAGTCAAATATTTATATAGTGATCGATTTCGTCCATCTATGTGGACATCTTCGGACTGACTGAAGCTTGATCATGATTGTTGTTTGTTATTGATTTTTGACATGAAAACATGTCCCACAATGCATTTCATTAATCATATGTTATAATTTATTTTTCAATTTAATTGTATTAGAATAAATTGTTTCTGATTCAAAATTAATTTGTTCATTGATTATTTTTTGTTGATTTTCAAGTTTTGCTTCGTATATAAATAATTCTTCCCATGCTGACATATTTATTCCTTTCTTACAAAATTTTAATATTTTCATATTTTTATTTATATTTTCTATTGTGTGATCATTGTCAATTAAGTGTTTGGCTAAATTGGATCCTTCTGGTTTATTATTTTTCCATGCTGATGTGTGGTTTTTAAATCTTTGGTTGAAGTTTATTGTTTGGCATATGTAAAATTGTTCACAATCATCGCAATTTATCTTGTAAATTCCAGAATTTTTAAATGGGTCCTCATTTTCTATCTTCATATTTAAATTTTTACTTAAGTTGTTATTCGTCTTGAAGGCTATTTTTGCATATTTTCGTAAACTATTTGCTATTTTTTGACTTTCTGATCCAGTAAAGTTAAATGTAATATATTTATCTGCTATCTTGTTGTGTTCAGATTGCAAAGTTGTGATTCCTTTTAATCTTTCTTGTTGTTTGATTTTTCTCTTAATTCGATATGCAATATCATCAATTATAGTACGGTTGTATCCGTTGGATTGAGCAATTTGTTTGATGAGATTTATTTCAGCCTTTCTATCTTTATTACTTAGTGGTATTTTAAATGCTCTGTACAACATAGATCTAAAACTGGCTGTCTTCTGTGAAATTGGATGGTTTGATCTATTGGCTATAACCATGTCTGTTTGAGTTGGTTTTCTAAATATTTTGTATTTAATATGATCCCCCAATCTTGTGATATTCAAATCTAGATAGTTGATTGATTTTTCATTTTCATATTCCGCTGTAAATTTAAGTTTCTTGTGATGTGAGTTGAAAATTTGTTGCATACTTTCCATTTCTTTGGTTTTCTTTTCATTAAATACAATAAAAATATCGTCTACATATCTTATATAACATAAAATATCGTGATCTTTTTTTAGTTTTTTGATAATTGCCTCTTCATGGTGTTGTAAGAAAACTTCAGATATTATTGAAGATAACGGGCTCCCCATGGCTAATCCATCAGGTTGTTTGTAGAATTTGTTGTTGAGTCTAAAATAATTTTTACTTAGTATTTCTTTCAATAATTGAACTGTTTGGTTGATATAAGTCTTATCTAATCCATTTTTCTTTATAATATCTTCAACTAAATCAATAACTTCACTCGTTGGAATGTTGGTATACATGTTGCTGATGTCAAATGATATTAGTCTACTATTTTCTGTCAATTTGATATTTTTCATCTTTTCTACGAATTCGTAGCTATTTTTTACAATGTGGTTGTTATCTAATTTTAATTCTGATGTTAGGTTTTTTGAGATGATCTTAGATATATTATATGTTGGTGCATTTTTGAAGTTTATTAACGGTCTTATTGGTATATTTTCCTTGTGTATTTTTGGAATCCCTTTCATTATTGGAGCTTTCGGATTGGACATTAGTGCTCTGGATTTTATTTCGTCTGGTATAACCATTTTACATCTGTTGATAAGTTGAGATAATTGTTTTTTATATTTTTCTGTATGATCTTTTTGTAATAATGTAAAATTATTTTCTTTGATAAATTTCTCCGTCTTTTCTATGTATTCTTCTTTTTTCATTATCACTATTGCATTACTCTTATCAGCTTTTGTAGTTATCAGGTTATTTTCTATTAATTTGTCCTTAATCTGTTTACATTTTGATGCTTCTTGTTTTTCTTGTTTACTAAATTTTATGTTTTGTATTTTGCCTAAATTTTTACATACTTGGTTTCTAATTTCATTTTGTTCATCATATTTAAATGATTTTATGTTGGTTTCGATATCTGTAGCTATTGTATCTATTTTAGTATTAGCCTTGGTGTGAAAGTTATGTTTGTAGCCTAATTTCATTATATTCATTTCACCTTTGTCAAATTCTGTGTTTGTAAGGTTGATCACTCTATTTTGAAATTTGTGCTGTTCTAAATTTCCTTTTTCTTCAACTCCTGTAAATTTGTTCTGGTTTTGTTTTTTAACGAGATTATATAATTTTTTGTTAATTTTGTCGTATTTCTGTGGTAATATTTCATCTAAGTCACCTTGAATTAAGTTTGCTAATAAATCATATGCTGCATTACCGTTTTCCTTCTGTAATTCCATGCGTAATTTATAGTCTTGTAGAGATAGTTCATCTTTTTCATAATATAGTTGTTTGATCATATTTCTAATGTAAATCTTCTCTGCTTCCTTTTTTGTTTTTATAGCTGCTAAATTATTGCAGTTTATTTTCAGCTTGGCGTAATTTGGTGTAATATTATGTTTTAAAGCATTCTTTGTTAAAGTAAATATCTGCTAAGGTGGTGTGTATTTTGATTTTGATGCTTCGGTATTTGTTTGCTTTATCTGCCTGACTGGCGTCAACTATAAGTTTCTTGATTAGCATGTTACGTGTTGGTATATATCATATAACTTAACATGTACGTCTCACAACACTATAATGACTAGATGTTGAGTCAAATATTTATATAGTGATCGATTTCGTCCATCTATGTGGACATCTTCGGACTGACTGAAGCTTGATCATGATTGTTGTTTGTTATTGATTTTTGACATGAAAACATGTCCCACAATGCATTTCATTAATCATATGTTATAATTTATTTTTCAATTTAATTGTATTAGAATAAATTGTTTCTGATTCAAAATTAATTTGTTCATTGATTATTTTTTGTTGATTTTCAAGTTTTGCTTCGTATATAACTAATTCTTCCCATGCTGACATATTTATTCCTTTCTTACAAAATTTTAATATTTTCATATTTTTATTTATATTTTCTATTGTGTGATCATTGTCAATTAAGTGTTTGGCTAAATTGGATCCTTCTGGTTTATTATTTTTCCATGCTGATGTGTGGTTTTTAAATCTTTGGTTGAAGTTTATTGTTTGGCCTATGTAAAATTGTTCACAATCATCGCAATTTATCTTGTAAATTCCAGATTTTTCAAATGTGTCCTCATTTTCTATCTTCATATTTAAATTTTTACTTAAGTTGTTATTCGTCTTGAAGGCTATTTTTGCATATTTTCGTAAACTATTTGCTATTTTTTGACTTTCTGATCCAGTAAAGTTAAATGTAATATATGTTATGTCGTTATGTGGTATGTATGGGTTGGTGACTGTTATGTCGTTATGTGGTATGTATGGGTTGGTGACTGTTATGTCGTTTTGTAAGTAGTTTTAGTATGTTTACAGAAGTGTGAGGGGCGTAAATTGTAATTTTCATGGTAATCCCAGGGCTACTTGAGACTCTATGGCTTTTAGGTTTTTTTGTAAGTGTTTATTCACTTATTTACAACGATGACCACCATTTACAAAATTGATAATCATATACAATATGAAACGTTATACATTAATATTTGTAGTAAAAACAATAATAAGTAGCATACAAATATAATTTAAAAAATACAATAACAATATAACTAAGGATATGAAATATAAGGTTTTATAAATATAAGTAAGCAACAACTTTAACAACTTGGACGATAGTAATCCATAAAATAAGACTATACAGCAATAAATAACAATGAAATAGAAATGTAAATCAACAAAGTAACATTATTTAAACATCAAAAACAATAAATAAAAAACATCAATTAATAGTGACAATAGATAAGAAATTACAACAATCATTTAATAATAATTTAGGATAATTAAAATAGTTTCATTCTTGTAATAAATTAGTCGGGGAAGAGAAGTCGAAAAGAAGTTTGCTGAGTCCCCTTCTAAACGACGATGCAGGCGTGGCGAAGAAGTCCAGATGTGCAGCAACCTCGCTTCCAGTTCGGAGTAGTCTCAGGGGTGCTGTACAAATGGTAAGTAGGCATAAATCTACGTTGGAAGATGGGCCTAGACCTTGTTCCCCTGGGAACGGTAATATCAATGCCTCCAAGATAGACGGACAATCCAAGGAACCATTTACGATCTTGTACAGCAACATAGCATCAAAGAACTACCTCCGTAGAAAGAGGGGCTGCAGTCCATACGAGGCCCACAGATCATCTACAGGTACTCCAAGGAAAGTGAACCCCAATTTGGTACCAAAAAGCCTCAAATCATACTTGTATTCTGTTTAATATAGTCACGAGGTCAAGTTGGAAAGGAGAACAAATTACAGATACAGATTCCAAAATGGGGCATATGAGAGTCCAAAATGTTATACAAAGTCATCATTGTAATTGGGGAGTTAAAATCTCTGGTCGACCTCATGATTAAACCAAGGAGTGCATTAGCTCTTGATGCTACACTACAAAGATGGTCTTCAGGACTCAAAGAAGCATTAAGGATCACACCAAGGTCACGAATCTTGCAAACTTTATACAGTACGAACCATCAACGTTGTAATTGAACTCAAGGGAACTCCTGCCACGACTAAAAGTGATGACCTGACACTTAGATGTATTTAGTTCCATTGCATTTATCAAGCACCATTCACTTATTTTGTTTAGTGATAGCTGAATATTAAACTGGTCAAGCTCAGAGTAGACCACTCTAAAAACCTTTATGTCATCTGCAAACATAGAGAAGCTTGATAAAATTGATTCACCAATGTCATTCACAAAAAATATTGAACAATAGGTGACCCAGATGGGACCCATGGGGGACGCCAGAAAGGACAGGGGATGGTGACGATGTGGACCCATCATATTTTACTACAAAAACTCTATTGAGCAAGTAGTTCTCTAACCATTGTAACAATGTATCACAGAAGCCATAACCTTTTAGCTTAACAATAAGGATGCGATGGTTTACCCTGTCAAAGGCGTTGGAACAATTAAGATATGCACAATCCACCTGACGAGAATTCACAAAGGCAAAACTTCATTAAACTGGATCAAGTTTGTCACTGTTGAACGCCCACGCTAAAGCCATGTTAAATGCAGTGACTAAGATTGAAGTACATGAAATCAAGTACTAAACTTTCAAATAATTTAGCTATGGCTGGCTGGATGGAAATCGGACGATAGTTCTGAACATTGATTTTATCACCAAACTTATTTATGGGCACAATGTAGCTTTGCTTTAGAAGGTCAGGAAATATTCCCGCAGCAAGTAACATATTGGGGAGTATCGTCAGATGCGGGGCGAGTACGACAGCACAATGCTTAATAACAACTGGGGATATCCCATCTGGTCCCGCACTTTTCATAGGATCCAAAGCCTCCAGCTTTCGTTGAACTTCAATAGGAGTAACAGAGCACCAGGAAATCTAATTATTCCATCCAAAATCAAATGCGGGCACAGCAACATCAGATACACTGTAGATAGAAGTGAAGAGTTTTGTAAACAGCTCACATTTCTGCTGAGAATCATACGCCTCTGAATATTCATAACATAATCTTGGAGGAATTCTGGTTCACCTCTTTTGACATGGTATTACACTGGACATGGTACATGGGACCAAAAATCTTTCAAGTTATGCGGAATGCTCTTTTCAGTATTACTTATGTGATAGTTATAACACCTTTGTGATAAACCCTTATATTCACTCCGAATCCTTTGAAATTCTACATAGTAATAAAAACTAAGCGAAGTTTTATATTTTTTATGGAGTCAAAATTACCTTTTCTATTGTCATCTGCTTAAGGTCCTTTTAAAACCACTTGGGGAAACTAGACGCATTCACCAGTTTTACCGGAGTGTTAGATTCAACCAACGTGCTAAGCTTATTGAAAAAGTTATTGAAAGCCTGCTCAGGTTGGGAAACAGAAACCTGTGCAGGATAATTCAGAAGCTGAAGTTGACGAAAAATAGAGTCCAAATAACATCTTCTAAAGTCCAGATCCGTTTAGACCTGCAAGATGAAGTGAGCAAATCTACACTAAAAGAAACTGATATAGCTGGGGAGAGTGTTCAGTAAGGATGAGAAAAATGTCAGTTGTTGGGAGTTGCTTAAGGAAAAATGTATCGCTGTCATTTATAAAAAGTAACAATAGTTTGCAGTTTTCTGTTCTCTTGAAAGCCCTACACATATTAGCATATTACATTCATACAGTTCCATAACGTACAAAGTGGGTTTTCGTGTTCTTCGCTAATTGTATTACTGGCCTAGCAGCCAACTGTGTCAACTACGACAGAGTAAATAGCCCTCTATTTCCTTCATCTAACTAAATTTACAGTTCCAAACGAGGTTGGAAATGTTCTAATAAAGTAATCTTTTAAGTCCGTACATAAACTCCAACAACTAGTTCAGGTACGAAAAGTATATACTTTTATTAGGAGGATTACTTGTTTAGTGTTTTTACTTCATTTAGAGATAAAACATACACAAAGAAGGATCACATGTACAATTTTCAAAATGGTTTATCACCATCACTATCCTTCAGGACACTCAAGGGCTTACATTATGTCGTAATAACGAGTTATTGTTTGTTTATTATTTTGCATTTCACAATAAAATGGAAAATTGTTGATATATTTAATATTACCTAATACAATATCGAATACTTTTTTTTAATATTTGCACAACGGTTATATTTTTTCTTCTTTTAATTGACTAATCAGAAATTGTTATTTAGAATACTGTACTTATAAATGTAATATATTTTTGGTTTCATAATCTCCCAAAGTTGTCTCATGACTTGCCTTGAACTAATTAATGATATACTTAAAGTATGTGTTGTGCAGGAATCCTTTTTTCTATAAGAAAGTGTTCAAAATGTATGACAACCATGCTTTTTAAGAACAAAATCTTTTTAACGATAATAATTCCAATGTTTACTATATTTTTTGGCTATACAATTTTCATTTTTAAATAGTTTATATACTATTTGTTAGCATTGTAGCAACGTGAAGACGCATTAACTTTTTTTCTTTTTTGGTAAAGTAAAGGAAGATTTTGATAATTGAGGCTCAATTCAATTTCAATGTTAAAAAAGTAACATTATAATTAGACAATATTATGTAATTTGCACTAATTTTAATTATTATGCAACTAGACCCAATAACATAAAAATAAATGTTATGTTTTTAATGGCCTTGGTTAGTGAATGGTACGGTGGAACTCTCCTTTGAATAGACACCTAGGCCCCCAATAATAATTAATAACTAAACTAGTTATTTCAGTCAGTATATTAGACTTTTATAAACTTATTTATAAATAGGTTCCGTCATAAAGAAATTCTACTCGCTATAATTAGACATTTATAGTAAATTATATATTTTATAATATGGCATTTATAAACTCCCAAAGTTACCTCAAAAATTAGGTGCAAATGCTGAATTTTATATTTGTTTTTATTAGCCCCATTGTGAATTCCATTTACAATTAAAACTCGCCAATTCGTGCACAACGGGGCAGAACAAAATCCACTCCAGCACTTCCTCTGCAGTAATGATAATTCAGTGTTCCACAACACACGACACCCAATAACCTTTCCAGCTGAACTCTACTGGTACAGTTCCTTTATTCCGCTATTGTAGGAAAACACATTCTGTTTGATTTTCGACCATGAAGATTCTTTTATTATATGTAGTAGAATTTATTTGTATGTACTTTGTGTATTTTTAAGGCTTCTCATTTTTAATGCAGTACTTTGAAACTAAAAACAATGAATTCAAAATTAACTTTTCTGTATAAATTAAGTTATGATGGTAATTGATGTCATCGGATACTGCCAACCACCAAGATGTTTTAAAAAAATCCCTATCCTAAGGATAATCAATATTATTATTATTTATGCTGTAAAATAGACACAATTTTAAGTTTAAAATAATTATTGTGTTTTGACAAATACTCAATTTATAAGTGTATGATCAGGCTCATATTCAGAAGTAGTTTGCTCGCCATTATTTTGCATTTTTGTTTTGCATCGAAGCTATTCGTTTTTCTCTCTAGCTTAGACATATTTCAGAGAAACTACTATGACTATATTAACTATTAACATATTAGTTTTTCAATTTTATGTCTAACAATTAATTATTTTGTATGTACATAGTTTAATATTGCTTGGTATAACAATAAGTAGTTACATACTTATGCAAGAGACCCCAAAATACATTTTGAACACTGACGTTGTCTATTATGTAAATGTTTGTTTTGCTAAAAATTAATTGAATGTTCCTTTAATGGCATATGGCTAGGTTTTATGGTACGTACGGTGGATTTACATGAACCATGCTTTAAATCGAAACCTTGTCCCCCAAACAGTGAAGCAGAATAAACAATGTACGATAGCCGTACACGTTCTTAACTGCCTAATATACGATGCCTTTTTAGGATGTTTTAAAATATCTACCAACTTGTAAAGCAGAGACTTTAATATATCCATTTTAAGGCAATCAAATTAATGATTTGTTTCCTCTTAATTTCTCTATTTAAAAGGTAAAACTATTCAGCCAGTTGTATCTCCCAATCTTTGCACATTATTTAGTATATATTTGTTTAACTTGCAAATCGTTACATAAATTATAAAATTGATTCAAAGTGTTGATAAATACCCCTAACTGTTGTAACCAGTGATTAAATAAAAGTTAGGTACCATTCAAAAACGTACAGGAAACAATAATGACCAGTTTAATCTGGATTGAAGAGCCGATTGTTGCACTTCGGAAAACGTTTTGATCGTATTCAGAAACAGGACTTTTTGCACATGTATTTATATTTTGTGCATTTTCTATTCTTTTATTTTCTACTTTTTTATATTTTACTTTATTATTTTTTATTATATATTACTATATAATGTACTTCTTTATATTTTATTTATCTTTTATCTTACCCATTTGTTAATTCATTAAGATTTACGTTATTTTTATATTATTACATTTTCATTTATTTTTGCTTTGATAACTCAGAATAATTAATATGGTGGATTTAAAAAGGTTTTATTATGTAAAATAGTAATCTGACAAAGTGAAATACAGTTTTATTTAAATGAAACAGTTAGGGAGAGACCAACACTTATCTTCGTAACGATCTCATCAATTAATTCCTTTTACTTTCTCAAAGCAATCAGTTTATAAAATCAAATTAGTGACCTTTCTATACTCTCTTGTTCTTGAAATTGCAGTCGATTCCAATTAGTGGAAGATAAACTTATAAAACCGACTTCATTTCAATCGTAAATTTTAATTACCGGCATCAGGAATTTTCTAACCTTGTGAAGACTTTCGATAAATTAGGTTATTGATTATTTTAAATTTCAGTTATGAAATTAATTGCTCTTATACGAAATTTCAAATTAAAAATGTTGAACAGCAAATGAAGTGTTATGTTTTTATTTACCATTCATAAAGCTTTTAAAAATGCAAAACATTGAACAGCAAATGTATTTTTCTTGGTATATTAGTTAATATAAGTATTCCATCCACACAGGCTAAAAAAGCTTAAATTTCAACAGCAAAAACAAATGTTTGTTCTTTATATAGAAGTAGGCTATTTTTAAAGATAGCAAAAGTTGAAAATATTTAACACTACAGGCATATTTCTTTTTATATAGTATATTACATTCTTACATATGAGACGCCGACACAACGTTGTTGGTATTTTAAGGCGAATATGAATGGTTATATGAGTGTAGGATGAGTGTGGATGAGTGTAGTCTGGTTACTAACTGAGTTCAACTGTTCCTCAGAAAGGGAAATTTATTAATAGCCCAACAGCCAGGGCAACTAAGGGACCTACAGCTTTACGTAGAATCCGAACCACGTAGTGCTGATCTGATTTTCAACTAATTGACAAGCCTGATACTCAGTTATCTCCCCCACACAAGTAGTAGTGTCCACGCCGATAGCAACCATCAAGCGGACGCCATGTCGGTATTAAGAGGACCGAGCATTCAACCTATCACCTACAATCTCCCAAACACTTTGTCCCCAAGTAGCTGGATTACAGCACTACGCCACCAGTGCCGACTAGTCTATTCTTATTACCAGTAAAAATGTAAATATTAACCAGTCAATGCATTTTTTTAGTTATAAATACCCTGTAAAAACATTGAACAAAAAAGATAGTATTTGTATGCATTGATACCATATGTAATTTTATATATACGGGAGGCTTGGTGGTCAAACAGTGTAAAGCGTTAGGACCTTGTCCTTGAGTTAGAGATAGCACAGGTTCGAATTCTGGCCTTGACTGTTAGTTTTTATCAGTAATTTTCACCTTTTACTGTAGTGGTAAGTTTCTTACTCTGTCTGACAAGTTCCTCACACAGATCAATAGTCTATGAGGAATGGGCAGAGTAAGGTTAAGAAGAGAGGTCGGCCTCTCCTTAAAAACAAATTACAAGCTCTTTATTTATAAATTTCCATGAAAAATATTAATTGTTGACAGTATTTATATTTTAGACAAAGTTGTTGGACATATTCATCGATACAAATAAAATAATTAAAACAGTTAGTTGATTAAAGTACATATTGTGCAATTTTATTGTTATAATCTAATAGAAATCCTAAAACATTTTAATGCGTTAAATCTCTTTTATCTTGTACAGTGTTTATGTATAGTTATTTAGTACAGTATAAAGAATAATTTACTAAGCTTTGAGACAGTGAAAGCCAAAATAATAATATGTAATGTATGCTTCCTGGCTGAAATTACATTCCCACTGGGCCAGGTAATAAGTCATCATTAGGCTGTTACACACAGACTGTTAGGTCGAGCATCCCTTGGGAGCTGTACTTTGTATTATAGTTATCCCAGATTAATACCTAAAATATTACCTAGATTATTTATCACATCAGGAGTGAGATTTAGAGTGAGAAATAACATCCAATATATGTGTATATTCATATATTTTACAGATTTTATTTGGATCCAAAATTAAAATGGAATCATCCCTTACAGTATTTAACAGGTAAGATTTCCATTAACAGTCTTAAACTCTTCCATTTTGCCATTATTTTTGCGAAAAATAAATCTACTTCATTGAGAAATTAGCATTCTTGCTATATTGTAATAATCCATTTTACTTTACTGTATTATTAAATGTGGTTATGAAAATTGAAACAAACAACAACTGAACAAATAACAACTGAACAAACAACAACTGAACAAACAACAACTGAACCTACACAAAGTAATAAGGATTATTTAATATTTTTTGAGAAAAGAAATCTTGTAATCCATTGTTTTAAGATAAATACGAGTACAAGGGTTTCTTTTAAAATTTCGTGTTCACACAAGATCTCCCCACTATACATCGAGGAAACGCAGACCTAACAGTAAAAGCACTAAAATGTATTATTAAGTTTTGATGTCAAAGGAACTTCTACGAAGTGAATTAACGTATGCTGGTTGGTGAATAAGATTTATTTTTTTTTTTTAAGAAAATGTGAGGTTGATATTTTTTAACCCATCAATTCCCTACAAACGTACTCTACAGACCTGTGTGGTTAACTTATTCTGACAGAATTATTGGTGCACCCTTGTATTATTACAATACAAAAGGTGAACATTACAGATAAATACTTGCAGTCCAGGCTGGATTGGAACCTGCGCTGAATCCATAGATGGCCCAGTCTAACCAACCACGCTGTACTAACCGTTCTCAATACCTATTATTATAACCGTTCTCAATACGTATTATTATAACCGTTCTCAATACGTATTATTATAACCATTCTCAACACGTATTATTATAACCGTTCTCAACACGTATTATTATAACCGTTCTCAACACGTATTATTATAACCATTCTCAATACCTATTATTATAACCGTTCTCAATACGTATTATTATAACCGTTCTCAACACGTATTATTATAACCGTTCTCAATACCTATTATTATAACCGTTCTCAATACGTATTATTATTACCGTTCTCAACACGTATTGTTATAACCATTCTCAATACCTATTATTATAACCGTTCTCAACACGTATTATTATAACCGTTCTCAACACGTATTATTATAACCGTTCTCAACACATATTATTATAACCGTTCTCAACACATATTATTATAACCGTTCTCAATACGTATTATTATAACCGTTCTCACCACGTATTATTATAACCGTTCTCAACACATTATTATAACCGTTCTCAATAGGCCTACATATTATTATTAAGATTAATACACATCCCAATAAGAATTGTTGTATTATTTAATAGTATTTTGGTATGATTAGTTGGAGTAACACAAAGAAAACTTAGCTTGCTTTTTTAAAACGTCAAACCATACTTTAATTTTTCATTGTTATATTTACTTATTTAAATTTTTATGGGAAAACACAGATGATGAGCATTCAATAATTTAAAAAAACTATATAGAAAATGTTTCCTGTCCACTTTCTTCTCTCTTAAAATTTTAGACATTTGACCAAAGTTCTCGACTTTGATAAATGAGTACTTTTCCACACAATTTCGATTTTATTTTTTGATCAGTTACTGAGTTACTTTCGTAAATAAATATGATAAAATGAAACTTACATAGCAAGTTAAAAATAATATTAATATAAGAGTAATCGATTATCAGAAATGGATGTAAACCTCGTCCATTTGGGAATGTCAATAACTCTTATATTATTGATGTATCAATTTAACACTGTTTAAATGTAAACGTCAATAACGTTTACTCAAACTGTTTTTAAGGCCTAATCATTAAAAATTATGTCAAACAGATTATTCATAAACGTAATTTATGAATGCACCACTAACTGATGTTTTTACTCGTTTTCAACCAGCTGATCAGTATGAATAAACCCACTGGAAAGATCCACCCTGCCCAGCTTCCAAGGAATTCTCCTCGAGGTCACGCGCACGTTAAGACCAGGCCATCTGTAACTCAGGTTCAAAGTCCTGGCGCCTTAGACACTCGGTCAGCGGTTGTGGGCCAAATGTAATTTATTTGAATAGTCGCCGATGAATAAATTAATTCTTTAACGCCTTCCTTAATGACGGCCCACGGTTTGTGGTGTGATGATCAGGCATACTATGGCACCAAATAATATACAATACGATCTGTTCCAAATTAATATAATGTTATTGTGAAACATAAATGAGAAAATACATCGCATTTACTTTTTTAATTTTCTGTTGTGAAGCCAGAGTAAATTCATGTCGTGGTTACTATAGGATTATTTTTGAGGACATGAAGTGAAACAATAATCTGGAGTCCTTACGTTGATCAAGGATCGAACAGTCTCTGTAGGGCATTAGCTTTACATGTAAACCATTAGGTTTACCTTCTTTAAACCGTTACAAATTATAATCAGCACTTTTTATGATTAAAACTAAGCAACATTCAACGATATGAACAAACAATTTGAAATCAACTGTAGATGTACATAAAATATTCAAAAAATAAATTATGTAAAACATTTCTACCCATCTTGATATTATTTCCACGCACCTCAACTTATACTAATTCCTAATATATTTATTAAAAATTACAAAATATTTCATCTTTATTTAAAATGACCTAGTAAAAACACTCAAACTCAAGCCTGGCCCTATAATTGAGATATTTGAGAACAATGAATTATTTGTTTTATGTAGATTACTTACATAAAAAATTAATAAATAAATAATGAACCGGCAATTTAATATTAAGAGGAAGCTTAAAATATATCAACGTTATGAATATTTGGAATTTTAGTATTACTTTGTTTTTAACTAGAAACAAATAAAAAAATGCTAATTTAAAAATAATAAATCGTGATATTAATTATTGGATTTGCTTATATATTTTTGAGGGTAATGATGAACTTGAACTTTTACAGAAGCCTCCTAAGAGATTGAAGGATGGTTTGCTAGGCTTTCAAATACTTACTAGGGTGAAGAATGGGAGGAATGTTTAGACATGTTTGCTGGTCCCTCGCCCAAACAAAAAACGGAATCATATTCGTACGTAAACACCCACCCATTACACAAATGTGACTAAATATTTTAATTTAATAAATAAATATATATATATATATATATATATATATATCATGTTAATTTTTAACAGAAGGTAACAACAGTATTATAGGGTCAATAATATAATATGAATTTATAAGTTTACAAGTAAGCAATACAAACTACATATTCTCACATTAAAACTAAACATATTCTTCCCTGTACATCACTTAAGCCTAACCTTGTTCTAAATTTTCCTAACATTATAAAAGCTGCGGGATAGTTAAAACTAAGACTTTTTATTTTAATTAATGTTTTGAACTACCGATTCGTATAAGGTTAGGCGTTCATATCACTCCAGCTCCAAACAATATAACTGATGGTAAAAATTGGCATTGAATCTATCAAAATGCTTGAATTACTCTTTTTATTTCAATTGCATTTGTGGGGGGAACTATTCATCCCATATTTATTTGAAAATCTATATTTTTATTCAATAATTCTGTCTTAATATATTAATTATCTAAACAGACAATTACTGTACTTTTTTCGTCAACTGGTTATAGGGTGATTTTATCTTCATCAACGTATTTTCTTCAGCAGCTACAGTTGTAAGCAAGTGGTTTACGAAAATAATATGACCACTTACTTTTCAACCAAGACTTTCCACTTTCAAGTTCTGACTTGTGTAAAGCTGTACGAGGCTGACTAGTTCATGGCTTAGTATGCAGTATTATTTATTTTTAGCTCTGTTAACTTTACAAGTAGTAAAACATTTTAACTTGATTTTATTGTTTTATTGTTATTTTCATTTTGATTTTTGTTTCGTTTTAGTTAATTTTTATGACATTTACGTTTTCTCATTCAATAGTGAACTAATTTCTCACATCCCTAATTAAAATCCCGACAGAACTAGGTTCTTAGTGGATTCCCCTGACACTTTAAATATAATGAGGTCCTATCAACCACCCCACACACAGACCCAACCAATGAATGATGGCAGAACTTCATGTAATAATTGGCTGTAACAAATATTATGGCCAAACATGGAAATAAAGCTTAGAATATTATGTTTATATGTGATCGAAAATTATTGAGCTTTGTACTGTTTGATATTTGAAATGAAATGAAAAATGCCTTCATTAAATGGGTGAAGTTAGGACTGTACAGTTCTCTCTAACTCTTATTTGATTTAGAGAATAAGATAACACTTTGTTGTACACAGTAGTAATGATTCTAAAATTTTCGTCATAAATAGAAGATACAGTGTATGGAAAAATTTGTTTGATTAAAGAATGTTAATTAATCATTAAGAGTTTGTGTTATTTGTTTTTTTTTTTTTTTATTTTATATTATTTTTTGCATTAGTAGGTGTTAAAGACGTAATCGTTTGAGTACCTAAACCATACTCTACTTCCCATACAATTAGATATTGCTGAAAAATTAAACGTAAGTTACAAAGTCTTTCGCCAAGGGGTTGGATGTCGAGAGAATTAATGGCAGTTTCCCACAATTGGTGACTGTCAGATAAACGCGTCTTTTCTTCCGGAATATTTTTCCAATGTCTGTAAATCTGGACATTTTTATGAAAAAGAAGAATCGTGCAATTGGATTTCCATTAAATCCTTGATTTATACACCTTACCACGTCGTTGTTCCGTAAAAATTAGATGAACACTCAATATATCATTTAAAGAAGTTTTTTGTTCATAAGCTATTTTTTTTAATACTACCTATTGCATTCAAAAAATGTTTAATAATATTTTCTAATCACCTAAAATATATAATTTTTAAACGCTGTGATTAAAAAGAAAGATTTTATCGCACTAAAAAATACCTTTCGTAAAATATAACAATTTAAGAGTAATAAAACCATATTAAAAATATGATTAGATACAGTTTTAAAATCTTTTCTTAGAACAAAAAATGTACATAGTCATTTGACGGAACTATATTCTGAAATATCCATATTATCACCTTCCTTCATTTTAGGATCTAACCATTTAGTACAATACTAAAGCCTTTTCACTCTCCATGTCCAAAACACACAAATCCCTCCGTACAAACAACAATAATATAATAACATGTCATCATACTACATTTTTTGTAAATGTCTAAAAGTGTTTAATGCCTGGCTCAGTGTTTAAAAATTAAAGAGACGAGGTCAAATTTGCAAGAGGCCTAAAAATGGGTTATTTGTTCACCGTTCGGTATTACATCACTGAATCTAAGGTGTAGTCAGTACTGCAGTTTAGATGTTCTTCTGTGTTTATACACACATTTGTTTGAATCGTTAGAGAGACAGTATTATTTTTGTTGCTGGTTTACCCTAGCACTTTTACCATGTACCAACGTAGCAATTGTCTACTTTTTTACTTTTGCAAATGTTGACTTTTGCCTATGGATGTATTTTACTAATTTTTTCAATAAAGAATATTTCATTTAAATAAAGTGTGAATTTTGAAGGTGAATATAAAAATTCTTTATCGTCTATAAAAATAACTAAGAGAATTAGAAAATATATTATTAAATAGGTTGTATATATTGCAATCTGAATAATATTTGCCAATCTAATTTATATTTATGTGGCATACAGTATATATTTAAATTAAAAAAAATAATAATGGCATTTCAAAAATACTTACATTGCCATTTCTTTTAATTTTCATAATTTTTAAATTTATATCTTCTTAAAATAAGGAAATACATTGTATATTATAACACTTGTATAAGGATATCTATCTGAAGCATAGGTATCAGAACCAATTACGGCTCAAGGATCCTCGTTATTAGATGGCATATCGATTTCCAGGTCAAGTGGCCCTAGAGTGTAATTATGTTTACACAGTAAACATTAGTTAACTGAGAGACGTCACCTGGTGTTTCTATGACAGTAAGTGACCCTAGAGTGTATTATTACACAGTAAACATTAGGTAACTGAGAGACGTCACCTGGTGTTTCTATAATAGTAAGTGACGCTAGAGTGTATTCTTACACAGTAAACATTAGGTAACTGATAGACGTCACCTGGTGTTTCTATGACAGTAAGTGACCCTGGAGTGTATTTTTACAAAGTAAACATTAGGTAAATGAGAGACGTCATCTGGTGTTTCTATGACAGTAAGTGGCCCTAGAGTGTATTTTTACAAAGTAAACATTAGGTAACTGAGAGACGTCACCTGGTGTTTCTATGACAGTAAGTGACCCTGGAGTGTATTTTTACAAAGTAAACATTAGGTAACTGAGAGACGTCACCTAGTGTTTCTATGACAGTAAGTGACCCTAGAGTATATTCTTACAAAGTAAGCATTAGGTAACTGAGAGACGTCACCTGGTGTTTCTATGGCAGTAAGTAACCCTGGAGTGTATTTTTACAAAATAAACATTAGGTAACTGAGAGACGTCATCTGGTGTTTCTATGACAGTAAGTGACCCTAGAGTGTATTCTTACAAAGTAAACATTAGGTAACTGAGAGACGTCATCTGGTGTTTCTATGACAGTAAGTGACCCCAGAGTGTATTCTTACACAGTAAACATTAGGTAACTGAGAGACGTCATCTGGTGTTTCTATGACAGTACGTGATCCTGGAGTGTATTCTTACAAAGTAAACATTAGGTAACTGAGAGACGTCATCTGGTGTTTCTATGTCAGTAAGTGACCCTAGAGTGTATTCTTACAAAGTGAACATTAGGTAACTGAGAGACGTCATCTGGTGTTTCTATGACAGTACGTGACCCTGGAGTGTATTCTTACAAAGTAAACATTAGCTAACTGAGAGACGTCACCTGTTGTTTCTATGGCATTAAGTGTTATATTTACAGGTCAAGTGACGCTATATTGTAACACTGTAAACAGTACGTGACCGAGAGACATCACCTAATGTTTCTATGACAGTAAATTTAGATACAGGTCAAGTAACACTAGAGTGTAGTTATGATTTCACAGTAAACATTAGGTGACTAATAGACATCACCTAGTGTTTGTATAACAGTAAATGTTAGATGTACATGTCAAGTGACAGTAGAGTGTAATTATACTTTCACAGTAAACATTAGGTGACTAATAGACATCACCTAATGTTTCTATGACAGTAAATTTAGATACAGGTCAAGTAACACTAGAGTGTAGTTATGATTTCACAGTAAACATTAGGTGACTGATAGACATCACCTATTGTTTGTATGACAGTAAATTTAGATACAGGTCAAGTAACACTAGAGTGTAGTTATGATTTCACAGAAACATTAGGTGACTAATAGACATCACCTAATGTTTCTATGACAGTAAATTTAGATACAGGTCAAGTAACACTAGAGTGTAGTTATGATTTCACAGTAAACATTAGGTGACTAATAGACATCACCTAATGTTTCTATGACAGTAAATTTAGATACAGGTCAAGTAACACTAGAGTGTAGTTATGATTTCACAGTAAACATTAGGTGACTAATAGACATCACCTAGTGTTTGTATGACAGTAAATGTTAGATGTACATGTCAAGTAACACTAGAGTGTAGTTATGATTTCACAGTAAACATTAGGTGACTAATAGACATCACCTAGTGTTTGTATAACAGTATATGTTAGATGTACATGTCAAGTGACAGTAGAGTGTAATTATACTTTCACAGTAAACATTAGGTGACTGATAGACATTACCTAGTGTTTGTATGACAGTAAATGTTAGATGTACATGTCAAGTGACACTAAAGTGTAATCATGCTTTCACAGTAAACATTAGGTGACTGATAGACATCACCTAGTGTTTGTATGACAGTAAATGTTAGATATACATGTCAAGTGATACTAGAGTGAAATTATGCTTTCACGGTAATCATTAAGTGACTGATAGACATCACCTAGTGTTTGTTTGACAGTATATGTTCGAATTACTAACCACTTATATTTCCTCCCTTTCTAAGGCAGGATTCCTCCAACACATTTTGGGAAAAATTCACATTCTCAGTAGGATGTCATTTTTTAGCCCAGGTTGAAAATCTGGTAATATCAGCTCATATCACACTCTTAAAAAATTTCATTTTTTATAACATACGCTTATTGGGTACATTGCTCCTACTACTACGATGAATATTTGTCTGGGAAAAAAATAAATGTAATATTTATACTAGTACCACCAGTGTGAATTTCATGATAGTGAGGGTCGTTGACAAATAGAATTGTAAATTTTAATCTGGCAAATAACAATCCTGTCATTTTTTAAGACGAGTGACAAATGCGATCCATATATTTGTGTAAATTTTTCGAATGTAAGAAATATTAATTATTCTGCTGGATAAGCATCTGCCCGAGATAATTCAAAATGGCTTATTACAAAATTTACTATCTTACATTTTATTACGAAAAATATATACAACATTAATTTAATGATTTCTCTTTTTGGTACTTGATGGAATTGTGAATGTTTGGAAGAAAACATATTTAAATTGGTAGCATATTAAAATATAATTTATTTCAAGCAATTTTGATGAAATGGTCTTTCCTTGATTCCACGCTTGTTTTATTAAAACTTGTTTTTTAAAATATCTTTCTTTCTTTCAAAATATGAGGTTTTTGTGTTTTTTCTGCCACCCCCAAACTAACCTTATAAGTCTTTTGCCTCAATGGACTATCGCTTGAAATACCACTTTTTGTTATATTGAAATAGCACTGCTTTTAAGAATGTTATCAAATGAACCTTATAATTGCCGGTAAGTGGCTCAGTGGCTTAGGCTTCGAACTGCGAAGGGCTAAATTCAAGGTTTGAATCTCCCAACTGAGCTAACGGTGGGTACTTCACTCGTCAAAAAGGTCCGTGCACAGGCCTCTGAATACAGACGAATATTTTGTAACTAATATTGGTTGAAGTTATAAATAAATATATTTTAAAAATAGTTTAAATGTTATTTCCTCTACTTCAATTTTTTTAAAGTTCTATAATTCGCTTGTGGAAATGTGTACTTTTTTAAGTGTAATTTTGGTTAGTTTCCTTTGTTGATATCAATATAACGGTAACACATTTGAAACCATTTTCATTAATTACTTCCTAAAAATTAATCAATGTATTGGGACTTACTAAACATAAACTTCATATGCTAAGGTACTCAAAAACTGTTACAATAAAGTTACATAAATACAGAACTTAAGATATTTATTTGATATTTATTATATTTAAAGCAGTAAAATGTAATTTAGTTGAATAAACTTTTACAGAGCCATTGAAATTCATGTATTTTCAGTTTTTATTCCGATACAAAAAGTATACTGTAGGACAATTGTGGTCGTTAATAAACCGTCACTCTGGTTTGTACAAGCTTAAACACTTCCGTTACCTCTTTCTTTGGTGAGGTATACAGCTGTTTGTGATTGATATTACAGACAGCTGAGGATCTGGTGACGTAATGGAAGTGCCTGAGGTTAGTCATTAAGGTGTGATCAGAACTATCTCTACATTAACTACACGTTCATTGTTTATCCATCTATTTAAACATAAGTATTTTATAAATCCGTTAACACTTCATGATAAATAATATTAATTAAAAGTAAATTCCAAATTAATTAATAATAATTGTATTCAGAGAGTGGATTGACAATAGTTATATATGACACGTGTACTTTTCAAGGACGCTCTGTAAGAAAAAATGTATTATTATGCCATATGAAGTATAATAATGTTCCTCTACAAGGAATTTGTCAAAGTTTAATTCAACAATGTTTTGAGATAATCCAAGCCTAAACGTCAAACATTCACCGTTACGGGAGTAAAAGGACTCTGACATTTCAATTTAACCAAAAATATGCTACTTTTGGATCTCACCATAAATGGTTTACATTTTAATTTTACCATAAATGGTTTATATTTTAAATTGACTATAAATTAAATTTGGATTTCACCGTACATGGTTTACATTTGTATTTCACCATAAATGGCTTACATTTGGATTTCACCATAAATGGCTTACATTTGGATTTCACCATAAATGGCTTACATTTGGATTTCCCCATAAAAGGCTCACATTTGGATTTCCCCATAAATGGCTCACATTTGGATTTCACCGTAAATGGCCCACATTTGGATTTCCCCGTAAATGGCTCACATTTTGATTTCACCATTAATGGCTCACATTTTTATTTCACTGTAAATGGCTTACGTTTGATTTCCCCGTAAATGGCTCACATTTTGATTTCACCATTAATGGCTCACATTTTGATTTCACTGTAAATGGCTCACATTTGGATTTCACCGTAAACGACTCACATTTGGATTCCTTCAGATATTGCTAAAATTTTAATGTCACCTGAAATGGCATACATTTCAATTTCACTATAAATGACTTGCATATGAAATACACCGTAAATGGCTCACATTTGGATTTCACCGTAGATGGCTCGCATTTGGATTTCACCGTAAATGGCCCACATTTGGATTTCCCCGTAAATGGCTCACATTTTGATTTCACCATTAATGGCTCACATTTTTATTTCACTGTAAATGGCTTACGTTTGATTTCCCCGTAAATGGCTCACATTTTGATTTCACCATTAATGGCTCACATTTTGATTTCACTGTAAATGGCTCACATTTGGATTTCACCGTAAACGACTCACATTTGGATTCCTTCAGATATTGCTAAAATTTTAATGTCACCTGAAATGGCATACATTTCAATTTCACTATAAATGACTTGCATATGAAATACACCGTAAATGGCTCACATTTGGATTTCACCGTAGATGGCTCGCATTTGGATTTCACCGTAAATGGCCCACATTTGGATTTCCCCGTAAATGGCTCACATTTTGATTTCACCATTAATGGCTCACATTTTTATTTCACTGTAAATGGCTTACGTTTGATTTCCCCGTAAATGGCTCACATTTTGATTTCACCATTAATGGCTCACATTTTGATTTCACTGTAAATGGCTCACATTTGGATTTCACCGTAAACGACTCACATTTGGATTCCTTCAGATATTGCTAAAATTTTAATGTCACCTGAAATGGCATACATTTCAATTTCACTATAAATGACTTGCATATGAAATACACCGTAAATTGCTCACATTTGGATTTCACCGTAGATGGCTCGCATTTGGATTTCACCGTAAATTGATCACATTTGGATTTCGCCATAAATGGCTCACATTTGTATTTCACATTAAATGTCACACAACCAAGGGTGAAATACAGTACGATATCACCGTAAATGGCTCATATTTGAATTTCACCGTAAATGGCGCACATTTGGATTCCTTCACAAAGTGCTAAAATTGTAATGTCATCTTAAATGGCATGCATTTGAATTTCACTATAAATGATTTGCATATGAATTTCGCCATAAATGGATTAAATATCAATACCACCATAAATTGCTTAGAATTGAATGTTATCATGAATTACTTACATTTGTATTTCACCATAAACGGCTTGTATTTTAATTTAAACTTAGTTATATCACGTATCAATATGTCTAATTGTCATTAGACATTGACGACGCTGAGATTATCGTCACCTCAACGGTTGGCAGGACCTGACCCATTACATTTACGCATGACGACCCCCCCCCCCCCCCACCCAAACAGATTCAATGGCTCAAAATTGTATTAGCTTGCAAATATTTTCCTTGTGATCAACGACTCAATTATTTGTATAACTAAGTCTCATCCCCCCCAAACATGCTCAGTCATACCACTTCCGTTTAAAACTTGTCAAGCAGTTCAGTATGTTTACTTTGATTAACTCATTCTCTCTCTTTTTTCTCATATGTTTTTATATTTATGCAATTATTATCATTCTTTTTTAAATCCAACAATTAATTGTTCATTCAGTTTTCTAGTAGCAACTGTGGCCTACGCAAAGGCTTTCTGCCCATGTTGGCCAGTTTCCTTTAATTTAAGTTTTGTGATATTTTTTCGTATCGTGTTATTTCTTTTTAAAATGTTACATGTGTTTTCATTGTAAATTTTTGGGAAATAAAAATATTCATTCATATCTCACCATAAATGACTTACATTTCAATGTTACGATATATTGTTTGCATTTGAGTTTCACCATAAAACATCAAATAAAACTCTTTACATGTATTTTTCAAGATATTTTGATTGAAATAGAGAACTGTAGAATAAGACACGACTCTATGTGGAGCTTGCTGGTTTGTGTCCTGACATTTAGTAAACAAAGACCTTCATCGATTCTCTTGTCATATTTAAAATCCCGTACTAAGTGATATAATAATGTTTGAGATTGTATGGTGATAAATGCTTGCAAATAATAAACGTCAGTAAAATAACAAAAAGAGTACTATACAGTTTCTGCCATTATAAATTAGTTTATTAAAATTAGACGCTAGGTAAATTGTGAATCCTTAAATTTCCTACAAATCAGAATTTCAAATGGAACATCGAAATGCTGTATTAGTTGTACAAGACAAAAAATCACATGCTTATCTGCGTTTCTAATTAATATTATTCATTAATTATTTTCCAGTTATCAAATACATTGTGCTTCACATGTTTGCTATTTCTAAGAACATCAAATTTGTTTCTATTTATTCTTATTCAAAAGGATGTCCTCTGTTGGCCTTGCAGGGGAGCCCTCCACGATCTCTGATGGAATCTTGGCTCACTGATAATTTAATTATTGCAACGACTACAAATAATTCACAATAAAAGGTCTATTTATATTATCTTACGATCTAATATATACAATTATAATATCCTAAGTAGCACAACCCTTTTTCGGGTGAAAGTTTTGAGTATTGATGTAATGTATATAGATATGTATTCGTAAAGTTTTATACCGTCATATCTAACGTGTATATACGTATATAAATACATTAGTTTCATTCAAATTATTGTTTTAGATGAGGTGAAGGCAATGTAATAGTAACTATTATAAGTGTCATCGTCTCTTTTCCACAAAGCAAAACTAATAATAGGTTTGTGGGAAATGAGAGGTTAATTGCAGTAATACGTGTATTTTCGGGACTACTGCTGGTTGGATAACGGTTCTTTCCCAGAACTAGCTGAATATGCTGATGACATTGCCGAAAATACAATTCATGCAGGTTTCGAAAATACATTAAATATTATAATAATAGAAACGATTATTTATTAATTTATTAATAATAAAAGTATTAATTACAAAAAGATCGAATAAATTAATTATTATAAAGTAAACTCCGTTTAGATTGCTTCAAATTCCATCAAAATTATAGTACATTAATTTCAACAGATTTGGTAACACGTCAATAACTTATAAATTATTACTATTAATTTGAAGCCAAATGATATCCTCTACAGTATTCTCAATTTGTATTTTATAGTTTTCCTCTATAAAGATATTTACAAGCCTTAAGAGTATGTTACTTATACAAAGATACATTGCCCATCGTGTGTAGACTTATTTCTAATATATTAATCTTGGGGTTGACATTTAAATTGCTAATTCGTTTCAAACTAAAAAATTACTTTTTGGATAAATTTGTATGAATGTCATATTTTACACCCTTCATATAGGCTTGGTTAGTTTAACTCAACTATACTGAACAACTATTTTGTTTCAGTAAAAATGTTACGATGAGCTAAATAGCATCATTTAAGATCTGTACTTTGACCTCATAAACAAAAATATAATATTGTTTTGGTTTGAACTAAAATGTCGAATAAAAATGACAGTAAAACATTTGACAAAATCATAGTTTAAATAGATAAATTAAAACAGCGATTTTTATTAAAACAGTTATTCTATTAAATGTGTTAATTGATGAACAATACATTGTATCCAATTCATTAGTTTAAAAGAATAGAATTATGTGGAATATGCATAAATCCATATACACATTTTTTACACTAAATTTGGATAATTTTCGGCTAGTAAATAAATGTCCAACACAAAAAATACATTTGGATTTAAATGTTCCTGCCTATTCTTAAAAAGATACATTTAACTTAAAAGGTAGATAATTAATTCAAAATTATATTTTTTCGTTTTGTAAGTAATTTAGAAAAGTCTGGTTTATGATATTGTTATCAATATTTTATTGTAAAAATCATGACAAAATTATTCGAATGCTGGATACATATAAATTTAGTTCTTGGATAGTTGATTTCAGTTTTTTTAAATTATTTAAATTAATGTTGTATAAACTGTTTTAAATTCATTATAGTTATATAAATTTAGCTGAGGTAATTATATTTATAAAAAAAATTACTTTTAATATTCGTTACTTCATTTGAAACAGAGCAGAAGGATCTCAAAGGCCATCCGTCAGGCAAAATTGCCAAACACACAACCAGCCGCAAGCTACTGGAGATTGCTGGATTTATTTTATGATCACTCAGAAGCAAAGTGTATCTTGTTCCATCCGACAGGTTTTAGAATATGTTCAAAACTCAATTCAATTCGAAAGTATAATTTATTCAACAAAAAATCATATTATAGTAAAACAAAAAACAAATCCAATCTAATAAACAATACATCAAATCAAATATTCTACTTTGTATAAACGAAACATAATTTTTATCAAAAAACGTTCAGTATCCCGAAAAAATACCAGTGTTGGGGTCACTGCATTGTATAAAAATAAAAAAAAACGTGTGTGGTACTGTAGGGGTTTTTATGGATTAAACAAATAATTATTTAAGATATTTATTTCCATACAGTATATATGATATATTATTGTCCCTAAAAATACATTATACGTAACTCTATCAAATCAATAAATGTTCATACATTCATCTTCATACTATGCAACAGCCGACTAGCTCAAGGGTCTTTTAAATGGTTTGACAGTTATGTAATTATAAAACATAGTTGCCCAATTTATCTAACAGTGATGTTGATATTTTTTATTTATATTCTTGTAAAAACCCTTAAATGATAAAATGTTATTGTTCAATCAGTTATATCATTTTAAATAATCATTCCCATGATCATCTTGATAATGGTTTAATATTTTGAAATGATGTGATTTTTTTCAAATACTAACTAGATATTTAATATTCAAAATATTCCCACTTACATTTAAGTAATCATAATTTTTACTTCATAATTCATAAATATAAACTGTCAGTGTGATATCGTAATCGTATTTGTCATTTACAATACAACTCTCGTGTTTTATTAGTAATTTTATCTTATTATTGTCTTAGAACATTACTTTTACTATCGTCATGAAGTACATGACTCTGCATTTTTGTAAATTTATTCATCATGTAGAGAAAATTGTTTTTGGATTAATTCTTTGTTTCCTTATAAAATATAAAATATCTAATACATTAATCCCTATTTTCTGAACATATTTACGAAGTTTAAGTTCAGTACATCAATCTACCACATACAAGGCCTGTAATTTACCAAAATGTAATCTGAAACGAGAATTTGTGAATATGCTGCTTCAAGGTTCAGTGGAATTAGTTATGTTCTCATATAAAGAAAAACTTGTTCCACTTACAACCTGCTCACCATTCATTTTAATTTGGCTATTTGAATACTACAACCTCTTAATGCAGTCAAGTATCACTCTACGATCGAAATAAAATACGTTACTTGATAAAACATTCTATTCTCCGGACTCACTGGAATGGTACTACTACAATCTTGATGAAACATTCTATTCACCAAACTTAGCAAAATGGTGCTACTACAATCTTGACCAAACATTCTATTCACCATACTCAGTGGAATGGTGCTACTACAATCTTGACCAAACATTCTATTCACCAGACTCAGTGGAATGGTGCTACTACAATCTTGATGAAACATTCTATTCACCATACTCAGTGAAATGGTGCTACTACAATCTTGACCAAACATTCTATTCTCCGGACTCAATGGAATGGTACTACTACAATCTTGATGAAACATTCTATTCACCAAACTTAGCAAAATGGTACTACTACAATCTTGACCAAACATTCTATTCACCATACTCAGTGGAATGGTGCTACTACAATCTTCACCAAACATTCTATTCACCATACTCAGTGAAATGGTGCTACTACAATCTTGACCAAACATTCTATTCACCAGACTCAGTGGAATGGTGCTACTACAATCTTGATGAAACATTCTATTCACCATACTCAGTGGAATGGTGCTACTACAATCTTGACCAAACATTCTATTCTCCGGACTCAGTGGAATGGTGCTACTACAATCTTGATAAAACATTCTATTCTCCGGACTCAGTGGAATAGTACTACTAGAATCTTGACCAAACATTCTATTCACCATACTAAGTGGAATGGTGCTACTACAATCTTGACCAAACATTCTATTCTCCGGACTCAGTGGAATGGTACTACTACAATCTTGATGAAACATTCTATTCACCAAACTTAGCAAAATGGTGCTACTACAATATTGTTGCTACGACAATCTTGACCAAACATTATATTCACCATACTCAGTGGAATGGTGCTACTACAATCTTGACAAAACATTCTATTCACCATACTCAGTGGAATGGTGCTACTACAATCTTGACCAAACATTCTATTCACCGGACTCAGTGGAATGGTGCTACTACAATCTTGTTGCTACGACAATCTTGACCAAACATTATATTCACCATACTCAGTGGAATGGTGCTACTACAATCTTGACAAAACATTCTATTCTCCGGACTCAGTGGAATGGTGCTACTACAATCTTGATAAAACATTCTATTCTCCGGACTCAGTGGAATTGTACTACTAGAATCTTGACCAAACATTCTATTCACCATACTCAGTGGAATGGTGCTACTACAATCTTGACCAAACATTCTATTCTCCGGACTCAGTGGAATGGTACTACTAGAATCTTGACCAAACATTCTATTCACCATACTCAGTGGAATGGTGCTACTACAATCTTGACCAAACATTCTATTCACCATACTTAGTGGAATGGTGCTACTACAATCTTGACCAAACATTCTATTCACCAAACTTAGCAAAATGGTGCTACTACAATATTGTTGCTACGACAATCTTGACCAAACATTATATTCACCATACTCAGTGGAATGGTGCTACTACAATCTTGACCAAACATTCTATTCACCATACTCAGTGGAATGGTGCTACTACAATCTTGATAAAACATTCTGTTCTCCGGACTCAGTGGAATGGTACTACTAGAATCTTGACCAAACATTCTATTCACCATACTCAGTGGAATGGTGCTACTACAATCTTGATAAAACATTCTATTCTCCGGACTCAGTGGAATGGTACTACTAGAATCTTGACCAAACATTCTATTCACCATACTCAGTGGAATGGTGCTACTACAATCTTGACCAAACATTATATTCACCATACTCAGTGGAATGGTGCTACTACAATCTTGACCCAACATTCTATTCTCCGGACTCAGTGGAATGGTACTACTACAATCTTGATGAAACATTCTATTCGCCAAACTTAGCAAAATGGTGCTACTACAATCTTGTTGCTACGACAATCTTGACCAAACATTATATTCACCATACTCAGTGGAATGGTGCTACTAAAATCTTGACAAAACATTCTATTCACCATACTCAGTGGAATGGTGCTACTACAATCTTGACCAAACAGTCTATTCACCGGACTCAGTGGAATGGTGCTACTACAATCTTGTTGCTACGACAATCTTGACCAAACATTATATTCACCATACTCAGTGGAATGGTGCTACTACAATCTTGACAAAACATTCTATTCACCGTACTCAGTGGAATGGTGCTACTACAATCTTGATAAAACATTCTATTCACCGGACTCAGTGGAATGGTGCTACTACAATCTTGTTGCTACGACAATCTTGACCAAACATTATATTCACCATACTCAGTGGAATGGTGCTACTATAATCTTGACAAAACATTCTATTCACCATACTTAGTGGAATGGAGCTACTACAATCTTGACAAAACATTCTATTCACCATACTCAGTGGAATGGTGCTACTACAATCTTGACCAAACATTCTATTCACCGGACTCAGTGGAATGGTGCTACTACAATCTTGTTGCTACGACAATCTTGACCAAACATTATATTCACCATACTCAGTGGAATGGTGCTACTATAATCTTGACAAAACACTCTATTCACCATACTTAGTGGAATGGAGCTACTACAATCTTGACAAAACATTCTATTCACCATACTCAGTGGAATGGTGCTACTACAATCTTGACCAAACATTATATTCACCATACTCAGTGGAATGGTGCTACTATAATCTTGACAAAACATTCTATTCACCATACTCAGTGGAATGGTGCTACTACAATCTTGAAAAAACATTCTATTCACCATACTCAGTGGAATGGTGCTACTACAATCTTGACCAAACATTATATTCACCATACTCAGTGGAATGGTGCTACTATAATCTTGACAAAACATTCTATTCACCATACTCAGTGGAATGGTGCTACTACAATCTTGACAAAACATTCTATTCACCATACTTAGTGGAATGGAGCTACTACAATCTTGACAAAACATTCTATTCACCATACTCAGTGGAATGGTGCTACTACAATCTTGACCAAACATTCTATTCACCGGACTCAGTGGAATGGTGCTACTACAATCTTGTTGCTACGACAATCTTGACCAAACATTATATTCACCATACTCAGTGGAATGGTGCTACTATAATCTTGACAAAACATTCTATTCACCATACTTAGTGGAATGGTGCTACTATAATCTTGACAAAACATTCTATTCACCATACTCAGTGGAATGGTGCTACTATAATCTTGACAAAACATTCTATTCACCATACTCAGTGGAATGGTGCTACTATAATCTTGACAAAACATTCTATTCACCATACTCAGTGGAATGGTGCTACTATAATCTTGACAAAACATTCTATTCACCATACTCAGTGGAATGGTGCTACTACAATCTTGACCAAACATTATATTCACCATACTCAGTGGAATGGTGCTACTATAATCTTGACAAAACATTCTATTCACCATACTCAGTGGAATGGTGCTACTATAATCTTGACCAAACATTATATTCACCATACTCAGTGGAATGGTGCTACTATAATCTTGACAAAACATTCTATTCACCATACTCAGTGGAATGGTGCTACTACAATCTTGACCAAACATTATATTCACCATACTCAGTGAAATGGTGCTACTATAATCTTCACCAAACATTCTATTCACCATACTCAGTGGAATGGTGCTACTACAATCTTGATGAAACATTCTATTCACCATACTCAGTGGAATGGTGCTACTACAATCTTGACCAAACATTCTATTCACCGGACTCAGTGGAATGGTGCTACTACAATCTTGTTGCTACGACAATCTTGACCAAACATTATATTCACCATACTTAGTGGAATGGAGCTACTACAATCTTGACAAAACACTATATTCACCATACTCAGTGGAATGGTGCTACTATAATCTTGACAAAACATTCTATTCACCATACTTAGTGGAATGGAGCTACTACAATCTTGACAAAACATTCTATTCACCATACTCAGTGGAATGGTGCTACTACAATCTTGACCAAACATTCTATTCACCGGACTCAGTGGAATGGTGCTACTACAATCTTGTTGCTACGACAATCTTGACCAAACATTATATTCACCATACTCAGTGGAATGGTGCTACTATAATCTTGACAAAACACTCTATTCACCATACTTAGTGGAATGGAGCTACTACAATCTTGACAAAACATTCTATTCACCATACTCAGTGGAATGGTGCTACTACAATCTTGACCAAACATTATATTCACCATACTCAGTGGAATGGTGCTACTATAATCTTGACAAAACATTCTATTCACCATACTCAGTGGAATGGTGCTACTACAATCTTGAAAAAACATTCTATTCACCATACTCAGTGGAATGGTGCTACTACAATCTTGACCAAACATTATATTCACCATACTCAGTGGAATGGTGCTACTATAATCTTGACAAAACATTCTATTCACCATACTCAGTGGAATGGTGCTACTACAATCTTGACAAAACATTCTATTCACCATACTTAGTGGAATGGAGCTACTACAATCTTGACAAAACATTCTATTCACCATACTCAGTGGAATGGTGCTACTACAATCTTGACCAAACATTCTATTCACCGGACTCAGTGGAATGGTGCTACTACAATCTTGTTGCTACGACAATCTTGACCAAACATTATATTCACCATACTCAGTGGAATGGTGCTACTATAATCTTGACAAAACATTCTATTCACCATACTTAGTGGAATGGTGCTACTATAATCTTGACAAAACATTCTATTCACCATACTCAGTGGAATGGTGCTACTATAATCTTGACAAAACATTCTATTCACCATACTCAGTGGAATGGTGCTACTATAATCTTGACAAAACATTCTATTCACCATACTCAGTGGAATGGTGCTACTATAATCTTGACAAAACATTCTATTCACCATACTCAGTGGAATGGTGCTACTACAATCTTGACCAAACATTATATTCACCATACTCAGTGGAATGGTGCTACTATAATCTTGACAAAACATTCTATTCACCATACTCAGTGGAATGGTGCTACTATAATCTTGACCAAACATTATATTCACCATACTCAGTGGAATGGTGCTACTATAATCTTGACAAAACATTCTATTCACCATACTCAGTGGAATGGTGCTACTACAATCTTGACCAAACATTATATTCACCATACTCAGTGAAATGGTGCTACTATAATCTTGACAAAACATTCTATTCACCATACTCAGTGGAATGGTGCTACTACAATCTTGACCAAACATTATATTCACCATACTCAGTGGAATGGTGCTACTATAATCTTGACAAAACATTCTATTCACCATACTCAGTGGAATGGTGCTACTATAATCTTGACAAAACATTCTATTCACCATACTCAGTGGAATGGTGCTACTACAATCTTGACCAAACATTATATTCACCATACTCAGTGGAATGGTGCTACTACAATCTTGACCAAACATTATATTCACCATACTCAGTGGAATGGTGCTACTATAATCTTGACAAAACATTCTATTCACCATACTCAGTGGAATGGTGCTACTATAATCTTGACAAAACATTCTATTCACCATACTCAGTGGAATGGTGCTACTACAATCTTGACAAAACATTCTATTCACCATACTCAGTGGAATGGTGCTACTACAATCTTGACAAAACATTCTATTCACCATACTCAGTGGAATGGTGCTACTACAATCTTGACAAAACATTCTATTCACCATACTCAGTGGAATGGTGCTACTACAATCTTGACCAAACATTATATTCACCATATTCAGTGGAATGGTGCTACTATAATCTTGACAAAACATTCTATTCACCATACTCAGTGGAATGGTGCTACTACAATCTTGACAAAACATTCTATTCACCATACTCAGTGGAATGGTGCTACTACAATCTTGACCAAACATTATATTCACCATACTCAGTGGAATGGTGCTACTACAATCTTGACCAAACATTCTATTCACCATACTTAGTGGAATGGAGCTACTACAATCTTGACCAAACATTATATTCACCATACTCAGTGGAATGGTGCTACTACAATCTTGACCAAACATTCTATTCACCGGACTCAGTGGAATGGTGCTACTACAATCTTGTTGCTACGACAATCTTGACCAAACATTCTATTCACCATACTCAGTGGAATGGTGCTACTACGTAGTACGGCACATTTAGCCCCTTCAGCAGTTTTGAAACAAGACCCGCAGCACATACCTGTAGCTGAATCACGTCTTTGCGCCCGCTAGTTATCTGTAATTTTTCTATTATAATTCCCGTTTTACACGAAATACAAAAGAATAGCGTCAAAAGGTTTTTCATTGGTACATGCATGTCCTCTATTTAAACTATGTATTTTCCCTATCTCATTTACATGTCACTTTGTAATATTACTTTTATATTAAAACTTAGATTTAAAAATTGCTGTAGTGTTTTATGAATTATTTTTAAAAACTAACTAACAGAAAGTTAGTGATTATTCGAAAATTCTGTGTTTATTTATGGACAAACCTTACAGCTATGTTCTGTGTTTATTTATGGACAAACCTTACAGCTATGTTCTGTGTTTATTTATGGACAAACCTCACAGCTATGTTCTGTTTTTATTTATGGACAAACCTCACAGCTACGTTCTGTTTTTATCGTGAAAACAATATAACATAAATATTTTTCCTAAATTTGGATGATAAAAGTTTACAATAACTCATTACAGTAATTGCTTCAGCACATTAACCCTAAAGTTAAAGATAGTTTTTATTTTACCAGGTGAAGTTAGGGCTAAGAAGCCCTTTAACACTTAACCTGGGGATTTCGGTAATGGTGATTTCCGAGCCACCACCAGTGACCGGGCAGGCGTGCTGCGTGCAAGGACAGGATCGTTCAGACGTTCGCCCATCCAATGGACAGCCACGCTCGATATTGCTTGACTCTGTTATCTTGCGATAACGTCGGAACCCTCCAGTCAAGGCTACTGACCCTACATAAATCAGATGGAAAGATTGTATGTGTAGGGGTGGGTGGGTGGACTGTAGTGTAACATGTATTATGCTCTGTCAGAAGTAGGGTATGCTATTCTAGACAGCATGACAGAGTATTGCCGAACTCTTACACAATGTTACTTCTATAGAACAATCCAAAGGGCCACCAGACGCATAATCAGCATTGAGTCCATCTGTTGTCTTAAACTTGTTTAGATAACGCTCTAACGGCTTAGGAAGTCGATCATAATTTAGACTACCCTCCTTAGGAGCAAAAATATCGTCAACTCCAGCATACATACTTACACCAGTTGGTTCGAGCATTGTTATAGCTACATCTACAAGAAGGTATGTGCCACTTTTGATTGTAAATTTTAAATAATTTACAATCAATGCTGTTGCTTTATACAATACCGGCATATCTCTTTTTTAAAAAGACACTTTTATAAACATTAGGACACGCTGGTTGTACAAATTTTGGTGATTAAAATTTCAAAAATATGATTCTTATCTTTATAGAATTTTATCTTTCAAAAATAAACTATACTGTTCATTTTCGGTAGCTTGGTAAAAAGTAAGTCGTTAAAAACTGTCAGGTTTTACCCGTAAATGGATGGAAGATTTGTTTACAGTTATATATTCTATGTATTATTAAGACAAAATGATTTTGCTATAATTTCTTCGTTTTATTCTGTACAAACGTTTATACTACCAGAATCTATGAACGCATTTCAATGGGTTGTGCCTTTACATCTTACAATTCCACGTGCAAAGTTCATTTGCTTGTCATTAGACATTAGACATTAGACATTATTTATTCTGAATAAAATACAAAAAGATGTATATCTCATTCGTCATTACAGATAAACTTAAAATAAATAAACAACTAGTGTTAAAATAATATATACACATGACAAAGTAACAAAGACAATGTAAATCTGTTGTTTTCGGGTCAAGTAGACAGGAATTCCTGTAAACTATAAAATTCCTTGCTGATCAAATAATTCCTGACAGATTTCTTGAATCCAGCCCCTTTTACACTTTTAATTTCAGCAGGGAGTTTGTTATAAAAAACAGGTCCAGTAAAAGATACTCCCCTTTCAGAGAGTGTCAGGCGATGTTGGGGAGTGCGGATATCGTCACCATGCCTGGTCGGATACCTGTGGTTTGCGCCGACAACTGGGAGATCATCAGCATTATATATCGTGGTCATGATTACCCTGAATATGAAAATGGAGGGAAGGGTAAGCAGATTAAGGAGTCGGAAAATTCCTCTACACGAATGCAGTGGAGGTAGTCCTTTCAAGATTCGGACAGCACGTTTTTGCGCCAAGAAAACCTTCAAAGCATGTGGAGACCCACCCCACACTTCAATTCCGTACGTCATGACAGAGGAGAAACATCCATAATAAACCATAATCAAGGCATTTAAATCTATGAGAGGATATAAGGTTCTGAGTGCATAACTGACTCGACTCAGCTTACTGCACAGCTGAGATATGTGAGAAGACCATGATAAACCACTGTCCACGGTCAGACCTAGAATCTTGACCGAAGAACATTCTTTTATTTCAAACTGTTCCAAAGATATATGCTGAGGATTTTTATTTTTGGTCAGAAACTGAATAAAAACTGTTTTCTCTGAGTTCAATAAAAGATTGTTAACTGATAACCAATGTTGAAGAATTTCCATAGATTCTGTGACTCTATATTGCAGATCAGTTTGAGGACCCCCAAACAGCAGCGTTGTGTCATCCGCATAAAGTATAGATTTGGCCAAAGGAATATGTGAAACAAGATCATTTATATAAATGATGAAGAGCAAGGGCCCTAAAATGCTACCCTGGGGTACCCCATACCTGCATTCGACATATTCAGAACGGCTTCCTAAAATCTCCACGAATTGTCTTCGGCCTGCAAGGTATGACTTGAACCAGGAGAGAGCAACTCCACGCACTCCACACATCTCCAATTTCTCACCAAGGATGTTGTGATCAACCCGATCGAAAGCCTTTGAAAGGTCGCAAAATACTCCCAAGGCTGGATCACGCTGTTCCAGCTGTGATACTACATCATTTATAAAATCAACAGCTGCTTGAGTGGTTGAACGATTTGGCCTAAAACCATACTGGTTATCTATAAGGATGTTATTTTTCTCCAGATGATCCAACAACCTTTTATAGGCAACTTTTTCTAATACCTTTGAAAGCGTGCACAAAATAGAAATAGGTCGATAATTATTGACATCACCTTTGTCCCCCTTCTTAAAAATAGGGACAACCTTAGAAGTCTTATAGATGTTGGGAAAAATGCCTGAGGAAAGTGAAACGTTAAAGAGGTGTATTAGGGGTTCAAGAAGGCCCTGGTAAATTTGTTTGATGAGAAAACTGGATATTTCATCTGTTCCTGAAGACTTCTTAGATTTTAGGGACATGATAGCTTGTTCGACTTCAACTTTATTGACAGGAGCAAAAAATAAAGAACCGCTTGGTGGAAGTTTTTGAGCCAGATTACACGGAACATTAGACTGAAAATTTGAATGAGATGAAATATTTGTGCATGAAATATTTGAGAAATGACTATTAAAAAGATTAACCACTTTAGATAACGACTGAATAGAGTCTCCCTGGTGTTTTAAGGCTGGAAAAGAAGCATTAAGATCGGTCTCACGTGTCTCTCTACGCACAACACTCCAGATTGCCCGCTGCAAGCAATCGGAGCTCTGCACTTCACGAGAAATTGTTGCACGCTTCTCCTCGAGTAAACGCTTAGGAAAGAGTTTTTGCCTTTCCTTCAACAATTCTTTTAGCGCTGGATCATTTGAATCGCGGGCCATAATCCCCAAATCGACATTCCGATTGGCAAAATCCTTTAAACTAGAGCTTAATTTGTGTTTCTTTTTGCCGCCAGGTTTTTTCTGGACTGTTTTGAGAGGAAATGCATTTTCAAAATGTGATTGAACAATTCCAGAAAAAGATTCAAATTTGCTGTCGACACCTTCAATTTTGTTTAAGAAACTCCAGTCTACCTTAGACAAAAAATTGTTAAAATTAATAATATTTTGTTTTGAGAACACTCTTTTTGTTACTGTACAGGAAGTTTCTTTACATTGGTAGTTTATTCTTATCAGTTGTGAATCATGATCAGACATTGTATTGAAGAAGGAATTACAGGAAACTGTTGCAGGGTCTAAGTTTGTTACAACATTATCAAGAAGTGACTTACTATTTGCTGTAACTCTCGTGGCACTATTAACTAATTCACGGAGATTGAAAGACATTAGTATATTTCTTATCTTTATAACGCTAAGGTCAACAGAATCTAAAAAGTTTACATTCCAATCTCCACAAATTAAAATTAATTCATTCTCCTTCTCTACACTATAAATAAGATTTTCTAACCTTTCAATAAACTCCTGAACATTGTTATGTGGAGCTCTATACAAACAAATGAGCACAAACTTTAAGTTGGATTTTTGATGGTCTAAACTATGTACAAGCTTAATATTTACAATAGAAAATTCAAAACAATCTTCGTTGCAAAACTTTTTAACCAGATCATTCCTACTGCTTGTTGCAAAAAATTCAACTGAACTGTTATTATTGTAAAATATGGAAACACCACCTCCCGAACTCGAACCACGACAAAACTTCGATATGCAAGTGAAATCTGGAATTATCAGAGGTTCATCCTCGTGAAGCCAGTGTTCTGTAAGACAGAGAATGTCAGGTGGCTGGTTCCACGAGGCACGAAGCTGGTCTATTTTATATCGAGCACTCCTTATATTCAAGTGATATATAGTAAATGTGTTGCCATAATTTAGATCGTCTGGCTCAAGTGTAGGAGGCGGGGTTCCCCTAAAAAAACATTATCATGGGAGGATTGTGTGACTGACGGCAAAGGTGGGAAATTATCCATAGAAAGGAAAGAACAAGGAAGAACAGTATCATCTGTAGTTAGCCAGGGTGAACAGTCATGGACAGAAACTCGGGCAGAATTGCTCAAGGGTGACACATCAGGATAGGGCTCAATAAAAGAGGTTTCAATGCTCTGAATCTGATCTGGAACACTGTTTTCTGCGACCGAAACACGCTTCACATTTCCACCATCACATGTTGAAGCAGCAGTACCAACTGGAGGGGGCAGCGAGATGGACGGCCGTCGGTGAGTCTGTCTGATGAACTTCACGAAGCGATCTGCTAGCAGTTCTTTACCTCGCCGGCTGTAGTGGAGACCATGCTTGGTGAAGTGGGACCTCGACAGCGTACTACTGACATCTTCATAGAATAAGTTGTGTTTTCCTTTGTAATCCCTTACCATTTTAGATAAAGTGCAGTTCGTAAAAAATATATTATTATTGAGTGTGGGGTCATCATAACGATATGGCACGCTATTCACTAAGATGTTAGTTTTCAGTTTCAGTGAAAGAAGTGAACGCATTCCCTGTGAAACAGTCAGTTGAGCTGGTTCATTGTAGTTTAAATCGTTGGTACCAGCTAAGATGATAATAAAATCTTCCTCGGAAAAATCTTTGACCATGCTAAGTCCTTCCCGAAGAATATGCTTGATTTTAGCCCCAGGTTTGCTATACACGAAGACATCGTAATCTTCCTCCAACTCCCTCAAGTATCTACCAAACTCCTTCCCATGGCTGTCCGCCAGTATAGTAAGCCTCTTCTTTTTAGCCGTAGTAGACGCAGGCTTTTTAATTTGGTATTTTATTTTTGGAGGATGAGGTGATCCTGATCTATGGACCTGGGCTTGGACTTGGAATCTATGACCAGCACATGAAGATGGTGGCGAATGATCCGTGGCAAACACTGAAAATCTATTATTTACTTTAATTGCATTAGATTGCTCAGTGTTGGTTCCAGATTTCATTGTCTTTTTGGGTGTTTCGAATTCCCTGTCTTCAGTTGATCCAAACGACAGCAACAGTTTAGAACTATTTTTTTCTTTTTCATAAAAATCGTTATTTTCGGATTGAAGTAAATTTATGATAGCATTTTTGTTTTGTATATCATCCCTTAGTTGATTTTGTGTTACTTCCAGGTTTTCAATTTGCAGTTTTAGAAACTTAATTTCTTCTTCTGCCTTTTCTTCATAAATCAAAGAGTCTTCAAAACTTTCTTTTCTTTTATTTTTTTCAGTTTCCAAAACTTTAGTCAGAAGCATATTTTCCTTCGTCAGTTCAGAGAGATTATGTTTCAAGTCATTATTAACAGTGATCGAAGCATCTAATTTATTTAAGACACTAGTAATATCTGGAATCAAGTCGACAATGGCATCACTTGTATATTTGTCCAAAATCGCTGAGAGTGTTCCACGAAAACTCACAGCAAAGTCAATTACCATGTTGTTAACAAGGTCACTTCTTATATTACTAAGACCTTTCTCTGCTTCACGCATTAGATTTCCGCGACCACGGCGTGTCAAAGGACCAGTCATTTCTACAGTCGCTGTATAACTTGAAACGCAAATTTGCAATACAGTTTTGTAATGCGGGACTTGTATACTAAAACATGAAGGCACAATGGATCAGTCCATATGCCACGGTCAGATCTGCTTCAGATCAAACGGGCGCCGCAGGATAGCGTGGGCGTGTACTTCTTGCAGCTCACCAATTCCCACACGATTTACCGCCGTGCTAGCTAGATCCCGCCAATGGTTGCAAGCCTGGCGCTGAAATGCGCATGCGCGAACTTTAAGTTGAATTTAACGAGAAACTTGTGTAAAAACGTTGATTGTATGCTAACCTAACTTATTCCTGAAGCCACAAAATGCACTATGTACTGGAAAACATGTATGTCCAAACCAAAATTCAAGAACTGAAAATTAAGTTCCGCTATTGTAAATGTATAAAAGTTCATCACTTACTAAATAATTGTTGAAGTATTGCCAAATCATTGGAAAAATCTGAGACACATAAATTAGTAAACAGTTCCCGGCAGGACAGGCCTTTATGTTTTGATACAGTGGGTAAATGAGGGTTGACATACACGTACAGTGGTATTGACCATCCACCCACCCATACACGTACAGTAATATTGACCCACCCACCCGCCCATACACGTACAGTGGTATTGACCACCCACCCGCCCATACACGTACAGTGGTATTGACCCACCCACCCACCCATACACGTACAGTGGTATTGATATTCCCATATCTATTTTGTCCATCACAAAATATCCACTTGAATCATTAGTCGATCAGTAGTTGTGGCATGAGTCATTTCAACACCGTAATTCCCTTCCATGTCCCTCCTATTACTCTAAAGCTAATGAAGAGTTGATTACTAAGACTAATTGCCAGCTTTTTGTTTCACTAATATACCAAAATATAAATTACGTCTAACAAAAATATTTTCTCCTTGTTGGTACATTCAGATTATTGAAGTAAATTTATCACGTTTGAATTTTTTTAATTTTTTTACTATTATCACTTAACCAACAATCATAAGCCAGTCCTGAAATTGAAGTCATTTAATAACAATGTTTTATTTCTTATAAGAGCTTGGATAAATGATTGATCAGTAAGCCTCAATATGCGCGATGCAGTGTTTAATATGAGACGAATGTGAAACCTGCAATCAAAAGCATATTCTCAAATCACTGTTTTAAGCTTAAAGGAAAAATATTTTCATGATAAAGTGAGTAATGGCATTCTTTTAACTTTTAAAATTGAAATGTAGTTACTTGCAAGCAGTTTAACATGTGCAAGTTTACAGTATATCAGCTTTAACATGTGCAAGTTTACAGTATATCAGCTTTAAAGTAGCTGTCTATCATACCTACTGAATATAAATGTCCAGCGATATAAAATATGGTTTTTATAAGTGTTGTAGACATTCTCTTTTGAATATTCCCTTATGTTCATTTAGGATATTTAATACCTAAAATTTATAAATATTTTATAAATATAATGCGAGCATATTTTAGAAATTATATTTTGTTAGACGAAAAGAACAATCCAATAAGCAAGATACAAATAAATAATAAACGTTGAGTATTTTATAATTTTTTTGCCATGCCGTTTTAATCAATCTGTTTTACGATAGGTAGTCATAATCCGCCATACATTGCTTTTGATTAAGAATTATTAATACTTTATTTAATGGCTAACTCAATGATTAAATAGTAATTTGATCTTTAAAAATGAAATAATAGTAATTTAATATGTACTTTATTAATCTTTTCAACTTATTTTTTTAATTTGAGAATAAAGACTGCCTTATTTTATTTGAGAGACGAGAGGAGTTGTTATAATCTACAAAGTATGTCTCATGCTAAATAACAATCCCGCTGGGATCACGTTAGTAAGTCACCATTAACGGTAATGTGTTGTATTCACAGGGTAAGCAACACGCAGAGGTAACACAACACCAAGTAATGATACGTATAACAGTAATGTGTTGTATTCACAGGGTAAGCAACACGCAGAGGTAACACAACACCAAGTAATGATACGTATAACAGTAATGTGTTGTATTCACAGGGTAAGCAACACGCAGAGGTAACACAACACCAAGTAATGATACGTATAACAGTAATGTGTTGTATTCACAGGGTAAGCAACACGCAGAGGTAACACAACACCAAGTAATGATACGTATAACAGTAATGTGTTGTATTCACAGGGTAAGCAACACGCAGAGGTAACACAACACCAAGTAATGATACGTATAACAGTAATGTGTTGTATTCACAGGGTAAGCAACACGCAGAGGTAACACAACACCAAGTAATGATACGTATAACAGTAATGTGTTGTATTCACAAGGTAAGCAACACGCAGAGGTAACACAACACCAAGTAATGATACGTATAACAGTAATGTGTTGTATTCACAGGGTAAGCAACACGCAGAGGTAACACAACACCAAGTAATGATACGTATAACAGTAATGTGTTGTATTCACAGGGTAAGCAACACGCAGAGGTAACACAACACCAAGTAATGATACGTATAACAGTAATGTGTTGTATTCACAGGGTAAGCAACACGCAGAGGTAACACAACACCAAGTAATGATACGTATAACAGTAATGTGTTGTATTCACAGGGTAAGCAACACGCAGAGGTAACACAACACCAAGTAATGATACGTATAACAGTAATGTGTTGTATTCACAGGGTAAGCAACACGCAGAGGTAACACAACACCAAGTAATGATACGTATAACAGTAATGTGTTGTATTCACAGGGTAAGCAACACGCAGAGGTAACACAACACCAAGTAATGATACGTATAACAGTAATGTGTTGTATTCACAAGGTAAGCAACACGCAGAGGTAACACAACACCAAGTAATGATACGTATAACAGTAATGTGTTGTATTCACAAGGTAAGCAACACGCAGAGGTAACACAACACCAAGTAATGATACGTATAACAGTAATGTGTTGTATTCACAGGGTAAGCAACACGCAGAGGTAACACAACACCAAGTAATGATACGTATAACAGTAATGTGTTGTATTCACAAGGTAAGCAACACGCAGAGGTAATACAACACCAAGTAATGATACGTATAACAGTAATGTGTTGTATTCACAAGGTAAGCAACACGCAGAGGTAACACAACACCAAGTAATGATACGTATAACAGTAATGTGTTGTATTCACAGGGTAAGCAACACGCAGAGGTAACACAACACCAAGTAATGATACGTATAACAGTAATGTGTTGTATTCACAAGGTAAGCAACACGCAGAGGTAACACAACACCAAGTAATGATACGTATAACAGTAATGTGTTGTATTCACAAGGTAAGCAACACGCAGAGGTAACACAACACCAAGTAATGATACGTATAACAGTAATGTGTTGTATTCACAAGGTAAGCAACACGCAGAGGTAACACAACACCAAGTAATGATACGTATAACAGTAATGTGTTGTATTCACAGGGTAAGCAACACGCAGAGGTAACACAACACCAAGTAATGATACGTATAACAGTAATGTGTTGTATTCACAGGGTAAGCAACACGCAGAGGTAACACAACACCAAGTAATGATCCGTATAACAGTAATGTGTTGTATTCACAGGGTAAGCAACACGCAGAGGTAACACAACACCAAGTAATGATACGTATAACAGTAATGTGTTGTATTCACAAGGTAAGCAACACGCAGAGGTAACACAACACCAAGTAATGATACGTATAACAGTTATGTAACGTTTTCATTTTTATACACAGGGAGGAAAAAAATATGAAAACGCTATCACAACAACGTTAATTTTTCCATACATAATTTGATAATTACTTTTTTTAATAACTGTGTTCCATAAATTATATTTTTTGATCAGAACAATTTACTTAAAACCGTTAAATAACATAGTTCAAATTAGGTACTTTTAAATATAAATGACCGCTACTCTGGAAAGAATAAACCTTTTGAAGTCCGTTTTGTGGCAATTAATTTCTCTTGAATAGACCTTTCATTTGATACCAAACTCGGCGTAGGCTTACCTTGCAAATTTTCATTTAACTCCTCGAGGGCTGTCCCCTTGAAAAGATGAAATATCGCTAATGGTGTAAAAAAGTATGTTCTTTGTAACCATGACCATGTACAAGAGTTCACGTTTACAAGATAAATCGTTAAAAATATATCTGTAGGAATGTATCGTAAAATATATTTCTTAAATACCATTTCATTTTAAGTCTGGTTTTTAACGTTATATTTTCTACGTGTGTTTATTTTATGGAACTGAAGGAAATAATTGGGTTTTAGGTGCCAAAGGAATCTCAAAGATGTGTAAACACATAAATACTGAAACAGTACTTTATAAACATACCTAACTCATGCATACAAAATCAATATATAGTATTTTTCCTGAAGAATGTTTCAATTATATTAACATCAATTTATTGAATATAAAGATAGTCTCTATATAGGAAATAAACCATCGAATGGTTGTTAATCGGTTTACAGGCAGTCGTAGGTAAGGGAGAAAGGCTGTGGCTTGTCACGCATCTTGCCTGGGTTCCATGTCCAGTGTGAGCACGAAGTTTTTACGACTTAGTTCGGGAGTCACGTTAAGCCTTTGGTCCAACGAATCTACAAAACAAAAATGAGCTTGTCTAGCCAGGCAAGAGTAACGCTGTCTAAATCAGGCATCCCTCTCCATTAAACTCCATACAAAATTAAAATTCAAGTATATCCTAATAAATTTATAATTGACATCATTCTAATAATTGACATCATTATTATTTCTTACGTTCTTTACGAGTAATATAAGAACGATTTGAATAATCGTCAGTCACCAAACTCAAACGGCCGCAAGCCACTTGAGGTTGAAAAGGTTATTTTATTATCATCCCTAGGTGTAATTCTATACCGTACACGTGGTTTTTACAAGAATAGTATTTTTTACACGTTTAGTAATAAGTTTTATAAAAGAAAACTCTTTTGCGCGTGCGTGCGTGCGTGCGTGCGTGCGTGCGTGCGTGCGTGCGTGCGTGCGTGTGTGTGTGTGTGTGTGTGTGTCTCAATGAACTGTTAATACTTTTAAGAAACTAAGAGCTTTATTCCTAACGTTGAGAAATTAAAATTATTTTACAATTTAATAAATAAATTTATAATGTCCATTTTGTTCTAGTATCGCATATACGACATTTCAGCTAATTAATGGATTTAACAGTAAGGTTGGTACTCTTCATTCGTAACAAACTGTTGTTGTTTCGTAAACTTTGTTTTAGATCCGATGCATAATACTAATTACGTAGTTTATTCGGTTGGGTAACTCAGAGTACTAGACAACAGTTTTAATTTAAATGTACTATTTGCTTTTAAAAAAATCTAAATATCTAAACGTATATACAGACTAGAATTATACTAAAACTAATAAATATAGAAATATGTGTTTTAGGTATAGATTTCATTGTTCCAAACACTGATGTTTTTTCTCTTCATTAAACGTCATATTGATTAATGGCTTTTTATAAGCAATGAAGCCAAACTACGTCAGCGTGGCTAACAAACTATTTAAGTTATAGACTTTTATATTTATCAGTTTAATTTCAAAGGATAAATATTTTTTTATTCAATTTTAAGTTGTATAAATAAAAAAATAAGAGTACGTTGCGTTCTTTTAGTATTTTTTATTTGCCTTTAGTATTTTCTAGTCTGCATTCAGGGAAATTAAGATTACAGTAAATATACTCGTAATAGATATAATAAACTCGTAAAAAAGCTGTCAAAACAAAATCTATCTTTTGACTCCATCGAAGGTATACTAAATCTCCATTATGATTCTGTAATCGCTTAAAGTAAATTTGCGTGTTCGACCCTGAACCTCCAACTCCATTGACCAGTCAGTGGCAGTAATTTTCTTTCCATTTCACTCTCATTATCTCTGACCTAACGTACATTTCATTTCCAATAGCTTTTCCAAATTGTAATCTACACACCCCACTTTCAACTAATTTTTTTCTTAGTATACTTCCTTATGAAATGTGAATTATTTATTTATACCTTGTTAGATTACTAAATTGAAACTCTTTATATTAAGATGTTTAACACATTACAATTGCTATATTTTTAACACTTTAATTATTACCAACAATTTATTTTTATGTGTTGTATGAGCTATGCTATGAGGGTTTAAGAGAAGTAACTGTCAATAACTAGGTCAATAAATAGTGTTGTGTAATCTGATACTGTCCACTTATTCTCTTGGACTGAAATATTTATAATCGTGTAAATAAGGATGTAAACACGTAACATAAATGTCCTGAACAAAAATGTTTACACCTACTTATTGAATGAGAATTGTTTCTATAATCCTTGTAAAATGAAGACATTGTACATGTGTAACAACTCCAACTGATTTATTATTATCATTTATAGATATTATTATTAAAAATATATAGATTGCAGGTTACTGTTGGATACATTTTAGCACGTGTCGTCCATCTCAACTCTATTAAACAAAATTCGGAACAGGATTCCAACTCAAAAAGTAACTTGGAATCGAACATCTTGGACTAATCAAAACTTCTTTTTGCAGGACACAGATATGTTGTTTATTTGTTAAGAACACAAATAGATACAAACTTCAGACTAAATTAGGCCTTTATAACATTGCTTCCTTTGTTAAGAATATATTCTTCTAAGTATGTAATTAATGCATAAGGAAATTCTAATTTTCTAGTAAAAATCAAAATATCCTTTTGTAAAATCAAATTTGTCTCAATATCTTTGCAATCTTTAGTTTAAGCAGTTAATGTGCTAGTGATACCTTTACTAGGCTATATGTGTTTATAACACCTTTACTTAACAAGGTTTACATATAAAACGAGTCAATATTATAAACAATAAAATTATTTGTATACATTGACAAAATAAATAGTTGTAACAAACATATGTCTTAAAATAAATATGGTTTGCTGAAATAATATAAGTCTGGGAAAATATTTTTTTCTTTATATTTTAACGCTAAGTAAAAGTAAACTAAACGCTTTCATTAAAATGGTTTTAAATAAACAGAACTAAGGACATTTTTCAATCATGTATTATTATTTATTTTAAAATTGAACTTGGGATGTTATAGTTTTTGCTTCTATCTGATAATTTTTTTCTTTTTTCTACAAAAAAGAAGCAGTATATAAGATTTATAATCATATATTTAATTTTATAATAAATTTGTATATAGCATTTCTGTAATTTTGGTTATTCTAGTTTATTATTAAGTAATAAACTATAATCTAATGTTATTATGTTTCCTAATAAAATCATTTGTAAAATAAAACTAAAAGAGTATGTCAACTAGAGTTAATTTCTGTTTATATTCTGTGCATGGAAAATCATTCCATTCTCCATAGTCCCCATGCGTTAAAAAATTATTAATTTTAGGAATTAAACCTTTTCATGAGTTCCGTTTACGACTAAAACTCCCCCATTTGGTCACTAGAGTACTGCGAAATCCTTTTCAGTAGTCGCTTTGCAGTTAGGGTAATGCTAAGGATTCCACGACACAGTAATGGGATACACAATACCCTTTCCTGCAGGGATCCGATTCCAGAGTTACGTTATTTTTCGTATTCCGAGAATAAAGTTTTGCACAAATATCCATAATTCAATATATCGCTGGTTGTTAAGATTTTTAAAGAAATGTGTATGATTAATGACGATCTGTTATTTAATATTTTTTTTTAATTAAGATTAAAGGTTCAATAAATTTAATAGAAGAGACGTGAAAGTAATTTCCTTGACAGGAAATTGATAAAAGAATCTTTTCATTACAGTTGCAATCGTAATTTTACCGGGCGTGTTAAACCTAAGTAGTTTTTCCTGAATACTGGAATGTAATTAATGTAACAGTCTGACACTTAATGTAACAGTCTGACACTTAATTTAACAGTCTGACACTTAATGTAACACTTAATGTAACAGTCTGACACTTAATGTAACAGTCTGACACTTAATGTAACAGTCTGACACTTAATGTAACAGTCTGACACTTAATGTAACAGTCTGACACTTAATGTAACAGTCTGACACTTAATGCGTCTTTACACCTATAAGTACGATCTAAAATATATATATTGTTCATGGATTAAGAGTTTCAATTTAACAAGGTTACCAGTAAGTGTAATCTTATCTGGAATAAATACCATCGATAGTTGGACATTTTATAAAGAAGATAAGTCAAGATTTTACGATACTTTATCATTATAAATATTTATTTTAATTGTTCTATTAACTATACATTATTCATTTCTAAGACGCCGATCGTCAAGACATGAGCGAATATGAGAGGTGAATGAGTGTGATGAGTGTAAATGAACGAGTGTAGTCATTGTTACTAACCAAGGTCGACATTTTTATTTTTTAATAGTCTAATAGCCAGTGTAACTAATCATACTAATTCTTCTGTAGGCAATAATTATACATTCTAATTATTTATTAAATAATTAGAAAACAGTAAAAATATAATATAAAGATTAGCTTCATTTAGTATTCTGCTAAACCGTTTAACAAAGCATTTTACATTATTAAATCGTATTATCAATATTTCTTCGTAATCATATTGTGTTACGGTGGAAAAAAAACAAGGAAAGTTCCAGAACACAAATTTATTGCAATATAAGTACAAAAAGTAATGTATTGTGGTGATCAACCATACCTAGGACAGAGGGACTGATTGACAAAACAAGGTCTTGTCATGTTGACGCTGTGATTGGTCTAAACTCATACAAATAATTATTAAACTACTTAACTTTCTGTAACATGCACTCCTAATAAAAATAAAACCTGTACGGAATACAAGCAATCCAAAGTTTAACTATAGCTAAGGATCAATAGTAAGAAAATAAAGCTTAAAATGTACAGGTCTTTGACAAACTTAATTAGTCTAAATATATAGCACCGGTATGTCTACAAAACGTTCTTTATATTAATACTTAACTGTGCGTGGTATTATTTAAAAGAAACAACGGAACACGAAACACATTTTAATGTATTGGTTATATTAATTAAATAAATTCAGATCATTTTTTAGCAAGTGTGATTATTCCATTTTAAGATTTTAGCCAAGACTTATCCTGAGATTGCTTCCTTTATAACAATAAAAGCAATTCCTTCACTTAATTTCCTCCAATCCTCAGATTGTGAAATCGAATTAACTAAGTTTTTTACGCATTTACTCTTCAAACTTCCTCGTTTCCAATTGGGGAAAGATAAACTGACAAAGCCTACATAATTTTAATGGCCAGTTTAATTGTCTTTGATCTAAATTGCTTTACAGTACCGTGCTCTTATATATTTCAAGTAAATTGTGTACAACTTAGTGATATTGACTTAGAATAAAGTAATGGATACATAACATATCTATAAATATATATAATTTGTAAATAATGAAAAAAAGGAAAAAGTATGTAAACAGCAACAAGCAACATTAAACAGAGCTCAATAATAATAATAAATAAAAGTTTTTAGATACTGAGAAACGTAATTTTATAACTTCTGACATTTGATTATCTGCAGAAGTTTGTACTTATTGGAAATGTATGGTTAGAAAATAAATTTTCTTCAATATTTCATAAATAAATATTTTATTTGATAACGTCTTTCATTAACATAGATAACATCGCAATATTGAAAAAAATGTATTATCAAATTATTTTCATACGTTGCCTACAGTTGAATATATTACTTCAGTTTTACTCTGTTTGCTCAGACCATCAGTCTACTACTTAGTTTATGGATATTTTTACATTAGCTATTTATAACTGGATATATCTTTTGAAATGTCATTTGCCACAACGGTTTCTTTAGTCGGTTTGGCTTTTTATTAGCCTTTATATTGATTTTTTTTAGGAATAGAGAGTTTAAAGATGACTTTTCTTAGGCATCTGCTTATATTACGTTTTTTTATCCTCGTGTAATAACACTTATTACTCATTACAATTACCTTTTATTGATTTTTAGAGTAATATATTATGTAAGCCAAGGATTTGGTTTTTTATGTTTCTCGGAAACATATACTACAATGACCTTTTAGCGTTAAGAGTCCGTCAATGAAAGCAGTAATATATAAGGTACGTAAATCAAAACTGAGCCAACAAAAGTTGGTTGATTTGATTGATATCTATACTGAATTGATGAATCAGTAACCCATTTCAATAGTTAACTACTACCAGAGATAAATATGTTTTCCATGATGAGTTTTCTTTCTTTTTAATAGTTAATAGAGTTACGTTGGTTAGTGGTGAGTTGTTTGTACTCCAAATATAGAATGTATTACATCATTTCGTTCACCATGAATGCGCAAAAAATACGTTATAAAGTACGTGGCGACCGTACGATCTGGAGCCAAAGTCAATTATGTTGCCGGGGTGCCGGGGGATTAAGACCAATGACGCGAGGGGAACCAATAACCTGGAGTCCTTCTATTGATCAAGGGTCGATCTATTCCTTAGGGAACGGATATCGGAAACTTTGAACCAACAATCAGTTTGTTGGCTGGTTTCAAACCATCTGTACAGCTTTAAACAGAAGGTTACTGTTTCTAATCATCAGATCTTATAAGTGGACCGTGTGATTTAAAAGTAATATTTTACCATATTTGAAGTTAATAAAATTTAATTATTATAAATTATTGTATTGATGCAAACAAATGTACATATCACAGGTATAAACTAAAAATGTTTAATATTTCATCTCTGTACTCAAAGATCTAAGGAATGTGGTTTACAAAACAGAAAAAATATAATTTCCTTTATAACACTAAATATTGGATTTTCATTAAAGGATCCAAATTTCATCAAAACACAAATCCAATATTTTCTTACTATTTTTTATAAAACCTTAAAATGCAGGGGCTTAATTTCCAAAACATTCTGAACTACTTATTGGGAAATTAATTAAATTACATTACAACCCCCTCCACTCCCTTGAGAATATTTAAACAACACTATGGTTTTAAACATATAGAATTGAGCAATAACACTAAAAAAGCTTGATTACACTAAATATATTACATGTTCGAAACATAACAATAATTCTCTTGAAGTTTGACAGCATGAATAAATAATGGGATGAACCAACATTGTCATATATCTACAATAAAATCATCAAGCTGAATTTATTGTTTGTATCGAAAGACAGCTGGGTTGACATGATCTGCTAAAATAATAGAAATAAATAAAGTGTTTATCAATATTATTGTAACTCTCTTATCATGATTAATTATCATGACCACAGTTGGCATATCCGTCTATAATTTTCTAAGGTTTAAAACATAATGGTAATAATACAAAAATCAACAGTACAAACCAGTATAAAATCCTGTAGCAATAAGGATAAATAAAACGATGTTTCAATAAGCGTAACGAGTGATATTGCCAATTACGTGTAATTTCGTCTTGATAAATTACCATTTTATTATTATTTTTTGCTGTCTACTTCTTTTTATTTTACAGTACCATGATTTTAACTAAATGGTTTGCCTATTATTTGCACTTGACAACATCGTTTTCCTCGGCTGTATCCAAACTCACCAATGGCTTGAGGGTCGTTTCTAATATCCTAACTCATCAACTTCCGTCACTTGGTCAGGTAGAAGACTTGGAAAGGAATCCGTTACATATTTTGTCACTTTTGAACTGCTGAGGATCACAGATGTTTACTATATTAATTTATAATATTATTACTTATTTATACCTCACAATAAACTTGATTAAAATTGAAATTCTGAAAAACATGTAGTATGCACGCATTTAAATTAATTACTTGAAATGTAACTTGGCATTAAAATAATAAAAATTAAAAAGTTAATTGGACTTAATATCCCCACTTTAATTATAGTCACTGTAACAATTCTATTCAAATTATTTTTTCAATGAAAATATTTTATTCTATAATAAAGGACGTAAATAGTGCACCCTTACAAGGAGCATTTACTCTCTCTTGGAACAAAATTCTAAATCATCATTGCAAGATGAAGACTAATTAGCCAATTAATTATAAAACAAACTTAGTAGAGTTAGGGTAATGAAACTTTAGTATAAATTTGAAAGTGTTAACATTGTATTTTGTTAGTTATTTAATAAAACTTACACTACATTCAAACTTCTATAATAAACTCGCAAGTCATATAAAAAAGTAAAATCTATAAAGTGTATACATCAAAACATAACATCAAAATGTAATAACAATATATAAAACTACAATTAGCACCCAGGTTTTATAGCGATGTAGTTTGCCTTGTATACATTTTTCACTTTTTTAACAGCCCACTTCACCCATCCCTTCACTGAAAATATCTACACAAATTTGGAATTATTGTTCTCCACTTGGTTTCAATAACAACTTTTTCCACAACACACTCCTTCTTTATTTATCAATATCAGCGATAGAATTACATCTTCACTCTTCAGTTCCTTGACTTGTAGAGTGGGGTGCCGTGGACGTTCCAAATACTTTGGCGCGGGGTTGCGGGAGGCTGGGGCTGTCTACCTGACCAAAAGGAATAAGTTGGTGAGTTAAGATATTAGAAACAACCCTCAAACCATTGGTGAGTTAAGATACGCCTGTGTTCTTCTTATCCTTTATTTTATTCCTCTCTTACGTGTCGTTACAATCGGAATAATTATCCTGAATTCGAAACCTTTCGATTGTTCTGATGTTTATTTGCTTTATGTTCATATTATTTTTTTGTTTTTTTTATATTCCTATTCTTTTAACTGAGTTTATTTTTTTGATTTTCTTCCTGTTCTTTATTATTCATCCCTGTATCGTTACAATCGGAATTCTTATCTTCAATTTCCTTTATTTTAATTTTTCTGCTATTTGTTTGCTTTATGTTGTTTTCTTTTAGTTGTTTTCATTTTTATATATTTAACGATTGGTTAATATTATTGTCATTAAACTGTCACTACTACAGCTAACATTACTGTCATTGTTTGTCTCAGAACACAGAGGAGGTGAGCTGGTGTTCAAGAGAGGCTGCCTCTACAAGGGTATCTACTGGCCGTCACTGACCAACAGCTTCAGAGAGCCCCATCTTGAACTTAGCTACCAGCGCTACTCACACCGTCAACGTCAGAAAAGCCTCATCATCGTCAACTTTGTAGACATGCTACTCAAGGCGGTTTTAGCTGGTAAGTACCTAATATGTACTGAATGTATAAAAGAAATAAAAAAAACAATTAATTGAAGTTATTTTTAAGCGATTTTAATAGTTTATTCTACACAGTATAATTGTTAGAGTAAAATAAACACATTATACATTACAATTTTCAATTTCATTGAGGCCTTGAGCCATGAGAAAAAAGACACGTTTTAGCCTACTTATTGCTTTGAATATTAATAACTCGGGTTTTGAAATGCCTCAAGAAAATACAATTTACATTTTATTGGACAGTGAAAGTATTTTAGTCTACAAAATATTTAATGCCCAGTAAGTCAGTATATTCATCATTGCATGATTAAGAATCGAGTTATCTTTTCTTCAAAATCCATATTTAGTTATATTTGGATATTCATACAAAATTAATATTTTGTCACAAACAAACATGTTACTGTTTTATTAATAAATTATTGAAACCAGACATTTGACTCAGAAAATTTCGGCTCAGATATATGTATCACGTCTGAATACAATGAATGTTATATATTTTAAATTTTTTTTAAAATTATTTTAGAAACAAAAATATTAAGCAGCATAGAACATGTACAAAACTCGGAGTCATTTCCAACAGCTGGAGTTTATTTCTTGTCTTGCAAGATGTGCGTTTTTATTTTTTCTAAAATTGCTATAAATGTTTTAAGTGTTTTTGTTTTTGTCCGATTAAACATCCTAAAGACTAAGGAGTCTTCATGGATGATTATCTTCTGTTGTTTCAGTTCTGTGGGTCCTGTTGTATGGAACAGTACAGTCCCCAGACATCACTTCTGCAGTGTGGACCGCTGTCATGGCAGCCTTAACCTCGCAGTTTGCTCGCTTGGCTGGTGGCGCTGCTTTGCCAACAACTACTTCCACTAGACAGTGGTGTTTACCTGGGCAATCCTTAACATTCAAGTCATATGTTGTTTCAGTTCTGTGGGTCCTGTTGTATGGAACAGTACAGTCCCCAGACATCACTTCTACAGTGTGGACCGCTGTCATGGCAGCCTTTAACCTCGCAGTTTGCTTGCTTGGCTGGTGGCGCTGCTTTGCCAACAACTACCTCCACTGGGCAGCGGTGTTTACCTGGGCAATTCTAAACATTCAAGGTATAATACATAACTAGTTTGTATACTAATAAATGTTTAACAGATACTTAAACTAACATCCTATAAATATGAATAGTGAAAGCCTCGACATTCAATACATACTTGGCTGCAAAAGTATGTGGATAAATTATGTTGTTTTGTAACTAACCGTAAAATCAATATTGGTTCATTAATCAACTAAACAATACTAATAATTTGATGAGAAGTCCTGCTGTATCTTGAGCATAAATAAAGATCGTATAATAATACTGACGAAGTCAACACTTATGTGGAACTTCCTACACGATATTGACACATAGACTCCGAGGCAAAAGTTACAAAAAGGAAAGAAATTCTATAATGGATTTCTATAACATGGCAAGGATGGTAAAATAAATGTGATGGCTGTAGGGAAAAGAGGAAAGTGCCGAGAGAGTAAGAGAAGACACTTGCTGTGAATAGTACAATTATACTAGATAGGACACATGATGAGATATATTTGTAGAAGTTTGTGTGGGATGGAAAAGAAAACGAGAGAGGAAAATATTTCAGATGTAGATGATGGTAAGGAAGCACATTAGAATAATAAAGGAAATAATGAATGTCGTAAACAATAAGATGGGGAAAAGGGAAGATTGTCGAACGACAAATAATGATGATCATGCTGCTACTGGTGGTGATGATTGTAACCTTCCATTAATTGAGTCATCTCCACTGAAAACCACTACAGATTAAATTTTAATGAAGAATAAATTTTACATAATTTTACGATAGAATATTTTTGGATAATAAGTTGAGTATCTTTCGGTTTAATTGAACTGAAAACCCCTACATTTGTTGCCTATATTTTTGAATATGTATTTAATGATTGTACGGATATTCAGACAATGTTGGAAATTTAATTTTAAACATTTCTCATTTCAGTGATTACTATTAAAAAGTATACATTGAAATTAAAACTCCCCCACGAAATTTAATACATAATTTTAAAGTTAAACTTATAATCTCCTTTTTTTATTTGAATTGTGTTCGCTGACATGTTTTTTTTCAATTTTGAATATTAAGAAACCTCTAAACAGGCTTAGCATTGGAGATCCTATATTTTCTCTGAATTTAGTGTTATATACATAAAGAAATGTTATTTATTTCCCTATCAAAACAATGATTTCAATTATTACGGCAGTTGCATTTTTATTTTATTCTATGATGTATGTAAAATCATAGTTTCTATATAGTAACATTTTTTTAGCTTAATTTCAGGCTCATCTAGTTTTTATTTTATTGTAATTTTTATTTGCCTTGTCATTATTTTATGAGCCGTTGACTTTGGTTTTTTTTATTCCAAACTAAAACTAGGAAGGCGACCGGGTAAGCAATATATTAAGAGGGAAAGGATAAATTGAGTTAATTTCTGTTCATGTTTGTATGTTTTTTTGTTTTTTTATGAGAAAATGTCTGTATTCTTTACTCTTTTTGAATTATTCTTCATTGTGACATTCAAAATTTTGTTGAAGAATAGGGTATGACAAGCATATAACCAATAACTTTTGAAAACTTTAAAAAATAAATCGGTAATAATGCTATCTCATTTTTCGAATAACTCGGTTTCACTCGATCCAATGAACGTAAGACAATGATTTTTAAGATCCAACAAGTCCTTAAAATGTTCAACTAAATTGGTTTGATTTTATATTCTGAAAATAATAAATAATTGAAATATTGTGTCAAATAAAATCTGTAAATCTACCAATATCCATATACTGTACATTATACACTAATAATGATTGATAATTCCATTTGTAAAACCATACATTTTATTTAATTAATTATTTAGTCGATAATCACCCACATTAAGGCTTTAGGGTAGAACATTCATATTTGAAAGTAAATATCAACAATTACGAGTCTTAATTTTAATGAGGCTCAATGCATTAAAAACTGTTTTAATTTGTACAAATATACAATATTAATCGTGTTTTCTCTTAATTCCAAAATGTTTTCTAAGTGGCTCTTTAAATGTTCAGAACTTTTGTTTACTGCTTGATTTTTAACAGATTATTTTATGATTATTTGCATACCCTGTGTTGATATAAACAATTTGTTTAGTACAAATTTTAATTTTTCTAATTTTATGTTACTTGACCCATTTAATATCAGCTATTTCGAGAGGCATTCATAAAAGTATACAATGACTTTCGCTTTACGAGTTTACATTCACGTGTTTCAATAATATGTAATTTATTCTATGTCAGCTATTTCAGTCAATTATATACTTTTTATTAAATTAATGCCATATTAAATTAAAAGTATTACAGCCAACTCAAAGATTTGAAAAAGCGTTTTCCCCAACCACTGTAGTAAAAACTTGCACATTTGTGATATTGAACATAAAATAATATGCCAATTGATTATTTATTAACAGCAAATATGTCTATTTAGGTTTTAATAAGTGAAACGCGATAAAAATTATGCACTAGTAAGTCTGTAGTCCGACAATGATCCTGGAACAATGGCCCTAATGATGTTCCCCCTGACATCGACCCCACAAATGCCCCTTTCATACTCGTCAGTTTCCTGTCCGCTCATCATCTTTTAAGTGACTTTACATATTCGTGGTCCTGAATATTAACGCAGTTTTGAGCATGTTTAAACATATCATACCATCAAATTCATCTTCACTTTTAATTGTTAGAAAATTTTCTACAAGGTCTTATTTCTGAATATACGTTTAGTGGATTTGCTAGTGTTCCAGAAACCGTTTTAAATAGCTCAAAACTTTATCACCTCCATCTTTGTATCATTTTTGATGATTTGATTTTGTTGGTATATTTATACTCTGTTATTCTACTAATGTTTAGTTGGATCTATCCAAATATTTTCTACATCCTTTCCTTAGAATAAGATAAATAAGTATAATGTTACTGCCCATTTATATTAAGCAAAACCACTTACCAATCTCCTATCAATATCAAATCAATATCAAAAAAATTTCTAAATTTTGTTGATTTTAGCCATTTTAGGTATTAATGTATTTCTTACTTCACTGTCTGCAATCAATGTTGAATATACAATCAATGTTGAATATGATAAATATATATTGTAATAATATTCTATCTCGTCTATAGTTTATATTTTTTAGAAAAATAGTTGTACGCTCTTTTATTACAAACATTTAGTATTTAAACGGATATATTTTAGTAATGTTTGAAATGTTTAATGTATTTTATCGTTTTCAAAAGTCTTTAAATCAATTCTAGATAAGATGATCTTCAGATGTTTTCTTTCATTCAAAACAATATCATTATATACTTACTTTTTTATTTTTATTTCTCCCATATGCGTTAGCATATAGAAAATATTGTGATTGTCCAAAAAAAACTTTGTTGCGAGTTGGTCTAAAAATCGAGTGTTTTTTTTTTTTTTTTTTTTTTTTTTTTTTAGAAAAATGTTTGTGTCTCTGTGTGAATTTGCACTTCGCTGGAGACCATACGGATGGATCTATTTGTATAAAATTTGCCATGTAGGTGTATTTATACCATTTTTTAACTTTTTTGAATTTTTTTTATGTGCAAAAAAACCTACAGAAATACGAGCAAAACGTTAAAAATGCAGATTTTTCAAACTTTATTCTGACGATTTTGATTAAATGTTCAGTAAATATGCAAATTACAATTACAAATATTTTTATATATTTCATTTGTTAGTACCATCACACTAAGGCCGTAACCATAGCTCAAGTTGTTGAAGGTTGTTTGCATAAAATCTTTTATAGTGTTATAACAACAAACATGTATTACTAAGGTAGTAGACCTAGGCTTTATGTGTTAGCCTATAATTGATATGTGATTAATTGAACAGTTTTTGAGAAATATTTTTGTCCATACTTTTATTCAAATAAAATAAGTGTTTCATCTTTACATTCTTTATAAAAATATCTGTTTTTACTAAAAATACAGGGAGAAAGTTTGTTATAACTACAATAGTGACTCATCATAATTTAGTGTTTATTGAAGCAAACATCTCAAGGTAAATTACTTTAAAACTTGAGCTAGTTCATCTGGAATACATAAGAAGTTTTAAGACAACAAGATAAAATAACACATTTTACTGTAATTAAAAACTGATGAAGTCATTATTAGTCGTGTATTTTTTTATTACAATTGTTTCTCTTAAAATCTTCTATCAAAAAATTTTTTATAATTTTTCCGTTCTATTAATTTTCAAAATAAAAGAAATAATATTCTTTTCCTCAATATTCTATTGACTAAAAGAGAACTCCCAAGAAACAACACGAGATTGCTTTTTATCTTCCTAAAAATACTATATGTATTCCTCGACTTTTTAATTCTATGTGCTTCATCACACAATTACTATTTCCTTTTCCGTTTTATTAACTGTCGTAATAAAATTTATATTCTCTTCCACCACAGTTCGTTGACTTGAAGTCTGTGAAAGGAGACACTAGATTGCTTCCTAAGACAGCTACAGTCCCTGGTCAGCAATAATGTTATTCGGTAAATAATGAGATCCCTTACATGTTGGGGATTTCCTTTGAGCCAGCGGTGGGCTCGTTACCTTTTGTTGACTTGATAGCCTTGGATGGAGCAAAACGTCATGGAAAACGTCAGAGATTGCTTCTGACGTCATATGACATTTACATTTAGCTAAAACTGGCTAAACGACGGAGGTTTGGGCATTTAAAATAGATATAAATGAATAACGTTTAATGAATACTGGAATAGAATGTGTTTTTATTTTTATTCTTTGCTTCACTTTTGGAACGTTTTAAAATTAGTGAAATGTTTTCAACTATTAAAATTTCAGTAATTATTTACTGAATTTTTGTCCATAGTAGATAAATAACCGAGAAACAGGAATATGACAATTTTTTTAGCGGAAAATCCTGAAAAATAAACGAAATTTAGGAAAACGGGAAATACTTTTTCTGTGAATATAGCAATGTTCGTGTTCATATTGTGAGTTATTTTTCCTTGATCACGAATATGGTAAGCTTTTTTCAACTGAACGATTATTTAGCACGTTAGCGCCAGAAATGTACCGATTTAAGTGGTTACGTTCCGTTAGGATAGGGCCAGGTTGGGTATTGATAGTTAGGTTTGGTTAGGGTACTCTACCTAAACCTAACATAACCTAACCTGAAAAATTATCATATTCTTGCCTCTTAGTTATATATCTACTATGAAAAAAAATTTCAGCCGAAATATTGACAAGGCCTCTGATCTATATAATTACGAAAATTTCATAGAAGTTTAAGCAAAGGAAAGGTAAAACTCTTGTCTAATTTTAAAATAATAATAGAAAAATATGGTTGGTCATATATTTTTAATACACAACACAAGTTGTACTATGTCTAAAAATCGTGTTTTGTTATTAACCATACTACTGTAGTGGTGTATATTATTACGCTTAAGCTATAAATATAAAAGCCAGTTAGAGACATCACAATTTCCCAAAAACTATAAGGTTTTGGGCCGTGTGAAACTTGGTTCAGTTATTCTTAAAGGCTGTCGATACATATTAATAAATTATTTTAAATACTTTCTCTAAAAGCAGAAAATAAGGTAGATAGTAAATGTACTGCTACCAGCCAATCAGAGCCTTTGCTACCATACGAATGACAGAGTTGAGGATGGTGCTGCTTGACCTAGGGGAATATTTTTTTAACCATTTAAGCGAAGAAAAATACAGTAATATAGTTATACGAGCAACGTGACACGAGCGTATAGCAAGTGACGGGTTACGTATGTGACGCGTGCATGGGTGTCTCCCAATTCCATATATTATTGTAGTGTAAATTGTAAGAACACGAGTGTGAAATACAAATAAAATTTCATGAAAACTACTTTATTTTCTGATAGAGGTTAGGGACTATAAAGCCCCCCTCCTATTACCTAACGTTGTAGGGAATTGCACATTTTATTATAGGCCATTCAATCATCGTTCAGTGTCACTCATTGGATTTAGAGATTACCATTGACCGGATTTTGATATTAGATACCTGGTTTTATTGACATTTTCAAAAGATATAAACCATTTTCACTTATGTCTTTTCTAAAATGATGAACATAAAATATGGGTGCTTTTACATATAAAACATATATATATATATATATATATATATATATATATATACATATCAATTTAATTGGAGCCGATAAAGGTGGTTTTTACGTAGGACATTTATTAATTCCTCAGAGAAAAATTCTACTTAATTCCGACAAGCATCCACCCAATGATTGCACTACATCTAGATCAATTCTTTGGCATGGTTGCCAGAATTCATGTGTTGTGAATGAGAGATAACTAAACGTCAGTCTTTTTTTTTTTTTTTTTTTTTTTTTTAACACTGCGTGGTTTAGATTCTTCTCCAAACTATAAGTCCCTTAGGAATGTAAACGATTCTAAAGAAATATTCGACTTTAGGTAGTAACAATAAGTACATTCATTCATCTACATTCATTCGCCATCCATATTCAACCATATCAAGAAGATATGGTTATGCAGTTTTCTTTGAAAAATAAAGTTGATTTGAGACAGGTGATGATGGGGAATATTGAGATGAGTTCGGACTCCAGTGTATAAGTTTTTTGGCATTATTATAGATTCAAACCCTAATTTCCATCATCAAATTAATGCTGTCTTTGTAAAATTAAGTCGTACAATGTTCTTGCTTGACAGATTGTCAAATGTTTATGGCCGTAGAATTCTTCTGACAGCTTATTTTGATGTATTTTCCTATACTCTCCTATGGAGCTCAGATTTTGGTTCATGATACCTCCAAAATAAAACAAATTTTAATTGCCCAAAAAAAGCGATTCGGAACACGCGTGTTAAATCTCAAGAGACAATCATCATGTCGAGGTGTCTTCAGGCAGAATTACATTTTGACATTTCCATGCATATGTCATCGTTTAAACTTATTAAAAAGCAACTTGAACCTTTTTCCTGTCTCCGTCAATTCTAAGAATAATTTCCGAAGATCCGATGTAGTTTCACTTCCCTCTCACAAAACAACCTGTTTTGAAGGTCAGGTCTTCTACATTCATCAATGAAATGTTAGAACCATTTGCCATTAAATCTAAGGAGGGATACAAATTTCGTTAAATTTATAAAATTACTAAAAAACTACTTATTTTTAGGTAATTCTACAGCCTGGAATAATTTATGAGGATAGTATAAAACAAGTTAGGTAGCGTTTACAATGTATTAATTGATGATTATTGTGTATTGAATTTGTATTGACAATGTTATGTATATAAATGTATATAGCAATAAATTAGTTTGACTTTGAACATTAACACGACTGTAGCTTCTGACTCCTCTCAGAAACGTTGATTCTACACATCGTATTTAAATACCACACCGTACGTTTATTAAATAGTGTAAGCTGACTATAGAGTTCATTTGAGAGACGATCAACGAAAAAACGAATGTGGTATTGTCAAAATATTCCATGGTCTTCACTAGATGGGTACAGTGCGTAAGACATCATATTCGGTGGTATGTGTGTGAAGCTTGCACACCGTGTACAGTAGGTAGCCAACTGTAGACGTGTGAAGCTTGCTCACCATGTACAGTAGGTAGCCAGCTGTAGACGTGTGAAGCTTGCTCACCATGTACAGTACAGTACAGCTGTAGACGTGTGAAGCTTGCTTACCAAGTACAGTAGGTAGCCAGCTGTAAACGTGTGAAGCTTGCTCACCATGTACAGTAGGTAGCAAGCTGTAGACGTGTGAAGCTTGCTCACCAAGTACAGTAGGTAGCTAGCTGTAGACGTGTGAAGCTTGCTCACCATGTACAGTAGGTATCCAGCTGTAGACGTGTGAAGCTTGCTTACCAAATACAGTAGGTAGCCAGCTGTAAACGTGTGAAGCTTGCTCACCATGTACAGTAGGTAGCCAGCTGTAGACGTGTGAAGCTTGCTCACCAAGTACAGTAGGTAGCTAGCTGTAGACGTGTGAAGCTTGCTCACCATGTACAGTAGGTAGCCAGCTGTAGACGTGTGATGCTTGCTTACCAAGTACAGTAGGTAGCCAGCTGTAAACGTGTGAAGCTTGCTCACCATGTACAGTAGGTAGCAAGCTGTAGACGTGTGAAGCTTGCTCACCATGTACAGTAGGTAGCAAGCTGTAGACGTGTGAAGCTTGCTCACCAAGTACAGTAGGTAGCTAGCTGTAGACGTGTGAAGCTTGCTCACCATGTACAGTAGGTATCCAGCTGTAGACGTGTGAAGCTTGCTTACCAAATACAGTAGGTAGCCAGCTGTAAACGTGTGAAGCTTGCTCACCATGTACAGTAGGTAGCCAGCTGTAGACGTGTGAAGCTTGCTCACCAAGTACAGTAGGTAGCTAGCTGTAGACGTGTGAAGCTTGCTCACCATGTACAGTAGGTAGCCAGCTGTAGACGTGTGATGCTTGCTTACCAAGTACAGTAGGTAGCCAGCTGTAAACGTGTGAAGCTTGCTCACCATGTACAGTAGGTAGCAAGCTGTAGACGTGTGAAGCTTGCTCACCATGTACAGTAGGTAGCCAGCTGTAGACTTGTGAAGCTTGCTCACCATGTACAGTAGGTAGCCAGCTGTAGACGTGTGAAGCTTGCTCACCATGTACAGTAGGTAGCCAGCTGTAGACGTGTGAAGCTTGCTCACCAAGTACAGTAGGTAGCCAGCCGTAGACGTGTGAAGCTTGCTTACCAAGTACAGTAGGTAGCAAGCCGTAGACGTGTGAAGCTTGCTCACCATGTACAGTAGGTAGCCAGCTGTAGACGTGTGAAGCTTGCTCACCATGTACAGTAGGTAGCAAGCTGTAGACGTGTGAAGCTTGCTCAACATATACAGTAGGTAGCAAGCTGTAGACATGTGAAGCTTGCTCACCATGTACAGTAGGTAGCAAGCTGTAGACGTGTGAAGCTTGCTCAACATGTACAGTAGGTAGCAAGCTGTAGACATGTGAAGCTTGCTCACCATGTACAGTAGGTAGCAAGCTGTAGATGTGTGAAGCTTGCTCACCATGTACAGTAGGTAGCAAGCTGTAGACGTGTGAAGCTTGCTCACCATGTACAGTTAGTAGCAAGCTGTAGACGTGTGAAGCTTGCTTACCATGTACAGTAGGTAGCAAGGTAGCAAGCTGTAGACGTGTGAAGCTTGCTCACCATGTACAGTAGGTAGCAAGCTGTAGACGTGTGAAGCTTGCTCACCATGTACAGTAGGTAGCAAGGTAGCAAGCTGTAGACGTGTAAGCTTGCTCACCATGTACAGTAGGTAGCAAGCTGTAGACGTGTGAAGCCTGCTCACCATGTACAGTAGGTAGCAAGCTGTAGACGTGTGTTTAATCCATTGCAAGTTACTGTAAGTATCCATAAGTCTATGGTTTAATCTTGACAACAAATAGTATTTAACTTATTTGTAAATATTAATACGGTATATTTTAGCACTTTTACCCAGTCAGGTCTAATAGATGTGGGGTTACAAGGTATATATATAGTCGGCGAGTCACGAGAAGTCCTCTGAAATTTATGCCTCTGTGATATTGAAGGCACTGATTTCAATTGAAACAGCACAAGTCAATCAGTGTACCTGTCGTAATTATTAATTATGTATGTACATTATACGACTTGTGCTGTTTCAGTGGAAATCAGCGCCTTCAACATCACTGAGGTATGAAGTTCAGATGATTTCTCGTGACTCACTGACAGTAAAGGGTTTGCAGTTTTTAACTATAATGTAATATGAATTTAAATTACATTATAGTTTAAACATATAAACCATGTACATACCTTCAGACTACACATCTGGGTTACCCCACCTGATACCACAATCTACTATCATCAGTTTTCCCCACATCAATAACAATATAAAATTAAATAAAAATTCACTCAACAACGTAGAACAGATAGCGTACGTTAGGAGAAGTCAGAAGCTTTTGTTTAGCAAATTAAATAACCAACTAATATAGTAACATTTTATATTAAACTGTCTCAGTACTCCACCATATAGTACCATTTAACGTGTATGGGAGGGCATTGGTTCAGAACTACTTTACGTGTATGGGTGGGTGGCTCAATACCACTGTACGTGTATGGGAGGGCATTGGTTCAGAACTACTGTACGTGTATGGGTGGGTGGCTCAATAGCACTGTACGTTTATGGGTGGGTGGCTCAATATGTACGTCTATGAGAGGGTAGGTGGGTCAATACCATTGTACGTGTATGGAAGGGTGGATCAATACCACTGTACGTGTATGGGAGGGATGGTGTTTCATTACCATTGTACGTGTATGGGAGGGTGGATCAATACCATTGTACGTGTAAGGGAGGGTGGGTCAATACCATTGTACGTGTATGGGAAAGTGGATCAATACCATTGTACGTGTATGGGAGGGTGGGTCAATACCATTGTACGTATATGGGTGGGTGACTCAATACCACTGTACGTGTATGGGAGGGTGGGTCAATACCATTGTACGTGTATGGATGGGTGGGTCAATACCATTGTACGTGTATGGGAGGGCTGGTGTTTCAATACCACTGTACGTGTATGGGAGGGTGGGTCAATACTATTGTACGTGTAAGGGTGAGTGGCTCAATACCACTGTACGTGTATGGGAGGGTGAGTCAATTCCACTGTACATGTATGGGGGGGTAGGTGGGAGAAATGTTTTAAAAACCCCATCTTAAAATGGAAAAAATGATATTCTGTGACACCAGAGACACAATTTAATTACTTTATCCAGTTCATAAAAAGATAAAATATGAAAAAGGGCTCATTATTTCGGAATAAAGTTTTACAATAAATTACTCTACCATATAAAAATGTGTGACACCAAAAGATGATTTTAAAAAGAATTTAAGAAACTCTTAGTAGAACGTTTTTTACTCTGTGAAAATTATCTGGAATTACTTAATTAGGGCTTCAAAATTATGGTAATCACTCCTAAATGATATTTTTGATTATAACTTAGTTAATAATGTCATAATATGTGATAATTATTTTTTTTAATCTATAGTCATTTTCTTACTGCCTGGCAATACATAACATTTTACCTGTATTCAAATGAAATATGTAAAAAAGCCGATTAATTGATTGATATTATACCAAGTAAATTTAGGTGAAAACAATGCCTTTTACTAAAGAATAAATTTATTATCTACTTGTGAAATATCACTAAATGAACCCATGTGTATTTTTCTTTCAGTTAATGGATTCATGACTCACTTCGAGTGAGTAGCAAAGCAAACAAACCCCTTATTACACGGTGGGTTCTGTGTTTGCCCTAAGCTGGGGACGTAATTAGTTTCATACAAATATTGTTTAAATTAGAGTTTTTTTTATTCCACTGATTTAAATTCCGTATATAAAACTTCACATAAAGTTGTTAGTATTTTTATTTCTTTTAGTAATGAAAAGACGTTACTTACGACATTTTACATAATTCCATTAAAGGTTTTACGATTTAGTTTAAGATACAAAGATTAATAATATTGATTAGCACAATAGTTTTCAATATAGTTACAGATTTAATATTTTTACCATACTCTATTTATTGAAAAACACGTCATATTTTATTAGTATTATTCAATAATAGATCAAACAAAGCCCTTTTACACTACAATTAATTTATGTTTACCGGTTCTTCTTCCTGTCACTTTCTGATCAAAATTGTTTGGCTCTGATGTTTTTCTGTTGGAGTGTTCTCCCCATATAAACCATATTTTACAACTATTTAAGTGTTATATCATTCTTCTCACCATTATTCTGTTATAAAGCAAATATTTCATTAATTTTTATAATTTATGCTTAAGTAACACTAAACTTATAATTCAATAACCCCATAGTTATATGCCCATAGTTGTATGCCCATAGTTGTATGCCCATAGTTGTATGCCCATAGTTATATGCCCATAGTTATATGCCCATAGTTGTATGCCCATAGTTGTATGCCCATAGTTATATGCCCATAGTTATATGCCCATAGTTGTATGCCCATAGTTATATGCCCATAGTTATATGCCCATAGTTGTATGCCCATAGTTGTATGCCCATAGTTATATGCCCATAGTTATATGCCCATAGTTGTATGCCCATAGTTATATGCCCATAGTTGTATGCCCATAGTTGTATGCCCATAGTTGTATGCCCATAGTTGTATGCCCATAGTTGTATGCCCATAGTTGTATGCCCATAGTTGTATGCCCATAGTTATATGCCCATAGTTGTATGCCCATAGTTATATGCCCATAGTTGTATGCCCATAGTTGTATGCCCATAGTTATATGCCCATAGTTGTATGCCCATAGTTGTATGCCCATAGTTGTATGCCCATAGTTGTATGCCCATAGTTGTATGCCCATAGTTGTATGCCCATAGTTGTATGCCCATAGTTATATGCCCATAGTTGTATGCCCATAGTTATATGCCCATAGTTGTATGCCCATAGTTGTATGCCCATAGTTATATGCCCATAGTTATATGCCCATAGTTGTATGCCCATAGTTATATGCCCATAGTTGTATGCCCATAGTTGTATGCCCATAGTTATATGCCCATAGTTATATGCCCATAGTTGTATGCCCATAGTTATATGCCCATAGTTGTATGCCCATAGTTGTATGCCCATAGTTATATGCCCATAGTTGTATGCCCATAGTTATATGCCCATAGTTGTATGCCCATAGTTATATGCCCATAGTTGTATGCCCATAGTTGTATGCCCATAGTTATATGCCCATATATATTGCCTGAAACGTTTTCATATATGTGTATTTTGAGAAATGTTATTCTCACACAAGCAATGTTGACATCTCGCAATTCGTTAGATTTAAGATATCATATTAAGATTGCTGACTCAGCAGAGGGTAAAATAAGATTGAGATAACAACCTCGCCGCAGGCTCAAAGGAAAGTTGTAACAGGACGATCTCATTCTTTACCAAATAACATCGTTGCTGTCTCTCCTGAGGAAGTATTCAATGTTGCTTTGGCAGGACAGAGAATCGACTTGGAAATATTGTTATTAATGAAACAACTTGCTCCCATGGTAAGTAGAATTATATTGCTTGTTCAGATGATGGGTCTTCTTTTAGTTTCAAACAAAGGGAGTGGAAATAAAATGAACTATTTTTTAACATGCTTACCATACAAAATGATCATGTTATATTGCGCATACAAAATATTTATTTTAGTTTCTGTAGTTTTATACCATGCAAGATATCAATCTTTCACATCAGTATGCAACGAAAAAGCATGGCATAAGGAGAACTGCTTTTATCTGCAGTTGTCTGCGCACGGTGTTGCCGTAACAAACGAGAAGTGATAGTGAATAACATTGGTCTGGCAAGTACGCTCAGTCCACAAATGTTCAGTTTTACATGAAACAAAGGGGAAATATTTAACATCACGTGTATGGTTGGGTGGGTGGATCACCCTACGTGTATTGGAGTACACGGTCTGGTATCAGCTGTTCATAGTTTTTGTTTGTTTCAGGATTCATAAGTGAGTGTCTAAGGTTCAGTTCACCAGAGTACCTGATCTGGTATGTGCTGCCCATCGTGTTTTTTTTTTTTTTTTTTTTTTTTTTTTTTTTTTTTTTTTTTATAGTGATTGTTTTAAGCTTCACAAGTGGGATAAGCTCTCCAGAGTACCTGGTTTGGAATGGGCTGCCCATCCTATTTGTTTTATAGTGTTTGTTTGTTTCACGATTAAAAAGTGACAGTTTAGGGTTCAGCTCGCCGGAGTACCTGGTCGCCTATGTGCTGCTCATCGTGTTTGTTTGATAGTGTTTGTTTTTCCAGGGTTCATAGAAGAGTGTCTAGGGTTCAGCTCCCCAGAGTACCTGGTCTGTTATGTGCTGTTCATTGTGATTGTTTGTTACAGGATTCATAGGGGAGAGTCTAGGGTTCAGCTCCCCAGAGTAGGCCTATCTGGTCTGATATGTTGTGTGCATTGTGTTTATTTGTTTCAGGGTTCATAGGGGAGAGTCTAGGGTTCAGCTCCCCAGAGTAGGCCTATCTGGTCTGGTATGTTGTGTTCATTGTGTTTATTTGTTTCAGGGTTCATAGGGGAGAGTCTAGGGTTCAGCTCCCCAGAGTAGGCCTATCTGGTCTGGTATGTTGTGTTCATTGTGTTTATTTGTTTCAGGGTTCATAGGGGAGAGTCTAGGGTTCAGCTCCCCAGAGAACCTGGTCTGGTATGTTATGTTCATTGTGTTTGTTTGTTACAGGGTTCATAGGGGAGAGTCTAGGGTTCAGCTTCCCAGAGTACCTGGTCTGGTATGTTATGTTCATTGTGTTAGTTTGTTACAGGGTTCATAGGGGAGAGTCTAGGGTTCAGCTTCCCAGAGTACCTGGTCTGTTATGTGCTGTTCATTGTGATTGTTTGTTACATGATTCATAGGGGAGAGTCTGGGGTTCAGCTCCCCAGAGAACCTGGTCTGGTATGTTATGTTCATTGTGTTTGTTTGTTACAGGGTTCATAGGGGAGAGTCTAGGGTTCAGCTTCCCAGAGTACCTGGTCTGGTATGTGCTGTTCATTGTGATTGTTTGTTACATGATTCATAGGGGAGAGTCTGGGGTTCAGCTCCCCAGAGAACCTGGTCTGGTATGTTATGTTCATTGTGTTTGTTTTGTTACAGGGTTCATAGGGGAGAGTCTAGGGTTCAGCTTCCCAGAGTACCTGGTCTGGTATGTTATGTTCATTGTGTTTGTTTGTTACAGGGTTCATAGGGGAGAGTCTATGGTTCAGCTTCCCAGAGTACATGGTCTGTTATGTGCTGTTCATTGTGATTGTTTGTTACAGGGTTCATAGGGGAGAGTCTATGGTTCAGCTTCCCAGAGTACCTGGTCTGTTATGTGCTGTTCATTGTGATTGTTTGTTACAGGGTTCATAGGGGAGAGTCTAGGGTTCAGCTTCCCAGAGTACCTGGTCTGTTATGTGCTGTTCATTGTGATTGTTTGTTACAGGGTTCATAGGGGAGAGTCTAGGGTTCAGCTTCCCAGAGTACCTGGTCTGGTATGTTATGTCCATTGTGTTTGTTTGTTACAGGGTTCATAGGGGAGAGTCTATGGTTCAGCTTCCCAGAGTACCTGGTCTGGTATGTTATGTCCATTGTGTTTGTTTGTTACAGGGTTCATAGGGGAGAGTCTATGGTTCAGCTTCCCAGAGTACCTGGTCTGGTATGTTATGTTCATTGTGTTTGTTTGTTACAGGGTTCATAGGGGAGAGTCTAGGGTTCAGCTCCCCAGAATACTTGGTCTGGTATGTGCTGTTCATTGTGTTTGTAACGTACGGTATGTTACCACTGCCACTACGTTGGAGCATGGTTGCCGGATTTACCACTGCACTGGTACACGTAGCTGTTACTGCCATCTACAAACTGCCATCTCATGAGGTAAAAAATATCGATTCATAATTACTCTTGTGATATTTAACGATATTTTATAATTATTAAGTAGGCCTATTTAGTCACCTCCACACACTGAATATTATCTGCTTTAAATTTCCCCAACCCAGACACGAGTTCTCAGGGCTAGGAAGGAAAAGTTTTACTATAATTTATATACATTTTAAACACTTTATTAGTATAACCACTTCTATAACAGCAATAAATTAAAGCAAATCTGCTATTATTTAACGCAAATAAATCATAAAGCATTAACAACTGCCTCATTCAGCTACATAGACAGATGCTAAACTGGGCACAGCAGAGCTTCGATCTCCAGTTGCGAAGCCATCTCCACCATAGCAAGCCATTGATATTATCTGTGTTATAGGGAGGGAGGGGCCAATAGAGTTGCCAAGGCAGCTTGGCTTCGCCGGTTAAAGAGTAAGCTTAGACTGAGAGAGGCCGAAAGTTCCATAAGTAAAATGACTTGGCGAATGACAGTCCTTCAAGTGTCAACTGAGATTTGAGCTTGAGTTCTTGTTTTTAAAGCAAGTAGTGGGCTACTAGATACGTAGTTTAATGGTGTTTGGAAAATATCATTACTATTAAATCATATTGTACATACTTAGGACCTTTTCCGTTAGTTCACTAGCACTACTTTTCTTATCGCAATCCGGTCAGGTTATGTTAGGTCGTTTTAGATTAGGTTAGGTTAGGTGGCTATTAAAGTTGATCATACACTGGTAAATAGAATGATTGACTTACCGCCGAATGCGCTCTCCATTTGTAAGTTCTTCGAAAGTGAAAAGTCCAGCTATATCGGATTCCTAGGAAATAAGTAATACCATAGTGGACGTAAAAATAATTGGTTACAGTTTTTAGAGCAATAGGATATTTATCACGCGGTAGTAAATTAACGGAAACAAAAAAGGTAGTGGTAGTGAATTAACGGAAAAGATCCCAATCTTGTAATTTTTCTTTGTGCTCAACTTTAGAATTATATAATCGAGGTTAAGCCGTACCGTTTTGTACTAAATAAATGTTCTCAGCATAAAAATTCAGTGAAAATGTGTTTATCAAACTGGACACCAAATCATTTACTATTGTACATCCACTCAAAGTTCATTTCACTTATTACTTTACAAACAATATATAAATATTATGGTTACCAAACATATTAATGGCTTACTCGTTCGCCAGTGACATTAAAATATTATGAACAAACATGTTCGATTGGTCACAGATTTATTATATCCTAATATTAATACATTATACTCTTTGTTTGTTAACACCCCCAATGTGAGTACAAATGTGTTTTATCACGAGCTAGCCCATTAAAGTTAAAGATTGTCTTATTTTACCAGGTAAAGTTAGGGCTAAGAAGCCCTCTCTAATCCTTAACCTGATAACCAACTGTTTAAGGGTGACTTCCGAACAACCAATAGAACGGGATCGCCCAGGCGATCACTCATCCAAGGACAGCCATGCTCGATGTTAATTGACTCCGTTATCTCGTGATTGAATACATTGAGAATACGTCCATGCTCAAAACGTAATTCGTGATGGTGATTTCCCCGGAAAGGATTATAATAATGTATTGTGTGTAGGGAGAATACTGAAATCTGACCAGAAGCTTAATACTGAAAATCTATTCAGATGTTGGTGGGGTGCTACATTTTATTTCCGTTATCAGGTTATTTTTGAAGCATAAAAAATCAACAATAATCAACAACTTCGTTTTTTGTTACAGCAACAACTTCGAAGAAAATGTAGACAAATTTAAATGTTACTTTACACGTTAAATAAAAATTTGTTTGGGTGATATTCTAACCAATAATGGTGTCGTGTATAGATTAAAACTGTTCCTACAAAGGTGGTTGGCATAAACTCCCTCATTACTTGTATACAATATTGTGTTTTATATATATATATATATATATATATATATATATATATATATATATATTTACCATTTTTTTAGTAATAAATTATTCTTGTTGTAAAATAATTTTTTAACAAGCTACAATGTAAAAACTAAAAAAATGAAATAATAACCATTTCGAATATTTTTTGTATTGAAGCTACAATTAGTTTAACAATGTTTCCAATAAAAATGTTCATCAGCAGGCAAAAAACATTATTGGTATAAAGTTGTTATTGGTCCAATTAAGGGACAGGAAACAAGTAGATTCTCTTGTTTATCTAGCACTAGTTAACGACCAACTCCGTTAAATTTTATTTTATTTCTCCAATTTCTGAAAGTAAATTAAGCATCTAAATCACAGTTGATTTACAGTGTTAATCAATTAATTGTCAGAAGTTAATATGTTTAAAAGAACATAATTTAACGTTATAGCCCATTTTTACACTACAATAACAGAGATAAAAATACCATGTTAAAAATGTGTTTTGTAGTTGAAAACGATATACTTTGCATGGGTTTTTGTAAAATGTTTATTTAATTAATTCTAATGTAGGCCTACACTCATGTTTAACTACTAATTTTCTATAACTAAATCTTACTTTTCATAAACTGCAGCCAAATTTGTTAACATGAGGCATGTCACAAAAAATAATTTCTAATGGTCGGCGCCACATGTTAGAGTTGTTTCATTTGTACAGTCTATCTCAGATGATACTTGATCAAAGAGAATTCATAGTCACAAAGGTTACAAGTCATCAAAGGGTAACATAAGTATAAGATAACGACTCATATGGCTCAAAGCTAGCCCTAACCCATTTTAGGACTTTAAGGTTATGTTTGTTTTTACGTACAAGGAGTGAGGTTATATTTGGATTATTGATTAGGATGTTCAGTAAGATCACAATCTCTGCGTATACATAGCAAATAATGTAAGTTTTACTAATAAAATAATAAATTATGTTTATCAGTTACCAGTCAGAAATGGTGTCTCTCAACTATGACCACAGGAGGAGATAAGTCTAAAAGCACAAGAAAAATATAAAAAATTACAAGATACAAATATTATTATACAAACTAGAGTCTAGATTATAGAAAAAGTAAGATTGCATACTCAAATGGGTCCCATGAAGCCAGTTTCCTATGAAATAAGTTCTTTTTCTGTCTTCATATGTAGCCAGCGGTCTTCCTGTTCTTCAGCCCTCTCTTTATCTCTATCTCTGTCTCTCTTCTACACACACTGAAGTAACTAATGGCTAAGTTAATAGTATGCAAAGCAGTTGTCTGAGCGCTTATTTGAAACTATCCGTCGTCAGATTGATACAGGAAATAGATTGCTGTCTGTTTGTTTCTATAGTAAACGGTTATACTCTGTCA